>OX465404.1:11122176-12555676 GCA_950005105.1 Lycophotia porphyrea | reverse complement strand
CTAAAAGTGGCCATTTTAGATCCCCAGATCCGTTCAGCCGTTCTGGCGTGATTAAGTAACATGACCACCGAACTTAAGGATTGCCTTTCTTTCGGTATCTTTCATTCGAAACTCACACAAAATGGATCAAAAGTGAAAAAAAGAATCATTTATGAGTAAAGCACTACAAAGATGTTAGATATATTTTGTTTACAGATAACTTTTCTTTACCTTTTTGACCGTCAGAGCATAAAATATGCACGCGCTTGTCCTCCACGCCAAGCTACAATTTCACGTACCATTTTGTCACATATTTCTGGCGTTTGGCATACAGGGCACGCGCTTGCTTGTCACGTATATGTGACAATGGCGGTCAAAAGGTTACGAATGATTTAAAATAATCCTTAGATGCAAAAATAAACTAGTATGGGAAAGCCTGTTTTCTGATGGCATACCCATCGGCAACTTTCATCCTCTTTCAGTTAAGCATTTTAAAAATTGTTTTTGTGAGCATGTTTGTTGAAATTTAAGGAACCCTTGTGCCAAAGAACCAGTGGTTTCGGCTGTGCGTTGTCTACTTCTATTACTACTACTGAGTTCACTGACGGCCTGCCACTTTACACTCTTATGCCTTAAGTAATAAGGTTGAAAAGAAGGCGACAGTTAGTGATCTCGGTTCATAGAAAATTTTCGGTGGAAATTAACTTACTACCCGGAATATTTGTCAAGCGGTTTCATAGATATTCTGTTTATGCACAAAATTCCGAACTACTTATTTTGCACGACACACGATTGTTCGGATTTTGGTACCATAAATCAATATGGCGAGTGTTAGAACGTGTCCTCGACGTAACACAACCACAACTGTTCGTGTGAATGCCCAACTATATAAAGTATCGTAATAAATAAAGTTATCACCTGTAATATTGTTAAGTAATATTGTTAAGTTATCACCTGTAATTTGATTAGCCTGTTGGTCTAGTGGTTAGTGACCCTGACTGCTAGGACGGAGGTCGTGGGTTCGATTCCCACACAGGACAAATCTTTGTGCGATGAGTACGATTATTTGTTCTGTATCTGGGTGTATAATTTATCTATAATATGTATGTATTTAGAAATATATAAGTATGTTTATCAGTTATCTGCTTGCCATAGTACAGGCTCTGCCTAGTTTGGGATCAGATGGCGTTGTGTTGGTTGTCCCAAGATATTATATTATTATATTATTAATATTCGCAGGGTTCGGCAGGAGGTATTCCTCGAAGAGCTACCATTTTGAGGCGCACCTAATGAGGCGTTCCTTTTTTATTCATCGGAGCGCACCTTTTAGTAGCGCTCCCGATAGCAATTAAAAATATTAACTTTTTTTCCTCGAATGATTAACTTTCGAATAGAGATAGGCTACTAACTGAATCTATCAATAATAAGTAAAACGACCTGTGACGCGACAATCTAGGATACAATAGGGAGCCGGGGCTGCGGCTTATGTTTGCAGTGCTTCCGCGCCGCGTGCGCCGCATCGCCAGAGGTTAAAGTACCAGTTAGTACGTACTTTAACCTCTGGCGATGTCTACAGTTGTCTTTGTCCACTTTACACACACAGGATCACTTTATTTTTTTTTAAACCAATCCATGGTCAAGGAGGGTGTAATTATCGAGAGTTTCAGTTAGTATTCTACCTCTATTCGAAAATTAATCATAGGTGCGCTTCGAGGAAAAAAAAGTTAATATTTTTAATTACTATCGGGAGCGCTTCCAAAAGGTGCGCTCCGACTAATAAAAAAGGAGCGCCTCATTAAGTGCGCCTCAAAATGGTAGCGCTTCGAGGAATACCTCTTCGGCAGGGGCGTATTATAAAATACTCCTTTATACACAGAACCTTTATACCCACCAGTGATGGTAGTTGCAACTATTTTGCAAAGCTGCATCTGCCTCCAGTGAGGACTGAGAAAGGGGCAGATGCCACTAAATAAGTCGCATCCACCACCAGTGGTGGCCGATGAGAAAATCGTTGCAAAGCTGCCACCATCTGGGATGGATGGTTGGCGGTAAATGGGAATAATTACTACAACTACTTATTCCTACCGATGGACGATGCGACGTTTTTATATAACTAAAATGAAAATCTATTTACCATTGATATCAATATCTTCATACACACATGAATTCACGTCTTTTTCCCAAACGGGGGTAGGCAGAAACTACAGAGCGCTACCTGCTACGATCCTCCCATACTCCTTGCGTCGAGTCCACATTCATACACGCACGCCAGTTGTGAGTACTACGCACCTGACCTTTCTGAAGAACCTCAGCAATAGCAAAATAAATCTATAAAGGTTCCGTTTTTTACCATTTGGCAACGAAACCCTGAAAAACGGGCATTTATTGGGGTCAACGACCGCAGTTATTCTGATGGACTGCAAAGTTTCGCTAAATAATTAAACTTGACCTTTTATGATAGGTAGTCTGACCAAAGAGTATCGTATTACCGATATAACTAAGTTGTTGAGGTCAGATATGCAATCGCTCATGTAAAGAACTGGTATACGGCTGCATCCGGTAAGACTGGAAGCCGACCCCAACATAGTAAGGAAAAGGCTCAGCAGATGATAATAGGTAGCTTATGATGTTTGTTACAGACAACAGGAGGGGTCTCTCTTGGATTGTTGGAACAAAAGACAAATATGGGCTACCAAAACTTCCTTCATGTGTACAGCGATGTCTCAAATGTCTCTGGTGAGTTGACTGCTCACGTTCTTGCAGCCGCAAACGCGACTGCTAAGTGTGCCAGCTGGGTTCGATTCCCGGGTCGGGCAAAGCGTTATTGGGTTTTTCCATTAGGAATTACTCAGGAGCAGCCAGCAGAAAGTGGGTGGTACGTTACGTACCCCGAAGCTCGGAAAGCACGTTAAGTTACGCTCCGCCGAGATTGGCCACCGTGGCCGAAATCGGCCAAGACTATTATATTTCTCTTGTGCCCAGGAACTCGGTCTGAATTATTTTATTAATTTTGATATGGTGAATAAAGTTTAGTAGTTACATTTGACAGTGGCAGACATTGCTTGCAGAATGGATGGCCGATGGGGCCAAAAAGTTCTGGAGTGGTTACCGCGAACCGGAAGACGTTACATTGGAAGGCCTCCCACTAGGTGGACCGATGACCTGGTGAAGGTTGCGGAGATCCGCTGGATGCGTGTCACACGGGACCGGTCAATGTGGTGGCACTTGAGGGAGGCCTATATTGAGCAGTGGACGTCTTTCAGCTGAAATAAACGACATTTAAAACTTGCATCTCGAGTTCCCTCCCTGCTGCTCGAGGCACGTAGGTAACTTGATATGCCGAATGTCGTACTCCCGGCCGTTCACAGTATATGTCATTTTTAAAGGATCATTCATAATTTTGTACCATGCTCCGCATGTTTCATGATTATTGCCAAATTGATTATACTTTATGACGATATTACCTAAAGCCTTTATATTTTTTGCTTCCAGACTCCTCGCAGCTTGTACCATATATGTTTAATATCAGCTGTGCTTTGATAGTCTTTATGGCATTTGTCTTCATGTTCGCGGGGGTCACGTGCCTGTTTTCTACTTTAACGGTATGTATAATCAACCTTTAAGCTTCATACTTCCAACCTTAAGCGTTAGCTCGTCGAAATGCATATACTGCCTATTCTAACCTATGGCGCTCACACTTGGTCTTTGACGGAGGCTCGAGAAGTCCAAACTGAAGGTATGCCAAAGAGCGATGCAGCGTGGCATTTGAAACATCAAAATCACCAATCGAATACGCAACACCACAATACGCTTCAAAACAGGCATCGCTGATGTTAGCAATAAGACTGCGAGGTTAAAATGGCACTGGGCGGCTCACATTTCCAGGATGGGTCAGGACAGATAGGCGAGAATCGTCATAGAGTGGATGCCTGAAGACGGTCGCCGAGGCAGGCCCAAGAAACGGAGACGGTTCGGACTCGTTCCTGATTGATTGGCCCGAAAAGGCAAAGCACCGGAAGGATAGGAAAAGAATGGGGGAGGCCTTTGTCCAGCAGTGGAACAGAAAAGGCTTATTAAAAAAAAGCGGGTGTGCTTTAGACCACAAACGGATTGAGGTAAAACTGACTGAAGTAAAACTAAAAAAAATCCGAACAATAATCTGTCAAATTAAAAAACCCTCTCTTTCACTAACGTATATCTCCCTCTCAGCTTCCGTTAGCCTCGCCCGCACACTGTCCGTAACGCTCTCGCGCTCTCACGCATTTACCAGCTTACTCCCCAAGTCAAGCGTGCTTAAAGAAGTTTTACTTCAAAAATCTTCCAACGTTAGGCTCTATACACCAAGAGGAACCAGGGCGGGTTTGTGTATGTCACATAATTATTTTCTTCGATTTTTAGTTTTAGGATAACTGGTTAGATCAAGATAAAAAAAAACACAAACTAATGCGCCTGCCTGGGTTCAAACCCAAGAGATATAACTGAGGCCACTACTGAATTGAATGTTTGTTTCAATTCAGTAGTGGCCTACTAAATAGCATTTTTTTTTAATCTTGCGAATTCTGTTTGATAACGACATCTTTTTCTTCCAGGATCAAGAAGGATTTGCCCAAGTGTTCGTGTGGCTCATATTTTTTAATATATTCGTCGGATTCTTCATGATCTTAATGGTTTCGTTTCAATGTTGTTACATGGATACATGCTTGCTTGGCGATGCAGACTGGCTATCTGCGTCATTCGTTATTCTATGTGTTATAGCTTATTTCTTCTGTAAGATCTTTTCATTTGCATCTCTTCTTTTTGTACGACTGCCCAAAAAAAGGAGTGTTATGTTTTCAAGGTTTCATGTATGTATGTATGTATGTATATTTGTATGTATGTTTGTGAGTTTCTTTATTCCACCATAACTTCTAAACGGCTTAACCGATTTCAATGTATGTGGTATCGTTAGAAACGTTGAATTCCAGATAACATAGGCTTGTTAGTAACGTAGTGAAAATTAAAAAATATACAAAAGTAAAAATTATATAAAAGCGGAGTCATGTTTCATGAAAAAAAACGGAAATAATTTTTTCTTGAAAATTTGACTACGTATCATCGTCCAGAGCTTGCTTAATACATAAAAAAAATATGTAACAGTAGTATTCAATAACCCATAGAGAAAAATAGTCTTATCCGTTTCCACGCTTGCTTCTTACAGACAAATCTTCACTAAAATATAATCTTATATATAAAATTCTCGTGTTGCGGTGTTTGTTACCAAACTCCTCTGAGACGGCTAAACCGCTTTGTATGAAATTTTGTGTGCGTAGTGAGTAGGTCTGAGAATCGGCCAACATCTATTTTTCACTCTCCTAAATGATAAGGGTGACCCACCCCAAATTTTTTTTTTTGACATATTTTTATAAATTTTATTAGCAGGTCGGAAGCAGGTAGGTAGCAGGTAGGTAGCAGGTAGGTAGCAGGTAGGTAGCAGGTAGGTAGGAGGTAGGTAGTAGGTAAGTAGTAGGCACTGTAGTAGGTCAAAATTCATAGTTGACAGGACAACGTCTGTCGGGTCAGCTAGTAATTAATAAATCATAAGAAAAATAATGTCGCGTTATCTTTTGCGTGGTATTGATTTCCTAAAAAATAAAAGTTTTCGTGACACATTTGTGCGTTTGCAAAAATAATTTTTTAAAAAGTATAAAATGAAAAACCAATAATAAAAAAAACCTGCCATATCAAAAACCGAATTAAAAAAGTGAACTAAAAATTGAAAACAACAATGTTGAATGGCCACAAGGTAGGTACATCGATGAATAGATTATAATATTTACGCTTTTTGATATAGCAGGCGTGTTTTTTAATTTTTTAATTATTTTTACTGTGTCGATAACACTCAAATTTTATCAGTCCCCTATGTAGCTAGCACAGCTCATACATTGGCTTCGATTAAACCCTGAGAGTGAAGGTAATTGTGCAGGACAGGCAGGAAAAGAGGTGGCCATATCCTGCAGAGAGGTTCCACATTAGCATTGTTTTCGGGATGGGTACCACATTTGCCCAAATTATATCTACAGCGGCCAACACTCATTTAAGAAATTTCCAGAGTGGCCACTGTAGTTTGTGTTGTTCTATTAGTATCTAAAAAACCTTGATGCTCAAAGCGAGTAGAGCTAGCAACCAGAAACAATGAATATAAATAAATAATTAACTTCCTTGACTTTACCGATTCAGGGAGGAAGGAACACCGATGCACAAACTGTTACCACGTGTTCAATACATCATTCTAAACCAGTGGTTCTTAACCGGTGGTCGGCGGACCACTGGTGGTCCCTGGAAGCATCCTAAATGCTCCACAGAGTCATCCTAATAAATAAGCGACAACGAGTCGACACATGCGAACCGCGCGCGGCGCGAGCAATTTACAATGAAAATCTCATTAAAATCTGAAACTGTGACGTGAATTTACCGTAAAAATATTTAAAATGTGGGCTTTGAGTAATTTTATGCGTGTTTTATTCCTTTATAGATAAAACAACTCTTTATTTATTTACATTTAGGTACTGTATACTACTTCGAAACCAATAAACCAACTGGGTGGTCCAAGGCAAGACAGTTTTTTTTTCAAATGAACCCTCATGACTAAAAGGTTAAGAGCCATAGTTCTAAACTGATTGATGTACTCATGGTAACTGTTATAGCCTCGTTGTACCTTCCACCTCGTAAATATACATAATAATGTGTTAACTTTTATATTTTTTCAGTGTGGTATTACTTCTGTTGCGTGGCGAACAGTTATGTTCTAGAACCACACACATAACACTTCTAGATCCGATCTTACACCGACTCACCTTATCTATTGTATTAATGAGTTTTTTTTTTTTAATAAAAAAACCTCATTTTGACAATTAGATGAGGTGGGTGGATGTTGGGTTGGATCTTGGACTACGATAATGATGTATCTCACACAAATCAAGATTTTTCGGGTTTCAAAAGTAAACCAAAGTGTACTTTCGGTATAACTATGCCAAGAGGAGTGTTTCTAAATCAGGTATCATTTTTACCATGGAAGTACAAAGTTTTTTTAAGAGTAATTTTTTCCTGTCAAATAGATTTTTTTTGACAATGATTTGGTGTTTTATTTGTGGCTCAGATAGTCTTAAATTTTACTTTTTAGTTTCGGATGTTGATATTGAGGCCTTTGCCCAGCAGTGGGATGACACCGGCTAAAAGTATGTTTGTATTGAGATACTATTAATCTCCAAATACATAAGCTTTTTATAATAAATGTACAGACTCCAGCAGGTCAACCTACCCGAAACTGTCAGATTTTCCCAACCAACCATGAACCTTATGCTTCAGAGATAAAGTTGAAAATCTATTAAAGAAATTTGACAGATTGTATGAAAATCAAATGATTTTATACCATAAAATGTTGATGGTTTAGTTCAAAATCGAATGGGAAAATTTGTGGTAAGTTGATGCGCTACCGACTATAATTTAAGACCGGTTCTCTTTTAAATGACTAGTCTAGCAAAAATGTGTTCATTGGAGGTTTTCTTCTAATCATGAAATTAATGAACTGTTTAAAACTGCGTAATTACAGACATGGAACTCTATTAAGTGAAACTTAGTAGACATTTTTAATCGCTAGGCCGCCAATCCTTTAATTTGGACTAAGTGGTAGGTTTGGGCCTCTAAATCGGCGGATTGAGTTCTTGAAGTTTAGCTGTGTGAAAAATTACCCTGTCGACACAAATATTGTACACTTATTTATTTCCAAATCTTCATATTAACGTTTCGCCACATTGACCGGTCACGTGCGACTCGCAACCAGCGGATCCCCGGAACCTTCACAAGGTCATTGGTCCACTTAGTGGGAGGCCTTCCAATGCAACGTGTTCCGGTTCGCTGTCGCCACTCCAGAACTTTACGGCCCCATCGACCATCCGTTCTGCGAGCAATATGCCCTGCCCACTTAAGTTTGGCAATTCTTCGGGCTACGTCGGTAACCTTGGTTTTCTTGCGGATGTCCTCATTTCTGATTTGATCACGCAAGGAAACTCCGAGCATAGCCCTCTCCATTGCCCTTTGGGTGACTTTAAGCCTTCTGATGAGGCCCATTGTGAGCGACCAGGCCATTATAATAATCATTTCTGATTCGATCACGCAAGGAAATAGCCCTCTCCATTGCCCTTTGGGTGACTTTAAGCCTTCTGATGAGGCCCATTGTAAGCGACTACGTTTCAGTCCTGTATTTAATCACTAGCAACACACTGGTCATAGACTTTTGTCTTGAGACACTGCGGTAAGTTGGACGAGAAGATACCACGCAACTTCCCGATCGCTGCCCAGCCGAGTCGGATTCGAAGATTGACCTCTTTCTCGAAGTTAGACCTACCTAACTGGACCGTTTGTCTCAGGGAGACATAATCGTCTACAACTTCGATTGTAGAGTCTCCGATCTTGATAGGAGTGGGTGTTACATGGGCATTCAACATGACCTTGGTTTTGTCCATGTTCATTTTAAGACCCACTCTTCCGAAAGCTCTACTGAGGTCATCGAGCATTGTACTGAGGTCCTCCATGGTCTCAGCCATAACCACAATATCGTCGGCAAACCAAAGGTGAGAGATGTACTCGCCATTGATATTGATGCCTACCCCTCTCCAGTCCAGAACCTTGAAGACATCCTTCAGTGCAGCGGTAAACAGTTTCGGAGATATGACGTCTCCCTGTCTCACACCTCGCTGCAGAAGGATAGGTTCCGAGTTCTGGTTCTGAAGTCGGACTGACCTACGGTGCTAAGTGGTGTTTAATGTTTATCTAATGACATTTAATTTCCATGCTTATTACTTTGACATGCAATTTCATATGTTTTTATCTATTATTTGTTATAAAAGTGGCATGGTATTCATTAAAATATTATATTAAGATCAATTCAAAACTGTAATACTAAGATAATATTTGTACACCAGATAATATGGTAGAATGTAAGAAATCTTTTAATGAACCTAACACCATACAATGTACAACTGCATTCTTACAAATAATTAAAATTCTAATTCTAATTCTAATTCTAATTCATGTTACTACGCGGAAATAGGTCACAGACTATTTATTTTGTATTGGAATTAACCAGATCCCCAAAATAAAATGAATTGCCGATTTTATCTCTGCAGCTATTGAATATACTTTGCACAGATACTAGATTTTCATACAAGAACAAAACTAGATTTTCATACAAGAACCTTTTCGGAAACCAGCTTTTTCGGGAGGCTGGAAATCGTCAAACCTGCGCGCGAGACGATTCGTGATGACTCTTGAAAACAACTTTTAGACATGACTCAGAAGTGAGATGGGCCTAGATATAAAATAAACATTACAAAAATATAAATGTATATCTGCAGGCTAAACAAAATAAAAATAATACATTATTAAGACATGAGTTTTTTTTGTCTCGCTCCTAAGAGTATCTTAATGAGGTCGTCTGTCCACCTAGTTGGTTGTCTTCCCACATTCCTCCGTCCCGTCCATGGTCTCCACTCCAGCACTTTCTTTCCCCATGTTCTATCTATTCAATTTTCTTTTACGGAATATTTTTTTTATTCCAAAATGGGCCGGCTATTGACCACGATCCCGCCTGAAAGAAAACAATGGATGTATGGCCCGCCCACTTCGACTTTCTTTTTGCTATCGTTATATGTATATGCCTATTCATCATCATCATCAATTCAGTCAAAAGACGTCCACTGCTGGACATAGGTCCCTCACAAGTGTCGCCACATTGAAATATGCCTATTACATATTCACAATTTACTTATAATCATAGATTTTTTATTAGCGTATAAATATTGGTGTAAAGTCCTATGAATACTGATACTGTTAGCCTGCGTCATTCCACTGCTGGTCAAAGGCCTCTCCCCATGACTTCCAGTTTCGATCCAGGGCTAATGTGGGCCACTGGTCGAAAATCATTTATTTATCATTTATTCGGCACAAACGTTTCAATTTCATACCGCTGCAAATCCATAAAATTAAATGTCACCGCTTTTTTCGTGGCCATTACTTTAACAATGTCTAAGTAGCGTGTAGAACTAAGCAGTAACATCAATGTCAAATGTACACTTTAGTTAAGTGCTGCTTTAAATACCTAGACAAAACTTTATTCTTCTAAGAATTGGCTAAGTAGAATAGACTTAAAATTACTTTTAATTATCCTCAAGTAAGGTGAAGCCAGAGATGTAACAACCAAAGATATCTTAGCCTTTTTCCAACTATGATAGCGTCAGCTTTCAGTCTAACCGGATCTAGCTGAATGCCAGTATTTTACATGGAGCGATTGCCCATCTAGCCTCTACAACCCAGTTAGTACTGGGTAATTCAATAAGACTGGTAAGACTGGTTGGCAGATTTACGGCGCACTACTTGTAAATGGCTTGCTGTTCCACAAACGATGGGGCACTTAATATTGTGTCCTACGTGTCCTGTTATTCAATAATTACAGGAACTAATGGACGTACTGAAGGCACCAAACATGTAGCAAAAGTTCTGGGGTAACTTAATTTAGGTTGCCATCGATATGCCAAGAAGAATAAGGCTTATTTCAGAGTGAAACCGGCGCCGGTTGTGTGAGCTGGTTGCACGTTTCAATATCCATGAACGCGTTCACTGTTCAACCTGCGCTGGTTAACGGTGAACTATAAATGCTATCATATAAGTCTATTGAAATAAAAACGCCCGACCGCGCGCACGCAACCGGCGCCGGTCTCGCTCTGAAAACGGCCTAAAGCTTTCAAGCATGACCGACATGTGACACATACATAGAGACGAGGACTGTGTGTATCCCAGCACTCCCAATAGTGGATACATTATAGAATGAGTATGCAAAAGCTAAGGCTTTCTTTCTCAAGGGATACGATTTCAAACATATTATTATTTAAATATACCTACATTTCATAGTTTGTTTCAAACTTTTGACATTAACTACGCCCCAAAGGATCTCGAATTCCCCAAAAAATCTATACATATAATAAAACAGTAACGAAAGAATAACTGTACATTGAGATTTTTCGAGAAAAAATAAGTGGATTTTGTTAGAAAAACGTAACTGATGACAAAAAGTGGCTTTTTAGAATTTTTGTCTGTTTGTCTGTTTATCTGTGTGTATGGTAAGGCTTCACGCCAAAACTACTGGATAGATTGAATTGAAATTCAGTAAAAATGTTCTTTGTAAATCAAGGAAGGCTTTAGGCTGCATATTATCACGCCGTGTGTTATGGGAGGTAGGCAATATTGATTTTAAAAAGTTTTTGTTCGTGAAAGTAACTCTGTCTGTTTCGGATCATAATGAAATTTTGCAAGAAGATATATTCCAACCTGGGGAAGAACATAGGCTATATATTATCACGCTAATAACTTACGGGGGTGAGCAATATTGCATTATTATCACCATATTCCTCAACTGTTTCACAACCGACAACTGTCAACATACATGATGACATGATTAGAATAGAACAGCTATTTTAGTCTATTTGTCACCGACGTAAGTGGCCTGGTGGGTTAGCGGTCGCCCTGTGAAAAGGTGTTTGCAAGTTCGAACCTCAGCTCAAATATTTACTTTTAGTATTTATTCAGACTTTTTTAATGCGATAGGAAACACGACACAGGGACACAGGGACTTTTTTAATATTAATAACCATGGTTCGCGAGTTTGATCCCCAACCGGATTTCACTTTTTGTTACTAGGTTTGTTTTTTTTTAAGCTGTAGGATTTCTAAATATTGAATTAATTACCAAATAGTTATTACATTGGTAAGTACTTTTAGTTTTTTTTTAACCATTCAAAGGACAGTTTGGTAATCTTTCATTTTAAACTAAATTAACTAACTAGACACATGACTGTGATACCTTTCAAGCAAAAATAGTCTAAGCTGTGGCGGACAAAAAATAATGTTGTTAGGTTAGGTAAGGCTTAAAGGATAGGTTAGGTTTGTTTCAATAATGTTCAGTAAGTAGACCTATTCGACTTGAAATAAATAGAGAACCCTGGAACAGAATTTGATGAGCTTTGGCACAGAGACACATGGCTGTGATACCTTCCAAACAAAAGTAGTCTAAGCTGTGGCGGATAAAAAAAAAGTTGTTAGGCTAGGTTAAGCTTAGGTTAGGTTAGGTTTGTTTCCAAAAACATTGAGTTTCTTCCTGACCAAAAAACTAAACTAATTTTAAGCAAATTGCTAACCAAACACGTACGAAGTCGCGGGTAACAGCTAGTATTATAATAATTCACAAACTAAGTGTTTCAAATAAAATTCAAAAATACCGTCAATCACGAATTCACAACTTGCTAAGGTCGTTGAACTTAAAACCTCTAAAGTTAAAAGCTCTTATTTATTGGTCGAGCAATATTTTGTATATTTATTTATTTATTAAAACTTCATCCACAAGTAAAAACTGTACAAAGGCGGACTTCATGCCTTTTTTTTTTCACCCCCTTGTTTCAGACTTGTACTGACTAAAACCCATCCATGTTCCGTCCTTGCCCTTTGTGTTCCAGGGCCGCGGTATCTCTTTCGAACAGTCCCGCAACCCACACCTCACCTCACATCGACGACAACCTCACGAGTTAAGGCTAACCTATATTATTGTTATTGTGTACACTATCGCATTAGGTAACCCTGAACCCTGTAGTAAGATGGAGAAAATAAATAAATATTATTATGTGAAACTGTTCGTATATTGTGTGACTTGCAAAGCAAAGAAAGTTAAAGTGGAAACGCTATGTACGTCTCGTTAAAACTTGTAAGGTGTACCTAGTTGTAGTTTATTTAAAAGTAGAAAAAAAATTATAAAAGTTTTTGATAAAACTTTTATAATTACATCTTTCATTCTTGTGTGAAGTAACAATGAATAGAAGTCCTAGTACAATTATTTTTCTTTTGAGAACAGCAACCTAGCATTACCCTTGTTGTAAAGATCAATGTGATTTTGATAGTGAAATTAGAGGTATTTATTTATTTATTTAATAAAGGTTTACCGACAGCTTCTGTGTATGTACAACGATCACAAGCAAAGGTTATACAATATTGGACTTACACAGTCGCCAATTACTGGTTAACCAGCATTCGAAAAATAAGACAGTGATAACATAATTAGAATATAAAATTAAAACGAGTGGCTCTAGAAATAAAATAAAACTAAACCTAAATAACTACACAATTAAACTCCTCAAATCTATGGGTATAAAATTTAAAATTTTCAGAAATAAAATAAAAACGGCGTCACTATAATTAGCTTACCATTTACGACTAAAATTAAAAAAAAAAGACATAATATGTAAAGATTATGTCTTTAAGAAGAAGAACTTAGGTATAAGAACCTTGGGCTGCGGGCTCTTCGAAAGAGATACCGCGGCCCTGGAACACAAAGGGCAAGGAAGGAACATGGATGAACATGGATGAACTCCCGCTCTGCCCAGAGCGGGAGAAGTCATTTGACGATTTCCCATCCGTAAAAAAAAAGGTATAAGAACCTTGAAAGGGCTTTAGTATCGACGATTTAGATGAAAGAAAGAAAGAAAGAAAGAAATGATTCGTTACCAAATAGAACTCTATTTTTATTTACTAGAACTCTATTTATACTTAATTATTTAGAGATCTTGTTGGTAATATCGAAACAATTTAACGTAAAAATCCCTTTTAAAGTTTCTCTATTCACCCCTGCAGTCCTATTCACCCCGTTTTACGGTATTGATGCATCTATAAGGTCAAGTGCACAGGTGGCAGCGCAAGCGGCGCAAGATGAAAGGTGGTCCATGGATGGGCCATTGGAGAGACGTTACATACTCCCTTGAACCTGAATCGTCCATGAACCGGATCAAAGAGAAAAAAAAAAGGGAATCTTCACAATGTTTTTATTTGAAGAGGAGAAAACTATTGATTGAATAATAGAAAAAGTATTTATTTGACTCTTACAGGACAAAACAATTATACAAAATTAAATTTAAAAAAAATGTCACTGCGTTGGTTTTCTGATTGTATTGTATAACGGGCTGGTGTCCGCAACTCCACGTCCAAGCGCGTATTTTGCGTGGTTTTCTGATATTGATGATTTCAAGTAATACAATGGTCAGTTACGAACAAATGAAATAAAGCGTAGAAAATAATACGTATATAAACATCATGCATGTATCCTATTACAGCTAACAGGGATTGGGAAACAGTGTGTGTCTGTCAACTGTATAAAATTAATGTGACGTATACTGTTTGACAGCTCTATTCATATTTCAGCGTAAATCCGGCGTCATGTTAATGATAGCTAATTAATACGAGCCTTAAATTAATGGAGCAATGGATCTAATATCAATGATTATAATTATTACGGATATGTTGTACCTATTCTACATAATATTGATCATATTGAATATTTGCTTTTGGCAGCGGCTTGGCCGGCTTAACGAACTAATGTAATTGCTTATTGAAACCGGCAGTAAAGTTCACTGTTCACCGGCTTTGATTTCAATACGTATATCTAAAGCCTAATTTTAATAGTAGAGAGCAGGTTTTGTTCGCCAAACCAAAGAGACAAAGTAGAAATTATATCTCTCAGTACACCGGCGCCCGTATCTTCTGCCACTAGACAAGGAGAAGACGCTGGAAAGACACATGCATTGCGACAACGATTTCAGAAGAAACAAACAAGACGGAGCTCAGACTATATCCATGCGTCATGCTCGTGAACGGGCGCTGTCAGTTGGGACTGGTCATCTCTAAGCTGCCACGGTTTATTTTAACTACTTACTTTGTTTTTAAATTGTTGATATAATATTTTACTCTGGACGCTCTTAACGTGCACGTATTTCTACATCGTTCTCACATATATGTATAATCTCTGTAACCAAGATTTTGTAACAATATTTTGATTGAAAAAAGTGTCCATGGAGTTTCTTGCCCATTCTTCTCTATAGAGATCTACGCTTTGGAATGGGCAACTACAGTACTTTCAAAAGTTATTATGCCTTGTGTCTGTGACTGTAGCTTAGCCTAATTTGTTTTTCTGACATTCAAAAGTGCCTGTAATGGTCTAATTGAAATAATGCTTTTGCGTTTGAGTTTGACTATGGCACGATCCAGTGAGTGTTCCGATCCAGCCTCTCCCTTGCTATCCAGCTGCGTCAGGTGTAGTCATTTAGTTTTAAGTCTCTGGCTGGAGGCCTTACTCTCAAGCCCACGGGATAGTCCGGTTAAGCTGACGACAACCTCCTTAGGTCCTGTGTGATGCCAATAACAGTCATCAAGACGTGGATGGTACTCATGCGAAATAAGAACAAATGACACGCGCGCTTATTGCATTTATCCATAACATATAATATGTTATGCAAAATATGTAGTTTTAATTCCGCGAAAAAGATCCAGACCATATAGCGCGCGCGCTCTCACTTGTGAATAGGTAGCAAAAAAAAGCTATATCGGGTGACTGGTAATTAGTGACCGATAATTAAACACGTGATTGTACATGGACACAGTCGACTTTCCCAAAAAAATATGAAATTCGCGCTATTAACACAGTGGCTTATGAAATTCGCCCGTGCGCGCCTGTGACCTATCATTACTATCACACCGTGCAACATGGGTAGGCAGAGCACCCGTGCAGCTAGTTAGTTAGCTAGTTATCGGTGTACGTAAGCAGTGTAGGTATCTACATGTTTAGATTGTTGCTAATTTAAATGTATAAAAAAAATGTTTCTTTGGAAAAGTTGTTTGTTATCATGAGTACAATCACCTGTATAAGTATCGGTCACTAATTGCCAGACACCCTATGTAGTTAGTATGCCATACACCCAGCATGGCATACTAATTTTATTATTTCGTTTATTTATTTTATATTATACACATTTTTAACATTTTTAAATACATATTTCTTAAAAAAAAAACATAAAATACATTTAAAATATAAAAAATAACGGTCCGACGGTGTCGAGAACAGGGCTTTTCCTACATGTGCATGTTTTGCGGGGAGGGCGGTGTTGCATCCTGCATCCAGGCCTGGATTTTTTTTCGCAGAATTAGAACTACAGAGTTTGCATAACATACCAACTTCGAACCTAGGGATCAGTTTCACAGTGCCATTTCAATGTGACACTTTTAAATCACCTTTATCTTTTTGGCCCACTCTTGCATTCGAACTTGCCAAATGTACAACCTTCGGTGCTGTGAGATAGGACCTTTACATTATTGCTTCCGAATGACATATATCCGTTTCTACCGGATATTTGATTCGTATTTTATGGGCTGTAAAAGTAAATAAACAGTTACATTAATTTAATGATGTGCTTTTTACGATTGTTTTATGTTTTTCTGATCGAAGAGATATAGCGATACATTTGTACAGAGATAATGATTTGGTTACGTAAAATAAATATGTGTGTTACAATGTAACCTATCGTAAAGATAGGTTATACATACATCAACATCATCATCATCATCAGCCTATAATGCTCCCACTGCTGGGACACAGGCCTCCTCTCTATGAGAGGGAATGGGCTATAATACACCACGCGGGCCCGGTGCGGATTGGTAGTTGTCACATGTCTTTCCACACGATGTTTTCCTTCACCGTTTTTAACCGACTTTCTTCAAAAAGGAGGAGGTTCTCAATTCGGTTGTATGTTTTTTTTTTGTGTTTGTTACCTCATATCTCCGTCGTTTCTTAACCGATTTCAAAAATTCTTCTTTTATGTGAAAGGATATACTTCCCGATTGGTCCCATAGAAATTCCATCAAAATCGGTTCAGTAATTTGGTATGTTTTCACGTTAATTGCTATATCACGCAACGACGCCTGAAGTTTTGCGTGTTTAATTTGACACACTTCCTGATTTCCGACTGAATTAAAAATTTGCACGCTTATGTATATCGCGTGATAGTACAATATATCGATGACATGGAGCTGATCTGATGATGGAGCTGGACGGTGGCCTTAAGAACTCCGTTATGAAACGGCATAACCCCATCGAGTTTGGGCTCGTATGATTCGTCATGACGAGTACTTTGTCTCTAGATGATATCCAGGGTCTGGTGATGAAGCTGGAAGGTGGCCATAGGATCTCCATGATAAAACGACGTAACCGCATCAAGTTTGGGCTCGTTTGATTCGTCTAAATGAGTAGTTTGTCTATAGATGGTATCCAGGGTCTGATGATGGAGCTGTAAGGTGGCCATAGGATCTGCGTGATAAAACGACATAAACGCATCGAGTTAGGGCTCGTTTGATTCGTCTAAATAAGTTGTTTGTCTTTAGATAGTATCCAGGGTCTGATGAGTGAGCTTGAAGGTGGCCATACGATCTCCGTGATAAAACGACGTAACCGCATCGAGTTTGGGCTCGTTTGATTCGTCTTAATGAGTAGTTTGTCTTTAGATAGTATCCAGGGTCTGGTGATGGAGCTGTAAGGTCGCCTTAAGAACTCCGCTATAAAACGACAACCCCATCGAGTTTGGACTCGCTTGATTCGTCTTGACGAGTACTTCCTTAGAGTTCTGGTTACAATATAAAAATTAATTCATGATTAGAATTTGTGTGGTATGCTTAAAAGTCTACAACTAAAAAGGGTAAAATAAAAAACTTTCTGCGAAAAAAAACCGACTTCCAAAAAAACACTAAAAAAAACTAAAATAACTTTTTTTAAATTACTTTCGGAAGTCGGTGACAAAAAATTACAATGAAACAAACAAAGTCACCGACTTCCGAAAGTAATTTAAAAAAAGTTATTTTAGTTTTTTTTTGTGTTTTTTTGGAAGTCGGTTTTTTTTCGCAGAAAGTTTTTTTATATTACCAACAAAACAACTTTGTTTTGTCTGTTTGTTCCGGCTAATCTCCAAAACGGCTGTACCGATTTGGACGAGATTTTTGCTGGCAGATAGCACATAATTATTATAAGGAGTAACTTAAGTTACTTTTATTTTAGAAAACAGATTAGGGCTTCGTACAAAGAAATAAAAACCCCTGGAATTGTTAATAAAATCCTATTCAAATAGAGAAGTAATATTTTTATAATAATTTGCGGATGAAGGGCCGCGTGAAGTTATTACCTAACTAAACCACTGTAGTGCTACCACAACAATAATGTAACATATTCTGCAAAAGGTTTAACTTAATTAAGTGTACAATACCAGTAGTTTCACGTTGTTTTAGTTGTTTAAATGAGGAAATAATGGCTGGAAGCGACGGCTCTGAGTGCACTAATATGTTGACGGATTTTCTTTGTCAGGTATACTGCCTGTGATCGTGGTTCTGCTTGCGTTTTTCAAGTTTTTCTTTTATGGAAACAATATTCAAATGTGTATCTTGAGGTCATGCGTCACTGACAAAACAAGTTAATAGTTATCATCAGGTATCGATTCGGCCCCTTCACGAAACTGTCTACCACGCATTCTGTACATGAAACTTAGTAACTCTACGCAAAAATTTGCTGTTTTTACACAAACTTTAGGAATATACCATAACATAACATAACATCTTTGCCAAACTTTATTTTCTACTTACATTTCTGTCAACCTTCCATAATCCGGTACACGAAATCTATCTCCACCTGCCTTGTATCTTTAAGTATGTTAATAATGGACCCGCGTGCGTGTATGACCAGATGTATGAACGTGGATGAGGCAAAAGGAGTATGTAAGGATCGTAGCAGGTGGCGTCCTGTTGCTTCTGCCTACTCCCATGGGAAAAGGGCGTGAGCATGTATGTATGTTAATAATGGAGACGTGCATTCGCCCCACCATTACCTATGGAGCGTTAACGAATAGTCAGAAGTCCGCAATCGGGGTCTTCCAGCGAGCTTTGGAACGAATTATACTAGGAGTCAAAATATCTGACCGTATACGGAATAGTATACTTCGATCCAAGACCCATATCGCAGACGTTTGCAACACAGCCGCCAAATTAAAATGTACTGAGCTGGCAACATCTGCCGCATGTCGCATCAAAATTGGGCCAAAGTGGCAACAGATTGGGTTCCGAACAACAGAGTTCGGCGACGCGGTAGGCCCAGAACGAGATCGCGAGACGAGCTGGACTCGTATTAAAAGGATTGGGCCCTAATAGCCAAAGACAGAGATAAATGGAAAGAGGGAAGAGAGGCTGACTATTTAAGTATGGTTACCCACCTATGGTCCGACCGCGGCAGCTGTCATCACTCCACGAAGGTTGAGGAGATCGTGGAGTATGACCAGCTGGACCTTGAGGTTTGAGAAGTTGGAGTCGCTTCACAACACGCATTTCAAGTCGTTCGTGGTGCGAGTTCCAACTCATCAGATTGAGACCTTCCTCAAAGAAGAGTTTTGGCAGAAGGGTGTCGTGTATCGTTTCCGCGGGAGGCTACGCGACACCACGCAGTGCAACACGACGCCGTCACTTCGTGTACCATCCATCTGCCTAGCCTTTTCCCAACTATGTTGGGGTTGGCTTCCAGTCTAACCGGATGCAGCTGAATACCAGTATTTTACATGGAGCGACTGCCTATCTGACCTCCACAACCCAATTAGTACTAGGTAATACGATACCCCTTTGGTAAGACTGATTGTCAGACTTTCTTGGGCTACTGACTACCTAACGACTGTCAAAGATCTTCAAATGACAGCCGGGACCAACGGCTTAACGTGCTTTCCGAGGCACGGAGGAAACTCGATATGTAATGGGTGGTCACCCATCCACAGATCAACCTAGGCAAGCACGGCTTAACCTAAAGATCGACCCAAGCGGCAGTTATTATTGAGTCACGAGCTCGTGTACTAGTATATATTTTCTGGTTGTTATAATTATGTATGATAGTCTGTAAGGTATTTATGTTATGGGTCTTTGTTACCTGAATTAAATGACATAGTTTCTTTGCCAAAAAACCCAACATTTGTATCAATTCAAGGTAGGCCAGCATTGCCGTACATACTTTAAATGCTTATACCTACGTTTCTGCTTCATCAAAGAGTATTGAACCCATTTTACTGAGGACAAATTACTTTCGAAGCCTATTACGTAACACAAGTGTCCAATTACTAATATTGACAAGGGAATCGCTTATTAAATTTTAAAACGATCAGTTTGCAATTACTTTCAGGATATGGGTACGGGAAATGTTTTACCCTTCACTAAAATATGATGTAAGGTACTTAATTGGTAATTAAATTTAATTTTCATGGTATAGGACGTGATGTCGACCAGTCTTACCCAGTACTAACTGGGCTGTGGAGGCAGTCGCTCCATGTAAAATACTGGTATTCAGCTGCATTCGGTTAGACTGGATGCCGACCCCAAATGACAGTCGGGGTCAAAGAGTGTACGTGCTTTCCGAGGCACAGAAGAAACACGGTGTGTAATGGGTAGTCATACATCCATGGACCAACCTAGGCAAGCTAGGCTTCACCTAAAGATTGACCCGAGCGGCTGTTATAAGTTAGCCTCGAGCTCCTGAATACCAGTATTTTAATAAAAAAAAAGTAAAATCATTTAAAAAAGAATATTCAATAGTAAATGATCATTACCAATGATATTATAGAAAACATCAAAGTTTGACTCGGGTATTTTCTTTTTTCAGAAGACTTCTCAGAAATGTATATCGAAGTATTTTTTCTTTATTAAATTAAAGATCAACGGTTCCATATCACACCAACTCAACAAGATATTATTACACATTTCACATTTTTTGGTGATATTTTATTACTATAAAATATCACCTTTGACGCACACCCTTCAAATATTTACAAAAAATAACGTATAAATAAACTCATACGAACTATATAAAAAGCATTTTCTCGTTACGAAAAATAAAAACTTCGTGCTCTTCGACACACTCAAAAAGTTGTATGTTTCTATGGTGTAAAATTTGAGTTTTGTAGCTTTGGTATTCATTAGGTAGAACGGTGTACTGTATGGTGTCGGACGTAAAGAATAGCACCATCCCATATCTTCCCGTGGGTGTTGTAAGAACCGACTAAGGGACTTACCAGAGAATGGGCAGCAGCGTTCTCTGTGCCTTTGTAACAACCGTACTGCCATCGCCAACCCGCCTGCCAAGCGTGGCGATTATGGTAAAACCCCCCTTTGGGGGAGGCCTATGTCCAGCAGTGGACGTCTTTCGGCTGAAATGATGATGATGATGAGGTTCAACGGGTAGATCCTAGACTTTGCTTGCAGTATTGTTTAGTGGAAAATGGCGGGACGAACTGGACAAAATGGATTGCGGTCCCATCGGAAAATGAGTTATAGGAATAAAGCGTGCACCTGTGCCTGCGCACACACTTGTGCACTAGGTTATCTCCAGCGCCGATGGGTAATCCCCCCCACTGAGATTGGCCGCCGTGACCGAAACTGTCAGGAAGACTACATAAAAACCTAGAATACATAAAGATTATGTGATGTTTTGTTGCAATATGAAGTACAACTTCTAGAATTCATCATCATCATCATCAGCCTATTAATGTTCCCACTGCTGGGACACAGGCCTCCTCTCTTTGAGAGGGACTTCTAGAATTTGTAACCATATAATAATTAGCCTACGATGTAAGAGAGAGTGGGTCATAGTGCACCACGAGAGCCCAGGTTAGTGAAAGTCATGACTTCGATTGTTTTATGTCTAGACCAAGTTAAGGGGTAAATATACTGTTTACGGTATTTTAACTAAATAATGCGATCGATTTGAAAATCGGTCGTTGCAAAAAATGTCATAGTCGCAAAAATGGCGCTAACGCAAAAAATTCTTCTCGCTCGTATGACGGCGATGGCAATATGCTAGAGAAGGACGGGGAGAAGGAAGCAACGGACCAATCAAGATATCTGTCAAACTATTTAACCGATACGAAAACGAAATAAAATGAATGATGATCTAATCGAACGAGTTAAGAATACGCGCAATTATATACTTATCGATTTGATTTAAATAACATTATATACAACTGCGCACGTTTAAAATCCACGTAGAATTAATCTAGTACTTATTTTACGAGTGTGCCTTCGACTGATCCTATAGAAGTAATACCCAACAAAATACAGTAACAAAGCAATATGAGTTTCTTTTTGGGACCCCGATAAAAAATTTCAATGGTATCCGGACCCTACTTAGAACAACTTGCCGACCCTGGTCTAGGGAATATCGGTTTCTTCACGATGTTTTATAAGCATACAAGCTATTGATCCCATTGATCCTCTTTAGGAGGTCAATTCTCAATGATCTTTTAGTGCTCACCTTATTTATACAGTGTGTTACATAATACTTAACCCAGCTGTTTAGGATATGCATTGTCCATCAAAGTAGATAGCACCAATAAAACAATCAAGAATTATCTAACTCATCTAGAAACCCTATAGTTATGCACGTGTAAAACACAAGTTTTGGTAATCCTGTCAGTTAAGTTGTGACGACAATATTTCAAGTTGTGGTTAAGTGTTCGCAACTAAGTTAGCTGGTTGCCGTCACTTGAACGGGTAACGGGTTAGACCGCTATTGTTCATAAGTTTGACAGGTTGACCTTTATAGTGAAGTCTAAAGTGCTCTGTTTTGCTGTTTCACGTGAATATGAGAACTAATACCGAAGTAGTGTGTGACTAAATAATTTAGATAGAATTTGTAGCCCAAAGAATGTCTAAACTTAAGTGGCAGTGGCTCGTGGTTTCGATATCTTGGTTAAGCCGCGCTTGCCTAAGTTGGTCCGTGGATGGGTGACCCAAAATTTGACGACGAGTTTTGTGATGTACAAGCAACAAGACAGGCAGGACTCGACATCAAGTGTGTGATCGTTTGTGAGGCAGCATACCTATATTTGCATACCCAGTTTCCTCCGTCCCTCGGCAAGCACGTTAAGGGGCCGGCGGACGATGAATTGTCCATACAAACGTAATACCAAAATCATTTTCAGTTTAAGCATATTTCGACCTTATTATGCTGTTATTCGGAACAAGACAGTGTTTACCTAGGTTTCAAAATATTTACCTAAAACGAATTGTAAACAAATTGAATTTCTCACATTTTTACAGTATAAATAAGCTGTTTTCATCTCATCCGTTCTGTATTAAAAACGGTAATATTTTTAATTTTGTTTAATTCGAAACATGACTTATATTGTTAAGTTACACAATATAATAAAAAAATTGGAAAGTATTGAGTTTTCATTCATAATTTTTGGTATTACGGCACACATTCAAATTAATCACAAATTTTCAGCGGTGATATGAATCAACGATAATTATAGAATAGTAGCTAGGTAAAAACTACCCACACATGCTCCCGCACGGCTTCGCAATGCGCCGGTGACAGTCGTTACAGGTAGTCAGTGGCCTGAAAGTCTAACAACCAGTCTTACCCATGGGTATAGTATTGCCCAGTACTAACTGGGTTGTGGAACAGCATCATTCAGGTCAACTATATTGAAGGAAACTAAATGATCTGACTCTATGCCATTCTCGTTTGACTTGATGGATATTATGCTCACGTGCTTCAGGTGACAGATTTCGATGGGATCGAGATGCGGAGCTGTTCCTGAAACGATGGAGCACCTAAAATCGTATCTGTCGTTTGTTTGTTACAGGAACTGAAGGCGCCAAACTTGTGGCTCAGATCTGAGCCGGCTCTATTCAGATTGCCATCGACACTCTGAGAAGCCAGCTCGTCATCGAAAAACAAAAGGTCACGATTCGCAACTGTTTCAAACATTTTTTTCATAGGTACCCCTCCAAAGCAAAAGGCACTGAAAAAAAAAAAAAACATTGCATCTCTGATTTTCAATTCGAAAGTCCGATGACGCTCGCTTTGCGCACAAAGCAACTTCATCAAAGTATTTTTTTTTTTTTCGAAAAACTGTTTCGTTCTTTGACAGCTAATAAAGTTAGTTAAAAGAGAGTCCGGTAAACAAGTACTGCCGAGTACAATCGCGCTCATTTTCTACAAATAAGAAAACTTTGCTCAAAGAGCATCCCTGAGATCGACAGTACCTGGATGTATTGACTACTTTTGAAATGGATACTGCAGAGGAATGGGATATATTGCAAAAATGAGAAAAAAGTGGGGCTGATATCGGCATTTTTATTTATTGGAGCTCGTGTACGCTGAATTGCAACGCCCGTCCCTTGCTCGACAAGCCAGCCCGCGACGCTGAGAAAGTAGCTTTAAATTCCCCTTTAAATAATATAGACCCAGCCGACCCTTGCTGCCCTCCCCTCAATGACGCACTGAGCCTAGGTCCGAACCCCACAGGCCGGCCCTCAGTGACCGGTCATTTAATATAAATAATCCTTAGTTTGTAAGCCCTGGCTGGGGGCCTTAAAGTAATTTTTGGCCACCACAGGATTGTCCGGTTAAGCAGATGACAGCATCTCTAGGCTGAACTGCGAGAAATATATAAAAAAAAAGCTGAATTGCTTTCACTTGAAAATGCATAGAGTCTTGCTAGATTTTTAGTCAGTGGCACTTTTTATTGGTTTCTGTAAATATTTGAATTTAAGCTTCTTATAGAATAATTAAAACTAAATATTTACAAAAAATGGACTAGTTCATAATAAAGTTAAAGTTAGTTTGGTTTAAGTTATTTAAATTGTCTTTTAAAACTTGAATAAAATGTTTTTTTTTTACAATACAAAAATATGTCTAGGAATAATTTAAGATTTTTCCATAGAAATAATAATAATTATTAACATGGCATTAGAAAATTGAATTTCCTAGCGCTACATATCCTGGAAAAATATTGGTTTAAGGACTACTTTACGCCAATAATATAGTCAAACCTTAAAGGAATTGAACTTCAAATGTATTATATTTTAAATCTTTTTCGTAAAGAAAAATCTTAGGAAACACTTTTTTTTTTCATGCTAAAAAGTAAGAAATCTCATAAAGCTCCCCAACGAAATGTATTACCAAATTTTGTATGAACTCGCAAAAAAAAACTTTCTACGTTGATAATCTTCGTAAGATTTGTAAGCAGTTGGCTTGGTACCTTGGGGTATGAATAAGACGAGGTAAGGTCATCATTTTGTGCCGATTTCTACTCACGCGCCGCTCACCACCTCAGGAGACGCAAGTTGTGTGTGTGTGTATGTCTTGCCTCAACCGATACACGTGAGTACCGTCGAGTCGCAACTCGGGGCGACGCGACGTCATGGTGACTGAGCATGCTTGAAACAACTTCTTTCATTCGTTATAAGCATTTATTTAACTAGCCTTGTTAGTTAGTATGTCAAATCTTGCAACTGTATTTCAAATCGTACTCCCAAACCGACTGTGCTGTTTCTTTTAAATAAAAGCTGGTTTACTATTTTCTCTTCGCTTTCGCAGATTCATTTCACCTGTGTGTGGAGTTTCTGGCCAGGAGGTATTGTTGTAGATGAAGAGCGAAGTTTGTTAGTATCGTATTACTAATCCATCTATTAACTGTAGTACCTAAGAGCAATATTTTAAGATTTGTAATGACGTTCTCGAACACGGCTCTCACGATCTCGCTGAAAGTTGCAATGCAATTACGAGAGCGAAAATCCATCAAAAAAAGGCCTCACATCTGGGAAAAAAATATTCTCGTTGTTCACCCGAGTAATGTTCGGTCGTCTATTTAATAATATGTTTTATAATTACCAATTGCATTTTGAACCGCAAATTAAACTGTTACCTTAAACTGTTACCTACCTGTTGTTAACTTAGACTGTTACCATGTTGGTAATTAACAGTCTAAGTTTAAAAGTTGATAAAATGGAAATCAGCTTTTAAATTACTTTTAGTAGACACATCTGCTACTCACCTTTTTTCACCGAAACAAGTGATAATTATACAATAAGCACATGACTCCGAAAAATAGTGCGTGTCAAAAGGTGCGTGAAAAAAAAAAAAAAAAGGTGCGTGTCTTGGGTTCTGGCAGTCCGACGGTTACAGCACTAGGCTTTCACTGCTCGCATAATTTTAATATAGTGCCATTAGTTGTTGTTGCTGTTGTTAGTGGTTTGTTGTTGTTACTGACCGAGTTCCAAACGTCGAAATCCGGAGACGAACGAAGGACTTCGATATAGGAAATCGCGTTATGGAACTCAAATGGAATTGGGCAGGACACCTAGCAAGGCGCGGTGATGGCAGGTGGAGTAAAGCTGTGACCGAGTGGCGTCCAAGGAATGGAAAGAGGAGTGTTCGCCGTCCAGCGGCGAGATGGGCAGACGACATAGTAGCCGTTGCGGGAATATCTTGGATGAGATTGGCACAAGAACGTGGAGCTTTGCACAAGCAAAGAGAGGCCTATACCCAGCTGTGGGTGAAGTCGGGCTGTGGATGATGATGATTTGCCATTAGTTGGCTGTCGAGACAAAAGAAACAAAACTTGCACGTTATTCACAAGTATACTTTTTAAATTGGTCGTCTTATCAATACCCTTATGCCAAAACATATTGAATCCGATTAGCAATTTATGGAGAAAATCTTTTTCTGTTAGAAACGCTCCGTGGCACAAGTTTGGTATTCAAATGTATTGAAGTTTGAAATTGATGTCTGTTTGTGTGTCAACTTTTTGTTGCGTAGAAGGAATGGTTTGATGATAAGGCGATTAGTAAATATTCAAGACGGTATATACTTCTTTTTTTAATTCTTCTCTTCTTTTATTAGTTTTACATTAAATAGAAAACTGTAGCATCTAATTCAAAGACACAGCTAAGTAGCCGCGTCTTAACCAAAGCGATCTTTGCGCTAATACGCGACCAAATACACATTTTGTTTGGCAAACCTGAACGCGTTGTCGAGTCTTCTAGTTACGGTTCAAATGAGTGATTTAATATTATGAATGCAATGATCGTGGAATCGCGAGGAGCTCGTGGCTAAAACAATAACAGCCGCTCGGGTCGATCTTTAGGTTAAGCCGTGCTTGCCTAGGTTGGTCTGTGGATGGGTGACCACCCATTACCTACCGAGTTTCCTCCGTGCCTCGGAAAGCACGTTAAGCCGTTGGTCCCGGCTGTCATTTGAAGATCTTTGACAGTCGTTAAAGTAGTTAGTGGCCTAAAAAGTCTGACAACCAGTCTTACCAAGGGGTATCGTATTTCCCAGTAGTAACTGGGTTGTGGAGGTCAGATAGGCAGTCGTTCCATGTAAAATACTGGTATTCAGCTGCATCCGGTTAGACTGGAAGCCGACCCCAACGTAGTTGGGAAAAGGCTAGGCAGATGATGATGATGAATGATCGTGGAATCGCGCGAACAGTTCCTTTGGTTAGGACTCATACATTGCTAGCTAGACAGTGTCGTGCGCTTAGCGGATCAGAATTTTAAATGGTGTAAAAACTCTTAATGAAGCTGAGAGGAACTTTTTGTTCTAGACCATACCTGGGAACCTTCTATTTACGGAGATATTGAAGGTCAAAGTTGTAACTTTTCTCATGACCTACCTCCCTCCCCCCTGATCCCAGCACTGTTCAATGCATCCACCAGCACATTTTTTTCAGTATTTAACATTGAGCGCTACCGTAAACCGTGATTTTTTTAGTCGTCTCACAGAAATATTTTTGTGCAATGTTACTTAGTTTGATATAGAGAAAGTTTGGTTAACGGCTTTATGAAGAGTCCTTTTACACCCTGTATGTGATGACGAATTTTTAAAGACATTTTTTATTCAGAGATTCGCCCAATATTTTTATCTATAATATGTATGTATTTAGAAATATATAAGTATGTTTATCAGTTGTCTGGTTGCCATAGTACAGGCTCTGCCTAGTTTGGGATCAGATGGCGGTGTGTTGGTTGTCCCAAGATATTATTATTATTATTTTGTTGTTTTTTATGTTTCTTCTAATTTAAGAGAGCCTAAGAAACCTTACACGCGGGTCGGAACCAAGGATGTAAGGTGAAATTTAGATAGAGACAGTGGTATTATTATATTCTTACTTCCGTGGTTCAATCCACCATTTTTATTTTTCAGCCTATTTGTCGTTCGCTTTGTAATTCGTATAAAGCTTCTCAACTGTTCATATCTTGCTTGGACAGCTAAACAGGTTGTTTTTGAGGTGTTACCTCATTTTCAGTTATAAGAAAGACAAAAGAATTGTAGAGGAAAAGTTAGATGTTTAGTTAAGCAGTTTTTGTTTTTTTTTTTTTTATATTTTACACAAGATTCATCTAGACACGCGGTAGCGTGTCAAGCCAAGTTCAAGCTAACAGAACTGGCGAGCAGCACCTTGTGTAATATTTCACGAACCATTTGGAGCCACTTTTGACCTCCTCATAACTCAAATCGAATTATATTTTAGCCTTCGCAAGTTCTAAAGTTGTAAGTTCTTATTTTATTCTTCCGAAAATATGGCTTGCTGGTAGAAACTAGTCATCGAACATAGGGCTCTTCCATGACTGTTTTAGTAGGTACTTAATAATAATTCGTATAAGAGAACTAGCCAAGTCAGACCTTAGGCTTCAATATAATATTATCCTAAGTTATAAGAAGAAATGATATTTTAAGTTAATAAAATATTTTATGTTGTTATAAATACATTAAAGGACTGACCATTGAACTTGGCACACATTTAGATCTCAATTCTTTTATCGTTGAAGTCAACAACCTAGGTATATTTATATAATAATATTGAACATGGCTCTCATTTCACATTTATGTTTTTGATGGGATCAATTTATTAATAGACTCGCCTCCTATTACATGGGACTTAAACATAACTGGCGAAATGTGGGTAGGTACACCCACATTTTGCCAGTTACAGCTGTTAGGTACAGCTTTGCCCAACCTCCAGGGGATTACAGGTTTGATGTTATGTTACGTATGTTAAATTAATATCAGTCTTCGTTGAACTTACACTACTGAACGTAATTTCGTCGTGGCAATGCTGTTAGAACTTTAAAGAAAGTTATATCGTCTGGAATAAAGAGGGTATAAAAAGGTAATATCTTTTATGGAGAAAAATATAAAAAAACGAACGTATTGCCCCCTGCTGTCACTTATCGGCTGAATATTTAATAAGATTTCATGGTTTATCAATATTATAGTAGGTAGGTGTGGTGCTGACTGCCTCGTTGGTCTAGTGGCCGCAAGCGCAACTGCTGAGGTCCTAGGTTCGATTCCCAGGTCGGGGAAAGTGTCATTGAGTTTTTCCTTTAGGAATTTCTCAGCGGCAGCCACGGAGTTTGGATTTGTGCTCGGTTGATGGCATTAGGTTCGCCCCCTATTACATGGGACTAAAACATAACTCGCGAAATGTGGGTCAACTATTAAGTACACTTCTGTCTAACCCTTCGGGGATTACAGGCGTGATGTTATGTTATGATAGGTAAGTGTGGAAATCACATAGCGGTCGAAGGTTTGAGTAGGGAACTCTCGTTTGGCAGTGCGATATCAAACGAAAGTTCCCTGCTCGTTTGCAATATTGATAAGAATCCACCCTAACTGTATGCATAATATCTTATTATTGATTTAATAGTGAAGTACCTGGATAAGGTTTTTTTTTATTTTTTCTAAAAATGAAACCTAGCTAGACAGATTTATCACCCCCGAAACCTCCTGCATATTAAATTTCATGAAAATCGTTGGAACTGTTTCCGAGACAGATTATATGTATACAAGAATTGCTCGCTTAAAGTATTAGATAGACTGATAGATTACCTGGAATATCATGAAAGACACAATAAAAAAAAAACAGCAATTCTTTTTGATCCTATGAAAGATACCCCAACCTACGTATTTTTCACGTTGAGAAAAGGAACGAGCATGCTTGTTTAATTGTTCTTAGTTGTACTCAGAAATTGAGCAAGATCTACGAAAATTTCATCTATATAAAGTTTAATTTTATTTTTTTAAGAAAACCACCTTAGTTCTATCACAGCAAATAAATATCGCTCTCTTCAAATAATTTACAAGGAATACAAGTCATTCGAGAATTCTCCTCTAACCTCACCAAAAAGAAATCAATAACATTTAAAAAATAAATAACCCCACTATCCTCAGCGATGGGCTTACAGACTACTTGCATCGACTTGATACTCCACGCCAATAAAACAACGTCGGGAAGTTGATTGCAACGTAATAAATTTTGTGACTTAGCTCGGTGCAGACGCTGTGGGGCTAGTAAGTTACCGTTTCGCCATAAGCTACTCGCTCAAGCGATACGTGCTTGCCAAGAGTTACTGCGACGAGACTTGCGACATATTTTCATAATTTGTGTTGATTAATTCACCAAAATAGTGAAACGGCAAATTGTGCCGTTACAAAAGAAAACGAATAGTTTTGTTTTATTTTCAACCCTGGTTCAAATCACCGAGACAGTGGCCATGAAAATAAAAGTTGTACCTTAGTTTATTAGGTTGTCCTTTCTCAAGGTTCTCGACTTTGTTTTCATTTTAAAGGCACTTGTAAAACTTCACTCTGTTTCTACAAAAAACAGCTTAACTTCAAACGTATTTGTAATTAAACTTACACTGTCACTTATCGTGGGATATCTTCCGTGATTATTTATCTGTTATTTTGAGCTCCCGAGCTGTTATTTTCGACGCTATTGGAAGCGCCATGTTGACTGAGAAATGCTGGTGGATAACACAATTTCCTTAAGTTTCAATGATCAAAACACCAATGTTGTACATTAATTGTCTTGCTAGATGAAAAACAAATATAATTACAAAAAAAACACTGTTTTAAGCGTTGACGGTTTATAACTAAACTTAAGCTTTCACTTACGAAATATCTTCAGTGATTATCCACCTGCATTTCTCAGTCATCATGGCGCTTCCAATAGCGTCGAAAAATCAGGAGCTCAGAATAATAGAAAATCACGAAAATCCTCCGATCCACTAAAACTCCAGCGGGTACTACGGTACCCAGCAATAAAAATCGCTTAACCGCCATTGGGTACTCGAGGCCCCGGGTTTCTTAAATTGACATTATGACATTATTGACATTAAAGTGACATAAGTGACACTTGTCAGTTCAAACAAGGTTTAACTGTGGCTGGCCACTGGATAAGTGACAGTATAAGTTTAATTACAAAAAAGAAGCTGTTCATGTTATTTTTGTAGAAACAGAGTGAAGTTTTGCAAGTGCCTTTAAAAAATCGAGAACCTTGAGAAAGGACAAACTAATAAACTTTTATTTTCGTGGCCACAGTCTCGGTGATTTGTTAAGCCAAGGTTGAAAGTAAAACATATCTTTTCCTTTTCTTTTGTCTAAGAAAAACGCATTAATTGCTTGTTTTCATTATCGTCAGTACATTAGTTACCTAGTTCCAAATTAATGAACATAAGTGTGATGTATTTGTTCGGCTAGATTAAAAAAGATAATATTCTTAATATTGACTATATCCATTACTTATCGTATGTGTAATAACTATGTGTATGCTTTGTGTCAGTTTTTCACAATTATGGCAAATAAACATGAATTTCTTCCATATTCGTTTTAAAAATACAAAGGTACATTCTCGCCGAGACACTGCGAGACAAGGCTAGTGCGAGTGTAGTTCGGAGCGCTTGTCTAGCCTTGGTATTCCTCACTTTGCTGTACACTTCCCCATGGTATGTCTCGACGAGAGGGTACAGCTACCATAAGACATGACAGCAAGGTAGGTACTGAGCTTTATTTAGTTCCCGCAGGTATGTGCTTATGATTTGCAAAAAATATTATTTTAAACGAATGCCGTTTAACGTTTTTGCTTTGTAGGATTTTCAGCTCTCGATGCTGTGTCAAGCTGTGAAAATCCAATTCTGCGTTTTTATTTTGGAATTAATTTAGGTTTTTAGTCGAGCATTGAAGCCAACTTAGTCCTTACTGACCCTGTAAAAAACAAGGAAAAAAAACCTTCATTTAAAAAACGCAATATTACAAATCAATCAACATTTGAATAAACGTTTCCAAATATATGTCTCGTTCCGTATAATCCTCGCGAATTGCTTGTAATCTAGGTGGCTCGAAAATTTGCGTGCGAGTCAATTGTTAAATAAACGAGGAAAATCGAGACATGTATTGTTAGGAACATGCGAGTCTGTTGGTGGTCAGAAATTTTTGTGTTATAAAACATACCATGACGCTTGGAGTCCCCGAAGAGTTATGCATAAGTTTAGTGTACAATACACATATATTTCATTTATGTCAGTTATGTTTAAATCCTTTATAATAGGGAGCGAGCTTATTTCAATTAACCGGAATTATATTGTTTTCATTGTTGCTGCCCTTGCATCACGATCTACACCTGCTGTACGAAGATATGCTAAAAGCGCAGAGTAGCGTTGTTTCACGCAGACAAACCATGGTGACTCTGTAGAAGATAGCGCACTCGACTCCTTCAATGTTTGTGTTTCAACATGAATGATCTATCTAACCAAGGTTTTGTAACAATATTTTGATTGAAAAGAGCGTCCATGGAGTTTCTTACCCATTCTTCTCTATAGAGATCTACGCTTTGGAATGGGCAGCTACAGTACTTTCACAAGCCTTTTGTCTGTATCTGTAGCTTCGCCTTCTTTGTTTTTCTGACATTCAAAAGTTATGGTCTAATTAAAATAAATGCTTTGAGTTTGAGTTTTTGTCATTTCCATGCGATTTTGTGTAAATAAACAACTCGTTCTGAAACTGAAGCCTGCAGTCAGTTTAAAGTTTGCACGTAACGCTGAAACCCATCCGATTTTATAACCAGCTTTATGTCAACACAACAGGTGGGTAGTACGCTTTTATCTTGCTGCTAAGCACCATTATACAACGGGGTTCAATGGTGTTCTTAAAACCCAATTGGTCGTTGTTAAGGTTGATGACGTAGATTATGTTTCTATTAAACAGGTAATTGTTTTGTAAGGGCAATCTGACCGTAATAATGTTAGGTTTTATATTTTTCTTTGTAAAGATTGCTGACATTGTAGGTTTCGTTACGATATACACATTTTTCAGTTGAGATTTCCAAAAAAATCATCGAATGACCTTCGTAAATTTTCAGAGTAGTATAAGTCTATTTAGATCACTGTTACCAATTGACATTATTAAACATAATGCCCCAGTAAATTAAGTTGTCCTTAGAATGCGTCATGTTCGTGTATGGGCGTCAGTTGGGACTGGTCATCTCTAGGCTGCCACGGTTTATTTTAACTATTTACTTTGTTCATAAATTGCTAAACAATAACAGCCGCTCGGGTCGATCTTTCGTTAAGCCGTGCTTGCCTAGGTTGGTCTGTGGATGGGTGACCACCCATTACATACTGAGTTTCCTCCGTGCCTCGGAAAGCACGTTAAGCCGTTGGTCCCGGCTGACATTTGAAGATCTTTGACAGTCGTTAAAGTAGTCAGTGGCCCAAAAAGTCTGACAACCAGTTTTACCAAGGGGTATCGTATTTCCCAGTAGTAACTGGGTTGTGGAGGTCAGATAGGCAGTCGCTCCATGTAAAATACTGGTATTCAGCTGCATCCGGTTAGACTGGAAGCCGACCCCAACATAGTTGGGAAAAGGCTAGGCAGATGATTACTTTGTTCTTAAATTGTTCATTATTCTTTTACTCTGGACGCTTTTAACGTGCACGTATTTCTACATCGTTCTCACATATATGTATAATCTCAACATGAATGATGTAACCAACATTTTGTAACAATACTTTGATTGAAGAGAGTGTCCATGGAGTTTCTTGTCCATTTTTCTCCATAGAGATCTACGCTTTGGAATGGGCACCTACAGTACTTCCACAAGTTATTATGCCTTGTGTCTGTGACTTTATTTTTCTGACACTCAAAAGTGCCTATAATGGTCTAATTGAAAGAAATACTTTTGAGTTTGAGTTTGAGAATTACTAGTAACTAAATATTCATAAAAGATAAGAAATAAAACGGTGTGTAAGAAATAAAACAAAATGTGGTCTTTCGTTTCGTTAGGAATATTTTCAGAAAGGAAGGTTTACAGTTTTGTTAAAATGTGATAATAGGCATAGCAGCATAACCGCACGCTCTATCACCTGCGCACCTGATGACCAGCTTGCTGCATCAGTGAGCGGGGTGCGCATGGCTGAATAAAGCAGACAAATTTATAATTTTAAATAAATAAATAAAAAATATAAAAAAATATATATAAAATAATAAAAAAAAAAAATAATATATAAATATCATATTTATAATTATAAATTTATAATTTATATATATATATATATATATATTTTTTTATAATTGCAAATTTATTATTTATATATTATATATTTTTTTATCTCTTTTTTTTTTTGAGCAAATCAAATTTTACTTCATTGCCATCGATACGCTACGAAAAAGATAAGCATAATTAGCCTATGATGTTCCCACAGCTGAGACACAGGCCTCCTATATATGAGAGGGAATGGGCTATGATCCACCACGCGGGCCCAGTGCTGGTTGGTAGATGTTACATGTCTTCGAATTTTTGATTCTAGGTTTCCTCCTCCGCCGTTTTGAGAGCAGTGGTGATGAAATAAATTACACAAAGTAATGCGCCTGCCTGGGTGGAACCACGACTTACTGCTCCTAAGTCGGGGCCGCCACCACTTGGGCCACTGCTGTTCTCTGTAGATAATAAGACAGAAAAAAGTATAACCTACAAAATAAAATACATAAGAATGGTGTATCTACTAATAAAGAGCTCTATTCTATTCTTCGAAAGCACCTGGCTTCAGGCTCCTGAATATTTGTTTATTCATGAAAGGAACGGGGCATAAAGCAGCAAATCAAGGGACTAGGTAAGTACCTACTAGGTCAACTAGGGAAAAACTAAATCCAGAGGATGTGCCTTAAGGCTTGAGGTGGACCCTTTCGTCCGTCATTTATTTAAGGTCCAATTTATAAGGTTTTGACGTTTTAGAATATTTTTCTTGTGTTTTTTTTTAAAGGTCAATACAATACTGTACAGTTCCTCTGTAAGTTTGTTGGTTTTCATCGATATCTTTGGGTAGTTTACTATTTAAACAGAGGTGTCGACTTGGACTACGACTAAAATTCAATGCGTCACTTATAAAAATTACCTAAAATGAATATTTCTTTTTAACATTTAGTTAATAAAAATCCAGTCAACGAGCATTAGTCTGTAATGTAACAAATCCAAGATTCCATTTCTAACATTACGTTACAACTGAAGAACATTCGCCTACTAAATAAGATTAGATTTATATTTAACTTTTTTTGTTTGTTGCATTCATGTTACAAGTTGTACCATTCTGTTACATTACAGACCAATGCTCTCAGTGTACTGTGAGTGGAATGTTACAAGTTGTATCATTTTTTAGAACTTTTCATGTGGTTCGTCCAGGTGTGGTGTAAGGATTAAAGATGTCTACGTCGCTTGCAGCTCTTATCTTGACAGACACAATTTGCCGTGGCCGCTGTCATTGCCGACCACACCCGAAGTTACCCGACAATAGTCGACTGTCCGTCCGTGAGCTAGGTAAATTAAATAATTGATAAGAATTTAATCAAGTGTGGCTTCTGGCTTTTAGTGGGATGTTATGTATTCAAAGTGAGATGTTTTGAAGTAATTAAGTTATAAATTGTCGGGGTTCAGAGAGATCCTACTTGAGATTAAAGTTTTAGTTTTAGGACCAGAATTTGGTACTTTCTAAGGAAATTTTGGTCACTATAATTTTGGGCTTGTATGAATGATGTCAGATAATAATAATAATCAATACCTATAATAATGTGCCGTACTATAGGTATGTGCCCGATCCATTTCTCGATAAGATAAGGGCAATATCACACTGTACTGGGATCAATTCATCATCACCGACAGAACTATAGTAGCCAATAAGATATAGTGGTGGTGGATCGATCAGAGCGCGCGCAATGATTGTTGACATAACGGTCCCGCATGACGAGAACCTCGTGAAAGCCGAGAAAGATAAACAAATCAAGTATCTTGACTTAGCTCGCGAGGTTGTCGACATGTGGGATGTGGACTCAGCGATCATTGTGCCGGTAGTCGTATCAGCCCATGGCTTAATTGCCAAGAGCCTCGACCAACACCTGAAGAAGCTCTCGTTAGGCAGCTGGATCAACCTGTGGACGGAGAGTAATGGGCTAGCTCGCCGTCCGTCCGTCTTTTGACGACAGGCCGTGTTGACGGCGCGTTCGTGTACCACGCGCGCCTCAAAGAGATGTCAGCAAATAGGGAGGGGCCCGCAAGGGCCGATGCGTGCCAGGGCTGCGGGCTGTTCGAAAGAGTTACCGCGGCCCTGGAACACAAAGGGCAAGGAAGGAACATGGATGGGTTTTAGTCAGTACAAGTCTGACACTCCTTTCTGCTCTGCCCAGAGCGGGAGAAGTCATTTAATGATTTCCCATCCGTAAAAAAAAAAAGGCAGCTGGATCAGGGGCTTGATTCAGAAAGCAGTACTCCTGGATACGGCTCGTATCGTTAGGAGGTTCCTCTCTCTGGAGCCCTGACCGCCGGTTGCTTGGGCCTTGTTCCCGATACCGGTGGGCTACTATTTTTTATATTTTAAATGTTTTTTTTTTGTCGTTTTATATTTAAATATTTAAAAATGTAACAAACTATTTAATATGGTGCATTAAATAGTACGGGAGACGTGGAGGTTTATAAAGTAAAGTAAAAAGTTGGAACTTTGACCGTTTAGGTATGGTCTAGAACAAAAAACCCAACCACTCCGGGAGTGCCGACGGAAGTGAAAACATTTTTTTTTCAGTTCTATATTATTTTAGATATTTTTTAGAAAATATTTTTGCATAAGTCTTTAACTTACACATTTGACTTTACACTGTATTTGGGCTTTTAATATGTAGCAATACGGCTAACTCTGCAACCAAAAAAGAGGTCCTTTAACGGTATCGCGATTTCAATTGTTTTTCTCCATCTCAAAAATGCCCACCGCGCCTAAAGAAGTTTTCACTTCAAAAATGATCGCAGTGACGGGAAGAATAAGTGCCTTTCGGTTTCGTTATCAATCGTTCATCCATTATATTAGAAATAAACAATGACAAAGTCGCGAGCTCAGACCAACAATAACCCAAACAAAAAACCAAGTATCCATCGTTCGCTAACCATACCTCAACCTAGAAAAATTGAGATCAAAAATATATATTTACGGTCTCTACATAAATCTTTATTGCAAGAGAACTCCCTTACAATTCAATTTCAGGTATATATCCTGCTGTCATTTTCCTTTATGACAAGGAGAAGCATTCAGCAAAAAATATTGTCAAATATCTACTTTATTATTAGCTGCTCGAAAATATACATATTGGAAAAGAAAGTGATGTCTGAATTTATTAAAATGCTGTCGAGCATGAGAGGATTTATATTAAAAATCTTTATTAAGAAGCCTTTGGTCATTTTTTTTATTCTAGTGTATTTAATATAAACGACTTGTCTCACCAAATTCAACAACTTATGGTATTATTTGCAGACGACAGTCTGGTAATAACAAATTGAAAATCATACATTATGGACGTATAGTCGATGGGAGCAAAGGAGATGTTTCAAAATGTATGGAGCCCCGGCCAGGTCTTTGTACGCCATACAAAAAAATGGTAAAACACAATCAAAACAGTTTTCGATCATCCAAATACTTTAAATTTGGCTTTGTTTGGTAGTAAAGCATAAGAATGTACACTTGAAATTGCAACACACAACAAAAATCCCGATAAGGCGGTAAACTGTCATGTTGATTGATTATTAATGTTTGACATGTTTATTTCTGTCAAATTACATTGTAAAGTGACAGTAGACATTTCACGATCTATGATATTGATCAATGGTCGATCTATGGTTAACTGTCTTTCTTTTTTAAACACAGAGTACCTAAATTGGTGAGACTCCATATTGAAAGTCGATAAAAAAATCAATAAATATCAAATTATTACAAGAAAAATATGCATTTATGCAATTTATCTGTATTTTTTCCCGAATTCCACAGATTTTTCTCGATTATAATGGCCCCGTTTTGAAACTGTTGTTTGACCTTGAATTGCTCTTATCGAGTACGGAACAGTTGAAGGAGGCTAGTTTATACTGAATGTGTTAGATAAAGACGTGCGGCTGCCTCGTTGGTCTAGTGGTCGCAAGCGCAACTACTGGGTGGTCGGGTAAAGTGCTATTGGATTTTCTATCAGGATTTTTTCAGTAGCAGCCACAGAATCTGGATTTGTGTCTGGTTGATGGCAATAGGCTCGCTTCCTGTTACATGGGACGGATACAATATAAGTTAAAGTTTCGTACACGTCTAACATACACATATAACAAGGTGTAACCAGAGAAATAAGAAAAAATAAAAATGTTGAAAGTGGAGAAACAATACAAAAAAAATAGTTGCGTATAAAGTCGGTTTACGGACGATAATTTTACGTGATAAAGTCATAAGAAAGCATTGATGAAAACTTACATACTTTTAAATTGAATTATTATCACTGAAATATCATTATTTTGTATAATACATAGATGTTTCACAAACCGAACGCTTAGACCGATCGTGCCTCTCTATCGCTTGTTCCGCGCTCTCGCTTGCACGGTTGGCTCAGGCGGAACGTGACACTTTTTCGTGCGTGCAGCCGGCGTTCATCGATTTATCGATTATGTACTGAAAAATATTATAACGTGCTAAAGAACATTTTAATACACGTACATTTAAATAGATTTAAATATTTCTTAAATACATATATCACACTATGTGACTGCCTCTTTGGTCTAGTAGTCACAAGCGCGTCTGCTGAGCCTGTGGTCCTGGGTTTGATTTCGGTTGAAAAAATTGCAGTATATTCAGTAGAGGCCACGGAGTGTGGATTTGTGCCCGATTAATGGAAATATAATAGTCTCGCACTCTATTACATGGGACTTAAACATTACTGGCGAGATCTGGGTATACTATAAAGTACACATCTGCCTAACCCTTCAAGGATTACAGGCGTGACATTATATTTTTTATAACACATTTGCTCGTAAAGGGGCTTTTATTTCACCAATTTCAATATCGTATGGTACCTCATTACGTACTTGTGCGGTAATGTAAAGTAAAACGCACGGCTTCAAGATGCTCCGTCAAAAACGAACGGTACTTTTTTTAAATCTTAGCAAAGAGTTTTTATGTCAGAAAAGTGGTCAACATTTTACGAATAAAATTAACTTTGGGAGATAAAATATAATAAATAAACATTAAATACTTTAATTTAATTAATTTTGACAATAGATTACAACCATTTATCTGTAACAAAAACACAAAAACATTAATTTACAGTATTAGTAATACTGGCTTTTTTTGTGCCTTTGCCTTAAAAAAAAGCGCTAATGCGCGCGCCTCACTAATTTGTGAACAAGTAAAAATTATTCCGCACGCTTTTTCTTTTCGCTGTATTGTTTTTATTGAAAAATGTCGACAAGTAATGATGAATTTATTAATTCGACACCGCCTGAAGTCTCAGAGGCAGCGAAAAAGGCTACTCTAAGCCTCTTGTCTGAAAAATCGACCGATAGATAGTTACAAGCTAGATAATCAAAATTTCGTTTAAGAAAGTCCCAGTTTTATTTATTTCCTCGCAAATATGTTATAAAACGTCGTATGACATACGTGCGCTTTGATAATTACAGCCTCTGCTTTCTTGTAGCCCTCGCCTACGGCTCGGGCTAGCAATTTCGCCTCGGCTGTGATTTTCAACTTACCGCACTTATATCATAATGTACTATTACATATCACATAAAATAATAGTTATTCATAACCTTTTACTGAGAATCGATAAAAGGTTTAAAAAACCTGGTACACCCGGCGGCACATCAAGCTTTACATTTCCAGTACATATAACGTGGCCTCGCTTTGTATATATTTTCTGTACAATGAGAGATCCGCATAAACTGGTTTTGTATAGCTTCATCAGCCGTCGTGCGTACATAAGTCCTTCAAGCTTACAAAAGGTACCTTATCCTGTTACTTCTTTACATAACACCCAGGAAAAAAGACCCACGCATAAAAAAAGGTCCCCCAGAACCCTTAGGAACCCAAATAAACAAAAACAAACACACACTTGACCGCAAGTGTGTGTTGGATCACACTCCTAAGGGTTCTAAAGTCGGGAATACTTTATGCATGTAAAATATTTATTTTATCGGCAGCAAAAATAAGTTTATAAGACATGTGACATCTACCAATCCGCACTGGGCCCGCGTGGTGGATTATAGCCCATTCCCTCTCATAGAGAGGAGGCCTGTGTCCCAGCAGTGGGAACATTAAAAGGCTGATGATGATGATGATGATATGGTTTGTCCCGAAAAACAATAAAAACCAGAACTGAACTAACTGAAAATATCTCATATTTCCATTTTTTTTAACATTGATTGCTAACTTACTTAGAAACATGACAAAACATCGACACGCTTATGTGTTATAAATTTATTTTTCAACTCTTGATTTTATGTATGGGAAACGCCAGCGCATTTTAGAAGTGAAAACTTCTTTAGCGGCGTTGTGTAGTTTTTGGGATGGGTAAAAACTGTTAACCTCGCGTCTGATCGTCAGATCGAATCTGTGGCGCAGGGCGCTTGCGTGAGTGTGCCTGTAGTTTAAGCTAGATGGCGTTGTTTCAATTTTTTTTCTCCAGCAGCGACATCTTTCATTCTTACAGAAAGCTATTGATTTTTTTTATATGTAAATTAGATGGCGTTGTTTCAAGTTCCCGTTCCGTTCCCAAAAACCCGTTTTTTTTTTAATCTTTTTTTTAAGTTGCGCAGGTTACGTCGTATTTCCAATTTTCATCGCTGTTGTGCAAATCGTCCCCTGAGTAAACTGGCAGCATGACATGGCATGACGCCCGCAGTGACAGAAAGGCGAAATAAGAAGTGTAAAAAATACGCCTTTTTTAGTATCAATATCTGTACATATTTATAATCTTGTGCACATAGGATACAAAACTTGGTATTTATAATGCGGTAGTAAAACTTAATTACTCAATTTTTACAAGAATAAAGATAGACTTTTTGAATCCTTTTTTTCTTTTTAAAACCCTATTTGGCGGCAACTGTCAAATCAACCTTTTTTTTTATTCCACGAAAAAGTCTCAAATACGTAGTCGTAACGTACGTAGTCAAACTAAACAAACAAACTAAAAAAATGTTTTTTTGGTTAAATGAAATACTATCATCATCATCTGCTTAGCCTTTTCCCAACTATGTTGGGGTCGGCTTCCAGTCTAACCGGATGCAGCTGAATACCAGTATATTACATGGAGCGACTGCCTATCTGACCTCCACAACCCAGTTACTACTGGGAAATACGATACCCCTTGGTAAGACTGGTTGTCAGACTTTTTGGGCCACTGACTACTTTAACGACTGTCAAAGATCTTCAAATGACAGCCGGGACCAACAGCTTAACGTGCTTTCCGAGGCACGGAGGAAACTCGGTATGTAATGGGTGGTCACCCATCCACAGACCAACCTAGGCAAGCACGGCTTAACCTAAAGATCGACCCGAGCGGCTGTTATTGTTTAGCCACGAGCTCCTCAAGGTTAAATGAAATACTATCAATTCATTTTAAAACCTGACAGTAATTCTTATTGATATTTGGAAATACAAGGGTTCCGTTTTCGTCATTTCACTACGTAACCGTAAAGAAAACCTCGAAGGTATCAACCATTATTGACTTCAAAAATTTCACTCCATGAGGCAGCAAACATTGTCGAACATAATACAATTTCGTTGTCCCGACGTGTATAGTACTGAATGTACGTACATCAAACAATGGAAATTGTAAATATGTTACAAATAATACAGCGTCGATATATCAAATTACAGTGGCGTGCACGTATTTTCACACTTCTTTGGTTTATTTCGTGTGGTGTGAGGCATAAGAGAAATACTTACTGCATGTCAATTATTATACAGGGTGTAAACAGACTCTTCACGAAGCCGTCAACCAAGCATTATGTACATCAAACTAAGTAACTTTCCGCAAAAATTAGTGCTGGGAAACGACTTTTTTTTTGGTTGAAAAGTCACGTTTTACATTAGGACTCAATCTAACGCACTCAAAACATTGTCCTGATGGATGGATTGAATAGTAAGGGGGTCCTGGCGGTGTTTAAAGTAAAAATCTTAAATTAGAGATGTATTAAAAAAAATCTTGCGAAAAAGTTGGAAGTTTGGCCCCCAATATCTCCGTAACTTCTATTTACGGAGATATTGGTGGCCAAACCCAGTTTCCCAGGTATGGTCTAGAATAAAAAAATGATCGCAATGACGGGGAGAATAAGTGCCTTTCGGCTTCGTTAAGAGTCTGTTTACACCCTTTATATAACTATCTGCCAAATAGTATTCAAGATTTGCCATTGCCGTTGTTCAAAAGGGTTCAGGCTGTTTTTAGAAAAAAACTATTACTGTGTTCAGGAATATGTAGGGGATAAGTCGTTAGTGATGAATATAGCAAAAATATAAATAGCCTTTAGTCCATCACATGAAAACTACATACCTAGTTATTATTACTACAATACAATCTCAATCTTTATTATTATAATTTTCATAATATGCTCTCTAATTTCTATTTATTATTAACTAGCTGTTACCCGCGACTTCGTACGCGTTAGGTTCGCAATATGCTTAAAATAAGTTTTTTTTTGGTCAGGAGGAAAATTCATTTTTTTGTGTACCTGGTATCTACAGTATGTCTACACCTAATTTATCTACTATGCCGCTTTTGTATTTTTTCTCATGCTTCCATGCCTCGGATAGTGGGAAAAAATGTTTGGGCGGCACATCCAACTTCGCCACAGCTTAGACTAGGTAGCACAACCATGTTTCTCTGTGCTAAAGCGCATCAAATTCTGTCCCAGGGTTCTCGATACCGCCCCGGGACCCGATGGCTTGCCTGGCAAAGCCTGGGTCCTGGCCTCGGAGGCTCTCGGGCCCCGACTGGAGGGACTCCTAAGCGCATGCTTGGAAAGAGGCCAGTTCCCGCTTCGTTGGAAGACGGGCAAACTGGTCCTCATTCGGAAGCCGGGGCGCCCTGCGGACTCTCCGTCCGCATACCGGCCCATTGTGTTGCTCGACGAGGTGGGCAAGCTCTTTGAAAGAGTAATTGCAAACCGCCTCGCCGGGCACCTTGCGGGGATTGGGCCGGATCTTGCGGAACACCAGTTTGGTTTCCGCAAGAGGCGCTCGACGGTGGACGCCATCATGCGCGTGAGAGCCCTCACGACGGGGGATGCGGTGTCCCGGGGTGGGGTGGTTTTGGCGGTGTCTCTTGACATCGCCAATGCCTTCAACTCCATACCCTGGAGCTGCATTAGGGAGGCACTCCGGTATCACCAGGTGCCGACCTACCTCCGTCGTATTGTCGGGGACTACCTAACGGATAGGGCCGTCATCTACCCCGGTCGCGACGGCCAGTGGAACCGGCGAGAGATGTCGTGCGGTGTTCCACAGGGATCGGTTCTAGGGCCGCCCTTGTGGAACATCGGTTACGACTGGGTGCTGCGCGCCGACCTCCCTGGTGGCGTCAGCGTAGTTTGTTACGCTGACGACACGCTGGTGCTGGCGCAGGGGAGGTCGTACGAGGCGGCGGCCGAACTTATGACACGCGGGGTTGCGATAGTCGTGGAGAGGATCCGGCAATTGGGTCTCGAGGTGGCTTTGCACAAGTCCGAGGCCATGTGCTTTCATGGGCCTCGGAATGCGCCACTGTCGGGATCCATAGTAACGGCGGGAGGGGTTCCCATCGGCGTCGAGTCGACGTTGCAAAGCATAAATATAATTAGAGGAATAAATGAATATTGTTTATGCAACGTGCCTAGCTTTTCTTAAAAACCTCAAACCTACTTTAACATTTGATTTCTTAAATAATAATTAAAGAAAATCATCTAATCATCTATCAAAGAAACTAAAAAAAATCAACCTCGGTTTTGAACTCGTAACCATTGCACCGCTGAGCAGTAGTCTTAACCACTAAACTAACACGCCATTTACGTTATACTACTAAAACTTAAAATGGTTTGATATCATTACCAAAGGGGGTTCCTTTTCTTTGAAGCTGACTGTACAAGCCACAGGACAGAATTACTATTATAATATTACCTTAGCATCATTAAAGCGGATCATTCAACCAATAATGATATAAAGATATGCTGCTCCGACCCCAAACTATCATCTGCCTAGCCTTTTCCCATCTATGTTGGGTCGGCTTCCAGTTTAACCGGATGCTGCTGAATACCAGTATTACATGGAGCGACTGCCTATCTGACCTCCACAACCCGACCCCAAGTAAATTGGATAAGGGTAGGAGAATGATAATTATGATGATGCACTAACAAATGATGATTCGGTTAAGCCAGTACGGATAAACTGCGTATTGGTTCTCCGGAGTTGATCTACAAGTTGTCCGTACTGATTTGACCGAGTCTTAAATAATAATGGTTTGCGCAGTGGCTGACCGATTGACTGCTGCGCTGCGTGTCACGGTTTCAATTCTCGCTCGGAACAGATATTTGTATGGCTTACAGTTAGTTGTAAATGTGAGTTTAAAGCACAATGCAGAAAAAAAATCTAGTGTCGGGAAACGTTTCAAAAAGAAAAGTGCCTCATATTTTTTAGGCCAGCAGTATATTACAGCACATCCCTGTCTCGCTTCGTATAAAATTTATATTCGTAAACGTGTCCAAATAAATAGAAAACAAAGCCGTTTGTTTTGGTTTTTTACTACTAAAAAACGCTAACCTCTTTTCACTTGACCTCTAGGTACCCAAGTAATCGCGTTAGAGGGCCTTGGTGGTGCCCCCAGGGATTGTCGCTAAGGATCAAACACAAACTCGCCTTCTTATACAGTAGGTTTTTCGCCTTTTATGGAAGTTGGTGATTCTTAGCAGCAGCAGTAATAAAAATTACATGTCGCCAATCGAATAGAGTCCTAGAAAACCAGTGTACAGTCATGAGCAATAAAATGTATACACTTAGCAAAATTTCAAACCGATTTGTTCATGAAAAAATGATTTTTACTTTGTGGTACGACCAATTTCGTAATACTGTGTTCGTGAAAACGTGAAACTTTAATCAGTACAATCACATTTAAAAGTTGCTGTGTGTATCCATTTTATTGCTAGACACTACACATACGTTTCACAAAAAAAAAAACCATTTCAGGCGAGAAATATCTTCAGGACAAGATTGAGGTCAAAAGTAGGCTCATTTAAGATTAAAAATGAGGTAAACTATTAAACTCTAGCCAAAGACTTGACTAACAAAAGATAGAATTATGTGTAGAAAGGAGAGGAAATCCTTTGCCCTGCAGTGAGCCAAGACAGACTGTTAAGTTAACTTCGTTTTTAAACCAAACATAACATAACATCACGGCTTTAATCCCCGTAGGGTTATGCAGAAGTGTACCTTATAGTACACCCACATTTTCGCCACATATGTAATAAGGGGCGAGCTATGCTCTCTACCGGGCACAAAACCAGACTAGGTGGCCTGCTACTGAGAAATTCTTGGTGGGAAAACCCAATGACACTTTGCCTGACCCGGGATTGGAAGTTAGGACAAACACAAATAAGCAATGAATTTTTTTCAAATTACTTGGTACCTACTTGTCAAATGTCGTATCTATGTAATGTTAATATATTTCTTTTAGAACATAATTATTATGAAGCTCAGTTTAAGTATTATGTATATTTTTGCGACTGTTTACGAAAAACTTTTAATTCAATAAGGAGATGAAATATTTTAATGGGGTACTTGAGAAATTTTATGATGGTTGTAAGCATTTTATGGTGACCGAAATGGCAGTACACGCGTTAACACGAGACAAGCGTCTGTAGACAGCGGATTCCAGTCGCTTTGCTTGATGTTTTGTGTTTATTATTTAAAAAAAATAGCGGAATATGTCAAAATATATAGCATCAGCCATGCCGTTTTTTGACATACTGTGGTTTACAGTTATGTGAATACACATTGATATTATAAGGACATGGTTAATCATATTTTTAGATCTGCTGGCTTGCTATTTTCAAGTATCTTCTTGATACATCGATGGGTAAGCAAAACACTCTCTCGAGAGGAGAGGAGGAGAGAGGAGGGGAGGAGGAGGGGGGAGTAGGGTTGAGGAGTAAAATTGACTTATCATATTGCTTCCTATACTAAAGACTAATATTTCAACAGCAGCACTTAATAATTATTTCTCTACGGTCGCCTGTTTGTTGGTAAAAAATAAACATGTAATTTTATTGTATTTTTTGGGAAAGATCTTGACATTACCCAAGCATAAAGTAATTTTGTATGAAAAGCAACTCAACCAAATTTCTCGTAGCATCTGTGTAGCGCCCGTAGCATCTGTGTAGCACTCGTAGCACCTGTGTAGGTGACTCGTAGCATAACGTAGCCAACTAAATAAATATCAGTGAGAATTAATTGTATTGGAATGAAATATAACGTTCACTTTTTTTTTGTTTTTTTACTTTATTACTGATACATACATACATAAACTCACGCCCTTTTCCCATGGGGGTAGGTGCAGAAACCACAGAACGCCACCTGCTACGATCCTTGCATACTCCTTTTGCCTCGTCCACGTTCATACATCTGGTCATACACGCACGCCGGTTGCGAGTACTACGTACCTGACCTTTCTGAAGAACCTCACCAATGAGGTCAGCGTATGTTCGTCTAGGGCGTCCCCTCCCGGCGTTGCCACTCACATCTGCCTTGTAAATACCTTTTGTTATTCGCCTTTCACTCATCCTCTCCACATGACCAAACCATCTAAGCATACTTTTTCAAATAAGCATACTTTTTTAAATTATTGATGTACTTAAATAATTTTATTTAGGTGTAATACATAATTATATTTAAGAGAAAATCTTTTGTCTAAAGATTCAAGACTAAACTAAATAGCGCAATATTGGTCAAAAGGAAAAGTTGCTTTAGAAAGTTCATTTGGTTTATTGATTAGTACAAATTTAATAATAAAATGTATTTCATCATCGACTTTCAAAGTTCAGTTGCTGGGTACGGTAACACCCCATCCTAAGTACTCGTAAGACGGGCTGCGGGCTGTTTGAAAGAGATACCGCGGCCCTGGAACACAAAGGGCAAGGAAGGAACATGGATGGGTTTTAGTCAGTACAAGACTGACGCACCCTTCCGCTCTGCCCAGAGCGGGAGAAGTCACTTGATGATTTCCCATACGAAAAAAAAAAAGATTCTCTTAAGACTGGATGTCGAACTTTGGGGTTTTTGCTGACCCATGATGAAGACCAACGGCTTTTCTGTCGTCTATAGTCGATTATCACATTATTCCAAACAATTTTTATTACCACTTAATGCAGTTGAATGTATTTACATAACATCATAAAATCACGCCTGTAATCCCCGTAGGGTTAGGCAGAGGTGTACCTATTGGTATACCCACATTTCGCAAGTTATGTTTAAGTGCCATGTAATAGGGGACGAGCCTATTGCCATCAACCGGGCACAAATCCAGACTCCGTGGCTGCTACTCAAATGTATTTGTTATTGAATATCACAATCATGCTTGATTAGCCACATACATGTGATAAATAATCAAATTAACGTACTCTACTGGAAACGCAGATAAATATAATGCGTAAACAATCCAAATGTTACCCACTATGTTTTATTTATTTATTTATGTACACACAAAATACTTAACAGGACATTATATAAAGATAGAAAAGCACAAAGGTACTACTTATTTCATAAGAAATTTCTTCGAGCAGACCTGCGAGAGGAAAGTTGGATTAGAAATGTAGACACAGTGTGTAGAAAAGAAAACAGGAAAAATGAAATTAGAACTTAGACGAAAAATATACCTATATTAAATAAACAATCTTAATATATATAAATTACGCGTCACGTTGTTTGTCCACGATGGACTCCTAAACTACTTAACCGATTTTAATCAAATTCGCACACCGTGTGGAGTTTGATCCAAGCTTACATCTCAATTTATAGTCGCTATATTATTTAATTCGATTATGTGACGCAGACGAAGTTGCGCGGGTCAGTTATTATAAAATAAATACTAGAACTATAAATATATATCCAGAATATTACAGTATAGATGAGAGGTTTTATAGTGAAACTGAACATTTTATTATTTTAATACATGGGAATCAAACATACACAATAGGCGACATATTATGGCACTACTGCCATACGTCACCAGTTGTGTATGTTTCCCACGTTCAGTAAGGCGTATGGCAGTAGGTATGGTGGTGGGTATGCTATAGTTATACATCTGCCTAAGCCTTTGAGGGTTACAGGTATGATGTTACGAAGAAATATGCCCATAATTATAGCACCGCAGATTGCCTCGTTGGTCTAGTGGTCGCAAGCGCGACTGCTGAGCACGACGTCCTGGGTTCGATTCCCGGGTCGGGTAAAGTGTTATTCGGTTTTTCCATTAGAAACTTCTCAGTAGCACGGAGCCTGGTTTTTTTTATTTTTGCGCCCGGTTGGTAGGCATGAAATTTAAACATAACTGGCGAAATGTGAGTTTACTATTAGGTACACCTCTGTCTAACCCTGCTGGGATTACAGGCGTGATGTTATGTTATGTATGTTATGTTATAGAACCACATTTTAACTGAGGAAAAAGGTTCTCATTTGTAACAGATTTTATTTACACACTTCAGTTATTTATTAAAACTTTATGTGGGATGGTTTGTTATTATTTCGAAATATAGGGGAGGTAACCCTTGAACATAATCAAATACAATTTATTTTACAATTCGTTTGTTTGCAAATAAAAAATGATTTAATCCTCACCCACTTTTGTTCAAAAATATACAGTATGTAGCAACATTTAAAATTTAAAAGCCCACGAAATTTTACATTTAAACACGAAAAATCTCTAAAAAACTGTCTAACAATAAATCAATACATAAATCTCCACCCAACAACACATACAGAAAATCTTTAGTCACAAAACGCCAGTGTTATCACAAATAAGATGGAAAAAAAAAAAAACTTTTAATGGCCGGTCAAGGGTCGGCCTACTTCTCAAGAGGATCACTCACAAGAAAAGCCGATTACATCTACGAGTATGTCCATCTGACCTCATGTTTTTTTAAAGAGGTGTTTCATACTTATTCGGATCGGCATTTCCGGTTCAGTAATACTGTTCCATAACTACAGTGGGTTAAATAATAATATCAGCCGCTCGAGATATTCAAGGCTAAACCGCGCCTGCCAATGTCTTTCATATTGAGTTTCCTTCTTGCCTCGGAAAGCACGCTAAGCCGTTGGTCCCGGTTATCATTTCTAGATCTTCGACAATCGTTACAGGTAGTCAGTGGCTTGAAAGTTTGACAACCAGTCTTACCAAGGGGTGTCGTATTACCAAGTACTATCTGGGTTGTGGATTACTGGTATTCATCTGCATCCGGTTTGACTGGTAGCCGACCCCAACGTAGTTGGGAAAAGGCTAAGCAGATGATGAACAACATAGCACAATGTGGGTCCCGGTAACAGCCTGGCGAAGTTGGCGTGACGAACTTGACGCCTATTCTGATAGGATTCGGCCTTACTACCTGAAAACAGAGAGGATTGGAAAGGAAAATGGGCCGTTTTTGCCCTACAGTGAGACTACAAGGGCTGATAATAAAATAAATAAAAACAAAACCGACTGGAGCATTTAATTCACATGTTCGGCATTCGGGTCAGTTAACTCCGTTCGGCATCAATCATCGCTGCATCAAGTTCGAGTCGGTTGGACATAATTTGAGTTAAGCCAAAATGTCGTATTCCAAACGTACACAATGTATATCTATTATATTCGATTTTACCACTCGGCTGTAACAAAGACTACCGACCCGATCAGGCATGTGTGTAGTACCCCTAAGAATAGTAAGTAGCATGTTTTTTTAAAGAGAGTAGGTAAGGCTGTTTTTAAAAGATCTAAGACTTACCTTAAGTTTAAGTCCTCCTTTGTTTTTAGAACCGATTTTGGGATTGTTTGATTCTACATAATATACACATGTCCGGGTACCCTTGATTCGGCCCTAGAAATTGAAAAAAATATGTTTTTGTTATAAGTGTCAATTATATTTTCATATGCATTCTGTTAAAAGCTGTTATTTTGATTTTACGTACACTTCAATTTTATTTATATTTGTATAAATGTATAGATTCTTTGAACGCCTCACAGGCAGAGCAGAAGTTCTCCGCTTGCTATCACCGCGCCTTGCTAGAAGTCCTGCCCAGCACCAATTAAGTTAAAATATCGAAAACCTTCGTACGTCTTACGATTTATGTTTGGAACTTGGCCTACCATAAATACATACCTACTTTTATTATTATTTATTATCATGAGCCTGTTGTGTCCCACCGCAGGGCAAAGGCCTCCCCTCTTTTTTTCCATTTAAATTCTAATTTCCATTCATACCTACGTATTTAATAAAATGTGTTTAAAAAAAACACATTTTACTAACTGGCGAAGTTTGGGTGTTCCTGTTAGGCACACTTCTGCCTAACCCTTCGGGGATAACATAGCGTAATGTTCTATTGTTTTTAATATTCATTACATGATTCTATAAACAACAATAACAAAACGAAAGGTACACAGGTTGTCACATTAGACAGCATTATCGCTAAAAGCGATTTGCCGTCAAAAGGGCCTACACGGTTGTCAATTACGAAAGAAAAGACGGTTGAAAATAATAGGACTCTGACATGCCCCTATGCCTTTCTCGGAAGGGAGGTATTCATGTTATGTTTCACACAAAAGAAATGTTGGTTTAAGCAGCGTAAGTCATGCCTATTTCAAGCGGACATACTCGTACTTGAGCTTTTTTTGCTCATTAATTTCCCTGAGAAACACTTCGAAACGAGTAATAAAAATGATCCAGTGAATGGTTTAATTGAAATACTAATTTTAAGCCGCGCTTGCCTAGGCTGGTCCGTGGATGGGTAACCACCCATTACATACCAGGCTTCATCCGTGCCTCGGAAAGCATGTTAAGCTTTTGGTCCCGGCTGTCATTTGTAGACCTTTGACAGTCATTATGAAAGTCAGTGGCCCGAAACTCCGACAGCCAGTTTTAGTAAAGCGTATCGTTATTCCCAGTACTCACTGGGTTGTGGAGGTCAGATCGGCAGTTGCTCCATGTAAAATACTGGTATTCAGCTGCATCCGGTTAGACGGGAAGCCGACCCCAACATAGTTGAGCAAAGGCTAGGCAGATGATGACAAAATTTCTGAAGAACATCATCCATCAGGTCAGTACGCCGCCTCCGCGCCGGCGTTTCCATTCACATATACCTCGTAAATAGCTTGAGTCAATCGCCTACCATTCATTCTTCTACATGGCTAAACCACAGCTACTTTGAATTGTATGAAATATCTATTTAATTTATCGTATCTGACCGTCGGAACTTGGGCCCAAATTTTTAAATGTTACAACACCATGCTGAGATAGGGATCTTTTGGTCTCATACAAGACCAATCTACTTTATTTAAACTTATATTGTATCTTTCGTGATGGTTATTTATTTTGAGCTCCCGATATTTCGACGTTGATGCAAGCGCCATGATCACCCGCGATCATGGCGCTTGCATCAACGTTGACGTGAGAATGCGGGTAGATGAAAAAAAAAGAAAGAAAGAGAAAGAGGGCAAAGAAAGAAGGTAGACAGATTTATCTGCTCCTAACGAGTGATTTCCATTTACCCGCATTCTCCAGTCAACTCGCGATCATGGCGCTTGCAACAGCGTCGAAATTTCGAGAGCTCAAAATAAATAACTATCACGGAAGATATCCCCTAAGTGACAATATAAGTTTAGTTGTAAGCCTTGAAAGCTTAAAACAGTGATTCAATTTAGTTTAATGTATCTGCTTTTTTATAAGCCTATTTTGTCCCACTGCTGGGCAAAGGTCTCCCCCATTCCTTTCCAACTCTCCCGGTGTTATGCCTTCTGTGGTGTATCAGTCAGAAACGAGTCCAAATCGTCAAATGTATCTGTTACATTCATTTTTTTTTATTCTCTTTTTATTTAATTTTGTTTTATTGTTTTGTCCTGTGCGAGTCTTAAGTACTTGTTCTTTCTAATTTCTATCAGCTAACCGTGACAAATCGTATCAAGATTGATACCCGGAATATATCATACCCAGATGTATAGAAAGGTATTCAAAAGAAACCCAATACATTACTTTAGTCACTCCATAAGCGATGAGGAAAAAGCCAGGAAACAGTAAAAAAAATATAAAAATGACCGCGCTTGTGTTGGAGCTACGTTAGGCGATAAATTATTGCAGTAGTCGGGACGAGACCCGAGAGGGCTGTACCTAGATTGGTACAGTCGTTAACGTAATCGAAAACGATAGAGTGAATAGCGTTACGAGTGTCATGTGCGGTTATGTCAATTTTGTCGGAATTTGATTATCATTCTTTTGTTTTAATGTTTAGTGGTCAGATTTATTCGGTGTGATACGCTGTTGATGCGTTTTAGTGGGCAAAGTAGTAGGCTTTGTGTTGTTACGTTCATAGCACGGTGTCAGTCATGGTGTGGTACGGTGTAGTAGGCAGACGACTTTAGTTCTTAACGATATGTTACAGTCTTAGACCCCCACCAATAGTCTATTAAAAAAATCACGGATTTTTAGGCATTTAACTACATCAGCGAGCAGTGTCTCCGTAGCTGAATTTTATCCAAACATATTAAATTTTTTTGCCTAAATTCGTTTGAAAAAAGATTAGTATAAATTAAATTAATACGTGTATAATTTATTTTGTTATAATTAACTCCTATAACAAAACACAATTTCACTTTAAACTTTGTTCAGGTTTTCAAACCATCTAACACTTTACCAACCATCAGTAAAAACAATTTTAATACAGCACTCGGTCCGCGGTAGGAATTAATTTGCCATATCGCCTGGCACAAACCCAGACATTTATCATATCCAGCTACTTTACGGAGATAACATCTTTGTAACAAAGGAAGATTTTCTAACAGATTTTAATTAACGTGTGACCTGAATTTTAAATAGGATTTTAGTTGTTTATGAGGCTGGGTAAGTCGGTCTTTAACATAACATAACATCACCCCCGTAATCCATAAAGGGCTAGGCAGAGGTTTACCTAATAGTACACCAACATTCCGCCAGTTATGTTTAAGTCCCATGTAATACAGGACGAGCCTATTGCATCAACCGGATGCAAATCCAGGTTCCATGGCTGCTATTGAGAAATTTCTGATGAAAAAACCCAACAACACTTTATTGGAACTGGTAATCGAACCCGGGACCTCATGCTCAGTGGTCTCGCTTGCGACCACTAGACCAACAAGGCAGTCCAGGTACGGTCAAGTGAGTTTTTGTAGATGTAGGGTATTTAAAGATGAAAATGAAATGATTTTTGTGTCTAAATAGATACCTGTCCACTTCTTAAATATGGCGAGTTTTTAGAAACATTAAAAGTGTTGTGGAGGTCAGTTGGGTAGTCGCTCCATTTAAATGATAGTGGTAGTATTTCACTGTACCCGGTGACACTGGAAGCCGACCCAAAAGTTGGGAAAAGGATTGGCAGATGATTATGATGTTAGGCCTATATATTTGTGTTGACGGCGCGTTCGTGATCCACGTGCGCCTCAAAGAGATGTCAGCAAACAGGGAGGGGCCCGCAAGGGCCTATGCTTGCCAGGGCTGTGGGACTGTTCGAAAGAGATTTACCACGGCCCTGGAATACAAAGGACAAGGAAGGAACATGGATGGGTTTTAGTCAGTACAAGTACTCCCTTCCGCTACTCCCTTCCGTTCTGCCCACAGCGGGAGAAGTCATTTGATGATTTCCCATCCGAAAAAAAAAAAAAATGCCTATATATTTCAGAGCGGGACTGGCGCCGACTTTGACCTCCAATATCTCCGTAACTAGAAGGTTCCCGGTAGAAGGTATGGTCCGGAACCAAAATCTGATCACAATGACAGGGAGATTAAATGTTCTTTCGGCTTCGTTAAGGGTTTTTTGAAACCCATTGTACTACACTTTAACTAACTTATAGTAGGACAATCACAGCCTGCCATTGCTATATACATATGTAGTTAATTTAACTATCTATTCATAATTCCGGTAACAAGATAAACCATCAAAATTGAAGGATCAATGTCAACCAAACCCTGATTGCTTGTAAGCCGGGCGTCTGTACTAATTTATACAACACCCGAACACCGAACCCGCGACCCCCCAACTTAAGCACTCCGATTCAATTTAATTGGATTCATTGCGAGGGACGTTTACATACCTTCGTGTTTGATATGTTAGCCAAACATTCTGGCGTGTGTTACGATATTGCTACCATGGAGTGTACCTGTATTATGTAGATATGTATGTTTGTACTGAGATGGTACGGGCAAATCCAAATTATAAGGCTTTTCATCCTGCGCACCGATATAGTGCGCACCGAGATAGTGCCAGTTAAGATCGCAATAGCGGTCATTGACCCGCTTACATTTATTCAAGTTCTTAACTTTGAAAACCGAAAATAAACCTGCGGGCCTAGCCAAGTTACAAACGCTTCATATCGATTCTCTTTCTACAATCGTCAACGCGTCGGCGTCGCGTCTATTCGTTTGTTTCGACCACGTGACTTAACGTTGAGATGACGTCATTCCCATACATTTGGTTAGTTTTTTATTAGCGTTAACGATTGTAGATTGTCAACTTGGCTAAGCCTGCTGCTCATGTCTTGAATCGTCATCTATCGTCTTCTTCAACATTTTGAAAAACGATACATGGTTCATTTGTTTTGGTTCGTACGATGAGATATTAGGGAAAGGGCAATAACCGCTATTGCGACCTTAACTGGCAGCAACTATAATAAAGTGTGGACTAAGAGTATTCCACATTACGCTACCGGTTACAGTAGAAGTTAGGATATTGAATATTGGAAAAAAAAACATAAACTCTATCATCATCATTCTCTTGCCCCAATTTATTTGGGGTCAGCGCAGCATGTCTTCTTCTTCCATACTTCTCTATTACTCGTCATTTCATCAGACACCTCCTTTCTAGCCCTATCATCCTTTACACAGTCCATCCATCGTTCTTTTTTTTTAAATCATATATATTTTGTCATTTTTTTTCAACGCAATTTTTTTTTAGAAGACACCTAACTAAAAGTGCGTTACAAAACTAAACTAATATGTTTTAACTTTGGTAGTATAAGAGTTTAAATATAGTTTTGAATATACAGTACTGTCATTTTCCTTAGATTTATATCGCATTTTATACATGACAGCAGTGTATTTATACAGTAGATGTTTTTTTACGCCTTTATTTACTTTGAATTTACCAGGTTTTGAACATAAAAAAATACACACAAATATTTTTCTTCTTCAAAATCTCTCAATTAATTTCAGTTAGTTAAACTAATAGTTTGTATAGTACAGTCAGCGTCAGAGAAAAGTAACCCCCCAAGTCTTTAAAGAATATCGCCCGAGCGACGGCGGGCGCGTCACGTGACTCTGGCTCCGAGCAGCTCCCTACCCCGCCGCCGCACCCATCTCTGCCCGAGCATCCGCCGAGTCGATTCATTCTTATTATTTGCATGTTTTAAATCATTATAATTATGGTATTTTCGGATTCTGGCCGAACCAAGATAACTTACAAAAAGACACTATACGTGGGGTTGAGGATACGAACCCGCATCACTAGGCGCCAGTGGATTATTTAGACCGTGCCTTATACCACTAAGCCATTGGCTCAATTAGTAATCTCAACGAAAATTCGAATAGAATTACTCCTTTTATCGAACAAGATTGATAACGGTCTAATCTGCTAGATATTAAGGTTTAAATTTCAACTTCCACCACTTGTGATAATATTAGCACCGTATCGTCTTGTTTTACAAAATGCATTACGTAACTCCTCAGTTAACTAAAAGATAAGGTTAAAATTAGCATAGATTTCTTATTTGGTTGAATAGAATGTGCTCGATTCCGATTGTTGCACTACCGTAATTTTACTTCAGAAACTTAACTGCTTTATGAACTGCAAGTTAAGGTTGAATTTAAAATACTTCTTTGCCTTATCTACTAAACTGTGATTAAGGGTATTTATCATTAGAGAAATAAATAAATATTGTTTAAGCAACATGCCTGGCTTTTCTTACAAACCTCAAACCTACTTTAACATTTGATTTCTTAAATAATAATTAACGAAAAGCGCCTAATCATCTAAGAAACTAAAAAAAAGAAGAAAAAAATCGTCTTCGGATTTGAACTCCTGACCATTGCATTGCTGAGCAGTCTTAACCACTAAACCAACACGCTATGTACATTATGCTACCAAAACTTAAAATAGTTTGATATCATTACCAAAGGGGGTTCTACGTTCCCACTGCTGGGACACAGGCCTCCTCTCTATGAGAGGGAATGGGCTATAATCCACCACGCGGGACCAGTGCGGATTGGTAAATGTCACATGTCTTCGAATTTTTGGTTCTAGGACATGCCGGTTTCCTCGCGATGTTTTCCTTCACCGTTTTTGAGAGCAGTGGTGATGAAAAAAAATACACAAAGTAATGCACCTGCCTGGGTTCGAACCCACGACTTACTGTTCGTAAGTCAGGGTCGCTACCACTGGGCCACCGCTGCTCTACGTATGTACTTACTAGGTATCCAAGTAGTAATTCTATAAGTGCATATGTATGTTATAACTGACTAAGGTTGATTGCTGCAACAAGATTTCTTCATTATCCTCCATTAAAGAGAGTAATTCTATAAGGAATACAGTGAGTAAATCGCCTTGTATTTCCAAGACGTTGAATATGAGCTTATTGGATAAAATTGTGAATTGGAATACGTAGAAATGAATTGATTTTATTATTTGAAAGCGAAGGAAGAACTCGTGGCAAAATCTTTAAATAAAATCTGCTCGGTTGGCGACTTCGTGAAGAGACTGTTTACACCTTGTATGAGTTTAATATTGTAAATTAGAAGTTATTATGATATAAACTAGTCATCAACATACGCAAAGAATAAAAAATACTTATTGAAGTTGCTAACTTGTAAACTACTAACAGAAAACTGAATAAATTGCGCGCGAGCTTCCTCTAATAAATGAAAAAGAATCACGTAAATCGACCCAGTACATAACATAACATAACATAACATCACGCCTGTAATCCCCGTAGGGTTAGGCAGAGGTGTACCTAATAGTACACCCACATTTCGCCAGTTATGTTTTTTTTTAAATCCCATGTAATAGGGGGCGAGCCTATTGCCATCAACCGGGCACAAATCCAGACTCCGTGGCTGCTACTGAGAAATTCCTGATGGAAAAACCCCACAACACTTTGCCCGACCTGGGAATCGAACCCAGGACCTCATGCTCAGCAGTCGCGTTTGCGATGACCAGTAATCACCGAAAATTCGGTGTTAATCTCCTCCTTGCGTTGTTTTCCTCAGTGCTGAGGGTCGTGACCTCCCTTCTGCATCATTTTAGCTCTTATGATGTTTCTCCACGTGTTTCTGCCCCTGGCGATGTGGAGGGCGTTGTGAACGGTAGAATCAAGGACGGTGCAGATCTGGTCAGACCAACGTATTGTGCCATTCCCTACTTTATCAGCCTTTTATTTAACGTAATGTAACACACTCAAATGCTTAAATTAATCTATCTATCTATATAGATAGATTAATCTTCTCTATTCAAAGTGAGGAAAATAGACTGCTTAGACCTTAGACTGCTACTCAACAACGGGCCATTATGTTTTGCAATGAAGCATTTGTAATACATTACATTAAAATCCAGGTCACATTTACTTTACGTCTGTGTACAGATAAAAATGAAAACGCAAATGTCCCAAGTATCTAAATTGAAAATGCTAGTAATTTTATTGATTTTCCATTCTAGTTTTGGTGAGCTCTGGGGAAGTGGGCAACCTTCACCAACCACCAACCCTCACTGGGCCCACATGGTGGATTATCGGTACCATAATATAACATCACACCTGTAATCCCCAAAGGGTCAGCGAAAGGCAGAGGTGTACATAACAGTACACCCACATTTCGCCAGTTATGTTTAAGTCCCACGAAATAGGGGGCGAGCCCATTGCCATCAACCGTCACAAATCCAGACTCCGTGGCTGTTACTGAGAAATTCCTGATGGAAAAACCCAATACCACTTTACCCGACCAGGGAATTGAACCCAGGACGTCATGCTCAGCAGTTACTCTTGCGACAACTAGACCAACTAGGCTGTCACCTGACGTGGCGAAGCTAAGTATGTCAAAGACAAAACATTTACAATAAGGACATTAAAATACACTATATAATTTTAAACTAATAGGAATGGAAATATACTTACTTGTACCAGGTTTGTATGTACCAACAATCAAGTATTCTTTTTTTCAAATTTTTCTAAAGTCGTTAACAAACTAAAATAGTTCTCTAGTGTGCACTTATCTTTAAATTCCAACCACTTAATCTACATCTTAATAGCCTAATTGTATCTTAAAATAGATCTTCTTCAATAAATTCTAACGAAGTCAACTTCTTCGAGAAACTAACGCATCTTCAATAAGTTAGACTTCCAATGTAATTAATTCAGTTTTAATTTAATTAGTGCAAGAAATTCGCTTAATTTATTTATTGGGAGTGAAGGCACTCAGTGAATTCTAAATTATTATTGTGTTAATCTGTCTTATTAAGTTATTTTTTGATCTGCATGCCAATTTGATAATTAAGAACTAACTTCGTGCCGTCATTTTATTAGCGTTGTCTGTCTAAAAACGAATCTTTAGTCTTTTAAAATGGTTTTATTGCTACACCTTAGCTGTACAATCTAAATATTCTAATTCATACAATTGAAGTGTCTATTTGTAATTTTAAAATAACAGCTTTTTATTAAATGCATATGAAGCTATATACGGTTGCTAATATATAGGAGCTCGTGGCTAAACAATAACAGCCGCTCGGGTCGATCTTTAGGTTAAGCCGTGCTTGCCTAGGTTGGTCTGTGGATGGGTGACCACCCACTACATACCGAGTTTCCTCCGTGCCTCGGAAAGCACGTTAAGCCGTTGGTCCCGGCTGTCATTTGAAGATCTTTGACAGTCGTTAAAGTAGTCAGTGGCCCAAAAAGTCTGACAACCAGTCTTACCAAGGGGTATCGTATTTCCCAGTAGTAACTGGGTTGTGGAGGTCAGATAGGCAGTCGCTCCATGTAAAATACTGGTATTCAGCTGCATCCGGTTAGACTGGAAGCCGACCCCAACATAGTTGGGAAAAGGCTAGGCAGATGATTACTTTGTTCTTAAATTGTTCATTATTCTTTTACTCTGGACGCTTTTAACGTGCACGTATTTCTACATCGTTCTCACATATATGTATAATCTCAACATGAATGATGTAACCAACATTTTGTAACAATACCGACCCCAACATAGTTGGGAAAAGGCTAGGCAGATGATGATGATGATGAAGCTATATACGGTACCTACATATAACAAAAAAAAAACATTTTTTGAAGTTGTACTTCTTTTGGCGCGTTAGGGAAAAATGATGAGAGTAAATTTTTACGATGCGCGCGCACACCGTCACTCGTCACAAAAAACGTCACCCTGAAGTTTGCTAGTCAACATACACCCTGAAGTTAGCTAGTCAACATTTTAGTTTTATACGCCAAAGAAGTATAACTTCTTACGTGCGTAATAAGTACACAAACACTTTTTTTTTAATTTTTTGTCTGTTTGTATCATATTACCCAGTTCTGACTGGGTTGTGGAGGTCAGATAGGCAGTCGCTCTAAGTAAACAACAGGTATTCAGCAGACCCGAACGTATTTGGAAAAAGTCTACGTAGATAATGATGGCATATCTTATATTTGTTCGCAAAAGCTACTGTAAAAGAAAATTTCGCCCACATTCATTTTAAATCGAACAATTATAACGAAACAGATAATGGTCCTTCACGTTAAAATCTTCTTCAATACCTTATACCCAAAACTGTTATTCTAATTTTAATACCCGTTATCCAAATAGCTTTTCCTTGCCAAACATAAAAACTGATCTGTATAGAAGAAACTGTTACCCCATGTCAATTAAATTATTTAATAAATTACCTAATGAACGACCTACGGTCCATTACGTTATTCCGAAAAAAATTGTATGCCTGGTTAGTCAATAAATGTTTTTACACGACCCAGGAATACCTTAGTTATAAGAATAGAAAATTATTGTAAAATACTAAAGACTATGTTCCTATTCTAGTGCTTTTAGTTAGCTAGTTAGTATACAATAAAAAAGAGTACTTAGTTATACTACCCTTTTCAGTTCATGTTGTTGTAAGTTATTACTTTATGTTTCGAATACCAGAAATGGTTAATATGAGGTTCCCTATTGTTATATTATGTAATGTAACATTTATATATATACCATCTCAAATACACCAGGCACACACACACACACACACACACACAAACAAGATACAGACAAACCTATTAAACGCACCTACATTCCACACGCACCTTATTCTCCACATCGTCTCTACTACACTTCACACAAATTTAAGGTTCTATTATTATTTTGCTATTAAAATATAATGTTTTGTTCTTTCCATCAAATATCCATATCTGTATACCTATAATTAAAATAACTAGACACCAGTATACCTAGTTATTTTTATAACCAATGAAGAATGTATATTTTGCCTGTAGGGGGGAGTCCCTGGTGTCCGGTGGAGTTTAGGCACCAGTCTCCCACAAATAAACATAGTGATCATTTTCAATCAATTTGCATGTGTTAGTTTATAAGTATTATTTGTGGAAGAAAAAAAAATAAACAAATCTATCTACTCATATTATGCGAATAATTTATTTCATTTGATTTGATTTTGATTTGAACTTAGCTGCCCAACATTCAACCACGTAAATTTTCTAGTCCGCAGCCCGCATGTAGTGACACTTAAACCAGTTTTGACCCAGTTTCCGCAGTCTCAGTTCTCCAGCTTCATATAAAAGATGCTTCGTTAGGTTTTCGGCCGAGTTTCATGGACAGAATCATGCTGAATCAGCTTGATTACGGTAGCAAAGGGTTTTTTGATAACGCGATGTTGGAAGGAGTTGTAAAACTTGTTTTTTTTTTTCTGATGAGATTAATTATACCATTATTATATTATATTATTGATAGATGACCTGTTGGTCTAGTGGTTAGTGACCCTGACTGCTAGGACGGAGGTCGTGGGTTCGATTCCAACACAGGACAAATCTTTGTGCGATGAGTACGATTATTTGTTCTGTATCTGGGTGTGTAATTTATCTATAATATGTATGTATTTAGAAATATATAAGTATGTTTATCAGTTGTCTGGTTGCCATAGTACAGGCTCTGCCTAGTTTGGGATCAGATGGCAGTGTGTTGGTTGTCCCAAGATATTATTATTATTCAGTTAGAAAATTTTAAGTCTCTTTATAAAATGATTGAAAACACTCCATGGACACTCCCATGGAGTGTTTTGCATATTCTTCTCCATAGAGATCTACGCTTTGGAATGGGTAACTACAGTACTGTCACAATGTATCAGTAGAAGCAGCCCTTTCGGCTTATCACGGCTATGTGTCATCTGTCCTAAGTTATGGACTTATTATGTGGGGCAACTCGACCGATGCCGACAGAATATTCAAGCTTCAAAAACGTTGCATCCGTGTTATAAATAAGGCTTGGTTTTTGGATAGTTGTAAACCTCTCTTCCAAAAATGTAAGATTCTTCCGCTTCCCTGCATGTATATAAGAGATATTTGCATTTTTACTAAAACTCACATGCATTACTTTAAGCAACGTAGTGAGGTTCTACCAAGGCAAAAAAGGGCTAAGTTTCACAACTTACTGTATCAGCCACCTACTCATAAAGATATTTATAAAAAAAATGTGTTTAACATGTGTATTGTAATTTATAATAACATTCCAAATGAATTGAAATTGTTGCAGGGTAATGTATTTAAAAAGAAATTGACAGAGTGGCTACATAATTATTGTTTCTATAGCATTAAGGAATTTATGGAACTTAAAAAATAATGTTAATGATATAATTGAATATGAATGATTGATGTTATAATAATTTAATAATGATTCTAATTGCATGTTATTTTGATAATTTGACACAAATAGTTGTAAGAAAAACATTTGCACGCTTGCATGCAGGCAGTATACATTGACTTTTGGGACATAAGATCTTTCCTTGTTATTTTTATGTATTTTCTTGCAAATAAATAATTTTGATTTTTTGATTTTGATTTTGAAGTTATTATGCCTTGTGACTGTGACTGTAGCTTCGGTTTCTTTTTTTTTCTGACATTCAAAAGCGCTTGATCTAATTGAAAAGCTTTGAGTTTAAGTTTGAAGAAGCTTGCCCGGGGAGGTATTATTAATATCAAAGCTATTTCCAGCAATATGTAGCGTTACTCGTTCATAGACTGCCCCGTTAGTCTAGTGGTCGCTAGCGCGGGTTCGATTTCCAGGTCGGGCTAAGTGTTGTTGGGGTTTTTCAGGAATTTCTCAACAGCAGCTATATAGTACAGATTTATGCCCGGTTGATACTAATAAGCTCGCCCCCTATTACATTGGATTTAAAAATAACTGGCGAAATGTGGGTGTACCCACCCCAGTGGTCGCAATCCGCACTTGGGAGGAGGCACGTTTCCTCTTAAAAGACCTGTCCGGGGCCCTCTCTGTGCAACGCCTGCACATCCCTGGTACCTTATCCTGGTTCGACTCTGTCTAACTCCGATAACAGGCATGATTGGTTTAAGTTCAATCGGTAGGGGATAACTATTTTAAAATTCAGCTGCAAGATTAGACCTAAACACAAAACGGCCAAGTTCGAGTCGAACTTGCGCATGAAGAATTCCGTACTATCGTACCATATAGTATATTATCATAGTACGGAAGCCCCCTTTAATTTTTAATTTATTACTTGTTGTTATAGCATCATCAGAACTACACATTCTGTAATTTTTTTCTACCTATTACGGATCATGAGATACAGCCCGCTGACGGACAGACGGACGGACGAACGAACAGCGCAAGCTTTGTAATAGGTTCCCGTTGTTCTCTTCGGGAACGGAATCCTAAAAACGAACATACAAACAAACATTGCAAATGAAATAAAAGCTTGTATTAAAACGCGTGGCATCTACTCATTAGGTGGGCAGCTATATTTTCTGCCACTCTAAATACCCATCAAAAATAAACACTTATGCTAGAAAATAAAAACGCTCCGCTTTCAATCGTTTTAAGAAACTCCGAAGCCACATGCGGGTGATAAAATTGCTCATATTAAAACGTTTCCAAGACTTACGAGAAAGCTATAAAAAGGCATTAAAATCTTAGAATTTTACGATTAGTAGAACTTAGGACGTACTATAACTAAATCATTTTATGATGCACTTATGAATATTACTACCGACCCGTTCCTGCGTCACACGAGAGGGCTCTAGATTTCTACGCTATTGATAAAATTTAAATAAACCCCATCTCTGTCCTTTTTTTTATTTTATTTTTTCGGATGGGAAATCCTCAAATGGCATCTCCCGCTCTGAGCAGAGCGGAAGGGAGTGTCAGACTTGACCTGACTAAAACCCATCCATGTTCTTTCCCCTTTGAGTTCCAGGGCCGCGGTATCTCTTTCGAACAGTCCCGCAGCCCTGGCAGGCATCGGCTCTTGCGGGCCCCTCCCTGTTTGCTGACATCTCTTTGAGGCGCGCGTGGAGAACGAACGCGCCGTCAACACGGCCTGTCGTCAAAAGACTGACGGACGGCGAGCTAGCCCCGTTACTCACTGTCCACAGGTCTGCGCCTATGGTGGCGGAAAGCCACCACGTGACCCACGACGCCCGGGGCGTCTTCCGCAGTGGCTGGGACGAGAGGTTCTCTCCCTCTCACGCTCCGCCACCTCCTTCGCTAACATGACTGCTTCGCAGAAGGAGGTGGCGGCGTCCCATTCCCTCTCAAGCAGACTTCCACCGTATGCTCCATCGTGTCCTCTGGGCGATCCTCGCAGTGATAACACCCGGGCGTTTCCTCCCACCCGATTCGGTGCAGGAACCTCCCGAAACAACCGTGTCCGGTGACGACCTGCGTTAGGCGGAAGGTGAGGGTGCTGTGGCGCCACTCTAGCCACTCATAAAAAAGGGGACTTATCGCCACTATTGTGGCGTGCCCTGCACGGGCTTGCGATAGACGCTCTCTCCATGTCGCCATGAGATCGCGCCGGAAGTCTGTCCGCTGTGCGACGATTTGCCGCGGGAGCGAAGTTTCCCCCCGGCGTAGTGCCTCTGCGCGCCACTCGTGGATGCGCGCGGGGACTATAGCCTCCAGATCCCATGGCTGCAGTCCGGCAAGGAGGAGATCGTGCGGTACCCCCGGACTAGCCTTACGGCTACCACCTTCTGGGGCACGTTCAGGTAGTAGGCGGCTCGCCGTCTCAAGGAACGCGCCCACACCGGGGACCCGTAAAGGGCCATGGACCGCATAACCCCCGCGTAGAGCCTACGGCTGGAGTTGTTTGGACCCCCAGTTGGGCAGGAGCCGTCTGAAGGCAGCTCCCGTCCCTTCCAGTTTGGTAGCCAAACGTCGGAAATGCTCCACGAAGTTCCACCGGCTGTCGACGACGAGCCCTTGATACTTCAGCGTCGACTCGTCGACGCCGAAGGGAACCCCTCCCGCCGTTACTATGGATCCCAACGGCCGCGCATTCCGAGGCCCATGAAAGCACATGGCCTCGGACTTGTGCAAAGCCACCTCGAGACCAAATTGCCGGATCCTCTCCACGACTATCGCAACCCCGCGTGTCATCAGTTCGGCCGCCGCCTCGTGCGACCTCCCCTGTGCCAGCACCAGCGCGTGGTCAGCGTAGCAAACCATGCGTACGCCGCTAGGGAGTTCGGCGCGCAGCACCCAGTCGTAACTGATGTTCCCCAGAACCGATCCCTGTGGAACACCGCACGACATCTCTCGCCGGTTCCACTCTCCGTCGCGACCGGGGTAGATGACGGCCTTATCCGTCACGTAGACCCCGACCACATGACGGAGGTAGGTCGGCACCCGGTGATACCGGAGTGCCTCCCCAATGCAGCTCCAGGGCATGGAGTTAAAGACGTGAGAAAGGACACGGACGCTAAGACGGTTACGACGTCTTTAGTACATCAATCTGAACCCAAATAGAAATTATTCATCAGTTATTTTTTTTTTAATCCGTCAATTTTTTTTTCGTGTTCCTCCTGACCAAATCCAACTCTCCGGATCAGATCAGATCAGATTCGATAACCAAAAAGAAACCACCTTAGAACTGGTGCATTTTATGGATATGGAATGCATAGTCATGCATTAGAATAATAAGAAGGGTCAAAGTCATCCATCCATCTCTTGAAGGACATAAAATCCTGACGGTTTGCCGGTGAGGACATTTTTATGACTGAATAATCATTTGCTAATGTGGACATTATGGCCCAGCTCTTTGGATAATACAGAGTGTTACAAGACCCTTAACGCAGCCGTCAACCAAGCATTATGTTCATCAAACTAAGTAAGTTTACGCAAAAAATATTGCCGGGGAACAACTTTTTTTTTGAAGTGAAAAATCACTTTTTATGGTAGAATTCAATGTAACGCACTCAAAACATTGTGCTGATGGATGGATTGAATAGTACGAGGGTCGTGGAGGTGTGAAAAAGCACCAACCACAACCTTGTGAAAAAGTTGGAACTTTGACCCCCAATAACTCCGTAACTAGAAGGTTCCCAGGTATGGTCTAGAACAAAAAATTTATCTCAATGACGGGGAGAGCAAGTGCCTTCCGGCTTCGTTAGTGGTCTTTTTGCGCCCTTTAATGGGGTGAGCTTCCTATTTTGTTAATAACACTGAGTGCACTTTTAAGGGAAAACGTCTAGGTTTTTTAGGAGCTCAAGAATTGTTGACACATTTCGTCTTAGAAGAATGGCTCCTATATAAATAGTATCCATAGCCAGAAAGAAGGTATTTACTCAGGCATCTCTGAAGTAAGTCCTTATTAGATTATTGTTAGGGTTCCGTACCACAAAAGGAAAAAGGAACCCTTATAGGATCACTTTGTTGTTCATCTGCCTGTCTATTGTCAGACCCTTTTTCTGAAATAAGTATATCAAATACTCCGGTCTCTTTCAGCAGTGAAAAAATCAAACATGTAAGTCACCGCGATCAAAACATTATGACCGTACATATATATATATTAAAAAAAAAAAAAAAAAACTTTGCCTGTGGGGCAACGTTTTTTTTAATAGAATATAAAAAAAAATGGATAGGAAAGAAGATAGATAGGAATTTCTCCTGTATCGTGGGTGCCTTCACAAACATTTAAACTCACACAAACAGCCAGACCCGGAACAACTATCTGTAGGTCATACAAATAATATTTGTTCCGTGCGGGGATCGAACCCGTGACACGCAGCGCAGCAGTCAATCGCTCAGCCACTGCGCCAACCGTGCCGCCAAGTCATATGTCGCTTTTTTAGCGATTTCTCAAAGGACTCAAAACCTCTAGGGTACTTACTATTGACCTAGTATCATGAAATTTGGCAAGAAGCAATATCTTACAGCACATGTAAAGGGAAAAGTCAAAAAATACTAATCATATTGTTTAATAACAAAAAAAACCGGCCTGCATTAGGAAGTTTGTACGGAACGCTCGGTGCGCGAGTGCAACTCGCACTAAACCGGTTTTTTTTAAAGAATCAACCGGTCAAATTAGAAATAGCACGTAGCTAATAAAACCATAAAGAAATATCGTTACCTCACAGGCTAATAAACTCATTAGGAAGCTTACAAAACGATTATTACGACCCCTAATACACTATAACTTGCTCAAAATAATAATTAATAATAACCTACAATGTTTTCCTTTTACGTGCTCATAATCATAAAATGTCTAAGACCCAATATACAAATTAAGAGGCAAAGATAATGGCACCATTAGCCGTTACCCGTGGCCGGTGAAGGCCCGGGTATAATCTCACTTATCTCATTATGCCCAGGTTTTTACCCGCAGATTATGTTAAAGAAGGTTCAGTCGTATCTACCTTTTGTATAGCTTAGAGTATAAAAGGTTACAATTTTGGGGTAGTAAAAGATTTTTTTTAATCTTATATGGGCCTACTTTTGACCTCAATATAGTCCTGAGGACAGAGATGAGGTTCACGATGGAACGAGCTAACCCAAAAGAAGCCTATTAACTCACGACTTAAATAGATTGGGGTCATATGAACTTGGGAACACCGACGCAGGCAGGGTAAATATGAGTGCACTACGCGAGGTCGACAAACGGATGTGCGACCAAACTGCACTGCGATTCACCATAATTCGAATGCACGTAAGTGCGACAAAATGAAATCACGCTTGTGCGACTAATGCTTATGCGACACTGTTGTCTGTACAGGGTGTGAAAGGCCCCCTTTCGGAGCGTCAACGATGCTTTCTGTACCCATGTGACCGTGTCATACAGTCATGTGTCGACGTCACGTATACTGCACTTCAGACTTCAAATATAAGTGTAGGAAGTTATCCTGGGAAATACGTGATGTCAGCAATCGCTGAGCTCCTGAGCTGAGCTACACGATTACTGCAAGAAGATCAGTGGTAGTGGTAGTAGCCGCATAGCGGTAACGGCTACGGCTTACGTGTCGTGCGTCCATGCCTAGGTCAGTCAGTGGATGGGTGACCATCATAACATACCGGATTTCCACGTTAAGCCGTTGGTCCCGGCAGTTATTTGTAGATCGTAGATAGTCGTTACAGGTAGCTAATGGTCCGTCAGTCTGACAAACAGTCTTTCCAAGGGGTATAGGTAAATTAGCACCGATTAAGCAACAAATAACTTTAATGAACACAAAACACTTTAAACTCAATTACAATTACACTATTGATCACTAGTCACTTAAATATCGCACTTCCAGTTCACTTCAATTCGCTTCGTTGTGTAGCCAAAATCAGACTGACTGCTCCTTTAGTACGGGAAATCGCGACGCCCCCGTAAGGGGGCGTGGCGAGCGGTATCAGGGCCTTTGGCCCTCTGGCCGCGGTGGCATACCGGGGCCCCGTTAATACGGGACCCGACCTCGCGTTGGCTAAAATTTGCCGAGGTATTGAGTGCACGTTAATAACGTGCGCTCTGTGTGTGGTTGTCGTATGTGAACTGTAGGCACGCCTACAGCGCTGCAGCGCAGCGCTGTTTGTTTCACGACACCTCGGCGGTCTGTCCCCGCCAGATGAGACCTCCGGTTACCCGGAGGAGGCCCAGCGGGGGACAACCAGCGACAGAGGTGCCGACTCCGACGTACCTACAGTGGGTGAGTGGCTCCCGCCCGTCCCACCACCGGAGCTAGCCAGTGTTGGTCCGGACTGAGGGGCCGACGTGTGTGTGTGGGCGGCATTGTATGTGTAACACCGCCCATGTGTGCGTGGTGTGCGAGCTTGCGCCGCGCGCCACGCGTGTGTCTACATGAGTGTAGAGAAGCGCCTGACTGATTTAGCTACGCAACACGCCTATATTAACTTAGAACGCGTCGCGTAGCAGGTGCATGTAGTGTATGTGGAGTCTCTAGTGTACAGGTAAGCTGCGTGTAACCGGTAAACAACTTACCCGAGCGTCAAGTCCGGTTGGGTGGAGTCCATGCCCGCGTCCACGCTCGCGGGCACCGAGTCCTGAGGAAGCGACGGAGGGGGGGGGGCGACCTACATAGGTCGTGGGTGCACAGCCAGCCGCCCCTGGCCCTGGCGGCCCTGCCTCAGACTGAGGAGGGTGGCCAGGCCGTCAAGGACGACTAGCTCCACGTCCTGTCCCTGCTTGATGGCCTTGATAAGGTCCATCAAGATCTTAATGGCGCAGGCTGTGAAATCCTGTTGTTCGGCGGCGTCGTCGGTAGTTCGGCCGGCGCTCGTGGAGGCTCTGTTTGCGGGCGGGGCTGGAGGCCGTGCTCGGCTGGGGACAGCCGTCGGCTCTCCAGTCTGTTGGAGCGGCTGGGTGGGTGGGACAGCCTGCGCCGGGACTAGGTCGCCCCTGAGGTTGTCCTGGGATTCGGTGGGGGGGGGCACGGCAGCGTTCCCTTTACCCCCCTTCTTCTTCCTCCGCTTCCTCCGTCGCTTGGAGGAGGCAGGGGCTTCGCCCCTGTTGGTGGGCCCGTTGGCCGCCGCCATCAGCGACGCGCCTTGGGCCTCGTGGGAGGCCACTTCGGGTTGCCGCGCCGGGGCCGATGTGGCTCGGCGTGAGGCGGCTGTGGCGGCGACTGTGCCCGCTCGCCTGTTCCTTATCTCCCTCTGGAAAGAGGGGCAGCGCACGTTGTTCGCGGGGTGATCACCCCCGCAATTGGCGCAAGTCGCCGGCTCTTCTCGCGGGCGGGGGCAATCACGCGCAGCGTGCGCCTCCCCGCAGCGGACACAGGCGAGCGGCCGGTGACAGTGATGGGACGAGTGCCGGAATTTCTGGCACCGGTGGCATTGAGCGGGCCCACGCTTACCCCGCCAGGTTTCTATCTGGACACCCCGCATGTATAAAAACACGGAGGTGTCCAGAATCCTGCGTACGTCAGGCGTCCGCTTGAGTACGGCGTGGAATACGCAGCCGGGTCTGTCGCCGCGCGCCTTAATGTGGCGCACGTACTCCGGCTCGTATCCCAACGCACGGAGTTCCTCCTCTATTTCCTCTGGGGAGGTGTCTACGGGCAGCCCCCTGATGGCCACCTTGAAGCTGCGCTCCGCCGGCAGCGAGTAGGCAAACCAGCTGATGCCACCCTCCTTTTCCAGGCCAGTCAGGTAGCGCTGGACCACCCTATATTCGTTCTCGCTTTCGGGCGAGAAACGAACCCCAGCGCCGTACGGGCGGGCGTTGGGGGGGTAGCCCAGCACATCCTTGATGGCCCTAAAGTGGGCGGCCCAATTGGGCAGCCTCTCCACCACCAGCGGAGGATACCTCTGCCGCCGAAGCCGAAGCCGCTTGGGCGGCTTCGGCTTTAAGACACGAGAGGCGGGATTTAAGACACTCACCCCGGTCCCAGGGCTCGGTGTCGTCGGTGTCGGTGATGCCGGAGGTGTGCGACGAGTCGCCTCGGCGAACGTAGGCGATGCGGCGCTGCCCCGTCCCCGCGGTGGCGCGCGGTCGCGCTGCGGGCGCGGTGGGTCGAGGCAGTACCGCTTCGCCTCCTCCTCGGAGTCGTCGGTGCTCCGACGCCGTCGTTGAGGCCGTATCTCCGGCTGGAGCGCGTATTCACACTCCATGGACGGCGTCGGAGATGCAGGTGGGGTGCGCCGCCTACGAGTGTCCGGCCCTGACCCGTCGGAGTCGACGGAGACCATCGACATGCTCGAGCCGACTCTCGACGAGCATGCCGATCGTCCCGCCGGCGAGTCAAAGGCCGCGGCACGAGGCGGCGCCGGCGAGTCCGGTACGTGCGCCGGTCCGGACAGCAAGCTGCGTCCGGGACCGGCGGGGGTGGTGCGCGAAGCGGTGGTGCGGCTGGAGGCGCCTGCCGCGGACGCAGCCCTGAAGGGCGCGGTCGACGCGGCGGGGCGCACTGCAGCGGCGGGAGGTGGAGAGGGGCGCGCAACATGGTGCGCGGGAGGCGCAGGGGTGCGCGTCAGCGCAGGTGTCCGCGCGGGCGCAGGCGGCGCGGTGCCACGCACCGCAGCAAGCGCGACAGGCGCGGCAGCGCGCGCTGGGAACGCACCGTCGCGCGCGACCGGTGCGGCAGCGCGCGCGTGCGGCGCGTCATCACGCTCTGCGGCGCGTGCGGCAGCGCGGGCCTGCGACGCGCGATTGGCGTGCGCGGCGGCAGGTGCCGGGGGCTGGGAGGGCACCGGGCGGAGTGCGGGAGGACGCACGGCTTCGGGCGGCGGTCGGCTCGGCGAGGGCGCCGGCGCAACGCGCGCAGGCGCCAACGTCTTCGACGATCCGCGCGCCGCCGCCGTGCTCGTCCCCGCCTTTTCCTTCCGCTTCTTGGTCGACGTCTTGCCGGGTCTTCTCTTCTCCTCACTGGGTGGAGAGGGGAGTCCAGCCGACGTCGCGCCAGGCGATGCCTCGCCACCGGACAACAAAATTTCCGGCGTCGAGTTGGTCCGGTCCAGGCCCAACCGTCTCATTAGGCTCGGACGGCAGGCGTCATGGCCGGCGCCACGGCTATAGGTGACGCGGGCGCCAGGCTTGGGCATCTTCTTCTTGTTTTTAAAAACTTCCGTTAGGGAGTGGCTCCGCGACCGCGACGGTGCACTGGGCACCGGAGTGCGCAGCGATGGCTTCCCCTGTGCTCGCACCGGTGCTAGGCACTTGTACGAACACAGGGAAAGTGAAGCGAAGTGGCGGTCCGGGCGGAGAAACTTTTGGGCAAGTACCCCCAACTGGCGGCACAAACCCAAAAGTCTCCTCGGAGCTCCGGTAGGGGCAGCACTAAGGAGCACTGCAGCGCGACCGGTGTCCTGGACCACTGGCGATCCACTGACTGCTCCCGCAAACATGACGGCTATTTATAGGTCGACTGATCCTTCTCGAACCTTCTCACAGTAGCAAAATAGAAAATCATCCTTCGAGAAACTTCGACATCTTTCTCGAATGTTCTAGACAGTTCCATAGTGAACACTATCCTTCGAGAAGGTTCCACAACTCTCTCGAATCTTCTAGAAATTTCTATACTAGAACATTCTAGACTCGAGTCGTCTTACACAGTTCAATAGTAGATCATTCGAGACTCGCATGTAATCTAGAATGTTCTCGTAAAGTAACCGACGTAACAGTATTATATTCATCATCATCATCAGCCTATAATGTTCCCACTGCAGGCCTCCTCTCTTGGAGAGGGAATGGGCTATAATCCACCACGCGGGCCCTGTGCGGATTGGTAGATGTCCCATGTCTTCGAATTTTTGGTTTTAGGACATGCCGGTTTCCTCACGATATTTTCCTTCACCGTTTTTAAGAGCAGTGGTGATGAAATAAATTACACAGAGTAATGCGCCTGCCTGGGTTCGAACCCACGACTTACTGTTTGTAAGTCGGGGTCGCTACCACTGGGCCACCGCTGCTTTCATTATTATATTACCCCCCTATTATATTACCCAGTACTAACTGGGTTGTGAAGTGAGATAGGCAGTCACTTCATGTAAAATACTGGTATTAAACTGCATCCGATTGGACTGCAAGCCGACCCACCATAGTTAGGAAAAGGCTAGGCAGAATTATGATGACATCTGCTCCCAAAACTGAGAAGGAAACCGGCATTTCGGAGAGCTAAAAAATCAAAAACAAGGGACATCTAGCAGGGCTGCGGGACTGTTCGAAAGAGATACCATGGCCCTGGAACACAAAGGGCAAGAAAGGAACATGGATGGGTTTGAGTCAGTACAAGTCTGACACACCCTTCCGCTCCGCCCAGAGCGGGAAAAGTTACTTGATGATTTACCATCCTAAAAAAACAAACTGGCCAAGTGCGAGTGGGACTCGCGCACGAAGGGCTCCGTACCATGATCAATACAACATTAGACCGGTTTACGATTTATGACGTATTAAAAAAAAACTACTTACTAGATCTCGTTCAAACCAATTTTGGGTGGAAATTTGCATGGTAATGTACATCATATTTTTTTTTTAGGTTTATCATTCTCTTATTTTAGAAGTTACAGGGGGGACACACACATTATAACACTTTGGAAGTGTCTCTCGCGCAAACTATTCAGTTTAGAAAAAAATGATATTTGAAACCTCAATATCATTTTTGAAGACCTATCCATAGACACAAGTATGGGTTTGATGAAAAAAAAATTTAGAGTTTCAGTTCTAAGTATGGGGAACCCCCAAAATGTATTGTTTTGTTTTTCTATTTTTGTGTGAAAATCTTTATGCGGTTCACAGAATACATCTAGTGTCGTAGTAAGTGGCTGTGACATACGGATAGACAGACAGACAGACATGACGAATCTATAAGGGTTCCGTTTTTTGCCATTTGGCTACGGAACCCGAAAAAGTACATCTAGCAACCCCCACTGCACCCGTGTGATGGATTATGGCCCACTCTCTCCCGGAAATAGTAGGCATATGACCCAACAGCGGGAATGTTGTAAGCTCATACCTTTTCACTTTTTCTCTGTTACGTTGTTTTTTTGACAGGCCCATTGGTCGAGTAGTCGCAAGTGCGACTATTGAACATAAGGTCCTGGGTTTGATTTCCAGGTCGGACAAGATGTTATTAGGTTTTTCCATCTGGAATTTCTCAGCAGCAGCCACAGAGTCTGGCTTTGTGTCCGTTTGATGGCTTTAGGCTCGCCCCCTATTACATGGGACTTAAAACATAAGTGGCGAAATGTCCCTGTAAACCTCTGCCTGTGTTATTATGTCTTTTGAGTTTCCCCCTATATTAAGGTTTTTTTTCATAACAATTTATTTTATAACAGCATAAGAAACAACAATTTAAAGTTGTTCTATTGTATTTTTTTTCGCACACAATCTTAACGAACCACGAAGTAACAAATTCATAAAGTTTCAGTTTGCGCCAAAAATTATCATCGAAAACTTGGTGAATTATTAAAATTTCTTCTTAATTGCTTCATTTGTTGGGTAATTTGGTGGCGGTTTATATTTTGTTGTGATATTTAGCAGGCCCTTTATGTCTAATAATATAAATATAAACAATAGGTACATCAAGTTACCCGAAACTGTCAAATTTTCCCAATCAACCTTGAACCTAATCTTTAGCGATAATGTTGAAAATGTAGTAGCTTGTACAATTGGTAAATAAGATGCATTGATATTTAAATGTCTTTTAGGTTTTGCATCTAGACTGCATTCATATGTCTATTCATTGTTCTGGATACAATCAAACCCCGGCTGTCATTTGTAGATTTTGACAGTCGTTACAGGTAGTCAGTGGCCTGAAAGTCTGACAACCAGTCTTATCAAGGTGAATCGTATTATCCTGTACTAACTAGATTATGAAAGCCGTTTCATGTAAAATACTGGTATTCAGCTGCATCTAGTTATACTGGAAGCAGACCTCAACATAATTGGGGAAAGGCTAGGTAGATGATGGATACAATCGATCAACTCAAACTTTTTCAAGTTTGCACTAGTGATTCGTGCAGTTACAATACTTAAGAGTGTTTCTCGGCGTTTGGAATTATTTTCTTCCTCTTTGGCGGAATTCCAGAAAGTGACACTTAATTTGTTGTCCCCTGGGTAACTTGTGCTCCTACTAGCAGTTGATGACTACTTTTGTTGGTTTTGGCCTTACCTGCAAAAACAATTGTGTGTGATAATGAATAAAATAAATAAATCAGCCGAGCAGTCCACTGCTGGACATAGGTCTCTCCCAAGCGTCACCACAACACTTTGTCCACTGCCTCCCGCATCTACTCTGAGTCGGCCACCATTTTGAGGTCGTTGGAACGTCCACGATCTAGATCGTCATCATCAGCCAAGGCTTTTTCAAACTATTTTGTAGTCAGCCTTCCAGCCTACCTGGATGCAGCCAAATTTTATTTTAAATGGAGTGATTGCCTATTTGACTTCCACAAGACCACAACCCAGTTAGTACTCGGTGATACGTTACCCCTTGCTAAGACTTGTAGGCAGACTTTCGGGCCACGGACTACTTAACGACTGTCAAAGATGTACAGTTGACAGCTGGGATCAATGGCTTAACGTGCTTTCCGAGGCACGTAGGAAACTCGCTGTGTAATGGTTGGCCATCCACGGATAAACCTAGGAAAGTGAAGATCGACCCACGCAGCTGTTATTATATAGCCACGAACTCGTCGTGGTCTGGATACATTTATGTATAAATGTTAATTTGAGCCGTGTTTATGTAGTAACCAAAAATAAAAGTATTTTAATTAAGTTCTTTATTATTTTGATAAAATTATTTTATAATTAATTATAGGAACGCGGTGGAATTTTATTTTTTGTATGAGCATGTCCAAGAAAAATGTCTAACGAGATGAAAAATAATACAGATGTTATATTTTTAATTAATGTTTTTAGGAATAAAATCACGGATTTTGAAGTTTCTTTTAGAGGCGCAAAAGAGATTCTTTACAGGTATTTTTTTAACAAGAATTATTAACAAAGTGAATCAGCTTTAAATACAATTACCTGTGGGCTACCCTGAGACACATCCACCTAAGTATTTTTTCTTCTTCGCCTGTGTGGATAATGCAGTTAAAATGTAAAATTGATACTTGATAAGGATTTGTTTGAGTTACCACAACCAAAACGAGTAAAATAAGTTTTCTTATAACGATTTACTTTCATTACACACATACTCCGCCAGAAAGCTTCCTATGCTGTTAAAGATGGAGGACAAAAAAGCTTGGGATTGAACTGCTCCAATTTGAATTGAAATTGAATTGAATTTGTACTTACCTATTTTTTATTATTTTTGTTTTTTAATTCCCTCTATCTTTATTAGTTTGACATTTTATATACATTTCATGACATTATTTCGATTCAGTTGACAGTATTTACTTTTTCAAGTATGGTATTATTATTTTGTATTTTTCTTTTTACCTTATTTTTATTTGACATTATATAATATTTTATGTCGTATTATTTTATTACTGTAAATATGAGGATTATGTGGGTCATATATTTTTACTTTTTTAATACGATTTAGTTTAGTTTCACTACATATTGTCTGGCAGTTTGAGTACTTTATGCGTCCTACCCAAATGTCCTTTCTTTGGTATTGATCGTCGTGTCGTTGAGCTCCTTGGGTTACGAGTCGAGCTACACGATCACTGACTAATGCTTGCACTGACTGGACAGGTCGACTCAAATCTGTGTGGTTATTTCTTCAAAAGACCATCTCAGACATTAATCTGCATGGTCCTCATATGATTTAACCAATGTCTGGACTTTAAAAGAGACTGTGACCTCTGAGTTTGTTTCGGCTGTTTCTTCTCAGAGTAGTCAGGTACGAAACACCGGCCCTATCTAGTTTTAAAAAAACATGACGTGTAAAAGTGTTTGAAAAACCTATTTGCAAAATAAACATCATTTATCATTTATTGGAAGAATTTATATGCCAGTGTTAATTAAAAATATTAAATAAACTAAAATAAATAAACTAACAACAAACTATAAAAGGGCATAAAAAAAACCCTCCTCAACGCAGTCAGCTGGTAATATGCCCAAGAGACAGGCGGCGTTGACACGTGGTATGGCAACATTATTAGCCTCTGACCAAAGTAAAAGCCAGCCCTTGGGTCACGCGCGAAACGTCAACTAGGCGTTTCAAAATATTCTTAAACAGGCTATGAACACTCGGACCAAATGTTCGGCCCCAGAGTTTCAACCCCAAACGGTTCGAAAATACAGTTCCAACAAAAGTTTATATTCTAATACGATTCATATTCATTGGAAGAATTAGGCACATTTACAGGAAGAAGTCTAATATTTTTTCCTTAAAATATCACAAAAAAAACTTTGATGACATTTACCTGGCGACAACCCTCCCGCATTCATTCCTCCCTCTTTCTTTTCAAAGTCACCTTCAAAGAAAAAGTATTACATTTAAAAACAAGAGATAAAATCTTAGTTAATTACGGAGCCAATTGGCTTTCTAAAGAGTCGTTCTATCTGATTGAAATCGTTCAAATATTTCCGTACTGTTTAGGTTGGTTGGGAGCTGGGCAACTTTTAGTTGCGATACTTTTGTGTTGCTGGTTATGGTATACAGTGCCCTAATAGTCTCTGGCTCATCTACAACACCCCATGCAAGCTACGCATTGTAAATAAAGTCACGTAAAGTCCTACTTATACAGGGTGTCATCATCTGCCTAGCCTTTTCCCAAATATGTATATGGGGTCGGCTTCCAGTTTAACTGGATGCAGCTGAAGTATTTTACATGGAACGACTGCCTATCTGACCTCCATAACCCAGTAAGTACTGGCTAATACGATACCCTTTGGTGAGACTCGTTGTCAAACTTTCAAGCCACTGACTACCTGTAACGACTGTCAAAGATCTACAAATGGCAGCCGGGACCAACGGTTTAACCACGGTGTAATCACCCCCCCAAGGACCATCCTAGACAAGCGCAGCTTAACCTAAAGATCGACTCGAACGTCTGTTATTATTTAGCCACGAGCTCCTCAGCATCCACACAGTTTAGACGGCACGGTTGGCGCAGTGGCTGAGCGATTGACTGCTGCACTGCGTGTCGCGGGTTCGATCCCCGCACGGAACAAATATTTGTATGACCTACAGATAGTTGTTCCGGGTCTGGCTGTTTGTGTATGTGAGTTTAAATGTTTGTAAACGCACCCATGATTCAGGAGAAATTCCTAGTGCGGGGAACGTTTTTTTTAAGAAAACAAAAAGTTGCGCCACAAAAAGTCTCCAACATCAAAATCCAACTCTTTAATTTGTTTTCTTGCCCTTGAACACTTCACAAACATTATTATAGGTCATCCCCACATACAAGGTCACTGCTGCATTTAATTTTTATGACAATGTTATCGTGTTCACACAGGTAGTTTGTGTAAACGGACGTTTTCCTCCTGTTGATGGCTCGTTCTGTTTTATGAGTATTTTGAGCTGGGAAGTGTGCTGTGGATTAATGGGTACGGACTACGGATGTGTTGAGGTTAGTTGGTGGGTTTATTTTTGTTTGTTCGTGGTTTAATGAGAAGGTATTTAATGTTATGTTCGGTTTTGTGTTAAATATTTTTGGTGGTATTTTGTTCTGGTCGGTGAACTTGATATCTGAAGCCATTTCTAAATACCCGCCAGCTAGATTTTAAATCGTTGTTTTTTTTTCTTTTTTGTAAGAAATTAAAATACAATGACGAGGGAGATGAACATCTCATCAACGAATTCTTGTAAAAAAATGGTATTTTCTGATTGCACATCTTGTCTCGATCGATCGCTAGATCTTCAGAAACTCGCATCCGGAACGGAACTCTTAGTTTATTGTAAAATATTTGTGGTGTCTCACTGCAGGGCAAACTCTCCACTATCTCTCTTACTTGTTGAAGAAGTCCAGCTCATCCCAACATTTCCGCCTCCTTTAGCATTCAGAGAGACCGATCGTTTGTGAGCTTGGCCCATTGGTGATCTGACATTCGGTAGATATTTCCAATCCCTTGGTTTTCTCCTAAAATTTTCTCCAGTAGCCAAAGCTTTACATAACATATAAGTAAGTACACCCGCATTTGACTACTTATATTTAAGTCTCATGTGATAGGGGGCATGCTTATTTCCATCAACCGCGCACAAATCCAGACTCCGTGGATACTACTGAGAAATTCATAATGGAAAAATCCAATAACAATTAGCGCGACCCGGGAATCGAACCAAGGACCTCATGCTCAGCAGTCGCGAACACAATACCAACGAGGTAGTACCTAAAAACTAAACAAACTAAAACCATAAAAAAGCTTTACTAGTTCATTACCATTATAATCTGTACCTACTGAGAAAATAACTAAAAACAATCAAGGAATACTCAGTCTAATCTCCCTAGTGGAATGAATAATCCGCCTCGAGCAATTGTTCAATTCAATTGAATCTATGGAACCCGTCTGATTGCTTTCCGATTGCACCGCCCCACTTGTTAAGACTTAAGGACTTAATCACACTTATAGACTAACAATGACTTTAGAAACACGCATAAGATTATATTGCCTACGGAGAAAAATAAATCCTAACTATCCTAACTAGTATCCATACTTCCATACTTATATTATTTTATAATATTATAAAAACGAAAGTAAATTTGTTTGTTTATTTGTTACCTTTTTACGCCTAAACCATTAAACCGATCATCCTGAAATTTTGCATATACATTGTCAGGTGTACTTATCATTCCGAAAAAAAGTACTGTTCCCGAGGAAAAAAACCATAACGTTTAATAGACGACGCCATGTGTCTTTCGAATCATAATCTGTACACCTGTACATCTGTACATATAAATAAAATTGGAGTGTCTGTTTGTAATATTAAAATATCCGTTTTTTATTAAGTGCATATGGATGTATACACGGTACATATACCAAAACCACATTTTTTTACAATTTTTGTCTGTCTGTCTGTTTGACGGAATTTTCACTGGCAGATAGCTGAAGTCATAAGGAGTAACTTAGGCTACTTTTATTTTAGATAAATAATTAGGGTTCTGTGCAAAGAAAAAAAACCCTTGAAATTGGTAACAAAAATCGATTCAAATAGGGAAGTGCTTATAATAAAGGGGATTTTTTAATAATAATTTTACGCGAACGAAGGTCGCGGGCAACAGCTAGTTGAATTATATTATTACACAAGCAGAGTACAACCCGAATTTATTGATTGTCAAGTTCGGAATTAACGCGACCAAAGCCATGGGCAAAAGCTAGTATGGTAAAAACGAATTTAGTTACAGTACTCAAGTTTAAGGAGAGACGCATCATCACTTTCTTTCCAACTATGATGGGGTCAGCTCAGCTTCCAGTCTAATCTGAAGCAGCTAAATAACTTTTCCGATGAAGCAAAGAACCTCTTAAACATCCACAAATCAGTTACTGGGTAATACGATACTCCTTGGTAAGACTGGTCGTCTGACTTACGGGATTCTGATTTATATGTTTACTGCCAAAGATCTAGGAATGACTGCTTTTACGTGTCTTCAGAGCCTAGAACGGATCTTAGTGTGGAGTCAGATCGAGCGATCGTGGAATGATTGATCACCCAACTATGAATCGACCTAACTTAACCTTTGATCAACCCGTGCGATTATTATCATTTCTCCTCGAGCCCTTGGACAATCACACACAAAGTTGTAGCAAGCAGAAATTGAACGCAATGCACACTTGATAGCTAATGCTCGAGCAATTACTGACTGATTTGTGGTTCATCAGCTCACACTTACAAATACCACTGCTCTCTGAGGAAACAGTGGTTAAAACAGTGATTGCTGCCTGCTTTTACACAAAGCACAACTATTCTGTGGTTTGAGTATCGTTGAAACGTGATACTTATGTGTGAGTTTACGATGTAGATATTGAAAATATTGCATTAGAAGGAGGTAAGATAATATTGAAAAGTTACAAGTATAGCGTGACCTCGTAATAAAGAGAATTATTTTTCTCTTTATCTTTTTTTTTCTTTGGCTTTTATATGGTTTGTGACGTGTGTTTTCGCCTAGACCCCACATTAATGTTGTGTTATTAGCTTCCAGATAAACTAACAAAGAGGAGAAACTCTTTCTAGAAAACCATTTTGTATTGACTTTAAAATATACCGTGCAATACACACCAGTAGCGAAGGGTCAATTTTTGTAAGAGGTAAGCCGGAGTATATACCTTTAATGTGATTATATTATTTATCTATAGAATACTGATTGTGCCATTTTTCAAAGGGAAGCCGGTAGGAATCGAGTTCTATGGAACCTTCGCCACTGATACGCACTTAACTACTGCTAGTAAAGTTATGTAACCGCTGAATAAAACCCGAGCCTCTTTATATTAAGCAAAAGCATAAAAAAGATAGCACTATAATTATTCAGTTGAATTCAGTCTGTTCTAACCATCAACATCTTCCTGCTCAACATGTTATTTGGGGTCGGCACAACACGTTCATTTCTTCCAGTTCTCCCGTCAATCGTCACGCTATCATTTACTTCTTTTTCCTTCATATCGTACCTCACAAAATCCATCTATCGTTGCTTTGGTCCAGAGATGTTATGGATAGGATATTTCGAATCTGGATACGGATATGGATATAGGAATAAAAATATATCGGTTTCGGATACGATTACGGATATGTAATTTTTTCGGATTATACGTTAGTTTCGGATAGTTTCGGTTACGGATACAATAAAAAAAATAATAGTTATGAAAGAGGTTGTGCTATGATTAGAAATAACAAACAAACTGCAAGCAACTCGAAATGTTTTGTTATGAGATGTATGTTTACTCCTTATTTTTCTTAATTTTGTATGCACGTCATGTCTCTGCGACAAATAAATATTTTTTTCTTTTCTTTCAAGATTGACGTGGCGCGCGAGCGGTGAAACAAAAACCTGTCGAAACATGTCGTTTTATTTAGACTCCGCCCTTATACGAAACTATCCGAAACTTGTGAAACGGATACGGTTACGGGCATATTTTTATTTCAGATATCCGATAGTTTCGGTTACGGTTACTGAGCTCCATAACACCCTGCTTTGGTCTTCCTCTCCCTCTCCATCCATCAACATTTAATATTCACCACTCTTTTAGTCACCTGCGATTCGTCCCTCCGCATCACATACCCATCCCATGAGCTGTTAAAATACATACTGCTGATATATTCTTTTGAAAATAGAAAGCACAGGAAGTGATCATCTCTTTCTTTGGGCAAAGAATTAGCATTGCCATTCAACGTGGCAATGCTGTCAGTCTTCTAGGCATGTTTCCGGATGATAGTGATGCGGAGGAGTACCTAACAGCAAAGAGTCGTTCTTGAATACCAGTGTAGTAGACACTGGTATACAAGAACGACTCTTTGCTGTGCGGACACATAGCATTGAATGGGGTGCTGTGATTGGTTAACGTTGTGAAGCGACTTCACTCGGGTTGTCTGACTGACATATCTGTGAGTTCATTATAATGAGCGCATAGTGTCGTTCGTCCCTCAAGTATTGTTTATGAATAGGTTTTTGGGACACTGTGCGTCCGCGCGCACTGAGTAACGTTCATGAATACCGGTGTTATTATTGTTTTCGTTGTAAATATATAGGTACTTACTATTAGTCTCCTTTTTTTGAGCATTATTTTTGTTCTACTTGTAGTCTGAATATAATGTACATATTATTAATCTATACCAATATTATAATGAGGAAAGATTTTTTTGTTTGATTGTTTGTTTGTACCGAATAGGCTCCGAAACTACTGGACGGTTTTGGATGAAATTTGGAATTGATAGTTTATAACCCGGATTAAGGATACTTTTTATCCCGATAACATGTTTCCGTGGGACATTTATCGAACACCACGCGGGCGACGCCGCAGGCATTGAGCTAGTTATTAATAAAGTAATACCCTCCTATTGGGCTTCCCCGCAGTCGGGTAAAAAAAAATGTACAGGAAACATCAATAAAACTTTTCCTTCGAGTGTTCTTCAACTTGCGCAGAAAAAAATATCCCCAGCTGTTTTTGTTACATAACTTTCAAAGAATTCCTCATCAAGGAAATATAAATTAATTTAGCACTCAGTGTTATCTTTGAAGTATGTTTTTAAAGAAATAAACCGTGTTTCATGGAATTCTTCATTAATTAATGTTATTATAATGCTTTTAGGAATGAATCTTTAATTAGGTCGTCGTGACAATGTAATATTCTTGTTGGTTATTTTAGAGAGGTTTTATCCTTGTAATGACAGCGACGTTGTCCTTGAGGAGCTCGTGGTTAAAATAATAACAGCCGGTCGAAGTCGATCTTCAGGTTAACCCGCGCTTGCCTAGGATGGTCCGTGGATGGGTGACCACCCATTGCATTCTGAGTTTCCTCCGTGCCTTGGAAAGCACGTTAGGCTGTTGGTCCCGGCTGTCATTTATAGATCTTTGACAGACATACCAAGAGAAATTTAAACGTGATGGTCCGTTTTCTATGTCAATGTATACTATGCAGAAGCTATCTATTTTTCAATACTAATAAAAACCAGACGACGGAGACGACTTCCGGGTTTTCTGCTTATCCCCATGCTACAAAGGAGGGATGTATATCACTATCACTACATATTATAAAATAAAAGTCCTCCGCCGCGTCTGATAATTTGTCAAGTTTTTGTTGCGGGAATGGGATCAAAATTTCATGATTACTTTTGGTCGCGATCCCCGACATCCATGCGGGCAAGGCCGCAGGCATCAGCTAGTTTATATATAAAAAGCGATCGTTAGCAAGAGTTAATTCGGTACTGCGAGAATTTTATTCCTTGCCGAGATACTGGCCTGGATTTATCGTAACAAGATAAAAGAAAAAGAAAACACAAATTTAATATCAGAAAATAGCAAAGCAATACATTCATTTTCAATCAGCAAACAACCCAGAGAAATAAATTAAAACCTGCAACGATTTAATTCTGCATATTGCTGTAATAAATACTTCTAAGCTATGCGATTCCTTTTACATTCCATGATATGAGAGGAGAGTAATCAGAGTACTATTGGTTTTCTCGATCTCGATTTGGAAATCGGCTTTATAAATCTCTGCCTTAGACGGTTTTGTAGATCTTGTATCATCGTATTTCTCTCCTTTTAGTACCTACTAACTTTATTTTAGAAAAAAAAATATTGATTGCTTCTCTAGCAAGGAATATTTATTTATTTATCGAACACTTCAAGCACAAAGTACAGAGGCGGACTTAATGCCATAGGCGTAGGATGGAGAGACAAACAGTGGTGGGTGTATAAATCTGCAAATACATTTTAATGTAATATTAACTACAAGGATATATAAAATACTATAAATATATATTAAAATACTATAAATACATATCAAAGATAGTAATAGAATATGGAATAGCTCGTGACTAAATAAAAATAGCTGCTCTGGTCAATCTTCAGGTTGCCTGGGTTGTTCCATGGATGGGTGACCATCTATTACATACCGAGTTACCTCCGTGCTTCCAAAAGCACGTTAAGCTGTTGGTCCCGGCTGTCAGTTGTAGATCTTTGACAGTCGTTGCAGGTAGTCAGTGGCCTGAAAGTCACGCCTAAACCGCTAAACCGATCATTTTGAAATTTTTCATATACGTTGTGGGGTGTACAGAAACGGACATAGGGTACTTTTCATCCCGAAAAAAAGTACTGTTCCCGAGAAAAACAACAATACGTTCTTATGCTCATAACTGACGCCACGTGTCTTTCGAATCATGATTGAACTACAAGCAGAGTATAACCCGAATTGATTCTCAAATTCTAAATTATCGCGAGTAAGTATGACTAATTTCGCGTAGTTTCAATTCTCGGGTGGGAAGAAGTCTTTGTCAGTAGACATTTCTATGTAATAGGAATAAAATTCGTGGGTGTACTATACAGGGTGTTTGGCGCATGGACCGACACAATTTTTCCAAGGATTTGGGAGGTCATTAGCTAGGTTTTACATCACAACCTACGAGAATCCTGGGTTAAAAGTTATATATATAATAGCTGGCAGACAGATTATTTCTATTATGTTTTTAATAAAGAATAGATTACACAGCTGCTCATCTTTTCATGACGTCATCATTTATTCACCAGTTAAAGCACCCACGATTTAAATTCTATAATATTCTAAAGAAAATCAGAATTCGAATGGATGTTTTGTGTATAGTACTATTGTTATTAGTGTAAGTCAGTTATTTGATCTCTTTTTTAGTTGTTATTTTATAGATTTTTTTGTTGTTGCATTGTTATTTAGTTTTTTTTTTATGTCATTTTATTTCCATAACTATACGATGTTATAGCTTTATTGTACTTAAGATAATTTTTTGTACACCTGTAATTGGTACCAACATAAGTACCCTAATCTTATATACTTTTAATGTTGAAGTAAAATTTATATACCGTAGGAGTCATCATCTGCCTCGCCTTTTCCCAACTATGTTGGGGTCGGCTTCCAGTCTAACCGGATGCAAGTGAAATACCAGTATTTTACATGGAGCGGCTGCCTATCTGACCTCCACAACCCAGTTAAAACTGTGTAATACGATACCTCTTGGTAAGACTGGTTGTCAGACTTTTTGGGCCACTGACTACCTACAACGACTGTCAAAGATGTACAAATGACAGCCGGGACCAACGGCTTAACGTGCTTTCCGAGGCACGGAGGAAACTCGGTATGTAATGGGTGGTCACCCATCCACAGACCAACCTAGGCAAGCACGGCTTAACCTAAAGATCGACCCGAGCGGCTGTTATTATTTTACCACGAGCTCTTTTTATATACCGTAGGAGTACCTATTGTAAATAAATAAAATCAACTATGTACCAAACTCTCTACTTGACTCTCACGTCTCAAGACTAAAGAGCCCTTATGTAAGTAATAGGAATTTTCCCAAATCTCAATTCGACATTCACATAACATTAAACATGTGAAAACTCTGTTTTCTTGTTCCAATCAGAAATATAACGACTAATTAGGTAAATCTAGATAATTAAGTGTCAGTATAGTAATCTATCTTAATTATAGAGAACTAGCTTTTGCCCACGGCTTCGCTCATGTTAATTTAGAATTTGACAATCAACTCAATTTGTACTCTGCTTGGAATAATATAACTCAATCATGATTGAAAAGTCACATGGCGCCATCTATTATCATAAGAACGTTATTGTTGTTTTCCTCGAGAACAGTACTTTTTTCCGGGATGAAAGGTACCCTATGTCCATTTCTGTACACCTGACATCGTATTTGTAAAATTTCAGGACGTTCGGTTCAGTGGTTTAGGCGTGAAAAGGTAACAAACAAACAAACTTATTTTCGCATTTGTTAGTTAAGATTACAGCCTACTACGAAAAAGCAAACGATCCTTTGTATAAATACAGGCTTTCCTTAGATCAAGATTGTACTTATGAGGTAAAATAGAAAATGTGCGAGAAAATTGCACGGTTTTACCATGTGAAAAGGTGTCATAATCAAAGAGTATGCATAGGACTTCATATTAAGTCTAGAGCGATTTTCTTGGAAATAAAATTCATTTTGTCAAAGCTATGAGGTGGACCTTTCTTTCAAAGTAGTTTTAATCTTTTATCCTTTGTTTCGAGTTGACACGGTGGCAGATGAGGGTAATCACTAGTTGCTCTTTTTATGTAAACTAACCAAAACTTATTAATTATGTCGAAGGGTTTAATTAGAGAACAGACAGAGATTAAAGTCAGATAAATTAATTATCTATGAAAACCAAATCAGAAATGACTACAATAGCTTTGTATTTTTTTGGCAACAAAAACCAAAATTCGAAAATATTCATCAAGCCACACTGAGTCATCATTTGCCTAACCTTTTCCCAACTATGTTAAGCTTGGCTTCCATTCTAACAGGATGCAGCTGAATACCAGTATTTTACATAAAGCGACTGCCTATCTGACCTTCACAACCCAGCTAGTACTGGATAATACAATACCCCTTGGTATGACTGGTTGTTAAACTTTCGGGCCACTGACTACCTGTAACAACTGGCAAGGCTCTAAATTGATATTCGGGACCAAACGGCGTAACGTGAATCTCACACACTGAGTGCACGTGACTTCTTCCTTCTCACAAAGAAAACGCATATGAACCGACACGACAGTGGAAAAGTTTTATACTACCAGAAAAGTAAAACGTCGGAACTTCCCTAAAAATACCTTTCCTACATACTTGCACTGACTTGCATTACTTTCTAGCGAATAATAAACATCTGATACCGTAGTAGGAGCTCAGATATTCACGCCGGGAGCGAGAGGAATAATATGCTAGTGCATAGATTAGATAAACCGCATAGAAGCGAAAATAATAGAGCCTACTATTATGGGCGGATTCCACAATGATAGTGCATCTAAACTGTGTTTAAGAGCTTGGTGTTAATATTCTGTTACAATGATGGCACTGACTGTGACATGATGACAATGAATATGACATAATGATGACACTAATGAATAAGACAGCTCTTGAACGCGATTAAGAGGTGCTGATCACGATTAGATTCAATTTTAAAGTTCGTCCTAAAGAAGTGTTATTTTACCGCCAAACTGAGTTACTAAGTTCCGGTTTAAATGATCTAGGTGCATTATATAGGCCGGAAAGAACATTACGCACAAAAGGTTACCACGTATTCAGAACACCATTTCGACCCCCCCGTATAGAAATTTTTCATCGGCAATATAAAAATAAACCAGCTGTTCCATAAATTTTGATGTGAAGACTGAAACTTCCACTTCTATAAGAAAAAGCTGTTGTTTTTTAATGACCGATGTTAAATTTCTACTGTACATCAAATCAAACCCCTGCAGTTTGGTATGATGTACTAAATACGTGACAGACAGTAGTGATAAATATCGTTAACAATTGTGATTTCTTGCTATAAGTTCACATTCAATTGTTTTGCCAGCTTCAAACGTCTCAAATATAGCATCCTGATGTTCTACTAGACAGTCATAGTGACATACTATCATCGATAGCGATGACAGCGTTGGCCTGTGCCCTTGAAACCGCAGGCATTTAAAATAGGCACGTCCGGAGTGGGACTGTCGCTTCTGTACTTAGTTTCTCTATGGCTCATATAACCTGTATTAACACATTCGCTGCGACTCGGGGTACAAAAGGCCTGTGTTATTATGTAACTGCGGCGCTGCAGTAGAAAAATCGTATTTTCTGGTACATGCTGTGGTGAGGTTGAAACTTGGATGGTTCGGAGTATGTACGAGGCTGTGGTGTAACTGTCTTTTCAAATGCTTTTTATTGTGCGTTTGTTCACGAAAAAAAGATTGCCTTACCTAAAAATTTAAAAGGCAGAGCAGTGTCGCTGTGAAAGAATGATATGATAGTCGTCTTTACCAATGCTAGTTTTTAAGTCACTATAATCCACTACGGGGCCCTAGTGCGGGTCAGTAGATTTCACATATTATGATCAAACTTTTGGTTCTAGGTCTATACCGGTTTCCTCACGAAGTTTTCCTTCGCCATTTTGAAAGCAGTCGTGATGAAATAAATTACACAAAGTAATGCGCCTGCCTGGGTTCGAACCCATGACTTACTGCTCGTAAGTTGGGGCCGCCACCACTGGGCCACTACTGCTCTTCCTGAGGGTTATGGGGAAACTCCTCCCACTCGAAACTGATACAAGCGCCAATTTCCCTTTTTTTAAATTGATAATGGTTAACTAGTCCCACATACGGAGCTCGAACGGGGGCTTCATGTAATATCATACGGAAGTCACAGCAATTCAATCCCGACATGAAATCAATACCAAACACTTTCGGCGAAAATATTCAGGTGTTTTTAATCGGTTCCGAAACTCGAAACTGGCGTTCAATATTGTTTGTTCGTGTTTTTTGCTGTAAAAAATCCAAACATACGTGTAATATGTAAACTCAAGCCTTTTTCCCATGGGGATGGGCAGAAACCCTAGAACGCCACCTGCTACGATCCTTACATACTCCTTTAGCCTCGTCCACGTTCATACATCTGATCATACACGCACGCCGGTTGCGAGTACTATTCACATGACCATTCTAAAGAACCCTACTAATAAGGTCAGTGTATGTCCTTCTAGGGCTGACCCTCTCGGTGTTGCCACTCACATCTGCCTTGTTTATATCATTGCGGCTACATATTTACGAAATACAGTTTACTTGGATTGGATTCGTTAGGCAATGAGAGCAGCGGTGGCCCAGTTGTAGCGACCCCGACTTACGAACAGTAAGTCGTGTGTTCGTACCTAGGCAGGCGCATTACTTTGTGTAATTTATTTCATCACCACTGCTCTCAAAAACGGTGAAGAAAAACATCGTGAGGAAACCGGCATGTCCTAAAACCAAATATTCGAAGACATGTGACATCTACCAATCCGCACTGGGCCCGCGTGGTGGATTATAGCCCATTCCCTCTCATAGAGAGGAGGCCTGTGTCCCAGCAGTGGGAACATTATAGGCTGATGATGATGATGATGAGTTTGGCAATTATAATATTGGTTTGTAGTGTAACTTAACTCTAGATGCTTCTTGTAGGCCAAAAATTCTCATGCGGAGATCTTAAGAGCTTTCATATTTTCTAGCCAAGCCTGTTCACTACGTTTTGGCATTTTTTTTTTACCTTTATTTTATAATTTTTCTTATTTTATACATTATCAAATATTAAAAAAATATATATTATTATTATTTACTAGCTTCTGCCCGCGACTTCGTACGCGGATCCTGTTGCTTATGCCAGCGACAACGGGGTCGTCAAAATCGAAGATCTGAAACGTCTGATGTAGAATTCTAAGGCCCGGGGACGGGAAAACAACGGGATGAGCGAGACGATTGGAGACGTTCCTGATCTTTCATTTTTGTAAGACCACAGGAAATGCCCATCAGACTAAACAACTTTTGCTAAGACGTCATTCCTTAACATGTTATAATGTCGCTGGGCTTTGTTCCAGCTCTTCAAATTTATTCTCACAGCAGAAAATGCTCTTCACGTTGAATAATTTTTGCTATGGCACCATTTTTATATCTTTTATACTTTAGCTAGTCTGTTGCGGTTCTGCATCAGGTGTTCCATTTTCCAAAATAAATTATAGCCTACATGATGCCCAGACTTAATACATATACAACAAAAAACTTTTCTTCCCGTTATTCCGCAGCGGATCCCAAGGGTACACTGAATTAACAAAAAAGTCTTTATATATTATATTTGGGGTTTTTTCTTTTCTTCAGGAACTAATATATAAAGACCGGAAGCGTTGCTGACCCTTGAAATTTTTTTTTTTTAATATATTCAATGTACAGACACAGTTTTTTACTGTTTTATTATATGTATAGATAAATTTAATTCAGATAATCTCCATAAAAGTTACATTAAAATATAGCATCTAAAAATATGATTGATTCGTATTTTTCATACCTAAATCTAACTGATGCCTATGGCTGTCTTCATCCACTGATTCTGGATAGGACAGTCAAAATTGAAGTAGTTAGTTTAACTTTAAGGTGGCGCCAGGTTAGCGCGGGACATTAAAGCGTTCTTAGTTACTCCCTCCCGCTCTGGGCGGAGTGAAAGGGAGTGTCAGACTGAGATACCGCGGCCCTGGAACACAAAGGGCAAGGAAGGAACATGGATGGGTTTTAGTCAGTACAAGTCTGACACTCCCTTCCGCTCTACCCGGAGCGGGAGAAGTCATTTGATGATTTCCCATTCGAAAAAAAAAGGAGTGTCAGACTAAACTCATCGCGAAAACTCATCCATGTTCCTTCCTTGCCCTTTGTGTTCCAAGGCCGCGGTATCTCTTTCGAACAGTCCCACAGCCCTGGCAGGCATAGGCCCTCGCGGGCTCCTCCCTGCTTGCTCCCATCAAATATATGTATACACCCATAATCGATCCATTCACAAAAACATGTAGCGCCGACCCCAAATAACATCGGACAAGCCAGGAAGATGATGAGTTGATCTATTTATACTGCCCCAACATTTTGATGGACAGCTAATAATGATAATGGCTTCTGATAGTTTCATTTCTTACTATTAGGGATCTCGCTCACTATACGTGGCCTCATATTTTGGCCGCAGAAACTTCAACCAGGAAGAAAGTTTGGTCGTCCGACCTATTTTGTTCAATATAGCGGCCGGTCATGCAACAATTGTAAGTTGGGACGCCCTCAGGTTCGGTGGAGCGACGATCTTTGCAGGGAGGCTGTTACCGACTGGATGAGAATTGCTGAGAATCGAGTTGAGTATGTTTCGGTGTAATTTATCAACCATTTGTGTAGATACACTAAGGTGTCACTAAGGTGTGATATTATTCAATAGCTGAAGCACGCGACTTTCGTCCTTAATTGAATCGAATTCAGTTAACAATTTCAAGGGTTCTATTTTCTTTTTGCTCGGAACCGCGATTATTTTTCTAAAATAAAAGTACCTACCTTTAGTTACACCTTATTACATCAGCTATCTGCTAGGAAAATCTCAATCCTGTCAATCGTTCCAGCCGTTTCGGAAATAAGCCGGAACAAACAGACAGACGGACAGACCAACAAAAATTTTAAAATTTGGTTTTTTCATAAGTACCAATCAGTAAAACCCGTAGTGTATCGTGTAAAAAATGAAAATCCTTGAAATTGTTAATAAAATCCGATGCAAGAGGACAATCATATTTTTAGGGTTCCATACTTCAAAAGATAAAAAAAGGAACCCTTATAAGATCAATCTCTTCTCCGTCTGTTTGTCTGTCCGTCTGTCTATCTGTCTGTCTGTACCTGTGTCAACACCGATGTTCTCAGAAATGGGTGGACCTAGCAAATTGAAATTTAAACCAGTACCAATTTATATCAAAACTTGGAAGTCCAAAATTTACCTTAATTTTCAACTTTGTTTATTTTTCGGACTTTTCCCTTTACTTGTGCTGTAGGACCTTGCTTTTAACCAAAATTGACCATTTTAGGTCAACTGGAAGTACCCTATAGGTTTTGGGTTGAAAACCTATATGGTTGTTCCCGTTGACCTAGAACCACGAAATGTGGCAAAAAGCAATGTCTTACATACAGCACATGTAAAGGAAAAAATCTGAAAACTGCAAATATGTAGTTTAATAACAAAATACCTATAAGTTTATACGGAACCCTTGGTGCGCAAGTCCAACTAGCACTTTGCAGGTTTTTTTATAATAATTTCACGCCAACGAAGGTCGCAGGGCACAGCTAGTATGAAATAAAAAAACACAGATCCACGTATAATAATGAATTTATTCTGCTAATACAATCCTTACACATATTATTTACAAACTTAGTTCATTGCTTACTAATAATCTAGTTATACTTAGTACCCGTGCCGTGGAATGAAAAACAATACAACACTAGTATTATTTACAGTTTAGAGATGTACCGTGTTCGATGGTTTTGTATCGATGTTTTTATTATTTTATGTAAATAAAATTAGTATCGTAAACAAAATAATGGTTTTTAATCTAAAACTTTTTTAACGACCACTTTTTTTAGTCTCCTTTATTTGAATAAAAACAAAATATTTTTTTATAAAAATAGCAAAAAAGATATATTATATAAACCATGGAAGGTACATCTCAAAATCTACTTACCATCAAATTTATCTCGTAATTTACATATACTACTTGGATGCAATGTACATACATAGATCACAAAATAGGGGTCTATACGATATATAAACACTCAAGGTACTATGTACAAGGAACGTGAAGCCATTGATCTAATTATTACTATTTTGTTTAAATAATAATTTATTTGGCACATTATTGCCGCATTAAAGATATGTTACATTTATTTAAATTCACATTTTATGTCAATTTTGTATTTATAAAGGGTGATTTTGATAGAGTTTAGTTATAAAACCTTTTTTGTATAAAAATACTAATTAAATTATGCTTTTAAAGAGTTTAGATTTTAATCTTAATATTTATAACAAATAAATTAAAAATAAAGAAATAGTAGTAAATAATAGTTAAAGTTTTAAAACTAAAATTGTATAAAATATGTGAATCACCCTTCACAATACTTTTATTTAAAATCTACAGATACAAACATTTGAATATAGTTAATTCATATGTAAATATTAACATTTATAACGTAATTATAATAAATAAATTCATTTATTTTAATTTTATAATTGCTCGATTTTATTAACACTCATTTCAATCACACTAAAATTTATTCAAATAAAAATACATTTTGGTTTAAATATTGTCTATTCTTGTTGTACTTCTGATTTTTTTACGCTTTCTTTGAAAATTTACGCTTTGGACATAAACCACATTTTAGACGTAAAAATATTAGTTTTACGCTCAGTCATTACTACACTCAAATGTATTAAAAAACGTCCACTTTTGTTAAATTAAAATCTTAGCCTCTCAAATGACTTAAAAATGGCGAATACTTGATTCCTGTGTAACAGAATGAATAGTGATCCAGACATTAAATATAAGTCTCATTTAAATGTAAGAAAGCAATATGGTACTTATACTTTAGTTACAATAAAATAATATAAAATCTAGACCACATTTACTATGGGTGGAGAAGCAAACGAATTGTTTATTGTTTGAAGAAAATTGTTCCAAACTTTATCTTAGAAAATCAATACTGATAATTAACATTAGGACGTGAATATTTATACACCACATAACCGCCCATTGCTGAGCAAAAGCTTTCTTGTTTCTGCTCACACAAAAGGTAAAAACGTTCGTCTTTAGGTAGTCGTGTGGCTGATTTGCCGCAGTGAAGTCTATAATAATAGGTTAGCCAACAGTTTGTAATTTACAGGTGATTTAGACAAGCTGTTCCCGTAATGAAGATTTAAACCGTCAGATTCGCCAAACTACGTCAACAATATTTAAATGTAACTAAATGTAACCAGACAGTGGTTCTGGCGCATAAGATGCTCAATGCTGCTCTGATCGAAACTACCGGAGTGCGCGCTGTGGAGTGTCCAAGGGCCAACATTACGGTAAGCTATGACAAGTAAAATTTATAAAGAGGTAAAATTTGTGAGTTTGTAGGGGGTAATATCTGGATCTACTGAACCGATTTTGGAAATTCTTTTACCAATAGAAAGCCACAATAATTTTGTGAGTGTTGTAATAATTTTGTGTTGTGGATATTTTTTATCCCAATAGTATAATCCCATGGGACAATTATCGAACTCCACGCGGGCGAAGCCGCGGGCATAAGCTAGTATGTTATAAGGGCAAGCCGATCTTCTTGGTTTGTTTGAAAGGACCACCTCTAAGTATGACTTGTCTGCCGGAAGAGAGGAAGAACTTGACGAGCGATAGACGGGACATGATGAAGAAAATTGCTATTCAATACTTTTTTACAGATAACGGCACGTAAGTTGGACCCAAATAGCGGTCGTCCGCGCAAATATAATTATGGATTGAGACTCGAAAATGTGTGTGTGTTACAGCTCGCGGCACGTAACTTGACCTTGAATGGCGCAGTAACACATTTTCGGGTCTCAATCGGTCTCAATCCATAATTGTACTTGCGCGGACAACCGCCATTTTGGTTAAACTTACGTGCCGCGATCTGTACTACTTAGTAACAAGTTGATCTGACTAGTATCATACGCCGGGCTCGTCAGGTAGCATTTCTGTGTCAAAATAAAAAATGTTCGAGATCAAAATTTTTGGATGACAATATTTCTAATGTCCGCCCTTTTAAATCTCTTTTTTCCGGAAGATTCACAGATTTGTGTCGTGATTGCTTGTGATTTTGTGACATGACGAACAAAATATAGTAGATATTATCTTAGTCAAATAAAGAATTGCACTTCTCTTTTGCTTTCGTTATTATCTTCAACTTTATTTGTTAATTTTTCATGTTCTGTTTTTTGTAAAATTTTACTATGCAACGCTTTAGAAGTGAATCTTTTATGCTTTTGTAAAATAAAGAGGGAATCTGGTTTATTAGGATAAACTAACTATATATCGATGCCCTTCTATAGTTTGTTATTAGTTTATTCATTTTAGTTTAATAGTTTTTAATTATTAAAATAAACTGACATTGAAAATCGTTACATGTGGGATTTGCAAGCTCATTCTTCTCAGAGTAAACAGTATTTCGCGTGACCTAAGTACGGTGAGGGCACATCTAAAGATTTATTTTTACGGCTAACGAGAAAATAAAATGGCTGAGTTATTACGTGGAAATAATAATTAATATACCTACTTGGTATTGTATAAAAATCAAGGGCTTTATTTACACTATGGTATTTTTTATGGCATAGTTATCAAATATGTAGCAATGTAGTAATTTCCTTACTGAAAAAGCATTGTAATAAGAAAAAAAATATATCAAATGAATCTTATATGACTAAACATTGACTCTAAACGTAAATCGTTTTATTTCCGACAAAGGTTTAAAGATGACAGAAACAGAACGATTTCCTAAATCCGTTTAGCTTTAAAAACGTATTTAGATGTCTAATGCAAGTGGGCGTTAAGTGAACACACTTAATAAAAAACCCAGGACACACTCAGGACACACTTTTTAAAATGAAACCACAACTAATAAAGTACACGTCAGATTTGGCTCGTAGCAAGTCGCTTATCTGCTACGACGGCGTAGCAACTTTCGTAGCGCGTACCTAGCTGTCAGCTACAGCGTAGCGACAGTTAACATTTTTAGCCTGTATTTCTAGGGGTAAAACGGGGCAGATATGAAAGAGAAAGGATTGAATGATAGAGTGACGGCTGACAGGATAATATGGAAGAACCCAAATAACATGGGATAAGGGCAGGAAGGCGATAATTTTACATGTTTTAAGAGCGTTAACGACTTACGGCATTTCAAACAAACTTTCAAGTCGTTTTTTTTCGAAATATTTGAACCAATTTTAATGAAATTTCATACGTATAAGCAGGATACATAGGTCTAAAAAATTGAGGAATTTTCGAAAAATTGTGTTACAGCTAAATTAGACCAATTTATTTTTTTTCCAATATTTTTTTTCAAAGACATTTCCAAAACTCTGCTGTAAACTTTATAGAACTACGTATCCATTTCGGACGTTTTTGGTAAACATTTGTGAAAGTCTCCCATCCCCATTTTATCATCGAACGAGCAGAGATACGGCGAAGTGTCATTACTATATGGTTGAAGTTCCACGGACCCGAACCAAGCGCTATACTTCCACATAATTGTGCGAACCGCCAGTCTGTGGAATTCTATGTTCCCTGATCATTACGATCAAAGTTCAAACCGGCCCCGAACAGGGTCCCCGCTCCCGATGGAAATGTGTCGCGCATGCAATGGACTCAGTCCATTAATGCAAATGTCATGCGCGTATATTATGGTGCTACTGAAGGGGGAAGCAACTTGACTGCGTACCGTGGTCGAATGCTCTCTCTGTTTCAGGTGCTGGAGCCAGCTGTGAAAGATCTATTCAAAGTTCGAGTGAATCGATTAATTCTTCAAAGCAAGCGTGCTCCACCCTAGGCCGCGTCATTGCTCACTTCAGGCTGCCAAGCGCAAGCCGCGTTTGGCCGCAACTCGCCTGATTGCCAACGCCCCATTTTATTTAGTTTAAAAAAAAACAGTTTCTGAAATGATTCATGGAACTCTACAGGGTGTAAACTGACTCTTCACGAAGCCGTCAACCAAGCATTATGCGCATCAAACTAAGTAACTTTACGCAAAAATTTGTGCTGGGAAACGACTTTTTTTTGGGCTGAAAAATCACGTTTTACTGTAGGACTCAATGTAATGCACTCCAAACATAATGCTCATGGATGGATTGAATAGTAAGGGGGTCCTGGAGGTGTTTAAAGTAAAAATCTTACATTAAAAACATGTTTTAAAATAAAAACTTGTGAAAAAGTTGGAACTTTGACCCCCAATATCTCCGTAACTAGAAGTTTCCCTGGTATGGAACAAAAAAATAATCGCAATGATGGGGCACAACAAACAAATGCCTTTCGTGCCTTTCGGCTTCGATAAGAGTCTGTTTACACCCTTTACTGAAAAAGAAACAGAAGAGTTGGTTCCAATTTTGTATTCCGCTAAAAGATCCATAGTACTACTATATCAATGTGCCCCTTTGATCTTTCAGTCAAATCCGCTTTAATACAAAAATCCCTAAAAACACCAATAAGACCCCAGCCAACCAGTCCTTTAATCCTTTAGCAAAAAAAAGCAAATGACAGTCGGAAATTCTAAATTGCAGATTTTCTCCAGTTCTTCAACTGCAAAGGATTCTCTTGATTGCTAACGATTACTCCCCAACAATTGAAAGTACTTTGCCTAAATAAACACGACTGTGGCCGTCAAAGGGTTAACAATAAACCTCTCTAATCTTAGAAGGGATTTATTTCAATTTCAACCCCCAAAAAGGGTTGTTTTTACAACTTGTCTTTTTTTCTTTTTTTTTTGGCAGGACCTTTTTTTCGTGACGGAAATGAGTTAAATCTTTCAAGATGAGGAACAGAGTTAAGGGTTTTCAATCTATTTGTGCAGCGTAGATAAACAGGGTAGGAAAAACTTGCAAGTGAACTAGCTTAATCTCCTGGCTTCGCCCGCGTGGAGTTCGGTAATTGTTTCACGGAGTCGTACTACCGGGATAAAAAGTATTTTATGTGTTGTTATGTATCCGGGTTATAAACTCTCTGTGTGCCCAAAATCCAAATACGTTCAGTAGTTTTTTTGTGACAAAGAGTAAAGAACTTCCAACCATCCATCCATCCATTATCACAAACGTACGCATAAAAATAAGATAGGACTAAAAAAACTAGTTTATTTTTCTACCAGATTTCGATTTTTTTTCTTTCAAGACAAAAAATGTATTATTTGAAAAGGTAGACTATATCAAAGGTCAAATATATACAAAACATCACATAAGAGGTTCATTTTAAAATACTTAGAGACTCCATATTACAATGAAATCCTTCCTTTTCTTCAAAATATATCAATCAAAAATATTTTCCTACTTGAACACACACATAACAAAAACTTAGTTCAAAAACTAAACAAGGCAAGGAAATAAAACGCTACAAAATGCCATGCAAATACACAAACCCGTTCAAGCGCTCTTGTGGCCCGGAACTGTGCCGGATGGCAGACGGAACCGGTAAGCGAAATGGAAATAAGGACACATTGAATGTTTCGTTTGCACTTCGAAAATGCAACACTTCAATTCGATTGTGTATTCCGAAAAGTGTTTGAGAAAGAATTTCTAGTACTTTGTTCGTAAATAAACTGACATTAAAACACAATTCATCATCTGGCGAGTCTTTTCCCACGCATGTAAGTAAGGATCGGCTTCCAGTCTAACCGGATGCACCTGAATACCAGTATTTTACATGGACGCGACTGCACACACTGCCTGACCTCCACAGCCCAGTTAGTACTTGGTAATAAGATACCCTTTGGTACGAAACACTGTTTCTAGCAAAACCAACGAGTTACTTGAGTTTACAACTTAACACAATGAATCGGGTACAGTTCCAAGAGGTCTCAACTCGGCCGCGATCAGACACTGACTGTCGTTCTCGCATCGAGCTGTGAACATCAGGGCTCTTTAGAAACGCCCTCTGGTGTAGGTAGACTTGTAAATAGATCGCGTGATGCCCCACCAAAGGCGCGCTTGCGATTCATTTCTAAGTCCTTACCAATGACCGGCTATAAGTAGTTATAAATGACAACCGGGATCAACGGCTCAGCGTACTTTCCAAGGCACGGAGGAAATTTTGTATAAAATGGGTGGTCACCCATCCACGGATCAACTTAAGCAAGTGCGGTTTAACCGGTCGACCCGACTGGCTGTTATTATCTAGTCACGAGCTCCTCCTTATAGGGAGAATTCTCGGATAATAAACCCAGAAAATACTTAAACAATCAGAACCAATCGGAACGCAGAGATTCTACTTCGCCATTCCCCCTCCGCTCATCAATACAGGTCTATATTTAGAAGCAAAGTGACCCTGCCTACAGTCCTGCTAATAATAGATGGCCAACTAAGTGCATTGAAATGGCTCGCTGGGAATTTTCATTACAGCACTCAACTAGACTATTAATTTTAGCGTTACCGCGTCACGACTGATTAATATGGCGACGTAATTAAAATTATAATACCTTCCTTAGTGGGAAAGTAAATTGGAAAATTCCGGGAGAAGATTTCAAGTATGCTTTCAGCATGTTTTTAATTATATTTGTGTTTCAGATTTTCTTTGACATGTATGTAACCAGGACACGCGGAACCGGGTTTCGGCCCCATAGTAAAAAGTTTTTGCCGGGTTTTTCTATGAGAACGAAACCCGGTTCTGTATGTCTTATATTTAACCCGACCCAATAAACTGCTTCGATTCGCTTCGATTCCTACAAATGTTTGTAAGCGCACTCACCATACAGGAGAAATTCGTAGAGTGGGGCATCGTTTTATTAGAAAGAGAAAAACAAATGAAGAAATTTGATTTCCAAAAAATATGAAAAGTCACGCTAATATTATGTTAAATGAGTCTATATTTGTGATCATGAAAAAATTTCCATTTTGAAACCGACTTTGAAAGAAATTCAGAGATCATCATCATTAGACGACCAAGAAGTTTTAACATCAAGAACTGTGACGGTGGGACGAACCGGACCAGTTCCTTCAGAACTGGAAGGAGGACACGCAGGTCCGCGAGAAATGGAAAAAGTGGAGGATGGCCTTTGCGCAGGAGTGGGACAGAGCAGGCTAAATAAAAATGTCTGATCATCGTTAGAAAAACTATAATTTTTGAGAGGATCATTTAATTATTTCTATGTTTGCCCAGCTATCCTTCAAACTACCTCGTAACCATGGGTAACGGTTAGTCTTGAATAAAACTTTAAGAAAACTAGTTTTACATTTCAACTTTTATCCATTTTCATTTTATCGTGGGTGCGTTCACAAACATTGAAACTCACATGCACAAACAGCCAGACCCAGAACTATCTGTAGGCCATACAAATATTTGTTCCGTGCGTGGATCAAACCCGCGACACGCAGCGCGGCAGTCAATCGCTCAGCCACTGCGCCAACCGTGCCGTCTTTGAAATTGAAAAACAAAAGCGATAGACAAGTCTATTTACTCTGAGACACTATCTGTAAGAGTTTGGAATTGTGCCAACATTAAATGAAAACTGCGGTAAGGTACTAAAATAACAAAATCAAATTTTAATTTAAAATGACTGCTTAATTTAAAAGTCTAGTATGAGAGTATTCAGCTTTGCAGATCTTTAATTAAATATAAATGATAGCAGCACCCCGCGGTTTCGCCCGCATTGTTCCCGTTCCCGTGAGAATACTGGGATAAAATATAGCTTATGTTATTTACTGATAATGTAGCTTTCCATTAGTGAAAGAATTTTTAAAATCGGTCCTGTAGTTTTTGACTTAAATCGTAACAAACAAACAAACAATCAAATCAGGAATGTTACGGATATCCGCAAATGCGGAGCATCCGCATCCGCAATAATCGATGCGGATGTTCATGCGGATGCGGATATTATTGTTTAATAAATAATAACAAACGTGTCCGATCTTGTCACTAAAATCTTCGCTCCTATTGGTCAATCAGCACGTGCCCGCGGCACGCGCCACTCGCAAACCCCATCCAATTTTATTCTTGTCGCGACCTGCGCTACATCCGCATCCGCATGAACATCCGCAACGATTATTGTGGATGTGGATGCGGATGCTTCGCATTTGCGAATATCCACAATATCCCTGATTTGAAGAGATGAGAAAAACAAAACAATTCAAAGTGCTGATTCAGAACTATACCAATCACTGAGCAATTTTCCCTAATACCTGCCTTATTTTCCAATATCAACTACGTCTGACCATGACATAACATATTACGCGAGGAGGACCAAAGGTCGTTCTAATAATTCCACCTACTAGATATTTTCGTGGAGGTATTTCATGATATAGTCTATCTTGACTAGTGTTGGCAAGAGTCCCGTTTTTTCCGGGATACTCTTATGTTTATAGCTATCTTTAAGACATAAATGATTCGGATTTTGTTGATTTTTTGTGTTGATAAGTAGTCGTTAAATGGCACATCTATTGTAAAAAGTAGCTTTATAGAACAGCCATTCTCATCTTTTTTTCTGGCACTTAGGACACGCGTATGTAATTAAAAAAAAAAAAAAAAGTATTAAGTAATTTGAAGTTGTTTTTGAAGCGAACAATATTAAGTTGTGCCAAATTTGTGTCTATGAGAACTGTTACACGATTTAAAAGAGTGTTCACGGAAGGAGTTTCTTTGCCCATGTTTCTTCTTATAATATAACAGACCATGTTTGTGAATGGGTGGCTCAGCTCTAGACAGCTTATAAGCTCATAAATAGTTTATTACAAATAAAAGTTTGAGTCAAGTCACCAACAGTGAAGAATCATGTCACACGGTCAGAGATTGGGAAACAATATGATGTCAATATTTGGAGATGGTGTTCCTCCTGCTAGTTTCCCTGTCTTGACATTGATCATATCTAACCATAGAACTTTCCCAACTATGTTAAAGTCTAAGTACCAATAGTTTACATAGAATAACTGCCTATTTGGCCCTTAAATTCCATTCAACTAAATCGATATCCCTTGATAAGATTGCCGGTCAGACTCTTGGGCTACTAAAGATATCGAATGATCGGAAACCCTTTTTGTTTACGCATACACTTTATATGTTTGTCAGCTTTTCCAAAACACTACGTGCCATAACCAGCAAGCAAGCAGATGATATTAACTAAGGTTTCAGCTTTGTCTTATATGTATCTGTTCACTCTCATGAACAAATAACGAAAGTGCCCATTTTCCTTTCTAGGGTGATTGATTTTGGCTATTGCATTGATCAGTTCCGATTCAATATTCTGACAACCGTTCTTTAGAGTGATAGGTTCTCCATTTGTATTCAACGTGTCTCTTAGAATATCCATTCATAGTTTATTTTGGGAGCCTTGATAAAAGTTTTGTCTCTTAAATGATATGTTGACAAATACTTCTTAGTGACCTGATAAATGTAACAAAGTTTTTTTGGAAACTTAACTTTATTTTTGTCTAGATGAGGGTCTGTTTGAAAACAAAGGTCATTTTTGTTCTGTTTACTTCTTTGAATTATCGAAATAATGTTCAAATCTCGGAATTTCATCATCATTCTCTTACCCCAATTCATTTCTGGTCGGCGCAGCATGTCTTCTTCTTCTATACTTCTCTATTACTCGTCATCTCATCAGACACTTCCATTCGTGCGTTTCATCCTTCACACAGTCCATACATCGTTTCTTTGGTCTTCATCGTTTCTTTTAAATCTCGGGATTTCTTAGCCCAAAATGACATACTTAGTCCATATTTTTAAATGTCATACTAATCCATATTTTTTAAATGAAACTGTTCAAATTCTTTGTTATCCCGGGATTGGTCAAAAAGTCCGGGTACCGCATCACGTTTTTTCCCAACACTACCCTACTTTATTGAGATACCTCGAAGGGTAAAAATGTCATTCGGAATACGAAAGTGATTACGTAATACCGACATGAAATATTACGGAGAAGAATGAGGATGTAATCTTGTGAGTGCAAAGTTTCTTCGCATACTTATAAAGTTAGTGGAACATAAATTTGTTTCAAATAATTTTGTGGCTTTTGCGGAGATTGAAAACAGAATGTCGCGTTGCTGAATGAAAAATTGAAAAATTAGGTTTTGAAGTGGTTTCATTGGGAAAACTAGGGAAAGGGAAGGGACATTCTTTATGAATCCGACTAGAAAGGGTTCTTTGTATTAACAGATATATAGGGTGACTGGTAATTAGTGACTGATAATTAAACACGGGATTGTTCTCATGATAACAAACAACTTTCCCAAAGTTTTTTTTTTAAATACTCATTCACTTTACCGGTAATAACACAGAAGCCGTATGAAATTTTCGAGTGTTCGCCGGTGTGACCTATCAGCTGTTAGCTGTGTATCGCTGTTCTGTCTCATTTCTATCATACCGTGCAACAGTGGGTGGCCGAGTACCCGTGCAGCTAATTAGTTGCTACATGTACACACTTCATGTTTAGATTGTTGCTAAATTTAAAGTATAAAAATAAATGTTTCTTTGGGAACGTTGTTTATTTTCACGAGTACAGTCACGTGTCTAAGTATCGGTCACTAATTACCAGTCACCCTAAGACATACCTAGATAACGCAAGAGCACCTAAATGCTTAACGTGGGTACTGTTGCAGCAAGCAATTTTTTTTAAACAACCAACTTTATGACTCAAGAACTTCATTCTAGACATTTAATGCTGTGGAAATGCGTTCCTTGCGAAGCATGTGTGATGTTACTCTGAATGATAAAGTGAGGAATGAGGTTATACGGAAACGTTGCAGCTTAAAAGAAGATGTAGTGACAAAAATTGAAAAAGTATGCTTAGATGGTTTGGTCATGTGGAGAGGATGAGTGAAAGGCGACTAACAAAAGGTATTTACAAGGCAGATGTGAGTGGCAACGCCGGGAGGGGACGCCCTAGAAGAACATACGCTGACCTCATTGGTGAGGTTCTTCAGAAAGGTCAGGTGCGTAGTACTCGCAACCAGCGTGCGTGTATGACCAGATGTATGAACGTGGACGAGGCAAAAGGAGTATGTAAGGATCGTAGCAGGTGGCGTTCTGTGGTTACTGCCTACCCCCATGGGAAAAGGGCGTGAGTTTATGTATGTATGTATGTATTTAAAGATAAAAATCTATTTTGTATTGTGACGTATATGTTTGTATGTTCTATTTCAATATCCATGTTTTGGATAAAAATTAGCTAATACTTCTTTCTTGTCTGCTGTAAACTGTTAGCACTAGTTTTTTTAAATAAAGTATTTAATGAATCTGTAGAATGCATCAGGGCTGACGGGCCAGAGACGTCACGTGGTGGATGCGTGATAAAAGACGCCTAGAAAACGTTCGCGTCAGGATTTAGAGGCGTTTGTGAGAAAAAACCGCTCGGAGAGAAGAGTGGAAGGTCTTTGGGGAGGCCTTTGCCCAGCAGTGGGACATCGGAGATGTGACTTAAGACGGCCTTTTTTTTTTGTTTTTTTTTTTTTTAAGGATGGGAAATCAACAATGCCTTCTCCCGCTCTGGGCAGAGCGGAAGGGAGTGTCAGACTTGTACTGACTAAAACCCATCCATGTTCCTTCCGTGCCCTTTGTGTTCCAGGCCCGCGGAACAGCCCGCAGCCCTGGCAGGACTTAAGACAGCCTCAAATCAAGTCTGCACACAGCCTAAATAACATAGATTTTATAGTTATATCTAACATTCATTTGTAAATAATTTCAGTGGGCACATTAAACATTCATTGACATCCTACTAATATCATGGTTTTAAACCATTTACATTAAAACTAAGCATTTAAGCGTTTTCTGCTTATTTTTAATACTCTAAATAATACAAACCTCTTTGGTTTTCGATTTAACTAATGTTACTTAAAATCTACTAACAAAATAAAAGAAAAATAATCTTTCAACAACCATATGAACTATAAATCTTCTTCACAACCTTATCTATTCAAAAAGCATATTTCTTATTTAAAAAATAAATGTTATTTTTCTTTGACTTGAAACCCCACTTAGAGCGTTCCAAGTATATTTAAATTAGGTAAATAGAATCTCATTTATATAGACATCTAGAAAAGTTGACACACACTTAAATGACACGAGACTGACAACTTGCCCTTAAATAAACATTTACCTAAGTATCTGTTTTTTTTTGTTCGTAGCTTAGATGCGAAAAATCTTAGTTTAGTTATAACTTAAACCACACACTGAAAAAATACTATTAAAAACCTCGACTGAAACTTGATTCTGATGCCTCAAAAAGAAATCGAAACATAAAGGGTGTAAACAGACTCTTAACGAAGCCAAAGATACTTGTTCTTCACGTCATTGCGGTCATTTTTTTGTTGTAGATCATACCTGGAAACCTTCTAGTTATGGAGATATTGGGGGTCAAAGTTCCAACTTTTTCACAAGTTTTTTGTTAAATACATGTTTTTAATGTAAGATTTTTACTTTAAACCCCTCCAGGACCCTGTTACTATTCAATCCATCCATCAGCACAATGTTTTGAGTGCGTTACATTGAGTCCTACTGTAAAACGTGATTTTTCAGCCCAAAAAAAAAGTCGTTTCCCAGCAATAATTCTTGCGTAAAGTTACTTAGTTTGATGTACATAATGCTTGGTTGACGGCTTCCTGAAGAGTCTGTTTACACCCTGTAGGTACATAATTATAAAGCCGCAATTGCATTGCTACGTAGGATATGCACTATAAAACTGCGCTTTAGAACGTATATACGGCGACACATCATGCTATACATTACCAGTATAACATGGCCTCGCTTCGTCGAGATTTCCAATACAATGAGAGATCCGCATAAACTGGTTCTGTATAGCTTGATTGATCGCCGTGCGTACTTGATTTCTGACACTCTAAAAAAACTTTATTCCAAAATCAATCAATGAATACAGCTACACTTAATATTATTTTACAAAACCATTGCTTTCTCACTAAGAGCAGATTTCTTCAATAAAAATGAACGCGATCACCACTCCTAAACTGCGTGCAAAAACTGTCAGTATCATAATAGTTGTAGAAGATTGACACTGACAGCCGGTGAACGCGGTTTAGATGTTTACTTTTATCACTCTCCTGCCCTTATCCCAATTTATAACCATATCATTTTTTACACAGACAATCCTTTCATCATCATGTTCAATTGCAATGGAGAAATCTGCCCAAAGACCTTAGTTCTCTACGCAGTCCCGAAGACAATTCCTTCTGGTCTAGAACAAGATGCATGGTGAGCTCGAAGAACATCTGCAGATGTTGACTTGACACAGTTGTTCATGTGAATGTCTGAAGAAGCATTCGAATGGTGCTGCTCCCGGCGGGTACGCTGGCAGCAGTAGCGGCGGGCCATGTCGCCGCAGAGAGACCTGGGGGAAGGGAATTTAAGTTAGAAGTCTCTTTACCCACCACCTGGATTAGATGAGAGGATACTAGTAAAAATAATAACTGGCGCGTTTATGACTTAGAACAAAAAATAAAAAAAATCATATGCCAGTTGATTCTTTGATATGATCTCGTTGGAGTTATGGAATATAAAAAAAAGCACCTTGTATACTATAACTTTCGTAAGTATAATATACTTTACCCGGGTGCCCTAGGTGTCAAATATGAGTCGACCGGAATGACCTATAAATTCTACACGACTACGGAAATCAACCCTGGTTAGAGTTCAATAGATCACGTACGGTATTGATCGCCAGTAATAAAATGGAGATAGAATCTAGTTCAGGGTTAGTATATCAAGTTCAAGACATTCAGTTATTAGTGACTAGAAAAAAAAAGCTTCTAAAAATAAGTAATTCTTGAAAAAATTCAAGCAGCTGTTTTCTCAAAGGGTTAGGCAGAAGCGATCACATTATGAATGGGTAATACGGGGTGAGCCTCTTGCCAGCAATCGAGCAGGACACAGACTGCTGGCTGCTAACGTGCTCGTATTTCTATATCGTTCGCACATATATATACATAATCTCAACATGAATGATGTAACCAAGATTTTGATTGAAAAGAGTGTCCATGGAGTTTCTTGCTCATTCTTCTCCATATAGATGTACGCTTTGGAATGGGCAAATTCAGTACTTTCACAAGTTATTATGCCTTGTGTCTGTGACTGTAGCTTAGCCTTCTTTATTTTTCTGACATTCAAAAGTGCCTGTTATGGTCTTATTGAAATAAATGCTTTTGAGTTTGAGTTTGAGCCATCTCTTTTCCACAAATAAGTAAAATTAAAAAAAATACGGCTCTATGAGGTGGTGGTACAGTCCCTCGCAGCATTACCAAAGAAATGTATGGATGGTTGCATAACCAAGCGAACACCGGGTCATTTATCTTCAATAGAGCTGTATATAAAGGGTGTAAAAAGACTCTTAACGAAACCGAAAGGCACTTGTTTTCTCCATCATTGAGATATTTTTTTTGTTCTAGACCATACCTGGGAACCTTCTAGTTACGGAGATATTGGGGGTCAAAGTTCCAACTTTTTCACAAGTTTTTTTTTTAATTACGTGTTTTTAATGTAGTTTTTTTACTTAAGACACCTCCACGACCCCCGTACTATTCAATCCATCCATCAGCACAATGTTTTGAATTCGAACATTGAGTCCTACCGTAAAACGTGATTTTTTACGCCAAAAAAAGTCGTTTTGCAGCAATAATTTTTGCGTAAAGTTACTTAGTTTGATGTACAGATTGCTTGGTTGACGGCTCCGTGAAGAGTCTGTTTACACCCCGTATTTTGTTAGCAGCACGACTGGTGTCTAAGTGAGATATAAACCTTAGACAAGACCGTATTCAAGAAATACAAACCTGCAGCAAGAATCCAAGGTTTTCCTGAAGGCTGCCCTAAAGTCCCGGTTGAAGTATGCATAGATGAGCGGGTTCAGTGCAGAGTTGAAGTAGCCCACCCAGAAGACGGCAGCCACCACCGGCGGGGGGGAGGGGCAGGCGTCACCGCAGAGGGCTGTGATTATGTACCTGTTGAGGAAGAGAAAGATGATTGAAATGGTACTAGTAAATCATCAAAATCACTATATATTATAAAGCAAAGTCCTCCGCCGCGTCTGTCTGTCTGTTCGCGAAAACTCAAAAACTACTGCACCGATTTTTATGTTGTTTTCACCAATGGGTAGAATGGTTCTTGAGAAAGGTTTTAGTATATTATTCGTCAAGTTTTTGTTGCGGGAACGGGATCAAAATTTCATGATTACTTTTGGTCGCGATAACCGACATCCACGCGGGCATCAGCTAGTGACCTATATTTTAGATGGCTAAGCTAGGAAGTCAATTATACGGATGTAAAATAACTAACTAGCTTTTAACACTGGGATAGCATTGTGTAAAAGCGGGATTGACGTCAAGAGGCCCATCTTGTAATAAAAAAAAGCCTTGTCCACACAATTTTATATTTTGCCAGTGCTAGCCAGAATGTTAGAGCAGTTTCGCTGTCTTCCAACGATGCGTGCCATCCGCAGTAGACCATAATTTCCTTCAAGTAAAACTTTTAATTTAAAGATGTAGATATTCGTCGTCAGCTTTATTTCGCAGAATTTGTAAGACGTTAATAACATCATCCACGTGGCTGAATGCTGTGATGAGTTCGGTGATGATTGCTTGCAATTGTTTTGATAGCGAAAAGGTTTAGAAACATTTCAAAACCCGAAGATCGAAGCGTGTTAAGCATTTGGACAGCTTGTTGCGAAGTATTCGTGTTATGGCTAGATTGGAGTTCTTCAAGAGCATTCGCAATCCTACTTAATATTTATAAATGTGTAAGCTTGTGATGATGAATGTTGATGGATGGATGTTTGTTACTCTTTCACGCAAAAGCTACTGACTGGATTTGGATGCTTGGCACGCAGTTTTTAACCTGGATTAACACATAGGATACTTTTTATCCCGGTAGTACGATCCCGTGGGACAATTACCAACCTTCACGCGGGCGAAGCAGCAGGCATAAGTATATTTCTTTCGCCCCCAAATTTAAATCTTGGCTCCGCCCGTGAGTCGCAGTACAGTTTTGTCGCATAGGTGTTAATCGAACATCCATTTTTCAACCTTACGTATTGCACTCGTCACTACTTGCCTCTGTCCAGGACCAGTGTTTATCGGGCGTCAGAGAGAGAATGCCTGTGCCCCAGAAGTGGGAATGATAATGATATCGGTTGATTAAACTAACCTTAAATAAATATGTGGTGTAACCCCTTAGTGATAAATTGAGGAATAAGGTTATACGAGATGCGGTGGTGACAAAAATTGAGAAGAGAATGTTTAGATGGTGTTCTCTCCACATGTGGGGAGGATAAGTAAAAGGCGACTAACAAAAAGTATTTACAAGGCAGATGTGAGTGGCAACGCTGGGAAGGGACTCCCTACAAGGACATATACTGGCCTTATTGGTGAGGTTCTTGTGAAAGATCAGGTGCGTAGTACTCGCACCTAGCGTGCGTGTATGACCAGATGTATGAACGTGGACGAGTGAAAAGGACTATGTAAGGATCGTAGCAGGTGGTGTTCTGTGGTTTCTGCCTACTCATATGGCAAAAAGGCGTGAGTTTATATATGTATGATAAATTTCTCTTACCATAAAAAGAATGGCAGCCAACACGCCAAGAAAGCAGACATGATAATGCCAAGGGTCCTGGCCGCTTTTCTCTCTCGCTTCATCTTGCTGCTGGCCATAGGCTGCATCTGTATGCTCTGTCTCTCTCGCATGACCTCGCCCATCGAGATCCCGTTGATCTGCAGGTGCTTGTCTAGTAGTAGGGCTGCTACTTTACTCCTGGGGACAAGAGAAGGATTTGGGTTTATTTTCTAACAATACTGTTGAAAGGAGGAGCTCGTGGCTAAATAATAACAGCCGCTCGGGTCGGTCTTCAGGTTAAGCCGTGCTTGCCTAGGTTGGTCCGCGGATGGGTCATCATCTATTACATTTTCCTCCGTATCTCCGTATATCTGGCTGTCATTTGAAAATTTTTGACAGTTCTTACAGATACCAAGGGGTACTGTTTTACCCAGTACTAACTGAGCTGTGGAGGTCAGACAGGCAGTCGCTCCATGTAAAATACTGGTATTCAACTGCATCAGGTTAAACTGGAAGCCGACCCCAACAAGGTTGGGAATAGGCCAGGCTGACTGTAGGAAGGAGTTCCAAATCTAGACAGGGCGACGACACTGATTTACATTTTAGCTTACTAACTACGAGAATATATTCATTAAAGTTACAGCCCAACGCATTTAAATAATTCTTTCTTTGTCTTCATTATTAACAACTATTAAACTAAAATAAATAAACTAACAACAAACTATAAAAGGGCATCGAAAAACTCCTCCTCAACGCTGTCAGCTGGTAATGTGCTCAAGAGACTGGCGGCGTTGCCACGTTGTATCGCAACACTTAACCTCTGGCCAAGGTAAAAGCCAGCCCTTGGGTCACGGGAAGGGTCAACTAGGCGTTTCGAAATTTCCTTAAATAGGCTATGAGCAGTCAGACCCCACGGCCCCAGAGTTTCAACCCCAAACAGCTCGAAAATATAGTTCGCACAAAGGTTTCTATATTTACGCCGCTTGAGGTTCTCTGCAGCCGCAGCGGCAGCACCAGCACAGCACGATGAGCTTGGAAGATGGGATGGCGCAAGAGTATCGACGCATGTTGCGTCCCACACTAAAGGCCTAGCCATCTTCCAAGGAAACCGAACGTTTTTGTTTTTGACACGTGAATGTTACCTGACAAGTGAACTGACACAAGACGGATCAACTTTTTACTATCATAAGTACTAGCAAGTATTGGATTTACGATTTTCTTCGTCTTGTCCTGTCTAGCGCTCGTAAATATTCGAATGTCTTTTGGTTTGTTTCAATATTCTATATACTTTTTTAAGTTAGTATTGAAATTATTGGTAGACGTCATGCTGGCCAGAAAAAAACAAAACATTGAGAAAAGTTCCTTATTTGATTGCGAATCATAAATCCAGCGCGAAAAAATATTACTCACAGATTTGTTTTACGTCTTCTTTCTTTTCGATTCAAAATTTCTGATATTTAAGCTAGATGGCGTTGTTGTGGCAAGTTTTCACTTCTGCCGGCACTCCTGGAGTGCAATCCCATTTTTTTTAATGCCGCCTATGGGCCTCTGACTTGTTTTACGTAACATTTGCATTGTTGTTGGACATACGACTGTCTTTTTTAACCTAACTAATCCGATCCACAAATCCCTACCTAATCAACAAATACTCAACGATGCACAAAATCTTTAGATCAGATATCCCACAAATAAATTATAATCCAAGTGATCTCGATCCCTCGTTCATTTTCTTCCGTAAGCACTATCAGAGTAAATGCCAAGAAAAGGCCACTCAGATTATCAAGAACTGAACGATTTGAAATCCCAATACTGTTCTTTCATAGTTAGTTAACTTCTTATTGGGTACCACTGTCAAAAGAACAGTGATCTTTATTCGCCGTCACAATAACGTTGATATTTGCTTGCTGTCACTGAATAGTCTCAAATTACAGTGATCTTTATACTCATTGACGTAAGGTGGTTTTTGCGTTACTGCTATCAGACGTAAACTAAGTGTGAAAAGACTGTAGATTTTATCCCTCACTGAAACCGATGCGACAGTAATTCGACTCGACCTTTGAGGAAAAACTGATCCAGTGTAAGTGCCTACGGGATTACGTTAAAGCCTCAGATAAAGATTGTGTACCTATCAGGGGATATCTTGAATTTTAATCTTTCAAAGTATCATTGCATTTTTTTTTGTTTTAGAGTACCTTGAATATTAGGGCAATGGGACTGGGATGGGGATGAAAGGTACTTTGCGTCATTATGGTTTATATTTTTGGAAAATTTGCTTTATTTTTGTTAAATTCACAGACACAGTCTTGTGTTCAGTGTTGATGAGTGTCAGACATAAATGTCTGACACTTCGAATTTGTACTTTATCTATAACTTTTATTAAAACTATTAATTACCTACAGGACTGCCTCGTTGGTATAGTGGTCGTAAGCGCGACTGCTGAGTATGAGGTCTTGAGTTCGATTTCCAGGTCGGGCAAAGTGTTATTGGGTTTTTCTATCAGGAATTTCTCATTAGTAGCCACGGAGTCTGGTTATTTGTGCCCAGTTGATGGCAATAGGCTCGCCCCTATTACATGGGACTTAAACATAACTTGCGAAATGTGGGTGTACTATTAGGTACACCTCGGCCTAAATGTGGGTGTACTATTAGTACACCTCGACCTAAATGTGGATGTACTATTAGGTACACCTCGACCTAAATGTGGGTGTACTATTAGTACACCTCGACCTAAATGTGGATGTACTATTAGGTACACCTCGGCCTAAATGAATACGTGGTAACCGTACGTAAGTGCGTCGGTGTCTCTTCAATCCTAAATAGTATTATTGAAACAGATTTCAAAGTAGGTACCAATAGTCTCTAAGCTGTTAACTTATTGTTCTAAGTCCTTAAGGTTCCAATTTCACTGTGTCTGAAAAATGTTTTAACTAATTTTATAGCAAAACCATCGTCATCCAACTTAACAAAACCGCAACCACTATAAATCTATAACTCCAGTAAAGCGGGCAAAGAAAGAAGAACCAAGAACCTATAGCCGTCACTAGGGTACAAGTAGTGGGTACCCCAAAAAAGAATCCCAGCATTGTATTCCGCGTTGAGTCTACCACTTGACCCGGCCGCTAACGAGAGCCTCTTTAGATGTTGGTCGAGGCTCTTGCCCATTAATATTAATTGCTTGGCATATCTCGAATTACTGTTTTTTTTCAGATTTATGTATTTACAGGTTACCCATATTATGTTTAAAGGTTAAGACAGAGGTCCGAAATAATAACAGCCGTTCAAGTAGATCTTCAGGTTACCTACCACGTCTTGTGATGATGACTTGACTATACCAAGAAACAAAAACTGGCCAAGTGCGAGTCGGACTCGCGCATGAAAGGTTCCGTACCGTTACCTATACAACATTAGACAAAAACGGCAAAAAATGCGTTTGTTGTAGGGTATACTAAAAACAGAATAAAATGAATATTTAAGGGGGGCTCCCTTAAATATTCATTTTATTCTGTTTCTAGTATTTTTAGTGTTCTGTTTTTAGTGTTTTTAGTATTTTTGTTATAACGGCAATAGAAATACATCATCTGTGAACATTTCAACTGTCTAGCTATCACGGTTCATGAGATACAGCCTGGTGACAGACGGACAGAGAGACAGCGGAGTCTTAATAATAGTGCCCCGTTTTACCCTTTGGGTAAGGAACCCTAAAAACCACTTAGTTGAGTTATTAGCGCTGTTCACCTGTGTCAGTAATTAAAACCTACGTAGTTCGATTATTGATCAGTCAAAGCTTATACAAGATAAAAATAAGTTTTTTTTTTTTTAATACTTGAAATAACCGATAAACTCGTAAACGTTTTATACTACTGACATTATACGAGCTACGACACGTGAAAGGAAATATATCCTGAATTTTATTTGAGACTAACTGTTGCCCGCGACGTTTGTTCACATCAAATTAATATAAAAAAAATATTACTTCCCTTTTTGAATCGGATTTTGTCAACAATTTCCCGAGTTTTAATTTTTTGGCACGGAATCCCAGTTATTTTTCTAAAATAAAAGCACCCTAACTTAAGCCTTATAACATCAGCTATCAGTCAGTAAAAAATCTGTCAAAATCGGTCCAGCCGCTTCGGAGATTAGCCCGAACACAGACCGACAGACGATAAAAATTTAAAAAATGTGTTTTTATTTTAAGTGCCGTATATTAATTTCAATTCACTTAACAAAGGTGCTTGTGTGCTAGGTAGGTACACCTTTTTAAAGAAGTAAAGAAGATTGTAAGTTCTACCTACTTATCTAAAGGGTGTAAACAGACTCTTAACGAAGCCGAAAGGCACTTATTCTCTCCGTCACGCGTCATTGCGATCATTTTTTCGTTCTAGACCATACTTGGGAACCTTCTAGTTACGGAGATATTGGGGGTCAAAGTTCCAACTTTTTCACAAGTTTTTTTTAAATACATGTTTTTAATGTAAGATTTTTACTTTTAAACCCTCCAGGACCCCCTTACTATTCAATCCATCCATCAGCACAATGTTTTGAGTGCGTTACATTGAGTCCTACCGTAAAACGTGATTTTTCAGCCCAAAAAAAAAGTCGTTTCGCAGCACTATTTTTTGCGTAAAGTTACTTAGTTTGATGTACATAATGCTTGCTTGACGGCTTCGTGAAGAGTCTGTTTACACCCTGTATATTAAAAATGGAATTCTGGTGGGCTCAGCGATAGTGTTCAATCATCATCATTATCATCAGCCTATAGCAGTCCACTGCTGGACATAGGCCTCCTCAATCGCACGCCATTCAACTCGATTCTCAGTAACTCTCACCCAGTTGCTAACAGCCACTCTGCGAAGATCGTCACCCACCGAGCCTGAGGGCGTCCCACCTTACGTTTGCCGATTCGCGGTCTCCATACTAATATGACCGGCCCATTGTAACTTCAGCTTACTCATTCTGTGAGCTATGTAGACTACTCTGGTTCTCTGTCGGATCACCATGTTCAATAAGTCGACCTAATACTCGTAATATTCGCTGTATTTTTTTACTACCCTCATTTTCTTTCAGTTTTTACCTTCTAGGTATAATACGGCAGGGTATGAAGTATTTGGGTTAAAGTTTCTAGATTTACAGCCTCTTTGGTCGAGTAGTTAAAGAGGTAGTAAGCGTGACTGCTGAGCATGAGGTGCTGAGTTCGATATCCCATTATACATACATTTTTTTTGTTCTAGACCATACCTGGGAACCCTCTAATTACGGAGATATTGGGGGTCAAAGTTCCAACTTTTTTACAAGTTTTTTTTTTAATACATGTTTTTAATGTAAAACGTGATTTTTCAGCTCAAAAAAAAGGCGTTTCCCAACACTAATTTTTGCGTAAAGTTACTTAGTTTGATGTACATAATGCTTGGTTGACGGCTTCGTGAAGAGTCTGTTTACACCCTGTATGTACAAGTATCAAAAGGGGTAAAGAATTGCAGACCGTCAAAAAATTCGTCCACATCGTTGTCAATAAGAAAAGTGCCCAGAAGGCTGGCAGCATTGCCTAGTTGGATGGCAATGCTGATTCTTTGGCCAAAAAAACGCCAGCTCTCTGGTTAGGTGAAGAGTCAACCAACCTCTCTAGTCTAGAACAAGTCTAGAATTAAGTTCTTGAGTTTTGTAACGTTAACGTAGCCACGTTAAGCATAAAATGCTTAAGGTGGGCACGCGAAGTACGAGGAGGTCGAAGCGTAGCAGTGCCTAGTTTTAATAAATAAGAGGTCACCTTATACTGGTCATGACATTTCATTATCATAATATTATTTCAAATACCATTTGCAAAGTAATGATCATTTAAATCACCCTTTATTAAATTCTCTGTCAAATATTCCATCAATTGAAAGCCAAAATCAAGCTGAATATTAAATTAAATAAAGAAACTTTAACAATGGCGAATTAAAGGCTTTTCAATATCACTCAATTATATTATTCAGAATTCGGAATTCGTATTCCATAATTTCTTTTATCGTGGCATTCTTTTGTAAAATAATGTTGATTCAGTATCAACAACTGTTGATGTTGTTAGGGAAATTTCTTAAAATACTTTTTTGAAATATTATTCCACCAAGTGTCAAAAGGTTAAAGTAAGTTTGTTTGTTACCTTTTCACGCTTAAACCACTAAACCGATCATCCTGTTTAGCATATTCGCTACCAGGTATATAGAAACGGACAAAGGGTACTTTTCATCCCGAAAAAAGTACGGTTCCCGAGAAAAAAAACACTAACTTTCTCATGATAATAGATGGCGCCACGTGGTTTTCGAATCATTATTGAATTATATAATTAAAAGCAAAGTATAACCTGAATTAATTGTCAAATTCTAAATTACCGTGAGCAAAGCCGTGGGCAAAAGCTAGTAAGCTATTTGTACAGGCTGGCGAATTAGTCCGTCTATCTTTCAAGGTAGGCTCACCACTTAAATCGGATATTAGTTCTTTTAGGAAAGTTGTTTAATATGAGAATATTAAAAAAGTTTCTCAAAAAACAAAATTAATATCCGATTCATGAATAAAAAAAAATGATTTTATTACTGGTATCGAAACACTCTGTTTAAAATCACTGTCCCTGTGTTGTATCGGAATTTTTATTTCTTTAGTCGGATATGGTTTCTTTGGGAAAGACTTTTTAATATGACAAGAAGACTCGGTCCCTTGACAAGTTACAAAATCCGCACCCTGTAATATCACCGATTGCGATAAGCAGAACTAAACTACACATTTTCACCGGTGAAACTCGTCCTGAATTTTCACAAGCTTAACTTTAAAATCAAGTATTCCCCAAAGAGTTAGGCAGAGTTTTTTTATACCTTTTTTTTTCGGAAGGGAAATCATCAAATGACTCCTCCCGCTGGGCGGAGCGAAAGAGAGTGTCAGACTTGTACTGACTAAAACCCATCCATGTTCCTTCCTTGCCCTTTGTGTTCCAGGGCGGCGGTATCTCTTTCGAACAGTCCCGCAGCCTTGGCAGGCATCGGCCCTGTTTGCTGTCATTTTTTTCAGGCGCGCGTGGAACACGAACTCTTTGTTTATACCTAACCTAACCTTTTACTAACAGCAAACAGCAGCTTTTGGGGCAAACAGATACTGGAGTGGAGACCACGCATTGGAAAGCGCAGCGTGGGACGGCCACCTGCCAGATGGACCGACGACATTGTAAAAATTGCAGGGAGTCGCTGGATGCAGGTGGCATTGGACCGGACACGTTGGAAATCTATTGGGGAGGCCTATGTTCAGCAGTGGACAGCAACGGGCTGATATGATGATGATGAACCTTTTACTAAATGAGCTATAATATGACTGCCTCGTTGATCTAGTGGTCGCAAGCACGACTGCTGAGCATGAGGGCCTGGGTTCGATTGCCAGGTCGGGCAAAGTGTTATTGGGTTTTTCCATCAGGGAATTTCTCAGTAGCGGCCACGGAGGCTTGCCCCTATTACATGGGACTTAAACAGAACTGGTGAAATGTGGGTGTACTATTAGCTACACCGCTGCCTAACCCTTCGGGGATTTCAGGCGTGTGATGTTATATTAATTCACCCATATGCAATAAAATTTCATTATTTTCCTTAAAAAGCTCCGTTCAGACGAAAAAAAATTAAACCATCAAAATACCTAAAGTATAAAGGTATTGAAAATTTCAGGACAAATCTTTATGAAGACGCTGTAATTCACAAAATTACGAGGGAATTTATTGCGTCGTCGACATTTCGCTTTTGTCTTTGAATTTTCAGGTTAACGATATTAAAATCTGGCTGAAAGATTTAGTATGAAAATATAATTGTATTGGAGTGGCTGTGTTGGTCTTTTGTTTCGCACTAGGTACCGGGTAAAACGGGGTGTATAGGAACGCAAGGGTGAATAGGCTAGTTGACAAGGTCAAAAATAAAATATAAAAATACGTAGAAATAAGGCCACTCATCTTAAAAACTACCATCACCGTACAGAAATTAAATATTGGGGGACAATATTACATTTGATCCCAAATAAGTATGACGTCACAACGTGCTATTTCATACAAATCACGTACAGATTTTGCGTTTTGACAGTTCATAAAAAAGTAACTATTTTGACTTCCTGTCACATACCCTATTGAGACAAAACATTGAAAGGGATTTTAACGTTGAATTAATACGTAATGTTGCCAACAAGGTCTCTAAATAATTAAACAGTTTTTGAGCGCAACCAACTAAGCGCAACTAAATTATTCCTCGAAGCGCAACCATTTGAACAATATCAATTTGTGAGCGCAACTAATGGTTGCGCTTCGAGGAATAATTTAGTTGCGCTTAGTTGGTTGCGCTTAAAAACTGAGGAATACTCCGCGTTCCTATTCACTCTGTTTGACGGTAAGACGCACAATGGTATTTGATTTTTATTTTTGATTTGAGTTTTAGGCTCACTTGAACTTTCAATCACTAAACAATTAAAAACTCATTCATGACAGCAACAAAACGATGTTTTAAATAGATACGTATGTTTAACGTTCAACGACTTGTGGTGCAACTAGGTACTACTGGTAAATACTTTAATTACGAACAACGTTCTTGTTGATTTATAAATCGAAAGGAGTTTATTCAAATTAGGCTAATAATCAGAACTTTTTGAACGTCAAAGTTTACAAGAGACAGAGCAACACATCTTTCTGTTAGGTTAGAAGAACCAGATTTTATACAAAAACGTGTGAGTACATATATACACACCAATATAAAAAAAATATGTGTGTGTACCAGAGTACACAGGTAAGAAGTGAAACTTCTTTACGACATATCATTTTTCTACTATTTGCAACTTCACGAAAATGGGGTAGATAAGGCTTAAGCCTTAAGAAAAACATTTTTTTCCGTATTAAATTAAAGCTATTTTATTATTATAGACATGCATACAATTAATGAGTAATTTATTTTATCATTGTTCTTATTATAATATCATTGCTATTGTTGTACTTCATCAATAATGATACATTATATTCTTTACGTCACTATACTAAACTTTGATAAAAAAGCAACATGGCGCGTAACCAAAACGTGACGATACGTCAAAAAAAATTCTCCCATACGTCGATAAAGAAGTTTCACTTCAAAAAAAAACGTAAAAATATTCTCAAGTATAAATAACGAATCCAGGCATAAAAGGCGCGCACGCTTACACGTGCAATGTTAGGTTATACATATAACATATAAATCTGTCTTCAAACAGTGAGTAGTGCCTATTCTTGGTACATATGTGCCCACTCAGGTGACAAGACGACAATTTGTTTCGACAAAATAAAAACATCTCTACTACATACCCATAAGGTGCATAATAGAAAGAGAGAAAATAAACAAAGCGAGTAATACTAACAGTGATTAACTATAAACTAATATTGATAAACTAAACAGGAACTATTTTACGTATTCAAATGTGTAGGATGCTCGACTACTTTCCACCCTAAATCTCAGAACATAAGAGTGAAATTTGGTCGACCGTCAGCAAACGTGGTAGTACGAATACCCCTTCGTATAACTTAGCCATCATAACATTATAACAGGAACTAAAAGGAGCTCGTGGCTAAACAATACAACCGCTCGGGTCGATCTTTAGGTTAAGCCGTGCTTGCCTAGGTTGGTCTGTGGATGGGTGACCACCCATTACATACCGAGTTTCCTCCGTGCCTCGGAAAACACGTTAAGCCGTTGGTCCCGGCTGTCATTTGAAGATCTTTGACAGTCGTTAAAAGTAGTCAGTGGCCCAAAAAGTCTGACAACCAGTCTTACCAAGGGGTATCGTATTTCCCAGTAGTAACTGGGTTGTGGAGGTCAGATAGGCAGTCGCTCCATGTAAAATACTGGTATTCAGCTGCATCCGGTTAGACTGGAAGCCGACCCCAACATAGTTGGGAAAAGGCTAGGCAGATGATGAGGAACTAAAAGTTCGTTGAATAAAATTATTCCGACTATCTACTACTTACGTCTAGGTTGAAATCCAAGCTGAAGATTAAGACTTAATGTCGTTAAAACTTCGTCTTTAAGATAATAGAAGGAGACAACTTAATATAGAGAGAATGAACTCTCAAAATTCTTCAGACGGATTCTTCAAACTTTAAACTATTTTATGATTAGAGAGAGATACTTTATTCATCAATGAAGGGTTCTTGGAAACCGGTTTCTATTCTATTTTAAGTACCTACCCAATTTTATTGTAAACTTGCTGACCCGCGCAATTTCGTCTGCGTCACATCAGAGAGACAGAAGGTTAGAGAGAGTATGAGTCAACCTGAAAAGATAGACATACTTATTCTATCCCGGACATTTTTTTTAAACTTTTTAAGGGGAACGTAGCGTAACTTTAAACGTTTACAAAGCGCGCGCAACTGAAGCTCCCAAATGGAATAAATTTTCCTGTTTTTGCAACATTTTTCATGGATGCTCCGCTCCTATTGGTTGTAGCGTGATGTTATATAACTAATAGTCTTCCTTCCTTCGATAAATGGGTTATCGAACACTAAAAGAATTTTTCAATTCGAACCAGTAGTCCCTGTAATTAGCACGTTCAACCACCCAAACAAACAAACTCTTCAGCTAATTAATATTAGTATAGATTCAAGTAGGTAACAATTAGATTTCACGGAAATATTTGCATTAATCGCTAAAATATTCTCACAGGCTAACAGTAACATTACAACGAGATTATTAAATCTAAGTTTATCGTAAATTCCAGTGGGTTGAAGGTAATATAGCCCGCTATGACATAGGACTTAAACATAGCTGGCGAAATGTGGGTGTACTTCTTAGGTGCACCTCTGCCTAACCCTTCGGGGACCACAGGATGTTGGGTTGTGTGTGTACATTGGGTACTCTAGAATTCCATTAACCTAGATCTTCTTAGTTGTGTCAATAATTCTTAGACTATTATAGACTAGTTTATGCCCGCGGCTTCTGGTGTTCGGTAATAGGGATGTTTCCTGAGTAAAAAAAAAAATGATTCTATTTAGTCCGTCAGTTAGATTATCGAAAAATATTGGATACGTATTTTTTTTGTTTTATCAAATCAATAAAAACTGACGAAGATAAAACGCGTCAAAGATTATGAGTGGTGGGGCTTGTGACGTCACTTTCCGGTAAAAAGTATACGGAAATGTGAAGTCACACGAATTTTCGACGCACTGTATCTTCATTTTTTGTTTATGTGAAAATAGAAAAAAAATATGAGTTCTATATTTTTTGGAAATCTATCTGTCGGACTAATTAGTTTTTTTTCGGTAAACTACCTTTTTATGCCATGGGATCGTACTACTGAAGAAAAAGTATTGCATGTAACACATAGAATAATCCAGGTTATAAACTATCTGTTTGCCAAATTTAATCTAAATCCGATCAGTACTTCCGAGCGAGATAAAATTCATGAATATATACACATACATACATAACTCATAGGTACATAGATAACAGGCAAGTTTGACAGATTCCGGTCGGCAGATAGCTCAAATATGAGGCAGTTACCCAGAAGCAATATTCTGAAAGCTTTGGCACTGTAGTATCGTATATTATGATATCTATTTCGGCTGGTTCCGCCAGTCTTTTTGAAGTTATACTTCTTTTGGCGCGTTAGGGAAAAATGTTGAGAGTAGATTTTTAACGATCCGCGCGCACACCGTCACGTAAAACCGACACCCTGAATTTAGCTAGTCAACATACACCCTGAAGTTCGCTAGTCCACATTTTAGTTTTATACGCCAAAGAAGTATAACTTCTTACTTGCGTACATAAGTACACACACAGTTTTTTTTTAAGACAAATGCACAAACAAAACATAGTTTAGACAGTCTCTCGGCAACGGAAATTAATAACTTTGTGTTTGAAAGATTGACTTAAACTAAAGAAACGACATGTGATGTCTGTTTTGAGTTTTCTGTTTGGCATATAGGGGGTATTCTCCTTAACTTATGATCCAATTCTAAAAAAAATATCTGTAAATTATATTTTTATCATTCATATTAGCCGAGCTAGCACAAAGTTTTGCGGACGAAGTCGCGGGCAAAGTGCTAGTTTTTTATAAACTGATAATTAATTCATTTAAACTTCAATTGCAAGTGTTGGAATTTCAATTTCATTTTATTTCGAAACTAACTGAATAATAACTTCGTTATCGTCAATCGGGTACTGTTAGGGTTGATCAATTCATTCAACTGAAAAGTTGCCTTGCGACAGTTTAAGTTGTCTTCTACGGTTATAATGATTTAGGTACAAGTTATTTAAATCAACCTTTTCCCTTATTTAAAAAGCAGCGGAGATCAACCATACTTAAATGGTTCTAGAGGTAGCCCCAATACCTACCTATAAGCAATTTTTTTAACCAACGCAAAGTCATGTTTCTACCAGTATCGTATAATTTGGGGTTATTCTGGCCCTGAATCATAACTTTTTTGAGGAATTAGGTTTGACATAACTTGAATCTGTGTTTATTTTTAAACTCAGCAAAGCATTTATTACAATTAGACCATCACAGTAACTTTTGCATGTTAAAAAAAACAAAAATACAAACAAAATAATGAATCTACAGTCCCAGTCACAAGGCATAATAACTTGTGAAAGTACTGTAATGCCCACTCCAAAGCGTAGATCTCTATGGAGAAGAATGGGCAAGAAACTCCGTGGACACTCTTTTAATTTAAAATATTGTTCCAAAATCTAGATTATATCATCCGTGCTTAGATTAAACATATTAATAGAGGGACTCCGAGTTTTCGTCTTTTAATTATTTATGTTTTTTATAATTCGATATTTCCTCGAAAATAGTTTGAATATAAATTAATTACATACTAAAGCATCGTTAGTTTACAGCAAAGTACACGTATAAACGGAATTTAGGGATAACTAGTGAGGGTTTGCTACCATTTTTGTTTTTTTTTTCTTCGAACCTCAAAATCGGACAAATGAAGTCATTACAACATATTGTAGAAAAATAAGACAAAAATTATAATAATTTATTAAAGTCAAACTTTTGACAACCCTAGGCAAAGTTGTCTTTTTAATACAAATAATTTATATTTATTAATTTATAAAAGTATCCCCAAAGAAGGGATTACATGGACAACTTAAATAGCAAAAACCGAAGGTATATTGGTAAATTATGTCGCGACATTATCAAGCAATTTGAGTTGCAAACCATATTGAGCATTAAAGGGCAACTCAACTATACAATACAGAATTAAAGAACAATGAATAATGTCGAACTTATCAAAGCATTTTTTTTTAACAAACAAAATTGCTCTACGGAGACGTCGGCAACTAATTGCCAGGCAATAGTTTTTAACAATATCAAAAACGATTTATTTTGAGCTCCCGATATTTCGGCGCTGTTGCAAGTACCATGGTCACGGATAAACTGAAGATGTTGTGCGTGAGTGTTTACGAGCTGCTAATACATGGTAAATATTTTAAGGTGTCGTACTCGAAGGGTAAACAGCAGGACTCTACTAAGCCTCCGCTCTCCCTCCGTCAGTCTGTCTGTTAGCGGGCTGTATCTCATAATCCGTGATAAGTAGACAGTTGACATTTTCATAGAAAGTGGTTTTCTGTTGCCGCTATAACAACAAAAAATAAAAATATATTAAAGGGGACTCTCCTACTACGATGGTGCGGAGCCCTTCATGCGCGAGTCCGACTTACACTTGGCCGGTTTTTAGGGTTCCGTACCCAAAGGGTAAAAACGGGACCCTATTACTAAGACTCCACCGTCCGTCTGTCTATCTGTCTGTCCGTCCGTCAGTCTGTCTGTTAGCGGGCTGTATCTCTTGATCCATGATTGGTAGACAGTTGACATTTTCACAGAATGTGTATTTCTGTTGCCGCTATAACAACGAAAAATAAAAATATATTAAAGGGGGACTCTTCCACTACAGTATCAGTATAAAAACCCTATTTCTAAATAAATTACCCGTGAAAACAGAACTTTAGACAAAAGCGGATTCCTTTAGTTTACTTCAAGTTCAGAAAGTGTCGATTGATACCATTATCAATCGATAGACACTGTTAAAACGTTTGAAAACTGACTGAAAATAAAACCATGCTTATGCCATAAGCATAAGTTTATAGGACCGTAAATCCGTAGCGATCTCATTTTGTGCCGTTTTATTTTCAGTCAGTTTTATTGGATATATAAATATGAGATGAGTTTGTCAACCCGAAACCAGCTCATTGATTTTTTTTTATTTCTATCTAATAATATAAGCTGTTTTGACGATCTAGACATGCCTATCGAGGTCAGACCTGGTCAGGAATTGGCAAATTAGCCAGGTTTGGATTGATAAAGGGGAGACCCTTGCCCTCTTCAAGGTTTCTGCTAGATGCTCCACCCTAGGCCGCATCATCGCTTGACATCAGGCGAGTTGGGGCCAAGCGCAAGCCTGTTTAGTGTAAGATGAATTGTCTTTTAGTAATAAGTTAGGCCCTTACTGGTTCTATCGCATAGCACATGTGTTTTTGTATATTTTACAGAGTGTAAAGGATACCGACGCGGTAATTTTTCATAAATGATTTTAAAAAAATCTGCTGTTTCATACATTTCGACCATGATGGTATTGCACTTTTGTAGGAAAAAGCCGTTTTTTTTCTTAAGTCACGGTTGACTTTACTTGCGCGATTTAGGAATTAAGTATATTTCACTGTTTAGTTCTTCGTTTGTGTCTTAGATGGCGCGCCAGTACTTATTCTTCTATGCTATGTACTTTTTGTAGTGCCGCAACATTACCGATGAAAAATGGGGTTTCAGAATGATGTACTCGGAAGTACTGATTACGTGGTATGTACTTTGTGCGCCGATGTCCCTTCCACCCTGTATATACCTAAATATTTTGAGCAATGCTTCTAGACTTGAGACTTAAAGGTTATATTTGAGTTTTCTAAACAGGTTTTCCTAAACATCCGTTCATGGTGTTAAGATTAACTTAGTAAGTACACCAATCGATTTAAATAAATTCTATAAGTACTTCGTTGGAGCTCCCCAATATTATGTATAATTTTATATTTAAACCATCGTACAATTTCAACAAAAACAATTAACTAGAAAGCGAAATTAAAATATTCACAGCCCAGAAAAGTTTGGTTTAATTTTTCTTTTTTTAATTTTTTGGCCACATCTGGTTTTACTGGAGTCTGACCCCAATATAGTTGTGTAATGGAGATTGATGTCTCTAATGACGGTGGAGTGTTTGCGTCCGGTTTCAGAGCTAAATCTGTAGCAAGGGACCGGACGAAATTATTTTTGAACCATTGATATAGGTTGGTTATTTTGGGGTACTGAATTGTTGAATGAATAGTATTTTTGTTTTTTTTTAACACATAATTATCACATACGAGTACATGCCTGTAATCCCGAAAAGTTACCGAGAGGTGTACCTAATTGAACCTACACCTAAATTTTGAGTAGAGGTTTGACATGTGCGTTACTGTATTTAAAGACCACATTGCAATGTCTCAGGTGTCTAAATAATTACACCCGAAAATTGAATTTGAAGACCGGGTCTTTAAAACGATACACTAAGCAAACACAAAGCACTTCTTCCAACTAGACCATTTCGGGCACTTTTGAATGTCGAAAACAAGAGGATGAAGCTACAGTCCCAGTTACAAGGTATAATAACTGTGAAAGTACTATAGTTGCCATCCAAAGCGTAGATCTCTATGGAGAAGAATGGGCAAGAAACTCCATGGACACTCTTTTAAATTAAAATACACACCAGCAATAACACTCTTAATGGCCGTTCTTTTTTGGAAGCTCCTTTATAAAGAGCTCTGCTAACAAATTTTCAAGTACTTCATCGTCTGCCTTGCCTTTTCCCAACAATGTTGGGGTCAGCTTCCAGTCTAACTGGATGCAGCTGAATACCAGTATTTTACATGGAGCGACTACCTATCTAACCTCCACAACCCAGCTAGTACTGGGTAATACAATACCCTTGGTAAGACTGGTTGTCAGACTTTTTGGATAACTGACTACCTGTAGCGACTGTCAAAGATCTACAAATTACATCCGGGAACAACGGGTCAACGTTCTTTCCCAGGCACGGAGGAAACTCGGTATGTAACCCATCCACAGACCAACTTATGCGAGCACGGCTTAACCTTAAAGATCGACACGGGCGGCTGTTATTGTTTAGCCACGAGCTCCTCATTGCATGGACACTATTATTTAACACACACAGCAGCAATAACACTCATAGTGGTAAGTTCTTTTTTGGATGAGCTCTTTTACAAAGAGCTCTGCTATCAGGTCTTCAAGTACTTACAATCAACAAATCATACACCCACATAACCTTCATTACGTTAAAAGGAACCGCATTTCCTTCAACCAAATCCCTAATTCTAAAGATACACCCAAGCACTCTAGAACTCCGTTGATCGCAGGTTCAAAATTACCTTTTCCCACTCAAGTGATCTTTACCGACCTTAATCTTAGCCTCTCAAAGAATAGGAAAATTGTGCAGATGCGAACTTTAAGTGGTTTTCTTTGTGTGGGTCCAATATCTCGTATGGTGGAAGCGCCAGAGTAGCCCGCAAAATTCATGACATAGTCATTTAATGGTACAAACAGTGTCCTGCCAAGGCTGCGGGCTGTTCGAAAGAGATACCGCGGCCCTGGAACACCAAGGGCAAGGAAGGAACATGGATGGGTTTTAGTCGGTACAAGTCTGACACTCGCTTCCGCTCTGCCCAGAGCGGGAGAAGTCATTTGATGATTTCCCATCCGTAAAAAAAAGGGTACTTTTATTTTAGATAAATAATTAGGGCTCCGTGCAAAAAAAAAAACCCTTGAAATCGGTACTAACAAAATTCGATTCAAACAGGGAAGTGCTAAAAAGGGTGCTAAAGTGTATAAAGGGGATTTTTTTTATTTTTTTCGTAAGATGCGTGACCCTTCTACGCCTAAATCTGTAGGCATTTTTAAAGTCGGTTCGCTTCTGTCCTTTTTTATTCTATGCCTCTGCCTTAGGCTCATCTTAAATTAAATTGATGTTTTTGTGGGATAATACATCTTGAATTTTCGAGTGGATACGGGGGAACAAGACAAGCGGTAAATTGATAAAGTTTTTTCGAGAACACTAGAATTTCTGTTTTGATGGGTACGATTTTTTAATGGTGTTTGATTTTTTGTAAGACTTTTTGCATTCATCATCATTATCTTTGTTTATAAATAAATGCATTATATTGTAGGCCTTGGATAATAGGAATGAATTATTGAGAACAGGTTTTTTCTCTATCTAGGTATCTATCAATCAATCAAATCAATCAATCATCAATCAATACATCAATACATCAATACATATCAATACATACAGGGTGTAAACAGACTCTTCACGAAGCCGTCAACCAAGCATTATGTACATCATACTAAGTAACTTTACGCAAAAATTAGTGCTGGGAAACGACCTTTTTTTTTGGGCTTAAAAATCACGTTTTACAGTAGGACTCAATGTAACGCACTCAAAACATTGTGCTGATGGATGGATTGAATAGTAAGGGGGTCCTGGATGTGTATAAAGTAAAAAAAACATGTATTTAAAAAAAAACTTGTGAAAAAGTTGGAACTTTGACCCCCAATATCTCCGTAACTAGATGGTTCCCAGGTATGGTCTAGAACAAAAAAATGATCGCAATGATGGGGAGAACAAGTGCCTTTCGGCTTCGTTAAGAGTCTGTTTACACCCTTTATAATAAAAATGTAACGGATCGCTGTCTGTACATGGAAGATATATGCGAAAAAATATTATAGGGACCTTTATCAACGCAAATAGTACCCAAAACAATGATTGTTAGAATTTTTGTCTGTTTATCTGTTTCTCTGTGCGTTGGAGTCATACTCGACCAACATCTGACCTTCAGTCCCCACATCACTGAAGCTCGCGACCGAGCTTTCTTCGCTACGGGCAGACTCCATTTCTTGGTTACGGTAAAGAGCAAACTGTCCCTCAGGTGCAAGTTGCGCCTCTATAACGCGGTGATCCGTCCTATCATGACGTACGCTTACGTCGCGTCGTGTTCGCACATACCAAGCCTAAATACCTCTATAGGATGCAAGTTCTCCAGAATTCTAGAGATTCTTACGCAAAGTCGTGGGAGCCCTCTTCTATGTTCGCAATAATCGTCTGCACATAGACCTCAAAATGCCCACTATCCAGCAGTTCATGAAGCACCTCTCCAAGCGCTTCTTCAATTCGTAATCACCTGATCGCATCGGCCACCCGATACGAGCCCTCGCGTATTAGTCAGCTTCGCCGTCCCAGGCATACTTTAGTCGATCCCGATGACACTATCACCCTCCTCAAGGAGTCCAGTAGGGAAACTAGCACGCTCAAGAAGCGCAAACAACCGTCTTTCCGCCCTCGCCGTCGAGGCCCGTCACGAGATCCCGATCCAAACCCTCCACGTCCCTTGCTCGAGGCATCCCGCGCGGCCTGTAGTTTTAAATCAGCCCCTAAATAATCATTAGCAGATCCAGCCTGTCCCCTTGCTGCCCTCCCCCAGCGACGCCCTAAGCCGAGGCCCGTACACTTAGGCTTAGTTTGTACTTACAAATTCTTTGCCCTGGTTGGAGGCCTTACACTCAAGTCACCCACAGGAAAGTCCGGTTAAGCAGACGACAACCTCTTTAGGTTGAACTGTGAGATGCTATTCAATAAAAAACACCGCACGTATTCCGGAGGCGCATGGCGTAACAGTTGCATTCGATAACACTGACTGATTGCATATTTCATTTATTTTTTTAGGTTTGTAAAAAGATATCTCCAAAAAATGCTGCCCAAAGTCACTATTCTACGCGGACGACGCGACGTCGCGGGCACAGCTAGTATAAAATATTATTATTATTTATTTGCAGATTTATACAGCTGTTTGTCTCTCCATTAGAAAATGCCTCTGGCCGCCTCTGTACTTTGTGCTTGAAGTGTTAAATAAATAAACAAATATAACATTACACCTGTAATCCCAAAAGAGTTAGGCAGAGGTCTACAGTTCACTTATGTACAATTCCAGTTATGTTTCAATCAATTTAATAAAGTTCGAGCCTATTGTCATCAACCGCACACAACTCCAGACTCAGTGGGTGCTACTGAATATTTCCTTTTTTTAAATTACTTTACCTGACCAGGAAACATAACCGAGGACCTCATACTCAAGAGTCTCGCTTGCGAACACCAAACCAACGAGGTATTGCATGGAAATAAGCAAGCATCCTTGAGAAGACACTTCCTTACAGTCATCATCATCAGCTTAGCCTTTTCCTAACTATGTTGGGGTCGGCTTCCAGTTTTACCGGATGCAGCTGTATACCAGTATTTCACATGGAGCGACTGCCTATCTGACCTCCACAACCCAGTTAGTACTGGATAATACCATACCCCTTGGTAAGACTGGCTGTCAGACTTTTTGGGCCACTGACTACACTGTAACGACTGTCAAAGATCTACAAATGATAGCCGGGACCAACGGCTTAACGTGCTTTCCGAAACAAGGAGGAAACTCGGTATGTAATGGGTGGCCACCCATCCACAAATCAAGCTAGGCAAACACGGTTTAACCTAAAGATCCACCTGAGCGGCAGTTATTACTGAGCCACGAGCTCCTGAACAGTGTGGGACCATAACAGTGTACCTATTCTTATTACCTGCAGCCATATTTAACGTTAAAGGATTATCAAAGTTCCATTCAAACATTATCTACAGTTCACAGCAGTCTTATGACCGCAAGGACTTATCTTAAGACGTTCCTACCCCTGTGAGTATTGAGTTCAACTCAATCCGGATTTAACGAAGTTCTAGACAGTGATTGACTATCTCTACGGCTGCAATGTTGATATTGCTCTCGTCGAATATTGACATTGAGTTCAGCGCGCAATATTGACTTTGTCTAGAAGATTAGATTAAGAAGATTGGTTGGAAACTAGATATTATTTAAGTGGACCGTGGATAGTAGTAGAGCAAATAAATGATAGATAACCTAACCTAACCTAACATTTGCTTAATGATACTACCTTATTACTTTTTTTTTTTCGGATGGAATATCATCTAATGACTTCTCCCGCTCTGGGCAGAGCGGAAGGGAGTGTCAGACTTGTACTGACTAAAACCCAGTCATGTTCCTTCCTTGCCCTTTGTGTTCCAGGGTCGCGGTATCTCTTTCGAACAGTCCCGTAGCCCTGGCAGGCATCGGCCCTTGCGGGCCCCTGTTACCTACCTTTCCTTTTTTTTTACTCCGTTTTTTCTTTTCTTTTTCTTTTATCTTATTACCTTATTACAAGAGATAAGATAGGTCAATAATTTATTTATTATTAACCTATCATTTATTTGCTTTACCTAGGACTAGACTATTGTCTACAGCGTGTATTAGGAATATGCGGTCATAGTCATAGGCGAGTGAGGAAAAAGTTGTAAAGTTCTTCATTCGGCATAGAAAAGGGAGGACCCTCCGACCAGATGGGTGTTTTGTCTGGTTGGCTAGTCCCCGACAGTTGTTGTCGGGTAGTTCTATATGGTCTTAAGTCGCGGATGGAAACTTTAACATTTTTAAATTTTGAATTGAATGAATGAATTGAATTTAAAATTTGAATGACGCTGTTGTAATTCTTGTACTATGTTGCTGTAGAACTTCTTATAGTACCGCTACACGGTCATATAGTTTGGCCATCAAACTGAACTACTTCCTCTTCTCAATCTACTTCGCAATGAACTAGCATCGAAATCACGAGATATTGATCAGCTGCCCCATGCATTTGAATCGAGTAGGTATTGAAGATTTGTACGGGGCAGCTAATTCAAATTTAAAATCAAACTCGAAAGCATTTATTTCAATTAGACCATTACAGACACTTTTGAATGTCAGAAAAACAAAGAAGGCTAAGCTACAGTCACAGACACAAGGCATAATAACTTGTGAAACTACTTTAATTGCCCATTCCAAAGCGTAGATCTCAATGGAGAAGAATGGGCAAGAAACTCCATGGACACTATTTTCAATTGAAATATTCTTACAAAATCTTGGTTACATCATTCATGTTGGGATTATACATATATGTGAGAACGATGTAGAAATACGTGCACGTTAAGAGCGTCCAGAGTAAAAGATTTACATCAACAAGTTAAAAACAAAGTAAGTAGTCAAAATAAACCGTGGCAGCCTAGAGATGACCAGTCCCAACTGACAGCGCCCGTTCACGAACATGATGCATGGATCAGCCCCATTCAGCTCAAACATATTGAAGGGAGCTAAATGACCCGACACACCCGCCACCATCAGCGAGACATTTGAGTGAGCATGACATTCTCTCAGGCACCAGGGCAAATTCAGGTCAATGAAAGATAACTAAATGTAAATGGTCGCTTTACAGTACATGGTACTCACACAATCATGTGCTATGCAATTATATAATACTAAGAGATTAAATCTATACAATGCAAAGATATTATTACAATCTTCTGCAGCTTCCACAATAACTTCACATGGTAATCAATTAGTTTGCCCCTATGCTTGTGGATCAGGACCAGCATTGAGCCAAATTTTATTCAGCAATATTTTTTTGTATTTACAATTTTGGTCCTTTGGAGAAACCTTCTTCCGCAAATATGACCAAGTTTCTAATACATGCTGTTTAGGGTGACCGAGCTCTGCTCGGGTGAAAATAGAGAAAATGAATCCTCCCAGATATGAGACCTAACTTAACTAGATCAATTTTTGGCCTCCGAGGACCCCTATATTGCAAGTCTCATCGCAATTATTAGAGCCGATATCGAAAGCGTGATTACAAATTTTGCTAATTTAATTTAATAGTATAGGATAGGATTTTGTTCAGAAATGAGGAGGAATCCTTCCTACATTTCCAACTCATTTAAAAACAAATTACAGTTCATATAAACTTATCACTTAAACAAAATACAAACTAATACACTAAAATCCTAGTTTACAGCTGTTGCGGAACATTCTCGACATAACTGACAATAATCTGAAAGTTTCAGCGGAAAGTCCCAGGTTCGAACCCCAGTAATTGTGTTAGACTTTAGTAGTTCATGTAAGTGGGTTTGTTTTACATTAGTTGGGTTCATAGTTGCATGTGGTACAAAAACCTAACTTTGAACTAGTGAATTTGAATCCATCTTGCTAGAATGTTGTACTAGCGGAACTGGAAATTTAAAATAATTTATTATAGAGGTCAAGTCGGTCTAAGACGGGCATCGCTGATTTTGGCGTTAAGTCTGCGAAGCTGAAATGGGACTGGGTGGGTCACGTTTCTAGGGTGAAGCTGGACAGATGGGCGAAGATAGTCATACAATGGGTACCTGAAGACGGCCGTCGTGGCCGCGGCAGGCCCAAGAAACGCTGGCGTGACGATCTGGACTCATTCTTAATGGATTGGTCGGAGAGGGCTAAATGTAAACAGAGTTGGAAAGCCATGGGGGAGGCCTTTGCCCAGCAGTGGGACAGAGTAGGCTAACATAAAAACAAAGAGGTCAAGTTTGGATCATTGGAACTACTCATCTGATTCGGACAGTTCTTTCACTAAAGGGAAGGGAATTTATCCTCAAGTGTCATCACCTACCTAGCCTTTTCCCAACTATGTATGTTGGGGTCGGCTTCTAGTCGAACCGATGCAGCAGAATACCAGTATTTTACATGGAACGACTGTCTATCACTCCCCCACCACCCTGTTTGTACTTGGTTATAAGATACCCATTGGTAAGACTGGTTGTCAGACTTTCGGGCCACTGCCTAACTGTAACGACTGTCTGATCTACAAATGATAGCTGGTACCAATGGCTTAACTTATTATTTATCCCGAAGTGTCATAGATTATAAAGGGTGTAAACAGACTCTTAACGAAGCCGAAAAGTACTTGTTCTCCCCGTCATTGCGATCTTTTTTTTTTCTAGAACCATACCTGGGAAACTTCTAGTTACGGAGATTGTAGGGGTCAAAGTTCCTACTTTTTCACAAGTTTTTTTTTTAATACTTGTTTTAATGTAAGATTTTTACTTTAAATACCTCCAGGACCCTTCAATCCATCCATCAGCATAATGTTTTGAGTGCGTTACATTGAGTCCTACTGTATAACGTGATTTTTCAGCCCAAAAAAAAGTCGTTTCCTAGCACTAATTTTTGCGTAAAGGTACTTGATGTACTATATGTATCTGTATAATGCTTGGTTGACGGCTTCGGCTTCTGTTTACACACTGTATAAACGTTTCTGTGGGATAATTCCTGACTATAATGCGTGCGAAGCCACGGGCAAAAGCAAAGTTATGACGATAAAATCATTTGTCCGTCTGCTTTGTAACTACGTTTACTACCTAAATAAACTCAGTTTTAAAGTCAGAAAGGTGTAAGTATTATTTAAAGGTAAAATCAACTGTTAACTCAAATTAACATGTTTTGTCTATTTTAATCGTTGATAGTTAATGTAATATGTTATCTATGGTTTGTATCCAGACTATTGATTGCTTGCAGTCCAACATTGGCATAATAATATTCAATGTATAATCTGTGGTTAGGAAGAATCACTCACTTTCAACCAAGTTCCGTTTCCGTCATGACTCGGAAACTTATTCAACGATGGGTCGTTGTGTCATTGTAATCAATTTGTGAAAACATTAATGTCTTAGTAAAGTCCAAAGTGAATACATAATTTCAAAACCATCAAAAGTTCCATTTGCCACCGATGTTCGAAAAAATCATCCGGATGAAATTCGAACCCGCCGGAGTGAACGCTCAAACGGCGGACATCATCAACATCGTGTTGTGTAGTAACAGTTATTGTTAGAACACCTCGATGCCTGTAATCACTAAAAAGAAAAACAAAAACAAAACTTTCTTCCAAACGATAAGCTAACAGAATAAAGTTTTCTTCCCTTCAATTTATTCAGACGTAATACAAAATTTCTTGTACACACGGCAAAATAATTAAGTGGGCTATGTATTTAAAATTAATCTTTATCCAAATCGTGTACGGATTGGTTGAGTTTTTTTCTTTGCAATTTCGTAACGTCATTTAACTAGAAGGCCATAAATGCTCGAGTTCAGTAACACTAGGTGACTAAATGCTTACTGTTGGTTTCTTTTAACCGACGATATTTTGTTTTCTGTTCCTTTCTTCTTTTATTTATTTAGTGTGTACACAATTTGTTAAATAAATAAATAAACACCTGCACTGTGATATTTTGTCAAATTGGTCTAGTTAGTTAGTTACTTGGTAGCTTAGAGACCAAAATTGGCCTAGTACACGACCAATTTTTTTTTTTGGTATTTTTAGTTAGTCTCATATTTTTATAATTTTCTTTTATTTCAAATCCTTCGATCCAGAGCCCATGTGGCCTACTGGTCGTTTGTTCTACCCAGCTTGTCCCGCCAGCTACCGTGTCGCCTTCTGGCTGTGCCATGGCTCAACATTGTGGGTTTTTTGGTCCACATCTCGTCGGGCGTACAGCAGTCATAGCCAACCTAGTCCCAATTCATCTCAGCGGCTTGTTGAGTAACGTCAGTAATTTGTGTTTTTTGGAAGTCATAGGGAGAAGCATTTGCCCAGCACTGGAATGACACAGGTTAACAGTAACAGTTTGTTTTATTGTTAATTTAATTTAAAAAATTGTCCTATGCGCGACAAATAAATAGTTTTGCTTTCTTTAAATAAATTAATTACCTGAACACTAAACTTTTTTGCCGTGTGTACTTGAACGGAAAAGAGCAAAGGTTTTATCTAATACAATGCAAAACTCAACCAGACCCTTAGCAGTTTGTTTGGACATTAATAAATGTTTGCCAGCCTTCCATTAAATTTACTTGAAAAGTTCTCATCGAGACTTTTAGCCTGTTTTGCATTTTGTGCTTGAATAAGTAACGCTTGCATAATATTAAATTATTACCAGTTCATGGTTGCGAAGTTTAGACCATTTTGACGCAATTACCATACTAGGCTACTCCTTTACTAGCTGATGCACGCGGCTTCGCCCGCGTGGATGTCGGTTATCGCGACCAAAAGTAATCATGAAATTTTGATCCCGTTCCCGCAATCCATGCGAACCTATCCCCTCTCGACAACCACCTTAAAAAGCTATCGAATGCATTCTCTGTGGCCGAAATCGGCTAGATGGCATAATCATCATTATCATCACATTCCGGATCACTATATATTTTCCCAGTTTTCGTAGTTAGAAAATTTCAAAGTCAAGAGCAGGCCCTTCGTGATATAAAAAGAATAATTGGATTGTATGGTATGGTACTTATGAGCGTTTTTTTTTTTATTTCCAGCACTTTTAATTCAATAAAAAGCCCTACGCTGCTATTCTCTTTTGACACTTTCGTCAGAATGGAACGTGTTTAGAAAAAATAAAATAATTTAGCAATTTTTTATTGACAGACTTTTCAAAAAAAGAAAAATCTTTGAAATTGGAAGCAAATAATCACATTACTGTATTTGCTTCAATCAAATCAAATACAGGGGTCACAAACCTTTTTTTGACACAATGGAAGGTCAAATAAAGCATTTCAATGTAAATAAAATACTAGTAATAAATAGTTTAGTGACTTTTCAGATTTAGTACACAAACAAACAAATATTTTTATTGAGAGTTACAAAGCCATTTGCGGGAAAAAATAAACCTAAACACTTGGCCACAAGCTGCACAGCCTAGCGACAATCGAGTTGTGTCTATGGAAAAAACAATAAAATAAAATTACTTAAGCAGACCATAGACAAAAGGTCATGACAGTTTTAAATGTGCATGCAAAACCGAGTTCCATAGAGAACACATACGTAACTGCAAGCCTATCGGTTGACTCATTTACAAGCATGGTATCACCGGCAACACACGACGAATAGGTTTATTAAATGTTATAAAAAATAGAAAACAACTGAGAACTGTGCATGCGACCTGCCACACACGCTCGGTTATGCCTGCGCAGTCGCACCGCATAGGCATAACCAACTAATAGCACCGCTTAGGGTAATCATGCGGAAAAACATATCTATTTCATGTACAGGCCAGGATAACTGTACAGTTATCTCCTACATACGTTCATGCATGCCTGCACAGTTTGAATGTACAGGCTAAACTGCACATGCATAACCTATCGTCTATGGCCGGTTTTAGAGCATGGCACGCATGAGTCATTACGAAGGCGACGCGACGGAAACAAAATATGACACACTCGATGGTCGCTTGGCGCATGTCGGAACGCCTGAGGTCGTGAACGAGGTAAGTAGAGGATTTTCGATGTTCAGTTGTTGTTGTTGGTACAACTTTGAAGAAGATATCCAACCAGCTAAGTAAGCCGAACCTATAAAAGTATTCTTTTGTAGTTTTTTACTGTCAAGCAATAATCACATAAAAAATAAAGGTAATTATTTTTATAAGTCGCTTTATTGTTGTGTTTTTCTGAATACTGTGTAATATTATAATACTAGCTGACCCGCGCAACTTCGTTTGCGTCACATAATGCAATTAAATAATATTGCGACTACCCTACCCAACCTACTCTTCCTATCCAACCTACCCTACCTACCCTACTTACCCTACTTACCCTACCTACCCTACCTAAACTACCTACCCTATTTACCCTACCTACCCAACCTACCCCACCTGCCCTACCCTACCCTACCCTACCCTACCCTACCTACCCTACCCTACCTACCCTACCCTTTCTACCCTACCCTACCTACCTCCCTAGTACCTACCTACCCTACCCTACCTACCCTACCCTACCTACCTCCCTATTACCTACCCTACCTACCTCCCTAGTACCTACCTACCCTAGCCCTACCTACCTTTTTTTTTTTTTTTTTTTTTTTTTTGTTGTCGGGGGGAAACCTTCAAAAGGCGGCCGGTCTTTGGGGAAAAGACCGGGGAGTGTGGGATTTTTACCGCACTAAAACCACCCCGGTGGTCACCATCCGCACATGAGAAGGGGCACCGTTTCCTCTTAAAAGACCTGTCCGGAGCCCCCTCTGTGCAACGCCTGTTAAGGCACATCCCTGGGGCGACTATACAGAGGTCTCCCCCGAGCCTTGCTATACAAATGTGCACGGCAGCACGTGACCACTGTGCTGCCGGTCATCTCTGAGGTCACTCGGTGAGCGCACAGAGTCCCCACTCTGAACGCTCGTGACCTCAAAGTCCCACCTACTTTAAATAATGCAGGCGGGGTTTCGGCGTGTTATGCGTCGGGGCGGTTGCCTCCCCCACGACTTCTTCTCCTACCGGGATCGGCCCTCTCACGATCCCGCTCGGCAGCCTCCTTTTGGACCATCACAGACTCACAGAACGAGGTCACCTCTCTCCAGTTGTCAGGCTCCGCCAGCATAGCCCCAACTATGGCTGGCAGAGACAGGTCTGGCCCGATCCTGGCTACTAGGACCCGTCGTTCAGAGTCCCATGCAGGGCACTCCTCGAGCGTGTGCTGTGCTGAGTCCAGGCTGCCTTCGCAGTGATGACAATTTGCTGTGGCCTCTCGCCCAATCTTATTCAGGTACTCGCCGAAGCAACCGTGCCCGGTTAGTACCTGAGTAAGTCTATAGGAGATGCGCTCCCCTCTTTTCAGCCAGGCTTCGAAGTGCGGCAGGACGGCTTCGACAACGCGCTTACGCGAATATTGCGGCTGTTGCAGCCGCTCACGCCACTGCTCGAGTGCGTGTCGCCGTTCCTGCCGCCTCAGCCTTGCAACAGCGATTCCTGGTACACTGTTACCACTTTGGCGGATGGCGCGGATTCGGTTATAAACCCTCGTGTCCATATCTGCCAGGATATCCAGCGGTGGAAAACGAGCCAGGAGAGTTGCCACCTCAAAGGACACAGTACGGTATCCTCGTGCGATACGAATAGCCATTTTCCGCTGCAAGCTGTTGATTTTAGTCCTGCAGCGCCGGACGCCTGACAACCTATTTGACCAAACAGGTGCCCCATAAAGGACCATCGATCGCACGACCCCCGCGTAGAGGCGGCGAACTTCTTCTCGTGGCCCCCCGAGATTGGGTAACAGTCTGTGCAAAGCACCCACTGCCTTCCCGACGCGGGGAACTAGGCGCTCGAAGTGCTCTTCGAAGCCCCACCGACCATCCAGGGTTAGGCCCAGATATTTTATGTATCTTCCCACCTGGACTTGCGCATCTCCAACTCTGACTGACGAGCTGGGTGGTTCTCTGCTCCTCGGCAGCTTATGGAACCATAGTGCCTCAGTTTTATGAGGCGCTATCTCTAAACCCAGCTCGCGGATCGACGCCACGACTTTTTCCAAACCGAGCTCTGCAAGTTCAATGGTCTCTTCGGTGGTGTCTCCGCCGGCTAACACCAGGGTGTCGTCTGCATAGCAAACCACATTAACGCCCACGGGGAGATCAATACGCAGGACAACATCGTAAGCGAGGTTCCATAAGAGAGGCCCTAAAACAGATCCCTGCGGAACCCCACACGTAATCTCCCTGCGATGAACGCTACCGTCCCGACCCACATAGCAAATGTGTCGGTCACGAAGATAAGCCCCGATGATGCACTGCAGGTAAGGTGGCACTCTGTGGTATACTAGTGCCGCCCTGATCGCATCCCAGGGCAGAGAGTTAAAGGCGTTAACGATATCCAAACTTACCGCCAACGCCACCCCACCCCGGGATACCACCTGTTCCGACAGTGATCGGACACGTTGGATCGCATCCACTGTTGAACGCTGCTGTCGGAAGCCATACTGGCAATCGGCGAGGTCTGGACCGACGCATGACAGATGCTCAACGAGTCTTTTGGCAATTATTCTTTCGAATAGTTTGGAGACGTCGTCAAGCAGACAAATTGGTCGGTATGCAGAGGGAGACTCTGAGTCCCTGCCTTCTTTCCTCAACAAGACCAATCTTGCCTCCTTCCAGCTGGAGGGGAACACGCCAGCACGGAGACAGCTGTTGAACAATCGTCTTAGGCGGTCCCCCAGAGCAGGCAAAGCCAGAACCCAAGCCCGGCCAGGGATACCATCCGGGCCTGGTGCGGTGTTACGAGCCCCCAAACGTCTAACGGCTCTATCCAGCTCACTTTCTGTTACCCCTAATTCGTCAAACCATTCTGTTGATGACAATAGTGTCGAGGAGCTATTCGTAACTATTGGAAAGAGCGTGTTAACGACTCTCTCTAGCAGATTCGGATCCATGGTTTCTGTGATAGGGGGGACCCATGGACGTAATTTAGCCATGACTAACCTATACGGTCTTCCCCATGGATCTCTGTCCAACCCATCTATAAGTTCCCGCCAGCACCTTGACCTGGCATCCGCAATGGCGTGTTGGAGCTCCATTGTCGCTTCCCGATATGCTCTATATAGTCTGGCTATTTCTGCCTCCGTGGCTCTTGGCTGTCGTCTGCGTCGGGTGCGCTGATATTGGCATCGGGACCTTAGGCAGGAAACGCGCAACTGCGCGATATCTTCCGACCACCAGTAAGCCGCACCAAGGCGCTGGCTGCTCCTGACCCGGGGCATGGAAGCGTCACAAATGGATGCCATCTTTTCCCGAAACCAGGCCGCCTCTTCCTCTGGATCGAACGTAGGTCCCTGGGAAGGAGTATCTTCCGGCCAAGCCGTTATGTTGGCAGCGGCGACGAGAATTTCTCGATTGAGCTGCTTGAGGGACCATCGTCGCGCCGGTGGGCTTGAGTTTGCATAAAAAGATTTTGCGCGCTGCGGCAGTGGTTCAGGTTGCATTGGAGAACATTTAAGGCTGGGAATGTGAAACATCCATTTCCTCCTCAGGGCCTGCACCCATTGAAGCCTGTACCGATCTTTGTGATGAAAGGGGGACAAGCGCAGCTTGATTTTTTTTGCGCGGAACGCATTTATTTCCGCCTAGTCGGTGATCCGCTGGAAGACCATTATCTGCACACAACGGACACCGTATTTTCAGCGACGTGCACTCTCTCGCTTTGTGAGCTCCCCCACAAGCGTAGCATTGGGTGCTCCGGTCAACCGTACTTGTGCACCGGCAGCGGACGTGCCCGGGCTCGAGGCAACGGAAGCACATCATACGACGCGCCGGCAAAATCTGAACACGAACTATCGTCCATCCTAAGCGCATGCGCTTATCGGATGCCAGCTTCTTTATTGCCGCCAGGGGGGCACGGACCCAGACGTGCCCTAGAGAAGCAGGTGGACGACGGATTTCTCCAACTTTCACGTCCTCAGGGGAACAGCCGCCCACTTCAGCAATAGCAGCTGCCACTTCCACAGGCGTCACAGCGTCATCAAGATCCATTATTCTCGCCTCAGCTCTTTTGGTTGGACGTGAAACTTTAACATCGAACTCGGTGAGGACCTCACGCATACGGCTGGCGAGATTGTCTGCCTTAGTGGAAGAATCGGCGCCAGGAACGGTAATGACCATACCCCCATCAGCAGCCCTTTTCTGGCCAACGGTGTCAATGCCAACATCAGCTAAGCGAATTCGCTGCCTCACCGTGGACATGACCTCACCGAGGGTGGCAGTTGATCCATCCCTTAACGAGACTGTAATAGCCGCCGTGGCGGGAACCCTAGCCAGTTTTACGGGCTGTTTCTTTCCCTTTGCGGGAGTGGACGCCGCTAGAGTGGCAGCCTGTACTTTCTTTGCCTTTCTTCCCACCACAGTAGACCAGGCCTCTGTTTCAGTCGTAGCTGCATCTCGCAGAGCCGGTGAAGCCTGCGAGGACGCCGCAGGTACAGCCGGCAACTCAACTACTTGAGCTACCACCTTGCCTTTACCTTTGCCTTTACCCCTGCCGTTTTTCTTTACGGAATTAGGAATCAGACATGGGTCGGCAGTGACAACCGTTGGCAAAACCCTCCTCGTATCGGCGGCAAGTGGCGGACGCAAGGGCTTCTCTGGAGGCAACCTCTTCTCCATAGCGGCTAGTTTAGCGTCGACCATGCTCCCAATTTCTAAGGCTATAGAACGCCTAAGCTGGGCCTCTGACTCGTTACATTCAAAAGGTCCAGCGACTGCAACAGCCTCACTAACTCTCATAGAAGGGACGGCCACTGCAGGGTTCGTCATTCGTTCACCCTGGCGACTAAGGAGGGTGACCTGCGCTGTCAACTTCTCAACCTGCGCTGAAAGACTGGTAAGCCGAGCCTTTAAGTCAGCGTTTTCTGTCTCCAACCTCTCAACGTTGACCTCAACGGCGGATCGCGTGGCCAACTCATCCACTGCGGCTTGCACTGTCACTGCTGCCAGCTTGAGGCTGTTGACAAAACTCTCTTTGAGGTTGCGCGATTCGTTTGCAACTTCCTCAATTTTTTTGAGGTTGTCTTTGATACATGCATTAAGTTCCGCCGTTCGTTGTGCCTGCATCGTTTTGACCAACATTTCTGATTTTGGCATGTTTTTCTTTGCCGTTACCCGAGTTTTGGCCTGTTTAGCTGGTGGACTCGCAAGGTCGGTGTTTTCACCATCCTCTCCGCTGTTGGTCAGTGGTTTGCTAAGGCTCAAAGGCGTAACAGACTTCTTCTTGGTCGCAGACATCTGCGTTCGCTTGCGCAAGCGGTACCGAGACGATCTCGTCGACGTTTCAGAGGCGTATGACATTTGCGAGCAAGAAGACTCGCAGGTGTCACTCACCACCTCGTCGGCAATAGGGGTAGGCGGGCGCACGAATTGTGTACGGGTTGGTATCCCTTTTGGCCCTTTCTGTGTCTTCTTCACAGGTACATTCTTTGACAACTCTATGCTGGCTAAGTCCCGTGAGCTAAAATCTCTCTGATTGTCAGAAAGCAGGTTTGCGGTAGCCTGCTCTTGGTCCGGTGTCGCGGATGTATTAGGAATAGAACCCAGAAACTCCTCATCACCGGTAAGTGAGCCACCCTGGCTCGATGCGCCCTTAAAGGGCGGGTAAAAATTCGATTGGGGTTTAAAGCGATCATTGTCCCCCCCAGAATACGTGGGACTGACCGAGCTCTGCTCGGTGAGGGATTCTCCTGCTGCGGAGCAACAGGTACCCTCCTGGGGTAGTTCTTTTGATTGATTCGCTTCCATTATTATTGCTGAACTCAGCTTTGCCTTTTTTATGGGGTGGGGTCCCCAGGTAGTAGTTTTTTAAAGGGGTTTTCTCCCCAAAGTCTGCAGCAACGACTGGCAAACAAACTCTTCGCTTCCCTGTCGTTTCAGACGACAACTCGATATCTCGACATCTCGTCATCTCCTATCTTGTCCGCAAAGCTACTGATTCACCTCACAGTATCGTCTAATGAGCAGACGTTTACTGGAACTGAACCCCCTTCCCGCGCGATTGTTTAAATTATAACTCGCGGCGAAAAACCCCAACCCAGATTCGCTCCTTGACAACATCGAGGAACGGATTACAAATCACGTGTCGTCTGATAACCCCCTTAGTGAGTCATCGGACGACACCCGAAGAAAACATCCTATTCACTCTCCAAAAGCTCGGATAGTGAATCGCGCACAGTGCGCCCTCCGCAGAAGTCCGATGTAATTGACTCTGCCAGGTGTCCCGCTTAGTTTGGTCTCTCACTTGGACCTTTCCGGCATGAGTGACTCTACCGGCAGAGCCCCAAGGTCATTGAGACACACAAGCCCCACCACGACAACAACGTGGAGACACCATCGGTGGGGAGCCCTACCTACCTACCCTTCCTACCTACATTCCTAGTACCTACCTACCCTAGCCCTACCTACCTACCCTTCCTACCTACATTCCTAGTACCTACCGACCCTACCTCCCTTGTACCTACCTACTTACGTGACGTGGGCTATCAGTTGCGCTAATTTATTTAAAAACGTTTTTATTCATATTTTTTTTGCGTGAACGCGGTCGTCGGGATAAAAAGTATCCTATGTCCGTCTCCCGGTTCTAGGCTACCTCCCCACCAATTTTCAGCCAAATCGGTTCAGCCGTTCTTGAGTTATAAATAGTGTAACTAACACGACTTTCTTTTATATATATAGATTTCTTTTTTGTAATTTTTATGTTTTGCGACCTACTTTTATATCGGTACTTAAATACCACATGTTTTTTGTGTTATTTCGTAGTAAACACTGCGCATTGGACCCGCATGGTGGATCACCTAAATCACACAGAGGATAGGCTATTGTCATGCTTCCACATTGTGAGATTGTCAATGGTCTCCTAAATACAGTTGCCTATTTGGAAAGCTCTGAATCGATTGCGCACCCAAGTAGGCCGCTGCAAACATAATCGTGCAAAATGGAGTATTAGTGGTTCCTCCAACATCGAGTGCGAGTGCAGCGCTCCGGATCAAACTATGCCCCACTTTCTGAAGTATCCCAGATGTCCGTTTACCGCTGCCGCTGCAATAAACGTGACCACCTACTGGGGCCAAACTGAGTAATATGGAAGAAACGATAAGGATACGATAAGAAGAAGAAGACAGTGATCCCCGACACACGACCATACACACACGACCACACAAACACGACCACACACACACGACCACACACACACGACCACACACACACGACCACACACACACGACCACACATACACGACCACACACCAAGATCACACATCTATGATCTATGGCTGCTGGCAGATTCAATGTACCCATAGTCACTAATTACGTTGGTGACAGAAACCTAAAAAAACGAATACCATATGTATTGAAGTATATAGCAGACGTACGGATCGAAACGAATAAAAACCGTTTTAAAAGTAAATTAAAAATATATGATTTAGAAATGTGTTAAAGCGTATGTATCTTAAAATAATAATTAATAAATTATAATTAATAAAAAAAATATAAATAAATTAAATAATAATTCGTTTAAAATTTAAGATTTGGTGTATAGAGACTCGCCGACCCCACAGTCAAACCATTACAACGGTTTTGTGGGGCTTAGTTTATATAAGTAAATTACCAATATGAAAATGAATAAATAAATAATAAGAATAATCCCCACCACCAAACGAGACACATGCCAAAAATATTGCTATTCCAGCTACTATTAGAAGGTCAAGTAGACTGTTCAGAAACCCTAACATCATGAAGAGTAGTAGATTTGCAGGGCAAGATAAGCTTTAAAGTCTACGTATGCGTAAGTCTAAGTATGCTCTTTGAAAAAACGTTGCCCCACACTAGGAATTTCTCCTGTATCTTGGGTGCGTTCACAAACATTTAAACTCACATACACAAACAGCCAGACCCGGAACTATCTGTAGGCCATACAAATATTTGCTCCATGCGGGGATCACACCAGCGACACGCAGCGCAGCAGTCAATCGCTCAGCCACTGCGTCAACCGTACCGTCAACTACTACCGAAAAGTTAAACAGAGGTGAACTAAATACTACACCCAGATCTCGCCTGCAATGTTCTGGTTTCCATGTAATAGAGGGCGAGCCTATTGTCATCAACCGGGCTCAAATCCAGTCTCCGCGGCTGCTTCTGAGAAATTCCTGATAGAAAAACCCAATAACACTTTGCCTGACTCGGAAATTAAACCTAGGACCTCATGCTGCAGTCGCGGTTACGACTATCAGACCAACGAGGCCTTCCTTCCTTGCCTTCTGTACCTAGTCCTATCTATTTTGCTCTTTGATTGTATTAATGGCACTAATGGCCTCATTGATTTTGGTATTAAAGTGTCTTCCTCTGAATAGTTAATTGGGTACGGTTCTAAGCTGTTAATTAGAGAATGAGTAATTAATAAGTATCTGATATTTGATTTGTACATTGTAGGTTAATCTTTCCTTTAATTTTGGCAGCTTATAACATACCTTGTCTGACGGGATCTAACTCATCGTTATCAGCCCACACACACACACTACACACACACACACACACACACACACTGCTGGACATAGGCTTCCTCAATCGCACACCACTCAACTCGATTCTCACCAACTCTCATCCAGTTGCTACTAGCCACCCTGCGAAGATCGTCACTCCACCGAGCCTGAAGGCGTGGGACGCCTTCAGGCTTACGCTTGCCGATTCGCAGTCTCCACTCAAGAACACGTCTACCCCAACGGTCATCAGTTTTACGGTTAATATGACCAGCCCATTGCCACTTCAGCTATCCGGGCTTATTCGGGATTGTACTACCGGGATAAAAAGTATCTAACTGAACACGTAAGATACGTGTTTAGTCCAAGTTCCAAGTTACAAAAAATCTGTGTGCCAAATTCAATTCGTTCGGATGAAAATTTTGCCAAAACTACTGAACGGGTTTTTGTTCAAAATATTCGGGATGTCTTTTGATATTTCACTTTTCCGCATATTATTTATGAATTACCATTTTGATCTCTCTGAATCTTCGTCAAATCCCGTGATGTGTTTATGAAGCGGTCACAGTTAACTGTCTAATAATCTTAAATCGAGCAAAATTTGAGTCATCATCATCATCATTCTGTTGCCCTTATCCCTATTCATTTGTGGTCGGCGCAGCATGTCTTCTTCTTCCATACTTCTCTATTACTCGTCATCTCATCAGACACCTCTTTTCTAGCCATATCATCCTTTACACAGACCACCCATCGTTTCTTCGGTCTTCGCTCTACTCTTATATCCATCCACATTCATACTCAAAACTTTCCTAGCGACATTTTCCTTATTGCTCCGATGTCATAAAATATTCCGTATTCTAATCAAAACCAACACAAATACTAATCTGGAAAATAAACCCAAACTATTACCATTTGGCTAGATTAAATTAAAAGTTTTCCCGTTTGCATGGATTAGTACCGTTTGCCACCAATAGATGGTGCTTATTTAAATTGAACGTTCAGTTGGACCACCTGTGAAAACAGTTTGAATAGAACTTTCTAAACGCTTCAGTTTGCGGGTAGTTTAAGTGTTATAGGATTATGTTAGCGGGTGGAACAAAGTTTGTGTTCTAGACGTGGACGGATGAACACTAAAATGCAGTAGGGTTTTAGGATATTGATTCTGGGAGGGAAATAGCGCTTACTAAATGGGATGAATGTGTAGGACTCATTGTTCAATGAATGTACATGTAAATCTTGACTACAGTTAATAAGAGCATCATTATTAACATGTAGCACACACACACACACAAGTTATATTGTAGAAGTTTTTTCATTGAATCCGTGAACGTTATACTGACTGTGCCGTAGAATAGGTATATAGTAAGACAACAATATCACGCTAGTGTTTGAAAAGAAGTACAGACACTTACGTTAAGTCCCATGTCTATGACTCTAAGTTGCTAATGAGAAAACCCTAATGAAAGAACAGCTATTGGGTTTTTGCCATTGAGAATTTGATAGACCCGTAAATGAAAGTCAGATTCCCATGACCATTGATCACCAGATTTTGGGCTCAATTGGATCACAATCTGGATGAATGTTCACCAGTCTACCTTAGGGTGATGCATAGATCCTGCCAGGGCTGCGGGACTGTTCGAAGAAGATACCCCGGCCCTGGAACACAAAGGGCAAGGAAGGAACATGGATGGGTTTTAGTCAGTACAAGTCTGACACTCCCTTCCGCTCGGCCCAGAGCGGGAGGAGTCATTTGATGATTTCCCATCCGAAAAAAAAAAAGAGATAAAACGTGGTAGATGCAATAATGCGTTTCAAACAAGACGAGCTCATATTTCACTAGGTAGTTGGTAAAGTACATCATTAAAACCTGCTAATTTACCTGCTACAATACTGAATCAATATGAAATATGCATGTGCTTTACTTTAACCAGCGACACGTGTCGGTACTATGATATTATAAAGAGGTAAAATATGCATGTGCTTTACTTTAACCAGCGACACGTGTCGGTACTATGATATTATAAAGAGGTAAAATTTGTTTGTAAATTTGTATGTAGGGGATTATATTAGGGGTAATCTCCGGAACTAATGATCCAATTCCAAAAATTCTTTCAGTGGCAGAAAGCTACATAATCCTGCTATGTTGGGGTCGGTTTCCAGTCTAACCGGATGCAGCTGAATACGTATAGTATTTTACATGGAGCGACTGCCTTTTTGACCTCCACAACTCAGTTAGTACTGGTACCTTGGTAAGACTGGCTGTCCGACTTTCGGGCCACTGACTTATACCTACCTGTAACAACTGTCAAATTCTAAATTAATGCGAGCAAAGTTGCGAGCAAAAACTAGTAAATTATATTTATATCAGGCATATTAGCCAAGTAGCTATCACAATGTATGCGGACAGTTGTTATATAAAAGTGTTTATTCTTTTGTTTGTTCTTTTGGTAGACAAATAAATAACAATGAAGTGCAGGAAACTTTTGAGATAGAAATGGGAATAAATGAAGGGTGATATCCGTTGTTTTTAGTAGTAATAGGACTTTGTCAAACTCGTCCGGGGAAGTAGTGTACCGCGATCTTCGGAGATTACAATCGTGACATTATGGTGTGTTTGAAAATCCCACTGTTGGGACAGAGTTGGTTGTAATCCACCACATGAGCCCAAGAATTTTCGGTTTAACATTTTGAGAGCGTGGTCATAAAATAACTTACAGTTATGCTCCTGCCTGGGTGCAAACACCACTGCGCCATCATCATAATTACAGCCGAAAGACGTCCACTTCTGGACATAGGCCTCCGCCAAGTGTCGCCTCATTAACCGGCGCCATACTGCTCATATTTTGAGGAATGGACCGTATTATACGCAGACCCAGTGGGGTTTCGTAGATGAGGATAACGTCATGAGGAAACTGGCATGACGTAGAACCAAAAAATTCTTAGTAGATGCAAAACCCAGTGAATCGCACGGGGCCCCCATTGCGGATTATACCAAAGTTACTCTCATTGCAATTTTCTACAAAATTGTCAATATCGACGGAATAAATAGTCAGAGTTTTTGAAGCGGCTACTATGAGATGGACGTAGCCAAGATTCTGGGCCAGATATTACACCGTCTCACAGTGGAACGAATGTATGGGAGCGGTTGGACGTAAACATGTCCGAAAAATAAGAGTAAAATTATGACAAACTAATGATGCCATCTTATTCGATTACTTAATGCCTTCATAAATTGTGGTGATGAATTTCTTCATAACTCCCATATTTCGGGAGTAATTTGAGAAAATGTGAAATTTTACTATGAAAATGAGTGTATCGAGCTCTCTCCCTCCTGATTCCGGGCTTGTTTCAAGTACCGGTCTCTAATATCGTAATGCTATTACTAAGAGCTATATTTAATACTAAGACACATAGTGCGCCAAATGTGCACTTTCTGGGATAAAAGGAAATGAAAATTAAAAAAAAAAAAAACGTTTTTTCCCCATTTGTATTTACTTTAAACCGCAGACAGACTTATTAAGAGGTCTATAAATATATTATATATATACAGAAATATATATTAACAAAAATATTCACAAGAACTGATGAGAGTATGACTTTTAAGTAAGTTGATAATAAATTACCTAGTTTCATTAAAAGTACAATAAATAATTAAGATGTAAGCTCTAATTTACTAAGTTACACATTTTAAAACAATAACATCATTTAATTATCTTCGTCATCATCATCATCATCAATTAATTCAAATTCAGAATCGATGTCCGCTAAATCATTTATGTTAACAAATTCGATATCACTTTTCTCAGAATCCGTAAGCTCATAAAATTCCTTAAAAGAAGATTTTTTTACAAACTTATTTCCTTTTGGACGGATACTTGTAACAAGTGGATCAGAAGACAGTAAAAGATTGTGCATAATATCTTCATTGCATGAGATACTGCTATGCTTTCGAGAATGCCCCTCTCTATATTTTCTAAAATCTTTATTTCTAGCCTCAGATGCCTCTTCGGATAGAAAACCAATGGGCACAATTGACATGTTCTGAACTATGTCTGGCCCGTGCATTAAAATTTTATGAAGTGAAGAAGGCATATAATACCATGGGTATAACTCCACGTAAAGCTTAGCAGTATCAAAGCAGAACTCTCGGAATTTAGTTACGTTGATCTTCTCTCCTGATGAAATACACTGCAAGATCACACAGATTTTTCTTAAAAGCATAGCATCTATTCCGGTCAGTTCAGCAGATTTAGTGTAGTTTTCAAAAAATCTCCTTGCCGAGTTGCCATTGTTGGTGGATCCACTGCCTTGTTTCACAACATCGAGAAGTAAGCCCGTTTCTCTTCTTACAGCCTCTTGAACTCTTTTCTTCCTGTCATCAACTTGCCTTTTTGCTATATCACCCCTTACTTGCCATGATTTTATGTCTAATTTGTAGGAAATGTGTAATAAGCATTCCATTGAGCGAATCCAAGCGTGAAGGGTGCTTAAGCTATATTTATACATGTCCTCGTTTGCGTGTTTATCTTTGATTAACTCTAAATTATTCATTTCTTTAGGACAAGCCTTGCATATGTCACACACTGAAGCTGCTGTATCGGATATAATGGAATGAATTTTCATCAATCATTGTCAACAGCAGTTGGTGTTTGACACTAATTCCATCAGTGATGGTGGATGGAGTTAAGGCTTCAATCTCTGCTTCGATTTCAGCCATCTCTCTCTGCACATTTTCTTTGGTTTCCTTTATAAACTTAAACAATATTGGCCGGCAAAATGAAGTGGAAGATGGTCGCTCGTTTTCCCAAATTGTTACACCTTTTGAGACGAGCCGCAGTGGTACAAGACTAATCATAAAATTACTAGCAAGATCGATTTGCTCATCTTCACTCGTCCTTTGATGATAAATGCTTTGGCTAGATGATCCGTCAAAACCCCATTTGCTGGTCAATACGAGCTGTTGATTGGGATCAACAGGGGTTTCTAACGACCTAATAAGTCTTCTTGAGGTTAAATCCATCAAGGCTTGTAATTTGATTTTTGCAGAGCTCTCTGTAACTGTGAGATCTTCTTTGGCCGGATAGCACTTAATTTTTTCTTTAACCAACATGTAGTAACTCGGGTATTGAAGAGCTCCTTCTTGAGTGTTGAAATCCCGAAGAGTGTTATAGCGCCATTTCGATAAGTTCATCGATACATAAAGAACCAATGCCTTCAAAGGGGATATTTCCCGTACCTGAATTGATTTACCTTCAATGAAGGCTTTGATTTTTGAGGCCTCTTCTGGATTCTCCGTCAAGTATTTCATAACATAAGCTGTATCGCTTTGTCCTGCCTTTTGAAGCGCCCTTTCGGCCGAAAACATAATTTCAGCGCTGCTACTGCTGCATGAAAGACTATCTTCAGTGCGTCTTCTTTTTTGCCGGTTACTAAGGTCCTCAAAAGATTTACGAGGACTAGGATGTGTACAAGTTGAAGCATCAGATTTAGCAGGAGAAATTATGGGCTCGATGACGTCACTTATATTTTCTGTAGAAGGTTCCATATTTTCATTCTGTAATTCCGGCCATTGAATTGCAGCCTGTAGCCAAATCTCATGTTTCTTCCGAAACTTATCTGTGCTTCTTCCAGACTGTGTCCATTTTGCATAAATGCGGTAGCAAAATCGACGACACCAGTCTTTTAAACTTGTTTCAGCACTTTCACATAACTGAACACAACTGTTATCTTTTAAAACACTGAACAAATAGTTAAAGTCGCGTAAATCTTTATGTGCGCGTGCGCATAAAGCAACGTGAATATCAAGATTTGTATTAAAATTTGGAAAATACATTGCGAGATTAGCTTGGATACAACGAGGTGTAAATCAACACTGATTTTAAAGTTACTAATAGTGACCTATTTATATAAAATCCAGGTATCCCAGGTATCCTTTGTTAAATATTGCAAGGTAATTAGTTATTGTGATAATTAGTAAATGATGCATGCTAAATTAGTGTATTAAGAGCCATTTAGTAATTAAATAATAGCAATGTTCTTATCAGTAATCATTAGTGCATCAGTTTTATATGTAAACCTTAAGTCCCTAATTATATATCCTAATTAGCTTATATCTTCTCTAATTGGCTGCTCAGAAATGTTATTGTAATAAGGTAAACCTTTAGAAAAACGGTTTTAATCAACAAAATAAACAAAAAATAAAAAAATTGTGTTATAAAATAAACATCACTCTTTATCCCAGAAAGTGCACATTTGGCGCACTATGTGTCTTAGTATTAAATATAGCTCTTAGTATTAGCATTATGATATTAGAGACCGCTACTTGAAACAAGCCCGGAATCAGGAGGGAGAGAGCTCGATACACTCATTTTCATAGTAAAATTTCACATTTTCTCAAATTACTCCCGAAATATGGGAGTTATGAAGAAATTCATCACCACAAGTTATGAAGGCATTAAGTAATCGAATAAGATGGCATCATTAGTTTGGCATAATTTTACTCTTTTTTTTCGGACATGTCTACGTCCAACCGCTCCCATACATTCGTTCCACTGTGCGTCTGTTTAATAATCGCATACGTCCAAAAAATGCAATTTCGAAGAAAATACACAGTAAAGAGCGTTTTGTGAATGTTATTATTACCCTAAGTGTATTTGAGTTTTCGTTCGTTGAACGGAGTCAGCCTTATCATCATTTGCCTATAGCGTTGGGGTTGGCTTCCAGTCTTACCGGATGCAGTTTAATACTAGTACTTCACATGGAGCTATTTCGTATCTGACCTCCACAGCCCAGTTAGTTCTGGGCTATACGATACCCTTTGGTAAGACTGGTTGTCAGACTTTCGAGCCACTAACTACCTGTAACGACTGATGACGAAGTCAGTCTTATTTATTCTAAGTTAAAGATACCTCATCTACTTAACAAAATTAAAGCGTCTCCACTAAAAATGGGTCAGTTTTACAAGAAATCAGGTCATTTATTAATGGAACGTGCTATTTTTGGGATTAACCTTTTTTACTCGAAGTTTTGAGGTTTTTATTTCAATTTAATCCAAAAGGTAAAAGGCTCTTAAAAATATTACGTTTTTTTTTCGAAGCTACTCGTTGTAGGATTGCCAATATAATTTAAGATGTCGTCCTTGGAGAATAATTTTAGGAAATAAAAAGGTAGAATATTTAAAAGTACATCTTTCAACATGTGATTTTGCATCAATAGAATTTACGTATTTAGTACAGACGCCATTAGGTTACCTGAAACTGTCAGATTTTCCCATCCAACTTTGAACTTAATGCTTTAGAGATAAAGTTAAAAATCTATTAAAGAAATTTGACAGATTGTAGTAGCTAGATGTGCTGGCAACTGTACATCGTTCCGAACCCGAACGTCACTGTGATTTTTCCAGTGATACAGTACAGTAGACTGGGGTATTCCTCAAAGCGCAACTGTTTTTAAGCGCATCCAACTAAGCGCAACTAAATTATTACTCAAACCGAAACCATATGAACAATTTAAATTTGTGAGCGCAACTAATGGCGGCGCGTCGCGCTTAGTTGGTTGCGCTCAAAAATAGTTGCGCTTTGAGGAATACCCCAATTTATTTGGGGTAGTACGTCTTCTGCTTACATATATCTCTATTACTTGACATATTTTTTCTAGGCGAAATCATCCTCCACACAGTTCATCCATCATCGGCTTATGTCGAAACCATTTAAGATGGAAGCCGGGTGGCCCGCTGAATTCAAATTTTCTTACATTTTTTACTACAAATTGTTTTAATACAACCCTCTTTAATTCTTTTATTTTTCACCAAAAGCCATCACAGAACATGAGTATATAAGGCTTAAGTAGGTCACAATAATGTTGATACTCTGACTCCTAGGTGTGTGAGCCTGTGTTTTAGGAGTCAGTGATTCTCCGTAACAGACAAAGCCATAGTATACTAAAGCGGGACGTTACAACCAAATAACTATTTTATGAGAAACTCATTCAATGAGGTTAAATGAATTTAGAGCGTTGTATTGATGATTTTCATAATTGTAATTCTGTAACTACATACGTGTTACTTGCGCAACTCATTTTTCATCAACAGAAACCTGACACTGACCTGCAAATTGCAAAAAACGTAAGAAAATTTGAATTTCGCAGAATCTTTAAAGATCCATGATGATGAGATGATATTAAAGATTCTTGCGCGCTAATGTAGTAAGACATTTACTTCCAATCTTAACCTAACTGGATTCGAACTGACAAATCCCTTATTGTGCTTTCCTGTAACCTCAGCCTGTAACATGCATTACATAAGTAGGTATTTAATGTCTTCAATAAATTCCCATAATTCCAACAAAGAAAATATCATCAGTGAATTGAGTAACTTTGTCTCAAACATTTACTTTAACTAATACAAAACAAATCTCAAAACCCTTGATTAACTTCCTCATTTAGTCCTTGCCGCTACAAAAAACAAGGAAAAAAAACAAAACAAACATTCTATTCTTAAAAATAAACAAGAAGACAGTTTCAAAACTGTCTTAGTTTTAAAAATAAAACTGTTGGTTCTTTGTTCAAGATAAACAAAACTAAGTAAGCGAATAATGGAACACAGGAGTTCCATTTGTGAACTTTGAAATAAATAAACAAAGATACGATTTTGAATAAGGCAGCTGTTGGACTATTTTCTCGGTCAAGAAACGTACTTACAATCTGTCAATTTCTTTAACAGATTTTCAACTTTATCGTTAAAGCATTAGGTTCAAGGTTGATTGGGTATATTTGACAGTTTCAGGTAGCTTAATGTGCACAAAGGTCCCCCTATCAGTAAAAGAAATAAGCCCTTATCGCATAGTTCTCTAAAACTTTCATTACCCAAAAATATGAGGTTTTTAGATAATACCCCACAACATAACTGAATGAAATCAACTGCCATAACTGTAATGCGAAAAGGCTTACCTAATAGCACAAGCGACAGATTTAAGTAAAGGGTCTCTTATTTCACCAATTTCAATATCGTATTGAAATTGGTGCTTGCACGTACTTGTGCGATACTGTAAAGTAAAACGCACGGTTTATCAAGATGTTCCGTCAAAAACGAACGGTACTTTTTTAAATCTTAGCAAAGAGTTATTATGTCAGAAAAGTGGTCAACATTCTATGAATAAAATTAACTTTGGGAGATAAAATATAATAAACATTTAATTCTTTAATTTTTTTTTTAATTAAGATTATTTTACTAGGATAAACTAACTACATATATACATTAATAATTAAAAACTATTAAACTAAAATAAATAAACTAACAACAAACTACAAAAGGGCATCGAAAAACTCCTCCTCAACGCTGTCAGCTGGTAATGTGCTCAAGAGACTGGCGGCGTTGCCACGTTGTATGGCAACACTTAGCCTCTGGCCAAGGTAAAAGCCGGCCCTTGGGTCAAGGGAAGCGTCAACTAGGTGTTTCGAAATTTCCTTAAATAGGCTATGAGCACTCGGACCCTACGGCCCAAGAGTTTCAACCCCAAACGGCTCGAAAATATAGTTACCACAAAGGTTTCTATATTTACGCCGCTTGAGGTTCTCTGCAGCCGCAGCGGCATCACCAGCACAGCACGATGAGCTTGGAAGATGGGATGGCGCAAGAGTATCGACGCATGTTGCGTCCCACACTAAAAGCCTACCCATCTTCCAAGGAAACAAAGACATGCCGTCCGGTCTCTTGCCATCGTCGCGTGCCAAGCCAATGGGTTCTAAAACAGCTGGGACGCCGACGGTGACAAGAGCTCGTCGGATGATGTCGTTTATATTTGCGTGCCGTGCAAAACGGCCCGCACTTCGGCTGCATGACAGGCCGTGGTGACCGAGGTTGTTGACAGCTTCACCGCAGTGACAGCGATGAGGAGAACAGCAGGCGGCACCAAGGCGTAAAGAAACAGCGAGGCGGAAGGTTGTGTCATCGAACAATGTGCCTATGCTCGTCGACGGCAGTGCGTGAAGCCAAAGACTCGACTCCCACTCCCCCACAGCCAGATGGCGCGCACGCTAAGCAGTAGTAGCAGACGTGTTCAGCAGATTGCTCTGAACTACTCTGCAGAGCGGCTCGTCCCACCGTCTCTGGGAAAATGGATGGTCGGGTTCTTCAGTATTCGGGCAAACGATTTGCCAAGCATCGATAGCCTCGGACATGCACGGCACATCAAAATCAATCAGTGTGGAAGCCGGGATATTCCTGATTAATTTCTTAGTGCCGTGGACCGAAGATATAAAAGCCGGTAAACTAATACTGGAAAATTTGCGGACGCCTAGTCCTCCCATGCGCATAGGAATAGCTTGTGCCCAAGCTCGGCCGTCCAAAGCCACATTTTTGACGTAAGAGTATGTCTGATAATTTCATCAATTTTGTTCAAAAGGGGAGTGTGCTTCTATAAAGGGGAAGCACGAAGGAAATACGTTAATTTTGGACTGAAACAGCAGTAAAGAATTATTGTGATGGCCGAATGTATGTTAATTTCGAGCAATCTTTCCGAAACACCATTGAAATTTTGAATTTTTTCCTCGATAAAATCGGGAAACGAATTTTCAAAGATGGGTGACCCAAAGAGACGAAGAGAGCTTTTTTCTTTAAGTTTGATGCCATTGCGTTAAATTTTGATAGTCAGTTGTCTGTCGGTACTGTCCGCTACATAATTAATTTAATTAATTCTATCTGTAACAAAAACACAAAAATATTAATTTACTGTATTAGTAATACTAGCTGGTTTTTGTGACATTGCCTTAAAAAAAAGCGCTGAAGCGCGCGCCTCGCTCATTTGTGAACAAGTAAAAATTATTCCGCGCGCTTTTTCTTTTCGCTGTATTGTTTTTATTTGAAAATGTCGTCAAGTAATGATGAAATTATTGATTCGACACCGCCTGAAGTCTCTGAGGCAGCGAAAAAGACTACTTTAAGCCTCTTGCCCGAAAAATCGACCGATAGATACTTACAAGCGTATCAAAATTTTGTTTAAGAATTTTATTTATTTCCTCGCAAATATGTTATAAAACGTCGTATGACATACGTGCGCTTTAATAATTACAGCCTCTGCTTTCTTGTAGCCCTCGCCTACGGCTCGGGCTAGCGATATCGCCTCGGCTGTGATTTTCAACTTACCGCACTTATATCATAACGTACTATTAAACGCTTTTTACGGAATTGAGTTCAGTTCTCGCCGCAAATTTTCCTTTATGTCTTCTACCGAATGAAACCGGGTGCCACGAATTAGTAATTTGAGTTTAGGAAAAATAAAGAAGTCGGCTGGAGCCATATCTGGTGAATAAAGTGGTTGCTTGATGGTATTTGTTGAGTTTTTGGTCAAAAATTCGTTCACTAGCCTTGTGCGAAGGCGCAACTCAAACTTCGCGCCAAAAAAATAGAGAACAGTTGTGCCAATCTAACAAAACAAAAAACAAAAATTGAATTTGGAACCATAAACAAATCATCGATTCCCGATACTTTTTTGACTGAATGTATAGTTGATCTCTGACTGTTCATATTGCCGATGCCGGCGAGAATCCGCTCTCTACTAGTTTGTCGCAGCGACTAGAGCTATCGGAGAAAAGACTCGCTAAGGGACGCTCACATTGGCTGCGGGAGTCAGTAAAAGTCTGACACTCCCTTCCGCTCTGCCCAGAGCGGGAGAAGTCATTTGATGATTTCCCATCCGTAAAAAAAAAAATGAGACGCTCACATTAGCGGGCAGAAAATTCGCTTTGGCGAATGGTGGTGTCAAGTGGAAGTACGATCGACACTCGCACTCGCAGACTCACTCACAGCCCAGCGACGAAACTCACAAAGTCCATACTAGTTGCCAGCTCTGCTAGATACAGGTGGCCAAGGCCCGGTTAACGGCGAGGACACCGGTGCGAAGATGTCTAAGGTTCGACCAATCACAAGACAGACGAGACACGCGATGTGAACTTTCAACAATTGTGATTGGTCGATTCCCACAAAGCTCTGCGCGCCGCTCTTGTAAACTAGCCCTAAGATGTTGATAACCAATTTACTTAAGTTCCCTTATTAAATGAATTTGAAAGTAATTAACTCCGTTCCGGATTGAAAAATTAACTTACTTAATCCTTCAGTTCGTTGTTGACCTATTTAGCATTATTTAAAAGTTCTAGATAAATGGCAAAAACTATAACTATATACTAATATTATCTGCCTGTCTTTTTTTACCTGTGCGAATCCTCAGGATCCCACTGACTCAAAGCCACACGGTGTTCCTCATTGCCACTTTTGGCTAGCATGCGGACACTGTTGCATTCATCACAATCACCCCAGCAGTGACGGTTTGCTTGTGATAAACTATCAACAAGTCATCTGCTTAACCTTATCCCAACTATGATGGGGTCGCTTCTCTATAATAAATATGTATGTGGCTTGCTTGTAGCCTAGTATTACAATAAGACCTTTTCTAGAACATATTTTTTTACAGACTAGCAATTTTTTTACAACTCCACAATTCAGAACACAAACAATTAAATACCCACTTAAAAAGTAGTCAAATATTCAATTACACACTTAAATACTTAAACGAGTAATTAAATTAACTGCGAAAAAAGTAATTATCGGTCACTGGGTTAGGGCATTAAGAATTCATTCGGCGCGGCGGTCAACAAATTGACGTGCCCAACAACCCTCATCAGGTTATTTTGGAAAAGCGGTCGAATTTACCAGTCCTTACGTGATTAAAAATTTAATTTGAACTTTGATGGGAGTGGGGAAATGTATCTTAAAATTTCACATTGTTGACATCTGAAATATCCATCTATTAATCTTATTATGTTATTCAGTCGAAGAAAAACCACGAAAAGGATAACTTAGGCCATTAAAAGATACTGTGAACGACAAAATTTAAAAGAAAGTTGAATTAATTGATTGCAAGTAGTTGATGATATCTAAGCAAAGACTTTAGAATATTTACGAGGGATTATCGGAACAACACAAAAGAAACGATGGATGGACTGTGTGAATGATGAAATGGTTAAGGTGACTGCTGAGATAACGAGAAATAAAGAAAAATGGAAGAAGAAGACATGCTGCGCCGACACCAAATAAAATGTAACAAGGGCAGGAGAATGAGACGGAACAAGACGAAGAAATCGTAATCCAATACTTTGTAACAAATCAGTCTCTGAGTCACGTCAAAATCATAAATTCGGGAGTCACGTCAAAATCATAAATTCGGGATCAAAATAAAATTGTTGTATGAAAATATTCCAAATCTCAGCTCAACAAGGGTTTTAAATCTGTTTGTTTCAAATCTCTTTGAAACGTGAAAAGTGAAAAAAAGAAAGAAGGGAAGAAAGAAGAAGAACGTTTTTTAAATCTCTTTGTTTCAAAGGGAGTATCTCCTGGAGAAGCATGAGCTTCAAGCTCCATCCAGCCGTCATCATTATCAACTTCCCAGCCTTTTTCCACCAGTGTCAAACCAGTAGCGAAGGGTCAATTTTTGTAAGAGATAAGCCGGAGTATATATCTTTAATGTGTTTATATTATTTGTCTATAGAATACTGACTGTGCCATTTTTCAAAGGGAAGCCGGTAGGAATCGAGTTCTATGGAACCTTCGCCACTGGTATGCACGTATTCCAGTCTAACTGGATGCAGCTGTATACCAGCAATTTATATCAGATGTTACAGAATAGCAACTTCCAGAAAAGGTCTTGTCGCGTGACCAATATCAAACTGAAGCGTTTTATAATATTTGGTGCTAATATTTATCATCTGAATGTAAGTTTTAAATGGATAATATATCGTCAACTTCCTGACTGACCATTCACATATATACAAATGTATGTGTTGGCAATGTTCTGTGTTGAGTTTGATCTATATATACTTAAGCAGATAGGTACATACATACCAAATAATACAAACAAACAAAACACAATTCCGTCACCCCCGCCCCCGCTCTCCTCATTATCTCTTGATAGGAATTAGCTTCATTAGGGAGGGACTCAAAAGGTCGCTCCTCGAGGGAGCCTGTTGCCGCTATTAGGAGAGGTGACTGAACTATTGATGTAGTGTGGTGATTAAAGTATCTAATCACCTATGTATATTTATTTAGGTTTGCGTAATGGTAGAGTAGACGATTTATATAAAAAGTAATTATATCAAAGACTGTTTTAAGCTTACACTGTAAATAACTAAAATGGGATATCGTCCGTGATTTTCATTTTTTGTGAGCTCCCGATGTTTCGACGCTGGTGCAAGCGCCATGATCGCAGGGTGACTTAACACGGTTAGATGGTAGATAAATGATTAGCTGCAGACAAATCTGTCTACCATTTTTCTTAGTCTTTTGTTACGCGCACTACTAGAACTAGATATAAAGCACGGCAAAACACACTCATAATATCACCGAATTTTTTGGTGTCCTTATTAGACGGCTGTGGCTTTTGGGCATTCGATGAGAAAAAACCACGTAACCAGCTAAAACTAATTAGTAAATAAATAACTAAGTAAATTAATAATTTAAAAATGTTGTTTTTACTATTCATTTTTTCACACTAATACCCTGTAATCCCCGTAGGGTTAGGCAGAGGGGGAGAGGCGGTTCACAGTAATATATATTGCAAATCGTTAAAAAAATTGTTACTTTATCAATTGGTCGTGTGTCTTTAGGTTGGAATCATCCACCTGATTACGCATCTCTTTTTTTGTTAAATAACTACTTTTATTATTGCATGTAAATAAACGGGGTCTACCACTATACAAAATTATTTTTAGTATATGCGAAACCTGAATATACCTGTTTGCTCAGAATAAGTAACTGAGTCGATTCCAATAATTTTTAAACCATGTTGTATTTTGTCCCAAAAATATATAAAAAAGGTTACAAGTTGGACACCGCGCGATCATTGAGCGTAAGACGACGCTGGAGGCGCCGCGTGCTGGGTGAGCATGTTTTTGTAAGGACAACCAGGTAACATGATGATCGTGATTTTTCATGATACAGTTTTGAAACTTTGTACATTGATTCTTTACATAAAAATACACATGTTTCGGGTTTCACATATACTAAAACTAATGTTGTATAGAAAACATCACCACATAAAACGGAAACAATAATTATTCAATGAATTGTTTACAGTCTATCTTCATAAGTACCAGTATAACGACTTGATATGATATTTCACAATGCAAGGGAAATTTTATGGCATTGAATAACTTTGAATTTATTTCGGTAAATATAAAGCAATTTAAAATGAAATGTAATAAAAATTTCATTGAATTTAAATTATTTTTATAATTGGTATTAACATTTCGTTGTTAAATGTGTTAAAGCTGGGGTATTTACAGGACAGTAGGTCGGGACTTCGGTGGTAACACTTAGACTTTGAGCTGATGAACGCAATAATTATGGATTTTCAATTGAAAACAATTTAAGCTTATGGTGGTTCCGTACCCACTCATGTGCGCAGTGGTATAGTCACGACCACCGATATTTACACACTTTCCCAAAAAAGTAATTTTCTCGAGAAGTAACAATTGGAACTTGGAAATCATTTTCATTAAAATTCGACCTGTAAAAGAGGAACTCGTACATAAATGCGGTAAAGGTGTATAAAAAATTACCGGATGCTTTTAAAGACCTACCTTTAATTATGTTTAAAAAAAAAGTAACGCAATGGTTAAAAGACAAATGCTTTTATAATCTGAATGAATACATGTCAGATCGCGGCGAAAATCAATAATATTGGTATAAACCTGATGAAAATTGATGATCAAATTAATATTTATGACATGATCAAATCCAATTTACAATTATTTATATATTCTTAATCTGACATTTTACTGAATTTTATCACTTGAACTGACATAGGTATAAATTTTGACATCATTTAATTAATTTGTTTCCATAATTACGTGCAGGTCTTATTTGTTGTTGCTGACTATTATGTTTTTATTATTATTATTTTTTTACAATTAATATAAATTACAATGTACCTAATTAATATAATAAAATGGTGCAGGTTAAAATTAAATATTTGCACACCATATATAATAGTAGAATGTAAAGGGGCCATTATAGTTTTAAGATCATACATTGTAAACCTACATTCTGGCAAATAAATGGATTTGATTTGATTTGATTTGAAGAATATGAGTTCTAAAATCTATGGTCGTAATAACATGAAATCAGAACAGTAGGAAAGAAAGACTTTTAAAAGTTGATGCTTGTGACAGTACTAGTTAAATTGTACATAATGTACAATTGGGTTCAGTTGGACTTAGAATAAGGACTCAAATTGAGTCAGGAATGGTTACCAGTCGGTCGATGCTGGATTAATACAAGAAATAGTCACGAGGGTGACAAAAGCTCACGACGCATCATTATCATCTACCTAGCCTTTTCTCAATTATGTTGGGATCGGCTTCCAGTCTAACAGTATGCAGCTGAATACCAGTATGTTACATGGAGCGACTGCCTATCTGACCTCCACAACCCAGTTAGTACTGGGTAATACGATACCCCTTGGTAAGACTGGTTGCCAGACTTTCTGGCTACTGACTACCAGTAACGACTGTCAAAGATGGAAACTCAGAATGTAAAGGGTGATGTAATCAGTAAAAGACTTATGACTAAAAATAATTATTTAAAAATCTCCTCACCTGTATAACATCCTCTCCTGCCTTTCAGCTTCCAGGTAGATCCTGTAGTACATGTACAGCATGATGACTCCCGGGATCCAAAAACTAACACTACTCGACACCACAGCATACACCTTATTCACAGTGAAACTACACACGTTCGGGAACCTCTTCCTAAAGTTCAGATGGTCTTCCGTAGTATACCAGCCCATGAAGATAGGAAGGAAGGAGACTAACGCTGGACTGCACCAGACTACAGCCAACATTATGCCCAGTTTAGCTGTTGTCATTATCAGGGGGTAGTCCAGAGGCTGGACGATGGCGTAGTATCTGTCAACGCTGATACAGCATAGATGAAGAATAGAAGCCGATGAAAAATACACGTCGAGGGAGTTCCAGACATCACACATAAAATACCCAAATAACCATTCCCCGTTTGTTATTTCTACACTGAAGTTGAAACACATTGCCCAGATAGCTACCAACATGTCAGCCAAGGCTAAAGACACGACGAAATAGTTCGTGATTACGCGTAGCTTTCTGTGCCTCATCACTGACACTATCACAAGTAAATTCCCAAATATTGCTGCGAGAATGATGAACAGCATTATGAGACATTTTAATATCACTAAAAACACAATTAAGGGGTCGTCTTTAAACTGATTTGAATACACCAAATCGTTTGTCGTTTCATTGACTTCTAATGTCTTGTTCACATATATATCTGTTAGATACATGGATGTTGATAAGTCAGCTAGGTCCAAAGTAAAATTGTCAGGCTCAAGGACGATTTCAAGTTTCATGGTTCACATTTTTTCAGGTCGCATTTACTTTTATTTTGTAAGCGTTGGTGTGTGATTCCGTAGAGGTGATTTCCATTGTCGTTACCTGAAAAAAAAAACAAAGTTAAGTTTTCTCTTTGTCCCCAAAATGTTTTTCGTGAGAGACGTTTTCCGCCGTTTTGACATCAAACAGTTTTGTACGCGTGTTTTTGATCAAAGGGAAATCCACGCTTTCTTTTCAAGGGATCTGGCATTCTGTTCTATTGTGTAATGCAAGGACGTGAGAAAATGTTACAGAAACCTTGGACGTTTTTTGAAAGATTAACTAATATTATTCGTTTTGAAATATTTGTCATTTTTAGTAATTGCTTTATTGACATATTCCAGTACGCTCCGTCCGCGACCTCAGGTTATGCCACTTGCAACGCGACTTGTGACAGATAATAACAATAGTCCTCTTGACCGTTTTCGGTTACGTCGGCCAATCTCAGCGGCGATTCGCCATTGGTGCAGAAAATATTACAGTACACTCTCATATTCATATGTATATCTTTATTTGCATTCCTTTCTTTGAATTACATTCATACTCTCTGTTCCATTATTCTCTTAGTCTGATGGTCCGGCAATCCGACACGACTGGAGAGACACCAGGCGCAAGAATAACGAGAACAAAACCAAATTTCTAATGGAAAAATCCAATATCACTTTTTACTCAACACGGGAATCGAACCCAAGACCCAGCCCACCTGTCGCAATCGCGACCACGAGACCTACGTAGCAGTTAACATGTAAGTACTATCGCGTCACCGCCGTCGCGGTGGTTTTTGGCATGCTTAGCAATAATTTCTTACGGCTGTGTATTTTCCAGTCCTTGTCGCAACCTGTGTAACTCTTAAACGTGCAGCTCGTGGCCAAGGGATTTGTCAATAGAATAATGGTTGTTCAAACGAACATTCGATATTCAAAATTAAACAAGACAGTTAAGGTACCTACTTTGTAAACTATGTATTTGATATTGTGTGGGTTGTATCGGATAGAATTCCCGCCTACAGGTAGGTTCTTGTCAATTTGTCAACCCACGCTGCTTATAAATAGATATACATATATCTACTGCTGTAGACATTGTGTGTCACATTGTGTCAGGTTTTATTTATTTTAAGGGTTATCGTCTGGTTAATTTTAAACTGATATACTACAGTACTTCCACAAGTTATTATGCCTTGTGTCTGTGACTGTAGCTTAGCCTTCTTTGTTTTTCTGACATTCAAAAGTGACTGTAATGGTCTAATTGAAATAAATGCTTTTGAGTTTGAGTTTGAATTTGGTATCAAATATTATTCCTTTTTATGAAACCATTAATAATTTATATTGTCGTCGAAAATATTAAATCAGTTTAATTTTGGTAGCCTGAACTGTCCCTGGACAAAAGCCTTCCCACATTCCTTCCTTCAAAAAAATTTAAAAAATAAACAAGTTTTAACCCTAGATCACTAACCTTAATTTCGAGTAACATTATCACTAACCATTCCTAAATTTTACGACCGATTAAAACACCAATATTTATTTAATCTACTTTATTTATGACACAACATGAACTAAATTAGGAGTCTTATTTTCCTCCTAATTAAATAACATAAGCTGTTGTAAAAATATTCTACATAGAACAATGATTGCACTCCCTGCAAATCGGTTTTTTGCAGCCGTTGCAGAAGTTAGTGGTCATACGACGGTTTTGTGCAGGACAGTAGCTGCAAGTTCTGTGAGTTCTAGGAACGTCTTGACTAGAACCTTATTAATTAATTTTCAAGATCTCCGCGATAATTTGCTTCAAATTTCGTTGCAAAGTTACCGTCTGTGATCTCTCTTGCAGCCAAGGCTTCATCAGTTCGTCTGAAATTTCTAAAAGAAGAAGGCCTTCTTTTCATAGTTTTTTTTTTCATTTCGGTTCGCATTAGAGACGTGGATGACATATGTATTCACTATCGACTGATTTAGGATGTTGTAGAACAAGCACAGCGGCCATGGATTGTTCTTACGGCTGGTATTCATGATCCAGCACATCACGTCTACAGTATCTACCGCACCCTTTGTGGAATGGTAGAATTCAATTATTTCGGGCTTTTTTGAATCGATTTTGGTGACAGGTTGATCATGTATGGTAGAAAAAAGGTAAACTACCTTCGTCGTCCGAAGAATCTGCAGCATCCTCGTCGCTTCTATCAGTTTCATTATGGATTTCCGTCTTTATTCGGATTCCGAAGAATGTGATTGATTACCAGGGATTGGCTCCGTTTATGAATCAGCTAACCATTGTAAAATTTTATCATTTTGATTCCTCAAATTCATCTGATATTATAAAAAACAAAAATACATTTCAAAATATCATAAAGTTGCAAGTAACACTAAAATTGATTAGTCATTTTTAAAGTATAGTAATTATTACGTCTTATTATAACATAAAAATAATTATGTTCAGATAATTATTGAAAATAAATGACAAATAAGTAAATGCATAACTTGGAAAAGCAATTACGTAGATACTAACCTTTCGTAAATTTTACGACGATTACACGATATATCCCGATCAAATGAGCGTACATCCGCAGTGAGTGTTTGCGGGTCACTAGCGATGTGAATTAGGAAGGTATTAGAAACGGGCGAGGTGGCGGAGGTCAGGATCTTAACGAAACACTAAATTCGCAGTGTACGCGTCGTCATAGTGGTTAGTGATAAAGGGTTAAATTAAATCAGTATTTTTTTAGTTAGCCTATACTATAACACAGCTGGACATAGGCCTCGCCCAATTCCTTCGAGAATCGGTTTTCCCGTGCCACCTCGAACCATCCCTCACGATACGCGGTCAAGTCATCTCGCTATCTCTTTCTTTTTTTTTCATTTTAACTTAACAGTTATAAAACTGCCTGCCTCGTTGGTCTAATGGTTGCAAGAGCGACTGCTGAGCAAGATATACTGGGTTCGATTGCCAGGTCGGGCAAAGTTTCATTGGGTTTTTCCTTCAGGAGTTTCTCAGTAGCAACCACGGAGTCTGGATCTGTGCCCGGTTAAAGGCAATAGGCTCGAGACCTATAACATGGGACTTAAACATAACTGGCGGAATGTGGGTGTACGAGGTACACCTCTGCCACGCCCTTCGGGGATTACAGGCGTGATGTGTATTACTACAATTATAAAACAACTCACATTACATTCCCTGCATCGGAAACCTAACAATTAATTTCGCAAATGAATATTTAATTATTTCATCCCGAATATATGGAACACACACACATATGTACATACACATAGGGGTCATAATTCAGGCTACTCACAATAAACTCGTATAACAGTTGTTCTCATGAATATGTAAGCTCCTCTTTGACATGACCTCCTGGTGTTTACATACGGACAAATTTTAAAAAATTTCCTCGAATTGGTGAGAAACTGTGGGCTTGGTGGATAAGCAGAGCGTTTAAGGTGGAAGCGTCAGGGTAGCCCGCGAAATTCAAATTTTCTTACGTTTTTTGCAGTTTGCAGGTCAGTGTCAGATTGTATGTTGATAAAAATGAGACGCGCCAGTAACACGTATGTAGTTACAGAATTATAATCATAAAACTCATCAATACAACCCTCTAAGTTTGTTTAACCCTATTCTGTAACTATTTCATTAAAAAGTCATTCAATGGGGTTAAATGTACTTGAGGGTTGTATTGATGATTTCCTTACTTCTTTATCTATACATACAATAAAACAGCAACGAAAAAAAACTGTACATTGAGAATTTTCGAGAAAAAATAAGTGCCTTTTGTTAAAAAAAACGTAACTGATGACAAAAAGTGACTTTTTAGAATTGTTGTCTGTTTGTCTGTGTGTATGGTACGGCTTCACGCCAAAACGACTGGATAGATTGAATTGAAATTCAGCAAAAATGTTCTTTGTAAACCAAGGAAGGCTTTAGGCTTCATATGATCACGCCGTATGTTATGGGAAATAAGCAATATTGATTTTAAAAGGTTTTTGTTCGTAATTGAATACACAAAATAATTGAATGCACAAAATTACATGTTATTTAGTTAAAATAAAAAATTAAGTCAGGAACAATAATAATCACGCTATTTTTATAAAGGAGCAGAGTAGTAATATTATAAATTGCAAGGGAACAGCTATTCAACAATATGTCAACGGGGAATTTAACGGTAAAGTCAGGCGACCGTTTACCGCATTGTATGATGCGAGTTCCCATAATATTGTTTTAAAAAATCGTAAAATTCGTTTTTTTTTTTGGTTTTTGCTTTTTTATGTGCATTAGAAACGATACTGATATGAAATCTGAGAACTTTACATGTCCTATGTAATTGTATGAAGAGTTTCACACCAATATTAGTAAACAGATTGATTGGTGGTACAACAAGCTACATTATCATGAAGTCAAGTCAAAATTTTGGTTCTAAGTTATATCTTACCAAGCATATTTGTTATAGGTATTGATTTAAGTATGTAATTCTTAGTTTTGTTCCTTGCTGCTGTTACTATATTTCGATCGCTTTTTTGACTATATTTTAGCAGTATAACTTCGTGTAAGATAGATGGCGTTGTTCATTTCACTCCATTTTCTGAATCGCGGTGTTAAGATTTTTCGTGATAGAGTGACCCTTGCCCTTATCAGTTGATAAGAGATTTGGTTTTTAACCGACGAAGCAAGTATCAGAGGTTCTTAATTCGATGCGTGTACTTAAATATTTTTTATTTATGATTACGCACAACTTTTTGCAGAGATGTCCGTCATGCAGGTTTTATTTAGTGGAAGCGTTTATCTTAAAGTTGGTCCCATTTAAAATTGAAAAGTCTCGCATAGAGTATGTAAGTTTAAGTCTCGGCTCATTTCCTGCACCTTGATGAGAATTTCAAACCTCGCTGGAGTATGACTTTCATCGGAGGTGTGACGATAGAGACGGAGGGCTATAGAAGGAAGCCCTTATTTGGAAAAACATAAGGAGAATATTTTAGCGATTAATACAAATATTACCGAGAAATTAAACTGTTGCCTACTTGAACCTATACTAATAATTTAAAGCTGAAGCAGCATTTCAGGAACAATAGGAATCGTTCCTCTTAAAAAGTAAGTTCCAAAAAGAAGTCCCTGATAGCATGTCTATCTTTTGAGGTTGACTCACATTCTCTCTAAAGATCTGCGCAAACGGGCCACTTTCTACAGACATCGTTGGCTGGCGACCACTCGCGACTCAGTGTTCACGACACGCTTCCACCGGTGGCGGCCACTCGCGACACAATGTCCGCGACACGCCACCCGTGGCGAATTCCGGTGGCTGTGGTCGGTGGCCGTTTGTGAGGAGTCTATCCCTCCGTCTCTCTTATGTGACGCAGGCGAAGCTGCGCGGGTCAGCTAGTACTTATATAAAATTATAAACGCGAAAGTTTGTATGTATGAAAGTTTGTTACTATTTCACACAAAAAGTACTGAATAGATTTGGATGAAATTTGATTTGTGGTTTATAACCTGGATTAATACATAGCATACTTTTTATCCCAATAGTTTGCTTCCGTGGGACAATTAGCGAACTCCACGCGGGCGACTCCACGGGCATTAAGCTAATCAATTATAATTATCATGCCATGCACCAAAACCTATACTCGACCCGTGTTTCGCCCCTCCACGAAAACCTCATAAATCTTATTTTACTAGACTTCAAGTGAACTTCATAAAAAAACTGGACTTGTATAACTAAAGCTTTGTTAGTCTACTGCTACGCTGCTACAAAGATCGCTACGCCACCCGCTACGCCATTACGGAACCGTAGCAATAACCATACAGCCTTTCATACCTATACAGAGATTATAAAACGCGAAGGTAGGCATTACCGGTGTGCGCTGATAAGCAAATAAATCCTTTTTTGAAAAGGTTTGTTATAATGGTCATTGTGTTAAATGGAGTTGCTGTAATACTTGAAAGATATTTTACATCCAGTTTGGATATTTCTTTTTTTTTATTTGACTCCCTCTTTGGTCTAGTGGTCACAAGGGCGACTGCTGAGCATGAGGTCCTGGGTTCGATTCCCAGGTCGGGCAAAGTGTTATTGGGTTTTTCCATCAGGAATTTCTCAGTAATAAGGAAATAATAATTTATTTCAGTTAACTTTACAAACTTCTACACTATATATAATCTTACATAGAGGCCTTCTTTTAAGTATGAAAAATACCTGTGCTAGGAGACCCCGCTCTTCTAAACTAAAAAAGCAATTATAATGTAGGAGTGCACATACAAAAGGAATTCAATTTATATCTAGGAAGGTGTGTGTGTGTGTGTTGTGTGTGTGTGTGTGTGTGTTGTGTGTGTGTGTGTGTTGTGTGTGTGTGTGTGTGTGTGTGTGTCGCGTATCATCAAATTATCGCAGTAGCAGCCACAGAGCCTGGATTTGCGCCCGGTTGATGGTAATAGGTTCGCTCCCTATTACATGGGACTTAAACTTAACTGGTGAAATGTGGATGTACTATTAGGTACTCCTCTGCCTAACCCTTTGGGATTACAGGCGTGATGTTATGAATTTGTCAGTAGCTGCCTGGAGTTTGAATTGTATCCGGTTGATTTCAATAGGATCGCTCCAAAGCACAGATTTTATTCTGTGGCGTGATCGATATACCGTATATGTTGCCGATTATATCACGTATGCATCAGTAGCGAAGAGTCAATTTTTGTAAGAGGTAAGCCGGTGTCCTTGTCTTTCATGTGATTATATTATTTGTCTATAGAATACTGACTGTGCCATTTTTTAAAGGGAAGCCGGTGGAATCGAGTTGTATGGAACCTTCCCCACTGGTACGCATCATAAACATGACTGGCGAAATGTGGGCCTAGTATAAAAAGGTTCCCTCTGCCTAACCTCCCAGAGATCGTAGCCATAGCGTTATGTTTCCCGACATACATCAGTGATATTAAACTGATTCAGATTCTGCGAAGCTTTGAAATCCCAAGAAGGCATACGAGAAGGCATACGTCACCAGTCGCGATTGAACTACATTAAAGGGTTGTAAGAGGCGTACTGGCGCACATATAAAGTATTGACACAGTTTCATTGTGGGCACGTATCTTTGGATAGGACTATGAATATGAACGCGATGCTTTGTTGTTTTCTGATTCAAATGCTTTTGACCGGTTATTTAGGTGGCAGGCAATTTGTATGGTTCCGCCGTTTACATACGGCATTGTCAGTTTAAAAACGCTCGCTGTAATGAATTATGCCGAAGGCAAAATGCATATTGCCGTGACACTTTATATTATGCCACCACACTTCATCGACAATTCAAACGTCACCTACATAATGCCATTTGCAATGCAATTAATGGAAATGCAATTAATGGAAAATGAAATATTTAGTTCTAGTTCTTACCGTGCGCGTCGCTGTTGATCAAAACAAGAAAAATGGCGTCGAAAAGTAGTGGTTTTGTGATACAAAACGTTAACGCATGGGAAATCAGCAATTTTACTAAAAATATCCTAAAACTCTTGCTAGCTGGCGTGAAGAGCGTGGCCGAAGGTCAGCCAGCCAGAAGCCACGACGACATTTGTGACAGAAAGTGGGTGTGTAATGTAATATGCGAGCGTAGCAAGCGCGCGTCACGTAGTCGTATATCATGGTATAAACAACCAACCTAACCAACCAACCAACCCAAAACAACCAACATCGAAATTAAAACAATTGAACCAGTTATCATTTTGCCTTCGGCATAATATATAGCTACGAGAGTTTTTAATTAAACTGACGATACCGTATGTAAACAACGGATTCATAAAAATTACCTTTAACTTAAAACAACGTGTATGAGAAAGGAGTTGTCATATTTTAAATACTGTGATAAAGGCCATAAAACTGAACTACTTTATTAATGGCACCAACATCGTCATAACGTCACGCCTGTAATCCCCGAAGGGTTAGGCAGAGGTGTACCTAATAGTACACACACATTTCTCCAGTTATGTTTAAATCCCATGTAAAAGGCGGCGAGCCTATTACCATCAACCGGGCACAAATCTAGACTCTGTACAATTTTCCCGACCCGGGAATCGAAATCAGCTAGCTGCGGTTGCGACTACTAGACCTGGCGGAAGTGGGTGTTCTATTAGGTACACCTCTGCCTTACCCTATTAACTATAAATCCAGGTTCCCTCAGAATGTTATTGTTTTGCTTTGTCCTTCACAAGAAAATAAGCATTTATTAACAAAATTATACATATTCTATCATCTATGCAAAGATTGATCGCCGCGACAGACCCACGGGAAATCGACTGTAGAAGTTTATTGCCTTTATAAGCGTTAGAAACGAACAAAATGGCTATTTTCGCTGAGCAAGCACCGTCACGATGTCCCTTGCGGGATGTCAGCGGAGTTTATAACTGTTCGGATCCCTCAATTAGAGAAGACATTGTGGTTATATTATGACAAACGATTTTTGAAAAAACCTAAAACAATTATTTTAGTTTAAAGGTGTGTCCCTCACATTTGGGCATGTGATGCGGAGGAGTGAGGAAAATGTCGCGAAAAAGTTTTGAGTATGCGTGTGGGTATAAGAGTATAGGAAGACCAAAGGAACGATGGATGGACTGTTTTAAGGATGATATGGCTAGAAAGGAGGTGTGTAATGAGATGACGAGTAATACAGAAGTATGGAAGAAGCAGACACGCTGCGCCAACCTTCGCAGCTCTTATATGTAGTAGAATATGTCTATTAATCACTGTTTTACACTTTCACGGTTTCTCTCAAATAAATTGTAATAAGGGCAGGAAATTAGTAAAAAAAATTGAGCTCATCTCACTTTTTAGGACAGCGATTTATTGACATGGAATAAAAGTATTGTCGATTTCAGTTAATGTATGACTTCGGATATCATTGCTATCTGTCTCTACTCATCATTACGAACAACTTTCAATATGAGAGCAAACTTGAAATCACAAAAAAACAACTGTTGCATAATTTCTTTTTTTTAATACGTTGCTCCATACTAGGAATTTCTCCTGTATCGTGGGTGCGTTCAGAAACATTTAAACTCACATACATAAACAGTCAGACCCGGAACAACTATCTGTAGGCCATACAAATATTTGTTCCGTGCGGGGATCGAGCCCGCTACACGAAGCGCAGCAGTCAATCGCTCAGCCACTGCGCCAACCGTGCCGTCAATTTTGAACACAAACAAGGACAGACACACGGACGGTGTATCACAGTTTTAATTGGTATTTTATATTTACTTTAACTTCAGATCACTAGTACCAATAGGATTATGTCAAAGACAAACATATGAAGTTTACCTATAAAGTAAATTTAATTACATAAGTTTTGAGAATGTAATCAGGACTTGTATCTGCGAGTTTGAATATGGCAAGCTGTCGTAAGTGGCAAGTAATAATTGGCATCTCAACACGCAGCTTAATAAAGGGTGTAAACAGACTCTTAAAGAAGCTGAAAGGCACTTGTTCTCCCCGTCATTGCGATATTTTTTTAGTTCTAGACCATACCTGGGCACCTTTTAGTTACGGAGATATTGGGGGTCAAAGTACCAACTTTTTTTTTAATACAATCATGTTTTTCACATATTCGTGTCCTTTGGTGTACAAGGCACGCGTTTGCTTGTCACGTATATGTGACAGTGGCGTTCAAAAGGTAAATTTAATCAAAACGAAAGAAAGCTGTATCTTACTCAAAACACGAATTTCAATCTACTACTATCCAACATTTATTCGTCAACAATATGTCATAGACAAGATAACGAGCTATCACAACTAACAAACAGGCTTGTCATATTAGAGTAATACACGCTAACAAATTGTCTTATACGCTTCCAGCTTCCTTTCCAAAATACTGCAGTAAGTGCGACTGAGCGGAATTTAAATGCGCCAGTATGCAGCGGTTACAGAAAAGTACTTTCTCACTTCACAAAAGGAGGATGTGGTACAGAATACCAAACAGAACAACTTTCTCCATGGGACCATTATCAAAATCGCGAAGAGATATTCAGTGGACCCATATGCACCCACCCACCTACTCGACCCAAATGCATGGAACAGCTGTTTTTTTTGACAATGTTGGACCCATGGAGAAAATTATTCAGTTTGATGGTCTTGTAGCGGCACTACAAAAATAAGTACTAAGCAACATGGAACAAAAAGTACTATAGCGCCATCTATGACAAAAATGATGAACTAAACAGCGAAAGACACCTAATTCCTAGATCGCGCAAGTAAAGTTATCCGCGACTTAAGATTTTGTAGAAGAACCCAACAACAATATTCGAGCAGTAGCCCATCAGACATAACACCCGTCGGGTCGGAGGATCCTCCCTTTTCTATGGAGAATGAAGAATTTTACACCCTGTTTGTCAAACTCTATTAAATACCATAAAAACTTATATTATTACTTACGGAATATCTTCCGTGATTAATATTTATTTAAATTCCCGATATTTTAACGCAACAGTGTTGAAATATCGGAACAACAAGCGCCATGATCGCGAGTTGACTGGAAAATGTGGGTGTATGGAAATAAATTTTGCGGAGCATACAAATCTCCCTACCGTTTATCTTTGTACGTGGAATTCAGTTTTGAGTAAGCTCAAAAGTAGCAGCCGGCATCGTAAATAAGAACTCCACAAAACCTTGTGATACTGTGAGTGTGTTTTGCGGGGACTTAGTGTCGAGTTCCAATAGTGAGCGTAGCACAAGACAAAGAAATAGGGTAGACTGATTTGTCTGCTCCTAACAATTTATTTCCATCGAAATATCGGGAACTCGAAATTAATAATAATCACCGAAGATATCCCGCGAGTGATTAAAAATGACCAATCTGATACAAGCTGTATAGCTAGTTACATTTATACTCTGATATCAATAACATAAGTTGGTAATATCACTTTGTTCACGTATAGTAGTACGATTGTATAGACAGTACACTAGTACACTATATATGTAAGATTATATATAGTGTAGAAGTTTGTAAAGTTAACTGAAATAAATTATTATTTCCTTATTACTGAGAAATTCCTGATGGAAAAACCCAATAACACTTTGCCCGACCTGGGAATCGAACCCAGGACCTCATGCTCAGCAGTCGCCCTTGTGACCACTAGACCAAAGAGGGAGTCAAATAAAAAAAAAGAAATATCCAAACTGGATGTAAAATATCTTTCAAGTATTACAGCAACTCCATTTAACACAATGACCATTATAACAAACCTTTTCAAAAAAGGATTTATTTGCTTATCAGCGCACACCGGTAATGCCTACCTTCGCGTTTTATAATCTCTGTATAGGTATGAAAGGCTGTATGGTTATTGCTACGGTTCCGTAATGGCGTAGCGGGTGGCGTAGCGATCTTTGTAGCAGCGTAGCGGTAGACTAACAAAGCTTTAGTTATACAAGTCCAGTTTTTTTATGAAGTTCACTTGAAGTCTAGTAAAATAAGATTTATGAGGTTTTCGTGGAGGGGCGAAACACGGGTCGAGTATAGGTTTTGGTGCATGGCATGATAATTATAATTGATTAGCTTAATGCCCGTGGAGTCGCCCGCGTGGAGTTCGCTAATTGTCCCACGGAAGCAAACTATTGGGATAAAAAGTATGCTATGTATTAATCCAGGTTATAAACCACAAATCAAATTTCATCCAAATCTATTCAGTACTTTTTGTGTGAAATAGTAACAAACTTTCATACATACAAACTTTCGCGTTTATAATTTTATATAAGTACTAGCTGACCCGCGCAGCTTCGCCTGCGTCACATAAGAGAGACGGAGGGATAGGCTCCTCACAAACGGCCACCGACCACAGCCACCGGAATTCGCCACGGGTGGCGTGTCGCGGACATTGTGTCGCGAGTGGCCGCCACCGGTGGAAGCGTGTCGTGAACACTGAGTCGCGAGTGGTCGCCAGCCAACGATGTCTGTAGAAAGTGGCCCGTTTGCGCAGATCTTTAGAGAGAATGTGAGTCAACCTCAAAAGATAGACATGCTATCAGGGACTTCTTTTTGGAACTTACTTTTTAAGAGGAACGATTCCTATTGTTCCTGAAATGCTGCTTCAGCTTTAAATTATTAGTATAGGTTCAAGTAGGCAACAGTTTAATTTCTCGGTAATATTTGTATTAATCGCTAAAATATTCTCCTTATGTTTTTCCAAATAAGGGCTTCCTTCTATAGCCCTCCGTCTCTATCGTCACACCTCCGATGAAAGTCATACTCCAGCGAGGTTTGAAATTCTCATCAAGGTGCAGGAAATGAGCCGAGACTTAAACTTACATACTCTGTGCGAGACTTTTCAATTTTAAATGGGATCAACTTTAAGATAAACGCTTCCACTAAATAAAACCTGCATGACGGACATCTCTGCAAAAACTTGTGCGTAATCATACGTCGTAACTCTTTCACGAAACATCTTAACACCGCGATTCAGAAAATGGAGTGAAATGAACAACGCCATCTATCGAACACGAAGTTATACTGCTAAAATATAGTCAAAAAAGCGATCGAACACACCCTATTGGCTATTTAGATTTTCAAAGCACCGTCATGTAGACTAATCTAGAGTACCTTTTGCATCATAACTTTTTTAAAAGCCGGTCAGTCGATATAAAAGTTATTCTTGTGAGCATATTTTTATTTGTTTGTACCATTTTGTGTCAATAGATGGCGCTGCATGTATCCTACATGTTGATGACAAGACGTTCTTCTTGAACACTTTAAATTCATATATCTTTTGATAGAATTAACCGATTGCGATGAAACAAAAACTAAATAAAACCTCAATACGCACAATGTATATGTATAAGTTGTCTACATTACTTTCGTAAATTTTACGTGATGCATGATCATCGAAACCATCGTTTTTTTTTGTGTTATTTTGGAAGTCGGTTTTTTTTTCGCAGAAAGTTTTTTATATTATATGTATAGATAAAGAAGTAAGGAAATCATCAATACAACCCTCTAAGTACATTTAACCCCATCGAATGACTTTTTAATGAAATAGTTACAGAATAGGGTTAAACGAACTTAGAGGGTTGTATTGATGAGTTTTATGATTATAATTCTGTAACTACATACGTGTTACTGGCGCGTCTTATTTTTATCAACATACAATCTGACACTGACCTGCGAATTGCAAAAAACGTAAGAAAATTTGAATTTCGCGGGCTACCCTGACACTTTCATCTTAAACGCTCCGCTTATCCACCAAACCTACAGTTTCTCACCAATTCGAGGCAATTTTTTAAAATTTGTCCGTATGTAAACACGAGGAGGTCATGTCAAAGAGGAGCTTACATATTCATGAGAACAACTGTTATACGAGTTTATTGTGAGTAGCCTGAATTATGACCCCTATGTGTATGTACATATCTGTGTGTGTTCCATATATTCGGGATGAAATAATTAAATATTCATTTACGAAATTAATTGTTAGGTTTCCGATGCAGGGAATGTAATGTGAGTTGTTTTATAATTGTAGCAATACACATCACGCCTGTAATCCCTGAAGGGTGTGGCAGAGGTGTACCTCGTACACCCACATTCCGCCAGTTATGTTTAAGTCCCATGTAATAGGTCTCGAGCCTATTGCCTTTAACCGGGCACAGATCCAGACTCCGTGGTTGCTACTGAGAAACTCCTGAAGGAAAAACCCAATGAAACTTTGTCCCTCCTGGCAATCGAACCCAGTATATCTTGCTCAGTAGTCGCTCTTGCGACCATTAGACCAACGAGGTAGGCAGTTTTATAACTGTTAAGTTAAAATGAAAAAAAAAAGAAAGAGATAGCGAGATGACTTGACCGCGTATCGTGAGGGATGGTTCGAGGTGGCACGGGAAAACCGATTCTCGAAGGAATTGGGCGAGGCATATGTCCAGCTGTGTTATAGTATAGGCTAACCAAAAAAATACTGATTTAATTTAACCCTTTATCACTAACCAGTATGACGACGCGTACTATACAATATACATAGAGGCCTTCTTTTAAGTATGAAAAATACCTGTGCTAGGAGACCCCGCTCTTCTAAACTAAAAAAGCAATTATAATGTAGGAGTGCACATACAAAAGGAATTCAATTTATATCTAGGAAGGTGTGTGTGTGTGTGTTGTGTGTGTGTGTGTGTGTGTGTGTTGTGTGTGTGTGTGTGTGTGTGTGTGTGTGTCGCGTATCATCAAATTATCGCAGTAGCAGCCACAGAGCCTGGATTTGCGCCCGGTTGATGGTAATAGGTTCGCTCCCTATTACATGGGACTTAAACTTAACTGGTGAAATGTGGATGTACTATTAGGTACTCCTCTGCCTAACCCTTTGGGATTACAGGCGTGATGTTATGAATTTGTCAGTAGCTGCCTGGAGTTTGAATTGTATCCGGTTGATTTCAATAGGATCGCTCCAAAGCACAGATTTTATTCTGTGGCGTGATCGATATACCGTATATGTTGCCGATTATATCAAGTATGCATCAGTAGCGAAGAGTCAATTTTTGTAAGAGGTAAGCCGGTGTCCTTGTCTTTCATGTGATTATATTATTTGTCTATAGAATACTGACTGTGCCATTTTTTAAAGGGAAGCCGGTGGAATCGAGTTGTATGGAACCTTCCCCACTGGTACGCATCATAAACATGACTGGCGAAATGTGGGCCTAGTATAAAAAGGTTCCCTCTGCCTAACCTCCCAGAGATCGTAGCCATAGCGTTATGTTTCCCGACATACATCAGTGATATTAAACTGATTCAGATTCTGCGAAGCTTTGAAATCCCAAGAAGGCATACGAGAAGGCATACGTCACCAGTCGCGATTGAACTACATTAAAGGGTTGTAAGAGGCGTACTGGCGCACATATAAAGTATTGACACAGTTTCATTGTGGGCACGTATCTTTGGATAGGACTATGAATATGAACGCGATGCTTTGTTGTTTTCTGATTCAAATGCTTTTGACCGGTTATTTAGGTGGCAGGCAATTTGTATGGTTCCGCCGTTTACATACGGCATTGTCAGTTTAAAAACGCTCGCTGTAATGAATTATGCCGAAGGCAAAATGCATATTGCCGTGACACTTTATATTATGCCACCACACTTCATCGACAATTCAAACGTCACCTACATAATGCCATTTGCAATGCAATTAATGGAAATGCAATTAATGGAAAATGAAATATTTAGTTCTAGTTCTTACCGTGCGCGTCGCTGTTGATCAAAACAAGAAAAATGGCGTCGAAAAGTAGTGGTTTTGTGATACAAAACGTTAACGCATGGGAAATCAGCAATTTTACTAAAAATATCCTAAAACTCTTGCTAGCTGGCGTGAAGAGCGTGGCCGAAGGTCAGCCAGCCAGAAGCCACGACGACATTTGTGACAGAAAGTGGGTGTGTAATGTAATATGCGAGCGTAGCAAGCGCGCGTCACGTAGTCGTATATCATGGTATAAACAACCAACCTAACCAACCAACCAACCCAAAACAACCAACATCGAAATTAAAACAATTGAACCAGTTATCATTTTGCCTTCGGCATAATATATAGCTACGAGAGTTTTTAATTAAACTGACGATACCGTATGTAAACAACGGATTCATAAAAATTACCTTTAACTTAAAACAACGTGTATGAGAAAGGAGTTGTCATATTTTAAATACTGTGATAAAGGCCATAAAACTGAACTACTTTATTAATGGCACCAACATCGTCATAACGTCACGCCTGTAATCCCCGAAGGGTTAGGCAGAGGTGTACCTAATAGTACACACACATTTCTCCAGTTATGTTTAAATCCCATGTAAAAGGCGGCGAGCCTATTACCATCAACCGGGCACAAATCTAGACTCTGTACAATTTTCCCGACCCGGGAATCGAAATCAGCTAGCTGCGGTTGCGACTACTAGACCTGGCGGAAGTGGGTGTTCTATTAGGTACACCTCTGCCTTACCCTATTAACTATAAATCCAGGTTCCCTCAGAATGTTATTGTTTTGCTTTGTCCTTCACAAGAAAATAAGCATTTATTAACAAAATTATACATATTCTATCATCTATGCAAAGATTGATCGCCGCGACAGACCCACGGGAAATCGACTGTAGAAGTTTATTGCCTTTATAAGCGTTAGAAACGAACAAAATGGCTATTTTCGCTGAGCAAGCACCGTCACGATGTCCCTTGCGGGATGTCAGCGGAGTTTATAACTGTTCGGATCCCTCAATTAGAGAAGACATTGTGGTTATATTATGACAAACGATTTTTGAAAAAACCTAAAACAATTCTTTTAGTTTAAAGGTGTGTCCCTCACATTTGGGCATGTGATGCGGAGGAGTGAGGAAAATGTCGCGAAAAAGTTTTGAGTATGCGTGTGGGTATAAGAGTATAGGAAGACCAAAGGAACGATGGATGGACTGTTTTAAGGATGATATGGCTAGAAAGGAGGTGTGTAATGAGATGACGAGTAATACAGAAGTATGGAAGAAGCAGACACGCTGCGCCAACCTTCGCAGCTCTTATATGTAGTAGAATATGTCTATTAATCACTGTTTTACACTTTCACGGTTTCTCTCAAATAAATTGTAATAAGGGCAGGAAATTAGTAAAAAAAATTGAGCTCATCTCACTTTTTAGGACAGCGATTTATTGACATGGAATAAAAGTATTGTCGATTTCAGTTAATGTATGACTTCGGATATCATTGCTATCTGTCTCTACTCATCATTACGAACAACTTTCAATATGAGAGCAAACTTGAAATCACAAAAAAACAACTGTTGCATAATTTCTTTTTTTTAATACGTTGCTCCATACTAGGAATTTCTCCTGTATCGTGGGTGCGTTCAGAAACATTTAAACTCACATACATAAACAGTCAGACCCGGAACAACTATCTGTAGGCCATACAAATATTTGTTCCGTGCGGGGATCGAGCCCGCTACACGAAGCGCAGCAGTCAATCGCTCAGCCACTGCGCCAACCGTGCCGTCAATTTTGAACACAAACAAGGACAGACACACGGACGGTGTATCACAGTTTTAATTGGTATTTTATATTTACTTTAACTTCAGATCACTAGTACCAATAGGATTATGTCAAAGACAAACATATGAAGTTTACCTATAAAGTAAATTTAATTACATAAGTTTTGAGAATGTAATCAGGACTTGTATCTGCGAGTTTGAATATGGCAAGCTGTCGTAAGTGGCAAGTAATAATTGGCATCTCAACACGCAGCTTAATAAAGGGTGTAAACAGACTCTTAAAGAAGCTGAAAGGCACTTGTTCTCCCCGTCATTGCGATATTTTTTTAGTTCTAGACCATACCTGGGCACCTTTTAGTTACGGAGATATTGGGGGTCAAAGTACCAACTTTTTTTTTAATACAATCATGTTTTTCACATATTCGTGTCCTTTGGTGTACAAGGCACGCGTTTGCTTGTCACGTATATGTGACAGTGGCGTTCAAAAGGTAAATTTAATCAAAACGAAAGAAAGCTGTATCTTACTCAAAACACGAATTTCAATCTACTACTATCCAACATTTATTCGTCAACAATATGTCATAGACAAGATAACGAGCTATCACAACTAACAAACAGGCTTGTCATATTAGAGTAATACACGCTAACAAATTGTCTTATACGCTTCCAGCTTCCTTTCCAAAATACTGCAGTAAGTGCGACTGAGCGGAATTTAAATGCGCCAGTATGCAGCGGTTACAGAAAAGTACTTTCTCACTTCACAAAAGGAGGATGTGGTACAGAATACCAAACAGAACAACTTTCTCCATGGGACCATTATCAAAATCGCGAAGAGATATTCAGTGGACCCATATGCACCCACCCACCTACTCGACCCAAAAGCATGGATCGTAATAAGAACTCCACAAAACCTTGTGATACTGTGAGTGTGTTTTGCGGGGACTTAGTGTCGAGTTCCAATAGTGAGCGTAGCACAAGACAAAGAAATAGGGTAGACTGATTTGTCTGCTCCTAACAATTTATTTCCATCGAAATATCGGGAACTCGAAATTAATAATAATCACCGAAGATATCCCGCGAGTGATTAAAAATGACCAATCTGATACAAGCTGTATAGCTAGTTACATTTATACTCTGATATCAATAACATAAGTTGGTAATATCACTTTGTTCTCGTATAAGTCATTAATGTTATCAAATTGGTTCGAAATCAAAGTGATTAAGTATTGGAAACTCGTTAGGCTACAAAAAAAACACGTCTGAAGTTACGTAGACTTCACGTATGCTGGGTATAACAAGACGCCTAATATATCTACAAATGAAATATTTTAGAAGTAGGTACAAATGTAATGGTGAGAGAAAACATCGTGAGGAAACTCGAAGCATGTCTTAAAACCGAAAATTCGAATAAAAGTTTGTGACATTTACCAACCCGCCCTGGGCGTGCGTGGTGGATATAGCTCATTTCCTATCATAGAGAGGAGGCCTGTGTCCTAGCAATGGGAACATTATAGGCTGATTATGCTTAAGCTATGTTGTTTTCTTTCGATAAAAACTATTATATACTATATATTTACTCAACTCGTACCTGCTGAAATTTTCTACTCTACTTTCGTGTCTTATTCTGTCTATTGTGTCTTATTCTACCCATAAACGATTACTTAAATAAATAACTAAAATAAAATCCCCCATATTCGGTTTCGCCAAATAAGAAATCTTTGAATTTAAATGAAATATAAAACTTAAATTATTACAAAAAGGTAATCAAATAAAAATATCGTATTCTTTTGAAATAAATACGACCAGAAACTCCCGTAGGCATAAACAAAGATTTAAATCACTAGAGTTGGTCTACCCGTCATAAAATTATGACGTTTGTGATTTGGTGAAATGACGTTTGCATAGCATTTCTCTTTCACTCATTCTGAAAATCGTATCTGTCGTTCTATGATGTTCGAGCTCGCTCTTCTCAATGTGAACACTTTTTCGTTTAATACATATGACGTAGTTGTAATTTTACTTTTATTACAAATGCGAAAGTTTGAGAGGACGTATGTTTGCATGTTTGTTACTCTTTCACGTACAAATTATAGAATTTAATTATAATAAAATAACTGTAAATTAAAGTTTATAAACTGTACTAAAACAAAGGATACATTTGATCCCGTTAGATCACTTGGGTCAATTACCGACCTCCGTGTGGGCGAAGCTGCGGGTATCAGCTAGTTTAATTATAATTTCAGTTATAATTGCAATCTTTATACTTACGGTGCTCTATAAGGTATGGCCACATCTAAAGACGCCTTTCAGTGAGACGTAATAAAATTTAAATTACCGAACATAATGCAATCAAAATTTAAATGGCATGTCAAAGAATCTCAATGCTTTATTTCATCATTTTAATAATTAAAAGTTCCAAGCATTTGTTGAATAACTAAGTTTTTGAAGTCTTGATTGAAAATGGAAATCCCCCTTGATTTCTTTTTGACCTCTTTAAAATTCTTTGTGAAAGAATTTTGAATGTTTGGAGATAATAGAATTAAGATAAAAGGCTATGTCACTTGCATACTATTATTCTACAATTCTTACTTCTTCTTATTCTTTATCGCGTGGTTAGTGCCTTTTTTTTTCGTACGGGATATCATCAAATGGCTCCTCCCTGGGTGGAGCGGAAGGGAGTGTCAGACTTGTACTGACTAAAACCCATCCATGTTCGTTCCTTGACTTTTGTGTTCCAGGGCCGCGGTATCTCTTTCGAACAGTCCCGCAACCCTGGCAGGCATCGGCCCTTGCTGGCTCCTCACTGTTTGCTGACATCTCTTTAAGGCACGCGTGGAACACGAACGCACCATCAACACGGCCGTGGTTAGTGCCTAACCTGGTGTCTGAGTTTTATGCCGCCATAGACCTCGAACTTGGCTTTACATGCCGTCTCAGGCATGCTGGTTTCCTCACGATGTTTTCCTTCATCGAAGCAAGTGATAATTATACAATACGCAAATGAATGCGAAAAAATCAGAGCTTACCTAATCTAGAAGCATTGTTTAAACAACTTTTAGGAGGAGCTTGTGGCTAAGTATCAACCACAAGGGTCAATTTTCAAAATTAAGGAGTGCTCTCCACGGAAGGTCCTTAGATGAGTGCCGATACATTACAGTTTCTTCCGTGCCTCGGAAAGCACTTTAAGCTCTTGTTCTCGGCTGCCATTTGTAGATCTTTCACTGGTAATTACAGGTAGTCAGTGGTCCAAAAATCCGACAACCAGTCTTACCAAGAGGTATCGTATGGTTGTGGAGCTCAGATAGGCAGCCGCTTCATGTAAAATATGCATATAAATACAATAAGACGGATCGCTCACTTTTGTTTTCTGGTTATCTGGTATTCAAACTGAAATAGCCTTGCATAACCATATACCATATTTTTAGACTTCGAAGAATTTCTATAGAGAGCGAGTGTTCCCCTTATGTTGTCACAAACAAATGGAAAGGTATAACTTTAGTTTTTTCAGGAATTATAGACCGGCAACAGCAGCCAGCCATTGGAGCAATCTTTGCACGTGTGAGCTGACTTTTACATTTTCTGAAATAGATTATAGAATCTATGTCTAATGTAAACAAGTTAAATATGTTGTACTAGATGACTGTTAAAAGATTGCAAATTGATGTCACTTCCACCTCGTATTGGATACGTTTATTGCAGTCAGTAACTGTTAGTTACCAAACCTGGGTCGGAGCATCACAACCCTTTACTAATATCATACAAGCTCAACTAAAATTCATGTCATACCCAAAGTTCTGAACCTTTTTCAAAACAGATGAGTTACCAAAAACTTTCACAGTTTTAACAGAATTAGAAACCCCGTTCCCGACCTCGTACGACGCGTCTACATCGAGCAAAACACGCGCGTCATTTGTTTTATTCACGTAAGCATCATCCTTCGCTCAGTTCGGGTCGCCGTGCCATGTGGCATGCACTTTCATTTGTTTTCTTTACAGTCTCTGCTACAGAACTCATGCGTGTACAGTATGACCACTTTAAGAGTTCTATTACATTTTACGCAAATTCATGATTGTTGACGCTTTAATTTGATTGGCGTATACGAGTCGATAATAATAGCGATCTCCGGATGATTGCGTACGAAAATTTTGAGTACAGGTCCTTCCTCGTCAAGACACAGGAGTGAACTGAATTGACGCAGAATATATAGTACTTTAATTTTATATAATTTTATTTTTTCCATGAAAACTCAAGGAATTTAAAGAAACTCTAGAACTCCAATAAACAAGTAAAATTTTTAACTTATCTTTTAGTAATTTTTAGTTTTTATAATAATTGAATGTAACAATATGAATTTGAGCGTCAAAGTTCCATCGCCGACGGTTTTTTTGCAAACTGAGTTCGTAAAATATTTATAGTAAATTACATGAAAAGAAAATTTAAAATTTTAGTTTTTATAAGAATTGAATGTTACAATGTGAATTTGAGCGTCAACGTTCCATCGCCGACGGCTTTTTTGCAAACTGAGTTCGTGAAATATTTATAGTTAATTACACGAAAAGAAAAATGAAAATGTGTAACTCCAAATTACAAGAAAGAGAATGGCACAATCGTTATTCACAATCAAATAATTAAAATATCTTACTGCTGCTGAAAATTACAGCGTCAAAAATCATGATTTTGCGTAAAAAATGTAATAGGACACTTAAGTTTGCAGTTAATGGTGGCTGGCACTGCTTGTTAAGAAAAATGCATCAATATGTTAAACTTAGTACATTTATTTTAGTTTGGTGTTATCCCGCCTGCAAATACAATGTGTCCGGACATGGATAAGTGATATTCTAAATACTTAAATATAAACTGTTTTCAAGTACAAATACACTCAAAACTTGGGTCCGATCTACTTCCCCGCTATGTGGCAGCCATTTTGTTTTTTTGTTGAAATTTTCTCTATGCGTGTACAAAAAAAAATTAGCTTTTAGTGTATTTATACTTGAAAATAGTTTATATTTAAGTATTTTGAATATCGCTAGTCCATATCCGGACACATTGTATAAGTTGGTTGAAGTGTAGCTTGTGGTCAAGCGGTTAAACTTAAAAATAGTTCCGCGAGTGGCGTTAGTTTATGATAACACATCCCCGGGGTGAGGAACTTTGCGGATTGACGTGTTAGTAACATAGCTACTTGTGTTCAGGGTTGGCAGATCAGTGGAAAAATGGGTCATATTGTTTTCTTTGTAAGTTTTGAGTTTATATGAAACTTTTTTTTGAAGTTATACTTCTTTTGGCGTGTTAGGGAAAAATTACGAGAATACATTATTACGTTGCGGGCACTCACCGTCACGAAAAACCGACACCCTGAAGTTAGCTAATCAACATACACCCCGAAGTTAGCTAGTTTTACTTACGTTTTGGCTAATATAATGTAGATTTTTATCATACGTTCTCTCCAGGTAACTGAATTGTCATTGCCTGGAGGTTAAGCATTCCTAGACCTCTGTAATTTGTAATATTAAGGTTTTTCTATTAATTCTTGAGCTCTCCCAATGTTTGTTTACTTTCGTAGTGTCAGATATTGACAAGCCTAGGTTATTATTTTTGATCTACTGCTGGAGCAAGGAGGTTAGGTTGTATAGGTTGTCGATATTAGACCTTGTTTCTACAAACGTAGGATAAGGCGAAAGATAAAACTTTTAAAAAGATTTTTATCTTGTTACGCCACAGAAGTATAACTTCTAACGCGAGTACATAAGTATACACACACTTTTTTCTATTATCATTATTATTTCCTGAATATTACAAATCACTCAAACTAAAGTGTTTTATAATAATAAGGAAAGACATGAAGTATTTTCAGCAAAGAAACTTACTTTAAGTGGCTCGTTAAAAATAGACCACGCTTTCATGTTCTTTATTTTTTGAAAACTTTTAAGCTATTGCATAGCTTCTATCGCGGGCCTTGAGCGTGGAGACCGGTTCCAGAAATTCCGTAACGAAAATAACCGTAACGTAACTTTCGTAACGTAACGTAACGAAAATAACCTAACACCTAGCTCCAGCGGTAGATTAAAAATAATAACCTAGGTTTGTCAATATCTGACACTACGAAAGTGAATAAATAATTATAATTACATAAGTTGATAAAAAATGCTATGCAAAAGCTTTACCGCGGCAGTCTCCGAGTGCCACACGTCATTTTTAACAATTCTATTTTCGTAATTGACATTTAAAAATGCCCTTTAACAGCCTTGTTGAAATAAATCGTTTGACTTTGACGTTAAATATGCAAAAAACTGCCTCGTTGGTCGTTGATCGCAAGCGCGGCTATCGAAGATCTACAAGTGACAGCCGGGACCAACGGCTTAACGTGCTATCCAAGGCACGAAGGAAAATCGGTATGTAATGGGTGGTCACCCATCCATGGACCTGCCTAGGCAAGCGCGGTTTAACCTGAAGATTGACCCGAGCAGCTGTTATTATTTAGACACAATTTAAGATGATTTGTCGGTTTGACCTAAAAAGGGCACTCAGGCAGTATCTAGCCCGGACCAGAACGAATGGTACATGTTCCCGTGGGATAATTTACGCCCTCCTTGCGGTGAAACCCGCGGGAAAAAGCTATTTAAACATAAATTATAAAGGTAGCAACCCTAATACTGCCCCAACAGGCAGCTTTTTGACGTAAACTCAATATTAATAAATTCTCTCGAGTATTCACTATGGCAGAAGTTTGACAACTTTCTGATGGCGGTACGTATAACTTGTGTCAGAAAAGATAAAGATCGGCATTTAAGTAAGAAAGAAAGAAAGATTACTGCGGTAATGTTAGATGAAAGCTTGTACTGTCTGTCTGAGATGATATTTTATTAGGAAATCTCTTTTATTTTACCAGGATTCGTGCAATAAATATTTCATTTTTATTGCTTCAGAATAAATTCTTCTTAGTGATTGGTAACTAGTGGCGGGCACTCATTCACGTATTGCATACTGATTAAAGGAAATATTACACATATCAACTCGGAAAGGGATCGTCACCGTATCAACTCGAGCCATTTCGTATTCTTTGTATGAAACTCCCTACTGCAACGCACACTAATCGGAATGGTAACGTAATCGCTTCGTCTCGGAACAAGCTCAAAAATCGCGGTGCGGTGCGTGGTCAACTTGCAGTTCCCGCGCTTACGGCTCGACATCCCCGCGTTTGTCTCTTCTACGTTATTTTACCTCTTCGTCCAGTGCTATAGTAATATAAAATATCATTTATTTCAAGTAACAAACACCAAAGCACTTACCTTACAGACTATCATTGCTATGGCTATGATAGCCATCTCGCGTATTGTGAACCGAGACATAACCATGCGCTACACTTCACTACTTCACGTTCAGATGCAAACTGATCTGGTGCTAGCCAGGACAACCAAAGGTCCGCGAGCCGTAAGCGGAACATCGCCTAGCCGTAGCCGAGTCGACGTATCGAAGCTGCTGATCCGATTTGGTAACGGGCTTACGTTAGGTACGACGCCTGTTTGACGACGAGGCAAAAGATGATACGGTTTCGATCCCTTTTTGAGTTGATATGTGTGCTATGACCTATCAACTGCATCCGGTTTGACTGGAAGCCGACCCCAACATAGTTGGGAAAAGGATAGGCAGATGATGATGTGTCTATGACTTTGAGACGTAGATATACAATTTCAGAAAAAGTTTGTTAAGTTTTCCGTTACTGAGAAAAACCTTAAATACCATTTTGTTATTCGATATCAGAAAACATTGTGTCCTTCATCATTATTCAAAGGGATGTTTCTTGAGTAAAAAAAAAATGATTCTATTTAATCCATCTGTTAGATTATTGGATACATATTTTTGGTTTTATCAAATCAATAAAAACTGACGAAGATAAAACGCATCAAAGATCATCAATGGGGGCTTGTGACGTCACTTCGCCAGTAAAAGTGTACTGTCATAGTGACGTCACACCAGTTTTCGACGCACTGTATCGTCGTGAAAAGAGAAAAAATACGTGTCCATAATATTTTGGAAATTTAACTCACGGACTAATTACTTTTTTAAAAATACCCTAGGTTTGCTTTTCTGTGAAAGTAGATCTCTTAAGCAAAGTTCAAGCCTGGATTTTATTAATTCGAAATCCTAACATACACATCACACATCTGCTTAGCCTTTTCCCAACTATGTTGGGGTCGGCTTCCGGTCTAACCGGATGCAGCTGAAGTACCAATATTACTTTAGAGCGACTATCTATCTGCCTGCCTCGTTGGTTTCGTGGTCACAAGCGCAACTGCTGAGCATAAGGTCCTGGTCATTTATTAGCAGTCACGGAATCAGGGTTTGCCCGGTTGGTCGCAATAGGCTCGCACCTATTACATGGGACTTAAACTGGCGAAATGTTTACAGTCACAAGCACCAAAAGTCAACACTTAACAACTTTTAAAAGTGGTTTTCTCCTATTTTTCTGATTAAAATGTTGTTAGGAACATAGTATTCTGGGACTGAATTTGTTATTAAAAAGATGATAGGATCTTTTTCATAAAAATATCCATGTTACAATTGTTGTTTCTCGCAAAAATTGCTTTAAATTTAAAAATGGCGTATACATATTGCTGCTGGTGACCCTACTATTAAGTACACCTCTGTCTAACCCTTTGGGGATTACAGGCTTGATATTTATTATTTATTTATTATTTATTAAAACTTAATGCACATAATGTACAAAGGCGGACTTAATGCCTTGGGCATTTTCTACCAGTCTACCTTAGGGTGATGCAGAGACAAAACAGTAGGTGCAATAGTATAGAAAATTTCCAAGAATAAAATATAATAATAAATACATATATACATACATACAACAAAATATACAATGTAAAGAGAGATATAAAAATACATAGATGAAGTAAAACAACAAATTAATTGAAAAAAAAAATAATAAAAAAAAAAAAAATAATAATAATAATAATAATAACCCCACCGCTGTATCTCTACGTTGACGTCGTGGTGGGGCTTGCGTGCTCCGATGAGCCCTAGGCCTGTGCCGGTAGGGTTTACTTTGCCGAGATAGGTCTAGGGTGAGGGGCCAGACTAAGAGAGATACAATCCAAGCCAAGGTCGCACACGCCGAGGGCTGCATGGCTAGGGGAGAGGCTAGTCGCTAGTGTGCCAACTCTGGATAATAGGGGACCTCCAGTTTTATTCACCCTTGCCGCAGTGAACGCAGGGCTCTGCTGTGGTCGACTTTTTAAGTCCCTAGCTACTCGTGGGAACAACATGAATACCAGATCAAAAACAAAAAAAATACTTCAGGCAAATCTGCCTCAGATAGATGACGAAACCTCACAATTCTCTTCGTCATCTGCTTCTTCACTTTTCCCATCAATTCCATCATCATCACAATCTTTCCGCGTCACTCCGACGCCTTCATCTTCATCAATTAGCATACAGTCAGTGGATGTTGAACAGGAGACAAATTTTGTCGACAATACTATACCCGCCGCTAGAACTGCAACAAGTCGTAGGAAATGGAGCATTGATATGAATAAATTCATCCTACGCACATATCTTCACGTCACCCGTATGGAAACCGATAAAAATGCATACTTACCATCGCTTCACACAAAGTTTCTAGAAAAATACCCAGATATGCAAGTAGGCCGACAAAGAATAGGTGACCAACGAAGAGCCATAGTTCAAAAGAAACTGTTGCCTCAAGAAACAATCGATCAGATTTGTGAGGAAGTCAGAGCCGAATTACAAATAGTCCATACTCAAATACAGCAACACTCTACACAATCACAGACACCAATCAACACACAACCCGGCCAGCGTATGAAATGGACAAGTGAATGTAATGAGGCAATAATCAGAATATATTATAATACTACACAACTAGAAACAAATAAAACGGCATATAGAAAACATTTACATGAAGGCTTTATTAATTTATATCCAGAACTAGCACATATAACCGAGCAAAGATTATCTGATCAAGTTAGAGCAATAATAAATAACAAATATATACATACTAACAGATTAGAAGAAATTAAAAACCAAGTAGCTACAGAATTAAGAAATAACAACATCAACACACAAAATATACAACATATAAATAACGACTTACCACAACCTAATGAGCATATTCACTCACTAAGTACTCAATCCACAAATATTCCAAACATAGCTTCTCGAACACTCATAAATACAGACGAAGAAAATTTCTTAAACCACATAGATATCGGTGAACATGAACCTACGCAAAGTAACTTTGATGCTGCTTCTGAAAAGAACCAAGAAATCGAAGCCACATTCCAACAAGCTCAACAACTTTTTTCTGATACACACCCTACTAATAGACCATACATTCCCAAGCAAAGGACATCTAAAAAGTTCTCTGCTATAGTTACATACATAAATTCTGTCATTCTCACCAATTACGTAAATGTCGACACAGACTTCATCAAATTACAGAATGCAATTTACTGTGCAGCATGGACGGCAGCCGTATGTAACGGAGCTAAAATATCAGGCACACAAAATGAAAGTCGCACATATATAAAAAGAAAACCAAAGTGGCAAATCAGATTAGAAAAAAAAATTCAAAATTTAAGAGCAAGCATAGGTAGGCTAACACACTTTAATAATGGCAGCAGAAGCCCAAAATTAATAGCAGCAGTAAACGAAATAAAGCAAAAATATCAACTACACGCACAATACGAAGACCCCAATACACAAACAACACACTTTCTGGACACCTTAAAACAAAAATTAAACGCAGCTTCTAGTAGACTTAAAAGATATCTAACATGCACGAACCGTAAAATGCAAAACTCAAAATTTAGCAACAATGAAAAAGTATTTTATAGGAACCTTACAACAAATAATTCAAACACTACCCAAAGCCTAGATACACCTACGCCTGAAAGTCTACGAGAATTTTGGGCGCAAATTTGGGAAAATCCAGTATGCCATAATCATCGAGCAGACTGGGTCAACGAACTAGCACCAGAAATTCCAGAAATGGAATATGAATTTATACCAATAGGAACTTTTATAGATGTCATCAAACGCACTCATAACTGGAAATCGCCTGGCACTGACAATATTCACAATTATTGGTATAAAAAATTCACCAGCATACATCCTTTCTTACATAACCATTTAAACACATTCATCCAATCACCAAATTTACTTCCACCATACCTTACACAAGGAGTGACTTATATGATACCTAAAGACATCAGTGACACTTTAAACCCAGCAAAATACCGACCAATTACTTGTTTACAAACTTTATATAAAATTTTAACTGCCTGTGTAAGCGAGGTACTATATGAACATTTAACCAAAAATAACATCCTAGCAGAACAACAAAAGGGATGTCGTAAGAATAGCCAAGGATGCAAAGAACAACTCACAATTGACGCGATCACTATGAACAGTGCTATTAATAGTAAGACAGATATCCACACAATGTTTATTGATTATCGAAAGGCTTATGACTCAGTACCGCACAGCTGGTTATTACACGTTTTAAATCTGTACAAAGTTCACCCAACATTGAAACACTTCTTAGAAATTTCCATGCAGAATTGGCAAACGGTCTTAAAACTTAATTCCTCCTCTTCGAGTGCAGCTACTGAACCAATCCGTATAAAACGTGGAATTTTTCAAGGAGACGCTCTAAGTCCGCTGTGGTTTTGCATGGCACTCAATCCACTCTCACACTTATTAGATAAAGCAGACGGAGGATACACACTAGCAACTAATGACACACATTATACACTAACACACCTTATGTATATGGATGACATAAAATTATACTCAGCTGACAAAAACGCACTGTTCCAGCTAGCTGACACAACTCAGCAATTTTCTAATGATATTTGCATGTCGTTTGGTGTAGATAAGTGCAAAATTTTATCAGTTGTAAAAGGAAAAGTCCAAAATAACAGTTACATACTAGGGTCGGGTGAATCGATAGAGCCAATGGATGAACAAAGTACTTATAAATACCTAGGGTTTAACCAGTCCAGACAGATACAACATAAAATGATAAAACAAGAACTTCTCAAAAAGTTCTCACACCGCCTTAACCTCATCTTGAAAACCAACCTGAACTCTAAAAACACCGTCAAAGCCATCAACACATTCGCAATACCTATACTCACATACTCTTTTGGAATAATACGCTGGTCAAAAACGGATATCAGAAAGTTACAACGCACTATAAACACAACGCTAACAAAACACAGAAAACATCACCCAAAATCCAGCATACAGCGACTCACCCTACCGCGTCAAGAAGGTGGAAGAGGATTAATAGATATACACAATTTACACAACAAACAGATACTTTCACTCAGAGCATATTTCCATAACAAATCAGAAAATTCATCACTACACAAACATGTAACCGAGCAGGATACGAAACTTACGCCACTCAACCTACACAATAGGAACACTCAAACTAATGAGCAACTCATAAACACACAAGATAAAATTGCCGCATGGTCTGCCAAGGCCCTCCACGGAAGACACCGAGCCTACCTGAGCCAGCCACACGTCGACAAAGCTAAGTCGAACGAATGGCTCAAACGAGGCGAGCTGTTCCCTGAAACGGAAGGTTTTATGCTGGCGATCCAAGACCAAATAATAGCAACTCGTAATTACAGGAAATATATAATTAAAGACCCTCATCAGCCGACTGACTTATGCAGACATTGCAATACAGCCTCTGAGACCATACAACATATTACAGGAGCTTGTAAATCACTTGCACAGACTGACTATAAGCACCGACATGACCAAGTTGCCGCTATTATACACCAACATTTAGCATTCAAATACAAACTAATAAGTGAGATGAAACCATATTATAAATATAAACCGGAAATAATACTAGACAATAACAATCAGAAAATATATTGGGATCGGACAATAATAACAGATAAAACTATACATTTTAATAGGCCTGATATAACTCTTCACGACAAAGCCAGTAAAACAGTTTACCTAATAGATATAGCTATCCCAAACTCCCACAACATTCAAACTACAATATCTGAAAAGCTAAGTAAATATCAAGACCTCGCCATACAAATTAAAACCCAGTGGGAAGCACAAACCGTCCACATCGTCCCTATAGTGCTCTCCTCCACTGGTATAGTACCAAAATCTCTCCTGCAAAACCTTAACACTTTACACATGCCTCCCCACACACTTCAGTTGCTCCAAAAAGCCACAATTCTCAACACCTGTCGCATCACCCGAAAATTCCTCACTTCTTCTACAATATCTTCTACATTCTCCATATAAACTCCCCCCTACAAACTTGGCTCCGGCCCGTGGGTAGGGTTTTTGTACTCTCTTACGAGAGAAGAACATGAAAGAACTCGAAATAATAATAATTATATTTTAATTAATATATATGTTATGTCTATCTAGCTTCCACAGCCTTCAAGGTAACACAAATATTCTTGGTTAGTCTGGTTGCCTAATTCGGCTTCTTACTACGGTTTTCTTATAATAAAACGTATATTGAAATCCAGGTCAAAACACTTAATATAACACTAAAATAATAACATAAACTCACGCCCTTTTCCTATGAGGGTAGGCAGAAACCACAATACGCCACAAATAATAATAAACTAAAAGATATATATATATATTATTTTATATATTTATATTTTTAAATGTTTTTTTTTATGTCGTTTTATATTTAAATATTTAAAAATGTAAAAAATGTGTATAAAGATGAATAAAGGAAATAATAACTAAAAGAACTTTTTATATATATATATTTTGTTTTTTATATTAATTTAGATGGAAATATTTAAAAATTTATTGAATGAGTACAAAAAAAAATTAAGGAACTAAAAGAAAATAAAAAAAAACGACAAGATAATAATAAACACTTTAATAAATTACCCCAACTTGTTCTTATTATTCTTGTGCGTGAGGTGTAAAAAATAACTGTATTAGTATTATGAGAGAGTTCCAACTCGCTGTGTAGAACGTTTCCATTGGGAGTTATTAAAGTTGGAACAACTTCTATTTACAGTTTTTATATTCAGAAATTAGAATGGAAAACACTGGGGATGCTGGATTGGGGCCAGAAAACCATTGAGTTTTCATGTTGTTCTATATATTATTTATAAGAACCTACAATGTTAATTATAAAAAATAGTACCTGGATGACCGACGTTAGCTCGTTTTTTTTTTTTCGTTTTCTAAAAATGAAACCTAGCCAGATCCATTTATTGCCCCCGAAACCCCCTGCATACTAAATTTCATGTAAATCTTTGGAGCCGTTTCCGAGATTCAGAAAAAAAAATATATATATATATAGGTACATATATACAAGAATTGCTCGTTTAAAGGTATAAGATACCTGGATGACCGAGCATTGCTCGTATTTTTTTTGACGTTTCCTAAAAATGAAACCTAGCTAGATCGATTTATGGCCCCCGAAACCCCCTGCATACTAAATTTCATGAAAATTGTTGGAGCCGTTTCCGAGATTCAGAAAAAAAATATATATAGGTACATATATACAAGAATTGCTTGTTTAAAGGTGTAAGATACCTGGATGACCGAGCTTTGCTCGTATTTTTTTGCCGTTTTCTAAAAATGAAACCTAGCTAGATCCATTTATCGCCCCCGAAACCCCCTGCATACTAAATTTCATGAAAATCGTTGCAGCCGTTTCCGAGATTCAGAATATATATAGGTACATATATACAAGAATTGCTCGTTTAAAGGTATAAGATAAGATATGATGTGTCTATTAGATCATGTCCTCGATATTTTATGTTAAACCAATCGGTGTGACTTGAACCTCGTAGGGCTTGTGGTCGTTCTAGTAACTGCTGAACATGGTATTCTAATTTCGATATCCAAGTTTGGAAAAGGTTGCGAGCACCGGCCTTAGACAGATATTTCAGTACATTTTCTGTAAGAGACTGCTTCGTTGGTCCAGTGATCGCAAGCGCGACCGCTAAGCATGAGGTCCTGGGGAGGATTTCCGGGTTGGGCAAAGTGTATTTGGGTTTTTTCATCAGGAATTTTCCATTAGAAGGATTGAATTATCAGGGAGGACGATTTGCACCCGGTTAATGGCAATAGGCTCACTCTCTATTAGATGGGACTTAAACATAACTGATGAAATTTCGGTGTATTTATTAGGTTCACCTCTGCCTATCCCTCGAGGATTACAGGTGTGTATTAAGCTAACAAAACTGTTAACTACCGTGGACTACAATTTACCTCAGTTATGTATTTATTCTGTAAGTGAACAATGTATGTTCTTTTAGAATAATTAAAGAATCTTTAAACCGAACCGAATGCTACGTTATGTTACTTATCAAATCCCAGAGTCAGTTCCAGGTCTCAGTCCACTCGGTCCATACTGCATTAATAACAAGAAGCTCACTCCCACATATTCGACTAAAATATAAGTGACGAAAATGTGAGTGCAGTACACTTCAGCACGGCACAGAAAACACAAACCTTTTGTCCAAAAACATATAAAACTCCATTGCAAAATCCGTGAAAATTATTTCACTTTTTCATTAAAGCCCAGCTTATCGCCCTCGCTGTTTTCCGGGCTCACGGAAACTGCGATGAGCGCAAAAAGTTTTAATGAACAAAGGATAATGGCCGGTATGAAACAACGCTTATTTTGTGGCACCCGCTGATTCATACTGAAACTGTTAATTAGTGCGAAATTAAATATATATGGTGGTTGGTTTATTTTGGAACCTTGAAATAAAAGGATGATATATTGGTGTTTTAAAATAGTTCCTTTTTAGTGAACATGTTGGCAATATATCACCTTTTGTTGTAACACTACCTTATTCATGTCCTCCGTGATATTAATATTTAACCATTTAAACCACGAAACCGTAAACCCGGAGCCGAAATCAATTAACCTACGGGAGCGCTCTGGCAAAATAAAAATATTCTCTGTAATAATTCAGGTCATATTCTAACTATGTGCCATCTTCATCGAAATTCAAAGGTAACAGACAGCTTGACAGACAGAGAAACTGACGTATTTATAATATTTCTCTCCAGGATATTGCATAGAACTACTGGATTACTCAACAAAAATATGTTAAAGTAATCAAAACTTCTCCTACATTCCTTAACTCAACATAAACCAGCCACAATTGAATCGTATCACCACATTCATGAATCACATTACTCGGTATCTGCATACATTAATATTTAACTATCTCGCACTAGGACGACCGCTCGCGGCAGCGTTTGAGCTGCTAATGACATTATCGCTTCCCCCACCCCTCGGCCTAACGAGAGCGCGACCTACCCGCATTATGGTAAAACTATTTACTTATTTATCTTCGAACCTAGTCTCTGGAGGATAGAGGTATACATAGAATGGCTTTTATTGGTGGTATAACGAAATGTGTGGAACTATTGTTTGTAGTAGGTACTACTACGTATTGATGGTGGTTTGCAATGCCGTTAGGGACATTTTAAGAGAGCAATGTTTGCAATGTTTTGCTCAGCAGAAAAGTTAAAAATCCGACAGCACGTTCAATGCCTTCGATCAGTTCGATGCTTCTGCATCTAATTAGTCACTAGCCACGCGATAAAGAAGAATTTCGTTGTTGTTTAGTTTAAAGTGATTTTACAAAGAACATGGGTTACTCTGTGTGATCGCAATATGATATTGTTTTACCAATGCTTTTCTTGAACGTCGTGCATTTTCTAGAGTAAACACAATATTTTCTGTTGAACGGGTTTAATGAAACACGATATCCACGGCATCAATTTTTAATGCAGTGTCTTTGTAGACAAAGTCAAGAGTTATTTATGAGAATAAAATTGATCTCGCTTGCTGCAATTTAATAAAAGAAGAGGTATTTTGTTGTCAAGTGACATAAAAACGAATAAGTAGTTAATTTTTTGATAGCCTATTTAATACTTTATACATTTATTAGGTTAAACTAACTATATACATTAATAATTAAAAACTATTAAACTAAAATAAATAAACTAACAACAAACTATCGAAAACACACGAACAACGCTGTCAGCTGGTAATGTGCCCAAGAGACTGGCGGCGTTGCCACGTTGTATGGCAACACTTAGTCTCTGGCAAAGGTAAAAGCCAGCCGTTGGGTCACGGGAAGCGTCAACTACGCGTTTCGAAATTTCCTCTAACAGCCTATTTTGAAAACATTATAAGCAGGATTAACATTATTACGGATTCTGGATTTGTGCCCGGATGATGGCATTGGCTCGACCCCTATTTTATGGGACCTAAATATAACAAGCGAGTGTGGGTGTACTATTTAGGTACACCTCTGCCTAACAATTCGGAGATTACACGCATGTTATGTGTGCTTGTTGTATTATTACAATAAATTCCAGTAAACATTATTATAAAAAAATATATATACATTCAGAAATACAGAATACAAATATCTTGCCTAAGTTGGTCTGTGGATGGTTGACCACCCATTATATACCGAGTTTCCTCCGTGCCTCGGCAAGCACGTCAAGCCGTTGGTCCCGGCTGTCAATTGAAGATCTTTGATAGTCGTTACAAATAGTCAGTGGCCCGAAAGTCTGACAACCAATCTTACCAATGGGTATCGTATTAACCAGTACTAATTGGGTTGTGGAGGTTAGATAGGCAGTCGCTCCATGTAAAATACTGTATTCAACTGCATCCAGTTAGAATGGAAGTCGACCCCAACATAGTTGGAAAAAGGCTAGGCAGATGATGAGAAAATCAACTAAAAGTATGGAAACTAAAGGTACCCAAACAATTTACTACCACAACAAGGATCTACAGTACTTAATGACATGGGCCCGTCCCAAAAACGCCCTAACGTTTCTATTTCCAAGTCAATCAATAACAATTTAGGAAGGCAGTTTAACAACATGATTGATCGTTTACATATAAATTGAGGTGATGAAGGTAACATAAAGGTTTTATGGGCCCATATATGTACTTGGGAGGAGTAATAAACGAAGTATTTGGTAACGCAAAATCGTGGGAAACACCTGGATGAGGGATGCACAGAACCTGGAAGTGTAGATGAAGAAAGGTGAGGCCTATACCCAGTACTCAGCAGTAGGTGATCCCGAGCTAATATGATGGTGATGAAATATGTTGACAGACAACAGTGACCCAGAATTAAACTCAGTGGCGTAGTGTATCGGAGAGGTATACAGAGTGTAAACAGACTCTTCACGAAGCCGTTAACCAAACGTTGTGTACATCAAACTAAGTAACTTTACGCAAAAATTATTGCTGGGAAACGAAATTTTTTTTTGGGGTAAAATATTACGTTTCATGTTATGACTGATTATGAGAGCAGCGGTGGCCCAGTGGTAGCGACCCCGACTTACGAACAGTAAGTCGTGGGTTCGAACCCAGGCAGGCGCATTACTTTGTGTAATTTATTTCATCACCACTGCTCTCAAAAACGGTGAAGGAAAACATCGTGAGGAAACCGGCATGTCCTAGAACCAAAAATTCGAAGACATGTGACATCTACCAATCCGCACTGGGCCCGCGTGGTGGATTATAGCCCATTCCCTCTCAAAGAGAGGAGGCCTGTGTCCCAGCAGTGGGAACATTTATAGGCTGATGATGATGATGATGATGATGTTATGACTCAATGAAACGCTTTCAAAACACTGTGCTGATGGATGGATTGAATAGCACGGAGGTCTTGAAGGTGTCTTAAGAAAAAAAAAAAACAACCAGCCTAAGAACAGCTTTACAAGCGTATCATGGATATGTAGCCTCCAACCTACGATATGGTATTCTTTTATGGGGTGGCTCAGTAGAATTTAATAGAGTATTCCTGGCTCAAAAACAGTGCATTCGCGCACTTTGTAACGTGGATTCATTAACTTCCTGCAAACCATTGTTCCAAAAAATAAATTTACTAACAGCACCGTCCATGTATATATTTGAATCTTGTATTTTCGTCAAAACACATCACTACCTATACAAATCCTTTGGTGACTGTTCTAATTTTAATACCCGTTATCCAAATAGCTTTTCCTTGCCTAACATAAAAAACTGATCTGTATAGAAGAAACTGTTACCCTATGTCAATTAAATTATTTAACTAACTAACTTTATCTAATGAACTGACAGAACTACGGTCCATTACATTATCCCAAAAAAAATGTATGCCTGGTTAGTCAATAAATCTTTCTACACGACCCAGGAGTACCTTAGTTATAAGAATAGAAAATTATTGTAAAATACTAAAGACTATGTTCCTATTCTAGTGCAATAACAGCTAGGTAACTTATTATAAAATAAAGAGTACTTAGTTATACTATCCTTTTCAGTTCATGTTGTTGTAAGTTATTATTTTATGTTTCGTATACCAGAAATGGTTAATATGAGGTTTCCTATTGTTATATGATATAATGTAACATTTATATACCATCTATCTACCCATATTATGCGAATAAATTATTTGATTTGATTTGATTTGATTTCGAATTTTTGGTTCTAGGACATGCCGGATTCCTCACGATGTTTTCCTTCAACGTTTTTGAGAGCAGTGTTGATGAAATAAATTACACAAAGTAATGTGCCTGTCTGGGTTCGAACCCACGACTTACTGTTCGCAAGTCGGGGTCGCTACCACTGGGCTACCGCTGCTCTCAGGCACTACTTAACCTGCTGTGATTAGCCACGACCTCCTGGAAACCCAGTATCTTTAAAGAAGTTTTTAGTTTCGACGGTTGAATTGCGTTGTGGAAGTCAGTTACACAGGCGCTCGATATAAAATGCTGGAATTCAGCTGCACCCTGTTAGACTGGAAGCCAACCGCTATTATGTAGTTGAGGCGAAGATGATTATAAGTTTTGTAGGAAAATGAAAATGACGCAAAAAAAACAAAACGCTCAACTAACTACAGAAGCTACGGAACACGACCATGAAGCCTATAATCGACTGTTTAAGTCAGACTCCTTTAAAATATCAGTCAAACTAGGAAGATCAGATTACGGACTGGCTCCGGACAAAGACACTATCTAATCACAAAAATATGTACTGAAAGATCAGGTCAGTGTACGTGTCCGCGTCCACAATTTACCCGTAACGGTTTGATCGATTCTTAAGATACCGCTTTACATTAATAAAGCCTCTCAAGAGCGAGACAACTTGGTCCACAGTATCAAGTATTCACGATAGAACACCATTAACGAAATTAACACTTTTAATGGAAAATGATCTTTATTCATAAGGGTTATTAACTGGAATCCTATAACGAATAATTAGGTCAGCGCGCACAAAGAATATTGGCATGAAAAATTGTTGTGTTCAAAATAACAGGTATTTTTGGTACGTTATTTATAGTTAGTAGTTTTTGTAAACAAAATTATATACTTTGAAACCAATATTTGAATACCGAACTCGACACGGTTTGGATTACTTCTATAGAACGGCAACGTATACTTACACCAAGGACTGTTATGGCATCGCTTCGGATTGGGATTAGCAAGTGAAGAGTTGGTAGCAAACAAGAAATTGTGAGCTATATTACAACTAAAAAACCCGACTACTGAAAAATCACGCTCTAATTAAATTAAATGTAAAATAGCCTCCTCTTATTGTTGAAGTCGGTTAAAATAAAGCCTATGTTACCCGGGCCATAATAAGGAATCGATTGACACCTTATTCATGAAAATCAGATGAATAGTTTAAGGACTGCTAAAATCATAACCCATCTTTTTAAATTCGCCGACATCCGATTTTTAGTGTAAAATATTTTTTTTGGGATTTAGTGGTTTTTTTTTAAGTCTGTGGTTTTCTATTTTGAAAGGAGTCTTAGGTTTTGAGTTCAAACCCGGTTTACTTGGTGTAATTTATTTCTTTATGGGGCTATTTGGCGTAGCCGTGAGTCACACAAAATTTTTTGTTTAGTTCGTAAGTTTCATTCTGTATCTTTTTTTTTTACATATTTTTAAGCTATTGCATAGCTTCTATCGCGGGCCTTGAGCGTGGAGACCGAATCCAGAAATTTCGTAACGAAAATAACCTAACACCTAGTGCCTAACACGTAGTGTCAGATATTGACAAGTCTAGGTTATTATTTTTAATCTACTGCTGGAGCTAGGAGGTTAGGTTGTATAGGTTTTTTTTAGGTAAAAACCTATACAACCTAATAATAACCTTGGCTTGTCAATATCTGACACTACGAAAGTGAATAAATAATTATAATTACATAAGTTGATAAAAAATGCTATTCAATAGCTTTACCGCGGCAGTCTCCGAGTGCCACACGTCTTTTTTTTATTTATTTATTTATTTGCTACACCAACAGCAGTACATACTTAAAATTAATAAAAAACAATAAAAAAAACATGAAAGTGCTGGTATATATGCCTATTATTATATTGTGTGTACTTGTAGCATGTGCCAATAAACGTTTTTTCTTTCTTTCTTTCTTTCTTTCTTACTCTCAAAACGGTAAAGGAAAGCATCGTGATGAAACCGTCACGTCTTTTTTAACGCAAAATTTGATGTTTTGTGACGACGGTTTCCGAAGAAAGGTGACATCCACCAACCCTCAGTGTACCCGCGTAGTGGATTATGACCCAGCCCCTCTCACAGAGGTATGTGTCCCAGCGATGGGACCGTGTATACTAATTATGCTGAAACCAAAGAAATTTATAAAACGAAGAATACATTGATCCAGAAAATTGACGATTTTGACACACGAATGCTAAGCTGACAAGCTGGTGTATTACACAAGAGAGAGTAACTCGTTACAAAGTAGTAACAAGTAATAGATTACTTTCTTCGTCTTGTCCCGTCTATTGCTCGCTCATATTTAAATTAATTTTGCTGAAACTATGTTAGTGTCAGCAAATTGGTGTACAGGTAAAAAAATGCACAAGTTTTCCTTATACATCAAAACAATACAAACATATTATAATATCTTTTTCTCATTACCATTTACAGACATTTCCACTTAAATTATGTTGTAAGAAAGACATACACGTGTTTATTTGTGTGTTTGTTATTGAAAACGAAGTGTGTAAATTGTCAAAAAGAAAAGTTGTTTTTAATTTATGGCCTACAAACACGGTGGGTGTTGGTAGAACATAAATAAAATGCAGCGTTAGGTAATATATACTGTATCAACATATTGTGTATGTGGTGCGTACCTCATCAATTTTGTCGTCAATCGAAATATAGATGAAGGCTTAGATTATAAAATATAGATCCCTCTTTTGAGGGTACACGATTTTAAAGAATTTAGTTTGGAATGTCTTAACTATGTATGCTGTAATGAGCTCGTGGCAAAATAAAAACAGCCGCTCGGGTTGATCTTTAGGTTAAGCCGTGCTTGCCTACGTTGGTCTGTGGACGGGTGACCACAAATTCCATAACGGGTTTCCTCGGTGCCTCGCAAAGCACGTTAAGCCGTTGGTCCCGGCTCACAGTGGAACGAATGTATGGGAGCGGTTGGACGTAGACATGTCCGAAAAAAAAGAGTAAAATTATGCCAAACTAATGATGCCATCTTATTCGATTACTTAATGCCTTCATAACTTGTGGTGATGAATTTCTTCATAACTCCCATATTTCGGGAGTAATTTGAGAAAATGTGAAATTTTACTATGAAAATGAGTGTATCGAGCTCTCTCCCTCCTGATTCCGGGCTTGTTTCAAGTAGCGGTCTCTAATATCATAATGCTAATACTAAGAGCTATATTTAATACTAAGACACATAGTGCGCCAAATGTGCACTTTCTGGGATAAAGAGTGATGTTTATTTTATAACACAATTTTTTTATTTTTTGTTTATTTTGTTGATTAAAACCGTTTTTCTAAAGGTTTACCTTATTACAATAACATTTCTGAGCAGCCAATTAGAGAAGATATAAGCTAATTAGGATATATAATTAGGGACTTAAGGTTTACATATAAAACTGATGCACTAATGATTACTGATAAGAACATTGCTATTATTTAATTACTAAATGGCTCTTAATACACTAATTTAGCATGCATCATTTACTAATTATCACAATAACTAATTACCTTGCAATATTTAACAAAGGATACCTGGGATACCTGGATTTTATATAAATAGGTCACTATTAGTAACTTTAAAATCAGTGTTGATTTACACCTCGTTGTATCCAAGCTAATCTCGCAATGTATTTTCCAAATTTTAATACAAATCTTGATATTCACGTTGCTTTATGCGCACGCGCACATAAAGATTTACGCGACTTTAACTATTTGTTCAGTGTTTTAAAAGATAACAGTTGTGTTCAGTTATGTGAAAGTGCTGAAACAAGTTTAAAAGACTGGTGTCGTCGATTTTGCTACCGCATTTATGCAAAATGGACACAGTCTGGAAGAAGCACAGATAAGTTTCGGAAGAAACATGAGATTTGGCTACAGGCTGCAATTCAATGGCCGGAATTACAGAATGAAAATATGGAACCTTCTACAGAAAATATAAGTGACGTCATCGAGCCCATAATTTCTCCTGCTAAATCTGATGCTTCAACTTGTACACATCCTAGTCCTCGTAAATCTTTTGAGGACCTTAGTAACCGGCAAAAAAGAAGACGCACTGAAGATAGTCTTTCATGCAGCAGTAGCAGCGCTGAAATTATGTTTTCGGCCGAAAGGGCGCTTCAAAAGGCAGGACAAAGCGATACAGCTTATGTTATGAAATACTTGACGGAGAATCCAGAAGAGGCCTCAAAAATCAAAGCCTTCATTGAAGGTAAATCAATTCAGGTACGGGAAATATCCCCTTTGAAGGCATTGGCTCTTTATGTATCGATGAACTTATCGAAATGGCGCTATAACACTCTTCGGGATTTCAACACTCAAGAAGGAGCTCTTCAATACCCGAGTTACTACATGTTGGTTAAAGAAAAAATTAAGTGCTATCCGGCCAAAGAAGATCTCACAGTTACAGAGAGCTCTGCAAAAATCAAATTACAAGCCTTGATGGATTTAACCTCAAGAAGACTTATTAGGTCGTTAGAAACCCCTGTTGATCCCAATCAACAGCTCGTATTGACCAGCAAATGGGGTTTTGACGGATCATCTAGCCAAAGCATTTATCATCAAAGGACGAGTGAAGATGAGCAAATCGATCTTGCTAGTAATTTTATGATTAGTCTTGTACCACTGCGGCTCGTCTCAAAAGGTGTAACAATTTGGGAAAACGAGCGACCATCTTCCACTTCATTTTGCCGGCCAATATTGTTTAAGTTTATAAAGGAAACCAAAGAAAATGTGCAGAGAGAGATGGCTGAAATCGAAGCAGAGATTGAAGCCTTAACTCCATCCACCATCACTGATGGAATTAGTGTCAAACACCAACTGCTGTTGACAATGATTGATGGTAAAATTCATTCCATTATATCCGATACAGCAGCTTCAGTGTGTGACATATGCAAGGCTTGTCCTAAAGAAATGAATAATTTAGAGTTAATCAAAGATAAACACGCAAACGAGGACATGTATAAATATAGCTTAAGCACCCTTCACGCTTGGATTCGCTCAATGGAATGCTTATTACACATTTCCTACAAATTAGACATAAAATCATGGCAAGTAAGGGGTGGTATAGCAAAAAGGCAAGTTGATGACAGGAAGAAAAGAGTTCAAGAGGCTGTAAGAAGAGAAACGGGCTTACTTCTCGATGTTGTGAAACAAGGCAGTGGATCCACCAACAATGGCAACTCGGCAAGGAGATTTTTTGAAAACTACACTAAATCTGCTGAACTGACCGGAATAGATGCTATGCTTTTAAGAAAAATCTGTGTGATCTTGCAGTGTATTTCATCAGGAGAGAAGATCAACGTAACTAAATTCCGAGAGTTCTGCTTTGATACTGCTAAGCTTTACGTGGAGTTATACCCATGGTATTATATGCCTTCTTCACTTCATAAAATTTTAATGCATGGGCCAGACATAGTTCAGAACATGTCAATTGTGCCCATTGGTTTTCTATCCGAAGAGGCATCTGAGGCTAGAAATAAAGATTTTAGAAAATATAGAGAGGGGCATTCTCGAAAGCATAGCAGTATCTCATGCAATGAAGATATTATGCACAATCTTTTACTGTCTTCTGATCCACTTGTTACAAGTATCCGTCCAAAAGGAAATGAGTTTATAAAAAAATCTTCTTTTAAGGAATTTTATGAGCTTACGGATTCTGAGAAAAGTGATATCGAATTTGTTAACATAAATGATTTAGCGGACATCGATTCTGAATTTGAATTAATTGATGATGATGATGATGACGAAGATAATTAAATGATGTTATTGTTTTAAAATGTGTAACTTAGTAAATTAGAGCTTACATCTTAATTATTTATTGTACTTTTAATGAAACTAGGTAATTTATTATCAACTTACTTAAAAGTCATACTCTCATCAGTTCTTGTGAATATTTTTGTTAATATATATTTCTGTATATATATAATATATTTATAGACCTCTTAATAAGTCTGTCTGCGGTTTAAAGTAAATACAAATGGGGAAAAAACGTTTTTTTTTTTAATTTTCATTTCCTTTTATCCCAGAAAGTGCACATTTGGCGCACTATGTGTCTTAGTATTAAATATAGCTCTTAGTAATATCATTACGATATTAGAGACCGGTACTTGAAACAAGCCCGGAATCAGGAGGGAGAGAGCTCGATACACTCATTTTCATAGTAAAATTTCACATTTTCTCAAATTACTCCCGAAATATGGGAGTTATGAAGAAATTCATCACCACAATTTATGAAGGCATTAAGTAATCGAATAAGATGGCATCATTAGTTTGTCATAATTTTACTCTTATTTTTCGGACATGTCTACGTCCAACCGCTCCCATACATTCGTTCCACTGTGCGGCTGTCTTTTGTACATCTTTGACAGTCGTTACAGTTAGTCACTGGCCCAAAAAGTCTGATAACCAGTCTTACCAAGAGCTATCATATTACCCAGTATTAACTGGGTTGTGGAGGTCAGTTAGGCAGTCGGTCCATGTAAAATACTTGTATTCAGCTGCATCCGGTTAGACTGAAAGCCGACCCCAACATAGTTGAGAGAAGGCTAGGCAGATGATGAACTATGTATGCTGTAATAAGCAATTAAGGTACACCTGATCTGCGAAAAAAATTTGAAGAAAAATAAGCCTAAAAGGTGTATCTAGTAAGGCTAAATTTTCCCCATTTTCCTTTCCTCAGATGCGTTAATTTTATTGAGGCAATATTTTAGACATAATCTAATTATATAATTTGATATAGGTCTGGAACACAGCATTATGTCAAACTGACATCAATAATTATACAAAAAGCTGTGATAGCTTAGTGGTGTGCGACCGTTGACTGCCTGATTTTTAGGATTCATTTGCATATTGTTTAATTATCACTTGCTTTGGTGAAGGAAAACATCGTGAGAAAACCATTACATGTAAAGCCAAGTCAGAGCCCCATGGGCGGCATAAAAACTGTGACACCAGGTTAGGCACCGACCACACGATAAAGAAACAATGATTATAAACCAGAGGTACTCGACACTATTTTATTTGGTACAGAGAACCATAAGCAAATATTTGAACCAAATCTAATTTTAAACTGAGCCTTATTTAAATAAATGTTTTAACATTCGTCATTAACACTAGCAAACAAAAAACCAAAAAGTTTTGCAAGTTAAATCCTAAGCTTTGAAATGGTAGGATTGCGTCAAAAGCCGCTTACTGGGTTTAAAGCTAAAGCGGAAGATAGACTAAACGTATTTACAGTTGTTGGATTCAAATCCAAGGAGCCACGCTTCAGAACGTTTTGAACGACAACACATATAAATCGAATCAACTACATAGATGCAAAGCGATTTAATACAGGGTGTAAATTGACTCTTCACGAAGCCTAAAGGCACTTGTTTTCCCCATCATTGCGATAGTTTTTTGTTCTAGACCATACCTGGGAACCTTCTAGTTACGGAGATATTGGGGGTCAAAGTTCGAACTTATTCAAAAGTTATTTTTTATAGACATGTTTTTAATGTATTTTTTTTACTTAAGACACCTTCACGACCCCCGTAATATGCAAACCATCCTTCAGCACAATGTTTTGAATGCGTTACATTGATTCCTACCGTAAAACGTGATTTTTCACCCCAATTAGAGAGGAACCTCCTAACAAAACCTGTATTGTTAGGAGGTTCCTCTCTCTGGAGCCCTGTTCCCGTTCCGGTGGGCTACTATTTTTTATATTTTTAAATGTTTTTTTGTGTTGTTTTATATTGAAATATTTAAAAATGTATTAAGTGTTTATATAAATAATATGAAAAAAAAATTTTTAAATATTTTTTAATGTTTTTTTTTTTATATTGTTTATATTCGAATATTTAAAAATGTTAATAATATTTGAAAAAATAAACAAAGGATATAAAAAAAAATTGTATACTATTTTTTTAATATTTTTATATGGTTTTTTTAAGAAATATTTAAAAATGTAAATTAATGTGTAGATTATTGAATAAACGAAAATAATAATAAAAAATGTTTATATCTCTCTAGCAAATAAAGAACATCAGTACTATAATGTAACATATTTATACAGGAAAAAGTATATTATTTGTGAGAGATGGCACCTAAACTAAGCCGAGGCCTGTATTTTAGAACACCAGGTCCCCATTAAGATAAATATTAAGGAATCTAACAAAACTAGTGCCAGATGAAAAAAAAAACAGAAAAAACCAGATGGGCAAACGTATTATAGAACGTACGTACGTTGTGTATTGAATTTCTCAGGAGCAACCTCGGAGCCTTCATTTGTGCCTGGATGATGGTAATAGGCTTGCCCCCTACTACATGGGACTTAAACTATAACATGTGTCTTAAACATAGTCACGCGTAAACTAGGCGTTTCGAAATTTCCTTAAATAGGCTATGAGCACTCGGACCCCACGGACCCAGAGTTTCAACCCAAAACGGCTCGAAAATATAGTTACCACAAAAGTTTCTATATTTACGCCGCTTGAGGTTCTCTGCAGCCGCAGCGGCAGCACCAGCACAGCACGATGAGCTTGGAAGATGGGATGGCGCAAGAGTATCGACGCATGTTGCGTCCCACACTAAAGGTCTACCCATCTTTCAAGGAATCAAAGACATGCCGTCCGGTCTCTTGCCATCGTCGCGTGCCAAGCCATTGGGTACGGAACCCTTGAAAACCTGAGATTGATCTCGTTCGAGTAGGTCCTGTTTCGCTAATACTGTCAATTATTCTTTGCAAAAAAACCAACTGATGGCTTTATTTCACCAATATCGGTTCTAAAACAGCTTCTCCAAATTAACCTCAACCAAAACCCTGATCAAATGTAACAACTTACAAGCTAAACGGAACCCAGAAACACTTCCGAAAAATCTACATATACCCAACTGAACATTACCGCACCACTGGACTCGATTCATATAATATTCCTAGAGTTTTCAGCACTTTTCTTTACGCTCCAGTTACTTCACGTACATAATTGAATATGCACAGTTTAAACAGTTGAGTATAACACGATGGAAATTCATTTTTCTGTATGTTTATTTTATTGGTGAACGTGTTTACCGATACACAGTGTGAGGACATTTGCTAGAAAAATATTCTATGAAAACAGTAGAAATTTTCCAATTGTGAAAAGGTAACGGTTTTGTAATGGTCCTGTATGTTGGACCATTGGTTTTATGATTTGTTTTATAATGTTAGCAACTTGTTTCTGCGTTTTTGGGTTTAGTTAAATATCGGTTATTGTTGTATGGGTAGGAGGAGCTCGTGGCTTCATAATACCAGCCGCTCGTGTCGATCTTCAGGTTAAGCCGCTTGCCTAGGTTGGTCCGTGGATGGGTGACCACCTATAACATACTGAGTTTCTGCCGTGCCTCGGAAATCACGTTTAGCGATTGGTCCCGGTTGTCATTTATATATCTTTGAGAGTCGTTACAGGTAGTGGCCCGAAAGACTAACAAACAGTCTTACCAAGGGGTATCGTATTACCCAATACTAACACCACTTCATAATAAATACCTACTGGTATTCAGCTGAATCTGGTAAGACTGGAAGTCGACCTCAACAAAGTTGGAAAAGGCTGGGCTGATGATGTTGTTAAGTTAGAAGGCAGGTAGAAGATATCTTAAAGAGTTCGCATGAGTGAATTGCCTTCTTTAGCTAATCATGTATGTCTGTATATTTGATAAGGGTTTTACTGTTTGTGAATGTGATTTTTGTGTTTGTAAAACCACCCATGATAAAGGAGAAAATACAATTCACTGACAAACAACAGTTGTAAGCTCCTCATCATCAGCTCGTGCCCTTTCCCAATCTATTTGGGGTCGGGGCAGCAGGCATGCAAGAAGTCATTGTCTTCTTCTTCCATACTTCTCTGTTACTCGTCATTTCAAAGTTGTAAGCTCCGTTTCCTGTTAATTGCTTATTTATTGAACATCATGTTTGCCCAGAATATGATGGAAGAATATTCTTTTTTATTTTTTTGATTAATATCTGTACATTTTCATATTGTAAAATTATTATGTACGCACGACGGCTGATCAAGCTATACAAAACCAGTTTATGCGGATCTCTCATTGTACAGAAAATATATACAAAGCTAGGCCACGTTATAATGGAAATGTAAAGCCTGATGTGTCTCCGAGTGTACATTATTCAGACTACAAAATACAGAACTAAAATTATAATAAAAATTCAATAATGTAAACAAATATTATGTCACTAGTTACAAGATCGACAACGATTAGGATCTACAATCGATACAAGATTGATAGCTTGCAATATGAAAAGTAAATAGGGAAATAATATTTATTTTTATTCCAATATTTGTATAAAAACCTATTATTTACAAGCCACCGTTTAGTTTTAAATTACACAAGGGTCGAACAATATCCCTTGAGGAAAATGGAAGAATTGATTCGTGAAAAATCGCTTATACAGGGTAGGGCGAATATTTTTACCCTTTTTTTGGTACGGTAGGCCGATATTTGTTGCCTAAGGCAGGCTATTTATTCAGTTTTGAAAGCGTCACTAATTTTAATTGTTATGTTTTAGCTGTATTTTATTTTAAAACTCTTGTTGCTATAAATTATTTATAATATTGACGGTTTTGCCGCTATTATTAGAAAAAGATGTGCATCCCTGATGTCTCGTGTTCGCGGCGGCTCCAACAGTATTCTCAGTGTGTTCGTAGATCGGTGGGATTCCCCGATGTTGCGGAGGTGGATGCGGCTCCATGCCGAAATTTAATTGTATATATCTATATGCCTGTAACCTACTAACACTAGCATTTAAGTTAAAATTGTTACTAACCCTATGGACTCCGGTCTGAAATAAAAATATTCTATTCTATTCTATTCTATAAATTGGTTAGGTAGGTTATTTGAAGTCTACTTAAATGATTTTCATTATAAAATACCCTAGGTATTATTTTTAATTTGGTTTGGTTTTTTTTTATGTCAAATGGGGTATCATCGACCCGTCCCAAAGACAATGGTGCCGATTCCCTTGTTCACAAACTAAACTAAATTTAAGTTGAGTGCATCTTTTTCTCTCTATTTCATTATGAAAAGGACAGAAGATAATTAATTATTAGTTTAGTTCTGTCAAATTAGTCAGCACTTGACGTAACTTGATGTAATTTTAGTGGCCAACTTTTTAATCACGTCTAAACTTGTGTCTGGCGCTGGTTAACTTGACAGCACTAAACTAAAATTTATCTTCTGTCCTTTTCTGAACTGAACTGAACTTAAATTTGGTTTAGTTTGTAAACAAGGCAATCGGCAACAATGTCAGTGTGGAGCCTCTCTACAGGATATGCCCCACCTCCTTGTTTGCCCATCCTGAACAGGCACCTGCACCTTCCAGGATTTAAATGAAGCCAATGACAGAACTGTGCAGGTGGCAATATACTGATCGGGTATTATTTGAGTCTATCGACATGCAAAGAAGGAGTAGATTATTTGTTTAATTGATTTTACGTTTTATAAATGTCTATTGCCATCAACCGAGCACAAATCTAAACTCCGTGGCTGATACTGAGAGGTTCCTGTTGGAAAAACTCAATAACTCTTTGCCCGACCCGAGAATCAAACCTAGTACACCCCCATGCTCAGCAGTCACACTTGTCACCACTAGACCAACGCTCTATGGCAGTAGTCTCGCCTCCTATTAGATCAGACTTAAACATAACTGGCGACATGTGGGTGTACAAGTATGTACACCTCTGCCTTACCCTTCGGGGATTACAAGTGTTATGTTATGTTATGTAGCAGCCGATTTGAGAAAATAACTTTAATAAAATAAACTAGAAATAATAATAAAATCTCACTTCAAATTCCAGTTCCTACTCTAAGTCCAAATTCAATTCTAGATATCGATTCCACTATTATGGAGCGGGAAATTTACGTCACTCACTTAAAAATTTATAGTTTTAACTGAAATAGCCGACGCTATGGCTTTATAAATACATTCGAGTCTGTAGAGTTTAATTTCCAACTGCAGTCAATGGTATCAGAGTCTAAATTAGAATCGCAATAACCTTTTCGAAAGCTCGTGGGTGAAATGTTTTCGGAAACTACGGCCATGAAAAGTAGAGAAATGTTCCCAACTTCGACTAATTACTACTTCTGAAGGTTCCATACCTTTTTTGAAAAATGGAACCCTTATAGAATCACTCGGTTGTCTGTCTGTCTGTCTGTCCAATTCAGTTGAAATTTGGTACACATATGTAAGTCGAACTGATATAATACGAACGTGTAACGTAAATTAATGAATTTTAAACATGGGGGTTAAAGAAAATGAAAGAAAATGTTTTGAAAACTACATCGTTTTCATCGTTCGGTTCATTGTGAGCATCTCAAATATATTTTTTATAATTTTAAGATAAATAGTTTTGAATTTATTTAAGAAAATAGGCGAAAATTGATCGTTCCCCCTTAACTCGGAACTACAGGGCCGAAAATTTTGAAAAAAATACAAAAAATAGTTCTTTGTCTATGTATAGATTACAGGAAAACCAACATCTATTGTATTAAAAGTAACATAGAAAAGCGTTCGGAACCCTCTCCACGCGAGTTGAACTCATCCGGTTTTTCTAGACCAATATGCTCGAAAAAGTAGTTCTGAAAGAAGTCAAATATTGACCAATCAACTACGCCCAAACCAAAGCGATAGTCACGCGGCCACTCGACAATCGCGTTCATTTTGTTCAGCGAAGCCAGTCGTACCAATAGGAGGCCTAGTATGGCCGCTTTAGACCATCAGAAAGCGCCTTTCGTGTGTTTAAAAAATGAACAAAAACTTGCGAACAACTATCGCATATTTGCGCGACCGATTGTTTTGGTTGGGATGCTGGTCAGTATCCAGAGCTCGCTTGCAGAAAGCACAGGTGTCATTTACAAAAAGGGCTATTAAAAATGTACAAAATAAACCGGCCAAGTGCGAGTTGGACTCGCGCACGAAGGGTTCCGTACCATAAACCGAAATAAAAGTTTCTTATACGGGAGCTTTAATTATTAAATAATTTATTATTTGTTGTTATAGCGGCAACAGAAATACATCATCTGTGAAAATTTCAACTGTCTAGCTATCACGGTTCATGAGATACAGCCTGGTGACAGACAGACAGATAGACGGACAGTGGAGTCTTAGTAATAGGGTCCCGTTTTTACCCTTTGGGTACGGAACCCCAAAAAACTCCTACGACTTTTACTTTTTTCTATCCATTTTAAAGAACCTTAATCATTTTTTTGAGACAGAGTGATTCTGCGAAAAACACTCCAACATAAGACCTTTTCGGTTTCAGTCGAGGATTAGTGTAATGCCTCCTGTGGCCCTCAGACATAATCCTACGCCTCCCAACCCAAGACGGCTTTGTCATCGAAAGTAAAGGCCCTCGTCCGTCGCGCTTTTTACAGCTGCAAACGTGAAATAAACAACACATAACAAATCGCAACTTTACATATCATAACATGCGGCTAAATAATAAATGCTGCATGGGTCAATCTTTTAGGTTAAGCAGTGCTTGCTAAGGTGGTTCCGTGGAAAGGTGAGCATCCATTATGTACTAGTTACCTGCGTGCCTTTGAAAGCAAGTTAAGTCGTTGGTTCCGGCTATCAATTGTAGATCCTTGTCTGTCATTACAGGTAGTCAGTGGCTCGAAAATTTTGCAACCAGTTTTGCCAAGGGGTATCGTATTATCCAGTGCTAACTAGGTGAATCGCTTCATGTAAAATACTGGTATTCAGCTGCATCTGGTTATACTGGAAGCCGGCCCCAACTAAACAGTTATAGTTGGGAAAAGTCTACGCAGATGCTGATGTTCCAAACGCAAAAAAGTCGCAAAGCTTTCGCTTACCTTCGTCCTTGTTATCACGATTCTCTATCTCTACTATTGCGATGTCACGTCGCGATGCAAACGTGATTCGGCATCAATACAGAAATACCTATAAACGCTACAGTTGTACTCTTCGTTCTCCCGATGTCGTCAGAAATAGACGCGCGCTTGTGAAACGCGCGGTTGCATCTCCACAAAATGCAGTGAGCGAAGGTCCTATTATTGTTGTAAATGTAAACAGTGCTATGTTTTCTTTATCGTGTATGTTTTTAAGCCGGGGGTTGTCCTTTGATTGTTTAAATAACAAAGTGAATTGATTATTCGCTTTTATAAGATAGGCAGTTAGATTTTGGTTTTTTGAAGTGAAAAGTTCTTTAGGCGTGTTGGTTATTTTTGAGATGGGGAAAAACAATTGAACTTGCGACACCGTTAAACGACCGTTTTTTCGTTGCAAAGTTAACCGTTTTGCTACATATTTCAAGGCCAAAAAAATACAGTGTATAGTCAAATGTATAAATAAGTAAAAGGCATAAACAAAAATATTTTCCAAACATAATTCAGAAACTTGAAAAAATTAAAAAGTTTTTTTTTTTGTTTTAGAGTTAGCCTTATTGCTAGATTTTACAAGCCCAAAAAATACATGTAGTCAAATGTAAAAGACTTATGCAAAAATATTTTCTAAAAATAATCCAGAATCTTGATAAAAAAAAAAGTTATTACAGCTGTCGGCACTCCCGGAGTTTGGTTTGGTTTTATAATGATTTGCAACTACAAGTAAAATACCTGTAATGTTTCATTTGAATAAAGTTAGTTACGATAGCTTAGGGCCTAGAGTGTCTCGTATTTGAACAAAGGCAAACACATTTTTGACTATTAAAATTCTACCTTATTTCTGGTTTTCTTATCCCAACTAAAATTTTCAATATGAAAGTAAGTTTGTTTGTTTGTTACCTTTTCACGCCTAAACCACTGAACCGATCATCCTGAAATTTTGCATATACGTGACCTTTCATTCCGAAAAAAATACTGTTCCCGACAAAAACACAAGAGTAACGATAGATGGCGCCACGTGTATTTCGAATCATGATTGATTTGTTTTATGGGTGATGAATTGATTTTCCAATTCTAAATTAACGCGAGCCAAGCCGCGGGAAAAAGCTAGTGATTCCATATTCGTCGCTACTCTCGGGCCTCAGGCGTTGGCGAAAAAATATACTTCTTACTTTGAACTGGATTTATGAATGGAATAACTTGAGGATAAGTTTTAATGGGCGAGCTTTTTTAAAATTAGTGTGGGTGTACCTACATACACACGATTTTCTGAGAATTTCTTGAATTGCAACTTTTAGGTGTTTTTGAGAGCAGCGGTGGCGCAGTGGTAGCGACCGCGTCTTACGAACAGTAAGTCGTGGGTTCGAACCCAGGCAGGCGCGCATTACTTTGTGTAATTTATTTCATCACCACTGCTCTCAAAAACGGTGAAGGAAAACATCGTGAGGAAACCGGCATGTCCTAGAACAAAAAATTCGAAGACATGTGGCATCTACCAATCCGCACTGGGCCCGCGTGGTGGATTACAGCCCAATCCCTCTCATAGAGAGGAGGCCTGTTTCCCAGCAGTGGGAACATTTATAGGCTGATGATGATGATGATGAGGTGTTTTTGATGGTCGTTAGCGGCAGTCTTCTTAAAATCAGTTGGGTTAAATGCATAATTGACATAAAATAACATCACACCTGAATTCCTCGAAGGATTAGGCAGAGGTTTACCTAAGAGTACACCCACACTTCGCCAGTTATGTTTAAGTCCCATTTAATAGGGGGCGAGCTTTTTCCGATCAATCGGGCGGAAATCTAAACTCCGTGGCTGCTACTGAGAAATTTCTGATGATAAAACCCAATAACACTTTGCCCGGCTTGGGAATCAAACCCAGGACCTCATGTCCTCAGTCGCATACATGATTGCTACCCAAGAAACTAAAAAATATATGCGTAAAAATATTTTTTTTTGCTTCAAGGTGACTTTGTATTTACCATGGAGTTTATTGAATTGTTTTTTTTTTTTTTACAAAAAGCTTCTTTATCTTAGTCAAAGGAAACAACGATATTAGTGAGAAAAGTCGTGCTGATACGATAGGGTTTTTGTTTAGTACCACCAACTGATGGTCAATTGACAAACCAATTACCCAGATTAGAGTTACGGGAAGATTCACCTAGCTTTTTGAGCTATTTTGGAATTAGTTTCTAGTGTTACAAACCACTTTCCAATAGGGATTTTTCCGGAGTAAAAAATATGATTCCATTTAGTCCGTCAGTTAGATTATAGAAAAATATTGGATACGTATTTTTTGTTTTATCTAATCAATAAAAATTGACGTAGATAAAACGCATCGAAGATCATGAGTATTCTGTACATTTACATTACCTTCTGGTTAAATATGGCTGTTGCTAATTATATTTTTATGTCACCGTGTTTTGTATCCATATTTGCAAAATAAATATCTTATCTTATCTTATCTTATGAGTCCGAGTTGTGACGTCAATCCGCCAGTAAAAGTGTACTGACATTATGATGCCACATGAGTTTTCGATACTTTGTATCGTCTTCATTTTTTGTTTACGTGAAAAAAGAAAAAATATGTGTCAAATATTTTTTGAAAATCTGTCTGACGGACTAATTGGATTTTTTTTCGTAAACTAACCTATTAATAAATAATAATAAATCTTTATTCAGAAACTCAGAAGGTAAAATACAATATTATGAATCTAAAACTAACAATGTAGGTATAACAAGGTATGATGCCTGTACTAGGATAATCCTTAAAATCCTTTATCACAGGCTGGAGGAACTCTAAGAATATTCTATATATAGGACATTATATTTTTTAATATTTAACAATTGAAACAATTTCAAACTTATTAAATATATGTTAGCAATCTACTACCTTAAACCACAACAAGGCAATGGAAACCAGACACTTTTTTAAGAGGAAACTCCTTGTAACATCCTTCCCGCCTCAAAGGAAATCTAATTCCAATTCACTTTCGTAAAAGAAGCAATTTACCTTATTTTGATACAATTTTCTGCTACCCACTTGTTTCAGTCAATCGGTTTTGGGTGTCACGGTATTAAAATTGTGTTTTATTTCCCCAAAAGGAAGACGTGTTATGTCCAAAGAGGGCAATTTTAGATACACAGAAAGTAAAAACAAAAACAGATTTATGTGACTTTTTTCTTAAACAGGAAAGTGTGTCCAGGCCTAATAAGAGGACAATAGATTTAATTTTTTAGAAAACAAAAAAAAGTAGATTTCAGCTTTTTTACCAATTAAACAAAACAAATCTCTACATTACTTTACATAACATCACGCCTGTAATCCCCTTTGGCAGAGGTGTACACCCACATTTCGCCAGTTATGTTTAAGTCCCAAGTAGTAGGGGGCGAGCCTATTGTCATCAACCGGGCACAAATGCAGACACCGTGGCTGCCACTGAAAAATTCCTTATGGAAAAACCCAATAACAATCTGCCCGACCCAGGTATCGAACCCATGACCTCATGCTCAGCAGTCGAGATTGTGACCACTATATGTAGACCAACGAGGCAGTTTTTAACATTTATTATTCAATAACACTATTTAGGGTTGCACCTTATTTAGCAGCACGGAATCGCATCTTTCCATGCTCATAATATATCCTTCCGTCTCGCTCAGAACCGTCATTTACAAGAGCGAGTAACAGAGTGAGAGTGCTATCACACGCGGCTCTGTAACCCTCAAACGCCATACTCCGATAAGCCAGCTGAAGTTCAGTGTCCCTAGTAATGTGTGGCCTACGGTATCACTCGATACAAAAATTCAAATAATAGGGCTTTGTAAAGATGCCGTGTTGACGGCGCGTTCGTGTTCGACGTGCCCCTCAAAGAGATGTCAGCCAGCGAAGGGCCCGCAAGGGCCGATGCCTGCCGGGGCTGCGGGACTGTTCGAAAGAGATACCGCGGCCCTAGAATACAAAGGGCAAGGAAGGAACATGGATGGGTTTTTGTCAGTACAAGTCTGACACTCCCTTCCGCTCCGCCCAGAGCAGGAGAAGTCACTTGATGATTTCCCATCCGAAAAGAAAAGGGCTTTGTAAAGATTCCCAGGACGGATTTATGGCGAACTTTAGCAATGCTAAGCTATGTGCATACAAAACTGTTTGCACGTTTTCCCAAATAGAATGTCTGTTTCCGCTGAAATACCATAAATCTTTTGACTAGTTTTTCTGTTCCCCGAAGTTCCAATAGAGGCCAATTATGGTCTATGAGTGTAAGCTGGTGTTGTTTTTTCTTTTTTTAAATTAGTTTTAACCCTCATTTCCTTCATCGTCCTTATTTGAGGTTACATCACTTTGCGGGCCTGTAGACGTTGAGTAATGGGCTAGCTCGCGTCCGTCCGTCTTCTGACGACAGGCCGTGACGACGGCACGTTCGTGTTCCACGCGCGCCTCAAAGAGATGTCAGCACATCGGAAGGGGGACCCCTTCTAGCAAGGGCAAGGGCCGATGCCTGCCGGGGCTGTGGGACTGTTCGAATGAGATACCGCGGCCCTGGTACACAAAAGGCAAAGAAGGAACATGTATGGGTTTTAGTCAGTACAAGTCTGACACTCCCTTCCGCTCCGCCCAGAGGGCCAGTAAACAGTCTTTTTTTCTAGGTACAAAATAGAATATAATGTAGATAACGGATGTCATTTAGAATTTACACTTTACACTCCATTCAAGGTTCTTTTTCCAAAGCACGCTTTAAGCAGTCACTTCACGTTTTTTGCTGGTCGAATTCTACCTCAAATAAGTTTGTCTGACCTAGTTTTTTGCGTTTTAGAAATCAACCAAGTCTTGGATGAGAATTTTATTAAATTTCAAACTAAAATCGCCTGTACACGTATTGGTATTATTGAAATTCAGGTTTTACCTCATTTCCAACACACTGCGTTTGCATGAGAAAGTCTGGGATGTGAATTGTTTGGCAATTGCCTACCAACTTAAATTGTCTGTAGGTCTATTCGAACCAAAGACTACCATTATTGGACAGTTGTATCCAATGGTACGAGAAACAGTGTGAATCATTTTAAGTTTATTAATATAGGAACTTGATTTTAACCCTTTTTTTATAAGCTGTCAGTACCAGTGACCCTATTTGTGATCTTTAGACAGGCCAGGTGCGTAAAAGGTACTCGCAACCAGCATACAAGCCCGCCACACTATTCCCAAACTACTGTAACTCTTGAAAGTCAGAATTAACAATCAATCTACCACCAGACAAGCGCCGCGACAATGAAGCTCGATGAAGTCCCAGAGAAACAATTTAACTGTCTTGGATCCCGCAACGAAATTAATCAAAACATAATAGCAGAGGAGTAGGAAGCAGCGTACGTATAGACTAAGATGTATAAACGCGGACGAAGCACAAGGACTATGTAAGGTTAGTATCAGGTGGCGCACTACAATGTCTGTCTACTTCTCCGGACTATGTATATTTTTTTGTATGTTTAATAGTACGCCGTAAAGGTAAAACATGACTGTGGTCCTTTCTGCAATGTATTTTACATCTTGCATGCTTTGTGTGTGTATACTCATGTTTCTGACAAATAAATGAACTCTGAACTCTATGAAGGCCCGAAGACGTTCCTTGACTCAAAGCCACAATACATACATTCAAGCCACAAATACATAAAGGACGAGTTCGACTAAACGTACGAATTCTCATTCGGTCCCCAATCTGCTGGTTTTTTTTTTTATTCGCTCGGTTTCAAACCTCGTCTACTCAGTAATTTATCACACACCCATACCTCACTTACACACCACACACATGCACACGACGCACACCTTTACTGTTACTATTGCTCTGGATTTTCATATTTTAATGTAGCCTAATTTACCTGCACGATGGTATTGTATGTATGCCTTTTTTTTTTGTTTTTCGGATGGGAAATCATCAAATGACTTCTTCCGCTCTGGGCGGAGCGGAAGTGAGTCTCAGACTTGTACTGACTAAAACTCATCTATGTTCCTTCCTTGCCCTTTGTGTTCCAGGGCCGCGGTATCTCTTTCGAACAGTACCGCAGCCCATTGTATGTATGCCTTACTTACTATTAATCTTGTTAGATGAAAGAAACCGGTCTCCACGACGCGACGCAGGGAGACCTAGTGTTGAGGCTAGTGATATTCTGCTTTGTAATGCTCTCTTGGACAATAAATCTTTTTTATTATTTTTCCATGTGGAAAAGGCGTGAGTTCATAGTCTCTCAGGGTAAACTGCTGCCATTTGGAGCCAGTCCAACTATACCAATGTTCACAAAAATATTTACAACAGCATAAAGCCTCTACACATTCAACCTTTTTTAAGCGTACGTAATCGCGTTTGGCCCGCGGCACCACGTTTTGCCTATAACTCACTCCACCCATCTGGCGGTCTACACACCCCCTTATAATTTATTATTTATGCTTGGGCTTACCTTTGCCTTAATGTATTCTATTTTCGTTATATCATTCAAAGGTAAAAAAGATCGGTTTTAAATTTTTATCGGGAATGTAATAGGCCGTAAATGTAGACATTTAAAGTAGGCTTCTAGGCCTATAAAATGAACCTAAGCCCCTGAGGTACCCCCGACCCTTGCTCGAGACAGCGACAATGCTGAGCCTGTAGTTTTGAACGAGCCCTTAAATAATAAAATCATTCATATCCAGCCTGTCGCTTTGCTATTGTCGCCCAACGACGCCCAAAGCTGAGGCTCGTACCCCACAGGGGGAGCCCTTAGTTTATAAGTTTTCCGTAGCTGCGAGGCCTTACAATCAAGGCATCCACAGGATAGTCCGATTAAGCAGAACAGGCTGAGTTGCACGATGCCACAAAAAAATGAGATACTTCAATTGTGTAGATAAGGTCTGTCAAAGTTATGTTGTTATGTTGTTGTTGTTGTTATGTTATGTTTATGTTAATAATATCTTAATATCTTGGGACAACCAACACACCGCCATCTGATCCCAAACTAGGCAGAGCCTGTACTATGGCAACCAGACAACTGATAAACATACTTATATATTTCTAAATACATACATATTATAGATAAATTTACACCCAGATACAGAACAAATAATCGTACTCGTCGCACAAAGATTTGTCCTGTGTGGGAATCGAACCCACGACCTCCGTCCTAGCAGTCTGGGTCACTAACCACTAGACCAACAGGCCAATCATGTTATCTTGATAGTTTGTCTTTTGTTTACTGGCAAACATTCTATGATTGTTATAATCTACCCAAATTCTAGAGATAGTTTATTGAACGCTGCATAGAAAGTAAGTACTGTACTACAGCACTGGCACAATTTTTCATGTATGTTGAAAAATAATGACAGGACCAAATAGTTTTTTCATAACAAAGATTTTCTCTCTTTTTGTTTGTAAATTGCCTTAACATGCGTCAAATAAATCGATGTTCTATGTTCTCTCTTTCTTAATTTTTTACTAAAAACAAGTAAATCATCATCATCTGCCTGGCCTTTTCCCAACTATGTTGGGGTCGGCTTCCAGTCTAACTGGATGCAGCTGAATACCAGTATTTTACATGGAGCGACTGCCTATCTGACCTCCACAACCCAGTTAGTACAGGGTAATATGATACCCCTTGGTATGAATGTTTGTCAGACTTTTTGGGCCACTGACTACCTGTAAAAACAAGTACGCAAATCCGAAACAAAGTTACAACAAAAATGGATCGCGTAAATTTTTGAACCGCAAAACTATAACAATGTATGCAAAGGTTTAACCCTAATTCTGACCCGTTTCTGACCCGTTTTGACCGTTGTGTTCAAACTTTTGGTCCTTAATAATTCTAAGAGAAAATTCGTAACGCCTTTAAATAAATTGGACTAGAAAGAAAAGATGTTCACTACAACAAAAAACTGACCTTTAAATCCAAACCCGGGTTTGGATAAAGGTCAGTTTTTCTGAAATATAATATAACCACATATTTTATTAGATTAAGGTTAAGTTTCGCGTGTTTTGTCAATTGTTATGATAGTCTAATGAGTTTGACATTTAAGTATGTCTTCATAAAAATAAATAATTATCGGTTTCCACTCAAAAATAAATTAACAAATATCAAGCGCGTGTAATTAACCGACGTTCCTGATGTGATTATCCAACGAATTATTTATTTATGTACACACAAAATAATTGACAAGACATTACATTAAAATAGAAGACCACAAAGGTACTCCTACTCCTTATTTCATAAAAAAATTCTGCCGGCAAACCTGCGAAAGGAAAGTAGGAATAGAAATGTAGACACACAAACACACACGTAACAAAAATATATCAATACATATAAAATAAACAAACATGCAAATATACATAATTATGTATACACATACAAAAAAAAACATATTATCATACGCAACACTTAAGTAGCATGACATATTGATCATTTTAGTTTGATAAACCAGGATTTAGTTTGATATTTTCTATTACCGTTGTATTAATTTCGAGTTGAAGTTAGAATTGCCTAATTTATTTATTTATTTATTTATTTAATTATTTATTTATTTACTTACTTATTTATTTATTTATTTATTTATTTATTTATTTATTTATTTATTTATTTATTTATTTATTTATTTATTTATTTATTTATTTATTTATTTAATAAAGGTTTACCAACAGCTTCTGTGTACAACGATCACAAGCAAAGGTTATACAATATTGGACTTACACAGTCGCCAATTACTGGTTAACCAGCATTCGCAAAAATAAGACAGTGATAACATAATCAATTTAATCATCGCGCGTTACCGAATCGGTGCGGTATCGTAATTTCATTCTCGTCTAGTGGTTGCGGAAAAGTTTTCTGCGCTAAGTTAATTCTTAATGTTTCCTCATTAACGCACTTATTAGTATGGATACTACTGTTGTTTTAATTTTTTTGTATTTTTATTCTTTCTTTTTTTTTCATCATTTAATTAGCTCTTACGAGGAGGTCGTGGCAAAATAATAACAGCCGCTCGGGTCGATCTTTAGGTTAAGCCGTGCTTGCCTAGGTTGGTCTGTGGATGGGTGACCACCCATTACATACCGAGTTTCCTCCGTGCCTCGGAAAGCACGTTAAGCCGTTGGTCCCGGCTGTCATTTGCACATCTTTGACAGTCGTTACAGGTAGTCAGTGACCCTAAAAGTCTGACAACCAGTCTTACCAAGAGGTATCGTATTACCCAGTATTAACTGGGTTGTGGAGGTCAGATAGGCAGTTGCTCCATGTAAAATACTGGTATTCAGCTGCATCCGGTTAGACTGGAAGCCGACCCCAACATAGTTGGGAAAAGGCTAGGCAGATGATGAATTAGCTCTTACGATCTGATCTCGTTTACGGGGCGAACATGGCCAGATATCGCACAGGACAGAGTGGTTTGGAAGGAGAAAGGGGCGGTATTTGCCCAGCAGTAGGACACTCGAACAGGCTAGTTTAAAAAAAATTGACTCTTTAGGCGCATAACATAGTGCATGTCGTGCTCTTCTTTAAGGAGGTACTTAGAATTAAGTTTGAAACTTTTTACTATATAAGGTGTTAAAAAATTAACTGCAAGAATTTTGTGAGGGCATTGTACTCATAATTATCAACAACTTTAACTATGGGACGAACGCTGAAATCGCGTAAAAAGTCAGCTGTCCCGTACATTTTATTGAGTTATGAGTTAGCCAAATAAAATAAAAAAATAAAATTTAACCCCGTATAAATCTAAAAAAATATAGCGAATACTTAAAAATATTTCTTTTAGAAGTCTAACCTATTCAACCTTTACCTCTAAATTATTCATTCTGACCGGTTTCACAAACTTTTGGTACTTAATTCTTGAAGAAAAATCGTGTTGGCCCCCTTTATAAATGGACGACTAAGAAAAAATGTTCACCACAGCTGGGTTTGTCGATTTATTGAGCCGTTTCTGTGATGTATTTTATTTTAGGGCTATTTTCAACAAGGTTTTTAATGGTTGGGTTAGGCACGTTAATGGCACTGTTTTTTTTCATAAATACATGTAATTAATACAATCATTTAATATCGATCTAAAAACTAATTTGTTTTCCAAAAACAGGATCCAGGTAATTTTATTAGATGTTTTAAAATATTTATCATATTTAGTATTTATTTTGAGTTCCCGATATTTCGGTGATGGTGCAAGCACCATGATCACCATGACATGACATGAGCATCATGATAAATATCTCATATACAGCGTTAATGACAATGTTAGTGACCAGTTGTTAGTGCCGTGAGTCAGTTTAAAAACTTTTAAAATGTAGATACACATCACCACTGATAATCCAAAAAATGAGGGATCATAGTATATAGAGTAGGTGGCTTTTATTGTTTCTGCCCACCCGCATGGGAGTTTACAAAAAGGTGTGTTTATGTACCTACTTACGCATCATTTTTACATTTGTAAGCATACACAATGTCCCGAATAGCAAAATTAAAAAAAAACACGATTTTGTTACTAGCCCAACTAAAAAGTAGTAAATAATTTTTCATAAGTTCAAAAAATGAATAGAGAGATTGAAACATTTTTTTTCATTTATTTAAAAAAAGCGTGACTTAAACCCGACGCGTCGGGTTCAAGTCATGCTTTTTTACGTCGCGACGTTTTGAAGTGGTTGAAAGTCAAATTTAAAGAATCCTTTAAATAGATACATACCAAGCTAATAAAAGCGTGTTAAAAATAAAAATGCATTCCTTTTTAATTTGATATCCACACATCACAGCATACAAACCATATTGGCACAAGATATCAAACTTCGGTCTCGCACAGTACTCTCGGTTATATAAGTAAACTAAACGTTATAACGAGAGAATCTTCAATATTGACGCTTGTGTAATTGCCGTAAATCTTGTTCTTAGAGTCATCGGTTTTGAAGGAGATTATATAATTTTGCTTTGATGAGATTAATTTATGTAGTGTATCGGCACCGGAAAAATATTCTAGCTAAGAATTGTTGACGCTCCTTGCATAGCACGCGACGGAGTTGTTTTAATAATTTAGTTTGTTTTAATAATATACTAGCTGATGCCCGCGGCTTCGCCTGCGTGGATGTCGGTTATCGCGACCAAAAGTAATCATGATGATCCCATTTCCTCAACTCATGGGAACCTAGTTTGCCCATTTTCAAAGTATTAAAATGGATATAGTATATTATCGGTTTAAAGATTCTTTAATTATTCTAAAAGAACATACATTGTTCACTAGCAGAATAAATACATAACTAAGGTAAATTGTAGTCCAGTAGTTAACAGTTTTGTTAGCTTAATACAGGTGGGTACGATGTCGACATATTATTGTGAGTAACTTAATAGTTTTGTGTTGTTAGTGACGTACTGCCTGAGTTTAGCTTTAAATAGGTTGAAAGAAGATGTGTTCCTGATATCTGCCGGTAGACTGTTGTAAAGTTGAACACCTTCGTACTTTATATTTTTCCTGCCATATTGCGTTCGCGGGGGGCGCGTCTGGATTTGGTTAGGGTTTCTTTGGCTGTATTTGGATATTTTCGTGTTAAAGGACGACTGTGTGTGTATGGTTTTTTTAAGAATTTTTCGAATGAGAACGCAAGAATTGAATGTGTAAAGTGGATTAATACTCATTAGTTTCGTGTTTTTGTATAGTTCGAATGTGGGTGTGTGATAATCGTAGTTGAATAGAAGTTTAATTATTTTATTTTGTGCTATTTGTAGATCTTAGAGATCCTTAAGAGATAGACATAAGCCATCGCGGATTTTTCTGTAGACCTACATAAGATATACAATTCTACCGTTCATCATTTTGTTATATTTTAAAGGGCAGCATTTTCGTTGAAACCTCCACCAGACGGCTAATTTTTTCCAACACCTCCAACATATATCATTAGATATATTTTAGCCAATCTGTACAGAAACTTGACAAATCATATACTAAAAAAAATCCTTTATTACCACTCTATCTATTTAAGAAACCAACATGAAAATCAGTGCAAACAGACAAACAGACAGACTTTTTTGTTTCGATTCGTGCTCTGTTACTGTTTCTAAACCCCCACAATTTTTTTATTTTTTTAAATATATTCAATGTACAGACACAGTTTTTTTTACTGTCTTATTATATGTATAGATATTGATAAAGGGTGTAAACAGACTCTTAACGAAGCCGAAAGGCACTTGTTCTCCCCATCATTGCGATATTTTTTTTGTACCATACCTGGGAACCTTCTAGTTACGGAGATATTGGGGGTCAAAGTTCCAACTTTTTCACAAGTTTTTTTTTTAATACATGTTTTTAATGATTTTTTTTTTACTTAAGTCACCTTCACGATCCCCGTACTATTCAATCCATCCATCAGCTCAATGTTTTGAATGCGTTACATTGCGTTCTACCGTAAAACGTGATTCATGACCTCAAAAAAAAAAGTAGTTTCCCAGCACTAATTTTTGCGTAAAGTTACTTAATTTGATGTACATAATGCTTGGTTAACGGTTTTGTGAAGAGTCTGTTTGCATCCTGTATAATTTAGGAATTTTAGATTAGGATTACTTTATCTTCGTTTTGTTTACACAAACATGGCATAATTGGCTCTTTACGTCTACATAGTGTCGATTACATAGACGTTTTAGACATACAGTGACAATTGTGTAAACAGTATGTAGTATCTTTTGACTGTAAAGGAAAACAATCAATTTTGGTACTTTTTGAGTAGAACATTGGATTATAAACATTGTTTTAGTTTCTGTTGGATGACTAAATAAATACAAATAGCATTTAGTTATTTTTAGATTGTATCGCCGCCCGTGCCTCTGTGTTGACATGTAAGCTGCTACTAAGTTCAAAAGCGGTATCTGAAAAAACTGATTAGCATTAGTGAACTAAGCTAAATAGCAGTATCTTTGTATTTGAAAACATAAAATATCCTAATAAGCAAAAAAACAATCCTTAATCTGTATACCAAACTATATTCAAAAAACTTCAATTTTCTCGAAACTGGCTTTCCTTGAGATACCGCTTTTGCGTTTAGCACGGCAGTAAGTTTCTTAATTGTAGTGCATTTTATTTAATTTTTATCAGGGTATTTTTTTTACGTTTTTTTTTTATTAGTCTGCTCTGTCCCACTCCTGGGCAAAGGCCTCCCTCCATTCCTTCCACCTCTCGAGAACCCGCGCGTCTTCCTTCCACATCGGACGGAACTTATCCAGTTCGTCCCGCCATCTCCTTCGTGGCCTGCCGCGAGCCCGCCGCGCTGTGTCAGGGCACCAGTTTCCTGCTATTTTGGCCCACAGTTTGTCAGATGCGGCAGATATGTCCTGCCCCGTCCCATTTGAGTTGGGCAGCCTTTTGAGCTACGTCAGCTATATAAGGTCCCAATAAAATAGATGGACAAACTCTTACTCAGATCCAGCCTGTCCCCAGCAACGCCCTAAGCCGAGGCTCGTACCCCCCTTAGCATGTGGTCGCTTAGTTTATAGTTCATTGCCCCTGGCTGGAGGCCTTAACTTCAAGGCATCCACAGGATTAGACCGGTTACTGAACTGCGAGATGCCATTTACAAAAAAAAAAAAAGATGGTCAAACTTTTAGAAATCATTCAGACCACCAAAATAAGGGTAAAGAAATAATAAGAAAAACGCATTAGATACTTACAAAAATCAGCTAACGAAAATACACGAAAAATACCAGCAATTTATTATTGTAGATCAAAATAAAATCACTTTAATCAGTGTTTTTTTTGCTTGGATATCTTTGGTTAGACGTACTGAACGCTGTGTTAAAGTTTGTCCATCTATTTTAATGGGACCTTATATATGTTTTTTTACTAGTTATCCAAAAGGGATTATATAAATAGAATCTTAACTCGATACCTAATAATACCATTACGGCTCAGATAGGTTTTTTTACTATATTGTAAAGATATCTATCAGACAGTAAGTATCAAACAGCCCTACCGTCCTGATTTGCGAATATAAAGATAAACCCGTAAATAGAAAATTGGTTTTGTTACTGTCGGCCCTACGTTACCTTTAAGTGACGGAACTATATAACCTTGGGTTCAAGCTCCAAATATATATAGCTTATAGGGTGTAGAAAATATTGTTATTTACGAAAACTATGTTTAGCGACTATAACCGATTTTACTTTTTTTTTAAGAGTTTTAAAACTAATCATGGCTGATATTATTATTATTTTATATTATTAATGTTTGTGGGGAAAAACCACAGATATATATATATATTTAAATAACGCAAGTATCACGATAAGTATGAAAACCAAGTGTGACATTTTTTGACTACCTACTATGACGTCATAAGCACTATACACCGTGATTTTTTACAAACAAGTTAATATACAAAATAGGCTACTTCTTGATTTGTAACGTTGTTTTTTTAAAAAAACCGACTTCCAAAAAAACACAAAAAAAAAAACTAAAATAACTTTTTTTAAATTACTTTCGGAAGTCGGTGACTTTGTTTGTTTCATTGTAATTTTTTGTCACCGACTTCCGAAAGTAATTTAAAAAAAGTTATATTTTTTTTTTTGTGTGTTTTTTGGAAGTCGGTTTTTTTTCGCAGAAAGTTTTTTATTTTACCCTTTTTAGTTGTAGACTTTTTAGCATACCACACAAATTCTAATCATGAATTAATTTTTATATTGTAACCAGAACTTTAAGGAAGTACTCGTCAAGACGAATCAAGCGAGTCCAAACTCGATGGGGTTGTCGTTTTATAGCGGAGTTATTAAGGCGACCTTACAGCTCCATCACCAGACCCTGGATACTATCTAAAGACAAACTACTCATTAAGACGAATCAAACGAGCCCAAACTCGATGCGGTTACGTCGTTTTATCACGGAGATCCTATGGCCACCTTCAAGCTCCATTATCAGACCCTGGATACTATCTAAAGACAAACAAATTATTTAGACGAATCAAACGAGCCCTAACTCGATGCGTTTATGTCGTTTTATCACGCAGATCCTATGGCCACCTTACAGCTCCATCATCAGACCCTGGATACCATCTATAGACAAACTACTCATTTAGACGAATCAAACGAGCCCAAACTTGATGCGGTTACGTCGTTTTATCATGGAGATCCTATGGCCACCTTCCAGCTTCATCATCAGACCCTGGATATCATCTAGAGACAAAGTACTCGTCATGACGAATCATACGAACCCAAACTCGATGGGTTATGCCGTTTCATAACGGAGTTCCTAAGGCCGCCGTCCAGCTCCATCATCAGATCAGCTCCATGTCATCGATATATTGTACTATCACGCGATATACATAAGCGTGCAAATTTTTAATTCAATCGGAAATCAGGAAGTGTGTCAAATTAAACACGCAAAACTTCATGCGTCGTCGCGTGATATAGCAATTAACGTGAATACATACCAAATTACTGATCCGATTTTGATGAAATTTCTATGGGACCAATCGGGAAGTATATCCTTTCACATAAAAGAAGAATTTTTGAAATCGGTTAAGAAACGACGGAGATATGAGGTAACAAACACAAAAAAAAAAAAAAAAAAAACATACAACCGAATTGAGTACCTCCTCCTTTTTGAAGAAAGTCGGTTAAAAATAAATTAGCTTGCTGCAACAGAAGCTAAGTTAAGCATAAAATGCTTAAGCCGGGCACGCGAAGTGGTGCGCTTGCGTCATCTAGATATCTATATCTGTGGACAAAACCGTTATGCCATGGAAAATGACAAGAATTTATGGAAAATGATAAGAAGAACGGATATTTAAGTTTGGCCTGTTGCAACTACAAAGGAAACAAATAAAAAAAAAAGTTAAAAGCATGCAACAAGTCACAGTGACCAACGCGGCCTGTGGAGCAACGGAAGAAATCGCTTGAATTATGTCGGGTCGCAAGTTGAATCACCGGGTCGCAATTCTGCATGTTTTTTTTTTACTTTACATCTCTCACCGAAGTTTCGAATATCCCTTTGTTTAACAACCTGTATTCTTATTTTGTTAACCCCTCTGTACCTCTATCAAAGAAAATAATCTTGTTCGTTTTTCCATCTCATTGACTAGTTTATTTAAGAAGGTTAACCAAAGTAACACAATTTAATGGAATAGTAAATTCGCCTTTGGGAAAATCTCTTTTGGGTAGATAACCGACCGTAACTTTCAAAAGAAAAGAATATTAAGTTAGAAATACAGATAATTCGAGGAATAACGAAGTTATCTCACTGAAGAAATAATAGCAAGGCGCGGTTTGGATCGTGACACTATTAATTTGACCTTTGGTAAGGATCAAAATGAGATTCCTTTTTTGTTGGTTGGACCTTTTACTTAAGGTGGTTGCGTCAGGGTAGCCCGCGAAATCCAATTTTTCTTAAGTTTTTTTGCAATTTACAGATCAGTGTTAGGACAACCTAACGCGACTCATTTTTCATCAACATACAAATGCTGATGAAAAATGAGTCGCGCAAGTAACACGTACGTAGTTACAGAATTCATCATCTTCATCATCATCAGCCTATAAATGTTCCCACTGCTGGGACACAGGCCTCCTCTCTTTGAGAGGGAACAGGGAACAGAATTACAATCGTAAAAATCATCAATACAACCCTCTAAGTTCATGCAATCCTATTCAATGAATATTTCATGAAAAACTCATTCAATAGGATTAAATGGACTTACAGGGTTGTATTGATGATTTTCACAATTGTAATTCTGTAACTACATACGTGTTACTTGCGCGACTCATTTTTCATCATCATACAACCTAACACTGATCTGTAAATTGCAAAAATCTTAAGAAAAATTAAATTGCGCGGGCTAGCCTGACGCAACCACTTTAATAGGACCAAAAAATCAAAACACCGAAGTGCTACTTGTTTTTACGAATTTGAAACAGATCTTTTGGTCACTGTTAAAAGCTTTCACGGTTTATAACTAAACTTAAACTGTCACTTAGGGGATATTTTCAATGTTTTTCAATAAAGCTCTCGATATTTCGACACTGTTGCAAGCGAAATGATCGTGGGACGTAATATCATAGTTTGATCTTTGGATATAATAAATAATGGCGTTAAAATCCGAAAATCCATGACAGAAAAAAATTGTACAAAATGAAGTTTCAACTTGTCAAATAAAGATGCAGCCTTTGATTTAGAATCATCATTTCAGCCCGTTGCTGTCCACTGCTGAACAAAGGCTTCCCCAATAGATTTCCAACGTGTCCGGTCCAATGCCACCTGCATCCAGCGACTCCCTGCAATTTTTACAATGTCGTCGATCCATCTGGCAGGTGGCCGTCCCACGCTGCGCTTTCCAATGCGTGGTCTCCACTCCAGTATCTGTTTGCCGCATCGGCCGTCCGATCTTCGAGCTATGTGGCCTGCCCATTGCCACTTCAGCTTGCTTATCCGCTGGGCTATGTCGATGACCTTGGTTCGTCTACGGATTTCCTCGTTTCTGATTCTATCACGTAGAGATACGCCGAGCATAGCCCTCTCCATAGCCCGCTGAGCGACTTTGAGCTTTGTGGGTCTTAAAATGAACATGGACAAAACGAAACTCATGTTTAATGTCCATGTTGCACCCACCGTACTCGCAGTTGGGAACTCTCGAAGCTGTCGACGAATATATCTAGGACAGGCGGTCCGGTTAGGTAGGTCCAACTTCGAGAGAGAGATCAATCGTCGAATCCAACTCCAAAATACCTCAGTGCCTCAAAAGTAGGGTTTATAACCAGTGTGCGTTACCAGTGATGACTTACGGATCTGAAACGTGGTATCTCACAATAGATTTAGAATACCGACGCTAAAATATAGCGGCAAATGGCGTGATAGTTATAATATTCCATGCAACATCGAAAAGTTCCAGGATAGATAGTATTTATATAACTTTAGGTTGTATTATATTATTGTAGTTTCGATTCGATTATCTAACTACGAAGGGTTTTTTTTTCCATACAGGGTGTAACAAGACAATTCACGAAGCCGTCAACCAAAAATTCTGTACATCAAACTAAGTGCTGGGAAATGATTTTTTTTTTGGGGTGAACAATCTCGTTTTGCGGTAGGAATCCATATGCAACGCACTCAAAACATTGTGCTGATTGCATATAGTAGGGATGCATTGCATTGCATATAGTAGTTTTACAAGTGAGTGAATTACAAGTTTCCCAAGAAAGGTTTATAGCAAAATAAATGATTGCAATAACGGGAAGCAGCTTTCGGCTTTATAAAGGGTATTTTTAGACCCATTATGTAATCCATTATACACATTCAATGAAGTTTTGAATGGTAGATATCTGAAAATAACACAATTATTCTTTACCGCGCTTTATTCACGCTGACAACAAGGCTCTAAAAATAAACGTATTTTTAGTATGGTAGGTAACTAAATTAAATGAAAACCCCGACAACATAAGTAAACTAAAAGAACTCGAGCATGTTTAGAATATATTACTGATCGATCACCTGTAGCGAATACCAATATTATTCATTTCTTTGAACGATACTTCGTTTCTCTTTAATAAAACCAGTATCGGTGTTTTCGTTTGCTTTTATTTAAAGGACCTCTTTATAAAAATAAGCACTTTTTTCCACACAAGTGGAAATCGTTTTCAGAGTGTTTCACATTTTTATTACAATTACTTTCAACAGCGTTTTTATACAGGTGGAAGGGACATCAACAAACAAATACCATGTAAATAGTACATCGTTCCGAGCGTCGACCTTTTTAGCGGTATTTAAAAAATTAAAATCTGCTGTTGTTACCTACAAAAATGCAATACCTACACAGTCAACATGTACGGAATAGATGTTTTTAGAAAAAATATATTGCAATTTGCAAAGCAATGTAAATTATTGGACAAGGGCAGGAAGATGATGATTGTTTTATGAATTAGTTTTACAACAAATTTAAAACATTTAAATCTTACTTTAAAGTGGGTAATAAGATATTTGATTTAAATGTTCCCAAAACTCAGGTAAGAATTAGTTTATTCAAGTGAATACTTCGGGTAAGCACTAATAGCGATTGTTAAACGAAGAAAGAGGTGAGAATACTGAATGGCATCAGTTTATTCAAGCAGAGTATCTGAAAAAGCTACTAGGAAAAATATAAAACTTTGCCGACGCAGAACGAAGCTATAGTAGTGTGAACAAAGTTAGCTCCTTACTAAACTTACCTTCAGTGAGAAAAAATCAACGTTTATTTTTTAAAGAAAAGTTTAATACCTTTTCTTAGTTCTTAGAGATTCTAAATTCATTGTAAATGCTTTTACTTCGAATCATACCCATTTTACACAGGCAAAACCGCTGGGTCCAGCAGGAGATTTTTATTATACAGGTTGTTTTTTTTAAATTTTTTATACAAGACTCTAAAATATTATAATTCTGGATTTTTGGGAATTCTTCCTGTAACGGAATTAAAAGTTTGTAGGGTAATTAGTCATTTATGCCCATGGGCAATCTTATACGCACGCGGTAAATTACAATAGGGTTTGCTTTAATTAGTATGCGCTCTAATAATGTTCTTTCCATACACTTACTAAGGGTGTATGTCGTGACGACATATTATCGTGTCGTTTAAAGCATCGTGGCTTTTGTATTTAACCGGAGGTGTTCACATATAGGACGACAGTTTAACTGTTGTCCACGACTTCTGCCTACTAAAAACTAACGATAAATTAACCGTCACGACATAGTGGGAACGTGTCCTTATACTACTGCGTAACTTGCACCACAACCCGCAAAAACATTGGGCAATAGTAAACACCTTAAAAACATCCCTCCGTTTCTGTCAATCATTTGTAGATGGCAGGGACAAAGTGATGTCTTTAATATCTCATTTAGTGATTTATTTCGTATCGTCTTTCGTATATTTTTAAACGCACTGTATCACCTCCACCAGAAAAAAAATGTTAAAACATCGTAAAAACAAAAAAATACCTATTCTTTTCCGAACACGCAATGTAAAAATAGTTTTGCTGTTTCACTTTCAAAGATTAATGTATTTAGTAATTATGTCCACCACTGTACTGTACTTAGCTAAGACTTGTGTGCCGAATTGTACAAAAACGGCCATTTGTTACTGTTGTGAGAAAGAGATAGAATATACAGTTCTTTGTATTGTGAGTGAGATGGAGATATAAGAAAATTGTCGTTCGTGCCTTTTATTAATTAAGTCAGAAAGGCCTGAATAAAGGATAAATTGGGATACAGGGTAAGATTACAGGTTACTTGCTATAATGAAAGGACCTCATTATCGTAGGAATTTCTTAATAGTAGTCACGGAGTCTGGATTTAGGCCTAGTTGATGGCATAGACTGCCTCATTAGTCTAGTGGTCGCAAGCGTGACTGCTAAGCATGAGGTCCTGGGTTCGATTCCCGGGTCGGGTAAAGTGCTATTGGCTGGATTTGGACCCGGCTGATGGCAATAGACTCGCCCCCTATTACATGAAACTTAAAAACATAATTGGCGAAATGTAGGTGTACTATATTAGGTACACTTCTGTCTAACCCTTCGGGGATTACAGGTGTGAAGTAATATTGATGGCAATAGACTCGACCCCTAGTACATGGGATTTAGAAGTACTGCTCTGATACTGCTCTAATCAACTCGCCTAAAAATGATGTATGAGAAAGTGAGGTACACATTTGTTCCTCCAGTCGTGTGGAAAAAAGGTTATTACTTATTACCAAAAAAAAAAGTAGATATTAACTTTGCGAATTAAGTTTATTTGAACTTATTGATAAAAAGTCTGGGAGTGCTGACAAAAGTGAAATCTTTTTTGTTTTGTCAAGGTTCTGGATATTATCTGGATGATTTTTTAGAAAATATTTTCGCGTAAATCGTTTATACATTTGAATATACACTGTATTTTTTTGGGCTTGGAACATGTAGCAATACGGCTAAGGCTGCCCGCCCTCGTCCGATAATCGGTGACCAATTTTTTGTAGGGGAAAAATAGAACACACTAATAGCAAAGTGCAACGCACACGTCCTACAAAAAATTGGTCAGAAATAAAATCGGCGCATCCAGACCGATCCGATTATCGGTAAAAAATGGATCATTCGGAAATGTAGTGTTATTAATGAGATTCTCTCTGTCCATGACGTGCTGCTCCCTCGATAGCCATAGACAGTGACGGACGTAGGCGTTGAGTCGACCACAAAATTTTGTATGCGACAATTTTATTTCTGACCAACTTTTTGTAGGACGTGTGCGTTGCACTATTGCTATCAGTGTGTTCTATTTTTCTCCTACAAAAAATCGGTCACTGATTATGACTAGACTTTTTAGACTTTTTGTAGGACAGATAATCGGGCCGATTTTTCCTCCGATTCTTAGGACGCGCCGATTTTATTTCGTGTCAAAACTTAGTTCGCAATAAACGTTTTGACTTTGACTTAACTATTACGTACATCTCTGACTAATACTTCGGGGATTACAGGCTTGATGTTCTGTTATAAATGACTGCGTAAAACCACGTTCCATCAGTCATTTCAAGTTCATTGACACGTTTATAATTTTCGATTAATGATGGCCAAAAATAGAACGTATTGCTAACCGAGCGTAAAGGCGTAGATAGCGAATGTCCCATAGCACATGATCATTTAACTTGCCATAAAGGGTGTAAAAAGACTCATAACGAAGCCGAAAGGCACTTGTTCTCCCCGTCATTGCGATCATTTTTTTGTTCTAGACCATACCTGGGAACCTTCTAGTTACGAAGATATTGAGGGTCAAAGTTCCAACTTTTTCACAAGTTTTTTTTTAAATACATATTTTTAATGTATTTTTTTTACTTAACACACCTTCACCACCCCCGTACAATTCAATTCATCCATCAGAACAATGTTTCGAATGCGTTACATTGGGTCATACCGTAAACCGTGATTTTTCACCCCAAAAAAAAGTCCGTTTCCAGCAATAATTTTTGCGTTAAGTTACTTAGTTTGATCTACATAATGCTTGGTTAACGGCTTCGTGAAGAGTCAGTTTACACCCCGTATATTTGACGGTGACGTTTTCAATTTGATTAGATAGTTAAATATTTATCAAGTTTGCTTGGAGTAGATTGAAAAGAAGGAGCTCGTGGCTAAATAATAACAGCCGCTCTGATCAATCTTCAGGTTAAGCCGTGCTTCCCTAGGTTGGTCCGTGGATAGGATGATTTCTAGCCGTAACACGTAACAACGGAATGTATTAACAGAATTATAATACTAAAAATCAATAATATAACCCTCAAGTCTGACCTGCAAATTGCAAAAAAACCTATGAAAATTTCAGTTTCGCGGGGTATAAAGGGTGTAAACAGACTCTTAACGAAGCCGAAAGGCACTTGTTCTCCCCGTCATTGCGATCATTTTTTTGTTCTAGACCATACCTGGGAACCTTCTAGTTACGGAGATATTGGGGGTCAAAGATCAAACGTTTTCACAAGTTTTTTTTAAATACATATTTTTAATGTAATATTTTTACTTTAAACACCTCCAGGACCCACCCCCATACTTTTCAATCCATCCATCAGCACAATGTTTTGAGTGCGTTACATTGAGTCCTACTGTAAAACGTGATTTTTCACTCCAAAAAATAAGTCGTTTCTCAGCACTAATTTGAGCGTAAAGTTACTTAATTTGATGTACATAATGCTTGGTTGACAGCTTCGTGAAGAGTCCGTTTACACCCTGTATACCCTGGCGCCACCACCTTAAGTGAGGTTAAAACGGTTTAAGACAGTACAGTTTTCTCAACTAGATAAAATCAATAAAACTTCATCAAAACCTCTGTTATAATTGCTAAAAACAATAAAAAACTTCTCTTAATTGGCATTTCTCTATTTTGTACGACTACTGCAGGGTTAAAACATATTTTTGTCATGCACAGAAGAGCTACATTAAATTACTAGTACTTTTTCATAAATGGACAGCAACTAACAATAAAAGTCACTTTATAACTTCGACTTTACCAACTCGAAATAGTCTCTTCAAGCCAAACAATTGAAGACAATACCCAGTACCTCATAATCCAAGAATAGGCAGCATGAATAAAATAAGATCGGCCTCAACTGACACAGTCAATGGGCCAATTAACTGAACCCGCGCCCAAGTAGCTGGAACATGTCATTTGTTCCACGCCACGCATCGAATCACATATAAGGAATATGAATTTTGTTGAAGTTACGTAAAACTTGGGGATTAAATAAAATGGTTTGTCTAAGATTTTATTTTTTCTAAAAATTGTGTTATCATGTAACTTTTCATACTGTTGCATCTTTAATCAAGATTTTCTGGGAAATGTCTTTTGATGGTCACATTTGAGTGAATACCGCGGGCGCGGGATGCGGGATAAAATTGGCTCACGCCGAGATGTTCAAACTGTTGTACAGTCATGTTTCTTCCCAATCGCCATTAAAATAATATCTCGCAGTCGCCTCGTGCGGTAATCGTCGGCGATTGACCTTTCCTTTAGGACTGAGCTCTTGTAATGGTCCCATACGGGGTACCCCGTTTGAGCTCTTGTAATTTTCCAATACGGGGTACCCCGCTTGAGCTCTTGTAATGGTCCAATACGGGGTACCCCGCTTGAGCTCTTGTAATGGTCCAATACGGGGTACCCCGCTTGAGCTCTTGTAATGGTCCAATACGGGGTACCCCGCTTGAGCTCTTGTAAAGGTCCAATACGGGGTACCCCGCTTGAGCTCTTGTAAAGGTCCAATACGGGGTACCCCGCTTGAGCTCTTGTAAAGGTCCAATACGGGGTACCCCGCTTGAGCTCTTGTAATTTTCCAGTACGGGGTACTCCATATGTGCTCTTGTAATGTTCCAGTAGTGAGCCCTGATAACACAATTATAATAAGCTAAAACAGAATCAGTTACTCCATCTGATAACGAAATGGCTTTATTACTACAAGTGGCCTAATGGCCGCTTTAGCAGAATTATAATAAAATAATAATATGAATATGAATAACGTTACAATTCATAAAACAGTCTTATAGTGACAATTCGTAATACTAACTGCGTCTGTGACCATTTTCAGAATTTGAACGTGATTTATAATTATTAATCTGCTAAAGCGGCTATTTTAGATCCCCAAACATAACATAACATCAAGTAATAGTACCTAATAGTACAGACGCCAGCACATCAAGCTACTACAATCTGTCAGATTTCTTTACTAGATTTTCAACTTTATCTCTATGACATTAAGTTCAAGGTTGGTTGGGAAAATCTGACAGATTCGGGTAGGTTGACGTGCTGGCGTCTGTACCTTTACATTTTGCCAGTTATGTTTTAAGTCCCATGTAATAGGGGGCGAGCCTATTGCCATCAACCGAGCACAAATCCAGACTCCGTGGTTGCTACTAAGAAATTCCTGATGGAAAAAACCAATAACACTTTGCCCGACCTGGGAATCGAACCCAGAACCTCATTCTCAGCAGTCGCGCTCGCGACCACTAGACCACCGAGTCAGTCCCCAAAGCACAAACAATATCAGTCAATACCGTTTGCACTTCTGGGACAGAGAAGCCATATGTCCCCGAAAATCAGCTATAGCCTATTTACCAACAAGTTACTAATTTCGACGTAAAAAATAATACTAACGGCCTTTTCCGTGGCAACGCGGACATTCACGATGAAAAATGAACCTAAATATATCCAAAAATGCTGACAACAATGTCATATTTTTGGGAATCATATTTTACGAACGGAGAAATTAATCAACGATATTTTGCTACGAAGGTATCTGCTATTTATAAACTGACTTGGATATTTTTATAGAAGGGTATTTTGGGAGACACTTTTTTTGGGAAGTTTGAATAAAGACCCTCGGTATATGAACTCCTTCCGAGGTCGAAAAAATTTTATGACATCGTAAACTTACATTTTGTTAACTCATTCAACAACCATAGAACAAGAAATAACATAGTAGGATTTAGGAGTATCCTAAAACCAAAAATTCGACATGCACCAATCTTCACTCTGCACGTGTGGTGGACCACGCCCACTACTTCTAACAGAGAAGACACCTGTCTCCCAGCAAGAGAAACCAACAGGCATTATACAGGGTGTAAACAGACTCTTCATGGACGCAAAAATTATTGCTGGGAAACTACTTTTTTTTTTGGGGAGGGTCTCAATGTTACGCATTCAAAACATTGTGCTGATGGATGGATTGAATAGTACGGGGGTCGTGAAGGTATCTAAGAATAATATATTAAAAACATGTATTTTAAAAAAAACTTGTGAAAATTTGGAAGTTTGACCCCAATATATCCGTAACTAGAAGATTCCCAGGTATGGTCTAGAACAAAAAAATGATCGCAATGACGGAGAGAACAAGTGCCCTTTGGCTTCGTTAAGAGTCTTTTTACACCCTTTATTATGTACAGCACAATCTAACCGACCGTATACACAACACCACACTGCGCTTCATAACACAATTTACTGACTTTGCTCATAAAGCCTCTAAGCTAAAGTGGGTGTGGACTGGCCACTTTTACCGCATGTCCAATTAGCTGTGGGCCAAAATAGCCACTTTCTGGAGCCCTGTTACAGCCAGAAGGCATCGCGGCAGACCTCGTAAAATATGGTGAGACAATCTGGATAAGACCAGCGACCAGTGGTCTACATTGGCCTTCGATCGAAACAACTGGAACTCATGGGCCTTTGCCCAGCAGTGGGATGATGCGGGCAGTATACACCGCACTTCAAAACACGTGTTCCATCTCGAAATTTAGCCACATAAAATAGCTGTCGTTCACATGGCCAAACAAATGAACGTCTATAAGTAATGACACATGACATGCCTCGTGGTGTCGTCTATATCATTGTTGATAGTGACGAAATATATCGAACGAACAGTAAACAGAGTAGAACAAATGGGGAAGCGTCGACATACGAGTTATGGCTCTATTCGAGCGCGTGCGGGTTATTAATGATGGTTTTTGTGATCAATTTCTGCGGTAGTGCCGATGTTGGTGAAATAAAGCCATCAGTTGGTTTTTTTTTGCAAAGAATAATTGACAGTATTAGCGAAACAGGACCTACTCGAACGAGATCAATCTCAGGTTTTCAAGGGTTCCGTACCCAATGGCTTGGCACGCGACGATGGGACGAATGAAGAGACCGGACGGCATGTCTTTGTTTCCTTGGAAGATGGGTAGGCCTTTAGTGAGGGACGCAACATGCGTCTATACTCTTGCGCCATCCCATCTTCCAAGCTCATCGTGCTGTGCTGGTGCTGCCACTGCGGCTGCAGAGAACCTCAAGCGGCGTAAATATAGAAACCTTTGTGGTAACTATATTTTCGAGCCGTTTGGGGTTGAAACTCTGGGGCCGTTGGGTCCGAGTGCTCATAGCCTATTTAAGGAAATTTCGAAACGCCTAGTTGACGCTTCCCGGGACCCAAGGGCTGGTTTTTACCTTGGCCAGAGGCTAAGTGTTGCCATACAACGTGGCAACGCCGCCAGTCTCTTGGGCACATTACCAGCTGACAGCGTTGAGGAGGAGTTTTTCGATTCCTTTTTATAGTTTGTTGTTATTAGTTAATTATTTTAGTTTAATAGTTTTTAATTATTAATGTGTATAGTTCGTTTATCCTATTGAATAAAAGTCTCCATGTTAATAAAATATGATTTGCGACCGTAACAAGTGTGGCTTTACAAAGTTATAATCATTAAAATCATCAATACAACCCTTTTTTTTTGGATGGCAAATCATTAAATGACTCCTCCCGCTCTGGACTTGTACTGACTAAAACCCATCCATGTTCCATGGGGAACATGGATGGGTTTTAGTCAGCCTTTGTGTTCCAGGGCCGCGGTATCCCTTTCGAACAGTTCCGCAGCCCAGAACACTCCCGCAGCCCATCAATACAACCCTCAAATTCATTTAATCCCATTGAATGACTTTTTCACGGAACCGGTCATTGTGGCGACACTTGGGGGAGGCCTAAGTCCAGCAGTGGACGTCTTTTGGCCGAAATGATGTTGATGATGATGATGAATGACTTTTTCATGAAACAGTCAATCTAAGAGGATGTAAGGATCTTAGCAGGTGGCGTTTTGTGGTTTCTGCCTACCCCCATGGGAAAAGGGCGTGAGTTTATGTGTGAGTCATTCTGTATAAACCGATAACAGACTTCCTCTAACGTTCTACGCTAGCTAATAAATGAATATGCGAGTAGATACTGCCAATTATATCATTAGCCCTCATTGTTTGAAGTTTCTGCTCCATTTAGCTAATGGTAGATTGTGCTTATCTGATAAATCAATTATTATTAACTGTAGTGATTGGAATCAGGCAAATATAGCCTTTAATGTACATTCGAATTGTTAGCGTTATTAATATTACTAAACTAGCTTTATCCGCGGCTTCTTTGGAAGTCGGGAATTACCACATGGGAATGATACTATTGGGATCCAGACCTAGAATCATAGTATGCCTCGAAATCCGTTTAGCCAGTTAAGGCTTCATTATCCGATACAGCTTGACCTCACCAGCTGAACCTATGTCTCTGTCCTCTTGTGCCAATCTTCACGTTCCTGCCAGCCTCATCTATGACATACCCGCAATGGTACCAGTATCACACACTATTACTTTCGCATCTATAATATTGGTATGGAAGTGTCGATATATAATCAGCTAGTATTATTATTCCTTGCTGGACCTCCGGCTTCTATGACTTTGGGACGATAATCAACAACCTAATATACATTGGCAAAAGTTACAAAATTCGACTTTTGTGCCATTAATATTCTAAATTCAAAAATGATTTTGCAAACTACAAATAGAACTAAAATAATATTTAAAAAAGTCAAGTATCAAAATGGGAAAAGAAATACTAGCCGTCAAAAATTCATTTACATCGCTATCAATGGGGAAAAGTGCCCAAAAGGCTAGCAGCGTTGCCACGTTGGATAGCAATGATGATAATTTGGCCTCTGGTCACGTGAATAGTCAACCAACCACTTGGGCATTTCTCAAAATACTAGGCGGAACTCGGATTCCAAGGCCCCAGTGTTTTAACCCCAAACGACTCAAAACAACGTTTGAAGTTTTCAGCACCTGTAGCAGGCACTCCAGCGCAGCCCAAATCAACGCAAGTTACATTCCACACCAAAGGCCTACCCAAAATCCATGCCATTAATATTTGTTTCAATTTATCCTCAGTTAAACGTAAAGCCGTTTCAATTCAGGTGCCATAAACCTATCATTCCGCCCCATTAATTGCATGCATAACTGAATAAAGGCATTATTGGATGGACCCAAGCCGACACGTTGTGTGTCCATTGAAGTCGTTGTTAGTCGCATTTCATCTCTCAGTGAATACGTTGCGTCTTTTGTTTAACTACGTCTGTTTTATGTAATAAACCTTATAATATGTATATAAAATTATATTTACGGTAAGTCATGTCATGACCGACTAATATTGAAGTATGGAAGAAGAAGACATGCTGTGCAGACTCCAAATATATTGGGATGATGGCAGGGGATTGGGTTCGATTCCCAAGTCGGGCAAATTGCTAGGGCAAGGTGCTATTGGGTTTTCCCATCAGGAATTTCTCATTAGCAGCCACGGAGTCTGGATTTGTGCCCGGTCGATGGCAATAGGCTCGCCCCTATTACATGGGACTTAAACATAACTGGCGAAAAGTGGGTGTACTATTTAGGTACACCTCTACCTGACCCTACGGGAACTACAGGCGTGATGTTATGTTACGTGTGATAGCAGGGGAATTAATAAATATGAATTACGACGATGCGTCATGTCGTATTGTATGACAGCTTAGGTGGTGTAGCGGTTGATGCTATGACGTCTCGGGTTTTTAAATTTAAAATTTACAAATTATGAATAGGGCCCGGCTGAAGGTAGTAGGGTCACCCCCTGTTACATGGGACCTTAAGATAGCTGTCGAAATGTGAGTATACATCTCTGCTTAACCTTTTGGGGTTTACAACCGTGATGCTGTAAACCCCAAAACCATCCTACCTTTTATTGGGGAGCTCATGGCAAAATAATAACAGCCAATAAGATCGATCTTTAGTAGTTTAAGCCTCTCGGAACCCTCGGTGCGCGAGTCCAACTCCACTTAGACGGCTGTTTTTTTTAAATTAATATTAAAAAATAAGAAATATCGCACAGGACAGAGAGGTTTGGAAGCAGAAAGGGGAGGCCTTTACCCAGCAGTGGGACACTCAAATAGGCTAAATAAAAATATTTAAAAATGAAATGAGTTTGTGAAAAGATGAATAAAGGAGAGATACAGTACAATTTTGTGACCATTAACATTTTGTGTGCGGGTTTCACTCGTGTATCTTGTTTTTCACAGTCTTCGTCAAGACTGCGTAATTCCTTCATCCTTACGCAGTAATGACATTTCACGTCATGAATCAAATGGATTGATTATGTTAATATGCTATTCGACCTCCACGTTGTCATCTCCCATCACCATAATCTGGATTGGTACGGCTATGAAATGTCAATGTGATATGCATATTGATTGGTATTAACAGGCGATTGAAATTTTATGCTCAAAGAACATTCAAGCAAGTAAAAATGTATAGAAATCTCCCCTTTCACCGCCAGTGGGGATTGACATTTTTGAAGTTATACTTCTTTGAGAGTAATTTTTTACGATGCGCGCGCACACCGACACCAAAAACGTACATCGTGAAGTTAGCTAGTCAACATACACCCTGAAGTTAGCTTAGTGTCAATAAAGGCGACAGATAAAAATTTTAAAAAGAAGTATAACTTCTAACGCGTGTACATAAGTACACACACACTTTTTATTTTTGCAGAAATCCCCACTGGTTAATTAAGTAAACACAGCCTAGTGGGGATTTTTGGGAAAACACGTCCTTTTGATTCCAGTTATTATATAGATGTGAGTGGCAATACCGGGAGGGGACGCTCTAGAAGGACTTACACTGACCTTATTGGAGAGGTTCTTTAGAAAGGTCAGGTGCGTAGTACTTGCAATCGGCGTACGTGTATGACCAGTTGTATGAACGTGGACGAGGCAAACGGAGTATGTAAGGATCGTAGCAGGTGCAATGGCGCTCTGTGGTTTCTGCCTACCCCCGTAGGAAAAAGGCGTGAGTTTATGTATGTATGTATGTAAGTCCAATGATCCAAGACGTTTCTAAATCCAACAAAATTTAATCACAAGCACTTTTGAATAGTCAAAAACGAAATGATGAAATTACAGGCATAATAACTGTAAATAACTGTAGTTGCCAATGAACAAAAAATGAATGAATGACGAATGGTGATGTTGAATGATGATTGGTGGAAAAAAATTGATATGCCGAAACTGTTGGTGGTTTCGTCTTGTCTCCAACAGTTTGGTACGACATATTAGGTTGGGTTCAATGTGAGCCGCTGAGGCGTAAATTGAGGGTTCAATTTCTGTTTTAGAAACGTGATTGGGGATATCTGAACAATTTCATGAAATACCACACGCAATGCTGTTTGTGAAACTGTAATCTCTGTTATGTTTGGGCGTGAGATCTGTAGGAATACAAATAAAAACACTTAGACCGATCTCACAGATAATAAAAGGTGTAACAAGACCTTTAACCAAGCATGCCAGGGCTGCGGAATTGTTCGAAAGAGATACCGCGGCCCTGGAACACAAAGGGCAAGGAAGGAACATGGATGGGTTTTAGTCAGTACAAGTCTGACACTCCCTTCCGCTCTGCCCAGAGCGGGAGAAGTCATTTGATGATTTCCCATCCGTAAAAAAGAAAGACCTTTAACCAAGCCCAAAGGCACGTGTTCTCCCCGTCATTGCGATCATTTTTTTGTACTAAACTAATTACGGAGATATTAGGGGTTAAAGTTCCAACTTTTTCACAAGTATTTTTTTTAAATACATGTTTTTAATGTAAGTTTTTTAAACACCTCTACGACCCCCGTACTATTCAATCCATCTATCAGTATATTATTTTGAGAGCAATACATAAATGATATTTAACCCCAAAAAAAAAGCCGTTTCCCAGCAATAAGTTTTGCGTAAAGTTACTTAGTTTTATGTACACAATGCTGGTTGACGGAGTCGGAAAGGGTTCGTTTACACCCAGTATAAAAAAACATGACGGCCATCGACGACGCATTTTATTATTTATTTATTTATTAAAACTTTATGCACAAGTAAAACTGTACAAAGGCGAACTTAATGCCTTGGGTATTTTCTACCAGTCTACCATAGGGTGATGCATTTTCTACATTATACTTAGTAAATTTAACAAAAAATATTGAGAAACGATTTTTACCTTTACTGTGAAAAACAGTTGTTCACACAGGACACATATTGTCCCTGTGGATGTTTTAATTCAAACATAATTAAAACTTGTAACATAACTTGTATTTAACGTAAAAACAAAATCCTTCAATATTTACGTAAACTGAAGGTATGATCTAGTAGGTACACACGGCATATGCATTTCCAGTAAAGCATTGCCTCGATTTTTCGTACAATGACAGATTAAACAGATTAGACAGATAAACTGGTTTTGTATAGCTTGATTGGGCGTCGTCGTGTGTCTAAAAACAAATTATTCTCAGCTTTCTTTTCTACAACCGTATTATAAATGGAACATTCGATCCTATCCATCTTACTAAAATATAATTCAGCAAAGTCTGACTTTTCTTACCTACACAGAAAATCTTCAGTTTTACTGCCAACAATTTTAGCACTAAATACCCTTCTCAAGACATCAAGAAGTCTTTAGGGAGCCGAACTTGACCCACTCTTAAATGATAAATGTTCGACCGTCTGTCCGAAATTCAGAAGTTCTCTAAGACCGTTGCAATTTGAGAGAAACTTTGATCTGACATACATTTTGCAAGGGTGTTAGATTATACAGCTTTAAAAGTCATTTATATTCACTCTCCGATATCCAAATACTTTGAAGTATGTTTAAAATACGAAAATCGATATTACAGGCAATATTTTAAACGTCAAATATTTAAATATAGAAAATTCAAATAGCATTATGTATAATATCTTGACGCGGAAAGATGACAGCGACTCATAGGTGATAACTATGTACTTCATTCAATTCATTCCACTACTGTTTCAATTATTTAAGTCAATAGACCTCTTATTACAAGAATTATTTGCTATCAATTGTAATAAGTTAATAATACCGTAACCCTGGATTTAAACTTATTCGTCAACTAGCGAGTGTGAAACTCCGACCTTCCGATTTTACCTTTTTTTGTTGTCAACTCGCTCGCACATTATAAATAAATAATGCAATAATAATGCAGTTAAATAAAAAACAAATTACCACCAATTGAAACCAATAACTATAAATACCTAGCTATTGCCCGCACTGACTGATTCGGTTAAGTACCGAGTTACCGACTATCAACTTAGGTTTCAGGATACGTTAAAGCCTATGTTGGAGGTGTGAAATAAAGCGAGGGGTATGTGGTAGACGACGCATTATAAACAAGTGTGCTTTCCAGCGAAGCGTTGCGTTGTTGTTAGTTTTGTAACATTGTCAAGTCGTATAAAATGTCGTATACATTTAAGTGGGTACCTATATTATACATTTTATAAGAAGTTTTTGTAGTCGAATTTACATCTGGCATATTTAACGTCAAATTTTCAAGGTCGAGCGACTTGACGATAAAAAATAGGTAAAATCGGAAGGTGCCAACTCGCGCGCACTCGCGAGTTTCACACTTGCTAGTTGACGAATTAGTCTGGATTTTTAGTATTGTATTTAAAAAAAGATCATTAATTAAAACAGCGAAAGTTTCGATGACTATTAGCAACGTTGCCAGCATTTAAAATGTGCCCTCTTAAGCAAAGGTTTAATCGCTCTTTCACAGAAATCCATCACCTACACCCACTGCCAATCCCACTACTTCTAAAAAATGTAGTAGTACACTATTCTTGAAAATCCTTTGACGACACCAACTGCTAGTCAAGTTGAGGTCGAAGCGATCGGATCAGACTCATGGACAATAGACTTTGATAGATGATGTAAGTACTGAAATATCTGTCTCGTTAGTCTAGTGATCGAAAATGCGACTGCTAAGCATGGGGGTTCGATTTCCCGATCAGGCAAAGTGTCTGTGAGTAGCAAAGGATCTGTGAGTAGCAGCCACGGAATCTGGATTTGGGCCGTTTTGATGGCAAAAAGCTCGCCCCCTATCACTTAGGACTTAAACATAACTGCCGAATTGTGGATGTAGACCACTGCTTAACCCTTCGGGGATTAAAGGCGGGTTGTGTCCGCAATCTGTCCGAAGTCCAGTCGGTTTGATGGCATGTTTAAAGAATCATCTATTTTTTGTTCGATGCAGGACATTAAGACGTTACTATCAGAGATCGAAGTCCGTTTGATCTCCAGAATGATTGATGTTAATCCCGCATCGATTGCTGACCACTATTCTTTCCACGTGATTGGTTTAAAGCTGTTTTGAGAAACTAGTCTGTCTAATGAGGTATGGCTAGATTTGGACTGCCTATGGGTCTGGGTTCTCATCATTTGCGTAACCTTTTGGCTGTTGCTAATCGTCCGCTTCAATGTAAGATTCTAAAATTATAATAAGTATCCTATATCATCATCTGCCTAGGCTTTTCCCAACTAGTTGTGATCGGCTTCCAGTCTAATCGGATGCAGCTGAATACCAGCATTTTACATAGAGCAACTACCTATCTGATCTCCACAACCCAGTTAGTACTGAGTAATTCTGTAGCGGCACTACGAAAAGTACAACAGCAACATAGAACAAAAAGTACGCCAGCGCCATCTATGACATAGACGATTAACTAGACAGCGAAAGACACCTAAGTCCTAGATCGCGCAAGTAAAGTTATTCGCGACTTAAGACTATATAGAAAAACCCGACAACAACTGTCGGGCAGTAGCCCACCAGACATAACACTCGTCTGATCGGAGGATCCTCCCTTTTCTATGAGGGATGAAGAACTTTACACCCTGTTCTTCATACCCTCAAAATACCATACCCCTTGGTAAGGCTGGTTGTCAGACTTTTGGGCCCCTGGCTACCTGTAACGAAGCTGTCATATGAATCTAGAATTGACAGCCGGGACCAACGGCTTAACGTGCTCCCCAAGGCATGGAGGAAAATCGGTGTGTTATGGGTGGTCACCCATCCACGGACCAACCTGGGCAAGCGCGGCTTTAACTGAAGATCGACCTGTAGGTTGTCATTATTTAGCCACAAGCTTCTCTTACAGCTATTTTATACCCTTTTGGTTATATTTTTTAAACATGGACGGAAATAAAGCCTTCAAAGAAAGTAAATAATATAATGTGCGACACGAGTTTTTTTTAACTTTTAATGTCACTTATGGGATATCTTCTGTATTTATATTTTTTATATTGGCAGCTCAAAATAAATCAAAACCATGGAAGATATCCCGTACCTAAGTGATAATATAACTTTAAATTGTAACCCGGAAAGCTTAAAACAGAATTTTTAGATCACGCGTCCACGCTAATCCCATAGATTTATCTGTGGTACTCATCAACAGCATAGCCTCACCTATATTGGGGTCAGCTTCCAGCCATACCTCTTGCTAAATACTATTATTTTGCAAGAAGCCTTAATCTAAGCACTCTCCTAGATAAAAATACTCCTACGTTATAAATTCATGTCACGATAAAATTTGCCAGCAGATGTGGAGAAATAAAAATATGTCAGTCATAAGTCGTAAGTCATTTATTTCTAAACAATATACATTGTGTAGAAATTTTGAAAAATAAAAGTGTACCATGAAAACATTACAATTGAAAAACTTGTCAAAGATACGAATAATAATAATAATAAAAAAAAAACATTAATAATTCACATTTTAAAATAGCAGTAATAATAATTATGTCATCTAATTGTAAAAAGCAATAGTAAAAATAGAATGTCAAAGATAAATAAAAAGAAATGATAATAATATAATTGTTACTAGAGATAATATGTCATTTAATAATCTATGAGTAATACAATAACATAAACAAAATGAAATTTAAAAAAAAAAGCAATATTAGTATAAAAAATTCAAAATAATAATAGTCAACATGCCATTTTATATGAATACCAATCTAGAATAATGAGATTACGATTGTCGTTTATCATGTAAGTACTCATCGACACTGTAATAGCCCTTCCTCAATAAATATGTCTTCAGTTAGATTTTAAATAGGTTTGCGCTATTTATGCTTTTAAATTCTAAGGGGAGCTTGTAGTATAGAAGTACTGATTGGTACCTAGGACTGTGATGAACCACGTTTATTTTCGATTGGATTATATTAGGCAAGTCTTTCCTACGTGTTAGTCCCCGAACTTAATTTACAGTACATTTTAATAGAGTAGATAATCTTTTATTTGGCTTTACATCTGCTATAATCAAAATAATGCTGAAACTAAATTCAATTTTGCAAAATTCTCTTCATTTTGAACTATAAATTGAATATAAAACTGCTTCATTATTTAGAAGCAATTTAGTAACTCAGGCCTCAGCAAATGTACGCTATGTTTTGTATTACATCGATCTAACGCAACAAAAAACAAACATTTTTCAAATCAAAATAATAAAACTTCGGACTTTGTATTTTCATGAATAATATAATGAAACTAATTAAGCAAAGATAAAATAATTTTCTTTCAAAAGATATTCAGTAACACATGCTGCATAAATATTGATGTTTACCTTTGATATAATTAATCTGTATTTCAAAGGTTTGTTATTTTTTAATTTAGCAAAAGAATTCATTTTGGCTTATTTATGATATTCTATGCATATGTTGATGTTCATTATAATTCAAATATTAAGAAAATACAAAAATACTAATAAAAGTAATTCGTGTACGAATATTTTGGAAAATGTTTGGTTTTTCTTTGTAAAGGAATAATTGTGTGTGTATGTGTGGTATGATTTATGATTAACTTATTTTCATGATATCTTGAATCATATAACAAAATGGTTACCTGCAGTAAGCAATAGCAAAGCCTAAAGTTCACGGTGTACTCTAGCTCATCATCATCATCATCATCAGCCTTTCAATGTTCCCACTGCCGGGACACAGGCCTCCTCTCTATGAGAGGGAATGGGCTATATCCACCACGCGGGCCCAGTGCGGATTGGTAGATGTCACATGTCTTCGAATTTTTGGTTCTAGGACATGCCGGTTTCCTCAAGATGTTTTCCTTCACCGTTTTTGAGAGCAGTGGTGATGAAATAAATTACACAAAGTAATGCGCCTGCCTGGGTTCGAACCCACGACTTACTGTTCGTAAGTCGGGGTCGCTACCACTGGGCCACCGCTGCTCTCGTACTCTAGCTATTATGTTTTAACTTCAAAACCAATGAGCAGATCAAGGCTTTATAAGCATGAATCGGAGTAGAAGAAGACCAAAGAAATGATGGATGGACTGTGTGGAGGAAGACATGGCTAGAAAGGAGGTGACTGCTGAGATGAGCAGCAAGTGGCGACCTCCAACAAGTTTGGATAAGTGCACGAGAATGGTGACAATATAAGCATGAATCATATAATTATGTAAGAAGGATGTACTTATTTAGCATTTTACCATAAAAAGATTGTATAGTCTTATTTTTATTCTGAACACACAATTTTTTATAGCGGGTCTGGTAAGATAAGACTGTCTTCAAACGCCAGCCATAATACTTATATGATATAAGTAACAAAGTATGGTTAGTTTTCTGCATACTGAACTATGAAAACTTTCCATACCGACAGTTTAATGACTGGCTGGCAGACCACATATATTTTGGATGTTATCCTTACTCATCATCTGCCTAGCCTTTTCCCAACTATGTTGGGGTCGGCTTCCAGTCTAACCGGATGCAGCTGAATACCAGTATTTTACATGGAGCGACTGCCTATCTGACCTCCACAACCCAGTTACTACTGGGAAATACGATACCCCTTGGTAAGACTGGTTGTCAGACTTTTTGGGCCACTGACTACTTTAACGACTGTCAAAGATCTTCAAATGACAGCCGGGACCAACGGCTTAACGTGCTTTCCGAGGCACGGAGGAAACTCGGTATGTAATGGGTGGTCACCCATCCACAGACCAACCTAGGCAAGCACGGCTTAACCTAAAGATCGACCCGAGCGGCTGTTATTGTTTAGCCACGAGCTCCTTGATCGATGTTATCCTTACTAACTAATTATATTAAAAATGCGAAAGTAAGTTTGTTTGTTTGTGACCTTTTCACGCCTAAACTACTGAATCCGTCATCCTGAAATTTTGCATATAATACATTGTCAGATGTACAGAAACGGATATAGAATAGGCACGTTTCATCCCGAAAAAAGTACTGTTCCCGAGGAAAACAACAATAACGTTATAATGCTCATAGATGGCGCCACGTGTCTTTCAAATCAGGATTAAATTACAAGTAGAGTACAACCCGAATTGACTGTCAAATTCTAAATTAGGGCGAGCGGAGCCGCGGGCAAAAGCTAATCTTTAATAAAGATCTCTGTATCACGAAAAAAATGCATAAACGGTTGCAACAAGACTTTATAGGTACATTCATAAACTCACACCTTTTCCCATGGGGGTAGGCAGAGACGGTAGGACGCGACCTGCTACAATCCTTACATACTCCTTATCTTAAAGTTCTTCAGAGAGGGCAGGTGCGTAGTACTTGCTACTGGCGTGGGCTTATTACCAGAAAGAAGTACGAGCGTGGACGAGGGATAAAGAGTGCTTAAACATATAAAGATCGTACGCACGACGGTTGATCAAGCTATACAAAACCAGATTATGCGGATTTCTCATTGTACAGTATATATATACAAAGCGAGGCCACGTTATACTGGAATTGTAAAGCTTGATGTGCCGCCGTGTGTTCTGTAGACTTTGCCTACCCCCATGGGAACAACGCGTGTGTTTTTGTACCTGTGTGTATGAGAAAGTTTTCTTATGTATATTTCATACTGTCTACGCCAACTGCTAGCCCCATCTGTTGGCTCGGTGCACACAACCTGGCCATGCAGCGAGGGACATCTATCGGCGAGAGGAGGATCCGGCCACACCTGTCAAACAGCGATGCGATCTCCAGTCGTTCATACTTCAATCCTGCTCAGAAGTTCATTCAAGGCCACTATAAAAGGCATTGCATTGTAAAGAATCGTTCCTTTTTTCTCCTTTCTCTCATCACCTCAACATCCATCAGCCATGTAACAATAATCTTTTAATATATTCATGTAACCATCAAAGTTGCTTCCTTTCAACCGGGAACAGACCTCATCCTGCACACATACAAAAATACTAAATCACGTTTAAATCTCATTCGACATATTAAATCTTAAAATTCTTTATCAAACATTTAAACAATAATCTAGCGTAATTTCCGTAACAAAGATGTGTAAACGTTTACATTTGTATTGTTAATCTTGTAAGATAAAATGTTTGTGCAAGATATGGCTGAGTACACATCGAACAATGCGTTGGTGATATCTCTAGAGTGTGTTTCCACTGAAGAACAGCGTGATTTTCATACAATTGAAGTAGTCAAGTACACATTCGATTGCGATTGTTGACATGCAAAATGCATAGAGCTCGTGACTAAATAACAACAGTGACTCAGTTCAATCTTCAAATTAAGGCACGCTTGCCTAGGTTAGTCTGTGGACGGGTGACCACCTATTCCATACCGAGTTTCCTCCGTGCCTCGGAAAGCACGTTAAGCCATTGGTCCTGGATGTCATTTGTAGATCTTTAGGTAGTCTCTTCGGTAGTCAACGGCCCGAAAACCTGTGACAACCAGTTTTATCAAGGGATACCAAGGCTAGACTGGAAGCCGACCCTGATATAGTTAGGAAAAGACTAGGTAGATAATGTTGTTTCCTTTGCCAACTTTACACATACACAAACGGCCAGACCCGGAACAACTATCTGTAGGCCATACAAATATTTGTTCCGTGCAGGATTCATACCCGCGACACGCAGCTCAGTAGCCAATTGCTCAGCCACTGCGCCAACCGTGTTGTCAAATGTCACGTTACGATAACTTCAAATGTCATTATTGTATTACTACTTTAATTATTTCTTTTCTTATTATTTCGTGCTATGCTGGTACTGCCGCTGCGGCTGCAGAGAACCTCAAGCGGCGTAAATATAGAAACCTGTGTGGTAACTATATTTTCGAGCCGTTTGGGGTTGAAACTCTAGGGCCGTGGGGTCCGAGTGCTCATAGCCTATTTAAGGAAATTTCGAAACGCCTAGTTGACGCTTCCCGTGACCCAAGGGCTGGCTTTTACTTTGGCCAGAGGCTAAGTGTTGCCATACAACGTGGCAACGCCGCCAGTCTCTTGGGCACATTACCATCTGACAGCGTTGAGGAGTTTTTCGATGCCCTTTTATAGTTTGTTGTTAGTTTATTTATTTTAGTTTAATAGTTTTTAATTATCAATGTATATAGTTAGTTTAACCTAATAAAGTTTCTTAAAGAAACTCAGCAAAAAAATTATATTATTATATTTTATCTTTCTTATTATGAATACGTCGTATCGTACAAAACTAAAATGCCTGTTTGATCAAAATATAAAGAATGGAAGGGATACCAACGCACAAACGGATAATTGAAGTTACAATTAACCTTTTGAGAAATTACCTTCAAAGGCTTTGCAAGGCCGTTTTCAATACCTAACCCCGGAAGCTAAATATTATCAAACAAAAGTAAACATTTCCTATTTTTCAGAAAGACGAAACGCCTACTGAATGAATAAGGCACCCTTCGAATGTACCTATGTATAGCTCAACTATACACGAAGTCCAAGAACTGTCAGTATCAAAATTGTAGTTATTCCCGATTAATAATTGGTTGTGATCAGGGATTGTTTACACTTCGTACAAGAGACCTATACAAGGTGTAAACGGACACTTCACGAAGCTGGCAATTAAGCATTCTGTACATCAAACTAAGTAACTCTACGCAAAAAATAGTTACAGGTAAACGAGTTTTTTTGGGGTGAAAAATCTCGTTTTACGATAGGACTCAATGTAACGCACTCAAACATTTGCATTTGCATTGCATAGAACAGGGGTCGTGAAACATGAATGTATTTAAAGTAAAGTTATCCTCATCTTCCTGCCCTTATCCCATTCTATTTGTGGTCGGCGTAACATGTTTTCTTCTTCCATTCTCCCCTGTCAGAAGTCACGGCATCGCTTACTCCTTTCTCTTTCATATCAGTCTTCACACAATCCATCCATCTTTTCTTTTGCCTGCCTCTCCGTCTCCATTCATCAACATTTATGTCCATCACTCTTTTAGTTACAAAAAAAAAATGGTAATTAAAAAGTTGGATCTTGGAACGCCAATATCTCCGTAACTAGAAGGTTCCCAGCCATGGACTAGAAGAAAAAAATATTGCAATGACGGGGAGAACAAGTGCCTTTTGGTTTCGGGATATTTTTACACCTATTATGCGAGTCGCACGGACCGGTCAATGTGGCGACACTTGGGGGAGGCCTATGCCCAGCAGTGGACGTCTTTTGATGATGATGATGATGTACAGAGAAATGCCTGCTATGTAAGATGTCTCTCTCCTGGTAGAAAACTGAACTACGACCTCTCGATGATTTCGACCCATAACAGAACAGGCAAAAATTTAATGAGCAAAATAGTTCTGCCTACCCCATTTCAGGCGAGATGTTGTCTCAAGTTTGTGTACCCATCACACTAATATTATAAAGCGAAAGTTTGTATGTGCGTTTGTGTATGTTCGTTACTCCTTCACGCTCAAACGGCTTAACGGATTTGGATGAAATTTGGTATCAAGATAGCTTATTATGCTGGATTAACACATAGGCTACTTTTGATCCCGGAAAAATGGGGTGTAAATGCGGAAAAAAGCAGGTAGGTAGGAAGTTAGGTAGATAGGGTGGGATAGATAGGGGTAGCAAAAGTGCATTGGAAAGGTGTATTGCTTCGCATCGGGCACAGCTTACTCTTAGCATCAAAGTAAATATGAGAACAATGAAACAAAATGTTATTGAAAATTTGATGTCATTCTTTTAACTTTTTCAACGCGGGTAACACCGCGGGCGTAGCTAGTATACCTATAGATTAACAGTAGTATCTTGTAACTGTAACATTCAGTAGTATTGTATAATTAATTTCAAGTCTGAACATAAATGCTGAGCAGACAATTGTTTAGGCCTGGCACAGATAATGTAATATTCTAATAGACTTGTCTAGACTATAGAGAGCTTTTGCCCGTGATTACGCTCGTGTTAATTTAGAATTTGACAATTCGGGTTATAATCTGTTTGTAATAATCTAATTCAATCATGATTCGAAAGACACGTGGCGCCATCTATTATCATAAGAACGTTATTGTTGTTTTCTTTTCTTTGGGAACATTACTTTTTTTCGGAATAAAAGGTACCCTATGTCCGTTTATGCAAAATTTCATAATGATCGGTTTAGGAGTGAAAGGTAACAACCAAACTTAAGGTCGTGGGTTCGATTCCCACCCAGGACAAATCTTTGTGCGATAAGTACGATTATTTGTTCTGTATCTGGGTGTAAATTTATCTATAATATGTATGTATTTAGAAATATATAAGTATGTTTATCAGTTGTCTGGTTGCCATAGTATAGGCTCTGCCTAGTTTGGGATCAGATGGCGGTGTGTTGGTTGTCCCAAGATATTATTATTATTATTTTGGGAAAACATTCATTGTTTCTTAGCTCTTTAGCTAGTTTTAGCTACGTTAACGGGCCTATACCAAGTCAACGTAGCATGTGTGTGTGTGAGTCGAGGAGAGAAATTTCATTTTCCTCGATTTGCATGAACTTCCTTACTATTCGGCAGGTGTTTAAAATTGCAGCTTTTTGAAGTGTAATGTAGATAGAGTTCTTGAGGTCTATTAATTTGAGGCTATGGTGGAGGTGATTGGGTATAACACCCGTAGTTGAGACTACTATCGGTACTACGTAAACTTTTTCCTGTCTCCATATTCTGGTCACCTCTTCTTTTAATTCTGCATATTTACTAATTTTCTCACCTATTGTTTTTTGCAAGTTATGTGTGTTAGGAACTGCTATGTCTATAAGGTATGTGATTTTATTAACTTTATCCTGTAGTATTATGTCTGGTCTATTATAATGAATAGTCCTGTCGGTTATAATAGCGCGGTCGTAGTAGAGCTTGTGTGTAGTGTTTTCAAGAACTTTTTCTGGTGTGTATTTATAGTAAGGACTAGTATCTTGTATCAGTTTATGTTTGAGAGCTAGATTTTGGTGAATGACGTTTGCTACCTGATTGTGTCTATGAGTGTAGTCTGTTTGTGTGAGTGTTATGCATGCCCCAGTGATGTGCTGAATGGTCTCCGGTTGGCTCTGACATTTGCGGCACTTATCGTTTGTTATTGTGGGGTCCTTAATAATATATTTTCTGTAGTTTTTAGTGTTTATAATTTGATCTTGTATTGCAATAATAAATCCTTCAGTTTCTGGGAATAAACTGCCTATCATTAGCCATTTATTTGATGCTGTCGTATCTATGTGAGACTGTTCTAAATCATGGGGATGTCGCCCGTGCAATACTTTCTTTTTCCAATCTTCTAACTTTTTCTTCTGTGGGTCTTCATTGCTAGTGTGTTGTGTATCTATTGGTTCGTTTAGGTGAAGTGGTGTGTAGTTGATATCGTTCATTACTATGGCTTTATGTATGTTGCTTCTGTTAGATTTATTGTGAAAGAATGTTTTCAATCTACTTATTTGTTTCTGCCAGAGGTGATAGACATCTATTAGGCCTCTCCCTCCGTGTTGCCGTTTGATGGTCAGCCTTTCTATTGCAGATTTAGGGTGTAGGTTATTATGTTTGGTTAGTGTCGTGCGTGTGGTTCTCTCTATTTGCTGAATGTCCGTTTTTGACCATTTGATCACTCCAAATGAGTATGTTAATATTGGAATCGCGTAGGTGTTCAACGCCTTTATTAATTTTTTTCCGGAGAGTTGGGTTTTACATACTGCACCCACTCTTCTCTTGTATTCTGTGTTCAATGTTTGTTTAATTGTTGTGTGATCTAATCCTTTAAGCTGTCTGTATCCTAAATATTTATATAAATCAGTGGGTTCCATAGCAGTAATTGTGTCATTAGTGTTAATTGCATAGTCACCAGGTTTAATTTTGCCTCTTATTATATGTACTGTTTTACATTTGTCTAGTCCAAACTGCATGTTTATGTCTTTGCTAAACTCTGTCGTTATTTCTATTAATTTTTTCATGCCGTTTTCAGTTTTTGAGTATAATTTAATATCGTCCATATAAATAAGATGTGAAATAGTGGTTTCTTCTGTTGTATGTTTAAGACAATATCCGGCCTGGCAACGCTGCAGTAAGTGAGATAGAGGGTTTAGAGCGAGACAGAACCATAAAGGGCTCAAGGAATCTCCTTGATAAATACCCTTTTTTATGGCTATCTGTCTAGTTGTAACAGTGTTATCGTGGTGATTTAAGTGAAGAGTAGTTTTCCATCGGGACATAATATTTTGCAAAAAGTCAATTATTTTTGGGTTAATTTTATATATCTTTAGAATCTGAATAAGCCAGGAATGTGGAATGCTATCAAAAGCTTTTCTATAATCGATATAGGTACAGTGTAAATTTCTATTTTTTGTGGCAGCATGTTTGTGTATTACCGAATCTATTACTAGTTGCTCCTTACATCCCATGTGGCCTCGCCGGCATCCCTTTTGTTCCTCTGCAATTATGTTGTGATGTTCTACGTGTTTATTGATTTTTATAGTGATTGCTGATGTTAGGATCTTGTATATAGTTGGTAGGCATGTAATTGGTCTGTATTGAGAAGGCTGTGGAGTGTATTGTGTCTTTGGCAACATGTAGGTTACTCCTGTAGCGAAAAATTCTGGTACATGTTGCTTCCCTAATATAATATCTGTAAAGTTTTTGGCTAAAACTTTGTGCAATGTTTCTAATTTTTTATACCAGTAATTGTGGATTTTATCAATGCCGGGGGATTTCCAGTTGTGAAGTCTCGCTGTGATATAAGTTATGTCAGACTCGGTTAATTCAACGAAATCCATTTCTTCTAATGAAATCCATTTCGCTTTTTCGTCTGTAACCCAATCAGATTTATCATTATGTTGCACTTGCTCTTCCCATATTCCCGACCAAAATGATTCAAGTTGCTCCGTTGTTGGTAATTCTATACTGTTTTCGGGTGTTGTGTCAGTTTGTGGTTTATTCTGTAACTTTCTGTAGAAATTCTTTTCATTCATAGCAAATAAGGAGTTATCATTTTTACGCTCTTGCGCTTTCTTGTATCTTTTTAATCTGTGTACTTTTACAGCTAATTTTTGTTTTAAAGTATCCAGAAATTCTTCCGGTTTTCTATTATCTCTTTCATGTCTGGTGTGGGTAGTCATGTTTTTAAATATGACTTCCACTCTTTTAACTACTTTGTTGGACCTATTATTATTAATATATTGGGTAAGTCTACCGCAGTCTGCTCTAAGTTTCTCTATATCTTGTTCAAGCCTTTGCTGCCATGCTGGTTTATTAGTAGTTTTTGGTCTTCTATTGCCTGTGTAGTCTGTGATTTTAAAATTAAGTTCTTCTGAAATTACTAATGCTGTGCAGTATATAAGAGTATGCACGTCTGTAAGTTGTGTTTCTTCACTAACATATTGGTTTAGGATAATTTGATTGAATGTATTAACTAGCTGACAAAGTTTTGGTGCGTACCTGAGTTTGGGCAGTTTTGGTCGAGCTGCCGGGTCCATGCCAGAGTATTGAGTGAGAGCTGTTTTAAATTTATCGTGAATTTCTCGGATACGCGTATCTGTGGGCTGGATTTGATGAGTATCTGCTAGAATTTGAACATCATTTTCTAACATTATTGTAACACTTTCGGTTTGTGTGGATGTATGTGTGGTTTGTGAATATGCTTGTGAATGATTGCATGGTAGAGATTGAGTGTAAGGTTCTGATTGATTATCCGGTAGTGGCTGTTCTTGTTGAGTATTTTCGAGTGTGTTTTGTGTTATTGTGATATGGTTAGTATTTTCATTACTTTCTGATTCTAATTGTAGGTGCACTTCTACTTTTAACCTATCTATTTCTTCTAGTGACAAGAGTTTATTCCTAACAATAGTTCTTCTTTGGTCCGAAATCCTTTGTTCAGAAACGGTAACCTCTGGATATTTGCGTGTAAAAAGTTCATGCAATTGTTGTCTGTAGGTGGTCATATCTGTCTCTAATTTAGTGATGTATAGGTAAGTTCGCATGATAAATGTGTTTACTTCTTTGCTCCATTTCATGCGAACTCTTGCTTTTCCAGCCTTGGCGGACGCGGGCAAAAAGGTAGATACCCCCCGCGCAGCATTCAAGGTTGGAGTGGGTGATACAGTGTTTAAACTATTAATGGGGGATGATGAGAGTGTTGGTGACGATGGTATGGATGGTGATGATCGCCTAGAAGGTGTGTATGAGACTGTACTTGGACTATACGGTTCTACAGGGGTGTCTGTCCTGTCCGTCAGTCTGTCACCATCGTCAATTATTTCGGCTGTAGTATTTTTGTCGGTGGGAGCCCGCCTGTTCAACTCCTCACCGCTGACGGTTCGCATGCTGTGACACCTAGCGTCAGCTCCAGGTGCGCCCCGGCGATCGCCCCCGGGCAGCGGTCCTAAACGTTTCCTTTTTGCACGTGTCTCCATTTTTTTTATGGGTTTCCAGAGCCACGTTAGCCACGCCAGTAATTTTTCTTTCGTGTGTCCGCCCCCCACGTGATTAGATGGTCAATCAGGACGTGTGGTTGTTTAGGGGGCTTATTATTATTATTATTATAATAATATATTTAGGATTAAGATGGGTGTCATCTGTAGCGTTTGTACCTTTTAGGATGTTTTACACCTAAATAGAAGCAGGCTGGTGGACTTCCAACTTTGAGTGCTCAGTTGAAAATCTAAAATCCAACAGTGCAGTAATTATTAAGGCATTAATTTAGGTGGAGTTTTGTGTTGGTGAAAACAGGCATCAGCTTTGTTGGTGTAAGCTAAGACTTAACCTCGTAAGAGCAAATAAAGTGGTGATTATAGTCTGTTCATTTTATTGTGAGTACGCCACATACAATTACGAGCTGTTTTTAGGGTTCCGTACCCGCAGGGTAACCAACGGACCCTGCTATAAGCCTCCGCTGTCTGTCATTATTTGCCGCTTTAACAACAAATAATAAATTAAAAAATAAAGGGGCCCCCTTACTACAATGGTACGGAACCCCTTATGCGCGCGTCCGACTCGCACTTGGCCGGTTTTTTTATTAATAATGTAGTTTAATCCCTTACAACAATCATTTAAATGTAAAAAGTTTGAATAGTTCGCTACGCCTCGTATGTAATAAATATAATGGTCTATTTGTGAACATGGGATATAGTCGATTTGTTCCTCGAGGGCAACATCATTTCACTGTTAGTATTTGTAGATATTTACTGAAAGAAATATTACATATTGATTATAAAAATAAATTTGTGACATACGTTGAACAAAATCGAATATTGACCAAGCTGAAAACCGACCAATCTACACAGACTTGTAACATACCTGGCGACGTTGTAATTGCTAACTGTGACCGATCCACTCAGACTTATGATATTCCTGCTGACATTGTTAATTGTGACTTGTCTCAATGCTTGGACAATGAGTTTAAAACTGGTAATAACAGTTGTTTTCGTGTATAACTATGTCTATATCTTCCATCAAAATATTAATGGCTTGATTGGTAAGTCGGACCTACTTACTCTCCATCTCGAAGAATTATTGGATAAGGAACTAAGCATTGATATATTATGTATTACTGAACATAATATGATAAATGGAGATCATTTTCACCTATCTATCCTCAATTATGAATTAGCTGCTTTTTCAATGCGGGACACTAGAAGCGGTGGTTCTTGCATCCTTGTAAATCGTGTACACAAGTACAAAAATATTGACCTTAGTAAATTCTATGTGCCTAACGTCATGGAGTGCTGTTCAATAGAGTTAATATTACACAATATAATAATAATTTGCATATACAGACCTCCAAAAATGAAGAATGACTGTTTAGAAGTCTTTTTTTCGAATTTAGACGGTGTTCTACGAATGTGTAGCCTTAGTAACTATAAGAAAGTGGTCATTTGCGGTGATTTCAACATAGACACAATGGCACAAACTAAAATATGTAATAAGTTCCGAACACTCCTTCTGAGCTATAACTTGAAAATGAGCATACATCAGCCTACTCGCTTGGCAAGTGGTAAATGCATAGATAATATCATACATAATATCAGAGGTAGTAAATGTGAGGTACTTGACCTTGCATTATCGGACCACACTGCCCAAATAATGAAATGCACTGTTAAAAAAACGTGTACTATTAAACATTGGTACGCTCTAAAGCGTGACTATTGCCCAGATAACTTGACGAAATTCATTGACTGTCTTCGTAATCTTAGTTTTAATGAAGTCTACCTACACCATAATCCCGAGGAAGCGTTTAACTGCTTCTATGATTTATTTAAACTTTTTTATGATCTCTGTTTTCCTTTAAATAAAGTAAAAATCACGCTGCGTAAGAAACCACAGTGGATTTCTAAGGGAATTAGGCTAAGTAGTAAGCGTAAAAGAGAAATGTTGTGGCAATACAGGCGCTCCCCTAATACTCTAAATAAAAATCTATTGAAGCAATATACAGTTCGATTAAAGAAAATAATTACCTTGACCCAAAAATCACAGAATGACTACCACATAAGTTCAGCCAGGAACAAATCTAGGGCATCTTGGAATATCATTAGTAAAAATAAAAATAATTATCCTAAAGAAAACTTACCTGATTGCGTTACAGTTGAGGGCAATACAATACGTGACCCTCGACTAATTGCAGAAGCTTTTAATAATTATTTTATAGACGAAATCAAGCCGACAAATAAAATTCCAAATTACTCAAATATTGACACTAATTCTAGCTCCATATTTATCCCCCCTACATTACCATCTGACATTGTAACTATAATTTACTCATTAAACAATACCAATAGCCACGGATATGATGGTATCATCACTAAAGTAAACGCGTAGCACCATTAATAGGGCCTGCTCTAAGTTACATCATCAATCTTTGTATAGAATGCGGACACTTCCCTGAAAAATTAAAAACTACTATTATCAAGCCTATTCATAAAAAAGATGATAAAAGGAACATGGGCAATTATAGGCCAATAGCACTAATACCAATTTTTTCCAAAGTCATAGAAAAGATAATTTACAATAGCCTTTACTCCTTTTTCGAAAAACATAATCTCATAGCCAAAGAGCAATTCGGTTTCAGGAAGAATAAATCCATAAATATGGCGATATATGATTTAATCAAGAAAATAGTTTCTAACGTTGATACTAGAACTCCAGTTGCTGCCCTTTTTATGGATATGTCTAAAGCATTTGACCATGTGGATCATGGTATACTGCTGAACAAATTAGAACGCTATGGAATAAGAGGAAATGCTCTAGAACTATTAAAATCTTACCTTTGTAATCGCACTCATATTACAATAATTGACAGGCTATGTAAAAGTTCTAAAACTGAAACTTCTTATATGTCACGAGCTAGAAAAACTACTTATGGTGTTCCCCAAGGCAGCATTCTCGCCCCTCCGTTGTTTAATATGTACATAAATGACATGCCTAAGATCAGTAAACATCAGATGGTCCTGTTTGCTGACGATAGCACTATTCTATTCTCTGGAAATGACATTGATATTCTCGAAAATAACATTAATAATGATCTTAAAAATATTATAAATTGGTTAGTTAATAATAATTTAAAAATAAACTTGACAAAAACTAAAATTATGACTTTTAATCAACGAACAAATAAACCAAAACTAAATATAACATATGACAATGTAAAAATCTCAGAAACTGATACCACTAAATTTCTAGGTATCTACTTAGATAGTCATCTGACATGGAAAAATCATATTGACGCGCTATCAAAGAAGCTTAGCCAATTTGCGTATGCTCTGTATAACCTATCAAAAATGGTTAACCGCTTTACGGTACAAATAGCGTACAACGCTTATGTGGCATCTAGTATTAGGTACGGCATTATTTTCTGGGGCAACTCTACAGATAGGGAGATTGCTTTTAAGGCTCAGAAGAAATGTTTACGATCATTTACTAAACTACACTCGACCGATAGTTGCAAGCCGTTGTTTAAAGAACTAAACTTACTTACTTTGCCGTCTATGTACATTTATGAAATGGGAGTATTTGTACGCTATAACTTCCATTTATTTGAGACCCTACGTTCACGACGCTGCCAGAATGTCATTCGTACTGACCCTCATAAAACGGCATTTTTTGGTAAAAGTGTGCTCGGTATGACCTCTAAAATATACAATAGCATACCCGTAGCTATTAGGAATAAAGAGTGTCTGGTTTCCTTCAAAAAGTATTTATTTAAATTCCTCCTAGATAGATGCTACTACTCTATCGCAGAGTTTATTGCTGACAAACGGAGATACGAAGATCCGACTTGCTAATTAATGAATACTAATAATTTTGTAATGAACTCATTATCAATGTGACATAATACTTTGACTAATTATTAATATACGTTTTAAATTGTGACATTTTACTAATTCATTGACATACCCATTTTTTTATTTTTTTATTGTAATCTGATTGTATTTGAAATTATTAATTGATTCTTATTATTTGTTTGTTATAACCTAATTTTGTACGCCATCTCTTGGCAAAACATAGTGAGCATGTTTGTCTAACCATAATTACTATCTGGAAATTAACCTATGTTTTACAGAATAAATGATTTGATTTGATTTGATTTGATTTGATTTAAAAAAAATACTACACAACAAAATAAAAAATAAAAAAAAATATTACACTCATTAAAATGTAAATATTTTGAGTTCCAGTATCCACCTCCTGTCTCCTTGATCAGACCCTCAACATCAAGAGCCATCAGACTCGCAAGTTGTGTCACAAGTCACATCTCAAGTCCCGTCGCAAGTCGCTTCGAAAGTCGAGTCGCAAGTAGCATGCCTTGAGGCTGTGACGAACCCTAAAACTGTTAAAAACACCCTAATTACGCTCACTGAGACCTAGACAAGAGCACTGAGTTTTAAGGTCTTAATGTGCCCTTGACTCTAGATTTAATAGCTTCAATGTTGTGTTTGTGGTTCTCGTGACCCTAGAAGTTTAGAATGTCTTTGGTTAATTTGCTTGTAATTGTCTTGGTTTAATGTCAATGTCAGACGTTTCGTTTTGATTTGGGACCACAGAGAATTAAGGGTGTGGAACAGACCATCAAACTGGACCACTTTCTCTATGGGACTAACATGGTAATCGCGGAAAAATAATCAGCTGCCGATGTGGATCACATAATATCACGCCTGTAATCCCCAAAGGGCTAGGCAGAGTCCATAGACACGTTTCTGCAGTTATGATTAAGCCCCATGTCACATTTGGGTCGAGCAGGTCTTGAATAATAAAAATTAAAAATAAATATGACCACAACTTTCCTGTTTCAGACCCATTTAATAGTAAGTCATTTAAATTCATTATGTTAGTCTCTGCAGCGAATCTGAAAAGGTGTAGTTTGACAATCTTACACAGACTAAATTATCTCGATCCCTCAGTTTGGTCTCTTGTTTATTTTAAATATTTTCCTTAATTCCGTCTTCTGGCTGAAAACTCATAAATATAAATAAACATCTTGTTTTGATTCAAAAAGTAATTCAAGTGAAACAAAGCCACTCCACTAGTGGAGGAAATTTGAAGACAAAAACCTCTATCTTCATAGAGAGATAAGACAGTGTGAATAAACTAATTTGAAATAAGATGTATCATCATCATCATCAGCCTATAATGTTCCCACTGCTGGGACACAGACCTCCTCTCCTATGAGAGTGACATTCAAATAAAAATTCAACCGAGCATATTTTAGCGCGCAGTTACTTTTTCTGAATGTGGGTGTACTTGTAAAGACCCCTCGGAGAAAACTAAAATGGCTGCTTTACCAGAATCCTACTAGAATTATATGTATTACGTTATAATTCGTAAATGGTCATAAAGTGACAATTCATAATATTAACTGCTCACAGTTACCATTTTAAGAGGAGCTCGAGGCTAAATAATAACAGACGCTCGGGTCAATCTTTAGGTTAAGCCGTGCTTACCTAGGTTGGTCTGTGGATGAGTGACTACCCATTACAAACCGAGTTTCCTCCGTGCCTCGGAAAGCACGTTAAGCCGTTGGTCCCGGCTGTCATTAAAAGATCTTTGACAGTCGTTAGGTAGTCAGTGGGCCCAAAAAAGTCTGACAACCAGTCTTACCAAAGGGTATGGTATTACTCTTTACTAACTGGGTTGTGGATGTCAGATAGGCAGTCGCTCCATATAGAATACTGGTATTTAGCTGCATCCAGTTAGACTGGTAGCCAACCCCAACAACATAGTTGGGAAAAGGCTAGGCAGATGACAGTTACCATTTTAAGAATTGTAACGAGATTCATATTATTTTTCTATTATAATTTTGCTAAAGCGGCCATTCTTTTAAACGGAAAACACATCTGCTTATCCTTCCGATTGTAGGCGTTAGTCAACGTAAGCATGTATTTTATATAATCAAAAAAAACCGAACGCACACTGCAAAAAAAAACTCAAGATCTTAATTTGTGGGAAAAAAACCATTGAATTTCGTGGCAGTTTACAAAATTGTTTTTTTGATCGAAATGTTTTAATTTTTAAATGCTTAAAAAAATATGTTATGTATACTCTTTACTTATTAGAGTTCTTTATTGTTTATATAACACTGTGATACAAAATCATATCTAGAAAAATAACTTTCTGTTTTCGAAAATGTAACTTATACTGTCAAGTGTCACTTACGGGACATCTTCCGTGATTGTTCGTTATTTTAAGCTCCCGATATAAGTAATAGTAGTCAGTATAAGTTTAGTATTAAACAATGCCGTAGCCCCAAGATCCAATCATCTTAAACACATATTTACAAATAGATTCTTCTGTTTTTGCGGTCCTTTCCTTTACAACAAACTCAATTCCATACTCAACATCTACACACTAAACAAGCAAGAATGCAAAACCAAAGTATTCGATTTTCTGCTTACATGTGATTACCAAACTACTGAGGATATTTTTAAAACTTTAACATAAAATAAAACACAACACACACACGCACCCAAAACACCCATAATCACAACACAACACTCACAATCACCTCAATATACATACACAAAAACAACACACATCAAACCAACTTTTGAAAATTCACCTTTATAAATTAATTTGTCTTCATTTTGATTTATTACTTCTGTATGAAAAAGCGATTAACTAAAATGTCCAACCATTGTTAATACCGCTCATAACTGTGGGAAGAGAACTGTGACCTGAAATACAGGCTCAGCCTAGCTCAGGCGCAGTTGCTCATATTTATTCTTTGTGCTTTATTGTAACTGCATTTAAATGCTGTTCAACATGTTACATTTTTAAGGAGCAAATAAGCTTATTATTATTCTTAAACCGTGAATGTATAAGTATACAGGGTATAAACAGACTCTTCACGAAGCGGTCAACCAAGCATTATGTACATACATCAAACTAGGTAACTTAACGCAAAAATTATGGCCGGGAAACGTCTTTTTTTTGGGTGAATAATCATGTTTTGGCCTAGGACTCAGTGTAATGCATTCAAAACATTGTGCTGATGGGTGGATTGAATAGTGTGGGGGTCGTGAAAGTGTCCTTATTAAAAAATACATTAAAAAAATGTATTTAAAAAAAACTGGTAAAAAAGTTGAAACTTTGACCCCCAATATCTCCGTAACTAGAAGGTTCCCAGGTATGGTCTAGAACAAAAAAAATGATCACAATGACGGGGAAAACAAGTGCCTTTCGGCTTCCTTATGAAGAGTCTTTTTATACATCCTTCATACATAATACTTTTTTACTTAAGTATTTATTTTTTTAGTACTTATTTATTTACTTAATTTTATTATCTTTCGCTTTATTTATTTTTAGCGAATTTTATTTTGATTGCTGATTTTCATCTTTCATCAATCAACATTTTTGGTCGTGGTTTCTCATGACCGGACAGACGAATAAAATAACGAGTTTCATAATAAACATTACGGCTGATGACACTTTTATCATACAAAAGGGGAAAGTAAATAACTTTTTGTTACAAAAGTGGAAATCCCGAAATATTGAATATAAAAGCAAAGAAAGAAAAAAATAAGTTTAATGTATTCTTTTCTTTTTTTTAAGAGGAAATGCCCTAGGTATTTAAAGAAACTATCTCTGTCGCTCTACAAGCGCGTCTTTTACATTGGTGCGATAAGGACCACTACAGTAAAAAGTCATATTTTGGGTTTGGCTCTCGACTGTTTCCAATATTCGACCAATTTAAAAGATATTTCATAAACAGAATAAGAAGGATATATACTGCGTCCCTTTGTTTTGCGTTTTTCATTAATACATAGTTGTTAAATTTGTACACTAGGCCTCTGTTAACAGGCGATAAAAATAGGCAATTCTACAGATTATGTATCATCAAAAAGGAAAACAAAGGGGCATATAAGAGGTTGATATTTATTTAAATGTAAAAAGTTACAGCTTTAAAGTCATAAACCAGAAAGAAAAAAGGTGAGAGTGTTTGTATGGAGAAAAGACCACCCGCATTTCCTCTTAATAGCTTTGTCAACCTAAACGATCTCACTGGTGGTCCATAATCCACCAGCAGGTAGTGTTTCCCGTTGGTGGAAGACACTTTAGATATAAGTACTAACACTAGCTCCTAAGTTGTGTGTTGTACTAACCAAATGGACTTATGGTCTGAAATAAAATAATTTTATTTATTTATTTATTTTGACTTCGAAAAATTGATTCTAGATAATACCGGCCATCATCATGCATAGCCTTTTCACATTTGTGCTGCGGTTGGCTTTCAGTGTAACCAGATGCAGCTGAATACCAGTATTTTACATGGAGCGACAGCCTATCTGACCTTCACAACCCAGTTAGTACTGGGTAATATGATACCCCTTGGTAAGACTAGTTGTCATATTTGCGAGCCACTGATTTCTGTAAGACTGCCGAACATCTACAAATGACAGCCGAGGCACAGAGACAACTCGGTATGTAGTCGAGTAGTCTCACATTCACGAATAAACATAGGCAAGCGCGGAAATCGAGCCGAGCGGCTGTAATCAGATTCTGGGAAATGCTAGTATCCCCACTATATTTTATTGGAAACTAGCGAGTCGCCCCGGCTTTGCATGGGTGCAATGTTACAGATATAAACCTTTCTCTTGAATCACTCTATCTATTGCTTAAAACTATATTAAAAGCCGTTGCGTAGTTTAAAAGATCTAAGTGTACAGACAGCGGGAGTGACTGTGTTTTATACAATGTATTGGAAATATGGAAATACTAAAATTAAATATCATCAAAATAAAACACCAAGTTTGTATCAATTTCAATCTCAGTAAACTACTAAATATTATCTTGAAAAAGATTTTACAATTGATAATGAAACAGATTTGTTATTTACTGAACATTTCCGAAGGTAAATAAGATAAATCTGGCAAATAATTCGTAAATGTTTATATCTGCATCTAAACGCTTTTAAAAATACGATTGCTTTAGAACAATTTTCTCTAAGACTACTATTATCTTATCTAAATCCATATTCACGCTCTCAAAACATAACAGCACAGTTAAAATCAAAATCCAAGCACGTATTTCAAGTAGGCCAGTGTATTATTATCTCAACCCAAATTTCAAAGTCAAAGTCAAATCGTTAGTAATTTATTATAAAACTCCGCGCAAACGGGCCACCAGTGGCCGCCACCGGTGACTGTCGCACGCCACGTCTTTTGGTACCACGCAAATGAAGGTGGTCAGTGGCTGCCACGAGTGGTCGGTATGTATTTATAATTCGCCACTGGTGGCGTTTTGCGGACACTGAGTCGCGAGTGGCCGCCACTAGTGGTAGCGTGTCGTGGTCACTGATCGCCACTCGTTACACGTGTGCGGCGATTTAGACGAACGTTTTAAAAATCATGTAAACAGCTTATAGACCAGTGGCGCGTTTGCGCGGAGCCTACGTCTCCTGTAACAGCAAACAAGCTTATTTTCATTTACCGGACACTATCGAGACTCCGGTATGTAGTCAAAGATAACTTTGACTGCCATGCGACTCACTAACTCGTTTTTAGCCATTCATATAATATCAATGTTTTTACCACCGACCGTAGTCTTAGCTGTTGCATTTGTGACTACAAGCCCAAACTAACAGTCAGCATTACTTAGTCATTGTCAAAGTCAAATTAGTTATTGAATTTAGTCAAAACGATTAGACAAACTCAATTTCCGCAGCGCAGCGGTAAAACAGCCCAATCGTATTTACACATCAGAGCTTCGTGACTAGTCTATATTAACACGTTTTCAGCTAAAGCGGCCATATTAGGCCCCCAAGGGGCCAGGACAGGGAGGGGTAGGGCAAGGGGGGGGGGCTAAGCAGAATCATAATACGATAATAATTTGAATCACGTTACAAATAGTAAAATGGTCACAAAGTGACAATTCATAACATTAAATGCGTCGGTGACCATTTTAAGAATTTTAACGTAATTCATATCATTATCCTATTACGAATAAGCTAAAGCGGCCATCTTAGGCACCATTTTAGATCTGTCTTTGAGATTGGGCAACATTGAGGTCGATTTTGGAATTGTACTTTCAAGAAGTATTCTCATCACTCGAAAGTGAGATTCCACTGAATTACTCTACCAACGACACTTGAAGTTTCATCAACCAAAGCAAACCGAGCCTTACCACAAAGAAACAAAGAAGAAAACCTTGTTTATTAAATTGTTAACATCCTTTCAAACCAAATAGTAATTAAAATGAAGTATTAGAAAACAATTAAAGCCACAAAACGAATTTGAAGTTTAAAACTGATCGGCGAAGTAATTAAAATGTTTAGGTATTTGTAAAGAGGTTTTATTGCTACTTGTTAGGGTACTAACCTCTTTTGGCTTTGATCTTCAGTTTGAATTTTGTTTCTGAATAGCCTCCTGGAGTGGTAATACTACTTAAAATCTAATTCACAGTTCAATCTATGCGGTTCGTATGGCGTGTAGTTCAAATCAAATCATAATGACATTTTTTTTTATTCAGGGTGTTAACAGACTCTTCATGAAACCGTTAACTAAGCATTATGTACATCAAACTATGTAACTTTACGCAAAAATTAGTGCTGGAAAACGATTTTTTTTTTGAGGTGAATAATCATGTTTTACGGTAGGACTCAATGTAAAGCACTCAAAACATTGTGATGGTGGATGTATGGAATAGTAAGGGGGTCGTGGAGTTGTTTAAAGTAAAAAACTTACAATAAAAACATGTATTTTAAAAATAACTTGTGAAAAAGTTGGAACTTTGAGCCTCAATATCTTCGTAACTAGAAGGCTCCCAGGTATGGTCCAGGACAAAATAAATAATCGCAATGATGGAGAGATCAAGTGCCTTTCGGCTTCGTTAAGATTCCTTTTACACCCTTTATAACAAATATTTCAAGATGTGTGGACGTGGATGAGGTGAAAGAAGTATGTAAGGGGAGTAGCAACTGTAGCACCGAGCAACTGCCTGTCTAACATCCAAAACCCAGTTACTGGGAAAAAGATACCCCATAGACTGGTTGTGGACCCGCTCCTACATTTTTTTGCCACACTATTCACACCACTGCAACTCCTGAATGCCAGAATCAACAGTGGCGACCACCAGAAAAGCGCCGAGACAATGAAGCCACCAATGAAGAACTGTCTTGGATCTCGCGACAAAATTAATCAGAAAAGAAGAGCGGGGGAGTAGGAAAAACATAATTTCACTGTTAAACAAAACACAACCGCTCCGATTGTTAAAGTTCTAAAAATGTCAGCAGGCAGGCTATACATAATTATAGGCATCATTATCAACATAGCAGTTATAGCGAAGGGTCAATTTTTGTAAGAAGTAAGCCGGAGTACATATCTTTAATTCCATTATTTGTCTATAAAATACTGACTATGCATTTTTGAAAGGGAATCCATAGGAATCGAGTTGTACGGAACCTTCGCAACTGCAACATAGTAAACATCGTCATGCCAAGTTACGTGAGGTTGGTACAGCATGTCTTCGTCTTCAAAAAGTATGAATGCAAATCACAAATTGATGAACCAATTCGAAATGTAAATGTACCGAATTACGTGTTAATAAAGACTATTGTTTCGGCTTACGACAAACAATCAGGCTTCATTGTTTTCTTAGTCGCTACTTGAAATATAACTCACTTGAAAAACGAAGTAAATCCTTGTTTTAGAACTTGATTAAATTTGATATTCTTAGAAGCTTGTGGCTAAGTAATAACAGTCACAGCGCGGCAGCGGTCGATTGAAGGTTAGGGTAGTCTTCCGAAGGTCGGTCTATTGATGAGTGACCGTGCGTGATCCGTTGGTCCCGGCTTTCTTTGACAGTCGTTACGAGTAGATAGAACCCGAATCTGACAACTCAATAATTTAATTAAGGAGATCTGGAGGTCAGATGAGCAGTCACTCCACGTAAGATACTGGTATTCAGCTGTATCCGGTTAGACTGAAAACTGACCCCGACACAGATGTGAAAAGACTACATAGTTAATGAAGAAAATTCTATTGCAAAATTACAAACAAACCACGTGCTATGTTGTACCTAGTACTATGTGGTGCTGACATGTGAAAGTTAAGCAACACCTGTCGCGGTCAGGCTGTTGATGGGTGACCGTTGCACTGTAAGATCTTGGTCTCTGTGAATCTTCGGGAGAAATCAACAAGTAAGACATTGATGAAGGCTATTGTACGAATAATCAACTAGTAGTTACAGAATTCAAAATGGCTTATTCTGTAAATTAAAAGACCGTATTACAGAATTTCTGAATTCAGACTTTGATAACAGTATTGCTCAATTTCCGTATTTTGAAGATTAGATGGCAAGAAACTTCGTGTCTAAAACCTGATAACAATATCCTCAACAGAAAAGCTGACCTCGTTACCAATTCTCAGATGTTTATTGAATACAGCAGTACACTGTCCATCAGATAAAATAATCATATGACATCTGCAGTAAGATAGATAAATAGAACATACCTACTTTATTGTGCACCAAAATTATAACAGAGCACTTTTATACAGAGCTAGTTTGAGCTAGTTCTATACTAACACTTCTACGTTTTTTTTTTTTTTACGGATGGGAAATCATGAAATGACTTCTCCCGCTCTGGGCAGAGTGGAAGGGAGTGTCAGACTTGTACTGACTAAAACCCATCCATGTTCCTTCCTTGCCCTTTGTGTTCCAGGGCCGCGGTATCTCTTTCGAACAGTCCGCAGCCCACTAACACTTCCACTTACGGGATATCTTCCGTGATTTTCCCACACTGTTGCAAGCGCCGTGATCGCGGGATGAGTCTTCCCGGTGAATACCATTAGAGCTACCATTTACATTTAGTTATCTTTCATTGACTTGAATTTGCCGTGGTGGCTGAGAGAATGTCATGCTCACTCAAATGTCTCGCTGATGGTGGCGGGTGTGTCGGGCCATTTAGCTCCCTTTAATATGGTTGAGCTGAATGGGGCTGATCCATGCGTCATGTTCGTGAACAGGCGCTGTCAGTTCGGACTGGTCATCTCTAGGCTGCCACGGTTTATTTTAACTACTTACTTTGTTTTTAAATTGTTGATATAATCTTTTACTCTGGACGCTCTTAACGTGCACGTATTTCTACATGGTTCTCACATATACGTATAATCTCAACATGAATGATGTAACCAAGATTTTGTACAATATTTTGATTGAAAAGAGTGTCCATGGAGTTTCTTGCCGCTTTGGAATGGGCAACTACTTACAGTACTTTCACAAGTTATTATGCCTTGTGTCTGTGACTGTAGTTTAGCCTTCTTTGTTGTTCTGACATTCAAAAGTGCATGTAATGGTTACTTATCATAAGTTCGAAAAATATTTGACTGAATTTCATTTCACCTAAAACTTTTCAACTATTATCGTTTCGTTTTTTTTTACTTCATCGAAGTCTCGTCTGCCACTGTATCGGTTGACCTATTATCAATTCGATTTCTTTCGTTACTCCGACGTTTCATTTGGTCGAAAAACTTTTTACCGAAGTTACACTTAGCCGAAATAACATTTTTTCGAAGTATTATGTTTCCGAACATTCATTAAACCATATTTTCATTTCACCAAACGCCTAGAAAGTTTGTTCACACTGTTTCATCTCTAATGTTTGCTGTTACTTTTATACCAGGCACTACTCTAAGGAAGGTAGACTATAAAAATAATTGTGAACGTCGGCGTCGGTATTCCATGATCATAAATTACATTTGCTGTTAATTGTTTAGTTGATGTGCGTCGTAGTCATTGCAATTGGTTATAATTTTACTATTTTTTGTTTACATACAAGCAGCAAGCATGCAAGCCAGCATGCAGCAGGCAAGCAAGCATGCAGCATGCAAGCAAGCATGCAAAGTGCAAACAAGCATGCAACATGCAATCAGGCATGCAACATGTAGCAAGCATTGTTTCTGTCACGGCTCCGGCGCTGTGGGGTTTGGGTGGCCCCACGCGAGCATATCGTCACAGATGGTTTCAACGCTCACCACCGCAGCTTCAGCCTTTGAGTTTGAGTTTGAGTGCTTGCAACAGCATCGAAATATCAGGAGGTCACAACAGTTAAAAAGCACGAAAGATATCTCGTAAGCGACAGTGTAAATGTAGTTTAACCTTTAAAGCTTAAAACAGTGTTTGCTAATTCTGTGGTTATAATCGCGCTCTTATCGCTTACAGCGATATCTGCCAGACAACTAACCAATTCAGCCCATCGCAGTCCAGCATTGGAAGCCCCCTAGTCGGAACCAGTGCGAGACCGCCTTGGCAGGACCCAATGTGCTGCGTCCGGCAATATCAACGACACACCTTTATGTGTCCCGCGTACATCACACCACGAAGGTTGAGGAGATCGTGGAGTATGTCCTTATGTCCGTAAGTAGGACCTTGAGGGTTGAGAAGTTGGAGTCATTCGCGGTGTGAGTTTCGACTCATAATATTGAGACCTTCCTCAAGGAAGAGTTTTGGCCGAAGGGTGTCATGTACCGGCGTTTCCGTGGAAGGCTACGCGACACCACGCAGTGCAATACGACACCGTCACTTCGTGTACAATAGTTTATATTTTCTGGTTTTTATAAAAATTATGTATGATATAGTCTGTAAGGTATTTATGTTATGGGTTTTTGTTACCTGAATTAAATGATAAATATATTATTATTATAATTGGATACAAACCTCTTCCGAATTGCGCTTCATAAAATACTTGAAGCGTATTAGGAGATGGACAAAGAGGCCTTAATAAAAACAGGTAAGTGATGGGTACATTATATTCCTAAGTTCTAGATGCTGTCACGCCTGTACTCTCCGAACGGAATGTTAAATTCAAGCGCAAATTACAGCCGCAACTGGCCGCAGCGTAGCGCATTTCAATATAGAAAAGTATAATATTTAAGCAAATTATACCCAACATACACCCACATTTCGCCAGTTATGATTAAGTCCATGTAACAGACGGCGAGCCTATTGCCATCAACCGGGCATAAAACCAGACTTCGTGACTGCTACTGAGAAATCCTTACGGAACAAAACATTTGGCCCGACCTGGGAATGAAACCCACGACCACCTGCTTAGCAGTCGCGCTTGCGACCATAAGCCCAACGAATAATTATGGTGGATATTGATGATCATATTCACCACCTAGAAGCAGCTGCCATGGTTACATAAATTTGAATAACCATGGTAGTTTTGGAATCCTACTGCCTACTATAATGTAATTACGATGAAATTGGATGGATGGATTTTTGCTACTCTTTCATGCAAAAACTACGGAACAGATTCAGATGAAATTTAGCAAACACATAGTTTATAACCTGGATTAATACATAGGATACTTTTTATCCCAGTAGTATAATCCCGTGGGACAATTATTGACCTCCACGCGGACGATGCCGCAGGTATAAGCTAGTTATCAACATTGTTAATCAAATATGAAGTTATGGTAGGCTACTATATTTAAAACTCTTTGAATGCTTTTAAGTGGTACATTAAAGTTAATTGTGTCAGGCCAAACAGTGCGGTTGTGTTTAAAACCCTGATGTTGATTTATTTAAAGTTATAATACAATTTAAAAGCCGTATGAAATTGTGTGCTGAAATGAGTAAAGGTTTTTGTCAATCAATTAAAGGTAATTTCCCTTGTGAAATAATATCACTTAGTAACGTTTTTATATGATTTGTAAGAAAGATCATTTTCTACAAAAGAAGACACATTAAACAATGAATGGTTATTTAAAATAAAACTTAGTTTTTTATCTTAAGATTGAATTTTTTCAGACCACGCATACATAACCGGGAAATTAAAGTTTCAAAGTCGACCTAGACATGTGGCATTAGTAAATAAAGTATTTTCTACTTTTTTCTATAGAGAAATACAAACCTTTTTAGTCATCTTAAAATTAAATCACCAAAAATTCTTTGTCAGAAAAACTTTTCACAAAAAATAAAGTGCAAACTTACCACATCTGCTAAAAATAATTACTTAATCCACATTCACTCAAAAACTGCCACAGATCATACACTTTTACTAACAACAAAAATAAATATTTTAAATTCCGAACACACGTATTCCGAATTCACACAAAGGATCACTTTTTGAATTTGGAGCGCGAATAAGGGCGGTTGCAGGCACGCGACCGTCGCACAGCGCGAGGCGAGACTGACTGGAGACGGGGACCGTGAGGCCCGCTGCAGTGAATTATTGCTTATAGCGCAGGTTCGCCTGTTACCGCGAGTATGCCCACGGTCTTATAGTGCAGGCTAGTTTCTTGGAACACGAATATTTACACGATGCAGTTTTTTTCGGAAGTGTTTTTTTTTTAATATGGCAGCCAAAGTTTTGAGTCTGAATGTGGATGGCTATAGGAGTAAGTGAAGACCAAAGGAACGGTGGATGGACTGCATGAAAGATAATGTGGTTAGAAAGGGGGTGACTGCTGAGATGACGACTAATAGAAAAATATGGAAGAAGATGACATGCTGCGCAGACCACAAATAAATTGAGATAAGGGATACTCCTGAGTATGACCATAAAATGAGGGTGGGAAAAAATATTTGAATTTCGAACATGGAACATTCTTTAATGAATTCTGTTTATCAATGGAACTCACAAGTACTAAGAAACAAAATTAAACGAATTTTTAGCCAGTATTTATCACTTTCAGACTCAAGTAGACGTGTTTGATCTCAACTCATTTATGTTTGGTCCTACAAAATACTGAAAACGAATCTCAATTCATCTGGATTTCCTTGTGCTCGGAACTAAATCTACCAAATATTCAAAAAAAAACTCTCTTTTGGACTTAAGCCTTGATCCGTATAATGTTCGTCTGTTTTCGAATTAAAGAATTTTATTTCAAGTTCAAACGACTGGTTTCGACTTTCGTCGGCCATTTTGTCCACGATTATTTCAAAGGACTACTAAACTAAAAAAGTGATATCCTCAAGGGATCAAAAAAAGCTGGTCCCTCGACGACCTTAGGATAGTTAAGTAGTAGTATGTAATAGTACATTATGGTACAAGTGTGTAACGTTGGTGATTACCACTGAGGCGCCATTGAGACCCGAGCCGTTAGGTGAGGGTCTTAAGAGAGCCGAGGACGGTAATCATCAATACACACGTGTATCGTACGATGTTTTTCAACACACTTGTGAAGAAAATAATACTAAAAAATAATTTTATTTAGTAGATAAAAAGTTTATTTAGAAAAACAATTATTAAACGTGCCGTTAGTAAAATCAAATAGATTATTTGTACTATTGCACACGATCTTTTTTTGTATCGAAACTTTAAGAACAAAGCAACTCAACCAATAAAATAAAAAAAAACCCTATAACTCACTTGTGAATAATAGCAATGAAAAAGTCACAGTTTGATTCCAGGTGTCATTATGTGCCTAATTGCGGTGCAATTTAGAGCCATTTTATGAGCAAGTGTGTTGATAAAAGTTTATTTGTACAATTGAACACGATTTTTTTTTGTATCGAAACTTTTTTAAGGACAAAGTAACTCAACCAATAAAATAAAATAAAAAACCTATAACTCACTAGTGAATAATAGCAATGAAAAAGTCACAGTTTGATTACAGGTGTCATTACGTGCCTAATTGCGGTGAAATTAGAGCCATTTTATGAGCAAGTGTGTTGAAAATATTATTAAAGGCTCGCTTGGTATACATAAGCATGTCTTCTATTCTATTTTTTTTTTTTTATTTACGGCATTTTTTTTTATGCATTAAATGGACGGACCCGTTCAAGTTCTTAATTTGAAAATCGGTGCGTCAATGCGTGTGTTGACAGTTTCTCCACAATCTGGCTGGCATCGACACATTTTGATCGCGTAAGACGTGTTATGCCGGACCCCAAGTAACACGGCTTGTCCCGTGTTACTTGCCCGATGAAGATGTTCGTATTGCACTTTGTAGGGAACTTTTGTAGGGTTATTCATATTTATAAGTACCTACTACACTATTTTGATGTTTCCTCCGTGCCTCGGAAAGCACGTTAACCCGTTGGCCCCGGCTGTCAATTGTAGATCTTTGACTGTCGTTACGTCACCGTACGTGCCGTACGTCAGTGGCCCGAAAGTCTAACAACCAGCCTTACCAGGGGGTATTACCAGCACTAATTGGGTTGTGTGTTTTGACAAATATAAGGTTTCAATAAATAAATATATAAAATTGGGTTGTCGCATAGGCAGTAGCTCCATGAAAATTACTCGTATTCAGCTGCATCCTGTTAGACTGGAAACCGACCCCAACATGATTGCATGGGAAAAAGGCTAGGCAGATGGACACTTTTTTGGAGTGTGACCCCTCATTTAATTGAATATTCTGTATAATGGAGGTCCTCGTCTTTCTATACAACACCCAAATTCTAAATTTGAATAATGGAAAGTACAAAAGAAGTGTTGGGTTGTTTTAAAGTATTTTATCTACATCTTTTCTTTCGCGTTTTAATCTTTCATAAGATTTTTATTTTCTTTTTAAGACCTTCAGCCTTTTTGCTTAAGAACTTTTTGGACATTGGAATGATATCTTAGGTTAGTAAATTTTAATGGTCCAAGATCCTAGGGTCACCGTACTTTCTCAACAAAATGTGTGGTATCAAGTAGTGTTAGTATGTAGACTCATGCTAGCCTAGTACTTTTCTTGGGGTTACTGCCCATACCTATGAGATCGTGTCGTGAACAGAATACAGTCCTAAATGTATGACAGCCTAGTACTTCTTTCTTTTTTAATCTGCAACGGTATGCTATTGTCCAGTACTAACTAAATACCATCTTGGATCCGTTCGCAAAATACGCGCATTCGACTTTGGTTTTAATAGAACCACGGTTAAACAGTTGCCCTTAGTACTATTGATAGAACTTTATTTGCCCATTGATAGAACCAGCGAAAAAAAATACTCTTAGTACTACTAGTAGAACTAAAGTGCGTTTTTTAATCCTAGAGACTAAATTGACACATGCTAATGTCAAACTGTATAGATGTGTGTGTGATGTGTGGTTACGCAGTCGAACCACGGGCAATAAACGCAATTTTTCAATATTGGGTGCTAAAGTTGCGTAAAGATAATACTATTTTTCTTAAAGCCTGAGTGTTTTTTTTTATCAAATCAATGCCACACATTTTGTTAATGATAAAATAAGTAATGTCTAGTGGCACTAGGATCTTGCTCTAAAATATAACGGTTCGATTCTCAATTTGGGCAGTATAATTGGCTATTTTTATCAATGGATTTGTGTGTTTCGGAATTTCTTAGTAGGAGCCAGGAATCAGGGACATAAACATAATGTCGGTGTAGTATATAAGTCTACCTCTTCCTAAAACTTCAAGAATAACTCTCATAAAGTGGTAAGTATTTAATATGTATATTTTCAGCGGAGTTTTAGAAAGTAAAACATTTTCTACTTTCCAAAACATCTATAATGTATACAGTGAAACACCTACAACTAACTTTATTTTTAGTTTAATGTAGATCTTTGAGGGATATTCCAATTACAATTTAACCTTCAAAAGAATATCCAAAACCACCAACTTAAGTTGCCTCATAATTGATAATAATTACTTACAAAATAGAAGGACAACCGAACGTAATTATTTTCAATTCGGCCAGTAATTTGTTTTACCAGCTTGTCATTATTAATTAAGATGAAACAGTGACAATTAATAATTTTATTTATTTTCAGGGGAATAGAGAATATAATAAAGATTATACAATAATATCCCAAGGGTCTTGTTCTACGTCACTGGGGTTTAAATTGATGGATGATGATTGGTATCATAAATTATATCAGATATTTTTTTAAAAACTAGCTGAGCCCGCTAGCGTATGTTCTGCCATATAAATTATGGTGTGAAATATACTTTAAGACCTATTCTCATCCGCGGGAGACGCCTCGGGCGTCGGGGGTCACGTGGTGGCTTCCGGCCACCGTAGACGCGGACCTGTGGACGGTGAGTAATGGGCTAGCTCGCCGTCCGTCCGTCTTTTGACGACAGGTCGTGTTGACGGCGCGTTCGTGTTCCACGCGCGCCTCAAAGAGATGTCAGCAAATAGGGAGGGGCCCGCAAGGGCCGATGCCTGCCAGGGCTGCGGGCTGTTCGAAAGAGATACCGCGGCCCTGGAACACAAAGGGCAAGGAAGGAAAATGGATGGGTTTTAGTCAGTACAAGTCTGACACTCCCTTCCGCTCTGCCCAGAGCGGGAGAAGTCATTTGATGATTTCCCATCCGTAAAAAAAAAAAGACCTATTCTTATACCAACCAAATATACATAAAAAAATTCATAGAAATCGGTCGAGCCGTTTCGGAAGAGTGCGACAACTAACACGAGATGTTATATATAAGGTGACTGGTAATGAGTGACTGATAATTAAATACGTGATTGTACTCATGATAACAAACAACTTTCCAAAAGAAACATTTCTTTTTAAATAGTCATTCACTTTTATCACAATAACACAGCAGCCGTATGAAAATGTATAGATCGTTACTAAATTAGAAGTATTAAAAAAAAAATGTTTCTTTGGGAAAGTTGTTTGTTATCATAAGTACAATCACGTGTATAAGTATCGGTTACTAATTACCAGTCACCCTACATATAGATGTAACTATGTTTTAAACAAACACAAAGGTTGATATTTTTTTCAAGAGAATAATTATTCCTACATATAATACGCTGATAGAATGCTTCGTCCTTTCACCCATTCACTGCCCAGTACTTCGCGAAAACTTCGTGAATTTCGTTCGCGTGTCCACTACCCGAATCCGAGTCGTCGTTATAATGAACTATAGATGACTTGTATTCATGCCCAGAACCCGGTTTGCGAGTCCATAGCTACGGATACGGATTGTGCGAACAAACAAATTATTGTTCGACTCATATGCTGGGTTCTGGGCACTGAATGGTTTCAAGGAGCTTGTGGCAAATTAATACCAGCCGCTCGAGTCGATCTTCAGGTTAAGCCGCGCGTGCCTGTGTCGGTCCATGGATTATCATGGTCCATTACATACCTATAGTTTCCTCCTTGCCTTGGAAAGCACGTTTATGCCGTTGGTCCCGGCTGTCAATTGTAGATCTTTGACAGTCGTTACAGGTAGTCAAGTCTAACAACTAGTCTTACTAAGGGGTATCGTATTACCTAGTACTGACTGGGTTGTGGAGCAGTGGCGAACGTTCCAAAGAACTCAATTCCTACCGGCTACCCTTTGAAAAATGACACAGTCAGTATTCTTTAGACAAATAATATAATCACATTAAAGACATATACTCCCTCTCTTACAAAAATTGACCCTTCGCTACTGTTGTGTAGGTCATATTTGACCTGCACAACCCACTCGCAGTCCCTCCGTGTAAAATACTGGTATTCAGCTACGTTCGGTTAAACTGGAATCCAACCCCAACAAAAGCTGATGATGAGAATGCTTCGTTATCTCGTTAATCTTGTGGTAGTAATAACTACTGCTGAGCAACAAAGAAAGAACGAAAGAAAGAAAAATATTTATTTGTCGCAGAGATACGACGTGCATGCAAAATTAAAAGTAAACATACATAGCATAACAAAACATTTAAAATACAACAGAACTCAACAACAACAAAAAAACTAGAGCTCCCAGGTCAAGCAAAGTGCTGTTAGGCTCCCAACACAAAACTTAAAAATAACTGTTAACATGTGGGTGTACATGTTGAGATAGGGGGCCTTTTGGTCTCGTAAAGAATCTACAGGGTGTAAAAAGACTCTTCACGAAGCCGTCCACCAAGCATTATGTACATCAAACTAAATAACTTTACGCAAAAATTATTGCTGGGAAACGACTTTTTTTTTGGGCTGAAAAGTCACGTTTTACATTAGGACGGATGATCGAATAGTAAGGGGGTCCTGGAGGTGTTTGAAGTAAAAAAATTACATTAAAAACATGTATTTAAAAAAAAAACTTGTGAAAAGGTTGGAACTTTGACCCCCAATATCTCCGTAACTAGAAGGTTCCCAAGTATGGTCTAGAACAAACAAATGATCGCAATGACGGGGAGAACCAGTGCCTTTCGGCTTCGTTAAGAGTCTGTTTACACCCTTTATTTTTGTGTAATGTATGTTTTATTTTTTATTTAAGCTTTTTTTATGTATCCTTACTTATCCTAATCCAATGTCACTAAGTTTATTTGTTTGTTACCTTTTCACGCCTAAACTACTGAACCGATCATCCTGAAATTTTGCATATACTTTGTCAGGTGTACAGAAACGGACATAGGGTATCTTTCATTCCGAAAAAAGTACTGTTCCCGAGTAAAAGAAAACAACGATAACGTTCCTCTGATAATAGATGGCGCCACGTGTCTCTCGAATCATGATTGAAGTATTTTCTTACAAATAGAGTACTACCCGAGTTGATTGTCAAATTCTAAATTAACGCGAGCGAAGCCGCGGGGAAAAGCTAGTACTTTTTTTTTTTTGATTTATTGTTAATTTTAATCATTTTGTTTTGTCTGTACTTATATTTTATACTGTCACATAAGGGATGGATGGCTTTCTCGGTAATTGGCAAGAAGAGGCACAAGAAAGGAATGGGGGGGGGAGGCCGTTGCCCAGGAGTGGGGGGACAGTTCAGGCTAACTAAAAAAAAAAAAAAAAGGGATATCTTCCATAATTGCGTTTTTTATTTTATTTTATATATATTTTTTTTCGCAATCACGGAATATATCCTATATGATTTAACCAATGTCTGGTTTGTTTCGGCTATGTTCTCAGAGTAGTCAGGTACGAAACACCGGCCCCATCTAGTTTTAAAAAAACATGACGTGTAAAAGTGTTTGAAAAACCTATTTGCAAAATAAACACCATTTATCATTAATTTATCCCGTAAGTGACATTATAAGTCTTAAGGTGTGTAAAATGTCTAAATAAATACTTTTCTGTCTAAACTTACATGGTCGTGTAGCGATAGTAGTATACTACTGACCATTTTCCCAAAAAAAAACCACTAACCTTCCTTAGATAAAAAAGTGGCTTCTGATTTAACTTACCCGGTGCTCTCAAGGCCACTCTATCCTAAGGTTTGAAATTATTTTCGCTCATAAAAGCTTATATAAGAGAAAATTTTATAAATTAACTTTTGCTTGGTAATATTTTGGTAAAGAACTCACCCATGGAAGTAATTTAGGTAAGGAGTTAGTATTAATTGCTTTTTGGATTATTTAAGACAGATTATTATTGGGGATTTTAGGTCGTATATTAAGGAAGATAAAACCAAAAGAAGTCCTTATTAATAATGAATGCTTCGTTGGTCTAGTGTTCGCAATCGCAACTGCTGAGCATGCGGTCCTGGGTTCGATTCTCAGGTTGGGCAAAGTTTTATTGCGGTTTGGATCTGGAATTTCTCAGAAGCAGCCACGGAGACGGTTGATGGCAACGTATTACATGGGACTTAAACATAACTGGCGAAATGTGGGTGTACTATACCACTGCCTAACCCTTCTGATATATCTGACATTTGGGATTCGCGGTTCTCAAACCGCGAATCAGAAGAGAACCCCAGAAGGGTGAATGCGGTCGAAGGGTTACAAATTAAAAGAATAAAAAGTCTCGATCGGGAATAATTGATCAAAAGTTGGAAGGCATACTTATGGAATCCACCGACCCGCAATAGGTGGTAGATTATGACGTTTTACAGAGAGAAGGTCTGTGGCTCAACAGTGGAAACAATATTAGCTGATTATACTATCCTGGTTGGTCTTTTGAAGTCACTCAGAGGGATCGCATCCAGAACGAGGTGATCCGACAGAGAACCTGAGTTGTCGACATAACTCGCAGAATAGGTAAGCTGATGGGCCACTGGGTCGGCCATATTATCCGTAGAACTGATGGCTGTTGAGGTAGACGTGTTCTTGAGTGGAGACCGCGAATCGGCAAGCGTATGGTGGGACGTCTTCAGGAGTGACGATCTTCGCAGGGTCGCTGGTAGCAACACTAGCAACTGGATGAGAGTTGCTGAGTATTGAGTTGAGTGGCGTGCGATTAATGAGGCCTATGCCCAGCAGTGGACTGCTGTGGGCTGATGATGATGGTGCTATCCCGAACCAAAAAAAAAAAGATGTGAAAAACAAAAACTTTTGAATAATCTTATAACCTTATTCTTATTCTTTTTCGCACAAAAAATACAATAAATAGTTTAAGTACAACGGCGAGCTTAACCCAGAATTAGGTTTTCTTACAGCAAACCTTACCTCGATTCCGAGATTTGCAACTGAGGATATACCTACGTGCACAAACAGTACATTTAAAAACTTAAATTAAATTATTTTATAAACTAAACTAATACATACAACATAATATACGTAATACAAACAACCTTGTCGGATCACTAATGACAATCGTCCTAACGTTCCATAAATAAAAATACTGAGCTCGTTTCATCAATAAAATCCTCCTTTCATCTCTCAATGACACTCGAAAAGCCGAACAAAGCCGGAATAAACCGAACACAGTCGAATCATAACGAATAAATTATCTTTTACCTCAATATACGATGACAATATTAATTAATTTATGACCGGGCCACGCACTGGCCAGGGACATTTTTAGGCTATAAGGGGCACGTCCCACCGTCGATAGGGAAGCGACTAGGGATTGTTCGGGTTCCGTACCTAACGGGTACTAACGGGATGCTATTACTAAGGCCCAGCTGTCTGATCGTCTATCATTGGACTGTATATTTAAAACCATTATAAATAGACACCCACCAGACCGCACGCAAAATACGCGCTTGGACGTGGAGTTCCGGACACCAGCCCGTTATACAATACAAGTACACACTTAAAATTTTCAGAGAGAGAGAGAATACTATAGCCGCTTTAAAAGCAAATAATAAAATAAAGTAAAAAAATAAAGGAAATGTGTTTCCAAGTAAAAGTAAAGTAAAAGTTATCCATCAAAAACTAATAACACCATAAAATTGAGACATTCAGTGAGCCACTAAGTAAGCGTAGCTTGTGGCTTTAACTAACAATTTTTCGTGTACGAATCCGACTCCCACTTGACCGGTTTTCTTTATAAGCTTTAATTTAATATGCCTTGTTAATTAACCATTTCCCCCAACCACCCCACCCGCGCGCACGTCCAGTGGATCAGTGCCATAGATGAGTGCGAACGCCGCGCTTACGAAACCCTCGCAGTTAAGAGGAAATGTGGGTGGTCTTTTTTCCATACAAACGCTCTCACCTGTTTTCTTTCTGGTTTATGACTTTAAAGCTATGATTTTTTACAGTTAAATAAGTATCAACCTCTTCTATGTCCCTGTTTCCTTTTTGATGATACATAATCTGTATAAGCGCTAGAACCTTCACAAAATGCTCAAACTTGACTATTTAGATCGCCTGTCAACAGAGGCCTAGTAAACAAATTTAACAACTATTAATGAAAAACGAAATACATAGGGACACAGTATATATCCTTCTTATTCAGTTTATGAAATTTCTTTTAAATTGGTCGAATATTGAAGGAGGAAATAGTTGAGAGCCAAACCTCAAATTAGGAGTTTATGCTATAGTTGTCCTTATCGCACCAATGTCGAAATCACGCTCGCAGAGCGACAGCGATAGTTTCTTCAAATACCTACCGTGTTTCCTCATGCTCTGCTCGCTTTTCGCTTACCGCTAACAGTAGGGCAAGAGCCCAATTTATTATAGAAGCTAAAATGTAGGTTTACGTTTAAATTAATGCTGATCAATGTGATTTTGTAATTAAATTAAATTATTAAAGTTTAGGGAAGTATACTGAATGTTCTTGAAAATTAATTTTGGTGTTAGTAAATATTAAGTGTCCATTTGTTTATTTATTTATTGAGGGATAAAAACAGCAGTACAAAAACATGGTATACACTATCTATCAACTTAAAATAATGGCACTTATTGACTACTCACTAGCTTATGATTAATAATTATGCTAAGTGAGTTAAAATACAATAAGTTTTATAAGAAAAACAAATAAACAAAATAAAAAAAATCATTTTCAAAAAAAGAAGATTTTTCAGGCATAAATCCTTTCTGTAATTTATAAACAAGGCGCCGTAACATAAGGATGTACCTAATAATTTTCAAGTACCTAAATATAACACGTTTTTATGTTTGTCTGTCTGTTCGTTTTTGCGGATACAACTCGTAAACCCCAAAAACCGGCCAAGAGCGAGTTGGACTCGCGCACCGAGGGTCCCGTAGAAACTTGTAGGTATTTTATTATTAAACTACATATTTGGGGTTTTCAGAATTTTTGCTTTATATGTGCTGTAAGATATTGCTTCTTGCCAAATTTCGTGATTCTAGGTCAACGGGAACTACCATAAAGGTTTTCGACCCAAAACCTACAGGTTACTTCCGGTTGACCTAGAATTGTTAATATTGGTTAAAAGCTAAGACCTTGCTTTTAACCAATATCAACAATTCAGCACAAGTAAAAGGAAAATCCCGAAAAATAAAAATATCTAAATTTGCCCCTATCTTTTTGTCGTGTTGACTCAGGACCTTGATTTTTATACACTCAATAGTTATAGACCTCTGCAGTATCTGGTATAAAGTTCAACTTGCTAGGTCCTCCTGTTCCTGAGAAAATCGGTGGTGACACACGGAAAGACAGACAGACGGACAAGTGATCTTATAAGGGTTCCTTTTTTTACCTTTTGAGGTACGGAACCCTAAAAACAACAAAAATAATCTATTTACAAGTGATTCGTCAGTTGTATATTTCTTTGACCAGTTTTTTTTTATATACATGACACGAGACAAGTATCCAAATAATTTTAAACAAATAAAATGACTCGACTGCCTCGTTAGTCTAGAGGTCGCAATCGCAACTGTTGAGCATGAGGTCTTGGGTTCGATTCCCAGGTCGGGAAAATGGTTATTGGGATTTTCTATCAAGAATTTCTCAGAAGCTCTGAGTCTGGGTTTTTTCCCGGTTGATGACAATAGGCTCGTCCCCTTTTACATAGTACTTAAAAATAACTGGCGAAATGTGGGTGTACTATTAGATACATCTCTGCCTAACCCTTCGGGGATTACAGGCGTGTTGTAATGTTTATTTGTGTTCTCGAAGCAATAGTCACTAAGTTTCATTCAAATATTTGACCACACATAATAAATATTCCGGACCTTTATTTAACTTATCAACAAACTGAAGGTCCTACAAACCACAATAATACTCTTATCTCCCTCCCCCCTCCGTCCCCCGTCCCCCGTCCCCCTTATATCCTTCGTTACTGAAGACAAGTTTCATCAAAACAGGATACATCAGCTGTTTATCACAAGGCCTTAACTAAGAGAAATGGATCCCGTTAACCCTTCAAATGGACTGGCCATCCGTCACCGGTATTACAATGGAAGGACTGACACTTGTGGCCTTGTGGCCTCATGACCTGGTGACCTTGTTTTTAAAGGTTAGTGTTTTCAACAGGTGCTTAAGCTTTTATCAAAAGTTTGGCAGGAGAATGATCATATAAAGCGTAGATTATTGAAGTTGACATTTGTGGCACCGTATGTAATACAGGGTGTAAACAGACTCTTCACAAAGCCGTCAACCAAGCATTCTGTACATCAAACTAAGTAACTTTATGCAAAAATTTGTGTTGGGAAACGAACTTTTTTTTTGGACTGAAAAAACACACTTTACGGTAGGACTTAATGTAACGCACTCAAAACATTTTGCTGATGGATGGATTGAACAGTAAGGGGGTCGTGGAGGTGTTTAAAGTCTTCAATTAAAAACATGTATTTAAAAAAAAACTTGTGACGTCCAGGCCAAATGCAGAAAGTACATGATGAATTGGAAAAATCGTGTTGGTACTTACCCGGATTTGAACCCTATATTAATTAAATAAAAGACCAATTTCCTCCTTCTGCTTCATTAAACTAATTGACAACGGTATTTTATCGAAAATACGCTATTCCCTGTTGTGAATAACGCTACATATGAATATGTTTCGTACGAAAGTCCAATGATGCGCGTAATAAGGAAGCGACCTAGTAAACGTGGCCTTTGTTTGTGTCCTTAAGGCCATGGCCTAGTCCAGTATGACGTCAGGCTAGGATTCATTTGAATGAATCATTATGTTATAGTTTTATTCCTTTATTTGAATATAGGAATAAAACTATAACATAACTTTCATCAAGATGTTTTTTTTAACGGTGTCCCCACACTAGGAATTTCTGTTGTATCGTGGGTACGTTTACAAACATTTGAACTCACCAACAGCCAGACCCGTAACAGCTACCTGTAGGTCATATAAATATTTTGTTTCGTGTGGGAATCGAAACCGCGATACGCAGTGCAGCAGCCAATCGCTCAGTCACTGCGCCAATCGTTCCGTCAAAATTCCTCAAAGAGTACTAATTTGCTAGTTATTTTTAAATCCTGTGAACGAAATACAGTTCGAACCTTTTTCTCAAGACCAATATTGCTTAGAGACTCTTAGCTCTCATGGAACAACCTAATAACGGGTAAGTCTGACATGGCAATCGAAGCCAGAATGCCTCATCCTCACTTGACTAATCTTCTTTATTGTGTGCCTAATCTGCTGCCTGTGCCTTGGCTTTACATGTCATCGAGGAATATCCCTCAGGGATGCTGGTTTCTTCACGATATTTTCCTTCACCGAAGCAAGTGATAATTATAAAATTCGGACAAGTATCCAAAAAATCAGAGGCAGACTTGACCAATGAGGCAGGCATTAAATTTTATCATAAAACACACAATTAATGCCATGTTTGAAATTCAAATCCCATAGTTAATGACTGCCAAAAACTAAACGTTTCTAGTTAACTATAAAACTTCTGGAACATTTTCTCAGCTCCAAAGTTTTACAGCAAACATAAATACTGAACATGAAAACTTTTGAGAATCGAACCTACAGTAATTGTTCCCATTGGAACTATGACACAACTTCCCGGAAGTGAGCCCCGCAAACGGCTTTGTTCGCTATTGCGAGGCCACAAAGTTTGCAGAGAAATGACGGACTGAAACATCAACTAAGCCGAACTTTTGCACGCCACCGTATTTTTTTACCCACCTACGGCGAAGCAAAAAGGAAGAGTTATGATTTTAGTCTATGTATGTATGTATGTTTGTATTTACGTATGTTCCTCCGTAGTGCTTAAACTATTCATCCGATTTTGATGAATAAGGTGTCAATCGATTCATTATTTTAATCCAGGTAACATAGGCTACATTTTAACCGCCTTCAGTAATAGGAGGAGTTGATTTACCTTGTAAGCCCCGAATTTAATTAGGGTGTGAATTTTCAGTAGTCGGGTTTTTAAATGGTAGGCATCACCTTCCGGCCCTTGTCCCAGTATACCACACAAACTCGCGTTTAAGTGGTAGGCATCATCTTCCTGCCCTTGTCCCAGTATACCACACAAACTCGCGTTTAAGTGGTAGGCATCACCTTCCTGCCCTTGTCCCAGTATACCACACAAACTCGCGTTTAAGTGGTAGGCATCATCTTCCTGCCCTTGTCCCAGTATACCACACAAATTCTTGTTTAAGTGGTAGGCATCATCTTTCTACCCTTGTCCTAGTATACCACAAAAATTCTCGTTTAAGTGGTAGTCATTACCTTCCTGCCCTTGTCCCAGTATACCTCACAAACTCTCGTTTAAGTGGTAGGCATCACCTTCCTACCCTTGTCCCAGTATACCACACAAATTCTTGTTTAAACAATATGCTTGTCAGTAGTTTTATTTTCGACTACCTGTTGTCCGCGATCTTCGTCCGCGTGTAATTATTATAAAAATATGACTTCCCTATTTAAATCGAACTTGTTAACAATTTCATGGTCGGTCGGACTTAATGTGACACACTCAAAACATTGTGCTGATGGATGCATTGAATAGTAAGGGGGTCGTGAAGGTATTTAAATTTAAGTGTAACACTAAAACCTTGTGTAAAGTCGGAACTTTGACCCCCTCTGGTTTGGTCTAGTACAAAAAAATGATCGCAATGACGAAGAGAACAAGTGCTTTTCCACTTCGTTAAAGGTACTTTTACACCCTTCATAGAGTAGCAATTTTACTATGTTCTTCAAGATTTAAATGCGCTCAATTTATTTTATTAGACATCCTTTGTACCAACTATTTCTATAAATATATAAAAGTGAACTTGAAGTTTATTGTCTTTCGGGGCCAAGTACTAAAGTGACACGGTTGGTCTTCAATCTAAATAAAGAAAATCTTCATGAAAGATATTTCACAAGGATGCAGAGCTTAAATGCAGAAAAATAAATCTCCTTATTTTAAAGGCCACAGACTGTACAGACGAGAAAACGGCTCGCGTTTAAATATAACAGCTGCACGGATGGATCTTCACGGTCTGTCTAAGGATGGGTGACCATCTATAACATGCCGCAATCCCCGAAGGTTTGGGCAGAGGTGTATCTAATAGTACACCCACATTTCGCCAGTTATGTTTTAGTCCCATGTTATAGGGGGCGAGCCTAGTGCCATCAACTGGGCATTAATTCAGATTTCGTAGCTGCTACTGAAAAAAACTAGATGGAAAAACAACAACACTTATATAACAACACAATAACACTTTGCCCAACCTGGAAATCGAACCCAGGACCTCACACTGAGCAGTCGTGCTTGCAAGCTCTGGACCAACGAGGCAGTCAGTGACTTTTTTTTCGTTTTCCAGGATCTGCACCGCTGATAGAATGTCACCTCGTCTAGGCTGTCAGGTGTATTCTTATCTTTAGACAACATAGAATTGGTTCTGTGTTGTTGAAGTCACTCAGCAGTTGTAGCCTTTATACCTCGAGGCCACGAATAAAACAAGTGAAAATAACAAGAAAAATAAAAAACAGACCAAGTGCGAATCAGACTCGCACACGAAGGGTTCCGTACCATAAACCGAAAAAAACACGTTTCTGGCTGTCTGTCACCAGGCTGTATCTCAAGAACCGTAATAGCAAGACAGTTGAAAAATTCACAGATGATGTGTTTTTGTTACCGCTATAAAAACAAATAATAAAAATAACTTAATAATTAAACGGGGCTCCCATACAAGAAACCCGTACCCTAAACCGAAAAAAACACGTTTCTGACAGACAGCCAGACAGACGGACAGCGGAGTCTTAGTATAGGGTCCCGTTTTAACCCTTCTTGTACGGAACCCTAAAAACCAGTAAAAAAGAGATAATTATGTTATGTGTCTCACGGCTTTGTCAAATATACCCAGTTCAGCAAACTGCCAAGCAACTAGTGCCTGACGCTGGTTTTCATGGCATAAATGCATGAACTTTTAAAAATAGTTGTTTGTCCTTCGCTATAGAAAACCCAGGCTCAAAAGAAGGACTATATCCAGGATATAGCATAGCAAGTGGCCTTAGAGTCGCTATCTTTAAGGCCACAAGCTGTGGTAACGTGGCCTGTTGAATCGTGATGTTGTATTTCAGTAAATAACGAGATACAGCAAAGTCTTTCTTAGGATATTTGATTAATTTAATTGGACTTTATTTTTTAATGGACTGCCTCGTAAGACTAGTGGTCGTCCGTGCGACTGCTGCGAATGAGGTCCTTGGTTCGATCCCCAAGTCGGGCAAAGTGTCATTGGGTTTTTCCATTAAGAATTTCTCGGTAACAACCGCGGGGACCGGATTTGTGCCCGATTGATGGCAATAGGCTCGCCCTTTATTACATGGGACTTAAAAATAACTGGCGAAATTTTTTACTTACAGTTTTATTAACTAATGGGTACTCCTCTGTCTGACCTTTCGGGGATTACAAGCGTGATGTCGTGTTATGTATACTTAATTGGGAAAGCCTATGATTTGTATGTTTATTTTTTTAGATAGTTTCCTTACATAAAATACTGCCTCCATAATTCTTCTAAATATTCTCCTAAAATAACTAGGTTTTCAGAATTCTATGTCATTCACGCTTACTGGGAGTTAATCTAGTGCGACATTAATCATAACAATCTCAATATAATAAGAGAGAAAACTAAAGAATTATATTTTTGGCACTCTTATTTGCCTTCTATATGTAAGTAATTTTACTTTCGTAGTTATTTTGTTTAAGCGTAGGTTAGTATTTCTTTTCTTCTTTCATTTGACCTTTAAATAAATAAATAAAAAATATTTATTTCAGATAACTTTATCCATACAATACAATTTAAATTAAAGTAAAATGAATTAACAATGAAATTAACATCAGAAATTAAAAATACATTAAAATTATAATCAGTATAAAAAATTAAAGATAAATTAAAACAAAATATCTAAAAATTATGTACAGACGCCAGCACATCAAGCTACTACTACTACTACAATCTGTCAAATTTCTTTCATAGATTTTCAACTTTATCGCTGAAGTGTTAGGTTCAAGGTTGATTGGGAAAATTTTACTGTTTCGGGTAGTTTGATAAGCTGGCGTCTGTACATACAAAAACTTACACATTATACTCATGGGGTAGGCGAAAACCACAAAACGCCACAAATTCTATGAAACAATCAAACGGTATAAAAAGACGCAAAAAGGCATAGGATACCTCACCGATATCACTGGCTGACCTAGTTGGTATTTGTATGGATTTTTACGGCTTTAGAAGCGAATATCTCATCAACCATTGGCTTAAGATAATGGATTTAGCACCCAAAAGATGGATCCGGCTCGAAGGACCACTTTTATGTATTAAAAAAACACTTAAAAGTATTTGATATGACTTTGTTATATTGAAAACTTAATCATTTTTAATACAAAGCAAACTTGTACGATTGGACATTGAACAGAAGAGAGCGAGATTTGCCAGTTAAAACTAAATGTTACTAAGCTACCAATTATAACAATGTTGTCGTTACAATAACTTATTATTATAGGTACTAAATTACAAGATAAGATTACATTGTCAATAATAAATTGAACACCAACTATACTCTATTTACAGTTATTATGCCTGTGGCTGGACTGTAAGTCGCTTCTATTTGACTATGCAAAAGTGACTGTCACGGGTCTATTGGAAATAAATGCTTTATAGGCATTAACCATTAGTCTTATTACAAGATTGACCTGATCTTGACCTCGATCCCGTCTGATGGAAAGCGATGGATGAAGTCTATGATGGAACGCGTGCCCAGAAGATGCCTGTTCACTCTGCTTTGAAGGCAGATGGGTTAAATGTGGGAGGGAACACAGATGCTGGCAGAGAATTCCACACCTTGGCTGTGCGCATAATAAACGTGGAAGAGAAGCGCTGAGTACGACTAGTCGGGATATCAACCAAGTGTGGGTACGCCACAGTACGTCTGCTAGTCTGGTGGTAAAAGGGTAATGGTAGAATCAGGTCGTGGAGCTCCTGCGCACACTCTCCGAAGTACAGTCTGTAGAAGACCGACAGGCAGCCACATTACGCCGATGAGCTAGGCTGTGAAGCGTGGCTACCAACCTCTCAACGCCTATAAGCCTTTTAGCTCTGCGTTTCTTTCCTACAGCAAATCTTTTTCAAACAATAGTTTAGTAAAACGGAAATAAAGTGTTTTAAACCTGTCCTCACTTCTTATTTCTATTTATTCCAGCTTCTTTATCTACATTGAATTAAGATTTATCGTTCTTCCTAGCGGCCACATATTTCTTGTTGCTTAGTATTTATTAAATTTAGCTTCACCGCTGGCCAGGAGTTTGCTCAAGTGACAAACTCGTTGCGACAGCCCCTTTGCCTCAAGTCGTGTCCCAAGTATAGTTGCAAATCGTGTCGCTAGTATCTATCTATCGTCGCAAGTCGCGTCGGGATTCGAGTCGTTAGTAACGTCGCAAGTCACATCGCAGGACGCATCACAAGTCGTGTCGCGTGTTTTGTCGCAAATCGTGTTGCAATTCTTATCGTAAGTCCCATGGCCTGAGGTCGTGATTGGGGCCGGCTTTAAAGATGGCGGCACTCTCTTTAAATGGAAGCCGTGTAACGAGTAAATGCTACATTTTTCCTTGCGTGACTGTAAATAATTGCGCTGCGAAATAGAAAGATGGGCTCCGGTTTTTGAGATTACTTTATATTTAACTAGTGTTTGAGAAAGTGGTTGTTTATATTTAACCGACTTCTAAAACCAGCATCTTTTTTTTTCATGTACATGTACAGTCTCCAGCGCATCAAGTTACTAAAAAACTGGTCTAGTGCGAGTTGGACTCGCGTACGAAGGGTTCCGTACCATTATCTATTATACAACATTAGACAAAAACGGCAAAAAATCACGTTTGTTGTATGGAGGCCCCCTTGAATATTATTTTATTTTAATTATTTATTTTTAAAATGAATGTGCAACTAAATATTCTGTGAATATTTCAAGCGTTTACCTGTCGCTGTTATTAATATCGAGCTAAAAGATGGCAAAAGTCACGTTTGTTGTATGGGAAAAAATTAAATATTTATTTTATTCTGTTTATAGCGGCAACAAAAATACATCATATGTGAACATTTCAACTTTCTAGCTATCATGGTTCATGTGATACAGCCAGGTTACAGACGGAGAGATAGACAGACAGACGGACGGATAGCGGAGTCTTAGTAATAGGGTCCCGTTTTACTCTTTGGGTACGGAACCCTAAAAACGGTCAAATTATCTCTTTCGATTTTGATTTACACAAGGGTCCATCTGCGATCATAGAACAATCTGTCTTCAATACGTTAGCCGAAGCACACACATAACACACACACTGTGTGTGTGTAACACTACTCGCCATCATTGCGCTTAACATCAAGTCCAAATATCTCCAAGGTATTTTTATCGCTAGTAGCTACCTCTTTTTAACCGACTTTCTTCAAAAAGGAGGAGGTTCTCAATTCGGTTGTATGTTTTTGTGTTTGTTACCTCATATCTCCGTCGTTTTTATACCTCTACTCAAGAATATTCTTACCATGCCTACTAACTTCATTTATTCATAAAAAAAAACTTCTAAAAATAAATACATAAACCCGGAACCATGTGGGCGAAAACTCGACCTAAACGTGTTAACCCAAGATCCGGTATAGCTAAAACAGTCTATTTATAAACTTTAGAAAGACGGCGGGACCAAAGAAAACAAAGAAGTGGCAACCATAGCCCTTCACACGTCCGACTTGCGAGGATTGTTGCATAGGGTTGGCACACACATGTTTATATATATGTAATTGTAAATTGAGTTTTTATAGTGAAAATCCGCAACATACCGTGACCCATTCGAGCTTCGAAAAGCACGATACGAAAATCCGGGCTGTCATTCTTTTTTTTATATTAAATGGGCCCTCAATGTTGTCCTAGGTCGACGATGGAACGAGCTAATCCAAAAGAAGCCTATTAGCTCACGAGTAAATTGGATTGGGGTCATATGAACTTGGGAACACTAACACTGGCAGGGAATTCCACTCTTTTACTGTGCGTATAATAAAAAATGTAGCAAAAGCGCTTTTGTAGATCTTTCAAAGTTGTTACGTGTAGTCAAAAACCCGCGTGTCTCCGACAACCAGTCTGACGGAGGAGTATCTGGTTACTCAGTAACTGGGTTGGGAAGATAATTATGCAGTTGCTCCATGTAAAATACTGGTATTCACATTTAGCTCTATATATATAGTTAGGCTGGAAACCAGCAAAACTGAGAGATATTTCTCGATGGCATGTAAAGCCAAGTCAGAATTCCACTAGTTAGTTAGCCACTAACCAAACGATAAAGAAGAAGAAAGCTGGAAGGTGAGCCCAACATAATTGGAACAGCTTAGGCAGATGGCTACTCCTCTGGTGGACCCAATATCCAGTTTTCCTCCTTCTCCATCCAACCGCCTTTTCATGACCGAGGCTGAACCTAACTTGGCGTCCTGTACGACGTTTACCGTATCAAGATCTCCTTTCATGGACTCATCTGCTCCAATGGCCAACGTTGCTTCGCCAGACATTGTCTAGCCTGCCCCCTGCCAAAACTCATTTAGGATGTCCGATATCCGTAATGAATAACTGGAAGACGACGAAGATTAATCGACGGAAAGACGTTAAATATAAACTTCCTTTATGATAGAGTTGTTGCGTCAAAACAGACGCATACTCGTTAAATGAATGAATACGACACTATTTTTAAAACTGTAAGAAATACGCACATTTTTTACTATGCGCTAGAGAACTGATATGCTTCATGGAGTTCATTCTTATTCGCAACGTGATATAACCATTAATAATAACATAACATCACGCTTGTAATCCAAGGAGGATTAGGCAGTGGTGTATCTAATAGTACACCCACATTTCGCCAGTTATGTTTCAACTCCCATGTAGTAGGGGGCGAGCTTATTGCCATCAACAGGCACAACTCCTGATGTCGTGGCTGCTACTGAAAAATTCCTGAAGGAAAAACACAATGCTACTTTGCACGACGTGGAAATCGAACATGCTCAGCAGTCACGCTTGCGACCGCAAGACCAAAGTGGCGTCAGTGTTAAAAGGAATCTAAAGCGTAAATTATTTCATTTGAATTCTGTTAAATTTGTATAAAAATGAAAAAATACGCAGACGAAGAAGCAAAGCAACGGCTCATTCTTTTAAGCGTATCGATGGTTAAAACTTCAAATGTTTTTATGGGCTGCGCAGGTGACAGTGCATGCGACTCTAGATGGAAATTGTGCTATTGACTGGAAAAGTGTTGTACAAGCACTTGAGATCTAGAACGTCCATGAACCCCTATAGCAGGAGATTGAGTTTGTCTGCTCAAACCAACTAGTCGTTTTTTTAGGGTTCAGTATACGAAGGGTAACCAACGGTATTACTAAGGGTCCGCTGTCCGTCCGTCCGTCTGTGTGTCAGCGGGCTTTATCTCATGATAGTAATAAGAAGACAGTTAAAATTAACAGAATGTGTATTTCTGTTGCCGCTGCAACAACAAATAATAAAAACGTGGTGGGTACGGAATCCTTCATGCGCGAGTCCAACTCGTACTTGGCCAGTTTTAAATCTTCAGACCCTACACACAGCAAATTGAAACTCTCAGTCCAAATAAAATATTTTATCTCACTCTGACAACCCTAGCCCGGCCACACGGGATACGGGTCAAGAGAGAACACTCGCGTGTAGTGCCACAGCACACATATATTTTGTATCCTTCTTTTATCATACCCTCTTCGTAATCTGTGCTCGCGATCTTGCTTCGTCGATAAGGCCTTCTTGTCGAACAAAGCGGGGTCAAACAGTGAATACGCTTGCTTAGTGCGTGCATGTTATGGAATGGTTTCTGTTGCCGTAGTGATGTCCAATACTAACTTAGGGAGTATACAAGGGGGTATTAACTTAGAGAGAAGTTTAGTTTAGGGACCCTTTGAACAGACACAGGACCGTTAGTACAAAGTTACTTGGTGTGTCGATTATCGCTAGGTCCATGCAAAGACTTATTTGTTCTCCATTTTCTCATTCCAAGATTCTCTCTTATCGCATTTACCTATTAAATATTGAAAAAAAAACCATTTCGGGTGAGGACTCATAGATCTTTAGACTCTGCACTGGGTGTAAATGTGGTGTTGTTCCACAAATAATGGAACAGTTACCTAATATCGTGTCCCGGATGTCAGTACGATACAGAAACTCATGGACGCTTCTGAAGGTGCAAAACTCGTCTACTACTTCTGGATAGAAGAAGCCTCCAAGACTTTTGACAGAAAATAAAATGGCTTCCCTAAAGGGGTAAAAGTACACCCAAAGGCTAGCAATTTTTTGACCGAAGGCAAACCATTAAACGAGCACAAAAACCCTGAGTTTTACGGAAAACATTTTTATTGACCCGGGTAGTGAGTTCTAAACACAGTTATCTAGGTCCTTAACCGCCAGGAAACGGCGCATCCTCTGTTTTGTGGATTGTGACCACCGGGACAGTTCTAGTGAAGTAAAAATCCCATACTCCCCGGATTTATCCCCAGAGACATGCCTTTTGAAGGATGCCCCTGAAAAAAAAAATGTTCCTTAATCGCCATGCTAGTAACCACTAGACTAAAGGTGCATTTTATAAACTTTAAACACAAAATCTTTTGAATTTTGAGAACACTAACTAAACATAAGAAACTTAGCTTTTGTAATATCTAGCGGTTAGTTGGAAAATATAAAGTTCTAAGTTTTCAACTCCACACCATGTTTGCTAAAGCCTGAGTAGGCGGCGGTCCAAAGAACACGGCGACGCCTTGACAGCCGTTGTTGCTAGAGGCGGCTTTGTCAACATTTTCTGTACAAACCAAGAGTGTCAACTTTGCAACCAAAAAAAATCATGGCATGTGGCAGGCTGATGCGACTAACAGACATGAGTTATTATGTAAAGTGTTGAGTTAATTAAGATAATTTTTTTATTGTATTTGACTTATTATAAATAATTGAATAAAATTAATTAATGTGATCATAATCATAATAATAATCATAATCATTTATTAATTTGCTGTGTAATATGTTGTGTATGTAATGTGACTGAATGAATGTATTGATACTATCATGAGTCAGTGATACTCGAATTAAAATGATTTTATTTTTATTTATTTTATTTAAAAGCAACTGTATCGTATCGTGAATAAAGATCAATGATTAAGAGAGACTTCTCAGTGGCTGCCACCTTATTGTAACAAGATAAAACTCACCGTAAATATAATTCCAATTCAGAAATAAAACACATCACTATAAACGGATTATACTCGCACTATGAATTAGTCCTTCATCTATAGATTTCCAAAAAATATTGGACGGATGGATTTTTGAGGGTATGAAGAACAGGGTATAGAGTCCGTCATCCCCCATAGAAAAGGGAGAATCTTCCGATCAGATGGGTGCTGTGTCTAGTGGGCTATTGCCCGACAGTTGTTGTCGGGTTCTTCTATATACTCTTAAGTCGCGGATAACTTTAATTGCGCCATGCAGGATTTTGAAATTTAGTTCGTCTACTCCGTCATAGATGGCGCTGTAGTACTTTTTGTTCTATGTCGTTTAGTACTTTTTGTAGTGCCGCTACAGATGGATGCAATGCGTCGAAAACTCGTGTGACATCACATTCCAGTACACTTTTTACCAGAAAGTGACGTCACAAGCCACCACTCATGAACTTTGGTGCGTTTTATCTTCGTTATTTTTTATTGATTTGATAAAACAAAAAATACGTATCCAATATTTTTCGATAATCTAACTGACGGACTAAATACAGGGTGTAAACAGACTCTTCACGAAGCCTTCAACCAAGCATTATGTTCATCAAACTAAGGAACTGTACACAAAAATTAGTGCTGGGAAACAACTTTTTTTCGGGCTGAAAGTCACGTTTTACGGTAGGACTCAAAGTAACGCACTCAAAACATTGTGCTGATGGATGGATCGAATAGCAAGGGGGTTGTGGAGGTGTTTAAAGTAAAAATCTTACATTAAAAACATGTATTTAAGAAAAAAACTTGTGAAGAAGTTGGAACTTTGACGCCCAATATCTCCGTAACTAGAAGGTTCCCAGGTATGATCTAGAACAAAAAAATGATTGCATTGACGGGGAGAACAAGTGCCTTTCGGCTTCGTTAAGAGTCTTTTTACACCCTTTAGAATTATATTTTTTTACTCAGGAAACGTCCATAATAATGATGGAGAGAAACTGATATCTTAAAGCGCGTCCACAATTGCGCACATGCACGAACAGTGCGTTTCGCGTGCATCTTAGGAACATAGTATAGACTATGTTAGCAAGATAAGCGCCCACGTGTAATGTGACACGTTCATAGCCATTCGAGGCTCGTGACGTGCACAATTCGCGCACGTGAGCAGGTGTGGATGGGTCCACACCTGCTCACGTGCGCGAATTACCTTTTGACTGTAGCTCTGTTCGCACTTTCAACGCCAAGTTTTTTAATAGTATGACTCAGTGATTTCGTGCTCTATGCGATGGACGGTTCTTATCAAGAACTCATATAAAACTGTTTAGAAACTTCTAGAAACTAACTTATTTTATTGTTCTTCGACCAAAGTAGTTTGTTAGAACCTTTCTTAGGTTACTATTTACTCGATAGAAAATGTAACAGTACTAATTGGATTGTGGAGGTCAGATAGGCAGTCGCTCCATGTAAAACATAGGTATTCAGCTGCATCTGGTTAGTTGGGAAAAGGCTAGGCAGATGATAACTTGGTATGTTTGAAGTATTTGCGTGGGTTTACAAAGAAATCATCATCATCATCAGCCTGTTAATGTTCCCACTGCTGGGACACAGGCCTCCTCTCTATGAGAGGGAATGGGCTATAATCCACCACGCGGGCCCAGTGCGGATTGGTAGATGTCACATGTCTTCGAATTTTTGGTTCTAGGACATGCCGGTTTCCTCACGATGTTTTCCTTCACCGTTGTTGAGAGCAGTGGTGATGAAATAAATTACACAAAGTAATGCGCCTGCTTGGGTTCGAACCCACGACTTACTGTTCGTAAGTCGGGGTCGCTACCACTGGGCCACCGCTGCTCTCATCCTCTCACAAAGAAATGTTGCAGTTAAATCTTAAAAAATAAGAACACATTGAATTTCTATTTATTTTCTTCAAAAGCATTACACAATATTTATCCTATGTAGTGGATTATTATGATACGACCCACTCTCTCCAGTGAAAAGTACGTAGGCCGATGTTAAGTTATCGGAATTTTTTATTACACTGTTTTATTTTTACTCTAGTCTTTAGGAGAAGGTTCATGTTTTTAGGGTTCCGTATCCAAAGGGTAAAACGGGAGCTTATTACTAAGACTCCGCTGTCTGTCTGTCGGTATGTCACCAGGCTGTATCTCATGAACCGTGATAGCTAGATAGTTGAAATTTTCACAGATGATGTATTTCTGTTGCCGCTATAATAAAAAAATAAAATAATTTAATAATAAAAGGGGCTCCCATACAAGAAACGTGTTTTTTTTCGGTTTATGGTACGGAAGCTAACGTACGCGAGTCCGACTCGCACTTGGCTAGTTTTTTTTCTCAAGCTGAGTCTTAACCAAACCGATCATCCTGCAAAAACGAAACAGTCGTAATAATTTTTCTCGACGAATCCGAACACATCAAAGTGCCGACAGTGGGCTCCTTTCGAATTTTCAGTTTTTGCGATAATAATTACACATACGTCTACATTTAGAAACGACTACACAGAATTCGGGAGTCGTTTGTTCGTTACAAAATAGTGTAGTAACTAGCTTATACTCCGACTTGGCCCGCGTAGAGTTCGGTTATTGTCCCACGGGATTTTACTACCGGGATAAATATTATCCTATGTGTTATTAAAGGTTAAAAACTATCTGCGTGCCAAATTCCATCAAAATCCGTTCAAGGGTTTTTGCGTGTAAAAGTAACAAACATCTTTCCATCCACACATCCATCGTCACTAACTTACGCATCACTATCACTATCACCACATATTATAAAACGAAGTCCTCCGCCGCGTCTGTCTGTCTGTTCGCGATAAACTCATAAACTACTGCACTGATTTTTATGCTATTTTCACCATTGGATAGAGTGGTTCTCGAGGAAGGTTTTAGTATATAATTTGTCAAGTTTTTGTTGCGGAAAATTGTCAAGCCACACGAATATGAAGAAGCAAGTGTAGAAATTCTGTTAACAAGTATTTCATCATCTGCCCAGCCTTTTCCCAACTATGTTGGGGTCGGCTTCCAGTCTAACCGGATGCAGCTGAATACCAGTATTTTACATGGAGCGACTGCCTATCTGACCTCCACAATCCAGTTAATACTGGGTAATACGATACCTCTTGGTAAGACTGGTTGTCAGAATTTTTGGGCCACTGACTACCTGTAACGACATTCAAAGATGTGCAAATGACAGCCGGGACCAATGGCTTAGCGTGCTTTCCGAGGCACGGAGGAAACTCGGTATGTAATGGGTGGTCACCCATCCACAGACCAACCTACGCAAGCACGGCTTAACCTAAAGATCGACCCGAGCGGCTGATATTATTTTGCCACGAGCTCCTCAGTCGGTTAACAAGAACTTACATTATTCAAAACCGGTACACCACTCTTAACAACCCCGAAATTAAACATTCAAATAATTTGATATTGTGGCGTTCCAATCAGGCAAGATTAGATTTGATCCCGTGATTTATTAAACTTCATAGAATATTTATAACAAACCAAAAATGTATTAATTTGAATAATCCAGAGCGCTCTCGTCTTGCGGATATCGGATAAGTTAAAGGAGTATTTGTTCGTTGCTCTAATTGTTCTAAAGGCCGTGTGGTTTAGGAAACTATATCTTAATCAAGAAGACGCTGATTGATACCGGGTAGACACCATTATTAAAAACACAATAAGTCCATAGACAAAACCTGACTGCCTCGTTGTTCTAGAGGTCGCAAGCGCTACCTGAACGTTAGTAGGTACTATTATTCTTTGCCAAAACAAAGTCTTGGGTTCAATTTCCAGGTTGGACCAAGTGTTATTGGGTTTTTTCATCAGGAATTTCTCAGTAGCAACCACGAAGCCTGGATCTGTGCCCGTTTGATGGCAGTAGCTTCGCCTCAATTACATGGTACTTAAATATAACTGGCGAAATATGGGAGTACTGTAACATATCTCTGCCTAACTCTTCGGGGATTACAGGAGTGACGTTATGTTATAACTTTCGTTTTTAGATTACAAAACCTCCTTGTTTATTGGTTGTCAAAAGTCCAAATGGAGGAGATTGTCATTATCTTATTTAATAATCTGTTCAAAAAAAATATAAACGTCTTTTTACTGAACATCATAACATCATGAATCACTGAAATCTTGTACAAATGTAAACTATAATATTAAATAATTATCAATTATTCCATAAATTTATTGTATTTGTAAGTAAAGATAAAATTATACGTGAATGGAAAAGTCAATAAATGATAAATCATTAGGCTTGGAAGCTGTGTACATTACTAAGTGTTTGTAAATTATTTTATGTGGTCATCCTTATGTGTATTATTAAAGGGTAAGCAAAACGGTGTATCAAATGACTTATTTGAATTTCCACAAAAAAGTGGTACAGGTTCAGGCAACTTTTCTTTGGGCCAATTTTTTCATCACCACAACTTTCAAAAAGAGTGAAACAAGCAGACAAAGCCTAGTGGTGTAACCGTCGGACTACCAAGTCAAAGTTCTCAAGTTCGAACCCAAGACGCGCACCTCTGATTTTTCGAATTCATGTGCGTATTGTATAATTATCACTTGCTTCGGTGAAGGAAAACATAGTGAGGAAACCAGCATGCCTGAGAGATAAATTTGGACGGTATGTAAAACCATGTCAGGGGCCCATGGATGGCAAAAAACTCTGACACCAGATTAAGCACTAACCACACGATAAAGAAGAAAAAGGGGGAAGGAAACCGTCATACCCTAGATCAAGAGACACGGCATTAATACATTATTTTATATATTATTATAAAAGTGGACCACCGGCAAGGGCTTGAAAAACCGCCTGTGGTCCTCCTAGGTGGACTAAGGTGGACCACCAGCAAGAAAAAGCACCCGTGGTCCACCCAGATGAACTAAGCAGGAGGACCACGGCCAAATCCTGGCAGAATCACCTACCTGCACTAGACTTTCGGTGGGTTACCGCCAATTCTCCCATAGAGACCTGTGTACCAGCAGCCGCATTATAGACTGAATAAGGCATCGCATAATGCTTTGCTGCTCAATAACTACGTTGTGGAGTTCAGATAGGCTGATACTCCATGAAAAATACCGACTGGTTTTCAGTTAGATCCTGTTACACTAAAAGCCGACCCAACATAGTTGCGAAAAGGCTAGACATAATTATGATGATTATGCTTTTTAGGCAATTATGAGTCTTCAGAGGTATGAGGAACAGGGTGTAAGGTCCTTATAGTCCAGGGCTGCGGGACTGTTCGAAAGAGATACCGCGGCCCTGAAACACAAAGGAAAAGGAAGGAACATGGATGGGTTTTAGTCAGTACAAGTCTGACACTCCCTTCCGCTCCGCCCAGAGTGGGAGGGGACATTTGATGATTTACCATCCTAATAAAAAAAGGAGGATTCTCCGACCAGACGAGTGTTGTGTCTGGTGGGCTACTGCCCGACGTTTGCTGGCAAAATAGCGTACCTAAAGGCCAACAATACTGTAAGCCCATAAGACAAGCGGACTGTTTAGAAACCCTAACATCATGAAGTGTAGTTATAAAGGCAAGCTAGGCTTTTAGGCTTCTATGAAAGTACCGACACAGCTGTCAGGTGGTTATATAATATGTTAATGCCGCGGAAAACTTTGCTTGCGCGATGTGTTCTTTTTTACACTTAATGGACTTGCGTTTATTCGCAATTTACTGTCATAGATTTCGCAAAAATTCTTCTAATTTTTTAATTCACCTTTCTGTTATTTTTTCAGTTTATCATGCTCCTGCCCCGTTCCACCGCTTCCACCTCAAGTTTATGACCCTGTCAAGCCTCGGTACAGATCACCGTTGGACTTTCTCGGGTACCCAAACAGATTTTGCCGCTGCTTGCCTCTGAAAGTTGGCGTTGGTATCATATGCTTTATTTCTTTTGTGAGTACCAACGTAGTCTCTCTCTGGACCTGTTATTAGTACCATCATTACTAAACACTAAAACCGGGATATTTACCATGTTAACTATTAAAACGTTGGCCGTAAAACGTACAAGAAAAAGGGTAAATCGATTTGTCTCTCGGATGGGAAATCATTAAATGACTTCTCCCGCTCCGGGCAGAGCGGAAGGGAGTGTCAGACTAAAACCCATTCATGTTCCTTCCTTGCCCTTTGTGTTCCAGTATCTCTTTCGAACAGCCCTAGCAGACCCATAAACACCCTCCCGCAATAATTTCAGTTTATCCGTGATCATGGCTCTTGCAACAGCGCCGAAATATCGGGAACTTGAAAATAAACAGTAAATGTGATAAATATCTCGTTAGTCGTGTTAATGGTAGTGTTTGTGACTATGTTAGTTATTGTTAGTGTAGCCTTTGCCATCCCAATGTTGGGCAAGGGCCTTTTCCCATGACTTCCAAGTCCTTCGATCACATTTTTCTAACGTGTAGCGGCACTACAAAAAGTACTAAGCATCGTAGAACAAAAAGTACTACAGCGTCATATATGACGTTAAAGTTATCCGCGACTTAAGACTATATAAGCATAAGCTATTTATCATAATTTTGTGTGTATTTCTCTTTTTTGTGTGCAATAAAGAATAAGAATAAGAATATACAAGAACCCGGCAACAACTGTCGGGCAGTAGCCACAAGACATAAAATCTGTCTGGTCGGAGCATCCTCCCTTTTTTAAGGGGGATGAAGAATTTGTTCATTGCGTGTTATATTGCATGTTACAGTTTGTAAGTCTGGACATCTATCTGTCCTCCGCAACACAGATACATAGTAATAGGGGGCCAGCTTGTTGCCATCACCCGGGCACAAAGCCAGACTTCGTTGCTGCTACTGAGAAATTCCTAATGGAACAACACAATAACACTTAGCCTAACACGGGAATTGAAGCCAGGACCTCATGCTTAGCAGTCGCACTTGGGACCCTAGACCAACGAGGCAGTCATTGCAGTCACAGTTCAGTTTGTCCTGGGTAATACGATACCCTTGGTAAGACTGGTTGTCAGTCTTTCAGTGCACTGACTACCTGTAACGATTCTCAAAGATCAACAAATGACAAGCTGGATCAACGGTTTAACCCTTACTTCTTAAATTAACCAGATCACAACATTCGGTGTGTTGAAAACTTTATTACTAACACTTAAACGGTGACAAACGTGATAATCTACGTACTGCAAGTAACAAATTGAATTTGGAACTTGCACTTGTACGAGTAACTTGCTCACTTGCAAGTTGGGAACGGTTTGATAGTTGGAAGCTGTGATCTGATTTATTGATGCAATTATGCTTCTACTTATCTCGAGCAATAATCAAAAATACCATACAGTACTCATAAAATTGTGGCAGAGCGTTACGCTATTGAATAACGTTTAATAAATAGTAACCGGCTGACCGAGCTTTGCTCGGTAACACGGATATAACGACGTTTTCTAAAAATGAAACCTAGTTAGATTGATTTATCGCCCCCGAAACCCCCTGCATACTAAATTTCATGAAAATCGTTGGAGCCGTTTCCGAGATTCAGATTATATTTAAATATACAAGAATATAGCTCGTTTAAAGGTATTTATTATTAGTAGTAGCATTTAGTTTGGGTTTTAACCTCCTAGGGTCTCATTATAATCTGAACTGCCAGCAACGGACATCCCAATTAGATTCCAAGTTGATCCTGACCATTATAGGTAGTTTTTTCTTTTTTTTAGTTGTTTTATTTCAAACTCTGCCGTATCATTAAATTGAGAGGGTTAAGAGAAAAAGTGGTAGGTATTTGAAAAACTATCACTGTCGCTCTGCGAGCGTGATTTCGACATAGGTGCGATAAGAACACCTATAGTAAAAAGTCATATTATTCGAGGTTTGGCTCTCGACTATGTCCTTCTCCAACATTTGACCAATTTAAAATATATTTCATAAAATGAATAAGAAGGATGTTATAGTATGTCCCTATGTTTCTCGTTTTTCATTAATAGTTGTCAAATTTGACCACAAGGCCTCTGTTGACAGTCGATCTAAATAGGCAATTTCGAGCATTTTGAAAGGTTCTAGTGCTTATTCAGATTATTTATCATCAAAAAGGAAAACATAGGGTCATAGAAGAGGTTGATATTTATGTAACTGTAAAAAATTATAGCTTTAAAGTCATAAAGCAGAAAGAAAACAGGCGAGAGCGTTTGTATGGAAAAAAGACCAACCACATTCCCTCTTAAATAGACGATAAAAGTTTGTCATTATAGCGGATGCCTCGTTAATTTAACTATCGCAAGCGTGACTTCTGAGCATGAGGTCCCGCGACTGGCAAAGTGTTATTGAAAAAGTATTTAATTTGATAATCAGCAATCAGCCTATAATTTTCCTACTGCTGGGACACAGGCCTTCTCTCTATGAGACAGAATGAGCTGTAATCCACCACAACCACCACCACCCAAGGTTGTGCCACGCGAGTCGCAATTGCGAGTTGGTAGATGTCGCATGTCTTCAGTTTCTGGTTCTTAGAAATTGGTTTCCTCTTGATATTTTCTTTTACCGTTGTGCACGAGCTCTGCTCGCTTCTCAGTAACCGCTGACGGTGACACAGGATCCTCAAACACTAGTTATTTGTATACTAAGAGCAGTCAGAATTACATAATGTGTCTGTATGCATCACTCGACTTGGCGCTCGGTGTCTTTTCAGCATTTACAACAGTTGTTTAGAACATTTCACGGTGCATTTTTAGGGTTCCGTACCCAAAGGGTAAAACGGGACCCTATTACTAAGACTCCGCTGTCTTTCTGTCCGTCTGTCACCAGGCTGTATCTCATGAACCGTGATAGCTAGATAGTTGAAATTTTCACAAATTATATATAATTAAAGGCTCCCATACAAGAAACGGTTTTTTTTCGGTTTATGGTACGGAACCCTACGTGCGCGAGTCCGACTCGCATTTGGCCAGTTTTTTTGTTCGATACTAATAACGGCGATAGATAGACGCTTGAAATATTAACAGAATATTTAGATGTATTTTTTTTTTTTTATCGTGCCCTATCCAACTGCTGGGCAAAGGCCCCCCCGTGGCTTTCCAACCTTGTTTACATTTAGCCTTCTCCGACCAATCCTTAAGAATGAGTCCAGATCGTCACGCCAGCGTTTCTTGTGCCTGCTTCGGTTACGACGGCCGTCTTAAGGCACCCACTGTGTGACTATCTTCGCCCATCTGTCCGGCTTCATCCTAGAAACGTGACCCGCCCAGTCCCATTTCAGCTTCGCATTTTAGTTTATTTAGTTGTATATTCACTTTAAAAACAAATAAATAAATTTAAATAAAATAAATATTTAAGGGGGCATACAACAAACGTTGTTTTTTTGTCAAATGTTATATAGATAATACGGAACCCTTCGTGCGCGAGTCCATCTTGCACTTGGCCAATTTTTTGTTAATGGTGTTACATGAGGTCTGTTTGAGTAGGTGTAATGCAGATAGAGCTTTAAAGTACGGGATAAGTTTACAATATTCGCTAAAAAATTGTCGTTTAAAAGCAACGGATCTTTACCATGTTTATTTACTGTTTCTTTTAACGTCCGACCCACCTTCACACTGAACATTCACACCAGTGTGAGTGTGGGGAAATTTCTTTCCCGACATTCACACTGTCACACTTTCAAAGTTCAGTGTGAAGGTAGGTCGGAGGATTAGAGTTCTTTATACTCATTTTAAATATTTTTGAAGTGAAACTTCTTTATCGACGTATGGGAGAAAATTTTTTGACGTATCGTCACGTTTTTCGGTTACGCGCCATGTTGCTTTTTTATCAAAGTTTAGTATAGTGACGTAAAGAATATAATGTATCATTATTGATGAAATACAACAATAGCAATGATATTATAATAAGAACAATGATAAAATAAATAACTCATTAATTGTATGCATGTCTATAATAATAAAATAGATTTAATTTAATACGGAAAACAATGTTTTTCTTAAGGCTTAAGCCTTATCTACCCCATTTTCGTGAAGTTACAAATAGTAGAAAAATGATATGTCGTAAAGAAGTTTCACTTCTTACCTGTGTACTCTGGTACACACACATATTATTTTTTATAATAATTTTTAAAAATAAATTATATACGGTTAATATAGGAGACAACGTATTAATGTGGTTGGGATCAAGAGTAGAGGAAGATCAAAGAAACGATGGATGGACTGTACGAAGGATGGTATTGAAAGAAAGGAGTTGTCTCATGTGATGACGGGTAATAGAGAAGTATGGATGAAGAAGACATGCTGCACTGACTCCATATCTGGGTCCGAATCTGACGACCTGCAACTAGTTGGGGCCGATACCACACAGCCACCATTGTTTCTTTATTTACCTACAAACTTTCTTTATGTTATATTTCAGATATTGGGTATGTTCGAGCTAGCTAAATCGGAAAGGACGATAGCTACGATATTCCCTGAGAAAGACGTCGTGTATAAAGTCGCCAAACTGATCCACATATTCATTATAACGGTATTTTTGGTATCATGTGGGGCTCTCATGATTGGATTTATTACTGTGAGTATTTAGTCGCAAGCACGACAGCTAAGTATTACATATTAGTACTGCGACTACTTAGATAAATCCATTGTAAATTACCTGCCTTCTGATCACAGTGGTCAGACCGTTATTTTTGAGTCCTACACACCATTACAAAAAATTCAGATAAAATCTAGACAAGTAACACCCAGCAATTTGCATAAATTTAATGATAACCTAGTTAGTAATTTAGGCATTCCGGGCCATATTATTGAAAATGTTAATCAATTTTATGAGGAATTCTTTTCGGTAGTTAACACAGAGTTCAATAATACACTAAAATTGAAAAGTAAAACTATTTGCCCCAAGTTTATCTTCAGTGACTGGGCAACTAAGGGTATTAGGAAAAGTAGGGAGCGATTGTTTGAGCTGTACGGCCTTAAGCCTTACATCAACTCGGAAACTTTTAATAAATATGCTGCAACTTACTCAAAAATTTTTAAAATCACTTGTAAGGTAGCTAAAGCCTTATTCATTAGCAACAAGATTAAATCCGCCGATAATAAAATAAAGACGGTTTGGAAAATTATCAATAGTGAGACTAATAGAAATAAAAAATGTAATAATGATATCACACTAGAGACTTCTCGTGGTCTTCTAAGCACTAAAAACGAAGTTGCTCAAGAATTTGTAGACTTCTTCACTAGTATCCCACTTAAAACTACTGAAACCTTAAATTCCTCACCCTTGCTTTCTATTGAGTTATTAAGAGCGAACGTTCCGGCCTGTCCGGTTGAGTTTCAATTTAAGCATGTAAACCCCATAGCAGTCATTAAAGCTTTTAAGGAAATCAAAATCAAATTAACCGAGGATCTATGGGGAATGTCGGTTAAAGTTTGTCAAGCTATTATTGAGACTATTGCACCGTACTTAGCCTTAATATTTAATTTGTGTGTGGACCAAAGAGTCTTTCCGGACCTTATGAAATACAGTAAAGTAATACCACTTTTCAAATCCGGGGACAGAAAAGACACCAATAACTATAGACCCGTATCCGTGTTGCCGGTTTTCAGCAAGGTCTTTGAAAAGGTTATGCTTAATCAAATGCTCATCCACTTTAACACCAATAAAATCTTACATGAGAAGCAGTATGGTTTCACCAAAGGACGTTGTACGACTGACGCCGGTGTTACCTTATTAAAACACATATTTACTGCGTGGGAAGATCGAATAGGAATCTTTTGTGACCTCTCGAAAGCATTTGATTGCGTAAACCACGAAACCCTACTCTTTAAACTCGAACATTACGGTATAGGGAAACGTGCGATTAGGTTAGTGAAATCGTATTTGAACGATAGACATCAGCAAGTACACATAAATGGTGTCAATTCAATGGGTTTAAAAGTAAGTATGGGTGTACCGCAAGGTTCAATATTAGGTCCTTTCCTCTTTTTAGTTTATATAAATGATCTACCCCATTTATTTAAAAACCAACCACAAATGGTGTTGTTTGCTGACGATACCTCTTTAATATTTAAGATAAACAGACGTGCCACAAATCTTGACGACGTAAATAACGCCCTACTGCAGGTCCATGATTGGTTCACCGCGAATAATTTAGTATTAAATGGGAAAAAAACGAAATGCATAAGATTTGCTCTACCGAATGTCAAAAGTATTGTTAGTGACATAGTATTGAATCAAGAGAAACTAGAATTCGTCGAAGATACTGTTTTTCTGGGGATCACGCTCGACTCAAGGCTACAATGGGGTCCGCATATAACATCTATTGCAGGACGGCTGAGTTCAGCAGCATATGCTGTTAGAAAAATCCGTCAATTTACTGATGTAGATACCGCGAGGCTAGTCTATTTTAGTTATTTTCATAGTATTATGTCATACGGTATTTTACTATGGGGACGGGCTGCAGACATCGAGTCTATATTTATTCTGCAGAAAAGAGCTATCAGAGCCTTATATCATCTACGTAGGCGTGATTCTCTAAGAGAACTGTTCAAAGAAATTAACATCATGACAGTACCTTGTCAATACATCTATGAAAACGTCATGTACGTTAGGAAAAATCTGCATTTATTTAGTAAAAGAGGTGACAGGCACCACTATAGTACTAGAAACAGGGACCAACTAGTACAGCCAGGTTTTAGGCTAGCTAAAGTAGACTCATCTTTTATGGGGTACTGTTTAAAATGTTACAACAAAATACCTCCCCACATTCTAAAACTAAATGAGACGAAATTTAAATCTTGTATAAAACGCACACTATGTAGGCAAGCATATTATAAGTTTGGGGATTACATTGATGATAAAATGCTTGGTTCAATGCTGGTCCTGCTCCACAACCATAGGGGCAAACTAATTGATTACCATGTGAAGTTATTGTGGAAGCTGCAGAAGATTGTAATAATATCTTTGCATTGTATAGACTCAATATCTTAGTATTATATAATTGCATAGCACATGTGTGAGTACTATGTACTGTAAAGCTACCATTTACATTTGGTTATCTTTCATTGACTTGAATTTACCCTGGTGGGTGAGAGAATGTCATGCTCACTAAAATGTCTCGCTGATGGTGGCGGGTGTGTCGGGTCATTTAGCTTCCTTCAATATGGTTGAGCTGAATGGGGCTGATTCATGCGTCATGCTCGTGAACGGGCGCTGTCGGTTGGGCCTGGTCATCTCAAAGCTGCCACGGTTTATTTTAACTACTTACTTTGTTTTTAAATTGTTGATATAATATTTTACTCTGGACGCTCTTAACGTGCACGTATTTCTACATCGTTCTCACATATATGTATAATCTCAATATGAATGATGTAAACAAGATTTTGTTACAATATTTTGATTGAAAAGAGTGTCCATGGAGTTTCTTGCCCATTCTTCTCCATAGAGATCTACACTTTGGAATGGGCAACTACAGTACTTTCACAAGTTATTATGCCTTGTGTCTGTGACTGTAGCTTAGCCTAATTTGTTTTTCTGACATTCAAAAGTGCCTGTAATGGTCTAATTGAAATAAATGCTTTTGAGTTTGAGTTTGAGTTTTAGGTCCTCGGTTGATTCCCAGGTCGGGTAGTCTTTATTGCTAGACCTACAGGAAACTTAAATAAAACAAGAAAAAATCCAAGAATATGGTGCCAGAGACAGCTGTCAAATCGTTTTGGGGTGGTAACTAAAGTTTCATCCACTTTAATTACTTTTTTGTTACCCTTTTCTGTCATTTTGCTGGGCAAAGGCTTCTCCCATGCCCTTCCAATTTCCCTTACGCCATGCTTTCTCTGGCCAATCAGTTCAAACGAGTCCAAATTCAATCATCACGCAGTATTAATTTTAATGATTACTTCCAGAACAGATACAAGGTCATCAACGTATACGTCTGGATTGCCCTTATATTCAACTGCTTTAGTCTTGTGTTGACCTTCGTATCTATAACGTGTCAGATCTCCAGAGGGGTGGCTGTAAAAAGGAGGGTAGCTTTTAGCATGACATTTGGTATTTTTTGGCATGCTTGTAAGTATCTTATTACTGTTTTATTTTTCATTGACGTGACAGCGATACGTGTTTCACCCTTTCAGTGCCCAGAACCCAGCATAGGAGTCGAACAATAATTCGTTCGTTCGCATAACCCGTACCCGTAGCTATGGACTCGCTAGTCGGGTTCTGGGCATGAATACAAATCATCTATAGTTCATTATAACGACGACTCGGATACGGGTTGTTGGCACGCGTACGAAGTACGCGAAGTGTTCGCGAAGTACTGGGCAGTGAATGGGTTCATCCATCCATGAATCCGAAGAGTCGTCGAGTCAACATCTCCTGAGGATGCCCTGAGGAGGGGCGAAACACGTGTCGAGTAGGGCTGATTGCATGGAGGATGCTGATTGCATGATATGTGCATATGGTTGCCTGGAATTTTTTGCGGAATTAAAACTACATATTTTGCGTACAATTTAATGTCATGGATTTCCGCAAAGTAACACATGATTAACGCTTAGTTACATCGGGGAAAAACCTTGATGAGACTGGCTCGGGACCCTGGAAGATAAGAGATACCACAAGAAAAGAGAGGCCTACCCGGCAGTAAGTGAATTCAAATGTGGATTAAGATGATGATGAAAGCATGATTCCATAATTTGCTTTTTTTTAAAGGCTGTAAAGAGACTCCTAACGAAGCCGAAAGGCATTTGTTCTCTCCACCATTGCGATGGAGTACCCAGTTTTATTAAAATACTACCTTCTCAGGAAGAACCGTTGTTTTCTGGTTATTTATTTACTAAAAGGGGGTATTGTCGCACCATTTTAGAAAGCTAATGAAACAAGAAAGTCGGTCCTGTAATTTGTCTCGAAAATCAAAAGAAGTTTCAAGAAATTTTCAGAACATAATCTTTATGGCGATTGTTTTCCAAAGGCAGATGTACTTTTTTGCCAAATTGGTTTTCGGAGGATATATTTGTTCATGAGCTATCAGAAAAGTATCAGTGTAACATCCTGAATTCCATAAATTTCTCACAATCAGCACTTTATGCTGGAGTTGTGGAAAATTAAAAAAAAAAACTTTAAAAGTTCGATTTCTCAAAAACCACCCAGTTTGGACCCCAAGTTATCGTTAACCCCAAATAAATAACACCCATTTCAAGGCCTGCACTAAATTACCAATCACCCTTTATAGTCTGATTCCTTAATGACACTTTTCTTTGTCCACAGTATTCGACTACTTCATAAGTGTGGTGAACAGTTATAAGTATCATCTCTTAGCAAGATCTGTTTTTGAATTATAAGAAATAAGGAAAATCATATCTTCGTTTTTGTTATAGGCCTACCGTTGCCGTGTAGACGGCGCGTTCGTGTTCCACGCGCGCCTCAAAGAGATGTCAGCAAACAGGGAGGGGCCCGCAAGGGCCGATGCCTGCCAGGGCTGCGGGACTGTTCGAAAGAGATACCGCGGCCCTGGAACACAAAGGGCAAGGAAGGAACATGGATGGGTTTTAGTCAGTACAAGTCTGACACTCTCTTCCGCTCTGCCCGGAGCGGGAGAAGTCATGTGATGATTTCCCATCCGAAAAATAAAAGAAAAAAGGCCTACCGTTTACAGTGTTGCATGCCACACCATTCCAGTACACCGGTTGGGAACGTTATGTCCTTGTCCAATAAGTCAGTTGTCCCAGTTCTATTGATTAACCTATCGAAACAAAATCGTGGAATTTTGCTTCTGTATGTAAGTCGAGGAATGTTTTAACCGCTCTTACTGCAATTGAAAAAAAGGCGTTTTGTTAGCTAACTAGCCCCGGGCACTGTTCATCCCCGGTTGGTGTTAGGGAGTTTATGGCACACATGGCCAGTTGACGCCGCCCTCTTTTTCAACATACCATCACAATTAACAGAAGCGCCTTCTAGACAATGGTGTCGATTCCCTTGTTCACAAACTAAACTAAATTTAAGTTAAGTGCATCTTTTTCTTTCTATTTCATTATGTTTTCATACAGATGACAGGACAGATGATAAATATTAGTTTAGTCCTGTCAAATTAGTCAGTACCTGACGTAATTTGATGTAATTTTAGTAGTCAACTTTTTAATCACGCCTAGTCTAAACTTGTGTCAGGTGCTGGTTAATTTGACAGGACTAAACTAAAATTTATCTTCTGTCCTTTTCTTAATGAAATAGAAAGAAAAAGATGCACTGAACTTAAATTTGGTTTAGTTTGTAAACAAGGGAATCGGCACCAATGTCACCCAAGTGCCTAACGAACCGTGCAGCTCTCTACGCGAAACAGAGTCTGAGGTAGGTGCGCGGTGTAAGGCTGTTGACACCTCTTACGACACCCCTCCCGCACCGTGCAGCTATCTCAGGCATCGTCTCAGTTATGCGGTAGGCCTGTAAATTTTTTCCTCCTTACTTCACTATAATATGTATGTATACACCATACCGATTTTTATGAATGGTAGGTGAAAATGCGGAGTGTAAAGAACTGTGCAAGTACTCCAGCACCCCGGCCAAAAGTAGTTGAAGAACACCGTATGCTTATAGTTCGTAAGATTCTGACAGATTGCTTCCCGCTCCTATTTTCCACATCCTATCCTGCCTTCTCGCTCCAAAACATGCTGTTAATCTGACCGCCACCGACGACACCACAAAAGTGTCAAAGTTTCAGGCTAACAAAATTTGAAGTACGGTCTTCTTGTTTACAGCAGGAAGAATAAGTCAGATTTGTGGAACTTGGTCTCTATTGGCCAGAACATCCTGGCCAGATATTGATCAGCATGACGTCTATACGGACCCCGTACCCTCTACCCCGACACCTTATGGCCTAGAGTAGAGTGCGCGCAGACACCTGTCACACCGTATCTTGTGCCTGAGTCTATTCAGAAAAGGCACAAACTTCAAAATCTTGGAACAAAGGCAATTATCTCTTAATGCATAGGTAAAATAATGCCAGACACTAATTATTATTAGAATTTTTTAAATACAGCATGGGGTGACTAAAATTGTAATCTTTATGTGATTTAAGAATACTGTGCTGTAGGTACGCCGTTGCTGACGTGTACTACGTAGTAGCTACGTCGTAGCTGACGTGAACTACGTAGTAGATACACCGAAGCTGTCGTGTACTACGCAGTGGCTATGCCGTAGCTGACGTGTGCTACGCAATCGATACGCCAGCTAAATCGTCTTAACTTTTCCCTGTAACATCAGCTATGAAATTCGATACACTTGATAAATTTCACAATCAAAATTGAAGCAAATTTTTTTCTCAATCTGGTTTTCAGTGTTTCAGTTTTAAATACCTTCAAATATTCCATTTTTTGCTATTGTGTTCAGTTTTAATTTATAAAAGTGAAAAGTTACATGATTTTCGATGTGGGTAGTACCGTCATCAATCAAAATCAAAATCAAAGCATTTATTTCAAGAAGGCCAGTTACAGGCACTTTTAAATTGTCGACAAGATAAAAATGTAATGAAGCTACAGTCCCAGTCACAAGGCATAAAAACTGTGAAAGTACTGTAGTTGCCCATTCCCTAGCGTAGATCTCTATGGAGAAGAACGGGCAAGAAACTCCATGGACACTCTTTTAAATCAGTATATTTTTACAAAAACCTTGGTTATATCATTCATGTTGAGATGGTACATTATGTGAGAACGATGTAGCAAGATGTGCAGTGTGCACGTTAAAAGTGTCCATAGTAAAAACAAAAAAAAATAAACAATTCAAAAATAAAATCATTAATTCAAATAAGCGTGACCAAGAGATGACCACTGACAGCGCCCGTTCACGAACATGACGCATGTATCAGCACCATTCAACTCAACCATTTTGAAGGGAACTAAATGATCCGACACACGCGCCACCATCAGCGAGACCTTTGAGTGAGCATGACATACTCCTAACCGCCAGGGCACATTCAAGTCAAGAAAAGAGTAGGTTACCAGTGAACGATAGCTATCTAGTACAAAGTACTCACACAATATGGGCTATGCGGCTATATAATACTAAAGAGATTGAATTTATACAATGCAAAGATAGTTGTACAATCTTCAGCAGCTCCAACAATACAGTTTAATGCTATCCATTTATGCGCCCCTGTCCTTGTGGAGCAGGACCGGCATTGAGCCAAGCATTTTTATCAGCGATATAATCGTCCCTAACTTGTAATATGCTTGCTTACATAGTGTGCGTTTAATGCATGTTTTAAATTTCGTCTCATTCAGTTCAAGAATACTTTGTGGAATTTTATTGTAGCATCTCAAACAGTACCCCATGAAAGATGAGTCTACTTTAGCGAGTCTGAAGCCTGGCTGAACTAATTGGTCCCTATTTCTAGTACTGTAATTATGTCTGTCACCTCTTTTATTAAAAAGATGTAGATTTTTTCTTACGTACATTATGTTTTCATAGATGTATTGACAATGTACCGTCATGATGTTAATTTCCTTAAACAGTTCCCTTAGAGAATCATATTTACTTAACAGATAACTAGGTACATACCAATAACGTGGGACGCTTAGTAATATAATCAAAATTTGCATAGCAGCCTACAACTTAAGCAGAACTTAAAATGTCAAGTATCTTAAGTAAACACATAGATTTCGGCGTAGAATTAAAGTACACTAAGAACATCGAATGCCTTCTACGAGAACAACTTGAATAAGTAAGATATATTGTAGTGAGTGAAAGTTTTTCCATGTCACTTTGTGAATGTGGGTACATTGATATATGTTGGGTATATTTGTATTCTAAAGTTTTCTGTGTGTGTGGGAATCGGTAGGCATTTTATATCTCTACGCTTTTAACGATTACTCTAAATTATACTAAAATGAATGCATCAATATTACTGGTTTTATGAGGGTATTCATTAAGAACTGCCTTGTTGGTCGAATGGTCGCATGTGCGAGTGCTGAATATGAGGTCCTGGGTTCGATTTCCAGACTAAAGTGTTTTTGGATTTTTCCATCAGGAATTTCCCAGCAACAGCCATGGAGTCTGAATTTGTGCCCGGTTGATAGCAATATGCTCGCCTCCTTTTATATGGAACTTATTGTGGATGGTACACCTCTGCCTAACCCTTCGGGGATTATTAGCGTGACGTTATATTATAAAGGGTGTATCAAAACCCTAACGAAGCCGAAAGGCACTTGTTCTCCCCATCACTGCGATCATTTTTTTATTCTAGACCATACCTGGAAACCTTCTACTTGCGGGGTCCTACCGTAAAATGTCATTTTTCACCTCAAAAAAGAATTGTTTCCCGGCAATAATTTTTGCGTAAAGTTACTTAGTTTGATGTACATAATGCTTGGTTGACAGCTTCGTCAATGATCCTGCTACACCCTGTATAGTAGCAGGATGATTAGATTCGGTATTGGTGATAAATGGGTTTATGGGTACTAACCCAAATTCCGTTGTATTCCCAAATGTTGTTATATTAAAAAAACCATAACATAATTTTGAAAGATTTATTTACATGGAATTTAGTAAAATTTCACCCACTAACACAGCCCTATAACTATTCACCACATTTACAAAGTAGAAGCATGCTGTGGACAAATAAAATAATAGTTATTAGGGGCAGCAAATGTGCATAGAATAGAAACTTCAAATATGCAATGTTTGACAAAAACACTTTGCCCAACCCGGGTCCAAAAACAAAAAGTAACAAAAGCAACTCAGTCTAACTTCATTAATTCAACGCTTATGTAACGCAGTAGCATACGACCACCGAACCAAAGATGCAGATAACAGTATTATTTATGGGAAATACTATGTATGTTTTAATACTCCACTAGCTGGGCTTCATAGGAAGTGACTCTCACAATTCTCAGATACTGGGGACCTGCCACCTCTTATAACCAGTATAACAGTGGCGTGCTAGTGCTTTGGATGTAGCATTAATTACTTATTAGGTGATGTGATGTTATGTTTTTTTTTTAATAAGGCTTTTGTGCTTGTATGAAGGAACCGCCCCTGGCTTATATCCCATTTTTAACCTTCATTGTGGGACACAGACGGAGTTAAACGTCCTGTTTAGACGACGATGTCATCTATGTTAGCCTACTTCTTAAATATTGATTAAATCAAAAGCGAATAACAGTATTAAGAACTATATTTACACATAAATCCAGTTTTAAGTTTGAGTACCTAAATACCTGGGTTAATTTAGTTTGTAAAGTATGGAAATCTTGCTCAGGTGGTGATTCGAAGATGACTCCACTCTGGAGTTAAAATATGCTGTTTCGCAAACGATGAGTCACTTAATATTGTGCGTTGTCTGTCCTGTTGTCAGTACATTACAGGACCTGATGGCGCCAAACTCGAAGCTAAATTATCATATGCCACGCTAAGAAAAAGATTCGATATTTACAGCATATTTTCAATAGCACGCTTTTTAAATGAAGCACAAATTCTTGTAATTCTGCACTTGGAACAGTAAGAAAAAGAATGCTGCGAACAAAAACATGTTTAGCTTTTATAAACTTTTAGGTATAGACATATTAATAAGTAAATTACTCTGTCAACTTTTTAGACTTATGTATCCTACTCATACTTATGAAGTGTCATCAAAATCAGTTCAATCATTTCGAAGAAAAACGATTTGAAAGTTTGTATGAAATGCCGTCAGTCGTTAACGTTCATAATATTGACTGCCTCATTGGTGTAGTGGTCGCAATCGCGTAATGAGTTTGACCCCAGGTTGGACAATCTGTTATCGGGTTTTTTCACTAAGAATTTCTGAGCAGCAACCTGGATGTGTGCCTGGTTTAAGGATATAAGCGATCACCTGCGGAACAGTACCTTAAAAATGGCTCCAGCTAGACATATTTTCTAAAACATAATCAAGATCATACTTACAGCTATACCAAATAGCACAAAAAAATATAGTCATGTATATCTTCCTAGTTAGTTTCGCCGTGTGTACCATTTGAAAAGTAACGGACAAAATTGTCAGTATTATGCACATGCAGTTGAATAAAAACGCGCTCCAAATGAATACCCGAATTGGAGCACTCCGTTGCTAAAAAAAAACACAGTCAATCAGTTTTTCACAAAAGTCTATGGCTAAATTATGCACGTCTACACAGCTACTACTCGTATGAAATCTAGCTTTTGCTGCAAATCCACCATAGAGCTGGGGTGAAAAATGGCTTCTGTCCTTCTCCAATCTCCTGGTTCCAACAACGCTACGTATGGAGTACATATAGATAGGGTCCCCCATATCACAGTATACCACCACATAGCGTTGATGTGTTCCTAATTAAAGGAGAATGGGCGTATTGTTTTCTTTTTTACACGACTAAAGCGGAGGACATCGTGGAGTACGTGCGCCAAGAGCCGAGGCACATACCGAGGGTGCAGTTCTTAGAGTCGCACCGCAACGTCAATTTCAAGGCGTTCGTGGTGCGAGTACCAAATTGTTATCTGCCCATGGAGATGAAGGAAGATTTTTGGCTCGTCCGCTGGTCCGCTTCCGCGGACAAGTTCCATTGATCAGCCAGCATAAGTAAAGTGTGTACAAGTGAAGTGCTACTAATATAGTTTTAAGTCTTATTTATTAACACAAGTTTTGTATTTACTTTATATATGTTAGTTTTTAAGGTATATATCTATGGGCCATTGCAGCCTGAAATAAATTATGTTGTTGTTGTTATTTGTCCCCAGAGTTGTATCCAGTTGTGGTATATGCCGTTTGAAAGGTCATAATGATAACTTTATTTTATTGTATGACGCCACCAGTCAGATGTGTACAAGGAAAGAATTATGGTCGATTATGTTTTGACAATCTGAACTAATGATCATATCATCCAGGAAAACCACAACTCGATACTGCTCTGGGGTTAGGGTTCATATAAAGCCGCCCATTCTCCTTTTATAGACATAATTTTAGTTACAGGGGAGAATGGAAGGAGAAAACGTGTCGGGCCGACCCCAAATAGAATGGGACGAGGGCAGAAACGTGATGATTGTAATTACAGAACTACGGGCCATTTCCACTTTGTCTTCGAAGTAGCAACGAGCCTGCATTGCTCTATATTACAGATATCTTTAAGCTGCGGACACCTGATGTATCCTCTAATTTTCCAAGCAATACTTTTTAAAGCTTTTTTTGTACTAACATGATTTTGACTTACAATCATTATTCCAACCATTAGTACACCACAAGATATTAAGAAGACGATAACCACAAATATATGTGCCGCCTTTGCAATCGCAAGAATGAGTGGGTCAACTTCTCGAAATATTGATTTTGTGATCGAATCTGATCGCGCTATCTCAATGGTTCCCCACAGCTGCAAACAAAAAATATAAATTAATAGTATAAAACGACTACAGCATAAACAGCCTATACATTGTTCCCACACACGTGAGCCCAGTGCGGGTCAGTAGATGTTGCACATCTTTGAATTTTCGGCTCTGGGACATGCCGATTTCCTCACGATGTTTTCCGTCACCGTTTTGAGACCGATGGTGATACAAATACAGTATAAATAATTTATTTTTCTTTAACAGGGTTTGTACTACATAGCTAGTGATAGAAGTGCCCTTTTAGGCAAGTAAATGCCTGTATTAGGACACTCCACTCTTCCATAACTTAAATTTAGATAATGTACATCCAACAATTACATGATAAACTTACTTACTAATATATTTACTATTTTTATATAATTTCGAGGAAGAAAAAAAAACAAAAAATTACAGTAACATAAAAATATAGAAGACAACATCATTAAAAGACTTTACATCAGCTAATTTGAATGAGTCTGCGTTTAGTGTATGTTATAATATGTGAATTGGGAATGTGTGTTATGTGTGTGGGATGTATGTGTATGTGTGGTGTGTAATTGTACATGTTGTAAACGCGTCAGAGATTGAGTTATGATGTGTGCTGCAGAAGGGCCTGTGTCCTCATATGTGAGTGGTTTGATCCATTTATTCAAAAGTTTTTTACACTCATAATATTGTTTGACACATGTATCTTTGACCTTGGTGATGAAATAAATTACACACAGTAATGCACTTGCCTGGGTTCAACCAACAACCTATATCGCGGCTGCTACCACTAGTGCAAAAACAAAGTAAATTATACTCTGGGTCCCTATGTATACACAGCTATATACAAAGTGTAAATCAAACCCTTCACAAAGCCCTCAACCAAACATTCTGTTCATCAAACTAAGTAACTGTACGCAAAAATTGCTGCTAGGAAACGATTTTTAAGGGGTCAAAAATCACGTTTTACGGTAGGACTCAATGTAACTCGAAACATTGTGCACAAGGATGCATTGAATAGAACGGTGATCTTGGAGGTATTTAAAGAAAAGTTATAGCAATAAACAACTGTAGTAGAAAAAGTTGCATATTTCACCCCCAATATCTCTGTAAATAGAAGGTTCCCAGGTATGGTCTAGAACAAAAAAATATCGCAATGACAGGAAGACCAAGTTCCTTTCTGTTTCGTAAAGGTTAACTCAAAAACGGTGAAGAAAATCATCGTGAGGAAACCGGCAAGTCCTAGAACCAAAAATTCGAAGACATGTGACATCTACCAATCCGCACTGGGCCCGCGTGGTGGATTATAGCCCATTCCCTCTCATAGAGAGGAGGCCTGCGTCCCAGCAGTGGGAACATTATAGGCGATGATGATGATGATAAACTGGTTTTGCTATAAAAGTGACATAGTAAAAGCAACCTACACATGATAAAAGGCAAACAATCAAGGCGGCAACACGTAAAGGGATACAGTAGCAGCATTTGTAGCGGTATCCGAAACAGTCCACAGGTGACGGTTTGAAGTAAGATTGCATCAGGAATAATTACACGCAAACCCAAGAGTCATTGGAACATTGCTGTGTTATGCACGTGTGGTCATTTAGTGATGCTGGAAAAAAAGGATTCCTGGAATAATATGAACGGTGTCTTTGTCAACATCAACATCTGCCTAGCCTTTTCCCTACTATGTTGCGGTCAGTTTTCAGTCTAACCAGATGCAGCTGAATACCAGTATTTTACATGGAGCGACTGCTTATCTGATCTCTACAACACAGTTAGTACTGGGTAATACGATACCCCTTGGTTAGACTGGTTGTCAGATAAAAGTGGCAACAGGCGGTAATGTCAGCTTTTACGGTAGTATTTTCATAGAATTACATAGGATCTGGTTGTGTCTTCAGAATTGTAGGTACTTTTAAGTAATTCTCAATGCGTAGCACTCAAAATAGCCCACTTAATACAGAACTAAAAAACATTTTGATACACGTTGAAAACAAGGCACTTTATATGTTTTTCTGCGTCCAACACAAACTACAAATAACTGCTTTAAATATGTTATGTTCAAAATATACCGGATCGATACTTTTACAAGGGAAATCTAATTTGACGTTTTATTTTTTCAGAATAGACAATTGGTTATAGATGATCAAGAGATACTAAATTATGTACAAACTTGTACAGATTAACTTTTTATTTATGAGTAAACTAACTAAACATATACATAATTAATTAAAAACTATTAAATAAACTAACAACAAACTATAAAAAGGCATGAAGAAAACAACTTGTACATATATACTTCTTTTATTGGCGTTACGGCCTACTTCGTTTGTTTTGAGTACTACATAGTATTTTTTCAATAATAGCCATATGTATAACATATGCATAAACACACACATAATGCACATGTGCATTAATGTCATATAATGCGGTCTTTAATAATAACATTATCATAATAACATCTAATGAGGCTCTCGCTTGGCAGCTGGATCAAGGGCTTGATTCAGAAAGCAGTATTTCTGGACACGGCGCGTATTGTCAGGAGGTTCCTCTCTCAACAGCCCTGACCACCGGTAGCTCGGACCCTGTTCCCAATTCTGGTTGGCAACTATTTTTTTTATATTTTTTATGTTTTTTATGTTGTTTTAGATTGAAATATTTAAAAATGTAATGAGTATGTTTAAAAATAAATAAAGGAAAATACATTATCATTCAAAAGAAGCCAATTCAGATGTCCATGGGTGGCATCAAAACTCTGACACCAGGTGATGCACTAACCACACGACAAAAGAAAAAAAATATTTTTGAATATTTCCAAAAAAGTTTATTGTTTTTGTGGATTATAGCCCATTCCCTCTCATAGAGAGGAGGCCTGTGTCACAGCAGTGGGAATATTATAGGCTGATGATGATGATGCTTCGTTTACATTGTATTAATATTTCAACGAATTAAAACCCCACCTTTAGTTACAAAGAGCTTAATACAAAAAAAAAGTAATTACTGAAATGTGTTTCAAGCATAAAAATGTACTCTTACGCCAGATTTTTATACTTTTTTATTACGATTCTACTAATGAATTAACATGCAAGCTGCGTTGAGTATGTAATTGCGCACTACCACGCAATTTTAATTTTTAGTCAAGTTCTTAATTATGCCTGGTTAAAGCTGAATGAATGTAAGTTGAAAATAATTACGTTTAGGAAATCATCATCACAACATCACGCCTGTAATCCCTGAAGGGTTAGGCAGAGGTGTACCTAAGAGTAACCTAACACCAACGTTTCGCCAGTTATGTTTTCTGACCCATGTAATAGGGGGGGGCGAGGCTATTACCATCAATCGGGCTTAAATTCAGACTCCTTGGCTGCTACTGAGAATACATACATACATAAACTCACGCCCTTTTCCCATGGGGGTAGGCAGAAACCACAGAACGCCACCGGCTACGATCCTTACATACTCCTTTTGCCTCGTCCACGTTCATACATCTGGTCATACACGCACGCCGGTTGCGAGTACTACGCACCTACTGAGAAATTCTTGATAAAAAAACCCAATAACATTTTGCCCGATCCGAATCGAACCTCGTGCTGAGCAGTCGCGATTGCGACCACTAGACAGTTTTAAAGGCATTTATAGGGCTTTAATAGAAATTACACGCACAGGGTTTTTTTTCAATACATAAAAAAAACTAAAAACTACAAATCATAAAAACACTCAAACTATATTTGACCTAGTTTTTTCAGCACGTGTATGAATTCGATGCGAAGTTTTTCATACGAATAAATGTTTCCAGGAACATTATTTTCAGTGCAAACACAATCCGAAGCCTGCGGATTAAAATGTTTCATAACATGATTGTTTCAAAGCGTTAGATTAAAAACAAACAACAAAACATAGATTTAGTGGGAGCAAACGTGATGTTTCCAATAAGTAAAAATATAGGTATATTGATTGATGAGGTTTTCAAATCAATATGTGTGCTTTACATGTTTTTTTATTACAGTTATACAGGCTGTTAAAGAAATTGCGTGCCGTAGCTTAGGGGTAGGTTCAATATTGACAAAGGAAAACAGGAAAAAAAAAAAATTCAAATTAAGTTTTAATTTTGAAGGAGATAAGCATGCTAAAGTGTGAAGAAGGATTGCGTTCGAAACTAGGTAGGTAGCTCTAGGAAATTATTCATTAGAAATCCTAATAAAAATAAAACAAAATAAAAATTCATTTTAAACATTTTTTTAATTAATAGGCTGCAGAGAACCTCAAGCGGCGTAAATATAGAAACCTGTGTGGTAACTATATTTTCGAGCCGTTTGGGGTTGAAACTCTGGGGCCGTGGGGTCCGAGTGCTCATAGCCTATTTAAGGAAATTTCGAAACGCTTAGTTGACGCTTCCCGTGACCCAAGGGCTGGCTTTTACTTTGGCCAGAGGCTAAGTGTTGCCATACAACGTGGCAACGCCGCCAGTTTCTTGGGCACATTACCATCTGACAGCGTTGAGGAGGAGTTTTTCGATGCCCTTTTATAGTTTGTTGTTAGTTTATCTATTTTAGTTTAATAGTTTTTAATTATCAATGTATATAGTTAGTTTAACCTAATAAAGATTATTCATATTAATAGGTTCTACATTAGGTTCATCTTATGATAATTTTCGTTTTTTTTTTAACGGTATTTTTTGAACGGGTTCCTTTATCGATACTGAACTCACCCTGAAGCTATGGCACGCAATTTCTGCTGTATAACAAGCACAACATAAAGAAAAACAACAAAATACATAAAATACCACGACTCAATGTCTTTTTTAAAACCACAAAAGGATCGTTCTAGATCCACTAAGGGGTTTTATTTGCGGGTATTGCCTTTGAAACATTTTTGCATTTTTCTGGTTAGATGCAGTTAAAATGAAAGGAAAGAATGCATGATCAACCGATTATAGCTAAAATATGCATAAACTTCAAAAAAATTCCTCTAAAATGCATATGCAAGTATGCATATAATCCAGTCTTAACTTATTACTAACACCCCTATAGCAACCAAGTCGCTCCTCATTAAAACTAGATCTCTTTCATCGATACCGTCTGTTATCTAGTGCTGTGTAGCCACACTTCCTATCGATAGATCTTTATGTTCAAAGCAACACTAACAAGTGACACCGCTTGTTAGTGTGGCATAGTTTTTTAATTACTGCTGCAATAGGTTTCTTTTGCTTTACTCACAATCAGCCCATAACGTTCCCACTGCTGGGATACATGCCTCGTCTCTATGAGAGGGAATGGGATATAATCTTACTAATACTATAAATGTGAAAGTGTCTGATGGATGGATAATTACCCTTACACGCAAAAACTACTTAACGGATTTGTATGAAATTTGGCACATAGATAGTTTATTACCTGGATTAACTTATAGGATACTTTTTATCCCGGTAGTATGATATCATGGGACATTTCCGCGTGCATAAGCTAGTCTATTCTTGTTTGTTTTAACGGCGTATATGTCAATATCTAAAGTACGAGTATTATACCAACCCTCTACCTACCATATCTTTCAAATAAAAATATCTCTGTCTTTATCAAAAATAATTTAAGTACCTACTCAAGTCCTTTCCCTTTGTAAAATAATACCGGGTCATTAAGAACGGGGTAACGTTACCGTTTGCAAGTAAAGTTCCGTATGCCTGTAACTGATCGCTGCTGTAGAACTGAGAACTATCAATTGTCGAGTTTCAAAGTTGAAGCATTTCATTGGTATCCAGCATCCGTAAAGTTCCTGCTGAGCTAACTACAGGTGGGATGTTTCACGTCTACTTAAGGTGGACACGACAGGGTAGACCCCGAAATTCAAAATTTCTAACGTTTTTTTGCAATTTGTCTTTCAGTGTATATACCAAAAAAAAACGGGTTTTTGAAGTGAAAACTTCTTCTGCCAGGGCTGCGGGCTGTTCGAAAGAGATACCGCGGCCCTGGAACACAAAGGGCAAGGATCCTACATGGATGGGTTTTAGTCAGTACAAGTCTGACACTCCCTTCCGCTCTGCCCAGAGCGGGAGAAGTCAATTGATGATTTCCCATCCATAAAAAAAAAAGGGAAAACTTCTTTAGATGCGTAGGGCATTTTTGAAATAGAGAAAAACAATTGAACTCGCAACACTGTTAAACGACCTCTTTTTCGTTGCAGAGTTAGCCGTATTGCTACAAATTACGAGCCCGAAAAAATACAGTGTATAGTCAAATGTATAAGTAAAAGACTTATGCAAAAATATTTTCTAAAAATAATACAGAATCTTGGAAAAAAACAAGTTTTTACTTCTGTCGGCACTCCCGGAGTGGTTGGTTTTTTATTCCAAATGATATTGACATAAATGACTTACAGTAACCAGTGCCACACCCGCTGGTTTGTATCATTTTATTCCTCAATATCTGTGTCAGTTTACACGTACCGATTGAAAATTAATTTTAACAATTTTAATTGTTAAAAATAATTTTCAATCGGTACGTGTACACGTGAACAAACATTAAGAATACCCATTCATAATTTCATCGCGCAACATTGATTGCTTTTGATCAATATTGATTTCGTTTGTTTTGTTAGGAAAACATAGATTATAAAGAAAATATAAATATAAATTATTATTAAAATAAAAAAAGTGTGTGTGTACTCATTACGCACGTAAGAAGTTATACTTCTTCGGCGTATAAAACTAAAATGTTGACTAACTAACTTTAGGGTGTCGGTTTTTCGTGACGGTGTGCGCGCGCAGCGTAAAAATTTACTCTCATCGTTTTTCCCTAACGCGCCAAAAGAAGTATAACTTCAAAAGTAGATTTAACTTAATTTCATTAGGCAACCTACATGTTTTTTAATAAGGTAAACAGATAGGTGAAGATGTAAGTAAGTCGGGAGCTTAGATTATTGTAAGTGAAGTTGTCACTCGTAAAATCAAATAGAAGTTAACGGCGTAATGTTGCCATGGTTTGTTTATATTTTTTTTATTTTTGTTTGCAAAAATAAAAATAAGTATAAAAATGTCCAAACCATTTTAATTTGATTTCATTCAGACCCAGCCTGTCCCCTTGCTGCTCTCCCCAGCGACGCCCTAAGCCGAGGCTCGTACCCCACAGGGGTGCCCATAGCGTGTGGTCGCTTAGTTTATAGTTCATTGCCAATGACTGGAGGCCTTAACTTCAAGGCATCCACAGGAATAGACCGATTAAGCAGTAGCCGCCTCATAGGCTGAACTGCGAGATACCATTATCAAAAAAAAAAAAAAAACTACTTTTTAAGTAAGATGATTGCGATATAATACGAAACTTTGTCAAACAATCATAAGAAACGGTCTATCGGAATTATTATGTTCACAAAAACAAAACTTAATAAAAGAAATGTCTTAACTCCTATATTGAAGCAAAATGAAAAACAGTAACTTCTTATAACATTCTAACTTGTTTGTTACACTTTTCTAGTTATTTTAAACGTAATGAAAAATAAAAGGATCTTTTACTTCGCGTTCCTTCGGAGTTCCAAGGCGTTGATTGCTGAAACTTTTTGATCGCGACACGAAAAGTTAGTTACAACGTTGAAGTTAGCAGCAAGTTTGCCAACTGCCGGTAAAAGCTAGACTTTGGGCCGATAGAGGAAATGAAAATAATTACTAAAGGGAAATCGGCCAAGTGCAAATCAGACTCGCGCATGAAGGGCTCCGTACCAACAAAAATTAAATTAAACCACGTAAAAAATAAGATTAAAAGAGATTTCCCCCTTATTCTCATTCTTTATTGCACACAAAATTAAAATATATACAAGCAAAATTACAATATACTTATGTACAACGGCGAGCTTTACCCAGAATCCCCTTTCGATTTATTTCTATTTATATTATTTGTTGTTGTGGCTGCAAGGAGCTCGTGGCTAAATAATAACAGCCGCTCGGGTCGATCTTTAGGTTAAGCCGTGCTTACCTAGGTTGGTCTGTGGATGGGTGATCACCCATTACATACCGAGTTTCCTCCGTGCCTCGGAAAGCACGTTAAGCTGTTGGTCCCGGCTGTCATTTGAAGATCTTTGATAGTCGTTAGGTAGTCAGTGGCCCAAAAAAAGTCTGACAACCAGTCTTACCAAGGGGTATCGTATTACTCAGTACTAAATGGGTTGTGGAGGTCAGATAGGCAGTCGCTCCATGTAAAATACTGGTATTCAGTTGCATCCGGTCAGACTGGAAGCCGAGCCCAACATAGTTGGGAAAAGGCTAGGCAGATGATGATGATGAAGATGATGTTGTTGTGGCTGCAACAGAAATACAAATGCTGTGAAAATTTCAACCAATTACGGATCATGAGATGCCCGCGAATAAGGTGTAAATTATAAATGTGAATTATAAACGTATTATTATAAAAAAAAAAGATAAAGTGGTGTGCTCCCACACAAAAATAAAAAATAAATCTTTCTCAATCATGCCGAATAATCGTAGAGACCACGTTACCGTAGCAAAGAGCTACGACGTAGCTCGGCTCGTAGCATGGCTACGAAAACTATCTATTTGCGGAACAAAAGCAATCCTTCTTTTTCCAAACCCTTGTAGACTTATTTTAACAATCTCATCAACTCTCATCATTATCTGCCTAGCCTTTTCCCAACTATGTTGGCGTCGGCTTCCAGTCTAACCGGATGCAACTGAATACCAGTATTTTACATGGAGCGACTGCCTATCTGACCTCCACAATCCAGTTAGTGCTGGGTAATACAATACTACTTCATAAGACTAGTTGTCATACTTTCGCGCCACTGACAAACTGTAACGACTGTCAAAGATTAACGGGCTTAACATGCTTTCGGAGGCACGGTGGAAACTCGGTATGTAATGGGTGATCACCCATCCACGGATCAACCTACGCAAGCGCGGTTTAATCTGAAGATTGACCCGAGCGGCTGTTATTATTTAGCCACGCGCCAGTAGCGAAGGGTCAATTATTGTAAGAGGTAAGCCGGAGTATAAAGGGTGTGAACAGCCTCTTAACGAAGCCGAAAGGCACTTGTTCTCCCCGTCATTGCGATCATTTTTTTTTGTTCTAGACCATATCTAGGAACCTTCTAGTTACGGAGATATTGGGGGTCAAAGTTCCAACTTTTACACAAGGTTTTTTTTTATATACATGTTTTTAATGTAAGATTTTTACTTTAAACACCTCCAGGACCCCCTTACTATTCAATCCATCCATCAGCACAATGTTTTGAGTGCGTTACATTGAGTCCTACTGTAAAACGTGATTTTTCAGCCCAAAAAAAAAGTCGTTTCCCAGCACAAATTTTTGCGTAAAGTACATAATGCTTGGTTGACCACTTCGTGAAGAGTCTGTTTACACCCTGTATTATTTGTCTATAGAATACTGACTGCGAATTTTTCAAAGGGAAGCCGGTAGGAATCTAGTTCTATGAAACCTTCACCACGAGCTCCTCTCTCATCGACTATCAAATATCCACATTCAGCCAGTAACAAAAACAAGAGCCCAATACACCGTATTCATTCACTGTATGGTTCAATAAAAACAATAAAGGTCGGTACAATGCACGACTGCATCCAATAATTTGCGTATAATGTGGATATGTTCAGGCATCGCTCCACTTCACCTGTTGAAGTACTATGCAGGACGCAGGGAGGGATTTGAGAGTGATTGCAGTGAACAGTATTGTTTTTTATAAACTTTTATTGTTTATTAACTTGCAATGTTTGTAAGTTTATTTAAGGTCAAATCTTGCAACATGATTTTTAAAATAGTTATCACCAATCGATTGAGCAGAAATTTTGCATACACGTTTAGTTTGGATGACAATGCATAGATAGCTAAGTGACGTCAAAGATGGCGTACCAGCTTGTTTAGTTCTACAGGCAATATCCCCAACAAATATTACTAAACTCAATCCTAACTAGTACAATTATCATGGGCACCGGAAGCAGAAATTTTCGAGCTCGCTTCGCTCGCTCTTGCTCGTAATATGGATGCTTGGTGTATGAACCAAAATAACCTAATTTGCCAAGAATTTCCTAGTATGTTCTAACACGTTCAGAGGACTGCGTTAAAAAAAAATTGTGCTATTTTCATGGAACTGAAGGTAGCACCTCCCTTGGTAAAAATCCTAAGTCCTAAATAAGTCCTAACTAATTCCTAACTAAGTCCTAACTAAGTCCAAACTAACTCCTAACTAAGTCCTAAGTTTAGTAATATTACGAAGCACTAAATACCACCTTGCCTATTTCTGCTACCAACCTTGTTACATTCTCAGATATTCTACTTCGCGCACACTTAAAACTCACCATGTTTGAAAGCTCTTCCACTTTTATAAAAAAACAGAGTGTTAATCAACATGTTCTACCGCCTGCCTGACCTATTCTTCGAAGATTTCTTTTAATATAATATCACGCCTGTTGTCAACAAAGGGTTAGGTAGATGCCAAGGCTGCGGGACTGTTCGAAAGAGATACCGCGGCCCTGGAACGAACATGGATGGGTTTTAGTCAGTACAAGTATGACACTCACTTCCGCTCTGCCCAAAGCGGGAGAAGTCATTTGATGATTTCCCATCCGAAAAAAAAAAGGTTTAGGTAGATTCTCTTCTCTATTCTCCCACAATTTTGGTGACAGTATTATGTAGTTTTATCTTCACTACATAGTATAAAACCCTCTGTCTATCCCTATGAATGCTTATATCTTTTAAACTACGCAACAGATTTTAATGCAGTTTTCAGCAAAATAGATAGAGTGATTCAAGAGGAAGGTTAACATTGCACCCGTGCGAAGCCGGGGCGGGTCGCTAGTGAATTGAAACTCAAGATCAACAAACCCACATTACAGCGAAGCTAACAAGAATAATTTGATTACATATATTACAAAATCGTTATTTACTTGCTTTATACAACTCCCACGCATTAAGATGTAGGCGGCTTTATCTTAAAACGAACTACCCCAAACTGAATGATATACAAATACTAACTTATTCGTCAGTTAATACATATTAAATGAACCTTTTATCTAATGTAAGTTAAACAAAGGAAAGGGAATATTTTATTAGATTAGTGGACAGAAATAGATAGCGCTTTTATTCGTGAATGGGTCCACTGGTAGACCCGAAGACCAGGACTGCGGAGCCGACACGAGAGGAGAAATGTGTTGTATACCACCGATAGAATTTTGTTATACAAGGTGTAAACGGATCTTCACGAAGCCAGCAACCAAGCATTCTGTACATCAAACCAAATAACTATACGCAAAAATTATTGCTGGGAAATGACTTTTGTTTTTAAAACATAACATAACATCACGCCTGTAATCCTCGCTGGGTTAGATAGAGGTGTACCTAATATTACACTCACATTTCGCCAGTTATGTTTTGAAGTCCCATGTAAAAAGGGGCGAGCCTAACAACCAGGCACAAATCCAGACTCCGTGGCTGCAACTGCAATTCCTGATGGAAAAACCCAATAGCACTTTTTTGTTGGGGTGAAAAATCACGTTTTGCGGTAAGAGTCAATGTACCACTCAAAATATGGTGCTGATGGATGTAACATTAAAAATTTATATTTAAAAAAAAAAACTTGTGAAAAAGTTGTAACTCTGACCCCCAATATCTCCGTAACCAGAAAGTTCCCAGGCACGGTTTAAAACAAAATTATGATCGCGACGGGAGAACAAGTGCGTTCTCGTCTTAGCTTTGACTGAGCAGAGAGGAGAGATGATATCTCATATTTTTTAAGCCAAGCAGGCATCCTTTCTCGGTAATTAGCAAGAAAAGGCGCAACATCGGGAAAGTGGAAGGAATGACGGGAGGCCTTTGCCCAGGAGTGGGACAGTTCATCATCATCTGCCTAGCCTTTTGCCAACTATGTTGGGGTCGGCTTCCAGTCTAACCGGATGCAGCTGAATACCAGTGATTTTACATGGAGCGACTGCCTATCTGACCTCCACAACCCAGTTAGTACTGGATAATACGATACCCCTTGGTTAGACTGGTTGTCAGACTTTTTTGGGCCACTGACTACCTAACGACTGTCAAAGACAGCCGGGACCAACGGCTTAACGTGCTTTCCGAGGTACGGAGGAAACTCGGTATGTAATGGGTGGTCACCCATCCATAGACCAACCTAGAAAAGCACGGCTTAACCTAAAGATCGACCCGAGCGGTTGTTATTAGGAGTGGGATAGTTCAGGCTAACTAAAAAAAAAAGCAGCCATCCACGCATAGAGGAGACGAGTAGATACATGAGTGGCGTGCGGCAGTCACTAAACTGGTCGTGAGCATCCTATAGACAAATCTCTGCTCTGGTCTAGCTAGAACGCTTATCCACACAGCTTCGGTGGATACACACTTCGTCCCTTGCATGTCCTCTCCTCTCCACTTCGCATATCTCCACACGTCTCCGTTTTGATGGAGTCCAGGTCTAAAGCCTGTGTGGCAGAGTGGGAAAGGAATAGAGCTATAGAAGACGTCTCATTCCATTTCATTCCTACGCTTTTAAAGTTATGGTAGCCCTCTGAACCTGAGGATGTTCAATAATCAATTTAGACACGGCGCTTTCACGGTGTACAATTACACTAATATTAACCTACCTTCCATCTACCTTACTTCTATTAACTTCTTAGGGTATAAGAAAAAGGTTGGTCGGCAATTTAACGGCTTGGCTATGAGCTTTATAATATTTCCGACATACACGCAATCAAATCCGCGGGTAAAAGTCACTTATAAAACACAGTTTTAAACGAGTTCCTTACTACGCTTCGTTTCTACTACCCTCCTTCAATTTTCCTGAAGTCAAATAAATTCAATAAAGTACGGGACTGCTTGCTACACAATGATGACAATGCTATACAATGGTACACACTACATGTACTCACTAGGCAATTTGACTGCTGCAATCTATTAGATCTTCGCAGAGTTTTCTGTACTAGCTATAAGGCATCGAGTTATACCAACTTTTTATAGAATTCAATTCTATTGTAACAATCAATTTATAAGTATTTGTGTATAGTTTTCTGTAGGCCGAAAGTCAGATAACTTTAGTCTGGAAAGACTCATGATACTGGGCAGGGTAGCAGGTAAATTTGCGCAAGGCAGAGCATCGGCAAGATGGTCAGACCCGATCAAGGAGGCTGTTGGAAGCAGCCTGTGCCGTACAAACACACCACACTACACACACCGCAGAGAACGCATGGCTCAGAGATATGTGATTGTCTTTACAACACAAACACATCATCCAAACATCCATCACCCAAACACTCATTCTCACTCATTTTAATCTCCCAGATTAGCGGACACATTCTAACTCATTCTAGCTAGACACGCCTAAGCTACGCACAAAGGACCTTTTTGGCGCAGCCGTGAGGCACACAGCATATACCTACATTGTGTTTTCTCTTTTTTTAATATAAAATGTAACTTCACATACTTAGCTGTCGAAATGTGGGTGTACTGTACACATCTGCATACCTCTCAGAGCATACAGGCGTGATGTTATGTTATGATGTTGTGTAAACAATAAAAATCCAAGCGATTGCAGCAATCACGACTGATTTGCTGTCTATTATTGAAGAGTTCTGTTCCACACCTCCGAAGTCCATGATCAGATCATGACAATATTACTATGGGACCAACTTGGGAGTATACTCTTTCAAACAAAATTCAGGCGTCTTCAAATAATCGGTGAACATACGTAAAAAAAATATAAATAAAGTGGAACATAGAACCTCCTCCTATTTTGGAGTCGGTTAAAAATTCAATTCAGCTTCATTCGGTTAGAATAGGAGCCGACCCTTACATAGTTTGGAAAGGTTAATGAAATGAAACAAAATGAATGAATGACCAAAAACAAAAAATATGTAATTAATGAAAAAAAAAATGATGAAACGAATGATGTTTAATAAATGAATGAATGATAATGAATGATGGTGAATGGGTGGGAATGATGATGGTATGCTATCATGTTTGCCCGTAGCAGACAGTCTGCCCAGTGCGTAACTCAAACAAACACTACGTATACACGTCATTGTGGAAAGACCAACATATTTAACTTTGCGAGCTAAAAGCCCTGTTGTTTACGACCGTGTAGGGATGTAAGTAACCATCTATTTTTAATTATTATTATGCGGTTCCATCGTTAAAATAAACTTATTTTATTGTTCATTTTTAATGGAGTCTATTGATTAGTCATTAGATTTTAAAAGCTTTTATTAATTGGTATGTCTACTTGAAGGAAAACTTGCATGTTGACAGTATAAGTACATTTATTTGAGCAGGAAAAACATTATGAAATCCCATTTCCCGCATCCTACCCAAAATAATCGTTCGTGTGTATTTATCGCGTAATCACTCATTTGTTCGGAAAACCTAGGCATTGTAGCTTTAATGGTGTTTCATCGTCATCATCTGCAGAACTTTTTCCTAACTTTGTGGGGGTCAGCTTCGAGTCTAACCAGATGCAGCTGAATACCAGTGATTTTACATGGAGCGACTGCCTATCTGACCTCCACAACCCAGTTAGTACTGGGTAATACGATACCCTTTGGTAAGACTGGTTGTCCAACTTTGGGGACATTGGCTACCTGTGTACGTCCAGAACCAACGGCTTAACATGCTTTCTGAGGCACGGAGGAAACTCAATATGTCACGGGTGGTCACCCACCCACAGACCAACTAGCAAGCGCGGCTTAACCTTAAGGTCGACCCGAGCAGCCGTATTATTTAGCCATGAGCTCCGCCTGCTCGAGCTGTGTAATTATTGTTAAATGTAATTTTTGTGTGACCTTCTTAAATGAGAAGACGTCTTTTCCCAGTACGAGAACACTACTGACTTATATTTCCAGGAATAAATAACAATTACACTCCACTTTTCATCTCCGCAACACAAAAAAAGCTTCTAGATACAAATAAAAGCTCAAGAAAGGTGCTAAGCTCTAAGTTATAGCCTGAAATCTCGCAGAGCAATTACAAAGGAATTAAGATTACTCCACTCTCAAGGCAATAACTGAGATGAAAGTTATAGTTTGTGCAGTAAGGGAAGAAAATTGCCCAGAATATTCCTTTTGCGTGGATGAGAGTAAAGTTCATATACTTTTGAAATCAGAGATGTTATGGATATGATATTGCGGATCTGGATACGGATATGGATATAGGAATAATATTATATCGGTTTCGGATACGGTTACGGGTATGTAATTATTTCGTTTTATCCATTGGTTTCGGATAGTTTCGGTTACGGATATAATAAAAAAACCAACTAGTTATGAAAGAGGTTATGTTATGGCTAGAAATAACAAACAAACTGCAAGATTCACGTGGCACGCGAGCGGTGAAACAAAAACCTGTTGAAACATGTCCTTTTATTTAGACTCCACCCTTATTCGAACCTATCCGAAACTTGTGAAACGGATACGGTTACGGTTACGGATATATTTTTATTTCGGATATCCGATAGTTTCGGTTACGGTTACAGAGCTCCATAACATCCCTGTTTGAAATGGAGTTATTACATTGGAACGTATAGTACGTTACGCTTTCAAAAACTTCATATTATGGTATCGAAGTATTTACGGGGTTTCTTTTGTTGTGATATTTTTCGAGGGGAGGAGGAGGAATGTGGAGGGGAGGGGAGGGGAATTGATGGGTTTCAAACAAAGTACAGACTTTCACATTTACCTGTAATAGTATGACTATCAAAATAGACCAGTAATAGACAGTCGCTCCATGTAAACTACTGGTATTCAGCTGCATCCGGTAAGATTAGAAGCCGACCCAACATATTTGGGAAAAGGCTAGGCAGATAATGATGAATATGACTATTAAGGTAGGATAGGATGGGTTTTAGAAAGTAGGTATGATACTTAAGAGCAAACACATCATTAAACAAAGAAAAGTTCCCGATATCTGGGTCAAATAAAGGAAATGGTCCATAATATATGCACCAAAACCGAGACTCGATTGGGACTAAATGAGTACCAGTACTTTCATTGTAATGCACAATTTATCTAACCGAAAGGGCTATGCCGAAATCGATGAGGTATATGAGCTATAGGCTGACGAAGTTTATATAAAAAAATCTTGACTAACAAGTGTTTTTTACCATTTTATACAATCAACCATACCTCATCGATTTCGGCATTACCCTTTCGGTGCGGTAAATTGTGCATTACAATGAACCTATTGGTTAGCTTGTCCCAATCGATTCTGGTTTTTTTTAACCATCTCCAAAGCTTTATTTCTATCTTTCTAAGTTATTAAATCCTTCATAAGTTTATTATTTAAAAGTTTACAAATACGAATACCTACGGTAGTATTCATAATCCTTTCAAAATACCAATTTAAGACCAAATATCTGTGACTTTCGAAACTGAACACCAGTTTTGAATATTATGTATCCTTATTACGGTCTTTGTATTTGATACTTTTCTATTCTCATGAGAAACAAAATCAACTTATGTTCTACGAGTTCTACTAATTCGCCAAAAACAAAATTGTTCTTTCAACCACTAATGTGCCCAAGTGACTCATTACTATATTGTATGGCTCTGCTGCCTCTTGCTTAAGTTAAAACCGGCCTAGGGTTACGGAAACCAGCAACGAACCGCTTGCGTTCTGAAATTTCTTAAAAAAAAACGAGTGTGCTCTAGACCACACGACTGAAGTAAAACTTGAACAAATGCCGAACAATCATCTGTCAAATTCAAAAAACGTAACTTTCTCACTTTCAACTTCCGTTTGCCTCGTAACGTAACGCATTCACCAGCTTACTCCCCAAGTCAAGCGTGCGTGAAGAAGTTTTACTTCAAAAACCATCTTACAGTACATCATCAAGACATTGTCGGCATGTAAAGTCAAGTCAGAGGCCCATGGGCGGCATAAAAAATCTGACACTAGGTTAGGCACTAACCGCACGATAAAGAAGAAGAGCAGTCGATCAAAGAGATTTAAAATAGTTTGGGAGTGGACGTTGGGAATATAAAAATTTTTAACCCTAGCATATCCGATTTTGACACACGAGTGCTACCTGACAAGTGGGCATATGGCACTAAACAGACCAATTTGTTACTACACTTCAATCTATCTGTGCCGGCGGGAAAACACAGGACTGAAATAAATGTAACAAGTTTGACATATCGATGTAAATTTTCTTGACAAGCGACGCTACCTGCGATGTCCAGATCGATGCGTGTGATTGCGTTGCGTATACGTGTGTTATAAACATAGCTGGGCACCACCGTTAAACAAATAATTAACTTCGTTAATCGCTAATCCGTTACTAAAAAGTTAACTTCGTTAAACGTTAAAGCGTTACATTTCGGCAGATTTAACGCAAGTTAACGTTAATCTTTAACACGTGATTAAAATTGCATTTTTTATGTCGTTGCGCAAATGATCTACTTATAAAAACGGTTGGTTTGGGTTTTGGAAGTTAACAGTTTAGGAACAAAAAAAAAAGACGTATATAATTGGAGAGTGTAATTTAATCATCTGGCATATTGTGGACATTGCCCTTCATTTTCATTACTATGTTGAAGTTCTCTTTTGAAAGCGAGGCTCGCTCTTCTACTTCGTTTTTTTTCTCACTCACACGAACCGGCAATACTTACTTAGGTACCTAGTTTCGTTTCACGTGGGACACGCGCCGTGCCGCACTTGTCAACTGGCCCGAATTTACTTGTCAGAATGTGTTTTTCACGGATGCGGCGGCGTGGCGCGGCGCGATGCTTGGTAAATAGTAGGTACTGGATTAACGATTAACGGACTTGAGGAAATTTAACGGAAGTTAACGAGTCCGTTAACATTTTTTAAAGTTAACTTAAAAGTTAATCCTTGATGGAAATGTTAACTTTGTTAATTAACGATTTACGGATTAACGAGTTAATGCCCAGCTATGGTTATAAGTGTATTCGTGAGTATAAGTGTGTTTCTATTGCATAGTAAGCTTTACTATGCAATAGAAACACACTATATATAAGATATAAGTTTAATTAATATAATATTTTTAATGTTCTTAAGTTCCTAATGATAAAAATAGACACTGCAATATTATTAGTTTTAAGTTATCTTGCTGCGCCCTAACAGGGTCATTTACTCACTAGTTTTAAGCCTAGCGTGTAAAGTTGGTTGTGTATATTGTGCATTAAATAAATAAATAAATAGTTCTTCATATAAAATCAAGAGTCCAGATATCATAATGCGTTGCATACGTTGCGTACGTGGGCCCAGTTTGTCTGAAACAAGGCTTCGATTATGATTTCCTCCGTCTTGTCCCGTCTATCGCTCGTAAATATTAGAATGTCTTTGAAGTCAACTAAAAATAAACAATGTAACCTCTCTTCATCATTTTCGATTAAATAATCGGACCGCTTTCCAAAATAAATCAAGCATTAACGTTGAAATTTCGGCTGATGAATTCGTTTTTAATTAAAATTCAATAAAAATTCAACGTTCGCTTCGAGAATGTATAGGAAATGCCTTTATTGGTTTTCTACAAACCGAAAACCAATAAAGGCATTTCCTATCATTCATTCTCGAAATGAACGTTTAATTTTCCTATTCTATTAAAATGTATAAATAACTCTTTTCAATGGCATGAATGACTGCCTCGTTTGTCTAGTGGTCGCAAACGCGACTGTTGAGCATGAGGTCCTGGGTTCGATTCCCTGGTCGAGCAAAGTGGTCTTGGGTTTTTCCATCAGGAATTTCTCAGTAGCAGCTATGGAGTCTGGATTTGTGCCCGGTTGATGGCAATAGGCTCGCTCCCTATTACATGGGATTTAAACATAACAAGCAAAGTGTGCGAATACTTGTTAGGTACACCTCTGCCTAACTCTTCAGGAATTACAAGGCGTGATGTTGTGTTATGTTCAATTACATTTAAAAATAAAAATAGCCTCATGGTGGCCATGACCTTCGGTGGATGGAGCAAAGGAGTCCTCGGCTGAAGACCGCATGTCGGCAAACATAGCGTTGGTTGGACTCCAGCTAGATGGACCATCATCATCTGCCTATCCTTTTCCCAATTACCTATCCTGGGTTCGGCTTTCCAGTCTAACCGAATGCAGCTGAGCACCAGTGTTTTATAATATGGAGTGCTCGAAGAAACTCGTGGTTAAATAATAAAAGCCACTCGGGTCGATCTTCAGGTTAAGTCGTGCTTGCCTAGGTTGTTCCGTGGATGGGTAGATATTAATAAAACAAAGTCCTCCGCTGCCTCTGTCTCTCTGTTCGCAATAAAGTCAAAAACTCCTGCTCTAATTTTCATGCTGTTTTCACCAATAGATGGATGGAAGGTTTTAGTATATAATTTGTCAAGTTTTTGTATACATTGGTTAAAATATAATGATATTTGCCATGGGTTGCGGGAACGGGATAAAAATTCCATGATTACTTTTGGTCGCGATAACCGACATCCACGCGGGCGAAGCCGCGGGCATCAGCTATATATAATAGTTCATGATATAACTTCATGATATATTTTCTGATCCTAGACAATTCTACCATAAATGTTATAAATACATGACACTTTATTTGCACCCAATAAAGTGTCATGTATTTATAGATTGAGAGATTATCGACTTTCCGAATGGCACGCCAAGTGACCCAGAGTTAAGGCCGTTAACTCGACGGGGAACGTTGCTTCAGTTACACGCCATTACTGTACGATCGTTCATCGATATAATTACGTCGTGAGGAGCTCGTGGCTAAATAATAACAGCAACTGGGGTCGATCTTTCCGTTAAGCTACGCTTTCCTAAGTTGGTCTGTGGAAGGAACCACCCATGACATACCGAGTTTCCTCCGTGCCTCAGAAAGCACGTCAAACCGTTGGTCCCGGCTGTCATTTGTAGATCTTTGACAGTCGTTACAGGTAGTCAGTGGCCCGAAAGTCTGTTAAAAAGCTTTACCAAAGAGTATCATATTACCAAGTGCTAACTGGGTTGTGGAGGTCAAATAGGGAGTCACTCTATGTAAAATAATGGTATTAATTAGCATCCAGTTAGAATGGAAGCCGACCCTAACATATTTGAGAAGAGGCAAGGCAGATGATGATCGATGTAATTACGTCATTAATTTACACTGAGTGCTAGGGACATCAACTGTCAACCAGGTGTTTCTTACATTTTGACCGTGTATTTAGGATTGCACTTTTGTAGGAAACAGCATTTTTTAGGGTTCCGTACGCCAGTTGGGAAAAACTGAACCCTTATGAGATCACTTTGTTGTCCGTCTGTCTGTCCGTCTATCAAGACACTTTTTCTGAGGAACGCGTGGAGGTATCAAGCTGAAATTAATATCAAATACTCAAATCTGCAACCCCTTTTTTTTCGGATGGGAAATCATCAAATGACTTCTCCCGCTCTGGGCAGAGCGGAAGGGAGTGTCAGACTTGTACTGACTAAAACCCATCCATGTTCCTTCCTTGCCCTTTGTGTTCTAGGGCCGCGGTATCTCTTTCGAACTGCCCGCAGCCCCAATCTGCTACCCTTTGGAGCAGTAATAGCAAAATATTAACTGAAAATATCTTTTGCATTAAACCTGGATTGAACACTCCAACATGAACGCGAGTTCCTATACCAAACAGCTGCAAACACACCGCGCCGCCTCCTATGCAGATTATGTTCGAACTCAGCTCACGGTACTTGTACTTAACACCGAGCTGAACTGTAGGACATAAGTGGGGAAACTCTTAACTTGAGCTGGTGAACACGTCGTATTATATGCTGAAAGACTACTGGAGAGTCGTTTGGGAATAAACGCATTCGAGATGTGGTGTTCGCGGAGGCTGCTACGTATACTATGAACCTGAGAACTAATGAGTCCATAAAGGAGGAACTCAATATCACCAAACGGCTTTGCGCAAGCTGCCCTCGGACATATTACGCGTTTGCATTATCTGGAAAGCTTTATAATAATAGGCCGGGCAGAAGGAAAACGTGTGTAACGCAGAGCACCGGCACGATGGTCAGACCCGATCAAGAAGGCAGTTGGAGGCAGCCTGTAACGAGCGGTTCACACTGCAGGAGACCACGTGGGTTGGAGACAACTCATATGTGGTCGTGAGCCTCAGCAGTGAGGGAACTGTGAAGAAAAAAAAAGAAAAAGTATAGAAAAAAAAGAAAAGAAGAGTGACAAAAAAAAAGGGAGAAAAGTGCGACTAGGCTGTCCCAAAAAAAATACTACGCAATGGATGAATTTACCTCTCGGCGGAAGCAACACGGTCAGTATTATTATTTATAGGCCTAGTATTATTAGTTTGACTATTCAACAATATGTTGTTAAACAGTCGATTGTTTAAAATAAGAAGCAAAGTAATTAGATTTTTCTTGAATATCCTGCGGAATGTGATTGCTCGCCCACCCAAAAGCTTTATCATTTTTCTGCCCTTGTCCCATTCTACTTGGGGTCGGCGCATCACGTTTTTTTCTTCCATTTTCCCTGCCAGACGTCACGGCATCATTTACTCCTTACTCTGTCATAATATCATTCCTCTCACAATTAACATCTACATACCTACACGTATAAATATGAACAGAAAAGGTCACATCACACAGGCCAGTATTATTTTAGAAAGCACTCTTTCCAGTTACTAAATTAATTACAAAATCTGTGAAAATATTAAATTGAAAAAAGTGTCCTTCATCAGTTGGTCCCTTCCTGTGGCAAATTACACCTTGTATCACGATTTATTCAAACGAAACAGTTTTTAGGGTTCCGTATACAACCTGTGACAACAGGCAGTACCTATAACTAGTCTGACCTGAGTATCTGTCCATAATACGGACACCTCTCTACCCGACTGTCTATATTTGTCAGTGACCGTTGTCCACAGTCGGTCCACAATTAGTCCGTACTAGTTAAACAGATCTGTTTTTTTTTTTAATAAAATCATGTTTTTACTGTTATAACTTCACTTCAAATACATCCATGACCCCTGTAATAATGCATCCGCATTGAATAGTATCAGCACAATAGTTTTGAGTGCGTCACACACATTGATTCCTACCGTAAACCGTGATTAATCACCCCAAAAGAATAGTCGTTTCCCAGCAACAATTTTTCCGAAGAGCTACTTAGTTCGGTGTACAAAGACTTCGTTGACGGCATCGTAAAAGGTCCGTTTGCACCCTGTAAATCAAGTTTTACGGTATGAATTTAGGCACAGACTGCCAAAAACATACGCAGTACCCTAAGTTACAATAATATCTACGAGTTGCACATACCCATTTATGCTCACATTCACGCCCGCACTGTTTATTTTTAAAATTATTTTTTCCTTTCATTGTATTCGTGGTACAAATAAAAACATTACTACCCTACATTGAGATAGGACACAGCTGCCATACCACACAAAGTAGGTTATATTCTGCGGTAATATTATTTTTGTGTTGCGGTTTTGTTTCTTTTTTTCACGCAAATAATAGGCAACCGCCAACACACTAGTGGGGCTTACAAAAAGGCTGTTCAGGTAATAAATTAATGCAAAGCAGAAAACCCATAAGGTTTGATTCCAAGATCGGGCAAAGTTTTATTGGGTTGTTCCATCAGGAATTTCTCAGTAGTAGCCACGGAGTCCAGATTTTTGACCTGTTGATGGCAACAGGCTCGTCCCCTACTATTACATGGGATTTAAACTGGCGAAATGTGGGTGAACTATTAGGTACACCTCTGCCTAACCCTTCATGGATTACAGGCTTGATGTTATAAAAGTGATTTCTCCAAATCTTTTCGTTATAGTGATGTGTGAAGAGATTTTTTATCATCTAGTATTCATTTACAAGCAAAATATAGGGCTGCGGGACTGTTCGAAAGAGATACCGCGGCCCTGGAACACAAAGGGCATGGAAGGAACATGGATGGGCCTTAGTCTGTACAAGTCTGACACTCCTTTCCGCTGTGTCCGGAGCGGGAGAAGTCATTTGATGACTTCCCATCATTAAGAGAAAAAAAAAGCAAAATATAGTCACTTTCACAAGATGTTTTTACTAACAGTATTTTCAGTTCCTAATATACACGCTTTTTCTCCTCTCACGCCTATATATTTTTGAAGTATCTACTTACATTCTCAGGAGAATAGACACATTTTCATCTGAGCAGGTACTTACGGAGATGAAATCCAACCTGTCCTACTTTTGTGAGAGGTAGTCAAATATAACACGTTATGTTATTAAGTTTTAGCCGGAGTTAGGAAGTTTGCAAGATTATTTTTTTTGGGATTTATAAGTTTTAAAGGGCGTTTGTGTAAAAATTGGTGAGAGTCATTTTGAAATATCTTTTCCAAAAATTGTTTGTTCTAAATCCTGCTAATATTAGTAAAAAAAAACAAATAAATTGCTACATAAATATATAAAATATCGTAAGAAGATTTTGTTATTTAAAAGTGTTTTGTGCTGCTGATCGTATCTTCAATGGTATCTTCGCTGGTGATTTCTTTCGCTTTACTTTTTCACTGGTGGTCGTACCACGACAGCACAATCATTGGAAGATTAAAAGTCCAATTTTTATCAATCCTCATCGAATATAATAATGATTTTTCATTTCCATAAGCTGGACATTATTTTCTAAATATTTATTTTACCGATGATTTAGTCGAGACCCAGAACTCCCACACAAAATTAGGCATTGTCCTTTACAAGATAAACAGTTAACCACGAACCTACAAACGCAACGCGATGAACCTAGGTATCTGGCTTTTCTCTGTACCTATCAAAAATAGTGTGGGACAGGCGCAAACACCACACCAAACTCTCACGATCTATTTCCACTAACCCAATTGTGGTGCGCCTCGCTCCAGTACTTGGGAAGCCTTAACCCGTAACTGCGGCCCCGCTCCTAATAATCATATTATTACCGAACGCTCCCAGGAGACAAACCTTACTTTACCGCACTGGAAATGTACGAAATTATCATCTATCTTTATTTACTTCGTTTTTGCGAAAAGTGTGTGGTGGAAGGTTGGTTGTTGACGATTTACAAATCACGAGTTCTAGAAAATTCAAACAATAAAATTAAAATAGTCTCAAGCCGCGATTGTCGCTTTTTTTTGGTTCAGCAAACTGGTGGCCTACCATGACGTCTTAAAGCAGGAGTAATTCTAATGTGAGAAAGAGATGGCGCTAGACAACCTGTATAGCTCTGTGTCTTTCCCACACTGAAATTACTCCAGCTTTAAGACGTCATAGTAACGCCCCTGAACGCACTTACAAAGGACACCGCCCGATTTTCTGAAAAAAAAATGTGGGACAGGCGCAAACACCACATCTCATGACTTTTGAACGTGACGTTCATCTGCACGACAGCTCGTATTAGTTAGGAGTTCGCATGTTTGAACCTCCTACAACTAAATTTGACTGTGCGAATTCACTGGACTAATCAGCGCAATATGACGACTATTGACGACTTGGACTGTTAAAACATTCACAAAACAATTGGCAAACTTAACCCATCGGTTCTAAGAAATAAGAAGAAATTACAATGATTAATAAACGGCTGTGTGGCTATAATTTTATTTGCCCACTAATACCTAAATCCAATATTTATCTTAATATAACATCCCAAAATCAGCAGAAAAAGATAAAGACAAAAGATAAACCGTAATAAAAGAAGAATCTGTACTAGTATTTTTCTTTTATCCCCAAATGACTCAAGTATTGCTTAAGTTAACAAAGAAAGTAGGGACTTATTCTACTTGTTCATAAGTTAGAGCCTCTGTGGTATAATCTTAATAAATATTTTGTCGAGGAATAAGCAGATAAAATTGTTTTGTTTAAAAAAAATCCACTATTATAATTCACCATCCTACTCTGGGCCCGCGTGGTTCATTAGTGCTCGTATGATTGAGGAGCGAAGGCTCATTTTTAAACGCCGATACTACCAATCTTTATTTCCCCTTTCTCTATCACAGTAAGGAGGTCTGTGTCCCAGCTGTGCCAACATTATAGGCTGCTCATCCTGAAAAATGCCTGCTTGGGTTCGAACCGTGTTAGGTCGTCTAAGACATTTGAGACGGGGCCAATTCCAGCACTGACTTCTGAATGCAGTAGTGAAATGTGAGTTCTTTTTTTCAGTGACTATTCAAGGAATACATTACATTACCTAAGTGAGCTAAGATAATATTAAGGCTCCGCGCAAACGGGCCAATGACCACCGCCACCGGTGACTGACGCGCGCCGCGTCCTTTGGTAGCGCGCAAATGAAGGTGCTCAGTGGCTGCCACGTCGAGTGGTCGGTCTTTATTTATAATTCGCCACCGGTGGCGTTTCGCGGACACTGAGTCGCGAGTGGACGCCACTCGCTACACGTGTGCGGTGATTCCATACAAAACGTTTTAGAAATCATGTAAACAGCTAGTCGCCAGCCACCGGTGGCTGTGAAATGTGGCCCATTTTCGCGGAGCCTAAGATCTCCGTTCGACAAGCGCGGCCGTCACTTGTTTCTTCTCCACAAGTCGCGTCGTGGAATAGAACTTTTTTAATTTTTAACACACTTTTATTGACTTCACCTGTAACTATGTATGTAAAAAAATCTTATAAGTTAAATTTGACCTACTTCTCGATTTCTGATTGCGATGAAATTTTGCATACACGTTTAGCTTAGATGACAATGCAGGGTTAGCTGAGTGACATCATTCTAAATCCAATATGGCGGACTCCCAAAGATGGCGGAATAGTTGTTTTATGCATCCTCATGATATGGGTATCAATTAAAGTAAAAAGGTTTGCTGAGAAGATTACCAAAAAAATTACGCCTAACAAAAGCTTGATTTTTTTAATGTATTTTTATTATACTGCTTCGTTAGCCTAGTGGTCGCAAGCGCGACTGCTGGGCATGACGTTCTTGGTTCGATTCCCAAGTCGGGCAAAGTGTTATTGGGTTTTTCCATCAGGATTTCTTCAGTAGCTGCTACAACGTCTGAATTTGCGCCCGGTTGATGTCAATTGGCGCCCCCTATTACATGGGACTACTATTAGGTACACCTCTGCCCAACCCTTCGGGGATTATTCGGCTTGTATTTATGTTATGTTTTTTCTACTGTCAGCTTGTTTTCTTTGCAGTAGTACTCCCACACGTGTTTTGAGCGAGTCGCTCGTGGCCAAGTTTTATTAAGAAAGAAAAGATAAAAGAAAGTACTCCAGGACTATTTGTCTTCTTTACCGGAAAATAATTGAAGTACTTCTTACAGCCTTACCTAAACAATCTAAGTACTGGCGATTCTCTTCAAGAGATTGGATATCTGTGTTGATCTTCGTAACAGAATAAGTTGTTTTTGTTGTGCCTATTTTTATTTTTTTACTGATGGGAAATCATGAAATGACTTCTCCCGCTCTGGGCAGAGCGGAAGGGAGTGTCAGACTTGTACTGACTAACACCCATCCATGTTCCTTCCTTGCCCTTTGTGTTCCAGGGTCGCGGTATCTCTTTCGAACGGTCCCGCAGCCCTGACAGGCATCGACCCTTGCGGGCCCCTCCCTGTTTGCTAACTTTGAGGCGCGCGTGGAACACGAACGCGCCGTCTACACGGCCTGTCGTCAAAAGACGGACGGACGGCGAGCTAGCTCATTACTCACCGTCCACAGGTCCGCGTCTACTGTAGCCGGAAGTCACCACGTGACCCCCGACGCCCGGGGCGTCTCCCACGGCCGCTGGGACGAGAGGTTCTCTCCCTCTCACGCTCCGTCACCTCCTTCGCTAGCATGACTGCTTCGCAGAAGGAGCTCAGGTGTCCAATTCTATCTCGCTCCGGACCATGGATTGGACCATGGCCGGACGCGATATATCGCCGTCGCCGATCGCCGCTACGAGGACACGGCGGTGCTCCGCCTTGTGTAGACATAAAAGTAATACTGGACTGGATGTCTTCTTTTTGGTCGAAACACTCTTGTCAGAGTGGTCGTGGTTGCGCAGACGAGGTACACAGATAGATGTTCGGTGGGTCGTGACTTCATTAAAAATGCATACAAATATCATTTAACATAATTAAAAACATATTTAGGTGAAAATCGTTGCTGAATTGAAAAGAAATAGAGAAAAATGTGTTTAATTAGTATATAAATAGCTAGAAGTTATTAACTAAACCTTTAGCGATTGGCACGGCTATTCAAGGTAAAAAGAAGGAAAAAGGGACAAAAAAAAACCGGTCAAATGCGAGTCGGACTCACGCATGAAGGATTCCGAACCATCGTAGTAGGCTCCCCTTTAATTTATTTTTATTATTTGATGGTTTAACGGCAACAGATATACACATTCTGTAAAATAATCAACCGTCTACCTATTACAGATCATGTAATACTAACCGCGGACGCATAGAAATTTAGACCGATATTGCACAATTGTAGCAGATTTTTTTTTAAATTACTAATGAGAATTGTGTATGTGTGAGGGGTTAAGAATGATATACTGAATACAAGGTAATCGTCTGTGTGTCGATGTCCTTTCCAGCCTGTATGGCTTCGGCTCTTGGGTATCTCCAACTTTGTGTATATAGAATTTGGGTCTATAAACGTCTCACCAAGTAAGCAGTCTTATCTACCTAGCCTCGGCTTATAGTCAAACGCAATGCAGCTGAATACCAGTATTTTACATGGAGCGACTGCCTATCTGACCTCCACAACCCAAAGTATTGGGTAATATATGATTTGGTAAGACTGGTGGTCAGACTTTGGGGGCACTGACAACTTGTAACGACTGTCAAAGCTCTTAAAATGACAACAGGGGTACCAGCGGCTTAGCATGCTTTCTGAGGCACGGAGAAAACTCGGTATGTAATGTGACCTATCTACGGACCAACCTAGGCAAGTGAGGCTAAATCTGAAGATCAGCCTGAGCGGCTGTTATTATTTAGCCACGAGCTCCTTTCACAAGAAAGCAGTATTCAAAAAAGTTTTACCTTGACCATATCGTAAGTATGTAATAGGTGTAAAAAACCCTGCAGTGGTTAAAAGGCTCTTGAAAATAATGATAACCTTACCAAATAGTAATGTACCTATCTCAACGCTACTCTAAAAAGTTTGGTGTCTCGTTTATATGACGTAGTCTATGGAAGCAGGTAGGTTAAGTATTCGCGATAAAAGGCAGTGTTTCCTCCCAAGCGGTTAGTGTTCCCTCGCTGAACCTCTTACAGCACTTACGCACTAAGGCTCTGTCTACATGGATCAGTAATTTTAGAGCAGAATCTAATGTTTTGGCTGCTAAAAATAGCTATTACGCTTATAGTAGTAGTAAATTAGGATAGACTTGATAGAGAATAAGTGTAATAAGTAAGCGTCGATCTATCCATTTTAGGCGCATAGCAGTATTGATGTGTCTACTTAGAGGAATATGAATGTGTGTTGAATGAATGTTTGCTCAAAAAGTCGGATTTTTCCTTTGGTGGTATATACATATACATTATGAATTCATCATCTGCCTAGCCTTTTCCCAACTATGTTGGGGTCGGCTTCCAGTCTAACCGGATACAGCTGAATACCAGTATTTTACATGGAGCGACTGCCTATCTGACCTCCACAACCCAGTTACTACTGGGAAATACGATACCCCTTGGTAAGACTGGTTGTCAGACTTTTTGGGCCACTGACTACTTTAACGACTGTCAAAGATCTTCAAATAACAGCCGAGACCAACGGCTTAACGTGCTTTCCGAGGCACGGAGGAAACTCGGTATGTAATGGGTGGTCACCCATCCACAGACCAACCTAGGCAAGCACGGCTTAACCTAAAGATCGACCCGAGCGGCTGTTATTGTTTAGCCTCCTTCATATACATTATGAATTAACAACTGTTAAATAAATAAACTAACAACAAACTATAAAAGGGCATCAAAATTGTCCTCCTTTACGTTGTCATCTGGTAATGTGCCCAAGAGACTGGCGGCGTTGCCACGATGTATGGCAACACTTAGCCTCTGACATGACATGACATGTTGCGTCCCACACTAAAGGCCTACGCATCTTCCAAGGAAACAATGACATGCCGTCCGGTCTCTTGCCATCGTCAAGTGTCAAGCCAAGGGGTTCTTAATCAGCTGGAACAAAAAAAGAGCTTGATACCGTTTTTTTTAAGTAAAATGAACCTTCTTTTCGGATGGGAAATCATCAAATGACTGGGCAGAGCGGAAGGCAGTGTCAGACTTGTACTGACTAAAACCCATCCATGTTCCTTCCTTGCCCTTTGTGTTCCAGGGCCGCGGTATCTCTTTCGAACAGTCCCACAGCCCTGGCAGAGTAAATTGAACCTGCGATCTTGCTTTTATAAACCATTTCCATCATACAGTAAACTGTATTTTTTTCTTTACACAAAATGAGCCCAATGTAACCAAGACCTTAGTAACAAACACATACATAATATATTTAACTGGAGTATAAGCAGGTACTTATAAACCTCTTACAAAGCTACTACTTAGAGAGTTTAGACGAGGCGTGCTTAAAATTGTGTGTAGTCTTGTTTGCTAACGAGTATAAGGTATTTTATACTTATTATATATATATTATTTTTATATATTATATTATCTTATAGGTACGTTTTTTATACCTATATTATTATTTTAAAGTCGTCCTCATAACCGAAGGGGCTAACCTCAGTAAGGATACTATCAATCGGCGCGGAAGATATTTAAAGTATTAGCTTTTCCCGCGGTTTAGCTCACGTTAATTTAGAATTTGAGAATCAATTCGGGTAGTACTCTGTTTGTAATGATTCAATCATGATTCGAGAGACACGTAGCGCCATCTATTATCATAAGAACGTTATTGTGGTTTTCCTCGGGAATAGTACTTTTTTTTCGGGATGAAAGGTATGTCTATTTCTGTACACCTGACAACTTATATGCAAAATTTCAGAATGATCGGTTCAGTATTTTAAGCGTGAAAGGTAACAAAGAAACTTACTTTCGCATTTATAATATTAAAAAATATATACTAGCTGTAGCCCGCGGCTCCGCCTACGAGGATATCGGTTAACGCGTCCAAAAGTAATCAGGTAATTTTGATCCCGTTCCCGCAACTTTTTTTCCGACACTTCCAACAAATATCTTTATATTTTAGCCAATGTATACAAAAACTTGACAAATTATATACCAAAACCTTCCTCGATAACCATTCTATCCATTGGTGAAAACAGCATGAAAATCAGGCAGTAGTTTTTCAGTTTATCGCGAACAGACAGACAGACGCGGCGGAGGACTTTGTTTTATAATATGTAGTGATAGTGATCGTGAAAAGGGTAAAATTCTTTGATGATGGTGAAGGCACGCTTGCATGCATAGGAATGTTTAAGGTTCCAGAGAAGTGACGTATTTACTAGTTAGGATTAGGCTATAAGTGTGTGCGCAGATACAGGTGCACAATTCCGTCACACTAAAGCGCTGGCCAGCAGGCCCCACCGCCAGCTAGCGAGCGAGCGAGCGAGTCAGGCGAGCCTCTTTTCTTACTTCGTTCCGGCTCTTTAGGTAGTTCGCGATGTGAACCAAAGTATGAAAAGAAGTGCGCTAGCTGGCCGTGTGGCCTGCGCTTAATAGTCCAATGGGATGGCAGTCCGAGACGACCGGAGAAAGATCAGGAATCGGTCAGCGAAAATTGTGGTGTTTATCATAATTGGTCTAGCCTTTACTAGCCTTTAAACAACTATGTGTTTTGGGGTCGGCTTCCATGCTAACCGGATGCAACTGAATACCAGTATTTTACATGGAGCGAATGCATAACTGACCCAGCACTGACTACCCTTAACGACTGTCCAAGATCTATAAATGACATCCGGAGCCAACCTCTTCACGTGTTTACCGAGGCACAGAGGAAACTAGGTATGTAATAGGTTACCCATGGACCAACAGCGTGGCTTAACCTAAAGACCGACCCGAGCGGCTGTAATCATTAAGCTCACTTATGTTTTGTTAAAATAATATTCATACAAAGATGTTCTTAGATAAGCGTATGTATGTAACAAAAAATAAAAACTACGTAAAATTAATATTAAAGATCTCAATCGCACAATCTTGCTTTGAAGAGACGTACCATCACGTCAACGCTACGTTGTTGCTACGGTGTAGCGTTGCTACGGCGTAGCGATGCTACGAGTTTCGTGTGAATCGATTTCGATTGATTAAATAGCGTAAATGACTATGATTTAGTTTTGCTTCCAATGGAGTCTTTAAATTATTATCAGTCTATAGATACTGATGGTTCTTTGGTAAACTAACCTAATCTAACTGCTTTAATCGTAACATACTCATTTTTTTCGTCCACGGTCAAATATCTGCGTATTCACACGCACGCTGGTTGCGTGTACTGCACCTGACCTTTCTGAAGAATATCAGCAATAAGGTCAGTCAAAATCCTTGGGTAACCCCTCTTCGGGTTTCCGCTCACACCATACTTATATACTAATATTATAAAGAGGTAAGATTTGTATTTTTGTATGTAAAGAATAAACTTAAACTAAACTAAACTAACCTAACTACCTACCTACCTACCTAAACTAACTAAAACTAACTACTAGACCGATTTGAAAAATTCTTTCAGCAATGGATAGCTACATTATCAGCGAGTAACGTAGGCTATATTTTATCCCCGTAATCCCACGGGAACGGGAACTACGCGTGTGAAACCGCGTGATGTCTGCTAGTCTTCTATACAAATAAATAAAATTGAAGTGTCTGTTTGTAATTTCAAAATAACAGGTTTTTATTGAATGTTGTGTGAAACTATAAATGTTATGTATGTTACAAATAAAATTTTTGTCTGTTTATTCCGGTTAATCTCCAAAACGGCTGGACCGATTTTGACGGGAATTTTAATAGCAGATAGCTGATGTCATAAGGAGTAACGTGGGATTTATTTTGAAAAGGGATTAGGGACCCGTGTAAAAATATTAAAACTCTTGAAATTGTTAACAAAATCCGATTCAAATAGGGAAATAATATTTTTATAATATTTTCATCGATCAACAAAGTTCGCGGGCAACACCTAGTCACCAAGGTCATAAGGTCAGTAAAAACCTTCTTGGGCGTCCCCTCCTTAGGTTTCCACTCATCATCATCATCATCTGCCTAGCCTTTTCCAGTCTAACCGGATGCAGCTGAATACCAGTATTTTACATGGAGCGACTGCCTATCTGACCTCCACAACCCAGTTAGTACTGGGTAATACGATACCCCTTAGTAAAACTGGTTGTCAGACTTTTTGAGCCACTGACTACCTGAAACGACTGTCAAAGATTAGCGTGCTTAACATACTTTCCGAGGCACGGTGGAAACTCGATTTAATGTCTCGGGTGATCACCCATCCATGGATCAACCTACGCAAGCGCGGTTTAACCTAAAGATCAACCCGAGCGGCTGTTATTATTAAGCCACGAGCTCCTCTCGTTAGATTTCCACTCATATCTTGTAAATACATATAATTCCTAATCACCTTTTATCCTCTCAACTCAACATAACCATCTATTTAGGTACTTATACTTTTACGAAGGGCTTTAGCCAATAGTTGATCCGAATCAAAAAACCCCCAGAGGACTCATTCGATTAGTAAATCGATCCTCTTCGTCGCGTCCCTGTTCCCTGCCGGATGTTTATTTCATGCGATATGATCGATTCTTGTCGTTTCCACTCGATTTCAGACGGAGAAGATCTTTGTGTTCGTGCGTAAAGATGAATGTAAAATGTTGATAATAAACATGAATCAATATTGATGTGATGTTCAGTGGCTATTGTGAAATTTTCATAAGTTGTATGCGCTCCAGGATATGTCCTTAAACATTAGCATTGCTGGTCGTTGGCTTCTACCGGAATTCAGAGTTTACACATGAACAAAGAAATAACAATATTTAATCTAAGTTACTAGCTACCTGGGTTGTGGAGGTCAGATAGGCAGTCGCTCCATGTGAAATACTGGTATTCAGCTGCGTCCGCTTAGACTGGACGATACCAACATAGTTGGGTAGCCCCAACAAAAAGGCAGATTATGATAAGGAATTTACCGATCCAAGATCAAGATTCAATTTCGATGTCAGCAAGCAGGGAGGTGCCTTCAAGGGCCGATCCCTGCCACGTCTGCGGGGCTGTTCGAAAGAGATACCGCGGCACTGAAACACAAAGGGCAAGGAAGGAACATGGATGAGTTTTAGTCAGTACAAATCTGACACTCCCTTCCGCTCCGCCTAGAGTGGGACCTCATTTGGTGACTTCACATCCTAAACAAAAAAAACGACTTAAAACGTTATGTTTTTTAAAACGTCTTAGGAAAACCGCGCAGCTATGACTTTGTCGCATACAAATGTGTGGTCATAAAATACAGCTGGGGCATGACTGAGGCTGACATTGCTTTAAGAGAGACTAGCGTATGCGCGCCGATTCATCCTCGTCAAAACAGGTACTACACCGGGATAAAAAGTATCCTACATAGGCAAAGAGATTTAGAAACATCGAGAATATTGTCATACAATTTTTTTTATTAATCTACGATTTTGACACACGAATGCTACTTGACAAGCGGGCGTATGATACTAGACAGAACGACTTGTTACAAAGTAGTAACAAGTATCGGATGACGATTTTCTTCGTCTTGTCTCGTCTAGCGCTCGTTAATATTACAATATCTTTGCTCTTAAACAGGTAAGATATTTTTTTTTGTGTCAAACACTGAATTTTGTTGATGTATGGCACTAATGACCAAGTATATTGGTCACTAGTCCGTATTCGGGTTCCTGAAAAACTGGACATCGCAATGAATTACGAGACAATGACTGTGAGTAGTTTGAGGAGCTGGTGGCTAAATAATAACAGCCACTCGGGTCGATCGTCTGGTAGAGCCACGCTTGCCTAAGCTGGTCCGTGGATGGGTGAACACCCATTACATACCGAGTTTCCTCCGTGCCTCGGAAAACACGTTAAGCTGTTATTCGGAGCTGTCATTTAAATTCTAGAGTACTGTTAACATAGAATAAATACAATTTGCGGGGTTACAAACATTGGAAACTATTTCTGTAGAAACATTATCTTCAGTCATACTAACATGTTTAACATGAACCCAGGACCTCATGCTCAGCGCTCGCCATTGCGACCACTAGGCCAACGAGGCAGTCAATCATTTATCACCAGTGGTCGGAGTAGGTAGAGCTGTTTTTGCTACTTGCGACATGCGGACATAACATGGATATGCCAAATATTTCCCAGAATCCCGGGAATTCTCGGAATATTTCCTTATGCAGTAAAGTATATTTAGTATTGTTTCTAACAGTTTTACTTAATTAATTCATATTTCGCGAAACTACCTCTAACAACATTCCAGGATCCCTGTGTGTGTATATAAGTAAGTATTTACTGTTTGGGTGCTCACCTACTACCTGCTCGTAACTGCCCACTTACCCATATTAACTCACTTAAATCAATCGACAATTTCAAAATACCGGGATTTCAAAGTCATATCCATGTTAACATCAATGTTTGCGGTCATTCACCCCAAACAGCTCTACCTACTCCGACCACTGTTTATCACTATCACTACATATTATAAAACAAAGTCCTCCGCCGCGTCTGTCTGTCTGTTCGCGATAAACTGAAAAACTTCTGCACCGATTTTTATGCTGATTTCACCAATGGATAGAGCGGTTCTCGAGGAAGGTTTCAGTATATCATTTGTCAAGTCTTGTTGCGGGAACGGGATCAAAATTTCATGATTACTTATGGTCGCGATAACCGACATCCACGCGGGCGAAGCCGCGGGCATCAGCTAAATAAAATAGAATAACCGAAATCCCGTATAGCTCGAGTAAGCCATCTCCGTCAGTTTATTATAATAACTCCAAATTCACGCCAAGTCAGCGTTTTTCCATTAATAATAAAACTGCGTATCATGCCTCTTGTATATACCGTCTACTGTTAAAATAAACGTCTCGCGATAATAGATAGGATTTCCGAGTCTTGTGTATTAAAAGACTAGATTTTTTCTGTGACTTCGTCTGCTTTTTCTTTACTTACATCATTTACCACTTTTTTTTATTTTAATACCATGTAGTTGTGTCCTTTTTTTTAAGAAAAGGTATTGGAAAAATTCTGTTATAGGTATGTACATGTTAAATTTTTTCACCAACTTGTTTAATTTTGTCTTTTTTGATATTTTCTTTTCTTTGTATACATTCTTTTTACCGACTGTTTGTGAATGAGTGAACATTGTAGGTCTTGTAGATTTCAAGAGGCTTGTTAACTTTTGTAAACTTTTTACCTTTTTGTGAAGTAAGCAACAACTTATTGTCGGACCTACACCGTTCTCCCATACTTAGATACAAACCCTGTAATAATAATATTGTAAAACCAAATAATTTTGAAACAGTAACCATGGAGTTTTTTACCGGTTCTTCTCCATAGGAAACGACCAACCCGAATGGTGCACCTTTTTTCGACGTTTTATAAGCGCCCATTTTTTTAACCTGCTGGTAATTTTATTTTATTTGGTTCTATTTTGTAATGGGTAGTAAGAAAATCCAAAAAGAAATTTTGCATACTCAAAATATGAAATGTAATGCTTAAAATACTAATCGGCTTTCCACCAGCTTAAATTGCGTTTTAAGCCATAAAATAAATAAAACAGGAATAAAATCAACAGCAAGATAAATATCAAAATGTGTAATAAGGCGTAGTCGACGTAGCCCCACTACGCGAGGCTCCTGTTTCTGTCTGCAGGATTTAATTTAAAGTAACCTAACACGAAGGGACCTTCGAACCTATCCTGTCCGGAGTCAGGATACCCCAAGTCCCGAACTCGCTTCGCTCGCTCTTGCATCCTACAATACAGAGCTTAAGAAAACGATTATTTTAACAGAACATGTTTTCGAAACGAAATTTTTAATTACCAATGTAAGTTGACCTCATATCTATATCATCAATCATATGAAATAGGGTTCAGCTTAGGCTGGACGTTTGTAGGTTGGTATATTTTTCGCAAACTTAGTAAGTATTTTAATTTTTTAAGCTTTATTATTTCCCTTTTACTATCCCTACAAATACGCAGTGAGGTTAGTACTCCCCTCTGTAGACCCGTGTTATGCGCATGACGTTCTCGTTTGTAGAATCCTAAAGTAACTTCTACTAATAGTTTCTGTTTCTGCTCTGTGTGCATTGTTAGAGGCATTGCACATCTGAGTACTTTAGTTTACTGGCTAGTTTACTGGCTAGTTTACTGGCTAGTTTACTGGCTAGACTAACTGAATTCTGGATCATGAACTGACTGATCACTTCAGACTGACTCTCACAATTATGTAGTCCATCCGTCAAGAATGTATTTTCCCCTCGTCTTTAAAACATACAATATGAAGTAAATTGTTTCAGAAATGATAAATAGGATATCCTAACCTAATCATATTTCATGGCGTACATAGAGGTAGGTAGGTAGGTTGTATTTATATCTCATCAAAAACCCCCGTCGCTGCCGGAAATTGGGTACTGAGCCGAAAGCGAATTTCAACTTCCTTATAAACTCATAAATGTTATGTTTGTACTGATATGGGTAGTATGGAAAATTGAAGAAAAATATCTTTATACTGCTTCGTTGGTCTAGTAGTCACAAATGCGACTACTGAGCATGAAATCTTGGGTTTCATTTCCGGGTCAGCAGTGTTCTCGGTTTTTTTTTCCTTCAGGAATTTCTCAGTAGCAGCCATGGAATCTAGATATTTCCCCGGCTGATGGCAATAGGCTCGGTCCCTATTACATAAGACTTAACATAGCTGGAGTAAGGTAGGTGTACTATTAGGCACACCTCTGCCCAACCCTTCAGGGATTAAAGGCGTGATGTTATGTCATGATGAACACAAAATCGCAGTCCTAAAATAGAAATTAAATTAGGTATACCAGCCGTAATGAAAATGGAATTATAGTTTGAAAGGCACCGAGTTGAATGCTATATAATTCTCAAAATCGTAATGATACAAAGAGATATATATTAAAACATACCTAGCACAAATTTATTGATTTCTAGGTACCTATAGAAAATCAGGGCGGATTAACTAATCTTGTATGCATAGATAAATATTCAACTACCTTGTATTATTGCTGCAAGCGCGATTGCTGTGAATGGGATTCTCAGTTCGATCACCTAAAAGCTCATCCCCGGCAATTGCAGCTCCGATCACTGGACCAACGAGGCTTGCATGTCTAAACATTTATTAGCAACATAAAAATAAAATATCTATAGCGTAGCGCGAGTAGCCCCTGAATTTGGTGGAACGACAATCTATTGTAGTGTGTAGTGTTGCAGGAATTCGTTATAGTGGTGCAGAACATTGTTGCGCGTCGTGGCAATGATCAAGTCACGGGCCTTCATAACCCCTCTTACAAAGAAGAATATAGGGAGAGATAGATCAGGTAATGTTAGGCTACTGAAACAGCAGCTATAGGTATGTTTCCAATAATATATGCTCTTTCATATCATCATCACTGTTATCCAGGTCCCAAGTGCGATCATGAGACTGCTGAGCCTGGTGTCCGGGGTTTGATTCCCAGGTTGAGCAGAGTGTGATTAGGGTTATCCCTTAGGATGTTCTCAAAAGTAGCAGCCCGGAATTTGTGAGTTGGCGGTATGATACTCTCATGGTTCGAAAAGCACGTTAAGCAGTTGGACCAAGTATTTGTAGACCACTTGAAGACGAAAGTAAACCATAGGCAAAATTAATACGAATAGCCTTTTTCATGAAAACCACAGACAACACAAAAAAAACTGTCAAGAAGTCAAAGAATGTTGACTTTGTACATTGACTTTGTCATGTTCTCTGTTCTCTGGATATAATTTCAAACGTTAATTTAATCTTTGAAATGCTTGCTGAATGTTTCATTAAAGGGCAAACCTTTAGGAGAATTTGTTATCAAAAAATATTTATTTACTGTTTAAGAGTATCCATTTTCCTCTCCAAGCGGTTCGCTACGGAGGAAAACAAATAGCAACATGATCAAAAAATTCTTGGACGTCAATGATCCTAACAGTCTTAACTTCAGTTTTGGTCTCAAAAGTGGCTGCATATTTTGCGCTATCTTTGGTGCTGTAAGTATCTGTGTCCGTTTTCTCGCTAACCAGAGTTCCAAGGATTAATTATTAGAGTGACAGTTCACCTCGACAACGAACCTGGCGAAGCCTATTTCTTCATATGGCAGTAACTGGGTAACATGACCATGGTAGGTCTGGTGGTCAGACTTTTAGGCTTTTGGGTATTGAGGGTCAAAGATCTTCGAATGACAGTCGGGACCAACTGCCGCTCGGGACCAACTCAGTGTGGTATTCGTGGCACGATAGAGTCTCTGTATAAAAAGGTACACATCAATGAACTCTCGGCGCCCGTTAAAATGTGGTATTAAGAAGGGTACACTTTTGAGCACAACAGGTGATGTTCGGGATTTCTATGAAGCTCCATACTGCAACGCTCTCTTAAAAGAAACGTAACGCCTTTTCTCGGGATCAGCTAGTATACACCAGTCACCTAGCTTACGGCGAGGCATTACTTATCGCGGGTTGACCCGCTTACAGATAGGTAGCCCGAGAGATTGTCCTCCCATTCCCTTTCCGTCGACTACTTTGCGACCATCACTTTTTCGCCAAAGGAGGCGGTGCCACGCACTCTTGCTCCCGAAAATAGACTAAACCACAAACGGAAGCGAAGGGTTATACGCAGCACTGCCCGTCGCGACAGGATTACTGCGGTGCTTTGCCTACTGCTGGGCACTGCTCCAGAGTATGCTGCCCCGTGTCGTCGGGGCACTCACCGCTGTGGAGACAACCAGACGTCGGGTTCCGATCTACACTGCACAAGTAGTTTCCGAAGCACCTATGCTCAGAAAATGAGCGCGCCTTGCCGTCTCTCCAATAGCGGCGTGCCCTGCACTGAGTCGTGCAAGCCGTTGCTCACATTCCACCACTAGGACTTGGCGAAGGAGCAGGCTTACACCCAGTTTCATCGCATCGCATGTGCGGCATCTACTCATCTTCGTTTTTGACTCAAGCAATTTTTCTATTTTTTTTTTCGTTTGTTTCAGTTGTTATGGTGCACAGATGTGTTTTTTGAGAAAAAGTACAAACTCGTGTCAATGGTGAACGAGAGGCGATATAAAATTCTGTACACACTCGTGTGTTGTTTGTATTTCACTTGTACACTTGCCTTTATGATACAAATTATTAGAATTTCAACACAGATTTAATAAAGCTTATTCCTTTACTTTTTTTTTGTTTAAGCCCTCATATTCATCATCACGCCTGTAATTCCCCGAAGGGTTAGGCAGAGGTATACCTAATAAGTAGTAGGTACACCCTCTTTGTGCTAATTATGTTGGAATCTCTAATAAAAGCAGACGAACCTATTGCCATCAACCGGGCACTAATCCAAATTTCGTGGCTACTACTGAGAAATTCCGGATGGAAAAATCCGATAACACTTTGCCCGTCGTCGGAATCGAATCCAAAACCTCATGTTCAGCAGTCGAGCTTGCGAACACAAGACAAACGAGGCAGTTTATTGAAACAACTTAGGGTTGTACCTTTTAGTGTTGGGTTAATAACTGGACCTGGAGTTCTCGTCGTTGACTCTTAAATAAAACGAACAGTATGAAGGTCTGATAAACTCTGATCTTTATTGCTAAAAACACCCTACTTTTATACAAAAATCATTCACAACCTCATCTATAATGGCACTTTTACATGAGCGTATCCTTTTCTGCCGTTCAGAACCGTAATTTTGCTAGAGCGAGAAACAGCGTGCGTCATTGCCGCTGTTTGCGAGCTGCTAGATGAGGCGCAACCCAAATGTATTTCTATGGGGGCTTGCCCAAGAGTGAAAGACGGTCAATACTCTTGTGAAAAGGGGGAAAAATCACTCATGATTAGATATCCATACTCAAGTTATCACGTCTATCAAATTCGTATGCGTTCCATCATCTTTCTTCCCTTACGTTTACAAACATTTAAATGCAAACAGCCAGATACCCGAAAAGGCTACCTTAGAGTTGTAGGCCATACAAACAATAGGGCATTTTACAAAAAAAAAATGTAATTAATCCGTCAGAGTGGTATCCTACTCGTACTCAGCGCTACTTCTCCACGTTTATTATGCGAAACTCTCTTACGTGGAACTCTCTGTTTCCTCACAAAAACCCTCTGCCTTCCGTCTGCCTTCAAAGCAAGAGTGCATCTTCTGGGGACGCTCGTTCCATGATAGACCTCATCCATCGCTTTCCATCAGGCGGGATCGAGGTCAAGAGCACGCCCATCAGGTAATAAAAAAAATATATAGATTTCCAAAACAAAAAATGAAGACGATACGGTGCGTCAAAAACTCGTGTGACGTCACTATGTCAGTACACTTTTACTGGCGAAGTGACGTCACAAGCCCTCACGCGTGATCTTTTTTGCGTTTTCTCTTCGTCAGTTTTTATTGATTTGATAAAAAAACACAAAAAAGTGAAAAATAACTTTAGCTTCAGAAGTCAGTGACCATGTTTGTTTTTTTTTTTGTCACCGACTTCTGAAGTTAAAGTTATTTTTCACTTTTTTGTGTTTTTGAAGTCGGTTTTATTTTTTGCAAAAAAGTTTTTTTATTTTTGCATTTTCAGTTGTCCTATACAAATATTTGCTATGCATTTATTTTACATTGTGAACATTACATGTCATGGTAACAGTGGCGTAGCTAGGTAAACAAGGGCCCCGGGGCAAAAATGCAATTGGGGCCCTATTTAAACTAAACTACTTAAATACTTCCAAGATGCAAAACTACTTCATCATCATAGATGAATAAAATGACGTCTAAAATTTTCGTAATGTCACATTCTAGCATTGCATATTTAGTTACAATTTCCTTACATAATTGGTGAACAGTTTTGTCGGGTTGAATTTAAATGGTTGGAGAGATATTAAGTACTTGAAAAATCTAGGGACTATAAGAAAATTTAAGCTTTCCTCTAGAACGAAATAAAGCAAGACTTCAAAAGCGAGCGAAGCGACCGTTTCGACTTACTGGAGTTATCTGGGCGACTTATAGACAAAGATAAGATTCAAGAGAACTGAGGCTACGAGCTAGATTTTTTTTATTATATATATATATATATATGTAGTGTATATATATATATTTGGCTCGAATAGATTCAGATAATTGTGTAATTTGAGATCAAAATATCTACATTCTCCATTTTTTGCAACCTTGTGTATGTATGCTATAATTGCCTATCAAGACCTCGGGGCAAGGAGTTCCTAATTTATGTCGTCCTCTGTCTATACCTGTCAATCATGCGAAAATCCAGCTGGAGTGCCAATTCAGAGGCAGAAAAAAGGAGCCTTTGTGATAAAACATTTTTCGCAGGGTTTAAAGTATGATCCGCGCGCGTCGGTTTAAATAAAATGTGTAAGTTTATAGCGGCAGTAAAAGTACTCAGAGGCACATTTTTAACCTTTAAAAACCGCAGTCAGTAACAGGAAATATTTTATTCTTTTAAATCATATACTATACGCATTTAGTGTTGTCGTAAACCGAAATGCGCGGCATTTTATTAACATACTAAACTAATGCATGGAAATAGAAAGTACTTCCTTATCCTTACTGAATCTGGTTTATTTATATTTCGAAATTTTCACTAAAGTGCGTTTTTTAATCCTAGAGACTAAATTGACACATGCTAATGTCAAACTGTATAGGTCACATCTATACAGTTTGACATTAGCATGTGTCAATTTTAGTCTCTAGGATTAAAGAACGCACTTTAGTTCATCATTTTCAGAATCCTAGGGGCCCCTTGAGCTTGGGGGCCCCGGGGCACTGCCCCGTCTAGCCCTCCGATAGCTACGACACTGCATGGTAATAGCCTTAACCCCAATAAAATGGAACTTAACATACCTAACTGTCGAAATTTCGGTGTACTGCACACATGTGTGGTGTGTTATGATGTTGTGTAAACAATAAATAACCAAGCGATTGCAGCAATCGCGGTTGACTTGCTGTAATTTTTTAAAGAGTTCCGTTGGCTGTCTCTCCGAAACTCATCGTCAGATCTATATGAAATTTAAATGGGGCCATTTCGGTATAAACCCCTTTCGAAATAAAAAAGAATTTTGAAAATCCGTCTATATATGACGGAGTTATGCCCGAACATACATAAAAAAATATATAAACATACGAATTGATAACTTCCTCCTTTTGGAAGTCGCTTAATAAAAACTAAATAGTATCCTATGTGTTAATCCAGGACGTGGTCTGAGTGCTATAAGGATCTTTTAACGCTTGATAGAGGTTGACAGGAGAGCGCACTTTGTAAACATTTATCAAATGTATTGAGCAAATAAAATGGCAGCTTTAGTTCTGAATTTGGCCACGCTATATGTACTATTATAAGTCTTGTTATTCCAGCCAAACCCAAACTTAAAAAATATGCTGTAATTAGCTTTTATCTTAGTTTGATCGAGATCTATCTTTTGAGAGTAATTTTACGAAAGAACGTAAGTTTTTAAGAATGTATGTAATAAAAATAAAATAAATAAAAACGTTTATTTCAATTACATGAGTCTTAACAAACGTGAATTGGAGATCACCTTTTAAGCGACAAGACGCTTGTGTTAGGTGACTCCGCTCTTCCACTTAACAATAAAGTGTAGATATGCAATTGAAAACAGAACTAAAAAAGAAAAGAAAATATAAAAACAAAAAGAAAAAATATTCAAAAATTAAAGATAAGGATTAAAACTAAAATTAAATTAAAAAGAGCGCATTTGTGTGATGTAAGTGAGTGGTTTATTGTACGAGTGTGTGTGCGAGTGGGTTATTGTATGTGTGTGTGTGTGTGAGTGAATGAATACTTTGCTTAGTATATGAGTTATGTAAATTTAGTTTTAGGTTTGAGTTTAGGTTTAGGTTTAGGTTAGCCCTGCGACTATGTCTTGGGATCGGAAGAAGACAGGAGGTCTTCTTCCACTAACAATTTCATTACCGCGGTCATATTTGTATATTAGACTGATTATTGAAGTGACGATATCATAGCCTCAATGTCGTCGTAAGTTTTATTTTTAAGCCAGTCAGTCACAGCTAATTTACAGTCACGGAGTCTCAGAGGATGAATGTGCAGCTCTCTGTTTATCAGGTTGTACAAGTAGGAAGATTGCCTTGCGTACTGCCTCTTGGCAAAAGCAGATCTAACTGGGACTGTTGGGGCGACTAAGTAGCTTCTTCTGCTCCTCATGCTTGGCTTTTTGGGATCATACGGAAGGGATTTGTGTTTTCTCAAGATTATATGGAGTAGGTAAAGTTTCCTTACAGACAGAAGGTCAGAGGTTAGGTAAAGGCTTTGGGTTGGGAATCGGTAGGGCTTGAAGAGCATAACCTTAAGCAGAGATCGCTGCGCCCTCTCAAGTTCTAAAAATTTAATTTTTGTTGTCCCTCCCCAGCATGGCAAACAGTATGTAAGAATCGATTGGGCCAATGATACGTAGACTTTTTGCAGAAGATTCTTAGAGGTAACATGTCGCAATGTTTTAAAAGTCCATATTAATTTCCTCACCCTATTCATGATCAGTTCAGTGTGCATGTGCCAGGACAGGCGCTGGTCAATCATGATACCCAGGTATTTAGTATATTGAAGCCTGTCAATTTTTGTACATGAGCAGTCAGGATTGGGGGGGTTGGCACAGCAGTGGATTTTAATTTGAAATTCGAGTGGTGGTTGAGAGTTTTTATACTTGGTGAAGCATATGTAGTTAGACTTGGAAGCATTTAGTGTGAGGAGGCTACGATTTAACCAATCCGCAATCTTTGACAGGCCAGTTTCGGCTGACCTTCTAACTTTTGCCCAAGTCTTATCAGCAAAGACTATGGCGGTGTCATCCGCGTATGAGAAGATGCGACCCCCGTCAATATTCATATTACATAGACTATTGATATAAATAAGGAACAATGTCGGTCCAAGGACACTTCCCTGCCCGACGCCGTACGAAGTTGTTTCCTCTGAGCTAGTAAACCCTCCTAACTTTACTGTTTGCTTGCGTTTATACAGGTAGGATTTAAATAGCTCGAGAGGCACAGGCTTGAAAACATCGGCATAAGGGGGCCCCCCCTTATGCCGATGTTTTCAAGCCTGTGCAGAAGTACGGGGACAGATACTGTGTCAAAAGCTTTTTTGAGGTCAAGGAAAACTGCCAGACATTTGCTACCCTTATCTACCTTGTCAACTATAGTAGTTGTTAGTGACAAGACCGCATCCTCAGTCGACCTACCCTGCCGAAACCCAAACTGAGACGGTGACAGAATGTTATACTTATAAAGGTATTTAATTAAGCGTGAGTTTAGGAGTCTTTCTAGGATTTTCGAGATAGATGGCAGCACTGAAATTGGCCGATAGTTTGACGGATCTGACCTGTCCCCATACTTATACACAGGCGTTATTAGGGCTACTTTTAAGGCTTCCGGGAAAACTCCCTGCTCAAAGCAAAGGTTGGTCAAATAAGTTAGGATTGGGACAATTTGCTCGTGTGCAGCTTTAAGAAATTTAACTGGAATGTTGTCCCAACCAGGGGCACCGTCTAGTTTTAAGCCCATTAGTGTAGCATGAACTTCGCAAGGGTCTGTGTCAAGTAGCACAAAAGATGAGGACGTTGTAAAGTCAGATAAGGATGGGCTAGGGTCGTTATTATTGACTGTAGAAGACGGGGGTTGTGTTATGTTATCCGCAAGAAGTTTTATATGTGCTATCTATCCTTCCTTATTCATTTTACCTACCTATATTTAAGGAATTGACATTTGACTTTGGCACGACTGACAGTGATATAGCGGTGCTGTCATGCGTAAAAAAGCTCCCAACGATTTTTTGGGGAATTAAGACGTTTGTGTAGTGGCAACTCAATTGACGTTTACTTCAGCTACTGCTTGGATGAAGAAATCGGCCGTTAGACGTTCTTTGTGACATACATACATAAAGTCAAGAAAAGGTTAAGAGGTGTAGGCGTTAGTACTATTATTTATTCTGTAGTGTAGGTGAGGAGATATAGGACAGTCCGAATAAACACAGAAATAAGTTTTAATATTTTATTTAACTTAATTATTCTGTCTTGACAAACCCCCAGTTTCTACGTCTTCGGGTAACAATATATTCTAACTACACATATTACAAGAAAAATCCTAAAATTTTTCATCACAGAATCACTTTTTTCACAAACAAGATTTAGTCTAAACCTAGCCTGAACAATTTGGCATTTCTACAACGCAACTAAATCGATGAATATATTTATGGTTTTATGAACATTATTTTCCTAAAGGCGATTGCATGAGACTAAAATCTGACTTATGTATAATATATGTATGGCTAAAGCTAAGAATATTTACAATAACACAATTTATGTTGATGTAATGTAGATATGACCAGTTATATGAATTGTATGAAGGAAGATTTCGACCAATCATATAAAAGAACTGTCATTTTTTATTCTTCGTTGACTCGATAATTTTGCTATAAAGGCGGTTAGGTACAGACGCCACACATCAAGCTACTACAAATTTCAAATTCTAAATTCAAATTTCTTTACTTTAGCGCTAAAGCATTAGGTTCAAGATTGATTAGGAAAATTCGAGTATCAGGTAGCTATGTGCTGCAGTAGAAAGGTTCAATTTTTGAAAAAATGTATGCCAGGAATCGAGTTCTGGTAGCTTGATGTGCTGGTGTCTGTACGAGATATACTTGCAGGGGTTGAAGTACCCATAGAAATGAACACGTATTCCTCAGCCTCAGTGGCGTGCCTAAGAGCCAACAATACAGCAAGCCCCTAGGGCAAGTAAACTGTTCAGGAGCCTTAACATTGTGGCATTAGTTGATTATAAGGGCAATGCAAGCTATTACGCCTGTATGAAAGTACCGCCACTATACTTAAGTCACCCTGAAAGTATGTCTATATATCGACGCCTTTGAGTGAAAACCTCGTAAGTGTCAAAGAAGTAACTTTTCAGGAGGAAGAAAAAACCGTGTGCTATAAAATTTGCGGCGTCTTTTATGTTTTTATTACTACATAACATAACATCACGCACTAAAATTCCCGTAGGGTTAGGCAGAGATGTACCTAATAGTACACCCACATTTCGCCAGTTATGTTTAAGTCCCATGTAATAAGGGGCGAGCCTATTGCCATCAACCGGACACAAATCCAGACTCCGTGGCTGCTACTGAGTTTTTTTTTTTGTTTTTTTACTCATTTTTAATCAATTAATTTATTAAAAAATCATAACACTCACGAGGTTTTCACTCAAAGGCGTCGATATATTTGTTTATGTGGTAGTTTTAGTTTGTAAATGATATCCCTGAGACCGCTTCATTGGCGACAAAAGATAGTTGATTACAAATCATATATCACCAATTGGTGTGTTCACAATATTATACGAAATTTTATAGTACAATAGATTTAGATTAGTGTATTGATTTAACACTTTTGCATAGATATTTGCAAAATAATTTCATCAACATCAATTTGTCAATAATTTTGAGGAATAAAAATGGGGATTTGACAGGTTTTGTATAAAAAACATGTCAAACCACCATACATATTCATAATTTAACTCTACAACTATTATGACATCAAAACAAAAATTTTCCGTAAAAGGCAAACAAAAAACTCCTTACACTAAGCAGTAAATACATATTTATCATTTTCGTATCAGCCTGTATAATTAAAGCTGTTTTATAACACCCTTTACACTTTACACACACAAAATCGCACCAACACATACCCACACAGTCATTGCATTTCCCGAACACTCATTTTAATTCAAATCTAATGTCAACGATACAAAGTCTCATTTCACGCGCCCGCGATTCGCAACGCCTATACATTTTTTATCTCAGTCACCCACATCTGTTTTATTTTCTGTCTTCTGTTTTTTGACACTAGGTGACTCAGAACCTGATGGTTCTGAGGATGTTCCTTCTTCAATTGATAAGCCAACTCTTTTTCTCTTCAACGCTTTCGGATTTCTTTCGGAATCCGAACTCATACTTCGAGAAGATTCGTCGCTAGAAATGCCGTTCGTCGCACTTTGTATTATTAGGAGATCTTTTTCGATGTCCGTCAACTCTCTCGGCTTTGGTGGTCGGCCTATAGGACGTTTCGGCTTGTTTTTCGTCGAAGGCGACTCTTCTGTTGTTTTTCTTTTCTTGTATGTCCGTTTGCCAGGGATTTTTGGTTTCTTTGATTGAGATTCGTCCTGGAAAATTATAAAGAATGTGTGAGTTTTCATAATCAAAATATTTTATTTCACAAAGGCCTCCATGGCTACTAATAAAACGTCGACAAAAAGTTGCACGGTTCGGGTTGGTCGTTTCTTATGGAGAAGAACTGGCAAAATCCATGTTTACTCTTTTAAAATCATTTTGCTTTGCAATATTTCATGTTACAGCATTAATACCTAATTTAGGTATTATAATTTCGTATTTATAATATGGAAGTCAAGCCTGGTTGGTCAAGTGGCCGCAAGCGCGACTGCTGAGCTGAGGTCCTGGCTTCGATTCCCGGGTCGGGCAAAGTGCTATTGGGTTTTTCCATCAGGAATTTCCCAATAACAGCCACGAAGTCTGGATTTGTGCACGGTTTATGGCAATAGGTTTGCACCTATTACATGGGACTGGTGAAATGTGTGTGTACTATTAAATACACCTCTGCCTAACCCTTCCGGGATTATAGCCGTGATGTTATGTTATGTAACTTTCGTTATGTAGATCATGCTTGTTGCTCAAAAAGCCGCTAAGCTGAAATAGGACTGGATTGGCCACGTCTGCCGCATGCCCAATGAGCTGTGGGCCAAAATAACCACTTTCTGGAGCCCTGACACAGCCAGACGGCGTCGCGGCAGACCTTGTAGAAGATGGCGGGATGAGCTGGATAAAACCAACGACCAGTGGCCCACATTAGCCCTGGATCGAAACAACTGGAAGTCATGGGGAGAGGCCTTTGCCCAGCAGTAGGATGACGCAGGCTAACAATATCAGTATGTAGATCATAGGTATTGGGTATACATACTTGTTTCAGTTTAGCGCCAATATATCCGGAGCATCGCTTGGCTCCACACATGCAGCGCTTCTTGTCGATGCCGGCGCACTCCAAGTTGTAGTTGAAAGTTACTTCGCTGTTCTGTAATATACGAATAATACTATTAGTTGCGTATTTAGAGAATTCGTAAAAACTTTAAGTTCTTTTTTGTTTAGTTTTATACCAGGATTCGAAATTATAATTATAGATATCGTTGATAATTATCATCTGCCTAGCCTTTTCCAAACTATGTTGGGGTCGGCTTCGAGTCTAACCGGATGCAGCTGAATACCAATATTTTACATAGGGCGACTGCTTATCTGACCTCCACAACCCAGGTAGGGTAAATACAATACTCCTTAGTAAGACTGGTTGTCATACTTTCGGGCCACTGACTACCTGTAAGGACTGTCAAAAACCTACAAATGACAGCATGGACCAACGGCTTAACGTGTTTTCCGAGGCACGCATATCATTAAATAATTAATTAATTAATTATAAGATATAATTATCATTATTATTTAATGTTAATTCCATTATTTATTTACATACATATTCATTTCATTTTTAAATATTTAAATAAAAAACAACATAAAAATACATTTAAAAATATAAAAAATAGTAGCCCACCAGCATTGGGAACTATTAAATATTCTTATTTTGATAATTTTAACATTCATATTTCAGGTTGTATGTTGAATAAAATATGATTCGCAATCATAACAAATATAACTTTACAGAGTTATATTCATTATAATCATCAATACAACCCTCTTAGTTCATTTAAACCCATTGAGTGATTTTTTATAGAAGTAGACATTCAATGGGAATAAATTAACAGCCTGACACTAACCTGCAAAATGCACCGCAGTTGACCAAAAAATTCGAATTAGTCAGTCAGATAGATTTCCCAAAAATATTAGACACGTATTTTTTTTCGAAAACTAAAAATGAGGACGATGCGTTGCGTCTAAAAGTCGTGTGACGTCACATTTCGGTACACGTTTTACCGGAAAGTGACGTCACAAGTAGAGATGCAACGGATATCCGGTTGCTATCCGGTATCCGGCCTATCCGGCCATTATTTTACTATCCGGCCGAATACCGGATAGTTGCGCAGTATCCGGCCGGATAACGAATAGAGATCGTCTTTTTCTTTTTTCAAAATAGTTTTAGACAAATAAAATAAACACAGAATGAAGTACGTGTTCACAAGGGGCGGGTTTGCATTTGTGCTTTTGCGGTTGCACAACGACACGCTTTGCTTCTGCTTTGCTTGGTAGTATAGATGCAGGCCTACCTTACTGCTTCCCTCAGAGGCGGTAAGGTGGCGGGGCTTTGAGGGGGAGCGCTACAGTCGTGTAGATCCTCAAGGCAAGTCTGGTGGTTCCTCCTTCACGTGGTTGCCGCCCTGTTCTTGGTCTAATTCCTTAAGAAATAGACGAAACAAAAACCGCCAGGCGCCCTTTTTCCCCAACTCCCGAAAGCCAACTCCCAGGCCTAGGGAAACCCTAACCCCACTCCCATGATCCCATGCCCAACACCTTCCCTCCTTTTCCCTTTTCTCCCTTCGGTCCATGAGGAGGGGTAACCTCAACTCCGAAAAAAGCCCACAAACCCTTCAATGCAGAATGTTAAAAAAAATATTCCCCAGGTGGGTCCCGGCAATGCCGGGGAATCCCACACCGATTCGTCGGTCAGCCTCCACCGTAATCTGGGGGGGGGCAACAATCTGCCACCTAGTGCCGCGCCTTCCGCGCGGCAGGCTGCTTTAGCGCCAACAACTCTGGCTGCGGCTCACGCGCCACCAAACCCTACCCTGGCTGCGACCTCTGCGCCACCTGACACGACGGCTGCGAACCCTGCGCCAACCGACACGACGGCTGCGACTTCCGCGCCCAATACACTGACACCCGTTTTGCCTTCCACGAGGGCCTGGCAACAGAGCATCGTTCGGAACAGTAAAACGAACAACCCTGACAATGACACCGACAATGCACGACTCTCCAGTCTTGACGACGAACTCCGCATGCTGGCGCTCCAGCGCGAGAGGATCGAAGCAAGGCTGAGGGAAATTGACTCTGGACGCCACGGAACGGGAAAGGAAGTGGAATCCAGTGGCTCCGACTTTGTCTCTGTGGACGAAGTACGCACGCTTAAACGCAAGTGCGGAAAAATCCGGAGCAAAGAGAAGGTCCTCAGCAGCCGTTTGTGCAAAATCCGCGAAGGCACTAGCCAGCGCGATGCGCAGACGGCTGCTGAAAGAGAAGTACGCGACCAGCCGCGAGTACGCGAAGGGGAAACCCAGCGCGAAAAGCAGCCGGACGCGGAAACACGCGGGCAGGGACCAGTACGCGAAGGGGAAACCCAGCGCGAAAAGTCACTGCCTGCACCAGGACCATCCGGAGGACGCGACCAGTACCGCACCGAGTCGACCAAAGACCGACACCGACCCAGACAAAGGCGAGGCAAGCGGTCAGGATTGACACGCAGGGTATCCCTGGCACAAAACCCAGTGCCACGCTCCTCGGAGCCACAACCAGGACCAAGCGGTCTGGGTAAGGCGAAGAGGGTGCGCCCGGACGACACGGCTTCGCCGAGCACGCTCCAGGGGGACGCCAAGCGGGTCAAAATCCAGACCGCTCAAGGGGAGCAGAGAACCTACGCACGGGCCTCAAAGGATATTCCCGCGCGGCTCGCCGTAGCGATCTGCCTCTCGCCTCCATCCCGCGACATGACCCCTGACGAGGCGGAGCATATCAAGCTCAGCCTCGAAGACCTCGTCATGGACACCGACCCCTCCAAGCCGCTCCCGGCCTTCCGCGGTTACCCACGGGTAGCGGACGGCACGGTTCAGATGTGGTGCGAGGACGACGGCGCCCTGACCTGGCTTACTGAGAATGTCCCGAAGATTAGACTGCCTAACACAGACGCGACCCTAAACGTACTGAAACAGTCCGACGTACCGACCCGTGTCCGAGCAGCGCTTTTCGTGCCCAGATATAATGGGGACATAGCGCGGCTCCAGAGTATTCTGATTCGTCAGAATACTTGGTACGACATAGGGAGGTGGTCACTGTACAGGGCGACTTCAGTCGGTGGAGATAAACATGGGACTTTTTTGACCCTGGGTATCCCACCGGAGGAGGTCGTAAAGGTCTTGGGGAGGGAGCGGCGGGTATCGTACCTTCTTGGGTCGATATACGTGCGCTTTTTCCCCAACACCCCACCCTCTGACACCCAGACCGAGACCACAGACCTTGCACAGACACGACCGGGACCGACGGTAGATCTGACCATGACCGGACTGGAGGAGGAGATGGCCAGAGCGGCGATGGCTGATGCCGACGCCGTGAGCATGCCTACCTCACCACCAGGGTGGACAGAGCACCCGTTCGCCTCCTCACCAACACTGAGCGACGGCCGGCATGGGCTGGAGGACGGGGGAGACCTATCCGATGGATCCGTCTCCTCATAATTCCACTCCACCGCCGCCGACGCCCACATCCGCTCCCCTAAACATCATCCAGACAAACCTCCAGCATAGCCAGACTGCCACGGCTTGCCTACGCAGGGCGCTGGAGATGAAACCCCGAACCATCGCACTGATCCAAGAGCCATGGATCCGAAATAACAGGATATCTGGCCTTGGAAACATTGGAGGTAAGCTGATCCTCGACACACAGGGCACAGAAAAACCGCGAACCTGCGCCTATATACCTAAAGATGTACCTACCACAATACTAACACAATTATGTTCCAGAGACCTGACGGCCGTCAGGCTCAAAACTGACGGCGACGCACCTGACATCGTCCTAGCCTCGGTCTATATGCCAGGCGAAGATGTAGACTGCCCACCAAAAGAGATGGCCGACCTGGTAAGGTACTGTGAGGACGCCAACCTGGACCTGGTCATCTGCACAGACTCGAACGCCCATCACCCGCTTTGGGGTTGCCACAAAGCCAACACTAGAGGTGAGGTATTATGCACATACTTATTCTCCACTAACCTTAACATCGTAAACCGTGGCTCGGAACCCACTTGGGTCACAGCTCGCGGACAAACGATAATTGATCTAACGCTGGCTTCAGAAAGCGCGGCAAAACTTATATCCAACTGGCACGTATCCAACGAGCCTTCCTGCTCCGACCATAGAAGGATTCGTTTCTCAATAGAAGCTAACACAAAAAAACCAAAACCTAGGCGCAATCCGCGCCGCACCAACGTGCCCGGCTACAGGCGGCTTCTGGCCACACTGCTAACACGGCACCAAACACCCCTAGTTTTAACGGACCCCAAACAACTTGAAGACACTGTAACAAAACTCTCAGAATGCATAATAGAAGCCTATCATGCCTGCTGCAAGCTACCAGAGCCAAACACCAAAAGCAAGGGGAACTCTTGGTGGAATGCAGAGCTCAGCAAGCTCAGGCAAGCGATGCGCAAACAATTCAACAGAGCTAAAAACTCCAGGCTCCCAGAGGACTGGGACCTATACAAAAAGACACAATACTCCTTCAAGAAACAAGTCAGAACCGCCAGCAGGGCGGCCTGGCGGAAATTCTGTGAGGACATCGAATCAAACAGCGAAGCCGCGCGAGTAAGGAAGATCCTATCTACTGATCAGGATCGCACCCTCGGGTCGCTGAAAAACCCAGACAACACCTACACAAAATCAGACTACGAAACTAGCAAAGTCCTCCTGGAAACCCACTTCCCAGGCTGCAATCTCTCCGAAGATACAGCATGGACAAGTGAGCCAATGCACATTCCAAATGGCCTGGACTGGTCCAGAGCCCGTACGGTAGTAACCGCAGAAGGAATAAAATGGGCAATCAAAACCTTCAAACCATACAAATCCGCAGGCTTAGATGGCATTTTCCCGGCCTTGCTGCAATGGGGTGTAGATGCCCTAGCGCCATGGCTGGCTGTCACTTTCCAGGCCTGCTTAGCACATAACTATGTACCACTCCAATGGCGAGAGGTGAAAGTCATTTTCATCCCCAAACCGGGCAAATCTGACTATACACAACCCAAAGCGTACCGACCAATAAGCCTGACTTCCTTCCTACTGAAAACCCTCGAGAGACTCTGTGACCGACACATTCGGGACGGACCTCTCCGAGAGTTACCACTCCACAGGCAACAACACGCCTACTCCACAGGCAAATCGACAGAATCCGCACTACACAGTGTGATCTCAAAGATTGAATGTGCAGTAGACTCCAAAGGATCCTCACTAGCTGTTTTTATTGATATAGAAGGAGCTTTTGACAAAACCAATTTCCACAGCATCAACGCAGCCCTCGAGGAACACGGCGTGGACTCGACCCTGCGAGGATGGATAACAAACATGCTCAGGCTGAGAGCCGTGCAGATAACGGTAAACGAAACCACCAGAGCCATCGTGGCGAAGGGCTGCCCTCAAGGGGGCGTCCTCTCGCCACTGCTATGGAACCTCGTGGTAGACACCCTTATTAAGCGTCTAAACGACAAAGGTTACTTCACGGTGGGCTACGCCGATGATATAACCATAATAATAAACGGCATACACGAAAACACACTGTGTAATCTTATGCGCCAAGCCTTGAAGATAGTAGAGGACTGGTGCAAGGAATATAAACTAGCAGTGAATCCTACCAAGACAGAACTTGTCCTCTTCACAAGAAAAAGGAAGCTGGCAACCCTACAGTTGCCACGCTTCTTTGGGACCACCCTAAGCCTGTCAACTGAAGCCAAATACCTGGGCATCTATTTGGACAAACAGCTGAATTGGGCAAAGCACACCGATTACATCACCACAAGGGCCAGCATAGCCCTATGGCAATGCAAAAGACTGCTAGGAAGAAATTGGGGCCTAAGCCCCAAAATCACCTACTGGCTATATACTACAGTCATCCGACCAATCATCACATACGGCTCTTTAGTTTGGTGGCCCAGGACCAACCTGAGCACCGCCCAGAAAGAACTCGAGAAGCTACAGAGATATGCATGTGTAGCAATCACTGGAAGCATGAGGACAGCACCCACGGCCGCTCTACAGGTGATGCTGGGGCTGCCACCTCTACACCTCGTTGTAAGAGAGGAAGCAACCCTAGGGATCTTCAGGCTAGAAGTATCCGGCACCCTAAGTAACGACTCCAGAATAAAACATACACGCATAAAGGATGATGCAATCAAACAACAGCCTATGATGGCATCACCCAATGACAGAACCCTGAAGGCCCACTATTTTTAAAAACACTATAACATTGAGCTCACAGCGGAAATGTGTGACTACTCAGGTCCACACGAGCTAAGGATCTACACGGATGGATCAAAGACTGATGATGGGACAGGTGTCGGAGTTTTCTCTGACGACCTAAACATCAAAATATCCAGACCCCTGGGAATGCTCAACTCTGTGTATCAAGCAGAGTGTGTAGGCATTATCCAAGCGGCACACGCCATAGAAGCTAGGGGAGTTACGGATACCCATATTCGTATACTTTCAGACAGTGCCTCAGTTCTACAATCCTTAAAGAGAAACCAAATCACATCAAAATTAATACTAGAATGTCACAATGCCCTAGAACGTGTTACGGTGCTAAACCGCAACACTGTGACACTGCAATGGATTAAAGGACACAGTGGATCACTCGGAAACGATGCGGCTGACGAACTTGCCAGAAGGGGATCCAGCACAAAGGCCATCGGACCCGAACCCATTGTGCCCTTTCCGTTTAAGCAGTTAAGGGGCTGGCTAAGGGAACACACTAAGACACAAGCGGGAATATGGTGGACCTCGACACCAGGGTGCAGGCAATCCAAGGAGGCTATGCCATCCCTGGATGCAAAGCTGACCAAGCGCCTTCTGCGCCTGGATAGAGATAGCCTGCGACTGGTGGCGGGGACCATCACTGGACACTGCTCACTGAATAAACACTTCCACACCCTAGGAATCACGGATAGCCCTCTGTGCAGAGCGTGCATGGAGGCGGAGGAAACGGTGGCGCATGTGCTCCTCGAGTGCACCGGTGTCACCCAGATCCGCGAGGAGACTCTTGGTACACCGAGATCCCTCGCGGATGCCCTGAGAAGACCACGAAATCTAATCTGCTTCTGGAGGGAGGTGGGCTGGTTGGAGTAACGGCCACTATGGCTCACGCACAATGGTCCACCTTTAGGGACTAAGTGCGGAAACCAAACCCTTTAGAATAGAATAGAGAATAGACGTGTTCACAATTACGTATACACTACTATACAAATTAAACACAAAAAAAACTTATCTATTCAGCAAAATAGGCGGGCGCACGTGTACTGGATACGAAATAGTTCCGTACACTAATAAAAATAGTAAAATAATAAAATTCGTTTCTTGCCTAGAAAACGGTCCGGGCGAACCTACAATACGTAACAGGTTGAAACCTGCATGACGCACCCGCTGCCAAACTAAAATGTAGGTATCGTTTGGCCGGCCAAATATTTGGCGGCCGGATACCGGTTATTCGGCCGGTGATCAGGCCAAATATCCGGTATCCGGCCAAACAACTATCCGTTGCATCTCTAGTCACAAGCCCCCACTCATGAAGTTTGATGCGTTTTATCTTCATTATTTTTTATTGATTTGATAAAACAAAAAATACGTATCCAATATTTTTCGATAATCTAACTGACTGACTAAATCTTAATATATATAAATCTCGTGTCACAATGTTTGTCCTCAATGGACTCCTAAACCACTTAACCGATTATAATAAAATTCGCACACCATGTGCAGTTCGATCCAACTTGAGAGATAGGATAGTTTAAATCTCAAATTATAGTCGCAATTTTAATTTATTGCTAATTATTTGTCTGTTATTATTTGACAGTCACAATTATCTGTTAACTCCAAATGATTCTAACAGATGTTATATTTAAAAATGGAACGATCTTATACTCAAAAGCATGGCAACCAAGGAGCCAACTTATCAAAGGTTTTATTTAAATATCGAATTGGCTTGCAAATAGAAAGCAGTTTATTGAAAAAAAACAAATGAACTCATCAACGCGAGAAAAAGTATTGTTGTTTGTGTGCATCATTGATTTTGAAAATTTTAATTCATTTCCTCTCATTATTTGCATGCCGTTTTTAGTAGGCGAAAGAACTATGTTTGTGTTATAAAATCTGTAAAACACCATATTTCAGGCAAATAAAGTCAAAGTCAAAGTTTTTGAAGTAAAACTTCTTTAGGCGCGACTAGGGAGTAACTCAGATTTTTTTGAAAATCTCTAAATATACTTAATATAATAAAGGGTAGGTAGGGTAGGTAGGGTAGGTAGGGTAGGTAGGGTAAGTAGGGTAGGTAGGGTAGGTAGGGTAGATAGGGTAGGTAAAGTAGGTAGAGTAGGTAGAGTAGGGTAGGTAGGGTAGGTAGGGTAGGGTTGGGTAGGGTAGGGTAGGGTAGGGTAGGGTAGGGTAGGTAGGGTAGGGTAGTCGAAATATTATTTAGTTGCATTATGTGACGCAAACGAAGTTGCGCGGGTCAGCTAGTAGAATTATATATTTTTTACTCAAGAAGTATGGTTAACTTACGGCCGGTATGTCGTATAAAGCGAACAGTCCCACGCGAACGTCGCCTAGTACTGTCCATTTTTGTGTCTCGCAGTTTGGCTCGCAACAATGATTCATGAACCTAAAATAAACCAGACATAACATTGTAATCATTATTCAAGAGTTAAAATAATAAATTATGGATTAAATGATGCCGTGACGTCTGACAGTGTAGAATGGAAGAAGAAAACGTGTTGCTCGGACCTCAACTAGAATGGGACAAGGGCATGAAAATGATTTAAGAGTAAAAATTACTGACTAATATTTTATAGTTTTTTTCAAATCAGAAAAGAGGACACCGCAAGAGAACCAAAGTTACCGAGGTAGCCCGAAAGATTGCCAAACTTAAGTGGCAGTGGGCAGGGTACATTGCTCGCAGAACAGATGGCCGATGGAGCCGAAAGATCTGGAGTGGCGACCGCGAACCGGAAGACGTTGCGTTGGAAGGCCTCCCACTTGGTGGACCGATGACCTGGTAAAGGTCGCGGGGATCCGCTGGATGCGAGTCGCACGGAACCGGTCAATGTGGCGACACTTGGGGGAGCCCTATGTCCAGCAGTGGACGTCTTTCGGCTGAAATGATGATGATGATTTTATAGTTATTTTTGACAAGCAGGCAGTCCACCTAATGGTTGATCACCACTGGGTATGTATCGCAGCAAAGGTGTGTTGCCATTCATCATCATCATCATCATCCACAGCCTGACTTCAGCCACTGCTTGGTATTAACTTCTCCTTCTATGCTTGTGCCAAACTCCACACTCTTGTTCAAGCCTCCTCCAGGATATTCCCGGAATGGCAATAATGTCATCTGGCCATCTCGCCGCTGGACGACCAACTTCTCTTTCCATTCCTTGGACGCTACTCGGTCACAGCTTTACTACATGTTGCCATTACAAAAAAAAAACGATGCCTCCTGTATTTAATTTGCACATAATTTTGGGTGTGCAAAATTCATACAAATCAGAACACAGCTTGGCTGAAATGGTGGTAAAGTAGCTATAGTGCACATTGATGGCACCTGGTACTACCCTTCACAAGAGTACTATTAAAACAGCAGTGACAGATTCAAATGGAATCCATCCGTAAGAGGCGTATACCAAGATGCTGTTGTGGGCTTTTGTGGAAGACTTAAATTCATTCACACCAAAAAAAAATGGTTGTCTGTAAAGTCGGTTTACGTACAATAATTTTACGTGATAACAAAAATAATTCTTCCATCGAAACTAGTTACGTACAGGGAAAAATAATTCCTTCATCGAAATCAGTTCGTAGACGGCCGAAGCTGTCTGAAAACATTCATGAAAAATTATCACTGAATTATCATTATTTTGCATAATACATCTTTGTATTGTATTTGCGTCAGAAGCCGAACGCTTAGGCCGATCGTGCCTCTCTATCGCTTCTTCCGCGCTCTCGCTTGCACACTCGGCTCAGGCGGAACTTGACACTTTTTCGTGCGTGCAGCCGGCGTTCATCGATTTATAAGACGTTATCACGTCAAAAAACAAACAAATCTACCTAGCAAGATTCCCTTTGGGTCCAGCATCGATCATCCTCTCCTTGTCCAGGGTCAAGAAGTAAAAGTTCTCATCTCTGATCTCATGCTTCCTCCGCATGCGTCGACGGAACTCCTCCTCATCTATTAATTCGCCCACGTATTCGATCACGAATTGTCCTGTAAATTAGAATAATTTATTTAAAAAGTATTACAACAAAAAGTGTACATTTAGGCGCAGTAGTATTATTAACATAGAATGGTATGAATGGTATACTTAAAAGTAAACTATAGTAATGTTCAATAAATGAATTCAAATGTTTTTTAGCGACCTGCCTGATCTAGGTTTATTTGAACCTGTGTTTCAGGCCAAATAAATAAGACAACGAATTAGATTACAGTTTCATTCTTGAAATTGTTAGTCAAGAGATTTCATGACTGAAATTGGTGTATTCCCGCTGCCCCTACTGCCCATATCTCCATGAATAGGCACAGCGGGACTTATTCAAATAACACAACAACACGCTTGTAATCCCCGAAGGGTTAACCAGAGGTACACCCATATATCGTCAGTTTTGTTTTTTGTCCCATGTAATAGGGGGCGAGTCTATTACCAACACGGGCGCAAATCCAGACTCCGTGGCTGCTACAGAGCAATTTCTAATAAAAAAATCCATAAACACCGCACGACCCGGGAAATCAAACCTATGACCTCATGCTCAGCAGTCGCGCTTGCAACGAGGACCAACGAGACCAACGAGGCAGCTGTTGTATTAAATAAAAAATAAAAAACAAATCCCGCTGTCCCCATTGACCTGTCCCCGTGATACACCTGATTACCTCAGGATGGAGGAATATCACTACATATTATAAAACAAAGTCCTCCGCCGCGTCTGTCTGTCTGTTCGCGATAAACTCAAAAACTACTGCGCCAATTTTCATGCTGTTTTCACCAATGGATTGAGTGGTTCTCGAGGAAGGTTTTAGTATATAATTTGTCAAGTTTTTGTATACATTGGGTAAAATATAAAGATATTTGTTGGAGGTGTCGGAAAAAAATAAACCGTCTGGGAGCTTTCAACGAAAACGCTGCCTAAGCCCTTTGAGATATAACAAAATGATGTACGGTGGAATTGTGTATCTTATATAGGTCTACAGAAAAGCCCGCGATGGCATATGTCTATCTCTTACTTTTTGTCGCGATAACCGACATCCACGCGGGCGAATCCGCGGGCATCAGCTAGTAGGTACCTAGTAGGTAGGTAGTACATAAGTTATGGAATCAGGCGTTACTTTGCAGAAATTCACGACGACATTAAAATGTTACGTAAAATATTGTTAATACGGCGAAAAATCCCCAGGCTATCGAATATCATGCTGACCAATTTAACACGATTTCACGTCGATACAGTGGTCACTCACTAATATAAGCTCAAACAAATCGACTTTGTAGAATTTTGTCTCTAAACCATACCCGTCTAATAATCTTACATTAGGCTTACCCAATGTTGCCATTTTATGGTCGGATAGTGCAAAGTTGCTTTTACAAAAGGCAAGTTGCTGTTACTACTAACTAGGTATATAAGGTCCCATTAAAATAGATGGACAAATTCTAACACAGGGTTCATTCAGTACGTCTAACCAAAGATATCCAAGCAAAAAAAAAACACTGTATCAAAGTGATTTTATTTCGACCTAAAATAATAAATTGCCGGCATTTTAAGTGTATTTTCGCTAGCTGTTTTTTTCTTGTAAGTTATCTAATGTGTTTTTCTTATTTTTATTTTTTTTACCATTGTCCTTATTTTGTTAGTCTGAATGATTTCTAAAAGTTTGTCCATCTATTTTAATGGGACCATATACAGGGTGTTTGGCGCATGGACCGACACATTTTTTCCAAGGATTTCGGAGGTCATTAGCTAGGTTCTACCCATACAAGTTACAAAAAAACAAACAAAAAAGTTATTTCGAATTAAAAGAAACATTTTGGACATTTTTTTCATTTTTTTTTTAAACATGTAACCAACCGTGACATTTGGGACAAAGGGTGTATGGGTAAAACCTAGCTAATGAACTCCCAAATCCCTGGAAAAATTGTGTCGGTCCATGCGCCAAACACCCTGTATATTGCTGAGCACATAGCTTTGGTTTATATACTCAAGTCGAGCACTGGCAAAGAGGCAGACTCACTAGAGGCGAAGCACATTTTAGTAAGGTAATCCTTACTATCCTCACTAATATTATAAATGCGAAAGTAGGTTTGTTTGTTACATTTCGAAATGGACTTATGGTCTGAAATAAAAGATTTTCTTTCGAATCACGATTTTATTATTTTACTAGCTGTTGCCCGCGACCTTCGTTCGCGTGAAATTATTTGAATCGAATTTTGTTGCCAATTTCAAGGGTTTTTTTTTTTTTTTGCACGGAACCCTGATTATATAAAAGTAGCCTAAGTTACTCCTTGTTACATCAGCTATCTGCAAGTGAAAATCGGTCAAGCCATTTCAGAGATTAGCCGGAACAAACAGACAGACAAAAATTGTAAAAAATGTTGTATTGGTATATGTACCGTGTATACATCCATATGCCCGTAGTAAAAAGCGGTTATTTTAATATTACAAAGAGACACTTCAATTTTATTTATCTGTGTGTATGTATGTATAGATGTATAGATTACAAGCAGAGTACAACCCGAATTGATTGTCAAATTCTAAATTAACGCGAGCGAAGCCGCGGGCAAAAGGTAGTAAAATAATAAACCACAGCTAAAGTCGGAGGGGAGAAGATAAGATTGTCTGTGGCACACGAAACCTTACCTGCTTTAATATCCTCTAATGTCTTGAGCCCCCAGCCCCTGCTAGGCGTCCTGTAAGGCACCAGCTTGGGGTACTGGCGCTTCTCGAACGCGCGGTTCGCGCATCTGTCACCCGCTTTGCAGGTCGGTCCGCATTCTGTTAGCAGCATTCTGTGGAAAACATAGTTGTATTATCTTCTTAGCGTGTCGATGGCAATCTAAATTGTGTCCAGAACTGAGCTTTGGCGCCTTCCGTGGCATCCATCAGTTATTTTATAAAAGCATGGTACAACACGAAGGTTCGGTCTCAAAATATCAACCAGTGGGAAGAAATAACTTAGCACGCTAGTATTATAACTTGCCTAAAATAGGATTTGGGAAGTCCAATGTACGCAAGTAAGAGAAAGAAAAAGTTGGCCGACACGGGCCAGATGTGAAACATCTATGTTGGTATTAGAATTCATAATTAATAAAAATCTATAACGAAATGTGAAGTAAAATAAAGACAAGCAAAAGTGTATAGTATACGCGCTCGCACGCACACAAGGAAGTCCAGAGCGGTGCCGTATAGGGGGCATGACGGCATGACAGCATCATGCCGTGACGGCAAACGAGTCGGAGTTACTTCCAAGGCGCGCCTCATCAAAAAAGAGTTTTTTTTTGATGAGGCGCGCCTTGGAAGTACCTAAGTAACAACGCCCATGTTCGGAAACTATATCGTTTTAAACGAAATCCGCTAGATGGCACTATCGTCATCACCATCACCATACTTTGGCCAGTATCTGTAAACCGAAAGTTATGAAGAAAGTCGTGTAATACAATTGTAAGTACGCACCAACCACTATAAACAAAACCAGTTTATGCTGATCTCTCATTGTACCGGAAATCTATACAAAACGAGGCGATATGTAGATTAAGAGGAAATGCGGATGGTCTTTTTTCCATAAAAACATTCTCGCTTGTTTTCTTTCTGGTTTATGACTTTAAAGCTATGATTTTTTGCGGTTAATTAAATATCAACCTTTTCTGTATCATCTGTATAAGCACCAGAATTTTTACAAAATGCTAAAAATTGCCTATTCAAATCGCCTGTCAACAGAGGCCTAGTGTACAAATTTGGCAACTATTAATGAAAAACGAAAAACATAGGCACACAGTATATATCCTTCTTATTCAGATTATGAAATATCTTATAAATTGCTCGAAAATTATAGGAGGAAATAATCGAGAACCAAACCTCGAATGATCACTTTTTACTATAGCTGTCCTTATCGCACCAATGTCGAAATCACGCTCGCACAGCGACAGCGATAGTTCTTCAAATACCTACCGTGTTTCCTCTAAATAGAAGTAAGTAGGCCGTGTGTACATACAGTGCACTCTGATATGTTCTGCATCTGCGTAGTGTAGTGCTTACCTATTAAGACACTGCGAGTAAGCCCCACACGGGTCGTCATCGTTAGGATTACACTCACACTGCGTGAGCGAACTCTCAGGGTCCTCTAGTTTTCGGCCACACAAGGACCCGCAAGGTTTGTTGACCTTTAGTTTGACGTAGTGAGGTGGGAGGAGGGAAGACGCGATGTCTAGAGATTCTTCCTCGTTTGGAGCAGCGCCTGAAAAAGAATTCGGATAAAAATACACATTGATCAATCATTTGTAAAATTCCAATTAGGTTAATGAGACCGATTCTATTCATGGTTGTAAATAGATGAGGCAAACATGCTGGGCATGGACTCTCGTATTGACATGTTTGTTTACAAAATGTGCTGCACTGTGCGCGAACTGTTATGCACAGCTTTGCCGGTAGAAACGAATCAGCTCAGTACGCGAATATTTTGTACTGCACAAAATTTTCGCAGACCAAAAGAATGGGGACGATAGGAATTTGGGGGTGATATTTGTGTTGATTCGACCAAATAATAAATAGTAATAAAATAGATTACTGGATAAACTTGAGTCGACTTAAGTTATCATTGGTCGAAACCGAATACAACATAGGCCCCACGACAATGAGTGCCGTGAATCAGCTGATTGTAAACTATGATAGACTATTGCCAAAACATATTTTGCTTATATGGATACTTGAGAATTTTGAGTAGTACTTACTTTTTAATATTTCACATGCCCTCTGTGCGTGTTCCATAGCGGTGGTGAAGGCTGCGTCTATTTTAGACTTCTGGCTTGATATACGACCAGAATCCCCTGTGAACAAATTAATTATCATATTAGACACCAAAAGTCAAGATGCACAATGCTTTTGAGCAGTTCAAAGCCGTTGACGGCACGGTTGGCGCAGTGGCTGAGCGATTAGTTGCTGCGCTGCGTGTCGCGAGTTCGATTTCCGTACAGAACATACAAGGTGTAATTAGACTAACTGTACTAACAAGGTGTAACTTTCTTATTGAAACGACTTTCTTTTTGGGCCGAAAAATGACGTTTTACAGTAGGACTCAATGTAACGCACTCAAAACATTGTGCTGATGGATGGGTTTAATAGTAAGGGGGTCCTGGAGGTGTTTAAAGTAAAAATGTTACATTAAAAACATGTATTTAAAAAAAAAGCTTGTGAAAATCTTGGAACTTTGACCCCCAATATCTCCGTAACTAGAAGGTTCTCAGGTATGGTCTAGAACAAAAAAAATATCGCAATGACGGGCAGAACAAGTGCCTTTCGGCTTCGTTAAGAGTCTGTTTACACCCTTTATATTTGTATGGCCTACAGGTAGTTCTGTCGGGTCTAGTTGTTTGTGTTTGTGAGTTTCAATGTTTGTAAACACACCCACGATACAGGAGAAATTCCTAGTGCGAGGCAACATTTAAAACAAATCTTCCGCCAGTAAATTCTGTTACTAGTTCCACTAGCTCACCTTGTTCCAATTTAACTGATTCCGTGTTGTAACGTGATGTTATGTGACCTACATCCACATAATTTATTAAAGCATTTCCAAGACATCTCTGGAATGATTATAAAATTCAAATCGATGATTATTTCTATACGAATATTTTAGCAGACAATTGCGGGGATCCGGTGGATGCGAGTCGCACGAGACTGGTCAACGTGGCTGCACTTGGGGGAGGCGTATACCCAGTAGTGGACGTCTTTAACAAACTAACCTTCTTGGAACGGGAACACACGTCCCCTGTTCACCCAGTAATGATCGTACTGCCCAAAGAACCGGACCACGAACTCGCCAAGGTTGTGCTTCACGGCCATAATGTTCTCCGGAATCTCTGATGGATGCAAGATTATACCGGGCCACCATCTGTAAAAAAATTAAAAATGTAATGTAAAGTTAGTTTCCTGTGTATAACTTTGTGTTTAATTTTTTATGTGAATTTTAACTAAATGAACATTAACAAGAACAGGTTGGATGCAGCAAGGAAAACCTGCTCAGGTGGAGATTCATTGATGACTCTGCCCTGTAGTGTAAATTTGGTGCTGTTCCACAAACGATGGGGCACTTAATATCGTGTCCTGCACGTCCTGTTGTTTGTTTACTACAGGAACTGATGGACGCTACCGAAAGCGCCAAACTAGTAGCTCAGTTCTGGGCCGACACAATATAGATTGCCATCGACACGACAAAAAAAAAGAACTAATAGAATATAGATAGAAATACATTAAAGATAATTTAAACATGTTTTAGGTGAAAATAAACGGTGAATGAAAACATCGTGAGGAAACATAGAATCAAAACTTCGAAGACATATGGCATCTACCAAACCGCAGTGGGCATGCTTTGTGTATTATAGCCCATTCCCTCTCATAGAGAGGAGGTTGTGTCCCAGCAGTGGGAACATTATAGGCTGATTATGGTTAGGTGAAAATGATTTCTGTTGTATGGAGGTTTATTTGTAGTTCCCATTGTATTTGATGGCTCAGTAGACTATCACCAATTGAGCAGAATTCACTCGCGCCGTTTCTCGTGTTCAAGCAGTCATGTTTTGGTGCGCGAAAGAGATTGAGGTATACAGGACGAAACGCGTCCTTCTTTTTCAGTATAGAAACACATTGTCACATTATTTTATTTTTGGTTTAGATTTAGATTCTTTCCTTTCTTTTTTTTTATAGTGGCATGTGTCAAATAATTGTATTTTCTTTTTTTCAAAACGGTTTTGACGCTTTATGGTAAGGTGGGTAAAGAGGAGCTCGTGGCTAAATAATAACAGCCGCTCGGGTCGATCTTTAGGTTAAGCCGTGCTTAGCTAGGTTGGTCTGTGGATGGGAGCCCACCCAATGAGATACCGAGTTTCCTCCGTGCCTCGCAAAGCACGTTAAGCCGTTGGTCCCGGCTGTCATTTGAAGATCTTTGACAGTCGTTAGGTAGTCAGTGGCCCAAAAAAGTCTGACAACCATTCTAACCAAGAGGTATCGTATTACCCAGTACTAACTGTGTTGTGGAGGTCAGATAGGCAGTCGCTCCATAAAGGGTGTAAACAGACTCTTAACGAAGCCGAAAGGCATTTGTTCTCCCCGTCATTGCGATCATTTTTTTGTTCTAGACCATACCTGGGAACCTTCTAGTTACGGAGATATTGGGGGTCAAAGTTCCAACTTTTTCACAAGTTTTTTTTTAAACACATGTTTTGAATGTAAGATTTTTACTTGAAACACCTCCAGGACCCTCTTACTATTCAATCCATTCATCAGCACAATGTTTTGAGTGCGTAACATTGAGTCTTACCGCAAAATGTAATTTTTCACCCCAAAAAAAAAAGTCGTTTCCCATCAAAAATTTTTGCGTAAAGTTACTTAGTTTGATGTAGAGGTTTTTTAGGTTCCCAGGTATGGTCTAGAAAATGATCGCAATGACGGGCAGAACAAGTGCCTTTCGGCTTCGTTAAGAGTCTGTTTACACCCTTTATATAGATGTTCAGAGCTGAATTGTTACTAACCTGTAATGTCCCAGCTTGACCCACACCATCTCCCCATAAAGCGGCAAACGACCTGTTTCACAATCTTCGCACATGTAACCACCTGAAACAAAATTAAATATGTATTTAGTTTATTTTTTACCAAAAACAAAATCAAAATATTTTATCTCACATACGCCCAGATGGGCACTTATAAAACGTGGACAAAAAGGTGCACGGTTCGGTTGGTTGTTTCCTATGGAGAAGAACCGCCAAGAAACTCCATGGTTACTCTTTTCAAATTATTTGGTATTACAATATTATCTAGTTACAGCATTAGTACTTAAGTATGGGGGAACAGCGTAGGCCTGACAATAAGCCGCTGCGTATTACACAATAAATGTAATACAAGATAAAAAGTTAACAAGCATCTGGGAATCTAACCGACTGAGGTCTCAATTTTGAACCCAAGACACGCACCTCTGATTTGTCGGATTCATGTGCGTATTGTATAATTATCACTTGCTTCGGTGAAGGAAAACATCGTGAGGAAACCTGCATGTTTGAGAGATATTTCTCGACGACATTTAAAGCCAAGTCAGAGGCCCATGGCGGCAGTCTATACAACGTGTAACGGAAAGTGTATAGTAAGCCGAAAGGGGGTCAGACAACTCGTCATTCTGAACAACGTTTGCTCTACGACTTTTCAAAATTCGTGAAAAAAAAGTTCTACTCCCCATACTAAAAAGTCACATGACCAACAAAGTTTGTATCATCATCATCATCATCATCATCATCAGCCTATAATGTTCCCACTGCTGGGACACAGGCCTCCTCTCTATGAGAGGGAATGGGCTATAATCCACCACGCGGGCCCAGTGCGGATTGGTAGATGTCAATATTGTCGAGTACTGTCAAAGTTTGTAAAAATTTTTATTCGCGAATTTTCCAAAGTCATGCATGTTTTTTTTATAAAAAAACAACTTAATTTAACTAAAACTAACTACATACTTAACTTTTTTATTTATTTTTTTTTGGCAATAGGCTCGCCCTTTCCTAACTATTTTATGGTCGGCCTCCAGTCTAACCGGATGCAGCTGAATACCAGTATTTTACATGGAGCGACTGCCTATCTGACCTCCACAACCCAGTTAGTACTACTGGGTAATACGATACCCCTTGGTAAGACTGGTTGTCAGACTTTTTTAGGCCACTGACTACCAAACGACTCAAATATCTTCAAATGACAGCCGGGACCAACGGCTTAACGTGCTTTCCGAGGCACGGAGGAAACTCGGTAAAGGGTGGTCACCCATCCACAGACCAACCTGGGCAAGCACGGCTTAACCTAAAGGTCAACGTGAGCGGCTGTTATTATTTAGCCACGAGCTCGTCCTCTATTACATGAGACTTAAACATAACTGGCGAAATGTGGGTGTACTATCAGACACACATCTGCCTAACCTTTCGGGGATTACATGCGTGATGTTGTAGAACCTAATTCATATAAAGGTCCTAATGAGAAAAGAATCTCCCACTACAGTAATTGATTTTTTCATGGCCTTACGTAATACAGAGCATAAGATTAAAAATTGGTCGGCCGTTAGTGATAACAGCCGACCAATTTTCAATCTTATTACTCAGGGAATAAACGTGAAGAGTTGTCGACCGTCAGTGACCGCGGTAGTACATTGTGGAACCCGTATTGTTCGATCTTACAAGTTGTAATCGTTATTCTCGAAAACCACTTTTGAATATTACAAAGACTAGTCTTTGAATTAAAAATTCTTAATTGAAATATGAAAACTAGCGCTCGCAAAATAGAAAAAAAACTTAAGTACGAAATGCTTATTGCTTTGCTTAGAAGGTCAAAGTGAGTCCTATAATGAACTAGCTGTTACCCGCGACTTCGTTCGTGTGGAAACTTTCATGTGTATGTGTGACTCCTTCTTGCCAAATTTCATTACGATCCCTCAGCCGTTCAGTCGTGAAAAAGTAATAAACAAACAGAGTTACGTTCGCATTTATAATATTAGTATGGATTTATTTCAAATTTAATCATGCCCTATAAGTACTCAGTTATTTCATTCTTCAATGCAATTTGAATACAATTGTACTCATGTAGGTATTTATGTTTGCAGGGTCTACAAGCGGCGCGGGCGCCGGCGACGGTTGCCGGGTCGGTTGTAAGCGTCCCGCTCTGACAAGGTCAAGGCCTTAGTTCCCGACGATGCCAATGTAAGTATGACGTAATAGTTAACAAATGTTTGGGTTGACCTAAAAAGGTTTTTGAGATTTACGCCTGTTGTGTGTTAGTGCATGTGTGACTGTGATCTGACCTCCAGAATCTACATAAACAAAAGCCCAACCACTCCGGGAGTGCCGACAGACATGAAAACTTTTTTTTTTTTCAATATATTGGATTATTATTAGAAAATATTTTTGCATAAGTCTTTTACTTATACATTTGACTATACACTGTATTTTTTTTGGGTTTTTAATATGTAGCAATACGGCTAACTCTGCAACGAAAAAGAGGTTGTTTAACGGTGTTGCGAGTTCAATTGTTTTTCCCCATCTCAACAATGCAAACTAGGCTAGCACTTTTAGCTTGACCTATAAACCCTTTTCTATCTATCTAGTTCCATACGCCTACAATATCTTTGAAACTTACATTTAACTTCTTGCCATACATTAAGATATATTATTAATTTATTTATTTTTTAAAAATAGTTTATTTTAATTACTTACATAAACTTACACACGATTTGGAAGTCAACTTTTAAGTAAAGAGAATGTTGTGTTAGTTGACTCCGCTCTTCAATTTAATATTTAACGAAGTAAGCATTCGAAAAAAAGAAAATACAAAAAGGAGCGCACTTGTGTCATGTATGCGAGTGGGTTTTTGATAGTAAGTGTGTGAGAGAGTGTGTAATAAATGTGAGTGTGTGTGTATAAAAGAGGTTAGTAACCAACTTAGGAACAGTTTATTACTCCTAGGTTGATTCCATTTAACGTTTAATAACACTGCGTAGGGATCGGTCAATGTGGCGACACTTGGGGGAGGCCTATGTCCAGCAGTGGACGTCTTTCGGCTGAAATGATGATGATAATGAAGAACCCATTTTATTGATAAAATAGCAGTTTGGTTTAAAAATCAAGAAAATCGGGATTCAGTTGCAGTTTAGACCAACTTACCTTCAGGGGGTTTAATGTTTAGGCACTCAGCGTGGAAGGACGTCGGGCAGTACTCGCAGCATATCAGTGACCCGCCCAGCGCGCATATAAAGCACCATCCTGTATTCACGTGGCACGGGACTTTACCGGGCCTGGGGAAGAAAAGGTGAACATTTTATGAGGGTACTACAATATTTAAAAAAGGAAAATACATTATTAGTGCAGCTAATTAATAAATAAATAAAAGTACAGCTAATGCTGCGCTGTTTTCGTCAGGTGTACTCATAATTTATTTAGAGAATGAATGTACAACAAGCAGTCTTGTGCTTTTATTACTTTAAATATAGTCATGAAAGGATCACTTTCACTTTCCTTCAAAAGGAAACTCATGGACATGTGCATCTTTCCCAGGGTGGGAAGTATGCAGATGTCCATGAGTTTCCTATGGAGCGCAAACGTGGTCATTAACGAAGCGTCAGAACGGGGTTTGCCAGCGAGCCATGGAACGAAGTATACTAGGAGTTAAAATATCTGACCGTATACGGTACAGTATACTTCGATCCAAGACCCATATCGCAGACGTTTGCAACACAGCCGCCAAATTAAAATAGAACTGGGCAGGCCACATCTGGCGCCTGTCGCATCAAAATTGGGGCAAATTGGGTTCCGAACAACAGAGACACGGTAGGCCCAGAAGGAGATGGCGTGACGAGCTGAACTCTAATGAAAAAGATTGGGCCCAAATAGCCAAAGAGAGAGAGATAAATAGAAGGAGGGAAGGCAGGCCTTTGCCCTGCAGTGGGACACATCTGGCTAATAATAAATAATAGAAGCAATCTCACCGTATCTCACCTTCTTTACATGGATGATCTGAAACTCTTTGCCCCCGACAACTTGCAACTGATGGAGCTACTGAAGGTAACAGAAACTTTCAGTGGCGCCATTAGGATGGAATTTGGTGTGGACAAATGTGCAGTTATGCATGTAAAGCGAGGGGAGATTATGGAATCCGTGGAAACTCAACTCTCGGATTCCATACACCTTAGATCCCTCTCCTCAACAGAAACTTACAAGTATTTGGGTATGTCGGAACAATAAGGCATTAATACTGCCGACATGAAACAATCGTTAAGGGAGCGTTTTTTTGGCCGCCTGAATATGGTGCTAAGCAGTCTTTTATCAGGTGGAAATAAGGTGCGCGCCTTCAACAGTTGGGTCATGCCGGTTTTGATGTATTCTTTCGGCATACTCATATGGACTCAGACGGAACTTGATGCCTTGGATAGGAGGGTCCGCGTACTGCTGACCACAAATCGGAAGCATCACCCGCGGTCGTCGGTGATGAGACTGTATATCCCACGGAAATGCGGAGGTTGTGGCTACTTAAATGCTAAGACTCTGCACAACCGTGAGGTATGCAGTCTCAAGGAATACTTCCTAGAAACCGACGTGGGTAAGCACCGAGAAGTTGTCTCAGTGGACAAAGGCCTCACCCTGCTCTCCCTGGCTAACGAGAGCTGGCGCAAACCTAGAGTATTAGACACTAATGACCGCAAGGAGGTATGGCAGGGCAAGGAGCTTCACGGACGCTTTTACCGGGCCCTACATGGGCCCGATGTAGACTTCTTAGCGTCCGTATCTTGGCTGCGCTTCGGTGACCTCTTCGGGGAAACCGAAGGTTTTGTCTATGCAATAATGGACGAAGTTATGATGACGAATAACTATCGGAAATACATTGTGAAGGATGGCACGGTTGACATATGTCGGGCATGCCACCGTCCGGGAGAATCGATCCGACACATTATTTCTGGGTGTTCTAGTCTAGCTAACGGAGAGTACTTGCATAGAAACAACCTCGTTGCCAGGATTATCTACCGGCAACTTGCTTTGAAGTACAACCTTGTGGAATCAGAAGTACCATACTATAAGTATGCGCCCAGTTCTTGATAATGGTAATATCACGTTGTATTGGGATCGATCTATCATCACTGACAGGACTATTGTTGCTAATAAGTCTGACATTGTAGTGATAGAACGATTGGAGCGTCGCGCAATGATTGTTGATATAACAGTCCCCCATGACGAGAACCTCGTGAAAGCAGAGAAAGATAAACAGTTCAAATATCTAGATCTGGCTCGCGAGGTTGTCGACATCTGGGATGTGAGTACAGCAGTCATTGTGCCGGTAGTAGTTATGTCAGCCAATGGCTTAATAGCCAGTAGCCTCGACCAATACCTAAGGAGGCTCTCGCTTGGCAGCTGGATCAAGGGCTTGATTCAGAAAGCAGTACTTCTGGACACGGCACGTATTGTCAGGAGGTTCCTCTCTCAACAGCCCTGACCACCGGTAGCTCGGACCCTGTTTACAATGCTGGTGGGCCACTATTTTTTATATTTTTAAATGTTTTTATGTAGTTTTATATTTAAATATTTGAAAATGTAAAAAATATGTATATAAATAAATAATAGAAGCAATATTATTAAATGCTTTTTTTTAATAATTTTTGTTAAAAGGTTGTAAATTATTTGTAAAGAAAATGAATAAAGGGAATAATACACTCACCTATGCTCATAATGCCTCGGACAAATAATGTGCGACGCGGTCAAAATCAGCGTCCCAGCGGGCAAACATTTTGTAAATGAATGATACGTCGCAGGACACCGGACACATCTCGCCAACTTGTCCCCGCTGAACCTCGTCTTACACCCTCTAGGGTCATCAGACACACATGTATGACAAACATGGCGAGGACACGTCAAAGCTTCAAAGTACTCATTTATTTTTTTGTTTGTTTTCGAAGGCTCCCCACCATTGAACTGAGTTTGAGGCCATTGGTCTAAGCACTTCAAATGATAATATTTATGACAATGCGCCACATGGCATTTTTGTCGCAAAGTTGCCTCGTTTTTCGACACAGCAGATTTGCATACAAAGCACACTGGAGTATCGTATTTCTGACAGTTCTTGCATTTGAAATTTGAGTAATCTGTTTCAGAACGTCGAGGTTTTAGCTTGATGTCGATAATCTCGCATTTGCCTGGTTTTGTGTCGCTCCAATCGCAGCCATCATCACTCGAGTAAGAATCGTAATCGATTCTCTCGCTTTCAGCTTCAAGTAACTCTTTCATCTTGGCTTCTAATTGTGCTTCTAGTGCCTCAGCATCAACTGTACACGATTCTGTTTCAATTATTTCATCGATTGACATGCTTTCTTCAGAAACATCTTGAGATCTTTCGTCTTGACTATCTAGCTCATCGGAGTTTTTCGGTTTCCGACCCCACTTTTTCTTCCTCTTCCTGCCTCTGGAAGGGACAGGGGTATCTATTTCAACATCTTCTTTATTAACGCAGTCGACGTGGAACATGCTATTGCAGCCTTTACATTTGACTAGATTGCCAGTCACCTCGCAGATTTCACATACTTTCTCTCTAACTAGACCTTTGAAAACATTAGGTTTTGGTTGGGCTAACTTTTCGAAGTAAAGTTCTACTTCATCAATATCATTTCCTTCATGAGTTGGTTCTTCAAATTCTTCGCCATTTTCATCAATATGTTTGTTTTTAGGTTTAAATATTGAGAAGACTTCTAATTCTTCTTCGATATCTGAGAACTCTTCATTGTAATAAGGTTTTATTACTTTCCTTTTAGGCTTATCTTTTGGTGCAACATGGTCGTCAGTGTCTCGTTTCTCTTCTTTTTCAGTTTCTTTCTCAGTTTTGATTTTCCTTTTAACTTTTTTAGGTTGTTGTACAGCATCTTCGAGACCTTTTACTAAAGCTGATTGTTCAATCTCATCATTTTTCTTAATTTCAGACTTGGTATTCTCTTCATACAACCAAGCATGGTATAAATACGACACAATTTGATCCTGAGTCAGTTGTGGATTTTCGTCTATCAAAGAGTCTTGTCTTAGTTCCATATAATTCACAAATTCAGCATCTTCTAGGGCATTTTCCACCTTTTTGGGAGGAAACTTCTTTTTACGTTTAGTTATAGATATTTCGCTGTCTCCGGAATTAATGGAAATTGTGTCCGCTTCTTCATCTTTAATTTTAATATTTTTAATGTCTTCATTAAAGATATTTTCCTTTTTGGATTTTGAGCGAAGTTTACACCTTATAAGGGGTGCTTCGCTATCTTCCGAGCCAATAGAATCTGCGTCAAAATCATCATTGAGGTTACTTTTATCCGGTTCCTGTGGGAAAGTCACTTGTACTGCATTTGAAGGGTCTATTTGCGTTACTTCTTTACTTTTTTCTATGGTTTCCTCATCAGAAGTTTTCAATGTTATTTTATTATCATCATTTTGTTTCACATCTATTGTATCAGCGCTTACGTCTGTACTTTTTTTCGGTTTAGGTGTCGAAGACCCCAAAGCAATTTCCGTTTCTTTCCTTAGAAATTTATCTTTCACAGAAGTAAATGCTTGAGTTATTTCGTCTTTATCATCGTCTAGTAATTCATACGCCGGTGATGGTACGTCATCAACGTCATCTGAAAATTTGTCGGCTTCTTCATTGATTTGAAAACTACTATCGATGTCCGTATATACCATTTTTCTTTCGCCTCTTGTTTTTCTATGTAAGAATTTCTGCATAATATTTTTGTTAAGACTCAAATTCTTTTTATGGTTCCTTTGTTTTGTTTGATCCCTTTCTCTTGGTTTCCTTCTCTGTTCAGGTTCAGAGTTTAATCCTTTAACTAAATTCAACTCTCGCAAATCATCGTTTTTCTTAACATCAGATTTAGAATTTTCTTCATAAAGCCATGCTTTGTACAAGTAGGCTACAATGTCGTCGTGAGTTAAGTCCGGACTTTCATCCATTATTGCATCTTGTCTCAGTTCTAGATATTTGACAAATTCTGCATTTTCAAGGAAATCTGTTTTTTTATTTTTTGATCGTAGTTTACGTTTGCTTTCTGATTTAGTTGAGGTTACGCTGTCTTCTGAGTTAATAGAGATCGTATCAAAATCAATGTCGCCATTCATACGACTGTCGTCATCGTGAAAGCCATTTTTTTTTACCATTTGTGGTCTGGACACAGGTATATGTACCTCATTCACAGTATTCATATCAACCTCTTTCACATTTAAATGACCATTAATAGGTCCATTTTTTGTAATACTTTCAACAATATCACGATTTGGGATTTCACCACTAATTTTATTATTACAAAAATCAAATTGATTACTACTTTGTACTTCATTGTGCTTTTTTAAGTCAATAGATTCACTAGTTATTTCATTTTGTTTTTCATCTTCTGATGCACTTTCTGACACGGAATCCGACATCAGCGGAAATCCATAATCGTTTACTAAATTAGTTTCTTTACTCAGTACTTTAGAAGGCACATCATTTGTTACTTCAACGTTAAAATTGTCAGTACTTATACTACTATCAATTTCAATGACAACACTCTTTTTAACAGTCACAGCAGATATTGAATCGTCATCAATATCATGTTGAGTATCTAGTATGCTATCATCAGTAAGAGGAGCTTCACTCAAACATCGGTTGTCATCAGTCTGACTATCAGTGTGACTATCAGTCTGACTATCAGTTTCATAATCAGGCTTATAATCGCTGTCTTCATCAACAGACATGAAGCTTGGCTCATCTGCAACTGAATCGTCATTTATCATTTCGTCTTGAGAGTCGGCAGAAAGATTTTCTGGTTTATGTTGAGTAGTGATACCTTCGTTTTCGGTGTGACTTCCGTCAACAGCTGTCTGACTGTATTGGTCATCAAATGAATCGTCATAAACAGGACTTATCGCTTGATCCGTATTCCTTACAGTATCTGGGGTATTAGTACGTTTTTCAGAATTTCCTTCGATGATTTCATCGGTGTAAAAAGATACCTTTGCTCCTCTTTCCCCTTTTGTTCTATTGTTGTTGCTTGAAGATGTTCCTGTACTTAAAATGCTGTCTTGACTATTTTCATACATACTACTCTCATCTGCCGAAGATTCACATGATCCATTTACTGTAGTCAATGTTTCTATTGGCGTCTCTGGTTTAGAATCATCTTCGTTTACTTTAGATTCTTTGTCTTTTTCAATTTTAGGAGTCGGATTTTCCACTGGAGCTGTGTTGCAGGTAAGTTCCTGACAAGCAAAGTTCTTACAACTATCAGTATCTGTAGAATTGTGATCCAAATCCGTGATTTCTATAACATTTTTACTATAATCATGTTCATTTTGAAAAGGCATCAAATTTGGAGTTTCGGCCATAGATCTTCTTAAACTATAAGGCTTATTTACTGCAACCGTAGACGAACTTTTCTTTTTTTTTGAACTTAACATTTTTGATCCCTTTTTTTCTTCACCTTTTGCTAATACCGCTTTGTTAGGACCGTTGGGCATAGCCAGGGTTTTCTCTGGAGTTTTGGACTTTGCTTTCAAAAGCCACCTGTCCATATGGGACTGTCTTTGAATCTTGGTGTTGCCTGTTTTGGCCGCCATATCATCCAAACAAGCGCTAACAACATCGAACACGTCCAAAGGCTTGTTCCCTGTCCTGTTTCTAGAACGCTCGGCATTTTCTGTTTTACTATCTTCTTCTGAAAACAGGCTGTCATACAAACTCTCGCTCAACGACACGTCGCTGTCTGTCCTACTGATTTTCCCGCTCTTTTGTTGCTTCGCTTTTGCTGCTCTAGTTTTTTCTAGCAAGTCGTTGAAGATGTCTATTCTCAGTCTCTTTGGTTCTCTTAATAGCATCTCTGCTTCTTCTACTGAGGTATCCCATGAGGCTTGTCTTTTTTCTGACACGAAAAACGCTGCATAGTGTTTGGGGTCTCTTTTCTTGTCCTAGAAAAGAAGAAAAATATTACCGAGGATTTACTTTATTGGTCATCACGAAAATTAATTTCGAAAAAGATATAATTTATTTATTACTTTATGCACAAGGACAAAAAACTGACTTAATGCCTTGGGCATTTTCTGCCAGTCTACCTTGGGTGATGCGAGAGACAATATACAGTAGGTGCAATAACAGAAAAAAGACTAGAAATTATTTATAACTAAAGCATAATTAAATAAATAGTTTAATAGTTCTATATTAATATCCAAAACAAAACAAAAGATAGGTATTAAAGATAGGGAGCATCAACGAGAACCCCCATAATTTCAAGGTATAATAAAAAATCAATTTACTCATATCAGTTCAGGAGATAAACTAATGTCACATACATACATAAAATCACGCCTTTTTCTCGTGGGTAGACTGAAAGTACAGAACGTCATCTGCTACGATCCTTACATACTCCTTTCGTTTTGTCCACATTCATAAATCTAGCCATACACGCAAGTAATACGCCGCAGACTCTTCTGAAGGATAAACAGACTCCAAAGATAAACAAAAAACCTCACCTCAGGTGTAAAACTTCCCCGAACGCTTTCAAACTCGAGCTGTCCTAGGTACCTGCGGAGCATATTGTCGACGATCCAGCCGCGACGACCGTTGTCTCCGAAAAACGTCACGTGAATGACGTCACGTTCTATGCGCCCGAATACTATGGAAGACGCAAATAAAAGAAGGTTAGACTTGGATCTGCATGGTAAAATATAAGTTTTTTTTTTTACTTTATGGATTTGCTGTCATTTACTCATTGCCAGTTTGTGAATTGTGTAACATAACATCACGCCTATAATGCCCAAAGGGCTATGCAGGTGTATTGTGTAATCGATAATTATTTTATTTAGGTATAATATAACATTTTTTTGTGAATTTTGAGTGCTACATTACATTGAAGGATTCCACTATACTAGAATTTGACTACTACTAATCATATGAGAAACTGGCAGTTTTTTGGAATTCAAAAATTTCACTAACATTTTTTATGGTTCAAAGAATGTACAGAAACTATAAATATTATTTTATGTCCTAATCATCTATGTAGAGTGTAAAGTTCTGTGGTTATTGCTAAGAGAATAGGCAGCATAATATTAATTTTTGTAGAACTACTGTTGTTTTGTTGGTCCCGGTAAAGAATAAACCATCCTTCTTTTTTTTGTAGAAGGGAACACAGCATTATGCATTTATGTCTAATGGGTAACATACCAACATCTGCATTCTATGTTTCACTTGTGACAAAATAAACAAATTAAATTAGAATATTTTGACACTATTTTATTTTTGCATCAAGTGTTTCGAGGGGGGCACGATTGCAGAGCCAGAATACAGGAATAATATTATATTAAACAGCAGCAAGCATTATGTAATGATAAGCCAATAACTGAAGTCAAATTTGATAACAATAACATCGCAAGGATGTAGATTATTGCAATATCAATTCAAAATAATTAGAAGTTTTATAAATGAATACATAGAGAAGGTTTCTTTTTATTTTACCTTATTATTGGTATAGAATATTATACTCCAGGTTAGGCACTAACTACACTATAAAGAAAGAATAATAGAATATTGAATTATTATATCCAAACTGCAAAGCACATGCTAACTAAAGGAAGTTTATATAAATATATACCTAAACATAACTAAGTATATAAAAAATTATTAAATGACTGATTGTTTATTATGCCACAAGTGGGAAAAATGAATAAATATGCAACTGTTAGGGGCTTAATTCTCAAATTATTGCCTTTTTATCAAAAAGGCAGTTTTTGATACTTACACTTCTTTTTAACAAAAATCCCACTATCGGGGTCTCTGGTGACAAGAGAAGGCCAGTAAGGATAGGTCCCCATCCTGGCCCAGGCCAAATCCCCAACTTGATAGGGACATTTAGCTTCCATATCAAACAGGTCACTCTTGGATGGAGTTTTATTATCCTTTGGCTCTCTCTTCTTCTTTTTACTGTCAAAGTCCAGAGTTTTGACTACAGAAGAATTGTCCACAAATCCGTTCTGCTGGTTTCCAGAACCTAGGCTGAACCTCTCAGAGGACCGTTCTAGAACATTATTTAAATGAGTACTGGAAGACTTGTTAGCACTTTTTACTGGTGAGAACATGTTCTGGACAAAGGCCACATTCTCATCTGACTCTCTATTTTGGATGAGGTCCTTTCGTATATAAACTTTAGGGAATTTCTTAGCAGGAGACGGGCTAGTTCTCTGTACCTCCTCAGTGCCAAAACGGCTCAATGAAATGTTTTCTTGGTAAATATTCTCTATTTGATTTTCCAGGAAAGTTTCTTCACCAATTAATTTTGGTGGTTCAGATCTTAATGGAGAATTTGATGCATGCATCCTATACACAGGGGACTGAGTCTTCACTGGTGACTTTTCGGCCAGTGGTGACTTTAGTTCTGTTTTTACTTTCTTCAAATCAGACTGTTCTATTTCAGTCTTGAGCCTGCGGGCTCTGCCATAGCGGCTGGTACTAGTGCCATCACTAATAGACACCGGAGAAGTTATTCTTGATGTCAAGCTAGTTTCAAGTTCCCGCTCAATAAGGGACCTCTTCTTTGGTTTTGTTCTGACAGTCAGCGGACTATCAGATGCCTTTATGTCATCAGAACTAATGTTATCCTCTGATTCATCCATTGTGACCTCTTTCGCTCAATCTAGCGTTCTATGCGTCTGACGTAACAAAATAGAACATCGCAAGTATCGCCACAAATCACGAATATTTTATTTAAATCCCATTTTTATAAGAAAAATACAATGCGAAATGTGACGACAAACCAAGATTTACAGGTTACGCCCGTCCAAGAGCGTTGCACTTGGTTTTCTGAAACAAAAGAATCGAAATGAAGTTTCGTTTTTCTCATGAAATAGGTTAATTCAATATTTGAACACAATATCATGTTTTTTATGTGAAAATGGATAATTTTATGAATGAAAATACAAAATGTCGACTCACCTCTGCCTTATTCAGTATAGTCGCGTCAGTGATTGCAATTTGCACGAGACAAATCGACAGATTGGCGGTCTCCTTGGTGCATAATTGAGCCACAGTACATCGAAAACTTAATATCCTTTTTTACACAACGATGTTTCCAGATATAATTGTTCCAACACCAGATTCAGAATCGTTTTATCACACAGAAACAAAAACTTTAACAATAATCGTCAGCGCTCAAATATCGTTCGAGCAAAGTCCCAATTTGTTACGAGAAAGCACCCAGTAACACTGTCAAACACGCGCCATCATTATTCCATTCGATGAATTTAGCGGAACCAGCCCGCAGTCAGCATTACTGCGCTTTCCAGAAACGTTATCACAAATTATCTCACGAATAAAACTATAAGCACTGATTAAAATGCATTCAATTTAAAATTACAAATGAAAATAAGTTCCGCCACAGGAATACCGACGCTCTAGTGCCGCGAAAACACATGAATACATTTTGTTTGTGTGTGTAAGAATACAACGATAATTTTTGTGTTGAATATAACACACATGTTTAGAGTTTCACACAGTTCAATGGCTTCGCTTATCACAAACTGTTTTACCGACGCTTTCAAAATAGTTCGTTTTTAGGGTTCCGTAAAAAATATGAAAACAAAACAGCAACAAAAAAATATTTTTAGAATTAATATTATTACTTCAAGATTTAATAATTAATGAGAGAGATAGTCTTTTTTCAGTTTAGTATTCATGATTCCAGTTTGTTGTCATTTCTAAAATGTACCTACCTATATAAGGTTGCGTCCAGATTAAGTAATCTTTTACAAAGCTTTTGCTATTTAACACGTCAAAATCATACAACATTGCTAACCTCTGTAATGAAACATGTTAAATAACCATGTTTAATTGTTTGTTTACAAATCATGGAAGCCAGTCATGGCAAAGTATTCAACCAATGCACAATTGCACACATCGTTACGTTACAGTGTCTCTAAGCAGCTATATCATCATCATTCTCTCGCTTTTTTCCCAATCCATTTGGGCTCGGCGCAGCATGTCTTCTGCTTCCATACTTCTCTATATTACTCATTATCTCATCCATCGTTTCTTTGGTTTTTTCCATCCACAGCCATACTCTAAACTTTCCTCACAACATTTTCTGCATCACATGCCTATAACAGTATCAGTAGTAGTTTATAGCATACTAGCTAATACCCGCGGCCTCGCTTCGAATTCGAGCCTATTCGATACAAACAAACAAAAAAATCTTTCTGATTATAAAGAATAATAGTGTAGAGAGTAGAGAAGTATAAGTAGTACTTTGTATAGTAGTAGTTTGTTTAGGTTGTAATTATAAGTACTGAACCCCAGAAATCATTACGAAAACTGATTTAGATAATCGTAATGATAGATAAGTGTCTATGGTCCAGATTTGCAACGAACATTAGAAAAAAAATGAATAAAACCGCCTTAATTTACACTAAACATAAGGTTATCACTATACAATTTATCAATATTAGCGTTAAACTTCTACAGAAGTAAATACGTAATTAAATTAAACAAATTTTGAAAAAAATAAACCATAGGCAATGTATCAGCTGGTATCTGTCTTCTCATCAATGTCACATTCCAGCTATCACTGTCATTGTCAGCCAAGCTAACGCAAGTGTCAAATGTAAACGTTGAAGTAGAATTCATGAAATCGAAATTGATTAATGATTTCCTCAATTTAATAAGTATTAAAACAATCAAATAAAAGATGTCTGTAGCTAAAGTGACTAAAGAAAACATCAAGTCCGAGCCCGTTGCGTACAGCGACGCTGCGCTAAGGAACAATGCTGTGGTCGTCGAATATTGTAGAACGTCCATGGCTGCGTTGTCCGGTTCCACTGCTGGTAATACATTATTTATTGTAACAGAATATTCTCAGCTCTAATTAGATAAGAATATTTATTTAACACTTCAAGCACAAAGTACAGAGGCGGACATTACAGTAATAAAAAGCCATAGCACACTTTACTTCTTAGCCTGTGGAGCCTAACCTTTTGTTTTAAGTAGATTTGTAGGAGTGTTCAACTGTGATTGCAAACTCTATTAATGTGCTTCGAACACGTATTTTTAAATAACAAAATCACAGCGGTACTTTCTTTATGATGCTACAGAATGACATCGCTATTAATTCCAAATAATTTGAAGATTGTGGTCTCACCGTGATTTATAGAAACTGACAAATCTAAGCTATCTTAAAAACATGATATGATTAACTTTAACTAATTAAAGTAATTGAGTGCATGTATTAAATATCACAATTATTAATTAAACAAAAAATTGTACACAACTAAAACCATTAAGAGTCCATAGATGACACAAAAATTTGAAACTACTATACTGCCGTGCTAAACGCAAAACCGGTATCACAAGAAAAGCCATTCACGAGAAAATTAAAGTTTTGTAAATATTTGATATACACATTACGGATCGTTTTTTACTTATTAGGATGTTTTATGTTTTAAAATACATAGATACTGTTATTTGGCTTAGTTCATTAGGTGCATATTTATTTAAGCTATCCGATGCCAACCATTTTTATTAGATACCGCTTTTTAGCTTAGCACGGCAGTATAAATAGGTGGTCATATCTCTACTGACTGACATATTCTGTTTCTAGGAAACATTCAATAGTCCATCATTTATTGTGTAATTACACCATTGTGTACTTTTACTACTAAAACTCTTTAAATAACAACACTTCAACTTTTTAATTTCTCACTTTCAGGTGTCCTAGGCCTAACAGGTCTCTATGGGTTTGCCTTCTATGTCTTCGCAGTCGTCAGCCTATGGGTGATGTTCATGGTCAAGACAGGACCAAACTGGAGAAAATACTATGTCTCCAGACAAAGCGTACTGACCAATGGATTCTTTGGAGCCCTGTTCACTTATGTTTTGTTCTGGACTTTTATTTATGGGATGGTACATGTTTATTAAGGTTATGTTAGTTTGTAAGCATATTTTTAGACAAATTGGGAGTTGAGGTTAAAACTGCTATATGAGTTTGGGCCTGTGTTGAGGTGGAAGCGCCAAGGTAGCCTGCCAAATTCAAATTCATGGGGGATCCGTCACACAGGGTATCCTAGTATGGACGCCAGTCTCTCACAAAGGAACATATATTATGCATTTTGTTTAAACGTTATTGTTTTAATTATATTTATTATAACTATGTGAACCTTTGTGAAGAGAGAAAATGAAGATATTGTATATTGTATTGTAAATTTTCTTATGATTTTTGGAATTTGCAGGTCAGTGTCAGGGTGTATGTTTCACAAAATATGATTCGCGTACATAGTAATAATGTTGGTGCGCCTGCCAAAACCATTATGTGCCTTAGATGGAGTAAGGCACATAAAGGTTTTGGCAGGCGCACAAATAAAATCATCAATACAACTCTAAGTTCATTTAATTGCAACCATTGAACTTTGTTGCATGAAAAAGTAATTTAATGGGATCATATAAACTGAGTGTTGTATTCATCATTTTGATGATTATAATTCTGTAAATAAATACATGCTAAAGTCGCAAATCATTTGTTTTGTTCAACGCCTGACACTGACCTGTAAATTTAAAAAAATATGAGAAAATGTTCACATTTACCCTGGCGTTTCCCCCTTAAGGATTTGTCTAAATAGTTCGGACAAAGTCCCATGCGGCTATGGCCATGGACACCTCCATACAAATACAGTTTACTGATTCTGTCCCTGTCCATTGTCTGGTTCCGCTTCTGTAATTTGAACATACTGATTGACCAAACTTTTAATCAGGAAACATTAAAATATGAAAATTAAGTAAATTCCATTCCCTTTATCCATATTCATATTCATTTAATCATCAAATATAAGCTAACAGTTTACACCAAACCGCTTATATCACTTATTTATTTTTATTTTTCACTTAGTCTGAGATTTATCAAGCATACTACGACCTTATTTAAGCTACACAGAGGTGCAGATACTGTTAATGATAAAATTGATTCAAAAAGCTTGATCATTTTCGTATATCCATATTCATATGCTGTACCTACATCTAAAGCTATGGTATTGCCCTATTGGGACAATATTTAAGGCCAACCATTTGTTACAAACGTTTCTCAGCCAATAAGTGGAATATAATTTAAATTTAAAACATGTTTCAATTTTTTAAGATATATTCATTTGTTTAAAATCGCGTTTAAATGTATAAGAATGTTGGTTGTAAGCTCAACACTGGTGTTTAAAGTATGATTTAATTTATAATGTAAGTAATATGATATAATTGTTTTACTGAATAAAATGGTTACATGTTAATTTCAATCAGTATTTAATTTCTTCAAATGTTTCCTCGATAATACACAGATGGCTCTATGAGCAAGTTTTATATCTTTCTTTGTAAAGTCGGGAATTAGTGCGCGGCCCAGCACGTGTAGCATAACTATACAAAATGACTGATTGTAAAAGAGTTCTATCGTCGAAAACATGGCAAATGTAGGAAAGAAATGTTTCTATTCTTCAGCCGACAAAAGTCTACAACGTCAAGCATGACAATTTTTCTCTACTTTTGAGACTTGGGTGAAGAAACATTTCTTCTTAATAAATGTCCAATAGACATCACATCGGACCTAGACAAGATTCCTTTTATTACTTTTCTTTGTGTTTATTGAACTATATTGTTTTTTTTTTAAACATGTCGGGTTCCTACCGAGATTTTACCTACCTAGATTTTATCAGACAATGGCTAATGCCCGTCTTCACTAACACTAGGTGTCACCTAATTCAATGCCTAATGCCCGTTTTCACCAACACTAAGAGACACCTAACTCAATACCTAATGCCCGTTTTCACCAACACTAAGAGACACCTAACTCAATACCTAATGCCCGTTTTCACCAACACTAAGTGACACTTAACTGACTACCTTTCCTGTTTTCACCAGCACTGAGTAACACTTAACTGAATACCTAATGCCGGTTTTCACTAACACTAAGTGTCACCTGATTGACTGCCTAATGCCCATTTTCATTTTTAACCAACACTACACGACGATCGAGCCACACACACACACACACCAACTAGCACATCACACACACTAGGTACACACACACAGCAATGGAAGTAGCTACGCATAGTTTCACGAAGGTAAAAATTTGAGTCTACGTGTCGCCCCATGCTCGGGCAGAAGACATGGCAAGTTGTATAAAAAGAGCTTTGTCTATTCTACGTAGAATAGAGACGGAATTGGTAGTGAAAATGTATGTAACACTTAAGTGGTAACCGTATGTGCGTTGATATATTATATTTTAACAATATTTTGATTGAAAAGAGTGTCCATGGAGTTTCTTGGCCATTCTTCTCCATAGAGATCTACGCTTTGGAATGGGCACGTTATTATGCCTTGTGTCTGTGACTGTAGCTTAGCCTTCTTTGTTTTTCTGACATTCAAGTGCCTGTAATGGTCTAATTGAAATAAATGGTTTTGAGTTTGAGTTTTATACTCCACCCATAGAAATCAAAAGATACAAATAAATAAGATGCTCCATCCTATAGTTTATCAAAAACCTTTCCATATTAGCTTGGTAACTCAATAACGATGCTGCTTTGGTCTCCGTAATCAAATTGACCTAACACTCGGAGCATGTTTTCGCATACAGATTCCTTGCAGTGAGTTAACAGATTATTTTGAGTCGTAAGGATACAGATTCCGTTCGTGAGAGATTTTTTAGACCCAGAAAAAAATTGTTTTTTTTTCTCGTGTGGTTGGAAAAGCATTTTACTACCGACAGATGGCGTTCCTGTTCACATCTCGTTTTCTACTTACATAAATAAGTACGTAGTCGATACGTAATCGTTTACGATAAAAAATGTTTCCTCGTTTAATAAAGTTTAGCTGCAGCAGCCCCACGCTATTAGTTGTCTATGAACCAGCACTGATTTCTTCGTATGTAATATCCGTCATCTTCTTTTCCAAATAGGTTCTACAAATCAGTGTCGTGCCTGTAGAATCTACGTCTTCAACTCCTCCTACCTACTAGTACGTACGGTACGTAGTCGAAACAGTCGCTTGCGCTAAAAGTCTTTTCCGCTTTTAACAACGATAGACAACTACTAGCTTGAGTCTACTGCCAACCTGAAGCTATTAGATGTCTGTCAACCAGCCGATTGCCGCGTTATTGCTAAAAATACACACGAAATCTCTTATAAACCTATATCGTCGACTCTTCCTTTTTTAGTAACGCTACGTAGTCGTCGCGTAGTCGTGTCTACTAAAATACTCATCGTCATTTAATAAAGTTTAGTTGCAGTAGCCCCAAGCTATTAGTTGCCTATCAAGCAGCCGATTGCTCAGTAATTGCCGACACCTTCTGTACGTAGTTTATAACTTCGGGAACTGATTGAATTGGGTTAATACTTACTCTATAGATAGAGGATAGTGTTTAACTTCGTGGGCCGTTCATTTAATTTTACGAAAAGGGAATTGATACCTAAGTACGTAGGTAGTATTGTGTGTGTTTATAGTTTGAAATACCTAAATTTGGTGGTTTACTAGATCAAGCTAGGATAGTACAGCTAGGAATTATGATTCCTTACATAGGTTCAGTTTTTTTTTCCTAGCCTGCCTTATCCCACTCCTGGGGAAAGACCTCCTTCAACTCTTTCTATTACTCACGAACCCACGCGTCCTCCAAAAAAATGATTAAAATAGGAACCAAAACAAAATCACAATACTGTGCTTCGAAGTACCTATGAGAGCATAGAAGTTTAACAAGGCTATTGTGTTAAATACACACCGTACAGGCGTTCTATCAGTTATGTTAATTCTGTTCCCGTTAAAGTCAAATAAAAGATCGAAAATCATTCCCGGTTTTAATTAAAACGAATTTAGATTCCAGGTACCTATCTGTCTACCCACATACTCTCGATTAAACAAACTCAATTTTAAATCAATAAAACAAATGACGTTAGTGAATTTTTCCCTCTACCCGCATCTGGTAATGTGGACTCAACAGGAGAACGAGAGCTGAGCAAATATTTGTAGAAGCGCGGCAAATAATTGTCCACAAATTGTTCCCAAATGAACGTTTAAATTAATTGATTTTACAATTTACACTGCAATGTTTATTGTCCTACAGTTTGTGGACCCCAGTCCCCACTTGATGAAGAAATGTTCAATTGTAAGTGAACTATTTCTCTACTTCTCTTTTATTTTGAGGGGGAATAGCGTTTTAACGGCTTTTACATAGACAATAGAGGTATACGATACGATGGTCCACGACGGTTCCTTTCTTCGGGATTAAGACTAAGTTCTTTTACTTTTATCTTTCTTTTGAGAAAAAACGCACCCACAATACAAGAGATTCCTAGTGTGGGGACACTAGGAATTTCTCTTGTATTGTGGGTGCGGTCACAAACATTTAAACTCACATACACAAGCACTAACTGTAGGCCATATAAATATTTGTTCTGTGCGGCAATCGAACCCGCAACACACAGCGCAGCAGTCAATCGGTCACTCACTGCGCTAAACGTGCCGTCCTGCCAGGTTCCGGTTTTTCTTAATTAAAAGACACACATTTTCAAGTTTTGTGTACTTTGTTCGTTAATAAATTTGGAGAAACTGATTGTGGTTGGGAATACCGAAGGCAAAAGATCGCGCGGTCGTTCACCAACAAGATGGACCGACCAAATTAAAGACTCGTCATCCAACACACGGTTCTACACGGTTGTAAGAGATGCGCTGGACAGAAACCGGTGGAGGCAGATCATCCGCTCCAGATGCAACTCCAATGCTGACCACGATCCTCAGACATGAGGGACCGATCCCAGAGAGAGTACTTTGTTTGTTAATACCTTACCTATTCTCTCTTAGTGCTCTCCGTTTTATTTTTCTTTCATTCGTCTTTCCGTAATAACATTTAAAAACAGTTAAAAGCACCCAATAACAGTATCAACTACACGTTTTTTCTTTTAATTAACCGAAAACCCCGTTCTAACCCCCGTCTCATGGCAATTTTGGGTAGCGTAAATTGACGGCGGCCTCCAAACTGCGGTCGTTGGTAGTTAGCCGCTTTTAAACGAGTACTTTGTCTCAGGTGCTTTTATTAGACAGGCTCAACACGATACCTAGGCTGAAAGGCCTGGGAGGTCTTATTTATTAGTCGTTAGGTTGGTTAAAGGCCTTTAGGCACCTGTCCTTAGTCCTACCACAGACGATTAGCGAAAAGCGTGTTGGCGTGCAAGGAGAAGCGAGTTTGTAGTTCTGAGATTTTGTCGCTGGTCTGAACTTCGAGCGAGTGCGTGAGTGCAATGGACGACTGCCCAGTCAATCACTTTCTATTCAAAGTTCCAACTTTTTCACATTTTTTTTTTAAATACATGTTTTTAATGTTCTATCTTTACTTTAAATAACTACACGATACCCCCGGTCATATGTGAGTGGCAACCAATATGGCAACTACGTCATGTGAAACCCGGTAAAAGTAAAACCCGGGAACGGCCCTGTACTATTCCATGATATCCATGCACAATGTTTGGTGTGCGTTGCATCTAGCCCTACCGTATAACGTTCACGTTCACCCCAAAATAAGTAGTTTCCCAGAATTTTTTTTAGCGTAAACTTACTTAGTTTGACATACCAACAGATTTTTTTATTGACGGCTTCGTGGAAGGTCCGTTTACACCTTGTATTTAACTGACGTGGAACTAAGTAATATCTTTTCGTTTCTTGAGCGAGAAAATTGTCGATAGTCGCTTCCTTCTTCGTCAGCGGTGGAACAGGAGCCTAAGTGTGAGTGTACGGTATGTGAGTCATGCGGATAAACCTAAAGTAAGGTGATAGGTTTTGATGTGGCTTGCTGTTTCGTTAGCGTGAGGTTTGGGTAGCAATCGCACTGACTGACATGTCCCTAATTATATTGTGATGACAGCTAGACATTGTCCTAAAACTGACTGTACTTATGTACTACACCGATGATCTACTACTTTTACACTTATGCTCTAAGTAATAAGGCTGAAAAGTAGTCGACCGTCAGTCAACTCGGTAGGAACTGTTCAATACAGTATGTCGGGTATAGATATAGGTCAGCTTTTGCTCGCGGATTTGCCCGCGTGAAGGTCGAAAATTAAACTATGGGACCATAAGTACTTACTACCGGGATAAAAAGTATCCTATGTCTTAATCCCTGGTCATGGTCTACTTGTGTGCCTTTCATCGTAATCTGTTCAGCCGATCATCATCAGCCTATAATGTTCCCACCACTGGGACACAGGGAATGAGCTATAATACCCCACGCGGGTCCAGTGCGGATTGGTAGATGTCACATGTCTTCGAATTTTTGTTTCTAGGACATGCCGGTTTTCTCACGATGTTTTCCTTCACCGTTTTTGAAAGCAGTGGTGATGAAATAAATTACACAAAGTAATGCGCGCCTGCCTGGGTTCGAACCCACGACTTACTGTTCGTAAGTCGGGGTCGCTACCACTGGGCCACCGCTGCTCTCAGCTGCTGCGTTCAGCCGATAACGCGACTACTTCACCTTGGATTGGGGAAGAATTCTCTCACTCTTATGGTGGTTATCACACGACAGCGCTTGTTCGCGCGGTGAAGCGGCTCTGACGTCGCATTGACTTGCATGAAATCCGGCGATGGCTAACATACTCGTACGTACACCGTTCGACCGCGCGGACGAACAGAGGTCACGGCCACAAAATCTGCTTCACCGCGTGCATCACTAAGCAGTTTTCTGTGGGAATCGCTAGGTACCCCAATTTGGGTCCCGCACGGCATGTTACTTACTTTTCTTTTAGTCGTAATATCAGTAGTCACCCACCTTCTAACCAAATATTATCATTTTTCACATAGAACTATCTTCCTTAAAACTGTTAGGCAATTTAAATTCTCTCACATGTAGGTACCCCTTTAGCTATCTTTCAGCAGTATCCATAAACTCTTCACGATATCAAATCCAAAACTATCCATTCAAAAGTTTATAATACCCACAAAGCACTTAGTGAACGTAAGGACAGACAGATTTACTGCGGGCCCAGACGCGGCACAGTTATAGCAACAATTTTTCATTGATATCGTCTTTATTTCAAAGCTGCAAGGGCTGTTTTGGTAGAGCAAGTGTTGACTGCTGCGTGCACATTTTTACGTCGCGTATACAGCTTGACATCAGCCGGATTTATAGTTTCGCTGTGGCTTCGCTTGAGATGTGAAGCCGTTAACTGTGTGTGACAGACTTTATTGTGGCATAGTTGGAGCGATTAGGAGTCGTTCGGTTATTTCTGGAGGGAAATACAGTATGATGCTTGCTTTTCTTGATAAGCCGGTGCGAGTTTACTTTAACATCTTATTTGTAACTTAGTGTTAAACCGCCTATCTAAGAGTCGGTATATGACGAATTAGGTGACGAAAAACACTCGGCAATCGGTTCCAAAGCTATGGTGGCTAAACCACTTCTATATTTTTGTTTTTTTTCAATATAGAACGCATTTTCTTACCGCCATAACTTTTGATAGCATGCTCGCATTTCCTGGCAATGAGATGGTAATATCCTTTTTTTCGAACGAACAGCCTCATATCAAATCAAAAGTGAGGTCGATCGGTAGCATAATAATATGCTACTGATTGTGTGTCCATTATCAGCATAAGTAAATATGCCTGTAGGTATTACCAGTCTAAGGTGTTCCACTACCCTGCCAGGGCTGCGGGACTGTTCGAAAGAGATACCGCGGCACTGGCACAAAGGGCGAGGAAGGAACATGGATGGGTTTTAGTTAGTACAAGTCTTACACTCCCTTCCACTCTGCCCAGAGCGGGAGAAGTCATTTGATGATTTCCCATCCGAAAAAAAAAGGTGTTCCACTACAGCGGTCATAAGGACGTCGGGAACTTTAACTGACATTTTTTTAAATTTATTTAGAGGGCTTTTACCGCTGAGCGAAAACGTCGTCCTGTATCAACAGTACGTCTAAAACTAACAATTAACTATTTTAAAACAAAACCTGCTAATTTGTATGAAATCCGAGCTTGTTTCGATAGAGGACAAGCCAGGATTGCAACTGATATTTGTTGAGCTAAATCGACATTCAAATCAGTCGCTCTATATTTAATTTTATCTCCCAAACCTAACTTTAAATTAATATTTCCGCGCTCAAATGTCACTAAAATAGTGTCGATATCAAATGATCAGGGTGTGACATCCTCGTTGAAAATCATTTCATATTCAGCATAATTTGGCGACCCATTTCAGTCTTGGTAACAGTTTGTGTCAATTTATGGCTGGGAAATCCATTTTGATGGAGATCATTGTGGACTTTTAGAGGATTAGTTTTACTATTTTACATACAACAACGTTTGCCAGAAATGTGTGGTTATATTTCAGGATGTGATTAAGACCATCAAACTGAATAACTTCCTTAATAGGGGTGGACCCATGAAGAAAGTTGTACAAAGGAAATCTTGAAAAAAAGTCAGCTGTCTTGTACAGAACTTCAATATCTACTCGACCCAAATGTATGGGAGAACTGTTTTTTTTCGCGATTTCTATGGTGGTCCCATGAAGAAAGTTCTTCAGGTTGATGATCTGATTCAGACCCTGAAATATGATCACACATTTCTGCCATACGCTGTAGCACACACACAGCTAATTAAGGCAATTAAGTTTGGCAATTTAGGTATGTTTCTTGAGTAAAAAAATATGATTCTAATGCAACGTCGATGACTGTCTTGTCACTAATTGTCTTATCTAAAAACAAACTGAGCTTAGGTTGGTACGTCCCTAAAACTATGCTAACTAGGTATTATTATCTCGGTCTGTTTGTTAATCCGTCAGTTAGATTATCGAAAAATATTGGATACGGATTTTTGTTTTATCAAATTAATAAAATCTGACGAAGATAAAAAGCATCAATGATCATGAGGTTTGTGACGTCACTTTGCAAGTAAAAGTGTACTGACATTGTGACGTCACACGAGTTTTCGACACACTGTATCATCTTCATTTTTTATTTACATGAAAAATGAAAAAATGCGTGTTCAATTTTTTTTGTAAATCTATCTGCCGGACTAATTACATTTTTTTGGTAAGCTACCCTATTATTCGGGCTATCATCATCTGTCTAGCCTTTTCCCAATTATGACAACTGAATACGAGAATTTAACAGACAGCGATTGCTTATCTGACCTCCAAAACCCAGTTAGTACTGGGCAATACGGTAACCCTTCGGTAAGACGTGTATTGAGGGCAAGGCTATTTATTACCTTCAACTGGGGCCCTACCAGACATCGTGGTAGCTACTGAGAAAATTCTAACAGAAAAACCCAAAATCACCCAAGTCTAGGCGTGCCAGGACCTCACGCTCAACAGTGGCGCTCTCGCGACCACTAGACCAACGAAGCAGCATGTCCTTTACCTTGGTTCTCATGAGGATCTCTTCATTTTTTATTGGATTGAACAGGAAAACTCCAATGAAAGCCATCTTCATTGCACAGATCCCTTAATCTTCAATTTCGAAATTGTAGCTGCGTGTGATAAAGAAATGATAATATTTGATTATGGTAAGTAGGAGGCATGTTACCGAATATTGGATCTGGATGAATCACTTAAATTGCTACGTATATAAGGTTTTCTTTTGCTTGGATACATACGGACGATCCTTCAATTGTTGATAGGGTGAATGACCGGTTCACCATGGAAGAATAGACAGAGAATTTTGAGATTTATTCAGCTAAGACCTAATAGTCTAGCTTTTGCGATTGCGATACAGTGATCTCCAAAGATAGAAGGTTCTCTAGGCAAGATACTTAGGTCCACCAAAAATACTCTAAAATCTTCTGAATCATGTCTTGAGTTCATTTTAATTATTTAGATAAACTTTTGTGTTGGTAGTTGATTAAGGTTTTTTAAGTTAACTTCCAAATAAAATATTGGTAGATACTTATTCATCTGTAAACGATTAGGCTTGAAACCGGTACCAACATTGTTGGAAAAAGGCTTGGCAGATATTGATGATGACCAGGGGGATGTGTGGAGTTACACGAATGGATAAAATAAGGAATGAGTACATAAAAGGTAGTCTGAAAGTGGCGCCGGTGACTGAAAAGTTGTGTGGTAATCGGTTATCGTGGCATGGATATGTGATGCGGAGGAATGAGGATAATGTAGTGAGTAAAATAATATAATATAAACTTTTATAACGTTGCGTATGAATGTAGATGGCTAAGAAGATGAGGAAGACCAAAGAAACGATAGATGGGCTGTGTGAAGGATGATATGGCTAGAAAAGAGGTGACTGCTGAGATGACGAGTAATAGAGAAGTATGGAAGAAGAATATATGTTGCGTCGACCCCAAATTAATTGGGACGAAGGTCATGAAGCCTAATTCTGTAACTACGCAGTAAAAATGTAGGTGACATTCAATTTCGATCACGTAAATCTAGGGCTGTCACAGAAAATAACTAATCGGAAAATTCATTCAGAATTTATGATTTTTGAATATCTTGGTGAAGGCTGAGGTCATGATTTAATTTATTGATGTAAATGGAAACGATTTGTGGCAATGTGACGCTGAATAAATACGAATCATAAATAAATAATTATTGTAAATGATTCATTATATCATCGCAGTTTCGAACCTGTTATGATCAATCATTCAGGTTGGTTACATGTCACTTGAATAGTAAATTATTTGTTTCTTTTCTGGAAATAATAGGTATAATTATTTCCAACTTTCTACTTGTATTGTATTGTATAACGGGCTGGTGTCCGCAACTCCACGTCCAAGCGCGTATTTTGCGTGCGGGTGGGAAAATTCATTCGATTCACCCTAACTCCCGGAGAAAGGCCAGCAACGCCTTGATGTTGCTGACAATCCCGCGGAGGGTACCTGGGTTACCGAAATACTTTGCCCTGTATGTTGCAACCACTGGGCAGTGCAGATGCACGTGGGCTGCTGTTTCGTCTTCCTCCATGCAGGCTCGGCACAGTGGACTGTCTGTGACTCCTATGACTAAGAGGTGTTTATTAAAAGAGCCGTGACCCGTAATGGCGGCTGTAACTTTCTACTTACAATATACTTAATTTGCAGCTCCATTTCAAATACCAAATTAGTCCGGGACACTTATAGGTGCTGCTCCACTCGAACACAATGTATTTGCCATTGAAATTACAGGTTCTTCAACGTGCCTTTAAGGTCAGCAACTTTAGCACTACTCTTGGTATTGCCGGTTTCATAATTTCTACGGTTACAGTTAAAATGCGTTCTAAAGAATATTCTGAAAGTGGTTTTAATCAACTGGAGTATATATAGCAGTGATGTGATAGCTTACTGGTGTGACCGTCAGACTGCCAAGTCATAGGTCTCGAGTTCGAACCCAAGACACGCACCTCTGATTTTTCGGATATATGTATGTGCGTATTGTAAAATTACCTCTTGCTTTGGTGAAGGAAAACATCGCGAGGAAACCAGTATGCCTGAGAGATATTTCTCGACGACATGTAAAGCCAAGTCAGAGGCCCATGGGCATCATAAAATTCTGATACCGGGTTAGGCATTAACCACACGATAACGAAGAAGATCAACAAGAGTTCCCCTTTACCTCGAAAGAGGAAGGTGTCCCTTAGGCGAAAGCCACTTTACATCCTAACATACCGTCCGTTTAAATTATCAATAGGAAGAAAAGTTGATACCAATACGGATTAAAATATTCAAACTTCAGTTAAAGAACGCGCATAAATCTTTGTGGTCAGTAACACAGACTCTTTGTCCTAATTAACACGATGTGGTTACAAAAACACGGCCATTTGTATGCGTCCCAAACAATTTGCGGGACTTCCCTTGGGTTGCCAACTTACTACTTTAAGCTGATATTCTGCCAGAACTTTTAGAACGCTGTGGTTTACTGTAAATTATAGAGCAAGAACTGCATTTTTCCGAATTCAGAACGATTACAGTGGATCGCAAAAATAATTATACACATTCGTGGTATTGTACAACACTTTGCTTATGATGAAGTTTGAGTTTGATTAGTGGCTCTTCGAATTCATATTATTCCTTAAAAATATAAAAAGAAACAAGCACAGACTTGATATGGAGAGAAGTGTAAGTTATCTAGTTTCTTCTTACTCCTCCGCTGATTTTGGTATTCAGGAGATACAATGTTTGGAAATTCTTCTTCTTCGTCGTCACACTCTTGGCTAGCTTCACACGGATAGCCCTCTGTGCAGAGCGTGCATGGAGGCGGAGGAAACGGTGGCGTGTGCTCCTCGAGTGCACCGGTGTCACCCAGATCCGCAAGGAGACTCTTGGAACACCGAGATCCCTCGCGGATGCCCTGAGAAGACCGGGAAGTCTGATCTGCTTCTGGAGGGAGGTGGGCTGGTTGGAGTAACGGCCACCATGACTCACGCACAATGGTCCACCTTTAGGGACTAAGTGCGGAAACCAAACCCTTAAAAGAATAGAATAGCTTCACAATCCGTCGCCATTCCTCCCTTAGTGTGGCTTTTCTTATACATTCGTGGAGTGGACCATTGAGTGCAGTTTTGACTTTGTCGGTCCAACGCATTGGTGATCTGCCGCGTGCTCTTGTATCTTAAACCTTTCCCTGTACTACAAGTCACTCCACAGATGTGTCTTCTTGTCCAAAGACAGAGAATACGGAGTTGGACGATGGAAAGACGCTGTTTGATTTGAAGTTCTTGGTGGATTGAGATATTGGGTCGGAACTGTGTCCAGGTTATGCCAAGCATTCTTCTCCATCACCACATTTCTAGGGCATCTATCTTCTTTTTCTTTTTCGTAAAGAAATAGTGTAATAGTATTTCCTAGTGATCGCTACTGTTGATTCTGGCTTTCAAGAGATACAATGTTTGGAAATAGTATGACGGAATGTACCAACTCTTTAGCATCCTTTTTTTGGACCCTGCTGCAGGCTTTCTGGTCTCTGGAGAGGGCGTTTTGGCCGCCTGCGAGGGCTTTTTTGGTGCAGGCGCCGCATTTATCACCTGTGCCCACGTAGGCCCAGCTGTCGCAGCGGGCTCCGCCTCCTTTGTCCGCTTATTCGCTGCCAGTGGCGGAACTCTTCAGCATCCTAGGTAAACCATAAAAGTACAATTCCGAAAGCGACAGCAGAACGCAAACCACGCAACTAAACGCAACTATCTACGGAAACGTTTATAACGTCATAGATTTACTATACTATGGATAATCAGTGTGTAGTGTCGCAGTAGTCTTTTAATGCGGCTTTTTGCGGTTTGCGGTCACCTTGTGCTCTTCGGTAGGTAAAGGTATGATTCCGAACCACGCTGCACGCAGCAGTGCTGCCGCGAGCTAGGCAGCAATGTCGCGACAGCAATGTTGCGGCAGCACTGCTGCGCGTCAGTGACACCCTACCGCCGCGACAGACCAGTAGTGACGCGTCTGCCGCCGCAGTAAGAGTAACTGAGGGGCTAAATGCATTTCTGTATCTTCTTGATCTCTGTCATCCCACGACTGTAGCTTATCTCTTAACCTTTTGAATATATCGCTTCTGTCTTTTTGATTTAACTTTATTGTTAACAAGTTTGTCCAAACGTCATTAATTGTTGGTGTTTTGAATATGTATTCGTATTTTTCTGGCTGTGTTAAAACTTGTATTTTATCTTTTCTGTTTATTATTAAGTCTGTTCTTTCATTCCAAGGTTTCCATTGTTTCTCATCTTCGTATAAATAAACGTTGAAGTATTTGCCCTTGTACTCGACTATTATTTTTGAAACCGTTTTTAATCCTAATTGTGCTGTTCCTAGTATTTCCGTATCCCCCTCCTTGTCCAATTCCTTGTATGTGTACACTGTTTGTTGTTTTTTAATTTTTTCTTTAAGTTCTTTCTGCAACGGCGTTTCCCTTTTCGTACCCACTTTAATTACCGAATACGTGAATGTTGACATGTCACCACGAACAGAGCGACACTGCCGCCTTGCTCGGAATCAGTGCGGCAGACAGCACTGCTGGGCAGCACCTTAGTGGCAGCACTGCGGCAACAGCACTTCTGCTTGTTGCCGAGTTCGGAATCATACCTTAAACAAACAAAAGAAACACGAGACAGGAACAAACTATCTTAAAGGATAAACCCACAGGATATAAAAACAAATGGCAAATAAAAGAAGTTTTTATATGTATAGTAAGTAACACAGGATTTGGAAGAACCTTGCTCCTATTTGCGTGCAATCGGGATAGACTAACTAAAACCAATTTATTTCCTTCGAAGGGTAACTGTTCCTTATTTATTAACTTGAAGCCTACTAATACCTTGAGACACGAAGGCTTTCTGTAGATTTTAGAGGTAAAAAAGATCTTTTGTAAAGAGAAAATTAAACAGACTATGATATTTTATGCTATTTATTCGAGTAGACTGCCTCGTTGGTCTAATGGTCGCAAACGCGACTGCTGAGCATGAGGTCCTAGGTTCGATTTCCAGGTCGGGCAAAGTGTTATCGAGTTTTTTCATTAGTAATGTCTTAGTAGTAGCCACGGAGTCTAGATTTGCGCCCGGATGATGGCAATAGGCTCGCCCCCTATCACTTCATAATTGGCGAAATGTGGGTGTACTATTAAGTACACCTCTGCATAGCCCTTCTGGGGATTACGTTATGTTATGTTATCCGAGTAGGTATGGTACCATCCTACTTTGTGACTTGTTGACATGATGACGCATCTAGATTGCCTTTTACAACTGCAAAACCTTGTCAGTTACATGGTAGGGACATTTTCCCAGACGGATGCAAATGCATCCTGTTCTAATATAGTTGACGTTAGGTATTTATGTAAACCTAGTAAAATTTTAAGAAACATGTTTAAAATTTTCATGAAGGATTCGTTTCTTTCCGCCAAAAGGAAGACTTTCTTGCGATCTTTACTTAGAATACAGGAGGGACCTCCTTAAGAATCCTTTTAAGATTATATGAAGTAAAGTCTAGGTAACGCAAAATATCAGCAGAGGAACAAAAATATCAAATGTCCAAAGTTCTATTCAACTCCCCCAATTTTTAAACAAAAACCCATTAACGTCAAAATACAATCCACAAAACAAATCAATTTTCGCTTGGCTGATCGGAACAGTCGGAACCTAGCAAAAAGGCCGAACTTCCGCACATCCGCTGTGTCCACTGATTGATCGGAACTGCCCTGTTTTTACTCACTTAGCTCCAAATATATAACTGTTTTACTACAGCTCCGTGGTTTAACGAATTTTGAACTAGGATTTTTGTACGAACGGACGAACCTAAGGCTCCGCTCAAACGGGCGAACGGTGGCTGTCGCGTGCCACGTCCTTTAGTAGCGCGTAAACGAAGGTGGTCAGTGGCTGCCACGAGTGGTCCGTATTTATTTTTAATTCGTCACCGGTGGCGGGTCGCGGACACTAAGTCGCGACTGGCCATCACCGGTGGTAGCGTGTCGCGGCCACTGAGTCGCGAGTGGTCGCCACTCGCTACAAGTGTGCGGCGATTCCATACAAAAAGTTTTAAAAATCATGTAAACAGCTTGTCGCCAGCCACCGGTGGCGGCCGCCGTTGGCTGGCGACTTATCTAGATCTGGCTCGCGAGGTTATAAACTCAAACTCAAAAGCATTTATTTCAATTAGACCATTACAGGCACTTTTGAATGCCAGAAAAACAAATTAGGCTAAGCTACAGTCACAGACACAAGGCATAATAACTTGTGAAATACTGTAGTTGCCCATTCCAAAGCGTAGATCTCTATGGAGAAGAATGGACAAGAAACTCCATGGACACTCTTTTCAATCAAAATATTGTTACAAAATCTTGGTTACATCATTCATATTGAGATTATACATATATGTGAGAACGATGTAGAAATACGTGCACGTTAAGAGCGTCCAGAGTAAAATATTATATCAACAATTTAAAAACAAAGTAAGTAGCTAAAATAAACCGTGGCAGCTTAGAGATGACCAGTCCCAACCGACAGCGCCCGTTCACGAGCATGACGCATGGATCAGCCCCATTCAGCTCAACCATATTGAAGGAAGCTAAATGACCCGACACACCCGCCACCATCAGCGAGACATTTTAGTGAGCAAGTTATCGACATATGGGACGTGAATACAGCAGTCATTGTGCCGATAGTCGTGTTGGCCAGTAGCTAAATAGCCAATAGCCTCGAACAAAATCTGAGGAGGCTCTCGCTTGGCAGCTGGATCAAGGGCTTGATCCAGAAAGCAGAACTTCTGGACACGGCACGTATCGTTAGGAGGTTCCTCTTTCAAGAGCCCTGACCACCGGTAGCTCGGACCCTGTTTCCAATGCTGGTGGGCTACTATTTTTTATATTTTGAAAGGTTTTTGTATGTTGTTTTATATTGATTTATTTAAAAATGTAATGAGTGTGTTTATAAATAAATAAAGGAAATAGATGCTTATAAAAGAAGAAAATAAAAAATACATCAACTTAAAACACTTTCTACTAGCCATGTCTATCGGTTACTTTTTTTTCCAGACATTCTTTTTTCTTTCACTAATTAGCCATTTATGTGGTTTGAATTTAAAATATTTTAATGGTAACTACCATTAAAATATTTATAACTTTTAATTATTTTATATATACTTACCAGTATGTTGTTAAAAAAAATATTGAAGTGGTTAAGCAATTTTTTGGCATAATGTGCTTTGATGTGAAGGTATTAATCTTAATCTTGTGGGATTCGTATTTCTACAATTACTTTCAACAGGATAAACATAAGCTTTTCGGTAGCATATGTATGTCAGTAAGAAATATAAAAAAAATGCTGTTTCCTACAAAAGTGCAATACCTACTCGGCCAAAATATATGGAACAGTAGATTATTTAATTACCGATGAATTTTTTGTGTCGTTCAGAATTATATACCGAACACGTGGTAAACGTTCGATCCGTCGATGTTTTTTTCACCCTGTTACCCTATTTTTCCAGCCTGTATTTCTGGCTTTTCCAACATCCTGAATATCACTTTGTCTAGATTCGCAAGCCTCGTCTTTTTAATCAAAATTTGCAATTATATTCTTGACCGCGGCGCAGATGGTGTGAGGATCTGGTCTCGTTTACGGGGTGAACATGGCCAGATATCGCACAGGACAGAGAGGTTTGGAAGGAGAAAGGGGAGGCCTTTACCCAGCAGTGGGACACTCAAACAGGCTAACAAAAATTTATATATATATTCTTGACGGAACGGTTCAGTGACGGTCCTGACTAGGAACTGCGAGAACAGCAAACAGTGCATATGTGGTTATGTATTGGAAATAGTTCTTGTGTCGTCTCGGAATGAGCTTCCAACTAATACGAGATTAGTTTGTACTGCGGTGACAATATAGGCTAGTCAGGGAAGTTTGTAGCGATATTAACTGCCCAGGATGAAGGTGCATATGTCGTTGAAACTCTGTATATCAACAATTTGTGTATATGTAGATCCTCATTGACGCATAACTTAACATCAAGCTGGTAATATACAAACGGTTAGGCAGAGGTGTACCTAATAAGTACACCCTTCGCCTATTATGTTTAAGTCCCATGTAATAGGGCGAGCCTATTGCCATCAACCGCGCGCATGTCAGCCTCCGTGGTTGCTACTGAGAAATTTCTGACGTGAAAACCCAACAACACTTTGCCCGACCTGGGAATTGAACCCAGGACCTCATGCTCAGCAGTCGCGCTTGCGAGCACTAGACCAACGAAGCACTCATTGACGCCTTTGGTTTTAAAAACAGAAATTGACTACGAAATGTCTATGACAAAATGTAGTGCCGAAGAAAGGGGTCAGCCAATTGCATTAAACGGCCCCGTTCCAAATTGATTGAAAATTGTGGCCGAAACAAAATAGCATCTAGGAGTACCTACGTATATTAAAAACAAAAACAAAAGAATGTAATACATATAAGGCAGTTGACAAAAGACAATTTAAACTTCATGGAATGGCACCAACTTTAGGAATAATTCGCATTTTAATGTAATTTTCTCAATGGAAACCTTTAAATCTTGGACTTCTTCCAATGAATAAGAACCTAAAAAGGAAAATTCCGCAAACTTTTCGTATTTATTAAATTTTATTTATTGTAGTTGTGATATAGTGTAATGCGGTGAATTTTTTTTAAGAATTTTCCGGGTTCAATTCCTGTATCAGAGACATAAAACTGAATCATATGATGGCTGACCATAGACGTTACCACAAATCCTAATAGGTAAATGCTTAATTATTGCAACCATAACGCATGAATGATGATCGTAGTTTTTCTTAAGATACTAGCTTTTTCCCGCAACTTCGCTCGCTTTATCATTGGAAATTGACCAACATGAGCGTTTTAAATGTAGCCTATGACATTTGGAGATAATGTAGGTTCCCATTCGTGAAAAAATTTTGGACCGGATATGACGTTCTGAAAATTACTCCCTATATCCAAAGTTACAAACTTTAACGAACTGATATGGTTTTTATACCTTAACTAGCTTTTCTCCGCATTCTGGCTCGCGTTATGGTTGGAAATTATCTTACGCGAGCGTTTTGAATGTAGCCTATGACACTCGGTGGTAATTAGTTAAAGAATTTTCGAAATCGAATCAGTATTTCCCATGATAATCCCCTACACCTTAAATTACATACGTATATGTCGGGGAATGCCCGGATTTATTCAGTTAGGCTCGAGCATTATGTGGGCAGTGGGGTTTCGTGCTATGAAAACTCACTTGGTACGATACACTGTTTCTAGCAAAACTAACGAATTACTTGAGCTTAACACAATAACTCGGGACACAATGAATCGAGTACAGTTCCAAGACGTCACAACTCGGCCGCGATCAGACACTGACTGTCGTCCTAGCATCGAGCCGTAAACATCAAGACTCTGTACCGAGCACGCCTCGGTGGGAGTAAGTACGTCATCCGACGTCACCACAGGCGTACCGCGATTCATTCCAAGTCTATACCAATGACCCGCGCCGACATATAAATAGCCGTTTTAAAATCAGACTTATATCTCGCGTCCCTTCCACGAGCCAGACCGCGCGGCTGAGCCTGTAGTTTTAAATCAGCCCCTGCCCCCTAAATAATCATAATCAGATCCAGCCTGTCCTCTTGCTGCCCTCCCCCAGCGACGCCCTAAGCCGAGGCCTGTACCCCACAGGGGCTGTCCGTATCGTGTAGTCGCTTAGTTTGTAAGTTTTTTTTTGCCCTGGCTGGAGGCCTTACACTCAAAGCAACCACATGATAGTCCGGTTAAGCAGACGACAACGTCCCTAGGTTGAACTGCGAGATGCCATTAAAAAAAAACAGATTTATAACACCTTACTTAGTAAAGAAAGCATTGCACAAAACTTATAGCTATGAAATCGCCACGCAATAAACAACCTTGCTATACAATATTCTTCCTCCATGAAACAAAAGACAGTGGGTCAATTCGAGCTGATACTAAAGAAAAATCCAACTTATTCTCTCATCGATTGCAATAAGGCCCATATTCCCGTGGCCGACTGTTCTTGATAGCCTGCCTGATTGATCGAGAGTGCTCTGTTTTTATTCACTTTGGCCCAAACGGGGTTAGGTAGTATTAAGAATTGAATTTAAAAGAGATGCCGCCATTTTTTATCTGATTCATAAAAGGAGTAAGGAGTTTTTATTCTGATAGATTGTGGAAGATGATATCTTTTTTGTCTATACTTGGATGAAAGGGTCGCAAAAAAATGCTGTTGTGGGTTTTATAAGCTAAGAAAGGGGTCTTGTGGTTTTAATTTAGTGAGTGAGGTATGGTTAGCAATGAAAGTTGATTAACATTATTACTAGTACTTTATTATTTAAGTACTATAGGGACCTAACCTAAATGTGATGCGGAGGAATGAAGAAAATGTCTCGACATTATTTGTAGGAAAGAATAGTTTATGGATCTTGATGAAGAGAAGATGAAGAAAAACAACAAATTAATTGTGAGACGAGTCTGCCAACTTCTTATGAAAGTGTTCGCGAACTTTTAACTTAAAAGTGAACCGACTGGTGGCCGTCCTGATATTCAGGGGGAGCGCAAATTGTGTCACGCAATTTTTTATTAGCCTGAAGTATCCCAATCTTGGGCAAAGGCATTCTCCCATTCTTCTCAATGTTGCGCCTCTTCTTGCTAATTTAACGAGGAAGCCACCCAAAGTGGCCCGCCATCTTCTTCTCGGTCGGCCGCGACCCCGTCTAGCTGTCAGCCTATTTATGTTCTAAATTGTAAAACCTGTAATTTGTACGGTGCACATAAAAAAAGAGTATTTCTATCTTTTTATGTTTTGCGATGGACGTTTCAGTGGATGTGACGCATGTCACACCACTTATTTATGTTTAACGATGGACGTTGCAGTGGATGTGACGCATGTCACACCACTTATTTATGTTTAGCGATGGACGTTGCAGTGGATGTGACGCATGTCACACCACTTATTTATGTTTAGCGATGGACGTTTCAGTGAATGTGACGCATGTCACACCACTTATTTATGTTTAGCGATGGACGTTTCAGTGGATGTGACGCATGTCACACCACTTATTTATGTTTAACGATGGACGTTGCAGTGGATGTGACGCATGTCACACCACTTATTTATGTTTAGCGATGGACGTTTCAGTGAATGTGACGCATGTCACACCACTTATTTATGTTTAGCGATGGACGTTTCAGTGGATGTGACGCATGTCACACCACTTATTTATGTTTAGCGATAGACGTTTCAGTGGATGTGACGCATATCACACCACTTATTTTCCTCCCACTTATTCTTTCTATGCTTTTCTAAGTTATACCTCACATTTTTTATTTCTAACTGAAGGGGTAATCGATTTTTTCTTTGCTAAATATCCTAGTATTCTTCATTATATCCATCTATGAGATATTTGGTTAAACGTCTATTTATTTACATTTGGGAATATATTATACGCCTACGTATAGGATTAAAAGCTCTCAATCTCTCACTATTAATGACTAAATATTTTCATGAAATCTGTGTGCAAAATTATAGGCGCTGAAACTGAAATTAACGAGCACATTGATTGACGTATTACTGATTGATTTAACATTACACACTTTTATAAAAGTTTCCAGACTCAAATCAATCAAGACGACCCCGATAGAATATTGTCAGATTTCCACCTACATAAGTAGCTTTATGATATTATGTTGAAGGGTGGGCAGAGCTTGTTTTTTCAAAATCTGACTGCCTATCTGACCTCCACAACCCAGTTAGTACTGAGTAATACGATACCCTTTGGTAAGACTGGTTGCCAGACTTTCAGGCCACTGACTACCGTAACGACTATCAAAGATCTACAAATGATTGCCGGTAATAAATAAATAGTGTCAGATATTGACAAGCCTAGGTTTTTTATTTTTTATTTACTATTAAAAATAATAACCTAGGCTTGTCAATATCTGACACTAAGCTAACTTCAGTGTGTATGTTGACTAGCTAACTTCTCGATGTAGGTTTTTGGGGTAGGTGTGCGCGCGCATCGTAAAAAAATACTCTCATCATTTTTCCCTAACGCGCCAAAAGAACATGGCGGCAGTCCGGCAAGGAGGCTCGCATAACTTCAAAAATCTAAATATCTCTCAGGTATGCTGGTTTCCTCACGATGTTTTCCTTTACCAAAGCAAGTGATTAATTATACAATACGCACATGAATCCGAAAAATCAGAGGACACTCTCACGGTGAGGTTGCACTCTGTTACAGCTGTCACTGCAATAAAAATAGAGTATAAAAAATTTGATACCGAATATACAATGAATCTCCTGTCGAGGAACTTCATTTAGCTCTATTTCTTTGAAGAATCTAGAATCTCAGTCGATTTTCCCAGAAAACTATCCTAAACTTAAATCAGGAGTACCGTAATTTTATATTCTATCTTTGTGAACCCGATGCCATTTTCCAAACTCAATATTTACTTAACAAAATGTCGGATTGATTTCAACGCCCACAAGTTTCAGTCATTTGAATCAACTGGGGTTGTCGTGGATTTAAAGCTGCGAGGTTTTAAAGGCAATGTGGGAGATGAAGACCTTCGAACATAGTAATCGAGGTCGTATTCAATTAGATATTATGTTTCACTTGACATCATTTCTTTGAATGTGCTTAGTTTTAGATATCACTATCACTACATATTAAAAAACAGAGTCCTCCGCCGCGTCTGTCTGTCTGTTCGCGATAAACTGCAAAGCTACTACACCAATTTTCATGCTGTTTTCACCAATGGATAGAGTGGTTCTCGAGGAAGGTTTTAGTATGTGGGCTGTGGGACTGTTCGAAAGAGATACCGCGGCCCTGGAACACAAAAGGCAAGGAAGGAACATGGGTGGGTTTTAGTCAGTACAAGTGTGACACTCCCCTCTGCTCTGCCCATAGCGGGAGAAGTCATTTGATGAATTCCGATCCAAAAAAAAAAAAAAAATTGTACATAATTTGCCAAGTTTTTGAAGAACCGCGGGCATCAGCTAGTTTTATATTATAGACAGAATTAGTAAGCTGAAGTGGCACAGGGCCGGCCATATTAACTGTAGAACCGATGACTGTTGGACATGTTCTTGAGTGGAGACCGCGAATCGGCAAGCGTAAGGCGGGACGCCCTCAGGCTCGGTGGAGCGACGATCTTCGCAGAGAGGCTGGTAGCAACTGGATCAGAGTTGCTGATAATCGAGTTGAGTGCCGTGCGATTGAAGAGGTTTATGTCCAGCAGTGGACTGTTGTAGGCTGATTATGATGATTTTATATTAGGTGAAATCTGTAAAGTCAAATCACACTTTTGGTGTAGGCAGACTATTTGTTTAATTATTTTATCGTCGGTCTACTGATCGCAAGCGCTGGGTACCTATTGCAAGGTCTAGGTTCAATTCCCAGGTCGGGCAAAGTATGGTTGGGCTTATCCATCAGGAATGACTCAGTGGTAACGGAGTCTTTACTTGTTCCCCGTTGATGGCAATATGCTGCCCCACTACTACATGGGACTTAAAGGTAAATGGCGAAATGTGGGTGTAGCTATACCTCTGCCTAACCCTTCAGGGATTACAGGCGTGATGTTATGTTATTATTAAAACAAAAAATTGGTTTCGCAATAATACGAGCTAATATCAGGAAAGTAAATCGATGCTGCCACTCTTATGTTGGGATTTGATTTAACTAATGAACAAAGAAGCTACAAAAAATAACCTTCGAATAATTTCAGTCGAAAAAAATTGTATGAAGACTTATAGTAAAGTACTAATTACAGTTAGTAATTACCGTGAGCTCAAATTTCCTTTAATCTGATCCTGTGAAGTTTTCAAAAAGAAATAAGCTTACCTATTTGTGGATAATACCAAATTAGGAGGCTCTCTTTAAATAAAAACATAGGATAAAGGAAAAGAAAGTTTAAATTGTGTAGCTAAAGAAACTAGGTTAATTGTTCAAATCATTAGGGGTGTGGGCAGGGATCCAGGACCAATCTATTAGCAACAAATTATAGGTAGAATGTTGTTGGTAATTAAATAGGTTGGTCTTTTCTTTAGCTTTCTGTATGAATAAATATAAAAATCATTGTTGAAGTTATCTCCGGTGACTTAATAATCATCAGTTACAAAATGCTTATTGTATTTTTTTTAAGTTATACTTTTTTTGGCGCGTTAGGGAAAAATGATGAGAGTAAATTTTTACGATGCGCGCGCACACCGTCACGAAAAACCGACACTCTGAAGTTAGCTAGTCAACATACACCCTGAAGTTAGCTAGTCAACATTTTAGTTTTATACGCCAAAGTATAACTTCTTACGTGCGTAATAAGTAGGTACACACACACTTTTTTTTTAGGATGGGATATCATCAAATGAGCTCTCCCGCTCTGGGCGGAGGGGTCATTTGATGATTATTGTACCAAAGTCAAACATTGAGAATAATGTTGAGTATGAATGTAGATGGCTATAAGAATAGAGGAAGACCACAGAAACGATGGATGGACTGTGTGAAGGATAATATGGCTAGAAAAGAGGTGACTGCTGACATGTCGAGTAAGAGAAAAGAATGAAGAAAGAAGAAGATATGCTGCGCCGACCCAAAATGAATTGGATTAAGCGCAGGAGATTGATGATGACCTGAGATCAAAATCGAAATTTATGGACGGTGAATTTGCCCAAAATCTTATAACTGAAACCGAAAACTCAACATGAAATGATTACTTCTATTTATTTAACACTCAATTCACGGACGTATAGATACAATTGTACAGCCTAACCCGTTGAAATTAAGCACAAAGGTTCCATTTAGATACTCTTGGAACAAATGAGGACACAAAGGCATTATTTCTTAAATTTCCTCCCATAAAGGGGTCAAGTCGGGGATGAAATCCCATAAAGGGATTATTTGTATGGAAATTCGTTATTTTTGGCGATGGGAATTCTTATCGGGGACGGTTTATTCATGTAATAGGGGGCGAGCCTATTGCCATCATCCGGGCACAGATCCATACAGACTCCGTGGCTGCTACTGTGAAATTCCTGATGGTAAAACCCAATAACGGTGTTCAGCCATCGCGCTTACGACCGCTAGACCAACGAGGCAGACAATTATTTTAATTTAAATCATGTCTATTTTCAAAATGAATCAAATTCTAAGTAAACAGTAGACTGATAACTGGCCATAAATAATCGTAGAATGTAGAAGCGCTCGTTTATGGGTGATAAATTAATTTTACGATTTGATCTGCAGTATGCGGCCAGGCTCTGTGAATAAAGTCTATTGTAAAAATATTTGATTGATACCCTTATTTATTCAAGTTATTGTTAAAACCTACCTACTCAATAGAGTAACTTTTGTATATTTACAAAAGTGTCCTCAAGATTACTTTGCCAACATTATAGTAAGAATTGCATTTTTAGGTATGAATAAATCTTGCAATCTCTAATATATCGACCAAATCATAGTATTTTCCCCATTTTTCATAAGTTTCGGCATGATCAACAAAACTTGTGCGAACTTCAGAGGAATATATTCAAAGGGGGCAAAATATTATAACATATTAATCTTACATTGCAAGATAAGCACAAACAAGATTAAACTCACATTAAAACTGCATAACATCCGAAAAACATGGAACATTAAAAGATCATTTGTGAAAAATATAGGAAGAATTCACGAACGCGACCATAAAAAACGAATGCACGAATGCAGGTTAAGAACACTTTCATAAAAAGAAATAGAAAATTTAAAACCACAAAATGTTCTACGTTCGTTCCAAAATGGGTTTTTTTTATTTCCCGCGCCTTAGAGTTGCGACTAATCCTACTAATCTTACTTGTTTCCTACTAAATATGTGAAAGTTTGTGAGAATGGATGGATGGATGTTTGTTTCTCTTTCACGCAAAAACTACTGTCCGGATTTGGATGAAATTTGGCACACAGATAGTTTATAACCTGAATTAACACATAGGCGGTTTATTCTGGTAGTGCGATCCCGTGGGACAATTACCGAATTCCACACGGGAGAAGCCGCGGGCATAAGCTAGTACTTAAATAAGCGAGTTAATTAAACATTAAGGCATTCCAGAGCTTTATTCAAACTTAGGGAGTTTATTCGTTCTGTAAATTATCGGGTAATGGCGGCTAATGTTGGCATTAAAATTGTTGATATTTTTGGTTGAAAGTGAAACTAAAGTTTCAAGTTGTACACTCATGTTAAAATATTTTCAGTTTGGATACATTCTATTCCTACGTCATTTTTTCCACCAAGTATTCAGTATCAGACGATGTTTATCATGAAAAAGCAAAACAAACTAAGAAATAAGTCAGATTTTTTTTTTCAATCTCAAATAAAAATAATATTTCGGTACCCATTCTTATTTCACAATATTGATGTGCATAAATTGATAAACATTCAATTTGACTTCTCAGGCTTTTCAGCATTGGTACACCTATAGTATGACCAAGTTCAAGATAGCGCCGAGCTGCTTGTATAGAAAATTCAATATATCAAACTTGTTACAGATCGCGGCACGTAAGTTGAACCAAAATGGCGGTCGCCGGCGCAGGTACAATTATGGATGGAGACCAGAAAATGTGTTATTGCGCATTCAAGGTCAACTCCCGTGCCGCGAGCTGTAAACACACACATTTTCGGGTCTCAATCGGTCTCAGTCCATAATTGTCCTGAGCGGACGACCGCCATTTTGGTTCAACTTAACGTGCCGCGATCTATACATTGATTTTAGTTCTGTATTTCCCACTTAAACGTCTAATTCACAAACTTGACATTATGTTCTCGCGTTTTTATTAGTCTTTAAGTTTTAACGACTTTTATGTATCCTAATGGTGTTCTAAATATATTTCTGAGTTAAAATATTACTATTTGACGTAAATTAAGTCGCGCATATCCAGCTAGGTTAGAAAACCACTTAGCAAATGTTTTCTAGTTACTGACCGGAAAAAATAACATTACTGTCGTACTGCGTAGTAAGGTTTTTTACGGACAGAGAGATAGATTGTATTTTTTACTGTCTAGTTTTTTTAGCAGAAAAATAACATTGTGAACTAAAATGGCGACGTTCTGATGGACAAATATGATGCTTAACGATGAGGCAGATTTTTATCACATTTAAGTGCCTAAAAAGGATAAAGGGCACCGTGAAAAAAAACTGTAATGTTAAAACCCTTGAAATAGTTAACCAAATCCGATTCAAATAGAGTTTGTAATAGAGTTTGTGTGTTTTAGTCATGTTTATATAACAATTACACGTGGATGAAGGTCGCGGGCAACAACTAGTTAACACATAAATTAACTAAATTACTTTCAAGCGCGCGTACCTACCTAAAATCCTGTGATTGGTTGAAATAATTATTATCAATTGCCAATCGCATCACTTGAGCTACGTTTAATTTTGATGCGTGGACGATTTTCGTTCTAGAAACCGGCGTCTAGAGCCTCTAGATTATCGCACAGGAGGCCGCTGGCTCTAAATAAACATCCTTAAGAAAATAGTTACATGAAACTATCGCATGTCACAGTCTCGTTTTCTTTTACCGGATCGTCTATATCTGCGCCATTAAACAGCCTCACTAGCGCCTAATGTATCTTGAACTGTGACTGAATAGGGAACTAAACTACTTTGTGAGCAGAGATACAGACATTTGGCAGACAGGCAGACGTATTAGGTAATGCCCGCATAGGATAGAATCACCGCACCGGTTGACACAGCCGTAACAAAAGTGTTTGCAATGCCGCGTCTCTAATTCTCTATACTCTGTGGTAAGTCGTAGTTAGTCTTTAAGTCTAGGCTATACTATACACTCTCTAAATTAATGTCAAAATCAATGTCACATACAGGGTGTAAATAGACTATTCACGAAGCCGTCAACCAAGAATTATGTACATCAAATTAAGTAAATTGACGCATAAATTAGTGCTGGGAAACGACTTATTTTTTTTGGGCTGTAAAATCACGTTTTACAGTAGGACTCAATGTAACGCACTTAAAACATTGTGCTGATAGATGGATTGAATAGTAAGAGGCGTTTAAAGTAAAAATCTTACATTAAAAACATGTAGGTATTTAAAAAATAACGGTTCCTGGGTATGGTCTAGAACAAAAAAAATATCGCAATGACAAGTGCCTTTGGGCTTCGATAAGTCTGTTTACACCTTTTATTTTTATTGTTGAAACAACCACCGACGCTGAGCTGTTCGATAAAAATCCAGAAGTGCCCCCTCTTATTTAGGAATACATTTTCATCATTTTACACGAAACGCCATTACAAAGGGTCTGCGGCATTTGTTTTTGCAAGCAGTGCCTCTATGAAGGACTCACATACACTGGTACAGTCAGGAGCATCAATATGTAAACACTTACCAACTTTGAAAAGTGTTTTTCTCCTACTGTTCTGATTAAAATTTCATGTTATTACGAATACAGTATTTAGGAACTCATATTTATACCCGACTGCCAAGGAAGGGTTATGTTTTTCGTGCGTATCTTGTATGTACATAATTATGTATGCATGTAATATTCTTTATTACCTCATACCTTCCAAACCGCTGCACGGATTTATTTAATTAACATATCGTTTGATTTGTCTTGATAACTCAAGTGTTCGTAGATAGGTGACATGATAAAAAAAAAACCAACACGACGACTGTGAGACGCTATACCTAGACTTAAGTAGAAAAAAAAAAAAAATTTTTAGTTACTGTAATATGGGTATCAAATTAAAGGGCTCATCATGAGGATTTTAAAATGGTATATCATGACCATGTAACTAAAAGGTGTAAAACTGCAACAGTCGGGACCCATATTGGATAGAATGATTTTAATCTAGATTATTTAATGGGTCCCGACTGTTGCAGTTTAAAATAAATTGACTGAACTTATTTTTCTCTTTTCAGTTTTATTTAATTATTAGTTAGTGTTTACGCAGTCGGGTTTTTTTTATTATGCAAAAGATCCTATCTCCAAGTTACAATCGTTATTTCTCGCGAAAATTGCTTTTAAATTTAGGAAAGTGTATACATATTGGTGTTCGTGACTGTACACCGTGAAGTACATGCGTGAAGGAGTGCAGACATTACGGTTCGTGGTGACGTGACATAGGGTTACGCTAAACGGCCTACTGGTGGTAATGACCTCGAGAGGAGCTTTGTATTGAGATGGAGCTTGGTTCATGTTACAAGCTTGTAGCGACTTTCCGCTTGTGCGGGTATACGCGTCAAATATTGTATCGATATTTAGTAGCTCCATGAAAATACTGCTATTCAGCTGCATCCAGTAAGACGGGAGCCGACCTTAACATAGTTGGGAAAAGGCTAAGCAGATAATGATGATTGTAACTGAAAATACGGAAATAAACGGTTTTGTTTGTCAAAGAGATGTCAGCAAACAGGGAGGGGCCCACAAGGGCCGATACCTGCTAGGGCTACGGGACTGTTCAAAAGAGATACCGCGGCCCTGGAACACAACGGGCAAGGAAGGAATATGGATGGGTGTTAGTCAGTACAAGTCTGACACTCCCTTCCGCTCCGCCCAGAGCGGGAGGAGTCATTGGTTGATTACCCATCAGAAAAATAAATAAAAATAAAGCCTTGTTATCCTTAATTCAGTGGAGTCCATATTATGCGACCGATGATCGACACTTTACATGTATAATAGCTTACGAGGAGTCTATACGGACCTTACAAACAAAAAACTACATGTAAGTAAGCACATATTTGATAGCAAATTTGCTACAGATAATACTGTAGGTACACATAACTCAAAGCATTTCTTTCAAATAAACCGTTCCAGGCACTTTTGAAGGTCAAAAACAAAAGGATGAAGCAAAAGTCCCAGTCACAAGGCATAATAACTTGTGGAAGTACTGTAGTAGCCCATTCCAAAGCGTAGATTAGCACTGGATCGGCGTTACCTCGTCTATTGTGCCCAATTATGATACAGCTAGCCCGCTCCCCTCTTTCAGCCTAAACCTCTCTCAATTCAATAAAACATACCCAATACAGTTTGCAACTACGGCCATTGTATACGCAAGTGCGCACAACTCGAGAGCACTGTAAACTTTGACAATGTACACTTTTTTGCTCGGCCCATTTGGCTGCGAACAATAATCACACCTATTTTCGTAAAAAACTTTCCGAATTTTATGCTTTGATAATGTTTTGGTAGCTATGGACTTTCCATGGATTTGCTCACGTCTTGTACATTTTTTTTACTTGTCAATTTTTAATCTAAGTGTCTAAACATACTATGCCGAAGGTACGCGATCCAAGTTCGGCATGATTACGCCTGCAATGCTATTTGAATTACTCACGAGACATTATGTCTAAATTACGTTGCGCTATAGCGCATAGCCGAACTTCGGTTGGATGCAAGGTCAGCGGTAATTCGGCGGCAACGTATTCTGTAGAGCACACATTATACGCGACCAAAGTTCGATTTTATTCGAGTATTCTTTACTGTATTGGTCCTCTTCTAAAGCCTCTGCAATTGTTATCACTGTTAAAATAGTCCATCTTTCGGGTTTCGTACCTCAAAAGTAATAACGGAACCCTATCTCTAGTCTGTCTGTTTTTTTGTTTTGTGTGTGGCACGACACCACGACAGCGCTCGAGACATTGAATATTCACAAAGTTGCGCAACTGAATTTCTGCTGCGTAAGTGTAACCTATGGTGTTTCATATCAGCCGAATACGTCGGAACGTAAAATCAGCCGCGGATCTTCGGTCGCGTACCTTCGGCATAGTGTGTTTGGACACTAAGGCAAAAAACTGAAGGGACGCAGAATATAATATTAAATTGAAACTGAAAATTTACTATATCTGCCGTATTGAAACATTTTTTTTCAGCCAGGTATCTCGCAGGTCAACCTATGAGGCTGGATTCTGCTGGACCGGACTATCCTGTGCCTTGAGTGTAAGGGCTCCAGATAAGACAATATTTATTGATCTAGTTGTGACTTAAATTAAAAACTAAATTCAGTCTAACTAGTCATATTCCAGCCCACACGGTAGGATATTAGTTTTAGCTTATTTAATGTTCTAAGGGTCACCGTTATCGCTATCGATAGGAACGACTATAAAGGTCGGTATTACAATTATGTATTTTACAAATCATTTACTATTAAGTACAACTTTGCTTAATGCCCTTCGGGGATTACAGATTTATGTTATGATTTTTTTATTTTTTTTTGGATGGGTAATCATCCAATGACTTCTCCCGCTCTGGGCGGAGCGGAAGGGAGTGTCAGACTTGTACTGACTAAAACCCATCCATAATCCTTCCTTGCCCTTTATGTTCCAGGGCCGCGGTTTTTCTTTCGAACAGTCCTGCAGCCCTGGCAGGCGTTATGATTAAGACAATCAAGTTTTTATGAAATATCGAAAACATAAAAAGTTTATTCATAAAGATAATCGAGATGATGGGCTATACAAACAAACATTTCTTCAAGCATGCTGTTGAAACCAATAGCCCGAACAAATTTGTATGTATACATAATCATGTATTGTAAAGTTCACGTAAACAAGTTGTTGATTTATTGATGTGTCATTGTATGTAAGTTAAAAATAGCAATATATTTTCGGATGCGTCAGTTTGTGGCCGTTGGTGCGTGCGTTTTTATGAATTGAATTAAATGACTTTGATGAAAGCATATCGTTCAACGAAAGAACAACAGGATTTGAAATATTTCTCACCTAGTGTAGCATCATGAGCAGTGATCGGAGTAGTAGATTGATTTTTGGTACTTGTATCATAAATGTTCACAGAAAGAATAACATGGACAAGTCATTTTCCCAGAAAGTAATTCCGGTATTTCTGGATCCAATTAAATATTGTTAATATTGGTAGTGATATTATTACTAATCAATTCATTTAAAGGAAGGTACCACCGGTTAGTGCACCACCCTTGATCCTTTGCTCTGATTGGTCGTTGGGTTGTGTCAAATCGTGACTGGGTAACGTTAAAAAAATTATGAACAATATAATATTGCTCATTTTAATACAATTGCTACCTAAGTTCCGGTTTTTTTTTAATAATCAACCAATTCCAAAAATCCGGAGGAGTGTCCATATTATAAATACACACATTTCGGACCAATGACCCCAATTCAATCTACCTACTCCGATCTATGATCTTGAGCCTATAGCATTCCAAAAAAACTATAAAAGTATTTTTAATTTTAAAATCCACGTATTTACGTTACGTATGTACGTAATGTAGGTCCCACACATCAGGGTCGAGTAGTTATTAAAGTTTTGTACTCCATATCTATTCCATACCATCACACCTGTACTTCGCCGAAGGGTTAAGCAGAGGTGTACCTTAGTAAACCCATGTTTCACCAGTTATGTTTAAGTCTAATGTAATAAGTATGTCATCAATCCTTTGACAGATGATGTCGAAGGATTATTGATGGAATGTCCTGCAGATGGGTTGTTGGGTCATCAACTATCTACCGGAACCTTCCACAAGGAGTTCTATCATACCCAAATCCTGGTCGACTAACCAATAATCATGATCATGAGAGCAGCGGTTCGTAAGTCGTGGGTTCGAACCCAGGCAGGCGCATTACTTTGTGTAATTTATTTCATCACCACTGCTCTCAAAAACGGTGAAGGAAAACATTGTGAGGAAACCAGCATGTCCTAGATCCAAAAATTCGAAGACATGTGACATCTACCAATCCGCACTGGGCCCGCGTGGTGGATTATAGCCCATTTCCTGTCATAGAGAGGAGGCCTGTGTCCCAGCAGTGGGAATATTATAGGCTGGTGATGATGGTGAACCAATAATCGGTACAATATCTTAGAGGGCAGAGCTAGTGACAAAGCTCTGGTCCTATTTCGTTTGCCTCTCGAACGCACAGCTTCGAAACTCCGTCTATCGGGCCGTATTGGGTATTCGTGTAACGTTAGCAACGACGGTAAGTGAAGAAATATGTTGTTAAACGGTAGTATTCTTTTTTGGACTTGTGAAGAATACACAACAATCATAAAAGTTCGTAAATCAGTGTGTGTTGTACGAGTTATAGTAATTCTTGGAGATTTCACGAAAGCGCCTTCCGAATTACAAATACCAGAGCATTTTTTTAAGTTTATAAGTCGTAAAGAGGACACTTTTACCTTCTCAACTGTATTCAGTAAATGAGCCAGAGATCAGTGACTGTATATTGCACTATAATAGAAAAACAAGTGAATGTGAACTTTCATCAAATACGCGCAAATTGTACCTACGCGATATTTATTGCTACCCGTGCTAATTGTAGCTAAAAACCATATCTCACGCGTATCATAATACAGACACAAGTTGACATTCATTCGATTTGATCACCCCCAAAAAGATGTAAACACGGACCCTGGGATATTTTTTTGCCTCATACGTTCCATAGCACAGTTCGGTGTAGCGGGCGGCATCCTTTTTTATATTCAATTATTTATTCAAGTAACATAACTCATGTGTTAGTAACAATCTGACTTATTCTTATGTTAGTAAACTAAATTAAACACAGATAAAATAAAAGATAAAGAAAAGAAAGCAACATACAATATACAACAGACAACACAACGTTGCTAAGCTGCAGGTCCAGCAGAAATTTTGCAGCACCGGTTAACGATCGCACAATCCAGCCGGCCCGTGATCATGTATTGTTTAGGATACTGTTGGTGCTGCCCCGTACCCTGCGTACCAGGGATGCGCATCTCTTACGCATTACTGTATAAAAGCAATCCACGCGGGCTTCTGCAAACATCCCTGAAGCACTACAGAAACGCGGCAACCGCATCAGCACCCTAAACGCGTTGTTTTATTGCCTCAGATTTTCCCGTAAATAAAACTTCAAATCTTTATCTTGAATTTTAGCTGTCACTCTGTGCGTCCTTAACTGCTATCGCTACATCGGCACACTCAAAGCGACCGGATAACCACCTGCGACCCACTAACTGTCTCGTTACTACCGAACAGGGATAATCTGACAACCGGCGAACGGAAAATTTTGTTCGAATTTCGATATAATACAGGATCTAGGCACAAAGTAACAACTTCAAAAAGTTCATGTAGGAGATTACAGTTTGGCAATGGATCTATCATACTGACACAGTCTTAACAAAATTATATTACTAGAGTTCGGGTTTTATGCAAATGCTCTAAATATGCAACAAATCGCCAAAGTATGCAACATAAAGGCGTGGATACACAAGGCCGGTTATTTTTCCTGCCTAATGCCACACAATTAGTACTTATATTAGTACTTGAGTACGTAATAAAATCACTCTCAAACTAAAATATTTTTAAGGCTACAAATAAGCAATACTACTGCTACAAACTTACAAATTTTTCTTTAAGCAAACGCGCGCGGTTCGTACTTTTAACCCTGCGAAAAATCTTTTATTACGAAAGCTTCTTTTTTCTCCTATTGGATTTCACATGAGCAACTGATACATACTGTCTGTAATAAATTAGGATTCCCTTGCCTCGAGGCCTTAATATTAATACACAAGGTTACAAAAACTGGAGTATGTGGACATTTTGATCTCAAATTACAAAATTATCAGAATTGAATCGAAAAAAGATGTACAAATTTCGAGCTCGCATCGCTCGCTCTTGTAGCCTAGTTTCTCTTGAATCTTGACTTTGTCTCACCCAAGTAACTCCTAAAGTTCGAGTCCTGTCCAAGGCAGGTAAACTATTGAAATTTTCAAGCTCACTTCGCTCGCTCTTCAGACTACTTTGTCTTAGAAGTCGACCAAGTAACTCCTGTATGAAGGATCGAAACCATTCAAACCTGTCCAAGACTAGGTGTCAAAAATCTAAAGAATCAGCTAAACATTCAGATAAACAATCATCTAAACAAAATTCAAAATTTCTGCTAATCGGCGGATCGGCTTGCTATCCTTCCCAGAAGAAAATTAAATAACTCTTTCTCCTACTCAGTACCCAACTCGGTTAAATCGTTCTTTCTTTCATGCTCACATTTCACGGGATTCCGATAGAAAATATTATGAAACGTTAGTTCCAGTGAAACTGTTTATATCGCCACCATTTTTCTATCGCAAGCCGCTTACTTATTGGCTTCTATGGCTCAACAATGAAATGTTGAAACATACAGGAATAGGAAAAAGACACCGCTCCGCTGTTACACAGCATCTGGATGGAAAAGTTTGCCACAGTTCATTTGTTTGATCGTGTGTAGCGTGTTTCTACGGTACCTCGCCGTCGAGTCTGGAAAATTGAGTTTATTAAACGGACTAAATCTATTTAGCCACCACTGTCCAGGAATGTGCTTCCGCTGCATGCTGGTGGTCAGGCATACCCATTTGAAGTTGGCTGGCTTTATGACTCGCTGCTCGAAGGCTGCGCTGACGTCTATTTCGGGGTCACTAATTTGAGGGTGTGAAGAAAAAGGTGTAAAGTGCTTCATCCCACAGAGAAAAGAGAGGATCCTCCGACCAGACAGTTGTTATGTCTGGTGGGCTACTGCCCGTCAGTTGTTGTCGGTTCTTCTACATAGTGTTCAGTCGCGGATAACTTTACTTGCGCGATCTAGGATTTGTCTAATTCGTCCGGCGCGAGCTGGCGAGCTGGCGCGTGCTGGCGCTGTAGTACTTTTTGTAGTGCCGCTACACTATGTTTAGTCCGTTTAATCTTTACTTATTTAAAAAAAAAAAGGTTACCCCACACTAGGAATTTCTACTGTATCGTGGGCGCGATTACAAACATTCTATAACCCAGACTCACTCAGAGTACGGGAGTCTCAGGGCGTTTGTGTTCAAGGGGACTTTATTACAGTTGATTGTAACTTGACATTATGATATTCCTCTGCATCCCCGTCCACCTTCTCGCTCCGTATGTTTCCGCTAATAACGCAAAGAACTGTTTCATAACGAAATAAACAGCATTCTGCACGACCCGCCATCTTTATCGTGTTGTCGTACTGAGCTGGCCAGCTCCTTATGACCTTCTCTCTTTCTTTGATTTTACTAGCAGAGCAAAGGATTAGAAGAATCAACAATAGTCAGTATGAAGAATTATTTTTGGATAGACATATCACGCCTGTAATTCCCAAAAGGTTATAGAAGTACTTTATAGACACCCGCCTTTTGCCAGTTATGTTTAAGTCCCATGTTAGCGGGCGAGTCTGTTGCCATCAACCGGGAACATATCCAGACACCGTGGCTGCTACTGCTACTATTCTTGATGGAAAATCCGACCTGTGAATGGAACCCGTGATCTTCTGCTCAGCATTCGCGCTTGCAGCCACAAGACCTAGGCTGCTCAACTTATTTTTATCGTGGGCCAAAATGTTGATTACATGTTAACTGGTGCGCTATCTAGGAAAACGTAACGTAGATTAAATAAAATTCACACGTGGTAGAAGTGAAAACTTCAAAAATTTTTGCTTCAAGATAAACACTGTATAATGCTTCCTATCTCATTTTCTCCCACGTTAAATCTTATGAATTTATGTGTCTGTCTCTTTTTCGTTTCATCGACTTTCAAATCACAACGATGCTAAAGAAGTTTTCACTTCAATAATTACTTAGCTTTTAAAATGAACACACACTTTAACTATACTTTAATTGCAATAATGTCTTTATTTGGAACCATTTTTATGACTCCCATCTGTAAGGATACTTCCAAAAAAATACTCTAAAGAAGTGTGATTTCTGATTTTTGTAATCCCAAGTTGCGTATGGTGGTTTATTAAAAATGGATGTTTTTCAATCGGTTATTGAGACTAGCTGATTGCAGTTGACGTGTGATGTGTTGGCGGGCTGACTTTACGAAACAAAAAAAGCAACTGTGCTATAACGGTACCAGCTACAATGTATTATTCATCGTTGTCACTGCACAACACCCCGTTCCATTTGACGCCGACGAAATTTTAATAACTGCCCCTTTAAATATTTTGCCACGATTTTATTACCCAGAGGAATGACATCGTTTGTTTTCATGTTATAATAGCAATAAGTTTATTTTTCGTAATCAACAGGTTTCAACAGATACATTGTAGAGGCCTTCTTTTAAGTATGTAAATATCTGTAACAGAAGACCTCAAACGTTGTCTGCCTATGATAGTCGTTACAGGCAGTCATTTGTTGGAAAGTCAGACAACCAGTCTTACCAAGGGGTACCGTTTTAACCAGTACTAACTATTCGGTTAGACTGGAGGCCGACTCCAACATAGTAGGGAAAAGGCTAGGCAGATGATGAATGACAGCAGCTCATAACAGTTTCCTATTCAAATAGCTATTCTACTAAATATATATCCTAATAGGAATTTTAAACAGCCTCTAAAATATCATGCAGTAATAAATTATCAAATTAGGCCGGTTAAATTTTGCGGACATAGTATAATCACCTCGAAAGGGTAAATGGTCAAGTAACGTTGGGCTCTAATGTCATTAATTACTCCTCAAAGGCTTTAGTCGGAACTAAATGTGAAGGATTTTGAGCTTTCAATTGTTATCCTTGATAATTATTGCTGGACTTTAGGCTTTAGAAGGTGTCCTACTGGGCTTAATATTCAAAGCACTACCAATTGTGGAGACTGTTGAATAGCCTATCATAAGCCGCTAATTTCCGAAGCATTTCACTTTGTTATTACGAGGTAAAGGATGGTTACATAGCTTCTTGTCATGAGATATTCGCTTTTAGAGTGTTTCTTACTTTGATTTATAACTTTATGACTGACATACTTCAGGTCATCTCAACTTTGATATAAATATAACTGAACCATTTACTCTAGGAACACCGGCTCGTGGCTAAATAATAACAGCTGCTCGGGTTGATCATTAGGTTAACCCGTGCTTGCCTATGTTAGGCTGTGGATAGGTGACCACCCATTACAAACCGAGTTTTCTCCGTGCCTCGGAAAACACGTCAAGCCGTTGGCCCCGGCTGTCATTTGTAAATCTTTGACAGTCGTTACAGGTAGATAGTGCACGAAAGTCTGACAAGCAGTCTTATCAAAGGGTGTACCTAATAGTACACCCACATTTTGCCTATTACGTTTAAGTCTCATGTAATAGCTTAGGGAGCGACCTTATTGCTATCAATCGGGTTCCAATCCTGATGAAAAACACTCAATAACACTTTGCCCGACCCGGGAATCGAACCTAGGACCTCATGCTCAGTAGTCGACTACTACTCCATACCCACATCAGCTAAAAGTCTACAATTCCCAAACTATCACGGACAAGAAACAAAGCAATAAAATCTCTCTCTTACTAAACTTTAGGGCTGAAACTTCCGTTTGCTCCCAAAGACCTCAATTAGTACGAATGTCCTGTTGTGACCCAAACGCGTTATCGTTTCCGTTTTGAGGGATGCGCTCGTGCCAGGGCTGCGGGACTGTTCGAAAGAGATACCGCGGCCCTGGAACACAAAGGGTAAAGAAGTAACATGGATGGATTTTAGTCAGTACAAGTCTGACACTCCCTTCCGCTCTGCCCAGAGCGGGAGAAGTCATTTAATGATTCACCATCCGAAAAAAAAAAAGGGATGCGCTCGTTTTTCGAAAAACTGAAAAGTATTCGGTTGTCGTGGCATGTGATGCCGAGAAATGAGGAAAATGTTATGAAGAAATTTTTGAGTATGAATGTGGATGGATGGACTGTGTATTGTGTAAAGGATGATATGGCAAGAAAGAAGGTGTTTAATGAGATGACGAGTAATAGAGAAGTATGTAGGAAGAAGACATGCTGCGCCGACCACAAATGAATTGGGATAAGAGCAAGAGAATGATGATGGCAATGACTCAGTTAATTGGACAAACGGGACCAGAACATTAAAACGTTGTTTCTTGAGCCTTTGCCGAACTATTTTGGGGACATAGTTACATACACATACATACACAGACACAGTTGACATAGACATAGTTGTAGTACATGAACATAGTTGGGCTAAGCAGCTGATGGTAATCATTCTTAACACTGTTATCACACGCCACAATTCTCAATACATTTTCAACTAAACCAGCTTCAACCGATTGCAACAAAATTTCCAGTTTCAAATTCCTATTTCGAACTTTCGAGTTTTGAATTCTTTCGTTCCACGTTTGAATTTGTTCCATCTCTATTAACCTAACTAAGGTCACCGCACTTGACCTTTCATACAAAGAAACATTATCCTTTCGACCTTCGGATTCTTATTATTTCAGTACGATATTGTGAAATGGGTTATGAGAATCCGATATAAGGAATTTTCGCCGTCTGTGACTTATTTCTCTGGCCAATCGGTTGATAATGTGTGTCCTAGAATCCTAGATACATGGACGTTAACTGTAGATATTGCTGTGTGAATCTATTTAATACTAGTCTTTGCCCGGAACATGCACTATAATTTTTAATAAAGGGTGTAAAGAGACTCTTAACGAAGCCCAAAGGCACTTGTTCTCCCCGTCATCGCGATATTTTTTTTGTTCTAGACCATACCTAGTTAAGGAGATATTGAAGGTCAAAGTTCCAACCCAATAACAATTTGTCCGAACCGAGAATCGAACCCGGGAACTCATGCTCAGCAATCGCGCTGCGGCCGTCGATAAAGTAAGTAGTATCAATTTCCGTTTCGTTTCGTCGTTCGTTTCACCAAACTATTATTGCTTTGAGCGTGAGAAAGAGATGGTGCTAGGTGACCTGTATAGCTCTGTCTCTTTCCCACACTTGAAAAACAACTGCTTTAAGACGTCATAGTATCCCCCCAGTTCTTTTTAAGAAAACATTTTAATATGGGTTTTTGGTTTCGCCTTAAGCGTCTACCGTCTGTGCCTGTTAAAAGAAATCAATATTAAGCCTTAGGATGTTCTTAATATCGTTGACTAAAGATTTAGAAATTAAAAATTCATATTAGAATAATGTACTAAAATGGGTAATCGTTTTTTTAGGAGTTTCACTCAAAAAATGTTGCTTTAAAATACATTTTTTTTAGAATTATGCTGATGGGTGCTTTCAATAGTTCATGGAATCATTGAGGTTTTTAAAGTGCAGTTATTACATTAAAAACTTGTAGTAAAAAAAAACTTGTGATAAAGTTGAAACTTTGACCAGTTCCATCATTATCACAAGTTTTTTTTTCGCCACTTATGTTTAAGTCCCATGTAATACGAGTTGAGCCTATTACCATCAGCCGGGCACAAATCCAGACTCCGTGGCTGCTACTGAGAAATTCCTGATGAAAAAATCCAATAACACTTTGGCCGACCTGGGAATCGAACCCAGGACCTCATGCTCAGCAGTCGCGTTTGCAATCACTAGACCAACGAGGCAGTCCTTATATACACTTGGGGAAAAAGCCATTCTGCTTAGTGCTTAGTTAAAGTGGTGCGGAGACGACCCTAACACGATTCAGTGATGGTAGATAGCCAATGGAGTTTGTCGATAGGCACAGCTCCCGAAAAAAGAACGTGCGTTACAAGTACTAGGTACTTATACAAGGTGTAAACCGATCCTTCATGAAGCCATCATCAACCAGGCATTCTGTTCATCAAACAAAATAACTCCACGCCAAAATTATTTCTGCGGGGTGAAAAAACACGTTCTACGGTAGGATTCAATGTAATGCACTCAAAACATTGTGCTGATGGATGCATTGAATTGTACGGTCCTCGTGGAGGTATTCAAAGTAAAGTAACAACATTAAAAACTTGTGACAATGTTAGAACTTTGATCCCTAATATCTCCGTAAGCAGAAGGTTGCCAGGTCTAACAAAAAATTATCGCAACGAGGGGGAGAACAAATGCCTTTCGGTTTCCTTAAGGGGTTTTTACACCCATAATGTATTTATTAATTTAAAATAATCGCATCTCAAGAATCAGAATGATTATTAATACACCAAAGGACGACCAATGCAAACCCAAATTCTTACCAGAACGAAAACGTCTATAAGCCCTAAACTGAAACCTAAACACATCTCCAGCCCGCAAATCTAGTCAAGGTTAATCGTTAAACCAGCAACTCAAACCCCCAACCACAAAGAATTGGACGTACTTACATAAAATGTCACACGACACGACTTTTACAAGATGGAGCCTATTGTTGCGCGGGAACAGAGATTTGTCATGTTTGGTCTGTTGAGTGATATGGGTATGGATTGAGAGGAATGTGATATGTATGGTTCAGGGATATTTTTTGGACCTGTAATAATGTAATTGAAAATCTAAGCAAAGTGACATAAGTGTACAATGATGAAAGAATGAAATGTTTGTTTTGTACCTAGATTAAGAACTGTTTGTTTTATTTTCGTTTTTACTCATGTATTTAAATATTTATGCTGTATTGGCTTCCGCACGGTTTTTCACGGGTGACCACTGAAAGCCAGCGCTGTGCTGTGGGCCCCCATAGCATAGCATCATGCTGAGTGGTTGTCACCTGACACCTGTTTGTCGCACTCACGACGTGCAAGCTGTAAAGTTTTAATTTTAATTTCATTTTTTGTTGTTGTTGTGTTTTGCTATGCAATGTATGTTTACTGTTTTTTTTATTATTATTTTGTATGCACGTCATGTATCTGCGACAAATAAATATTTTTTCTTTCTTTCTTTAAATGGTGAAGATGAGGGAAAAGCCCAAAATCCATGGGTTAACTACCGAAAATCTTCAGACGCATACCCACTGCGGCGCAGGGATAGGCTACGCACGTGTGTTAAGCTTCGCTTTGCAAGAAAATGCGTGTGATTGTGTCCACTGCAAACCACTGACACGCTATGCATCAATTGACGTCATTAGTACATGCGAGGCTTGCTCGAATAAGCTCACATAGCTCAACGCTGTCAAAACGCCATGCACGCTGTGTATGCGGTACACGCTATACACGAACTATGATGCGGTGGGCACTTCAGTTGTACATAGTTGTGGGTGTGTAGAGTGTAATGCAGTGGAAACGTAGACCGACTTGTGAAACAAATGAATCCACGCAGCTAAAATGCCCGTGCACAGCATGCACCGCGGTGAGTTGATGCCTTTATGTGAACTATTGTCAATCTTGTTGAAACTCGTTATTGGAATCATTTTAAGCTGGCAAAATAATTGAATGTGAACTAGTACCAAAAACTCGCAACGGAAAACGATATTTATCGCTAACCGTACATTCCGTACTAATTGTCGCTTAATATCATATCTCACGCGTATCATAATACAGGACCTGTGTATTGTGAGACGCGTACGATATCATATTTAGTGACTATCGTTTACAATTGCCAGTTTTTGGTACTAGTTTGCATTCACTTTTTTCCTTAGATAAAGCGATTTGACTTATAGAAATACGGAACGCTTCCACCTCTCTAGGCCTTGTGGTTTTCAGGTTGAGCTTTCGGAGTTTCCCTGTCAGAACTTCTTCTTTGCTCGTCGAGGCTCCTTTGTCGTGCTTATTCCGTACCCACTTTGTTGGCCTCAGCCATTGAACAAAGAGCTCTGTCTATTCTCCTGCGAATAATAAAGATCAAATTAATAAAAGTTATGTACCACTTTTTATTCTTAATTTTGTTACTCATAAAGGCAGTTTGAACTCAATTCTGTGGGACGTCGTTTCAATCTGGAACGCGAGGCATCACTGGCCAGTAATGTAACCCCTTGAAGTGACCATAAACTGTCATGTACCATCTCCTTAAACTTAACTACATGCTGAAATAACCTCTAAAGGATATACATTAGTGGTCAGATTCCCTTGAAACGTTAGCTATAGGAAAGTACTCAGACCTCTATAAAGAGAAGATAAGTCTGCCTGCATATTTATGACGAGTTTTTTTTTAATACTCTTGAAGGAATCTTTTTAAAAGGATTTATGGGTGACACAGATATGTGTCGTCAAATTATTCTCTGCTGTTTCTCGGTAGTAACGGGTTTTAATAGTCTTAGGAGCTTTATGAGATTTTTAGATGTTATGACTATGGTTTAATGTTACGGAGCGTGGCTGAGAAAAGCGATTTCATTATCACATCGGCAATTAATATATGTTTTAATTTAAAGTTATCGCTATTCTGACCCCTAAGATACAGGGGCAGCCTAGTTTGGAGACCACTGTTATCTAACTTTGTCAAAATTAGACTTGTTACCAATATCCATAGTGATGTAAGATTAAGAAAATGTTTTTAACTATGGTTTAATTTCCATCATACATAAAGGGTGTAAACAGACTCTTAACGAAGCCGAAAGGCACTTGTTCTCCCCGTCATTGTGATCATTTTTTTGTTCTAGACCATACCTGGGAACCTTCTAGTTACGGAGATATTGGGGGTCAAAGCTCCAACTTTTTCACAAGTTTTTTTTTAAATACATGTTTTTAATGTAAGATTTTTACTTTAAACACCTCCAGGACACCCTTACTATTCAATCCATGAATCCGCACAATGTTTTGAGTGCGTTACATTGAGTCCTACTGTAAAACGTGATTTTTCAGGCCAAAAGAAAAAGTCGTTTCCCAGCACTAATTTTTGCGTAAAGTTACTTAGTTTGATGTACATAATGCTTGGTTGACGGCTTCGTGAAGAGTCTGTTTACACCCCGTATTTTGTACATTTTTATACTTTCTAGTTCATAATCTTATTACAGCTGCCTGTTATGATATGACAGTGTCAAAATAAATTGTTGTAATGATACAATGATGATTAAAAATGATTAAAACACATTTTTTAAGGAAATTATGGGTGTAAAAGTACTCTAAATGAAGTCAACAAGCACTTACTCTCCCCGTCATTGCGATATTTTTTTTGTTCTGGACCATACCTGGAAACCTTCTAGTTACGGAGATAAGTTCCAACCTTTTTATAATACAGGTTTTTAATGTTACATCTACTTTTAATGCCCCCACGATTTCCGTCCTGCACTGTATCCATTAGCACAATGTTTTGAGTGCGTTTAATTAAGTCGTAAAACGCAGTTTTTCATCCACAAAAAAAAAAGTCGTTTCCCAGCAATAATTTTTGCGTAGAGTTACTTACTGTTTAATGTACGGAATACTTGGCTGACAGTTTTGTGAAGGGTGCTTTTACACCTTGTATGTCTATGTACGGTCTACTTACACTACATGCGGGTAGCGGCCGTTGACCCCGTATAAATTAGCTGTCATCACTATCATCGTTAATATCTTTCTGCTGGCTTTACTTTCAGTAACGCTTGCACTTTTAAAACTAATATTTTTGAAGTGAAACTTCTTTATCGACGTATGGGAGAATTTGTTTAAAAATCGTCACGTTTTTCGGTTACGCGCCATGTTGCTTTTTTTGACGTAAAGAATATAATATATCATTGAAAAATACAACAATAGCAATGATAGTATAATAAGAACAATGATAAAATAAATTACTCATTAATTGTATGCATGTCTATAATAATAAAATAGCTTTAATTTAATACGGAAAAAATTGTTTTTCTTAAGGCTTAAGCCTTATCTACCCCATTTGCGTGAAGTTGCAAATAGTAGAAAAATGATATGTCGTAAAGAAGTTTCACTTCTTACCTGTGTACTCTGGTACACACACATATTTTTTTTTTCAGGGAATCAACCTCAAACGCCATTTTACTACAACCGCTGAGGCCGATTAAAAAAAAAGTAATTATGTCTGTAATTGCAGATTATCAAATAAATATTCATCACCTGCCTAGCCTTTCTCTACTATGTTGGGATCGGCTTCCAGTCAATATTAACCAGGCAATATTTTACATTGCGACTGCCTATCTGACCTCCACAACCCAGTTAGTACTGGGTAATACGATACCCCTTGGTAAACCTGGTTGTCAGACTTTTCAGCCACTGACTACCTAACAACTGTCAAAGATCTTAACCAACGACTAAACGTGCTTTCCGAGGATCGGAGGAAACTCGGTATGTAATGGGTGGTCACCCATCCACAGATCAACCTAGACAAGCACAACTTAACCTAAAGATTGACTCGAGCGGCTGTTATTATTTAGCCACGGGCTCCTCAAATAAACATTATTGTAAATAATATTTGTTTAGACATTTATGTTCTTCCTAAACAAATAAAAAGTGTGAAGTGCAACTAATGACTTGTTTATTTACATTTGTTACTTGTGCCTTATTTATAGTCCAGACCGTGACAGGTTAGAGTGTAAACAGCGGGAATATGCATAGTAGCGGCAAAAATACATTTCTCATACAAATATTTACATGTTCGTATCATTCATTATGCGGGTTGTGTGGTGTAAGTTGTTAAAGAAAAAGTCAAATGGAAGAAAATTATGTCCGGTTTCGTATTAATGCAAAAATCACACCAGTACGGACAAAATGAGGACTCGGCTGGACAGGAGATATGAACACCTTCACAAAAATATTAAAAACATACCAAAATATATACAGTGTTCGAGTCAGCAAAAGCGACCGCCATTTGACTTTACTAGTTTACATTACGGTCGTCCTAACTCCTAATACAGGCTCTATCCTTATGATTTTGTGAAGGTTTCTGTGTACCACTAACTGTCAAATTTCTCCAAACGATTAAAAAAAATATTGATGGTTAAGTTCAAAATCGAATGAGAAAATTTGACAGTTTGTAGTAACTTAATACGCTGGCGACTGTAAACACGGCGGCACATCAAGCTTTACATTTCCAGTATAACGTGGCCTCGCTTTGTATATATTTTCTGTATAATGAGAGATCCGCATAAACTGCTTTTGTATAGCTTGATCAGCCGTCGTGCGTACCTACATCACTTTAAGATGAATGCAATGCGGCCATCTTGAAAATCATTAGATGATCTTATTATGATGGCTTTCGCTTTCACTTTAAGGAAGCCTTAACCAAAAGTGGTTGAGACGTTATTTATATGGTATGTCGATAACAGGTATTTAGATTTTAAATTATCTATATGTCGTATTAAATTAGATAGATCATTCAACGACAACCTGTAATTACTTATATTGTTTGGTAGTCGTTTAAAAATAATACTTTCCCGCCACCGCCCATCGCTTGGACGTCCACTTCCCAACGTTTATAAATATGACGTCTGTTAGTTTCGTCTCGGACATATCTCAAAGTGTCCGCGCGTTGTCTTTTACTGGTGTGCATATTTATACATTTTAACTGCAACACACTCGGTTGCCAGTACTTGTGATGGTTTTAAACACTGTTTTGTTGTATTACCTACGGTTTTTGGAGAGGGAGAGGAAGAATAAAGAAAAGATTGATGGAGTGTGTGAATGACTTGAAAAAAAGGAGTAAAATGAATGAAAAAATATTGAAATGATAGAGTGACGGCTGACAGGGGAGAATCGAAGAAAATAACGTGATGCGCCGACTGAAGAAATATAGAACAAGGGCTGGAAGATGATGATTACCTACTAAGTTTCCAGGAAAACTTAGGATAATGTTTTTAGTTTCTGCGTGAGTTTGGGACAGATTAATGTTTTAAACCATTTTTCAGGAGCAATTCATTTCAAAGAAACCTTTTGGTATACCATGATAAAATAAAATAAAATATCTTTATTTCAGACCTATATCAGTCCATAAGTTGTTAGTGGTTAGTAACAGATTGTGCTTAAATGCTATGTTAGTGTTATGAGTGCTTAATTAAATTTAACATAAACCTATACCTATTTTTACCCAGTGTCTTTGGATGGGGCAGTCCACTCTGCCAACAATCATTTTCAGGATGCTGTTCCGAGTCCAACGCAACCGTTGCAGTAAGAGCCGCTTTCTTACGCATGATGGCGTGAAAGCCATCCGTATAGGCTGCAGCAAACATTCCGATGCACTACAACGTTGCGGAACCGAAACAGCATACTGAAAGCGTTGTTGTATTGTACGCGCAGGACGTTGTAGGCTTGGCTCGTATATGACACCCACAGGCCGCTCGTGTAGAAGGACTGACAGAACGTTTTAAATAAACTCACTTTGACGTCTGCCGTGCAGCGAGCAAACCTACGGGCGAGCATATTGCACCTCATGTCACCATCAACACGTAGGTCACTGGTCACAACATGACCTAGGTATTTAAAACTATTGACCACATTGAGTACTACGCCGTTGAGATATACATGATATGTATATTATCCTGTGCCTATAATATTAACTCTAAAGGTTAAAATAACTATTACTGTCCCAAGGCCTTGTAGCAATCGCGTCCAAAATGTCTCTATTTCTGCGATGATTTTCAACAGGGTTGACTTATTGCGCTTTTCGGCAGCAAATGTCAGTCTTTTTTTATGTTTTGACGTTTCTATCATTGACATTGCTGATTGAATGTCATCATGGTTCGGGCTTTTACGATTCAAAAACCTGGACAAAAATAAGGACGCTGTTTATTTTTTTCTGTAACGTAAAAATATTTCATGCACTTGCTAGTATGGTTTAATCAAAACATTTACAAAATAAAAGCGGACAATATCACGATAAATACCTCCATAAAAACGAGGGAAAAATAAACAACAGAATGTGCCACAGAACTCTTTGACGCTGGTATCTTTTATGAATTTCATATGAACAAAGTTATTCATGAAACTAGTTGGAAGTTTTGGATGTTTATCATTTTATCTGTGCTCGCTATGTCACGAGGCGGGAACAAATTGATATGTTTTTGTTCTGCTTTATTCGTGTTGAAGACTTGCATAGTGATGTTAAGTTAATTGGAGAAATAAAGGTACAATTTCTCCATTCGTCTGTGATTTTTTGAAACTATCGTTAAATTATTTCGCTACGCCCAACATTTAGGATCGATCACTGCGTTCTTTCCAGTACTGATGAAGAAAAAGAGAACTGCTTTTGAGTACATACACGGCGACACATCAAGCTATCCAGTATAACTTAACCTCGCTTTGTATAAGCTTGCAGTACTATGAGAGCTTTATTAGGTTTTGCATAGCTTGATTGATCGTCGAATCGGATAGTGTTTAGTAGAGACTTTTTTGATTTTTTCACAGTTGGGAAGTTCTAAAATTATTATTTTTATAATCGCAATTTAATATCTTCTCAGCTTTCTAAAAGATAAGATAAGATATATCAAAAATGCAGGTTTAGTACTGATACTAAACCTGCATTTTTGATATATCTTAGAAATCAATAGTTAAACTACGGGTCACACAAATTGGTCCTTCGAGCCAGATCTATTGGAATTGAATTTCACCAATCCAGCACACTGTGCGACTCATTGCGCAAATTTATTATGAGCTTAAACGAAACGTAAGAATACCTTACTGTTTTCTCTAAATTCCATACATCTAAGTTAATCAACCTTTTCTAGAAAACAATGATCATAGACGTAATAAATCTAGCTCAATCCTATTCACTTACCAAATCACTCGAACCAAAGATCTTAAGGCCGCGTATTAAGAAAACGCCTTTCACGTAACCCGTTGATCGCAATTTGGTAAAGTGCAATTTGGCAAAACGCCTCCCTGAGAGCTATCGATGTTAGGTGCCAATCAAGGATTCTTTTAAAGGTTGCCAACCTTTTCAAGTTGAGAGGATTTTGAATAAAAGATTTTCTTTAAATTAAATTAAGAAACACTATCGTTTGTTTTGGTTTCAGATGCATAGATGCATAGGATGGATGAGATAAACTAAAAAAAACACTCAGTCCCCTTTCAGGATTGGTCGAATCCTGAGGGGTGGGCGGCGGAGGGTTCAGGAACTTCACATCATCATAACATCCTGTAACCCCCGAAGGGTTAGGCAGAGGTATTTCTTTTTCACCAGTTATATTGAATTCCCATGTAATAGGTGGCGAGTCTATTGCCATCAAACAGGTACAAATCTAGACTTCGTGGCTGCTACTGTGAAATTCCTGATGGAAAAACCCAATAACAATTTGTCAAGTTGAGATTGTGCCCACTAGACTAACGAGGCAGCCGGGAACAGGAACGGTCGGGGGGTTCGGGAACTCACTGAGGTGTAAACACGATGAACAAAAAAAATATGTGTACAATTCACACGTGGTAGAAGTGAAACCTTCAAAAATTTTGGCTTCAAGATAAACACTGTTTAAGGCTGCTCGCCCACGTCAGACTTTTTGTAGGACAGATAATCGGGCCGATTTTTCATCCGATTCTTAGGACCGATTTTGTGTGCGCCGATTTTATTTCTGACCTACTTTTTGTAGGACGTGTGCGTTACACTATTGCTATCAGTGTGTTCTATTTTCTCCTACAAAAAATCGGTCACCGATTATCGGACGTGGGCGGGCAGCCTAATGCTTCCTATCTCATTTTCTCCGACTTTAAATCTTATGAATTTACGTGTCTGTCTCTTTTTACTGTCGCTTTTTCGTTTCATCGACTTTCAAATCACAAAGATGCTAAAGAAGTTTTCACTTCAAAAAAATCATTTCGTAACTTGCTATAGTAGCGAGACATTGGAAATGAGGGCGAGTCGGGGAGAGAGATGTTTTTACCCAGCACTGGTACACACGAACAGTCCATCAATCAAAATCAAAGGATTTATTTCAAGTGGGCCAGTTACAGGCACTTTTGAATTGTTGACAAAATTAACGATGTAATAAAGCTACAGTCCCAGTCAAAAGGCATAAAAACTGCGAAAGTACTGTAGTTGCCCATTCCCTAGCGTAGATCCCTTTGGAGAAGAACGGGCAAGAAACTCCATGGCCACTCTTTTAAATCAGTATATTTTTACAAAAACTTGTTTACATCATTAATGTTGAGATGGTACATTATGTGAGAACGTTGATGAACGATGTAGTGTCCATAGTATCGTTTCGTCCATAGAATCTTTTATGTAACAGTTGGTATCCCTTAAACCTTATTCTCTTATTCCTAGGTAGTTTTTATTGCAAACAGTGTAATAACAGTGAGAGGGCTTTATGTTGTGTTTATGTAAATCTGAGGCTTATTAGTAAATAACTGTAAGGATGTATGTGGTTTGGCCTCGTATTTAGTTTGCTTCTATGGGCACATTTTTTATGTTGGTTTGATGGAACGACCTCGGTTTATAAAACACAATTGATCAACCTCATTAAAACAATACATCTACTAATATCCTAATCTATCATCATATGCTTAGCCATTTCCCAACTATGTTGGAATCGGCTTCCAGTCTAACCGGGCCACTGTCTACCAATACTGACACGCTGTCTGTCAAAGATCTATAAATGACAGCCGGGACCAATTACGGCTCAGCGAGTTTTCCGAGGTACGGAGTAAACTCGGTATGTAGTAGGTGGTCACCCATCCACAGACCAACTTTAACCTGAAGATCGATCCGAGCGGCTGTTATTATTTAGCCACGAGCTAACTAAATAACTTTCTTATCTATACACCCTTTTAAATGAAAATCGCTTTTTGTGTCCTTTCTGAGTTACGGCCTTGTTGTTCTTCGATATGCAACGGATTTTGATTTGGTGCTCATCACCGTTTACAGTACTAATAAATAATATATTTATATTACATATTTATATTATTTATTAGTAAATGAGAAAGTAAGTTTGATTATTTGTTTGATACCTTTTCACGCCTAAACCACTGAACCGATAATTCTGAAATTTTGCATATACATTGTCAGGTGTACAGAAACGGACATAGGGTATATCCCGAAAAAAAAGTACTGTTCCCGAGGAAAACAACAATAACATTCTTGATGATAATAGAAGGCGCTATTTGTCTTTCGAATCATGATTGAATTATATTATTACAAGCAGAGTACAACCCAAATTGATTGTCAAATTCTAAATGAACGCGAGCGAAGCCGCGGACAAAAATTGCATTTGATATTACAGCGGGTTTTCCACCACACAAAGTGGGTGGCAGTGGAGGAAGTGAATCAGCAAATTAACCTTTATGTAATGTTGATATGACGTAACTAAGCAGCTATTTAGTACACCTATGTTACCTGATATCTGCCGAAGCCTTTGGATAATATTTAATTGTCCTTATCTATAGTAAGGTACTTCCATAGAGAAGTATCAGCTTCTATAGAATGATAATAATATAATAATAATAAAGTGATTACGGCAGTTATTGTGCCGATAGTCGTGTCAGCCAATGGATTAATAGCCAGTAGCCTCGACCAACATCTAAGGAGGCTCTTGCTTGACAGCTGGATCAAGGGCTTGATTCAGAAAGCAGTACTTCTGGACACGGCGCGTATTGTCAGGAGGTTCCTCTCTCAACAGCCCTGACCACCGGTAGCTCGGACCCTGTTCCCAATGCTGGTGGGCCACTATTTTTTATATTTTTAAATGTTTTTTTATGTAGTTTTATATTTAAATATTTAAAAATAGAAAGTAATATGTATATAGAGAAATAAAGGTAATAATAATAATAATATCCATCCGTCATCACTGACAGGACTATTGTAGCCAATAAGCCTGATATAGTGGTGGTGGATCGATCAGAGCGGCGCGCAATGATTGTTGACATTACGGTCCCGCATGACGAGAACCTCGTGAAAGCCGAGAAAGATAAACAAATCAAGTATCTTGACTTAGCTCGCGAGGTTGTCGACATGTGGGATGTGGACTCAGCGATCATTGTGCCGGTAGTCGTATCAGCCCATGGCTTAATTGCCAAGAGCCTCGACCAACACCTGAGGAGGCTCTCGTTAGGCAGCTGGATCAAGGGCTTTCAGAAAGCGGTACTCCTGGGCACGGCTCGTATTATTAGGAGGTTCCTCTCGGTAGCTTGGACCCTATTCCCGATACCGGTGGGCTACTATTTTTTATATTTTTAAATGTTTTTTTATGTCGTTTTATATTTAAATATTTGAAATGTAAACAATATGCATATAAATAAATAAAGGAAATAATAATATCTTGGGACAACCAACACACCGCCATCTGATCCCAAACTAGGCAGAGCCTGTACTATGGCAACCAGACAACTGATAAACATACTTATATATTAAGTATGATTTATGTAGTTCTGGCGTTCATGGAATCTTGGCCCTATATTTAACTTACAAATAACAAAGAAATCTCAATTTTTGGTCAAGTCTTAACAAAACAGTGTAAACGGGAGCCTCGTTTACACTGTTTAGATATAAAAGACAAAAGCTTTCGACCTACGAAAATTTAGTTTCCGAAGCGTTCCTCTTCCGAACAAATTGTGTTGGAAAACTTTTAGTTTTTTTATTGAACAAGTTAGAGTATTTATTCCAAACACGTTTAGACCATCGCGGGCTCTTGTCCGAAGTTTTAACTTTAACTATTTGCGAATAAAAATTCAATTTTGAAAATAATAAAAATAAAATTGTTATTTTCGTACTTGTGTAGTTTTTTTTTGTGTGGAAAGTTGTCTGTCAGCTTGGTTGGCGATAAAAATGCCGTGCTTCTCAAATTTATTTGTTTATGCAGTTTTCAGTGGCTTGAAAAACTTTTCTAGAAATGATATTAAATTACACACAGTACTTACTTGTTGAAGATCACTTATCGTATATTCTCTAGTGTATATCGTATTGTTAGAAATCAGCATTCAAATAACCAAGGAAATATTTTTCTGTAGTGTATCTATGTACAGACGCCAGCACATCAAGCTACTACAATCTGTCAAATTTCTTTAATAGATTTTCAACTTTATCTCTAAAGCATTAGGTTCAAGGTTGGTTAGGAAAATCTGACGTTTCGGGTAGCTTGATGTGCTGGCTGGCGTCTGTACATACAACCTACTCATTTATAAAACTTAATAATATTAAGTGACTATGACGACATTTATAACAACAAAAAAAAGTACTAAATCCATTGCTTGCTGACACTTTTAATCACTATCCAAAGATATTGAACAACGTGAATAACGCAATGTGAGGCAAGAAAGAAGGTGTCTGATGAGATGATGAGTAATAGAGAAGTATGGAAGAAGAAGACATGCTGCGCCGACCACAAATGAATTGGGATATGGGCAAGAGAATGATAATGTAAATAACTCGTGAAATTTTGTTAAACAGTCAAAATGAAAAACATAGCCATCGCAAGTGTGTTGCGCCCCCCCCCCCGCTGTTTAGCTTATCGCTGATCTTTCCTATAATTTCACTCAGACATTAATGTACTTATTGTAAAAACCAGATTTTACGGAACTCTCCAATCCTCGGGGAAACCAGAAAAGTCTTAAACCAGTAAATGTCGGATTTTTACAATTTATACAGTTCCTAAACATGTGAAATACAGGTTGCTGTAACAAAACCGATATCCGAGAAGTTATTTTATTTCTCGATAATTTTATTTACAGAAATATTTATGGATACCGATTTGAATTCTCAACCCGTGGCTAAGTAATAACAGCCGTTCGGGTTGATCTTCAGGTTAAGTCGCGCTTGCCTGGGTTGGTCCGTGGATAGGTGACCACCCATTACATACCTACCTCCTTACGTGCCTCGGGATTGGTCCCAGCTGTCAATTATAGATCTTTGACAGTTGTTACAGGTAGTCAGTGGCCCGAAAATCTGACAACCAGTTTTATCAAGGGGTATTGTTATCCAGTTGCCAGTACTAACTAGGTTGTGGAGGTCAGATAAGCAGTCGCTCCATGTAAAATACTGGTATTCAGCTGCATCTTATTAGACTGGAAGCCGTCCCTAACATAATTGAGAACAGGCTAGGCAGATGATTTATAGATACCGATTTTTGCCGCCAAGTAGCATTGCTGGGGTCCAGTTTAAACGTTGTGGGTGCTGGTAAAACCACAGGGATTTGCTATGTCATTCCAGCTTGGTCTTGGCGACGCAAAATCAATAATAGCTATTGCAGATTTAAATCATCCACCATATTTCCGTAATCTACTTATGGTGGACTATCTGTTTGTTTATAATCCTAACCTGTTCGGACCCGCGCCAACGGGCCACCGGTGGCCGCCACCGGTGGCTGGCGACAAGCTGTTTACATGATTTGTTAAAACGTATTGTATGGAATCGCCGCACACGTGTAGCGAGTGGCGACCACTCCCGACTCAGTGGCCGCGACATGCTACCACCGGTGGCGGCCACTCGCGACTCAGTGTCCGCGAAACGCCGGTGGCGAATTATAAATAAATACCAACCACTCGCGGTTTTGCGCGGAGCCTTAGTATCCATAGTACTTCTCTGCATCGCTGTCACCCGGGAACGTGCTCAGAAGACTGGTAGCATTGCCCAACGATTTCTTTGGCCAAAGAAAGAGCCAGCCGTCTAATCACGCGAAGTTTAGACCAGTCGGCGCGATATTTCCTTCATTATTAAGTTATTTTCAGAACTGTTCCATTCCATCTTGTCGAACCGTCGTCGGACGTCCCTGGGTCGTTGGAATCTCGTCCATCAAAAATAGGTTGCGTACAACTGAGATTGGTATTCGACCTTTGGTTTTTAGGGTTCCGTACCCAAAGGGTAAAACGGGGCCCTATTATTAAGACTCCGCTGTCTTGTCTGTCTGTCCGTCTGTCACCAGGTTGTATCTCATGAACCGTGATAGCTAGACAGTTTAAATTTTCACATATGATGTATTGCTGTTGCCGCTATAACTAAAAATACTAAAAACAGAATAAAATAAATATTTAAGGGGGGCTCTCATACAGCAAACGTGATTCTTTACCAAGTTTTTTTGCTCGATATTAATAACGGCGACAGGTAGACGCTTGAAATATTTACAGAATATTTAGTCGCATATTCACTTTAAAAATAAATAGTTAAATTAAAACAAAATAAATGTTGTCTAATGTTGTATAGATAATGGTACGCAACCCTTTGTGCGCGAATCAAAGTCGCACTTGGCCAGTTTTTTTCTTTCCTGTAGCTTCATCGTATCAGACTGTGAATGTTACTAGACAGGGATCTCCCATATCATCTGCCAATGGCTTTCATTTTTCTCAAGCGAAAAGGAATTAAATTGGTAATTTTAGGCTAATATTCGCAGGTTCCAGGCGAAATCTGTGCCTAGCCCTTCAGTGAAAATCCTCCTCCTTGCGTCGTTTTCCTCAGTGCTGAGGGTCGTGACCTCCCTTCTGCATCACTTTATCACGTACGATGTTTCTCCATCTGTTTCTGTCCCTGGCGATTTGGAGGGCGTTGTGGACTGTAAAGTCTAGGACGATGGGGATCTGGTCAGACCAACGTATCGGGCTGGACCACGAAGTCTTTTTCCATTTACTTTGCCGGTCACGATAAGCTTCTCGAGGTTGTCACCTTCTTTCCTTGCAATGTGACCGAAGTATTCTAGGACTCTGCGTCGACACTCAGATGACAGCCGCGAGGAGATTTTAAGTTCTCGCAATATGGATACATGATCGAAACGCTTCCCAAGGAATACGGAGCATCCTTCTCCAGCACCACATCTCAAAAGCGTCAATGCGTTTACGGTCTGCAGCTCTCAGTGTCCACGTCTCAGCGCCATAGCTCAATGAAAATAGACGGACGTAATTTAAGTTGGTTAGTTTCAGGATCCTCTTGATACAAATATTTTCCAAATTATATTTATTCTAGTACCTAAATAAGTTCAAACTCAAACTCAAACTCTTTATTGCATTCATGTGTACATTTAGTTGTTACATATATGTAAGTAAGTTCCAACATGAAACCCGGTTAGGGCACGGCAACATAAAGATTCAGAAGAATATTCATGAAATTTCATATGTATTTGGCCTTAATAACTTAAAACTTATTATTTCAGTTGTTGTTAAGATACCTAGTGGCAAAGAAGTGAGACTGTAACCTCTGGACTTCACAACTTTTAATTAGCTAGTCCGTAGTTAAACATACTTCGTTCTCCATTGCAACGTTAGTCTAACATTCATCGCGGTATCAGCAGCGTTCTTCAATAATTAGCACATGCTGCGGTCTCAGCTTCTATTAAAACTTGCGTGCTTCAAACTTGCTTCGATTTGCACTCGCGTTCACTTGCAGTTGGGCCATAGAACCAGCGAATGTCGACTGGATGTAAGTCTCTGTTTTTCGGGCTCTTTACTGACCGGAAATTTAAAGAACAATCAAATAACAACAGTAAGTATGGATTTTATTATAATTATCACTTATATGGCTTCTTAGTATTATGGCTACAGAATTGTATGTTTTGAGATGAAGGGCAAAAAAGTATGAACGCAAAAGATCAAAAATATTCATAGAGATAACCAGAAAATTTTATCTTAATAATGTTTTTGCCGCTAAGCTTAGCAACAACATACGGAACCGCAGCCTAATTCCGTAATGCAATTGTAGTGCGGTCGTTTGCGCGAACATATCTTGTCAGTTACATTGCCTCGTTCGTGCCAACATGTTGTTTCGTGGCCGCACATGTCGGTGCAGCAACTTGAAGTATTTGCGGGTACTCGCAATTTGCTTGTTTGTGCAACTTGGATACTTGCTCTGTAACAGTTCGATACAACATTTAGTAATTAAGAGCATCGCTGGTCACGGTAATATGCGAGAGTTTTCATTTAATTTACTGTTTAACAAACTTGGTAAAGTAGATCAAGTGGTTTGGAAAATATACTGTTCAGTTACTGCCTACATCCTATGTAGAGTAAAATATTACTTCTCTTTGAATCGGATTTTGTTAACAATTTTAAGGGTTTTATTTTTTTTGCACGGTACCCTGACCCTTTATCTCAAGTAAAAGTAGCCTAAGTTACTGTTTATAACATCAGCTATCTGCCAGTAAAAGTTCTGACAAAATCGGTCCAGCCGGAACAAGCAAACAGACAGTTACTATTTTTTTTGTTATAAGTACCGCGTATACTTTCATATATGCATTCAGTAACAAACTCTCAAGCAGAAAGTACAGACCGCCACCAGCTACGATCCTTACATACTCCTTTCGCCTCGTCGCACAGTGGAACGAATGTATGGGAGCGGTTGGACGTAGACATGTCCGAAAAAAAAGAGTAAAATTATGCCAAACTAATGATGCCATCTTATTCGATTACTTAATGCCTTCATAACTTGTGGTGATGAATTTCTTCATAACTCCCATATTTCGGGAGTAATTTGAGAAAATGTGAAATTTTACTATGAAAATGAGTGTATCGAGCTCTCTCCCTCCTGATTCCGGGCTTGTTTCAAGTAGCGGTCTCTAATATCATAATGCTAATACTAAGAGCTATATTTAATACTAAGACACATAGTGCGCCAAATGTGCACTTTCTGGGATAAAAGGAAATGAAAATTTAAAAAAAAAAACGTTTTTTCCCCATTTGTATTTACTTTAAACCGCAGACAGACTTATTAAGAGGTCTATAAATATATTATATATATACAGAAATATATATTAACAAAAATATTCACAAGAACTGATGAGAGTATGACTTTTAAGTAAGTTGATAATAAATTACCTAGTTTCATTAAAAGTACAATAAATAATTAAGATGTAAGCTCTAATTTACTAAGTTACACATTTTAAATGCACAGTAACCCATTTTCGGGTCTCAATCGGTCTCAATCCATAAATGTACCTGCGCGGACGACCGCTATTTTGGGTCAACTTACGTGCCGCGATCTATACATTCTTGTAATCCCCGAACATACTCAGGCTAAAACCTATAGGCTGAGAGTAATTGCAGTTACAGTCATATTTCGCTAGTTAAGGACCTTTGTACTAATGGTCGAGCCTATGGTTATAGACCAGACACAGTCATAATCAAACATCAGTCTGCTACTGAGAAATTCTCGATGGGAAAACCCAATATCACTTTTCCTGACCTGGGATTCAAACCCCTCATGCTCCGCAGCGCTTACAGCCAATAGAGTCTAGATAGCATGACCGAGGCAGTTATTCCTAGATTTGAAATCTGTAAAAAGTGTTGACAATATTTCACGACACTTTTCCTCATGAAAGTCCCATAAAACGTAACAAAAATGAAGACAATAACGTATTCACATTGTTACAAATTGAATAAGATGACTGACATACAAATGTCTACATCGAGTATTAATTGAACAATTAAATTCATCGACAATTAGGTACGTTTTAAACAGTGCTCACCTCACAGCACACCGCTCACCTCACAGCACACCGCTCACCTCACAGCACATCGCTCACCTCACAGCACACCCCTCACCTCACAGCACATCGCTCACCTCACAGCATACCGCTCACCTCACAGCACACCGCTCAGCGCTGCCGCTGCTTACGAGACATCTCTCCTCTCTGCTCAACCGTTTCCACTAACAAAAACCGCTACCGCGCCGCCCGCCGTGTTAAGAGGAAATGCGGGTGGTCTTTCTCCAAACAAACGCTCTCGCCTGTTTTCTTTCTGGTTTATGACTTCGAAGCTATGATTTTTTACAGTTAAATAAATATCAACCTCTTTTATTTGCATATATAAAATGCTTTGTCCTGAATGACTGACGGATCAACGCACAGCCTAAACCACTGGTCGTAGAGACCTGAAAATTGGAGGGTATGTTCTTTGTCGTAGGCATCCGATAAGAAAGGATTTTCCGATATTCTACCCCTAAGGGGGTGAAAAACGGGGGCAAAGTTTGTATGGGACAACGTGATTCCTTGGTCCAATCTACTTCAAATTTTGCATGAACATTCTTTTACAGAATTGATGGAAGACGTGTTTCGCATTTTATTGAAACTCATCGCCTAACAGGGTTAAAAAGGGGAAGTAAGTTATTTTGGGGATGATTTGCATCGAAATTGATATCAATACTCCTTAGTGCAAAACTCCATCCGATTTTATTTAAAAAAAAAAATCTGTGGCCCGAGTGTCAAATTGACAAGACATATTTATTCAGATCTGAATTTTATTTTAATAATAGTTTAATCCCAGAAAATCAATTTTAAATAAAAAGAAAAGGAAAAAAAAATACAGTTACACAGTTACTGGACTTTCATCGAAATTGACCCATAAAATAACCACATCGATTTTATTCAAAAAACGTTGAACTCACATAAGAGCTTGGTGCAATGCAATACACTTCTCTCCTGCCTGACGATGACCGAAGACATCTTGGTGGCATACACAAAGCTATCACAATTATAAATGAAAGCGTTTTTAAGCGTTTTTAGGTAGGTATATAGGGTAGATACTAGGTAGGTATGGTACATTCTCATCGGACCAGGAGCAGGCCAGTTGGCGCAGATCCCGAGAATTCCAATGATTCCCACGGACCTGCGTATATCGTTTAAGCGACTCCACACATAACATAAAATAACATCACGCCTGTAATCCCCGAAGGGATAGGCAGAGGTGTACCTAATAGTACTAATAGTTGTTTATAATGTCCCATGTAATAGGGGGCGAGCCTATTGTCATCAACCGGGCACAAAATTAGACTCCGTGGCTGCTACTGAGAAATTCCAGAAGGGAAAACCCAATAACACTGCTCGTCCTGGGAATCGAACTCAGGACCTCATGCTCAGCAGTCGCGCTTGCGACCACTAGACCAACGAGGCAGTCTCTAAGCGTTTCCCGTAAAAACATAATTTGTCCTGACTATTAACAAGTCCCAGTGACAAACATTCTCTTTGGTTGCCAAGAGCTGTATTTTCCACCCACGCGGACGAAGTCGCGGGCGTATTCCCTATATTTTCCTTTTAGATGATACGTAATCTGTATAAGCACTAGAACCTTTACAAAATGCTCAAAATTGCCTATTTAGATCGCCTGTCAGCAGAGGCCTAGTGTACAAATTTGACAAATATTAATGAAAAACGAAAAACAGAGGGATACAGTATATCCTTCTTATTCAGTTTTTGAAATATCTTTTAAATTGGTCAAATATTTGAGGAAGAAATAGTCGAGAGCCAAACCTCGAATTTTGACTTTTTGTAGTTTTCCTTATAGCACCTCCAGCTTGGTGAAACTATTTTGGTAATGAGACCATTGGCAAAAACGTACACTATCCCAGAGGCAGTTGTAACTTCTTCTTACTTCTTGCTGTTGTTCTTTATTTTAATGAACCTGTTGGATCATTCACCATATAGTAGATTTTCTCACAACAGGTTTGAGAAAAAAACCATAACAAATACGAGTATACGTAAGAAAAAGTAAATGAAGGAATAAAATCACGGCTCGAATTGTTAGAAGGTTCCTTTCTCTGGAGCCCTGGTTGCTTGGACCCTGTTCCCGATACCACTGGGCTTCTATTTTTTATGTTTTTGTTTTGGATTGATTTTTAAGGAATATTTTAAAATGTAAGAAGTAAGTAATCATCATCATCTGCATAGCCTTTTTCCATCGATATTGAGGTCGGCCTCCAGTCTAACCGGATGCAGCTGAATACCAGTATTTTAAATGGAGCGACTGCCTATCTGACCTCCACAACCCAGTTAGTACTGGGTAATACAATACCTTTTGGTAAGACTGGTTGTCAGGTTTATTGGGCCACTAACTGCTTGTAACGACTGTCGAAGATCTACAAATGACCAACGGCTTAACGTGCTTTTCGAGGCACGGAGGAAACCCGGTATTTAATGGGTCCCACCCACAGACCAACCTAGGCAAGCACAGCATAACCTAAAGACCGACCCGAGCTCCTCCTTGAGCACAATAAATGAATAAACGAAAAAAATCAGTCTCTATTGTTATCGTTCTTAACCTTTTCCTTATAATAAATATTACAACTTAATTTACGGTTTTTCTGTAACACTACCATTGCCCAACGAACTCGCAATACAAAGAAAACTGCAGACAAGTGGTAAATTATCTCAGTGAACATTTAATGACATAATTTATTTGTGGACAGTAATAACCACAATGAGTGATCAAAATGGCGTTCACGTACGGAACAGCAAATTGGGTTAACTAACAGTGGGGCTCCCGGTAATGTTGCCACTTTAGAACGAAATGATTCGGGACAAAAGTTACGGGTTGTAAGATTATAGGGACGAATGTTATTGTGTGTTGGCATCATAAGGTTCATATAAAGGTCTTCCTTTATTGTGTGGTTAGTGGCTAACCTGGTGTCAGAGTTTTTATGCCGCCCATGGGCCTCTGACTAGACTTTACATGCCGTCGAGAAACGTCTCTCAGGCATGTTGATTTCCTCACGATGTTTTCCTTCACCGAAGCAAGTGATAATTATACAATTCGCTCATGAATCCGAAAAATCTGAGGTTTGAACTTCAGACCTATGATTTGGCAGTCCCCGACGGACACACCATTAGGCTATCACTGCTACAGAAGTGTATCTATAATTATAAAAGGATCTTTAATTCAAAACTCTGAGCATACCCATCATATTAAACAACTTCCCAAAGAAACTCATAGCCGATTCGTAAAAAAAAACCCAAACAACAGTAGAACGACTATTTCGATGCTTGTATATAAGGCTACATTTTTGTTACTCAATCATGGAGAATAATAGCCAAATGTAGCCTGCAAGTCAGAGTTAAAATTGATCTATCCATTTTAAATCTTCCGTCCGTAAATTTCAGTGACACCTAATGAATACCTAAATCCTATTTCACTGTTATATAATAATCTCACTGCGACAAAACCAACAGTGCATTGGTAATTAGGCTTTGTCTAATGTAACTGACGGGCATGATAGAGAATAAGAATGGAACTGATTCCAGACTGAATTGATAAAATTGGCGAAAATGTATAAATAACAAGAAAGAACTTCTGATAAACGACACAGTATTCACTATTCAGTCTACAAAGATAGTTTCTTTGTTATTGTTCGAGTAGGTGGTCGGTGTACTCAAATAATGAGATATGTGCCAATACCCGGTAATGTTGCGGCATTTGCTTGGAGATTAAAATAGTATTTCTTTGATGATCGTTGAAAGTATTTCATTCATTGATTCTACATTGAATTCATTAAATACTTATGCCCGCGGCTTTGCCCGCGTGGAGTTCGGTAATGTCCCACGGGATGGAAAAAGTATCCTATGCGTACCCAGGTTATAAACCATCCAAATCTGGTGATTAGTTTTTGCGTGAACGATTAACAGACATCCATCTATCCTCACAAACGTTCGCATTTATAATATTAGTAATAACACAGTAAAATTCAGTTTCGAATCTACCATCGTTACTGTGACTCCCCCCACAAAACATCACGCTCGCTCTTATTTTTACAGAAATACCTTGACGTCAATGAATCACAGTGCAGCGGTACAAATACAAAGTGTTACACATGCGTGTTTAATATATCACGCTTGCATCGCCAGGTGTGAGCAGAGATGTTGATGATGAACTTTATGAGAATCGCATAACGTAGCAAGCAAGAGGTAACCAGTTGGTGTATTCCTTGGGCTATTGATATCCGTTGTCAACCTCACTCACATGATATCCGATAACAGCAATGTAGATTCACTACTCCTGAATATCAGAAGTCGCGATCATCCGATCAACGAGGCCATTTAAATAATCTACTAACTAGACAAATTTTAATGTTTCATTGATTCCAAAAAGAAGAAGCCATTTTCTGGGCTCCAGAATTACTTTTTTTTTTCAGCGGCCTGTACTGTCCCACTGCTGGGCAAAGGCCTCCCCCAGTTCCTTCCACGTGCTCTTTTCACGTGCCTCCTCGAACCAGCCCTCGCGGTACGCGTCCAGGTCGTCTCGCCACCTTTTTCTGGGCCGGCTTCGGCGGCGCCGTCCGTCTTCCGGCAACCATTGTGTGGAGACTTTTGCCCAGTGGTCATCATGCATGCGGCTGACGTGACCCGCCCAATCCCGCTTTAGCCTAGCAGCCTTCTTGCCAACGTCCACTATGCCCGTTTTGGAAGGGTGTTTCGAACCTTGTCTTGTCTTCTGACACCCAGAATGCTGGGTTCCATTGCCGTTTGGCAAACTCCAAGACGGAACTTCTGAGTCTCGGTGAGTGAACAGGTCTTAGCACCGTAGGATGGTTAGGATGGGCAGAATGCACATGTCGATGAGTTTTCATTTCAGGGAGATCGGAAGTTCACCCTTCATTAGCGTTTTCATGGACCAGTAGCTTTTCCAAGCGTTTTCGACGCGGCGGTCGATTTCTCTTTCTTGCCTGCAGAATTACTTTAATATAGATAAAAACTATTTCGTTTATTTCCATGAAAATGTTTGGGTAAGTATTGTGAATCTGGCAACAACTAATAACTTGTTATCTCAGCTTGGGTATTGACTGCATTTCTAACGTAGGTACAACTTTACTTACCTTAAAAATATTTTTTATGTAAACCCTATTGTTAACTTGAAGATGTAAATAAACTATGTTTTTAGCGAGAGGAGAATGTTGGCAGCTAAAAGTAACATGCTTGCTAGGCGTTTTATTAAATGTACCAATCAAAATAAAGTTCAATGCGTACGGTTGGTCGCTTTACACTGAGTGGCCACCTCTGGTACAGGCGCACACAGCGCGCTTATAACACCTTACGTGTGCAATATAACAACGCATTTAGGTGTATATTTGGGCTACCGTAGAGGTGTGAGATGATTTCTATGTTGTATGTAGCTAATTATTTCTTTGTTTATGGCTGTCAATATTCCTGCTAACAATTTTATTTTATTTAAATAATTTAATTTTGCTTCATTTTTAATTTTAATCGTAATTAATGTGTTTGAAATTTATCTTTCGTATATCTTGCCTGAAATAAATGATTTTTTTAATTTTTTTTTATCTAAATCCTTCTTTATATATCGATATCGTTTACGGGACGAACATGGCCAGATATTGCACAGGACAGAGAGGTTTGGAAGGAAAAAGGGGAGGCCTTTGCCCAGCAGAGGGACACTCAACCAGGCTAATAAAAAATAAATCCTTGAAAAAGACAACCTAACAACACGCGTATAAAATGAATGCTAGTACCGTCAAAAAGAACGAAAAAACTTTCGAGTAGTCCTTTGCAATCGTTACAGTCTAATAATCGAGAGAGCGTGACGATTTGAAGAATCGCTGAAAACTTGGCCCTTGATTGAAAATTATTTACGACCGTTTTTATGAACGATAAAATATAAAAGAAAAAGATCTTAGTCAGGTTGATAAAGTGCTTACGCAAGCGAAATAAAGTTAAAGAAAACCATTTTTTTTTTGCAAGTTGCAGTTGATGCTTACTTTTATGTATCTAGATGACTACTACTGCTGTGCCCCGTGACCTACATCCGCATAAAATTATTATAAAAATCACCTTCCTATTTGAATCGGATTTTGTTAACAATTTCAAAGGTTTTAATTTCTTTGCACGGAACCTTGATACTTTTTCCAAAAAAAATAAGCATAAGTTACTCCTCAGAACATTAGCTATCTGCCAGTAAAAGTCTCGTCAAAATCGGTTTCGCCGTTCCAGAGTTTAGCCGGAACAAACATACAGACAGACGAAGTCAAATCGGGAAGTTTATAATAATTCTCGCGGGCGGAGATCGCGAGCATCTAGTAATTAATAATTAACTATCGGTTCTCTTAAATATGTCATGCATAACTTAGGTAGCTACACTATCGACACATAGACTTTTCAACACTTTTATCCTCCCAGAAATGCGTTTCAGCTAAACCTTATCTAGGTTTCCTACTCATCAAATACTTTGCTTCCTCAACAAACATCCTGCTGAACTCCACATTACCTCGGCAACGAAGAGCATCCTCACGATATCTCGGTTGCTCACAAAGGCAGCCATTGCTATGTGCTTTCATACTCTGGTCTTGACAAAATGCCGCCATTTTGCCGGCCGAGTAACAGCTGATATTGAACCTTCATGGATGTACAGTCATCAGCACTAATATGTAAGCACTTATTAAAATACAGGGTGTAAACAGACTCTTCACGAAGTCGTCAACCAAGCATTATGTACATCATACTAAGTAACTTTACGCAAAAATTAGTGCTGGGAAACGACTTTTTTTTTTGAGCTGAAAAATCACGTTTTACAGTAGGACTCAATGTAACGCACTCAAAACATTGTGCTGATGGATGGATTGAATCTTTCATTAAAAACATGTATTAAAAAAAAAACTTGTGAAAAAGTTGGAACTTTGACCCCCAATATCTCCGTAACTAGATGGTTCCCAGGTATGGTCTAGAACAAAAAAATGATCGCAATGATGGGGAGAACAAGTGCCTTTCGGCTTCGTTAAGAGTCTATTTACACCCTTTATGTTACCGGTAATGTATATGTTACGGGTAATGCTAGAATAATAAGCAAACACTATTTTGAGCTTTCACGGTTTAATGTTTTTGAATGGTTTTGTTTTTTATAAATACATATTTAAAAATGTTTAAAATTAGATAAATGATAAATACTTGAAATAATAATTATAATGTTATCTTATTCACAGAAGTAATATAAGTACGGATGGCCGATGGGGCCGTAAAGTTCTGGAGTGGCGACCGCGAACCGGAAGACGTTGCGTTGGAAGGCCTCCCACTAGGTGGACCGATGACCTGGTGAAGGTTGCGGGGATCCGCTGGATGCGAGTCGCACGGGACCGGTCAATGTGGCGACACTTGGGGGAGGCCTATGTCCGCAGCAGTGGACGTCTTTCGGCTGAAATGATGATGATGATGATGATATAAGTACAGTAAAACTTTTAAATATGCGTTATAAAAGAAAAATGAAAAATGATGATGATGATGTAATGTTATGCTTAATATGCGTTCTTGTTGTTGTTGCGTTAGTATGAGTTGTTTTAGTCACAATCTTGACAGAAGTCATTGTGAAGTATTTATGGTCGCCTCAGAACAATCACTGAAAATATCTCATAAGTGACAGTACAAACATAGGTTTACCCGGGTTAACTTAACGTTATCCGAGTTTATTGGGAAACGTTCGAAAAGTGACTATGTCACGGTTTAAAGCCGAAGAACAGTTACACATAGTTCTACCCGCCTATACCAAGGTGTGGCCGGTAGCAGGTGGTTAACCTTAGCTGTATTCTTTTACAGTTTTGTTGGTAACACATAGGTTATACATATCCGTGCCCGTGATTGTACAATCTCAGAAGCAGTGTTCACAACTAGATTGAAAATCTATGAACACAAAATTAAATTTATATTGATATTGTTTGTAAGAAGTGGGAATTTATCGTTAAAATACATAGTTCGTTAATTGTTGGAAGCATAGCAAATCCGCGTTCTCAGTCGAAATAGGGGTTTCGCTTTACTATTTGGTAAGCGACATCATCAATGGGAAAGCAAGGGACTTAGAAAAAAAACAGTTTAAAAAAATTACGTACGAGTGTTCGGTTTTTAGTCCAACTAACCTCTTTGTCTGGCTCACGTAATGTACCTAACAGTCGGAATTGTTTAAATTTTTGGTTGCTCTTTAACGTCAATCCTGTGAATTATTATAAAGGGTGTAAAAAAAGACTCTTAACGAAGACGAAAGGCACTTGTTCTCCCCGTCATTGCGATCATTTTTTTTGTTCTAGACTATACCTATGAACCTTCTAGTTATGTCAAAGTTCCAACTTTTTCAAAAGTTAGTTTTTTTTTTAATATATGTTTTAATGTATTTTTTTCGCCTTTGTTTGTTTCATTGATTTTTTTGCCAGTCGGTTATTTTTTTTTCAAAAAAGTTTTTTTTCACGCAAACAAGTACCTTAATACTCAACAATCGGTTCAATGCTGGCACAAGAATCAGCTTCATCAGCAAAGCTTTCAAAATACTCCTCTCTATAGAACCTCATCTATCCTCCCGAAAATCCACGATAGCTAACTCCGAACATCATCATCTATTCCGGACAAAAGCGTCCATTCCCGGCCTTATGACCGCACTTCAAGTCCCGGACCCGGGACACGCCACCGAGACTTGATTGAAAATCATTTACGATGGAACTTATGGCTTATTGGTGGCTTCGGTTTATGTCGGTCTAAGTGTTGAGAATGTTACAGTTTGTGGCGAATCTAAGGGAAGCTGTCGCAAAGTGTTGGTGTTTGTGTGTGCAGTGATATGTTGAACGATTATGGTGGATTTTTAACGGTTATCAACATTTTTAGTGCTGATAATATCTACCGATAAAGAAAGAATCGAATTTTTGTATTATTAAATTTTGTATTATTTGACTTAAGAGGAAATGTGGTAGGTATTTTTAGAAACTATCGCTGTCGCTCTGCGAGCGTGAATTCAACATTGGAGTGATAAGGACAACAATAGTAAAAAGTCATAATTCAAGGTTTGACTCTCGACTATTTCCTCCACCAATATTCGACCAATTTAAAAGATATTTCATAAACTGAATAAGAAGGATATTTACTATGTCCCTATGTTTTTCGTTAATAGTTGTCCAATTTGTACAGTAGGCTTCTTTTGGCAGGCGATCTAAATAGGTAATTTTGAGCAGTTGTAAAGGTTCTAGTGCTTATACAGATTATGTATCATCAAAAAGGAAAACACAGGGACAGGAAAACATAGAAGAGGTTGATATTTATTTAACTGAATCAAATCATAGTTTTAAAGTCATAAACCAGAAAAAAACAGGCGAGAACACCCGCATTTCCTCTTAACTTCGCCACTTTATTTTATTTTCAAAATAGTGGAAGCGCATTATACATGTGTTAATCAGTAGCTGGCTGGCACTAACAAAAAAGTATTGTTTGGGACAAAACCAGTCTGTATTTTAGCGAAATAATTTTAGATAGTAATGATTTTTTGCCCCTGCGGGGTGCTTCCCGGCATTGAATTTGGCAGTGTTTGCCGAACTTATAGATAAATATTTGATTTTTTTGCCCGACTCATACTCATCTATGAAACACCCGGCCGTTACATACATACAGGGTGTAAACAGACTCTTCACGAAGCCCATTATGTGTTACATCAAACTAAGTAACTTTACGCAAAAATTAGTGCAGGGAAACGACTTTTTTTTGGGCTGAAAAATCACGTTTTACATTAGGACTCAATGTAACGCACTCAAAACATTGAGCTGATGGATGGATTGAATAGTAAGAGGGTCCTGGAGATGTTTAAAGTAAAAATCTTACACTAAATACATGTATTTTAAAAACAAACTTTTGAAAAAGTGGAACTTTGACCCCCAATATCTCCGTAACTAGAAGGTTCCCAGGTATGGTCTAGAACAAAAAAATGTTCACAATGACGGGGAGAACAAGTGCCTTTCTTAGTTGTCTTCGTTAAGAGTCTGTTTACACCCTTTATATGTTTTTATTTTGACTTCTGCCTACCTCATTAAGGAATAGCTGCAGGCGTAATACGAGACGTGTTTTGAACTCATTAAACTACAATTGTAGTTCTCAATGAGCGTTGTTTAAGTTCGTCTTAACTTAGTATTAAGCGAAGTTTAACTATTCCAACTGTAAGTCTGCGTGAAGGTTTTGAATAATAACTGTACCGTAGTTGTATTACATTAAGTTGTTTCGGGTGTCCTAAAATGTACGAAAGATTTGAATTTGCCGCCATTAGTGCGGTACGGGATTGGCAAAAAAAACACATTTTGATAGCTGACAGTTTAGGGTAAGTAAAGATGAAGTACCATGGAGTTTCTTGCTCATTCTTATTATGCCTTGTTTTTTTCGGATGGGAAATTATCAAATGACTTCTCCCGCTCTGGGCCGAGTGGAAGGGAATGTCAGACTTGTACTGACTAAAACCCATCCATGTTCCTTCCTTGCCCTTTGTGTTTCAGGGCCGCGGTATCTCTTTCGGTATCGCATCCGACACGAGGTGATCCGACAGAGAACCAGAGTTGTCGACATAGTTCACAGAATAAGTAAGCTGAAGTGGCAATGGGCCGGTCATATTAGCCGTAGAACCGATGACCGTTGGGGTAGACGTGTTCTTGAGTGGAGACCGCGAATTGGCGAACGTAAGGTGGGACGCCCTCAGGCTCGGTGGAGTGACAATCTTCGTAGGGTGGCTGGTAGCAACTGGATGAGAGTTGCTGAGAATCGAGTTGAGTGGCATGCGGTTGAGGAGGCCTATGCCCAGCAGTGGACTGCTACAGGCTGATGATGATGATGAGGTATCTCTTTCAAACAGTTCCGCAGCCAAGTTATTATGCCTTGTGACTGGATCTGTAACTTCGCCCTTTGTTTTTGGCATTCAAAAGTGCCTGTAATGGTCTAATTGAAATAAATGCTTTGAGTTTGGGTTCAGACTGTGCTTAAGTCTAGTGGTGACTAAAAGTAGCTTAATTAAAATAAAAACAAAATAATTAGGTTTATTCATAAAAAAATTAACGCGTATACAAAGTTTCGTGTCTTTTCAGGAGTTCTCTCGTGAGACGATTCTGGCTGCAGGATGAAGTCATGTCTGTCATAGAAATGTATTTTCACCAGAACAAAAGGTGAGCGTGAGAGAAATTTCAGCTCAATCGGTTGGTGGGAACTGGTTTGAAATTCAGTTGCAAGAGTTGATCAACTACAAATTAAATATTAAAAAAAATTGTTGTCTGTAAAGTCGGTTTACGGATGATAATTTTACGTGATAACGTCATAAGAAAATATTGATGAAAAATTGCATACTTTTATGAATTGAATTGAATTATTATCACTGAATTATCATTATTTTGTATAATACATATATGCATCGCAAGCCGAACGCTTAGGCCGATTGTGCCTCGCTTTCGCTTGTTCCGCGCTCTCGCTTACACGCTCGGCTCAGGCGGAACTTGACTATTTTTCGTGCAGCCGGGCGGCGTTCGTCGATTTATAAGACGTTATCACGTCAAAAAAACCCCTATAACAAAAGTAAAAGTCATAATAACTAAGCGAGATTTTTAATATGATGTCTTTATTGACAGGAACATCCGTTCACACCAAGATACTCTAATACTAATAACAATCTTAGCACTGAAGTTTAAAATAGTTCGTTATTATAAACGGGAGCTGTATCAACAATCTATGGAACACTTTGAGAACAAAACGTATTTGATCTCTTCAAAAGTATGTCATAAACGACAGCATTGTTTTGACGATAAACTATATTCTTATGAATTTCAAACAAAGGAAAGTTTATAAAGTTTCTATACTTATCTAGATAAGTACGCACGACGGCTGATCAAGCTATACAAAACCAGTTTATGCGGATCTCTCATTGTACGGTAAATATATACAAAGCGAGGCCACGTTATACTGGAAATATAAAGCTCGATGTGCCGCCGTGTGGACATACCTATATTTTTTTTTTGTTTTGTTATATTTTTCTATCAGGTTGACGTCCTTTTCCGAGTTCTCCCGGCTGTGTTATGTAACAGGGTTGGGCGATACAATCGAATCAGCGATTCGTCTGCACACATGATCTTACCACTAAGTCAGTGAGCGAAGTGCGCGTTGATGAATTTTTATGCTAAAATTTCTGGCGTTGATACTCTAGGGCCTAAGAAGAAAAAACGTTCCAACTTCCATTATACAAAGTGTAACAAACGGCAATAGGCTCGCCCCCTATGACATGGTACTTAAACATAACGGTCATAATGTGGGTGTGCTTGTTAGGTACACCTCTGCCTTCGCCGCCTCTACGCGGGGGTCGTGCGATCGATGGTCCTTTATGGGGCACCTGTTTGGTCAAATAGGTTGTCAGGCGTCCGGCGCTGCAGGACTAAAATCAACAGCTTGCAGCGGAAAATGGCTATTCGTATCGCACGAGGATACCGTACTGTGTCCTTTGAGGCGGCAACTCTCCTGGCTCGTTTTCCACCGCTGGATATCCTGGCAGATATGGACACGAGGGTTTATAACCGAATCCGCGCCATCCGCCAAAGTGGTAACAGTGTACCAGGAATCGCTGTTGCAAGGCTGAGGCGGCAGGAACGGCGACACGCGCTCGAGCAGTGGCGTGAGCGGCTGCAACAGCCGCAATATTCGCGTAAGCGCGTTGTCGAAGCCGTCCTGCCGCACTTCGAAGCCTGGCTGAAAAGAGGGGAGCGCATCTCCTATAGACTTACTCAGGTACTAACCGGGCACGGTTGCTTCGGCGAGTACCTGAATAAGATTGGGCGAGAGGCCACAGCAAATTGTCATCACTGCGAAGGCAGCCTGGACTCAGCACAGCACACGCTCGAGGAGTGCCCTGCATGGGACTCTGAACGACGGGTCCTAGTAGCCAGGATCGGGCCAGACCTGTCTCTGCCAGCCATAGTTGGGGCTATGCTGGCGGAGCCTGACAACTGGAGAGAGGTGACCTCGTTCTGTGAGTCTGTGATGGTCCAAAAGGAGGCTGCCGAGCGGGATCGTGAGAGGGCCGATCCCGGTAGGAGAAGAAGTCGTGGGGGAGGCAACCGCCCCGACGCATAACACGCCGAAACCCCGCCTGCATTATTTAAAGTAGGTGGGACTTTGAGGTCACGAGCGTTCAGAGTGGGGACTCTGTGCGCTCACCGAGTGACCTCAGAGATGACCGGCAGCACAGTGGTCACGTGCTGCCGTGCACATTTGTATAGCAAGGCTCGGGGGAGACCTCTGTATAGTCGCCCCAGGGATGTGCCTTAACAGGCGTTGCACAGAGGGGGCTCCGGACAGGTCTTTTAAGAGGAAACGGTGCCCCTTCTCATGTGCGGATGGTGACCACCGGGGTGGTTTTAGTGCGGTAAAAATCCCACACTCCCCGGTCTTTTCCCCAAAGACCGGCCGCCTTTTGAAGGTTTCCCCCCGACAGCAAAAAAAAAAAAAAAAAAAGGTACACCTCTGCCTAACCCTTCGGGGATTATAAGGCGTGATGTTGTTAGATCATAATGTTCAGAGAGAAAAAAAAACAATAGTCATTTATTTAGACTATGGTTAAATACTCCTTAGTGTTTATTATTTGGGGAGAAAAAGTCACTTCTTAGAAGTGGCGTAACAAATCTGTTTGAATTCAGATGAAGATAAATGTCTAACGTTCATATTATGTATCTGTCTTCAAAACAAGACTTTAACAGCTGTGCCATTCCCACATCACTTGCAAATCGAATCCCCAATGCTTGGAACTTAAGATAAAACATCTTGTATGTATATCAAGTGACACGAAGCGTTATTCAGAGATACAGGTCGACGACCTCTGTTGAATCAAATTTATACATACTATTCTTGAATACTGATGCCAGGGGGAAACAACCTTTGGTTGTGTAAGAATTATGCTGGCTGCTGTTATGATGTATAAGTTAACAAAGACGAGAGTGTTATGTCAATGCTAATTTGCCCGATCGACAGACAGGCTGCGTGGTCGATTGTCTAAGAAAGAATAAGTATTTATTGGACTCACACAGGACAAACATTAATAAAATTAAAAAAAGGAATACAAATCGGAGTATAAAAACTAGAACAAAAATACTTTGTTTTGCAAAAAAAAAATAACCGACTTCCAAAAAAATAACATTTTTTTTTATTTTCAGCTTTTTTGAGGTCTGGTGTCTGTAAGGTGTATATCTATGGGCCTAGGTAGCCTTCTTTTTGCAGTAAATAAATCAGCAAGAGCGCAGGTCATAGGGCATGCATTGCAGGATGGAAGGTGCGTCATTGTTTCTGGGGAGACGCCGCATATGCATTACGCATAGGTAGCCTGAAAATGTATGTTGTTGTTGTTGTTTTAATTTTGGAATGTTGGTATCTCACACAAATTCTTGTCGAGTATTCATTTTCCATTTTTTATAAAAGTCATTAGCATACACATAGACAAAGAAGAAAAAATATGTATTATAAAAGATAACATAAATGAGTAAAACTACTCAAGCAAAGTTAATAAAATTGATATTATTATGGGATCACCGCCGCCCGAGCTTCCTCTTCCAATTGAAGAATCACGTAAATCGGACCAATAAACACGAAATTATGAGGTAACAGAATATATTAACAAAAAAACTCCTTTTTAGATGTCGGATAAAGAACATAAATTAAAGTGATATATAGGTCCAGTACGAGAGGTCCTAAGATATGGGTCCAGTCCAATTCACTTACAACTGAAACTTGGAACAAGGCTATTTAGAAGTTCGTATGTTGTTTTCCTTCTTCAATGTGCCGCAATTAAGAGTTAAAGGCTCTTATAAGAAGGGCCTCCCCAGATTTTTCCTTCACCAGCTTTTTTAGGTAATATTGAAGCCTGCCAGGGCTGCGAGACTGTTCGAAAGAGATAGAACACAAAGGGACCTTCCACTCCAGCCAGATCGGGAGGAGTTATTTGATGATTTCCCATCCAGAAAAAAGTGTGTCATATACCCCAATTGCTTAAGGTTTTTAAATAAATACATAATTGCTGAATTTGTTACAGGTGCTAAAAGAAAGATTTGTCAAACGAGGGTAAAAACACATAGGATTTAACTACGCGTTATTTTCAAACCCGAACCTTTTAATTTTGCTGAGAAAAAGTCACAGTTAGTAATTTTACACCTAGGTAAACACCAAGCTGCTTTTCCCTCAAACATAAAACCGGGTCTTTTAGTTTAACCGTGATAAAGGCCAACCGGTTCGGTTCACAGCACAATTTAAAATTCTACCCTCATTTAGGTGAATTTAGAATTATAGCCTAAGTTAGGGTAGTTAGTTATTTTACCTACTGAAAAAATCACTTGAACTCTGTTTTAAAAGACCGAGTATCTCATTAAACATTGTGTTTATGTATTCATACATTTATTCTATTCCATTCAATGTTCTCTTTGTTCGTTCATCCAATGTTCAGGTATAGTATGACCACTTACGGTGGAAGCGTACGGGTAGCCCGCGAAATTCAAATTTTCTTACGTTGTTTTGCAATTTACAGGTCAGTGTCAGGTTGTATGTTGATAAAATTTCTATAACGAAAAACTGTAACAATATCTGTGCAGCAAAAAAAAAAAAGATTTTTCAAGTGTTTATGCTCAAAGCTTTACAATAGTGCAGTTGCAACTTTGGTATAATTCTATCGATATAATGAATTATTATTTCTATCGATTACTGAAAATTCTTGATTTTTAGTTTTTCCTATTTTAATAGCGTAGGTTGGGTGCTAAGATAGTAGGCGTATTGAGAACGTTAAAGCAATACTTTTACAATTTATTTTATGAAAACAATTTCAGTAGAGATAACATTGTGTTTTCTCATGAACCTATTATAACAAGAGTATTTGTTTTCAAATTATAATCTTAGCTTAGTTTATTTTTACCAAAATCTTTTACTAAAACAACCAAATATTTTATTCCTAAATTGTTGATTTTTGGTGAATTAATTTCTGTGAGAGGCCATTTTGTGTAACGACCTCATTCTACGGATTTCAATTTTGGTGATTTGATTATAAAAACTCATTTATTGAAACCATCTCATTGTTTCGATTGCCCAGCGTCCGTTTTTGTTAAGATAACGGTTTTTGCTCAGCTGGGTAAAGAGAATTAGCATTAATTTGTGTCTATTTTATGTGCCAATAGTGTTAGCCTACGGGTTCGCTTGCGTTATGATCGAAAATTACCATACAGACATGTGGCTTCCTATTACTGAAATAATTTTCGGAATCGGATCTAAAGTTTCGTAGATTATACCCTACATCCAAACTTACAAACCTTACTTAACTTCTTCATAATAATTATGAAGATTAGTGTAGATATTAAGTTATTTTTTATTTGCAGTTGATTTGTTATTTTTCCCTTTACATGAAATAACTCGTTACAAAAACTCAAAGAGATCATTTACAAACTCAAATCGCAAATACCTAATCACAGCTTACTAACGCTTTATTAGCTGGTTCGTGCTTTGCTGTTCATGGAGTGTGTGGTCGCGCCGCGCCAATGAAGTACTTACTATAGTGTAAGAGCCAGTGGGAGATCGTCCTGCACCTATCTGATAACTCAATGACACACTCGATGGACTGAAATGTAGTCGCTCACAATGGGCCTCATCAGAAGGCTTAAAGTCACCCAAAGGGCAATGGAGAGGGCTATGCTCGGAGTTTCCTTGCGTGATCGAATCAGAAATGAGGACATCCGCAAGAGAACCAAGGTTACCGACGTAACCCGAAGAAATGCCAAACTTAAGTGGCAGTGGGCAGGGCATATTGCTCGCAGAATGGATGGCCGATGGGGCCGTAAAGTTCTGGAGTGGCGACCGCGAACCGGAAGACATTGCGTTGGAAGGCCTCCCACTAGGTGGACCTGGACCTGGTGAAGGTTGCGGGGATCCGCTGGATGCGAGTCGCACGGGACTGGTCAATTTGGCGACACTTGGGGGAGGCCTATGTCCAACAGTGGACGTCTTTCGGCTGAAATGATGATGATGATGATTTTTATGCGTCACCGAGGTAGGCCCAAGAAACACTGGCGTGACAATTTGGAGAAATTCCTGACTGATTGTCCAGAGGAGGCAAAACACCGAGAGAGCTGGAAATGAATGACTAAACAAGAAATATCGTCAGGCAAATCCTGGTTAACACGTTCAAGACTTTAAGACTTTTTTAAGTAATATGTGTTTATCGTTTAGTCATAAACAAACTGTTTCTTCCTTCTTTCTTTTAAAACATTTACACAGAAACGTCCTCGATGTTTTTCAGTTTACGTACAAATCTCTTTCACTTTCTGTCCTCTCAAACTAAAAGTTACAGCGGCACATACATTACAGTGCCCAATAAGACCGTACTAGCGCTGGTTTTAGGTGTTATTGTCGGACAAAAAGCTTCTGATTCAGAGGAATGACCTCTTAGATTGACCTTCGGGGTTAGAGATGGGGTGGGGATATCGATATGTGCGATCTTGTACTGTTAACTAGCTGTTATTCGCGACCTTTGTCCGACTGAAATTAAAAATATTACTTCTCTATTTGAATCGGATTTTGACAATAATTTCAAGGGTATTAATTTTTTTGCACACAGCTGCTATCTGCAAGTGAAAGTCCCATCAAAACCGGTCCAGTCAATTTGGAGATTAGCCGGAACAAAGAGACACAAAAGCTTTAATCAATATTTTTTAAGTAATATACGGTATATTATTTCATGTGCATTTAGTAACTGAGACAGCTAGGCGGGATTGCGGCAAACCGCGGGAGTGGGCGAGACACCTTGAATAGCTTCCTAGCGAATTGGCGAGAAGAACAAGACCATCGAAAGAAGTGGAAGGAATGGGGAGAGGTATTTGACCAGGAGTGGGACAATACGGGCTAAATAAAAAAACCAACCATTCCGGGAGTGCCGACAGAAGTGAAAATATTTTTTTTTCAAGATTCTGGATAATTTTTGGAAAATATTTTTGCATAAGTCTTATACTTATTATATATATATACATATATATATATATACATTTGACTATACACTGTATTTTTTTTGGGCTTTTAATATGTAGCAATACGGCTAACTTTGCAAGAAAAATCAGGTCGTTTAACGGTGACAAAAGTTTAATTGTTTTTCCCCATCTCAAAAAGACTTATGCCCGGTTCGTCACCAAATTTTTTTCCATACAAGAAGTCCTGGCTCGTCACCATAAGAAAACAAATGAATTTTTCATTTTGAAGTGAAGTACCGGTTATCAGTATAAATTCGTGCCTAAAGAAGTTTTTTCTTCAAAAGTGGCTAATTGCTAAAAAATAATAACGATGAAAATAAATGTTTCAGATTATAACGTAAGAGTACAAAAAGTACAAGGGACTAAGAATTGTTCAATAACGACGGGTAGTTTTATTATTTTTCTTTTATCGTATATATAGTTTAATAAACAACTTTAAAACTCTGAGATTTGAGTTCAATATTGCTTTCCAATATGTTAATATCGTCATAAGCTGCTTTTCTCGTTTCTAGTCGAAAAAGCACTTAACCCGTCAGAGTTATCGATCAATCTGTGTTGTGTGGGTACTTACTCGTATAAGCATTTTACTAGGTATACATCAGCTTAACATATTTCAATTATAAAAAAGTACCCTCAAGAGAAGATGTGGGTGGTCTTTTTTCCCATACAAACGCTCTCACCTGTTTTCTTTCTGGTTTATGACTTTAAAGCTATGATTTTTCACAGTTCCAAAACCAATAAATACCAACCAATAAATACCAACCTCTTCTATGTCCTTATCTTTTCCTTTTTGGAGAAACATAAGCTGTATAATGAGCACTCGAACCTTTACAAAATGCTCAAAGTTGCCTATTTAGATCGCATGTCAACAAAGGCCTAGTGTACAAATTTCACAACTATTCATGAAAAACGAAAAACATAGAGACACAGTATTATATCCTTCTTATTCAGTTTATGAAACATATTTTAAATTGGTCACATATTTGTCCTTGTCGTACCAATGTTGAAATCACGCTCGCAGACAGTTAGGCAAAGGTGCACCTAATAGTCCACCCACATTTCGCCAGTTATGTTTAAGTCCCATGTAATAGGGGACGAGCCTATTGCCATCAACTGGGCACAAAGCCAGACTCTGTGACTGCTACTGAGAAATTTCGTATGGAAAAACCCAATAACACGTTGCCCGACTCGGGAATTGAACCTAGGACCTCATGCTCAGCAGTCGCGCTTGCACCACTCGACCAACGAGCCTTTCATCTAGAGATTCTTAGTATTTAACATATTTTGGCTTAACAAGCCAGCCTATTTTAGGATGATCTATAAAAGGTTTCTCTATCGTTCCCAAAAACCTCATTGACAAACATTAGGTATCTACTTTTAAAGCAGCATAACTTAATTTCCTATTCGATGACCTTTCCTTTTTTCCGACACTGTAAAGGTGAATTTCGGAGAAAACAAATTCTTGATTTTATCTAATCTTGATCAACCTTCTTCAAGTTTATAATAAGGTTTTTTTTTTAAAAAAAAGGGCGCAATTTAAACACACCTTTCTATTGAGTTCGCGAATTCAAATGGTTTTCGTATTTATAATTTTATTCTTGTCGCAGATAATTTTGAAAAGACCATTCTATCTTTATTTTCTCTTTCAAAACGTGAGTTTCATAAGTTTTTGACAGGAAAAAACGTTTTCCGCATGAACAATTGCACTAAGTTTTATTTATAATTTTTAATAAAACTTCTTAGGGTGTCAACTGAAGATAACGAAAGATAAATATGTCGAGGTTGTACTTAAATTGTTTTGGGAGTTTTTCACTTGGTATTTTTAATGGTAAACAAATATTCTTTTGCTTGACAGGTGGTTTAATAATAGCTTTGTAAAATATAACTACATAAATTATTTTATTGTATTCCAAATTAAAAATAAGAGTTCCCGTTGCGTTGATGTTCCCGAGTTCATTATGACCCCAATGTAAATCGCGGGTTAATAGGCTTCTTTTGGGTTAGCTCGTTCCATCTTTGACCTCATCCGTCCGTGGTTGTTTTCCTCGTCTCTCTTCAGGACAAGATTGAGGTCAAGATAAGGCCCATTTCATAAAAAATAAAATTGGGAAGAACGTAAGCCAAATACATTACCAACAGAAGACACAAATATTAGCTACAAAAAAATGCATTTTTAAATGTAACTATCGATAATCGATAAAACGCCGTGCATCACAACATCCCATCACTACACATTTAAACATTGTTTTACGCATCCTCGAGTAGGTGTGATGTTAGCAAAATGCGAGAAAAAGTGAGGTCCAAAAACAAAATACCCGACGGAGATTTTCATTTTATTTTAGCACATTTTGAAAAGTACGAAACAAATGGGTGTTGTTTGTTATATGAAATAAATCGGTAGTTTTAGTTTATAGCGAGTTTAGTGCAATATTTTATTCCCTAGAATTGTGTGTAAAATGTAAAATAGTTTTATCTTTTTGGTTGGGGTTGAATAAAATACAGTGATCAACAAACTCACTTGAGTAAATGAATTTTTTTATACGAAAGTTCTTGAACTCAACTTTTTTGCTTTACAGTCTTGATGATCCAGTGGTCCCAGGAGCTACTGCTGAGCATGATGTTCTGGGTTCGATACTAAGGTCGAGCCAAGCGTTTATAATGGGTTTTTCCAACCATTTCTCCAACTTGTTGCCATTTTTCCCTATTACATGGGATTTAAACGTAACAGACAAAATGTGGGTAAACTGTAGACAAATCTCTGCCAAACCCTTCGAGGATTACATGCGTGATGTTACATTGTTGAATACTTACCTATGGGTTGCAGTACACTTCTGACTACCCCCCGTTTGTATTTTATGTTCGTACAGTCTATCTAAAGGTTTTCTGGAAGATTTCACTAACAGCGATAAGACCGCCATTGTAACCATAACATAGCATAATCAGCCTACATTTAAAGAGCTGTTGCTCTAGTGGTTAGTGACCCTGACTGCTAGGACGGAGGTCGTGGGTTCGATTCCCACACAAGACAAATCTTTGTGCGATGTGTACGATTATTTGTTCTGTATCTGGGTGTGTAATTTATCTATAATATGTATGTATTTAGAAATATATAAGTATGTTTATCAGTTGTCTGGTTGCCATAGTACAGGCTCTGCACAGTTTGGGATCAGATGGCAGTCTGTTGGTTGTCCCAAGATATTATTATATTATTATTTATTACAATGTTCCCACTGCTGGGTCACAGGCCTCCTCTCTCTGAGAGGAAATGGGCTATAATCCACCATGCGGGCCTAGTGCCGGTTGGTAGATGTCACATGTCATCTAGGACATGCCGGTTTCCTCACGATGTTTTCCTTCACCGTTTTGAGAGAAGTGGTGCTGAAATAAATTACTCAAAGTATTGCGCCTGCCTGGGCAATCCACGACTCGGCTCGGCACGGCTTGTAAGTCGGGGTCGCCACCACTGGGTCACAGCCGCGCTGCTCCGACACACCATAGAATTAGCATTATTGTAAAACAGTTGTTTCAATTTTGGTGTACAATATAGTATAATTCTGTAGATATAATTAGGTACCTATTTTTACGGTATAATGTTTTATTTGTATTTCTCGAATCGCTATTATGTCGACGCCATGTTTTATTCAAACATCATCGACTTCTGTCATTGTATGTTTCTGTCAAAAGAACGCTTTTGATAGCATACAGATAGCTTGATTATGTAGGTACATATTTCAGGTTAAGCAACCTATTAGGATTCAGAGTCTAGACCCTATACGAGCCAGCTGTAGTTTGTCGGGTTTGATTCCCATGTTGGCAGTGTAATTGAGTTTTTTCTTCAGGAAATGTTTGTACTGCCTCGTTGGTCTAGTGGTCGTAACGGCGACTATTGAGCCTGTCTTGGGTCGCGACGTTCAATGCGGTGGTGACAGCTCCAGGCACTGCTTCATTTCAAGTAAACGCGCCTAATCGCTTCTCTGTAAACGCCCGCCAAAGCCATTTATATCACAAAAGTTGCTTTCCAATGGTTCTAAGGATATATAATAAACTACGAAAATCATATTCATTTTGCGTGCTAGTTTTAGCTAATTGTGTGAGCAACTGTAATAAAACTCGACCATCTATAATGTACTACAATTCTATCAAATGTATATCATTTCATTTCTCATACATCGCCATATGTTTGAATTAAAAGCGAGCCGCTCCGCACAATACGCCGTGTCTCCGTAAATGAGTCCTTAGTGCTAGTGAAAACGAGCATTAGTTACTTAAAAAAACTTCTCAATTTCATTAAACCCCAGGAACATTTGCTTCAGAACACGATCTGCAGTGGCCTGTTTGGAAAGCATTTAACCGATTGCGCACCCAAGTAGGCCGCTTGAACATAATTTGGCAAAATGAGGAATTAAAGAGCCTTCCGACACACAGTATGAATGTGGTGCTCCCTACCAGACAATGTCCTGAGCCGGAGTGTCCGAATTGTCCCAACACATGCACTTTAGAAGACCTAAAAGACGCCGCAGACGCCGCGATTAACGTGGCCACATACTGGGGAAATTTAATCAAGTTGTACCATCGACACGAAAGAAGAAGACTTATAAAGAAAGTGAATAAAATAATGTGCGCGTAATCCCTTAACAGATCCAAATACCTAACATTCTGAGACAGGGCAACTAAAAAGATTAATCTAGAACAATTTGTTTATAGCTTTAACAAATTGTTAACGGAACCATTTTGGCGCCTGGCACCGGCAGGAATGTTTAAGTGGCCATATCTCAAAGGTGTTTGCTTGTGAAGGTACCACATTGAGCTAAGCTAGAATGAGATTATTTATTATAATAAATAATCTCTTGACCCATTTTTTCTGTTCCTTAACGCTCATAATCCAATGGCACGGCAACAGCATTCCGGCAAGATCGGTATGAGATCAGACACAGGTTTTCCATGGCACGGGGTCACCACCATCTTCCAAACCCTGGGCTGCTACTGAGAAAATCCTCATTAAAAAAAACCCATTACCACTCACTGATGAGAATCGAACGCTCAGTCCCGCCTTTGCAACCAGTGGGGCATTCCAAAATATATGAGCTTGGTAAACAAAAAACCGCTTGCAATTCTGTCACTTCATTTCTAGACAAACCGGTACACCAAAATCTGAATTCTGTTACTGTCCTATAGCAGAACTAATTCCTGTTCCCACACAGAAACAGAATGAGCGTTATAAAGGCGTCGCTTCACAGTAACCCACAGCCCAGAGCCCATGCTACGCTCATGAATTAACTGCGCTTAATATGAAAATGTAGGAAGAATCGCTTTACATGGGACTTAACGTAGCTGGTGAAATGTGGATGTATTTGTTAGGTACACCTCGGCCTAACCTTTCTGGGATTACAAGGCGTTACGAGTATGTTTACGAAATCGGCAACGGGCTGCAATGTCGCGAGCTAAGGAAGCGTTTTCATAGAGTTACGACTACAAAGGAACCAATCGTGTCAGTGCTGCCTTTTTTTTACGGATGGGAAATCATCAAATGACTTTTCCCGCTCCGGGCAGAGTGGAAGGGAGTGTCAGACTTGTACTGACTAAAACCCAACCATGTTCCTTCCTTGCCCTTTTTGTTCCAGGGCCGTATCTCTTTCGAACAGTTCCGCAGCCCGTGTCAGTGCTGCCTCACATAGCGATTGCGTGGCTTTGCTGCTGTGGTTTCTAGTTATGGTCGCCCTGATAGTTGTATCTCTATAGTAATTTTTTTTACGATCTCTGTGTTACAAACCAACTGCGGGAATGTTCGGAAGATATACCGCGGCCCTTGAACACAAAGGGCTAAGGACAAGGAACATGGATGGTTTTTAGTCAGTACAAGTCTGACACTCCCTTCCGCTCCGCCCAGAGCGGAATATCATTTGATGAATTCCCATTCGAAAACAAAAAAATACAAACAGCGTTTTTTAGGACACCATGATATTACTAAGAACTGTAATTAGAATTTTGAACTTAGTCTGATGCAATTTGTGTTGAATCTGTTTGCAATTCTTTGCACTTTAAAGGAAGACACGAAAAAGGTTGATTCATTTAGTGCTGCCCTCGGCAACGCATATAAATTAATCAAGCTCAAAATGCAAAGCACAATGCTACTCTTACTGAGAAATAAAGCAATACTAGAAAGGACTTAATTATTTGCATAGTTTGAGTCTGCACCACTCGATTTTAAGTTTCACAAGAAGTCAACAATTATTAAATGGCTATATGGTCTGTACATAAATCACAAAGCAGACAGAATCTGGTTATATTGTCAGCAATGGCAACAAAAGTTTATTTTGTTGGCATTGCTTTCTACGTTGAAAACAATTTTAAGCCAAATGTCAATATTAATAATACAAAATAAACTTTTGTTTGCTTTGCTGTTAAGAATTTGCTTGCCTAGATTGGTCTGAACATTTAGAGTTTCTTTCGTGCCTCGGAAAGCACATTAAGCCGCTAGTCCCGGCTGTCAATTGTAGATCTTTGACAGTCGTTAAAGATAGTCAGTAACCCGACAGTCTCACAACCAGTCTTACCAAGGGGTATCGTATTACCCAGTAGGCACTGACTATGTAGTGGAGGTCAGATAAGCAGTCGCTCTATGTAGAATACTGGTATTCAGCTGCACTACTACTGAATAAGGGAAAATGTTTTGGATGGAGCATATGTTGTGTTCTGGTTTGTGCTGAATAAATGACACATGTATCTTACTTACTTTGTACGTAGTTTATCTAGAACTTAACTACTTATACACCAGAGCTAAACAAGGAATGTCATCTTTCCACACCGCTAGCTCCACTCAGCTTAGCATCACTCGTACAAGCGCTATTTGGGAACATTTGTCATTGTCAGGGTGTGACAAACGGTGTTTCGCTATGCCCCTATCTCCGACATCATTGTGTTAATTAATTGCGCAAATTAAGGTGAGACACTGGGTTATACTAAGTGTGGTATTCACTTAGTTTTGTTGTGTAATATGGTTTTATGTGGAGATGTTTTCTTCACCAATTTTCTCACTTTACTAATCTTGCTTATGTAGAAAATAAAACTAAGTAAGTAAGTCATTTTATTTTCTATATGAGCAAAATAAGGTGAGAACATCTATGATAGTATAAATGAGGAAACAATGAAGTAGCTAATTAAAACCTAATGATTATTATTAGGTGCAGATTGGTCAAGGCGGCCATTCTTGGCTGAGATTAGCCATCGGCGCGGGGGATATTATAGTGCTCAATCGTGTGCGCAGACGCAGGTGCAGTCTCTATTGCTTTACTTACTAAAGTCCGATAGGATGGTAATCCGACACTATCGGAGAGAAATCATGCGCAGGACATACTCAATCCTTACTTTATTCATTTCATTTTTAGGGTTCCGTACCTCAAAAGGTAAAAGTCACTTTCTTGTCCGTCTGTCTGTCTGTCTGTCCGTGTGTCACCACCGATTTTCTCAGAAGCGGGTAGACCTAGCAAGTTGAAATTTATACCAGATACTGAGGTCTATAGTCCCTATTGGGTGTATAAAAGTCAAGGTCCTGAGTCAACACGATGAAAAGATATGGGCAAATTTAGATTTTCGTGAAAACTTGTAAGTACCAATATTTACCTTAATTTTCAACTTTTTTTATTTTTCGCAATTTACTTGTGCTGTAAGATCTTGCTTTTAACCAAAATTGATAATTCTAGGCCAACCGGAGGTACCCTGTAGGTTTTGGGTCGAAACTTATATGGTAGTTCCCGTTGACCTAGAATCACGAAATTTGACAAGAAGCAATGTCTTACAGCACATGTAAAGGAAAAAATCTGAAAACTTCAAATATGTAGTTTAATAACAAAATACCTACAAGTTTATACGGGACCCTCGGTGCGCGAATCCAACTCGCACTTGGCCAGTTTTTTATCACTCCACACACTTAACATCTCCGCTACATGCAATAGTCGTTTTTCATCCACCTTTATCCCCAGCATTCTGATCATACAGTACGACAGGGCTTATCACGGACTTGTATATACTTGTATACTTCCCCTTTAACTTGAGGGACATCCGTGGGTTGCAAGTTGTTCCTGTCGCCATTTCAATTAATTCCATCACCACTACTCTCAAAACATGATCACAACAGGCCGAGACGGTACTTTATTTCTGCCAAGTTCGTTATTAAAATAATGGGCAAGCAAAAAAGATTTTAAAATTCGGAAGCGAAAAATACGACTTTCCACCGGTGATGATCTAAAAGATTTATGAATATCAAAATGGCATCCTAGCCACCTTAAAATGTTTCCCGAATCCGCTTAAAAGTATTTAAAACCAGAGTTTCAAGCGATGATTGAAAAAGTTTTATAATGTGGAGCTAAAAAGGTTGGGCTGAAATAGTATGATAACAAAATATTTTTTGTTGTTGTATGAGATTTGTTTATTTATGTATTGGTACAAATTAAGTAGCTTTTGCGAGTTTGTCTGCTGTCTAGCTGATCATGAGATCCAGAGTTCGATTTCCAGGTCAGGTAAAGTAGTATTGAGCTTCTCCATCAGATTTTTTTGAGTAGCAGCCACATCTGTACCCGGTTGATGGCAATAGACTCGCCCCCTGTTACATGGGACTTAAACATAACTGGCGAAATGTAGGTAGGTACACTTTTGCCTAACTCTTCGGGGATTACAAACGTGAAGTTATGTTATAAATATTTCTACACACCCACGTACTTAATTTTAGGTCAATTTAGTAAACATGCCGAAAATAAATCGGTGTGCAACCGGTTTTCTACTTTAAGTTCGGTAGCACTTAAGTGCATATTAAGATGCTATCACGCTGGGTACTTAGCCGTAAAATTACTTTATTAAAAACTTTTTCGTAATACAGGCTGATCCTGAAAAGTTTTTTTTTTAAAGCGAACTCTGCTTGCATTGCCATTGCTAAAAAACGATAAGAGGAAATAACGTAGTAGCACAAAAATTCAACCAGCGAACCATCTTTCCCAACTATGTTGGGGTCGGCTTCCAGTCTAACTGCAGGCAGCTGAATAGGTAGTATTTTACATGGGGCGACTGCCTATCTGACCTCCACAACCTAGCTAGTACTGGGTATTGGGTAATACGATACCCCTTAGTGATTGTCAGACTTTCGGGCCACTGACTATCTGTAACGACTGTCAAAGGTTTACAAATCACGATTTAAAGTGCTTTCCGAGGCACGGAAGAAACTCGTATGTAATGGACGGTTGAGTAAATCTTAAATAATCAATCTTATTGCGTTTCCGTGTGCTTCTAAAACAATTAACGAATGTTTTGTTTGTTGTATACACCCAATCAAGTTTCAACATCCTATATATACTACTCATTTTAAACCTTCCCATTTAAAAAATATAATAATAAAATTAATTAACGAAATTATAAAAGTAAGATCTCTAAATGAGTTCGTTAATCAGGAGCGAATTAAAAACTGAGTTCTTTACTTATCTACAATCTTCATCAAGAATTAAAGTAATGATAACGGGAATATAAAGATATGTTTGTTTTGTTACAGCAATTAAGTCTTATTTTCGTATAAGGAGTTTTTACGTCATTGGTGTAGACGGGATCTGCGATCTTCAAACTGCATTATGAGATTATGAGCCTTAATACCATATTTAGAAAGGATTTAATCATCTTTACGAACGTCTGGAGACTGTTATGTGGACATTTAAGTTATGGCTATGTCCTGATGTGTCAAAGAATTGCTTATTTGGAGCAGTTCATATTTATAAGGCCCCATTAAAATAGATGGACAAATTTTAACACAGTGTTCAGTACGTCTTACCAAAGATATCCAAGCAAAAAAAGCACTGATTAAAGTGATTTTATTTTGAACTAAAATAATAAATTGCAGGCGTTTTTAGTGTATTTCTATTGGCAGATTTTTTTCTTGTAAGAATCTAATGCGTTTTTTTTTTTTTTTACCATTGTCTTTATTTTGGTGGTCTGAATGATTTCTAAAAGTTTGTCCATCTTTTCCATTCCATTTTATTTCCATCTTGTCCATTTTTTTTTGTTAATGGCATCTCCCAGTTCAGCCAAGGAGGCTGGCTACTGTTTAACCGGTCTATTCCTGTGGATGCCTTGAAGTTAAGGCCTCCAGGGGCAATAAACTATAAACTAAGCGACCACACGCTAGGGGACCCCCTGTGGGGTACGAGCCGCGGCTTAGGGCGTCGCTGGGGAGGGCAGCAAGGGGACAGGCTGGATCTGATTAAGATTAATTAGGGGTCGATTTATGGCTCAGCGTCGCGGGCTGGCTCTAGCAAGGGGCGGGAGGCGGTTTGAACGGGGACGTCGCGACGGACCACGGCGGCGGGGTCGGAAAAACGGTGGTTTGTGTCTGTGTTTCTTTACGGTACTGGTTTCCCTATTGCTCTCTTGAAGGAGGGTAATGGGGTCATCGGGGGCTACTAGTGCATGCCTTGGACGGCGAACGATACTAATACGCGATGGGACGTATCGGGCGGCCGATGCGATCAGGGGGTTTTTATGTTTTACAGCTCTGTCAAAGAAGCGCGTGGAGAGGCGCTTCATGAACTGCCTATTCTAATGGGACCTTATATAACTACTTGTAACGCAGTCGTTGTCTTCTTACCCCCAGCCAGGTCGGCCACGATGCTGAGCCCGTAGTTTTAAATCAGCCCTTGAATAATGATCTCACCCAGATCCAGCCCTTTGCTGCCCCAGCGACGCCCTAAGCCGAGGCTCGTACCCCACAGGGGGTGCCCTTAGCGAGCTGTCGCTTAGTTTATAAGTTTTTTGCCCCTGGCCGGAGGCCTTACATTCAAGGCACCCACAGGATATTCCGGCTAAGCAGAAGCCAGCCTCATAGGTTGTCATGTCTACTGTTCCAAGTAAATAAAAATAGGAGGTAGACAGTACAATTAAATTTAATAAGATAAAAAAGGGAGGATATGAAATACAAGTCTGCTAAAAAAACACACACCTATCTACACGCACTCGAGAACTGGGGTAATAGGTGGAGAAAGTACTTGCTGTTTTCCGAAGGGGGTAGACCCTTGGAGCACCTGGTCCTGCGGCTCCACCGAACAGGCGTCAGGTCAGTCCTGGCTGTTTCGGTGGCAGGCGATCGCAGAACTAGGAGTGGAGTTCCCGGGCGAGTCCGTTTAGCGGAGCCCCGGGAAGCTTGAAGAGAACAGGAGTCCCGGGCCAAACTCCGTTTAGGGGAGCCCCGGGATGGAGTTGCGACTTTCGCGTGGTGGAGGGACACGTCAGAGCGTCGGCGCCCTACCACTTGACACTTTCACTAGTCCACTTTTAGTGGGGTGGACTGCACTGTACTGGTCGCTACTGAAATCTCGTCGTAAACTAGTTTTAGTTCGTAAGCGGCGTCTTTTATAAGGAACTATTTTAGTGTTCCAGAACTATTTGCCTCGCTTTACGATTATATTTGTTGTAGCCACAATTCGTCTGACCAGCCAGGTATAGTTGGCCAAGACGTATAAAACCTCACAATCCAAGAGTGCGTTATGAATTTTAAAATTAACATTTAGTATTCTATTAGTCAGTATACAAACGTAATACAATATAAAAACAAGATTTAAACTAGCCAAAACATATTCATTCATTTTTAGTAATAAAATCTAGTACAACCTTCATTTAACAGGCCGATATAGAAAAAGGAATAAGTAACTTGACAGATTGACGTTGCTTGTCATTAATGAAAAATATTATTAAAAGTTTATAAAAGTGCTCAAATTACAATGTTAAACTGGAAATAAATGGATGAAATTGAATGGATAATGGATGCCGTGATTTATACCTACTTTCTGCTACCACAGAAGGCATATTTATGATAAAAATGAGACGAAGGACACATGGTCTGTAAATTGTACGTATATTTGTTTTTTATCGTATCTGCTTTATAGCAGAATACTATAAGGTCCACCTTTGAGATGCCATCAAAAAAATAAAAAGTCCTCGTCTTCTTCATTGTCTAGTGATCGTAAAAGGCGATAGCTGAGCATCATGATGTTCTATTCCCAGGTCAGGCAAAGTATTGTTGGATTTTTCCATCAATTTCTCAGTAGCAGCCACACAATCTGGATTTGTGCCTGGTAAATGGGAATAGGCTCACCCCCCTATTACATGGAACTTAACCATAATTACAACATACGGGGGCTAATCGACTCCCCAGAACTTCTCAGTCTTTTCTGCCGGCTATTTGTGCCCGGCAAATATATCGGACACCGTCAGTGCACAATCTGTTCGCCCCACTGTCATCCAAAACTGTCGCAAGAGCTGAATCTCCGGTGTGCTTAAGACGCTCAACGCCCTTCTGATTGCCAACCCTAGATGTGATGTGATGACTGGCGAAATGTGGGTGTACTAATACACCACTGTCTAACCCTTCGGGGTTTACAGGCGTGGTGTTATGTGTATCTAAGTACAATTAAAACTGAGCCAAATACATTAATGTGTGTTGTACTGTGATCCTGTTAGCCAGCATCATCCCACAGCTGGGCAAAGGCCTCTTCCCATGACTCCCAGCTGTTTCGATCCATGGTTAATGTGGACTACTGGTCGTTGGTTTTATCCAGGTCATCCCACCACCGTCTTCTCCTTTGTTGTACTCCATAAACCACACCAAGATGCACTGAGCGTGATAGAGGTGTAACTGTACACCTTTGTCTACCCTTTCGTCGAATACAATACTGATTTAATTTTTCCACCCCAAAATGATTTACAAAATTCACTCCGCCCTCAGACACTATCAAAATGAATCTGCCAAAATAACTAGATATGCGTCTACTCTCACTGTAGGTGTCCCTCGTTATGCCAAACGATTAACTTCTAACTGCATTAGAATGCCAGAATTAATGGCAAACTTGACATTTAATATACTCGTCTGTATTCGTTATTATGAGTTGGGTATACTCGAATATTATTTTGGAAAATATGGATAGTTTAAACTTGTGCGTTCTCGGTGTAGTTGAATTAAAATTTAAATAAAATTATGTTTCAAAAGTTTTTAGGGAGCGGTAAATATCTCCAAAATTACGTATTTGGTGTTTTATATGTAAATACCAACTTTAATTTAGTTGTAACAACATTATCTTAGAGGTTGTTACCCTTGCAAAGGCCGTGGGGAGGGAGGTTTCCTGATTAAAAAATTATAATTCCATTTAGTCCGTTAGTTAGATTATCGAAAAATATTGGAAACGTATTTTTTGTTTTATCAAATCAATAAAAACTGACGAAGATAAAACGCATCAAAGATCATGAGTGAGGGCTTGTGTATTATCCTACATAGTATATTATCCTTAGGAGATAGACATATGCCATTGCGGACTTTTCTGTAGACCTATAGAAGATACACAATTCCACCATACATCATTTTGTTAAATCTTAAAGGGTTCAGGCAGCGTTTTCGTTGAAAGCTCCCGGACTGCTTCTTTTTTCCGACACCTCCAACAAATATAATTATATTTTAGCCAATGTATACAAACACTTGATAGTTAAAATATATACAAAAAGCTTCCTCGAGAACCAATCTATCTATTGGTGAAAACAGCATGAAAATCGATGCAGCAGTTTTTGAGTTTATCGCGAACAGACAGACAGACAGACGCGGTGGAGGACATTATTTTGTTTTATAATATGTAGTTGTTAAAAAAAAGAATGTCTTTGTTTTTAATTTGTAAATGCTCCTGCTACATATTTTATGGTTAAAATGTAAATACCTACCCACTAGTAACAATGTTTGCTAATAAACTACCTATCAAAACAAACTCACTACATTATGCTCTATATTTATACTTTTACATACCTACTCCCGATTTATAAATATAAATTATAATTATGTTTTGCATAAAAACTTTTATTGGTTACCTTAATGGCAATGTCAGATCGTTCGAAACTCGTTAATTTGTGATTTTAATGCATCTTCATTAAAACGGCCAAGTAAAATTATGCAAATTAAAAAATAATTAAATGCAGCTTCTTTTCGGTTACTTTGTGTCTCAATTAAATGGAGTAATTGATTATTATTGATGTTTGAATTATGTTAAGTCTTTCTTTGTGTTTTTGTTAGATTGACATTCGTCTTCAAGAGAACTACCAATAGTCCGACGGTTAAGGAATGGTCTAGCAAGTGAGACGTCGTGTGTACGACACCTACCTGTAACATAATCGACGTGGGCCAATTCTCGCGCTTACGTTCATCTGCCTAGACTTTTCTCAAAATTTGGGTTTGCTTCCAGCTCAATACCATTAATGGAAAGTGAAATAACCCATTTACACCCGCCGTGCGCTGTAGACGAAAGCTGATCATACAAGTCTATCTATTCGTACAGGGGTCACTGTACTCATCATTACGAACAATTTTCACTATGGGACTAAATTATGGGTACAATGCACCCGCAAGAGATTTCGTGTATGAATAGATAGACCTTATATAACGTGTAACGGAAAGGGTATTATAAACCGAAAGGGAGTCACACAACTCTTCGTTCTACGACTTTTGGAAATTCGTGAAAAAAAAATTTTACTCCCCATACTAAAAAGTCACATGGCCAACAAAGTTTTTATGGAGAAGCCATTTTTTTTTGCGAATTTTCCAAAGTCGTGGAACAAAAGTTGTTCAGAATGACGAGTTGTGTGACCCCCTTTCGGCTTACTATACCCTTTCCGTTACACGTTGTATAGCTACGAGGAAAATTTTGAAGCGTCATTATCTGCCTGCCTTTTCTCAACGTCTATGTTGGGGTCGGCTTGCAATCTAACTGGATGCAGCTGAATACCAGTATTTTACATGCAGCGTCAGCCTATCTGACCTCCAAAACCCGGTTAGTGCTGGGTATTACGATACCCTTGGTAAGACTGGTTTTCAGACTACCTGTAACCACTGCCAAAGATAGACCAATGACAGCCGGCACCAACGACTTAACATGCTTTCCGAATTCAGAAGCTTAAACTTGAATAAAATTCTAGGTTTTGATAAGCACTGATTCTCCAGTGTGTATGTACATATTATAGCGTCTGTAGGTAGATAGTATTCTGGGTTATCTTAATAATAGGTATTTCGTACCACTTAATACAAAATAATTATGTGTGTTGATAACAGTAAAGTCCCCGGTCTAATAGCATTGTACCGACTGACTTATCAATACTTAATATTATAATTAATGTAAGTAACTCTGTCAGCTTGTTACCCTTTCACCCCTGTCTGCTACACTCAGAGGCGGCTTTAGCAAAAAATGGAAATATTTGCTAAAGCCGCCTTTTTTATTTTTGCTAGCGCAAGATCTTTCATATTCATATTTTATCATCATCATCATCATCATCATAAGCCTTTTAATGTTCCCACTGCTGGGACACAGGCCTCCTCTCTATGAGAGGGAATGGGCTATAATCCACACGCGGGCCCAGTACGGATTGGTAGATGTCACATGTCTTCGAATTTTTGGTTCTAGGACATGCCGGTTTCCTCACGATGTTTTCCTTCACCGTTTTTGAGAGCAGTGGTGATGAAATAAATTACACTAAGTAATGCGCCTGCCTGGGTTCGAACCCACGACTTACTGTTCGTAAGTCGGGGTCGCTAACACTGGGCCACCGCTGCTCTCGGTCATATTTTATTGCGTTCTATAATTTTAAAAAAGGTGTTACAATAGGCTTACAGCTAAGAACAATATTATCTTATTGTAATCAGAGATGTACGGGTTAGGCAGAGATGTGTACGGTCACGGCCTTTTCCGCCTGATCAGTTAAAAATGTTTTTGCTTGAATTATGCGAAGGCGCCCCGCTCGGCTAGAGCGCTTCGCGCTCATGAGTGCAAGCAAAATGAGCTTAGTGGTGATCAGGCGGGAGTGTCCTCGATTGTACCTAATAGTAGTACACCTACATTCGCTAGTTATGTTTAGGTTTTTTAGTCTAGTTAGCCAATTTACATCAATCGGGCACGAATTCGGACTCCGTGGCTGCTTCTGGGACATTCCTGATGGTAAGCCCAATAGCACTTAACCAGGCCCAGGAATCGAACCCAGGACCTCATTCTCAACAGTCGCACTTGCAAGAACTCGACTATTGAAGCTTCGTCGGTAGTGTGGCTGATTGCCCAGGGTGCACCTATTTTACCTAAATCTCGTTAGTCTGTCTTTAACCTTTTCTCAACTATGTTGGGGTTGGTTTCCAGTCTAACCTGATGCAGCTGAATACCAGTTTTGTACACGGAAGTGCGTAAGGTGGGACGCTTTCAGGCTCGATGGAGCGATGATCTTCGCAGGACAGCTGGTAGCAACTGGATGAGAGTTGCACTGGATTAAGTGACGTGTGATTGAAAAGGTTTATGTCCAGCAGTGGACTGTTGTGGGCTGATGATGACCTGGAGCGACTGCTTGTCCAACCTTCACCACCCAGTTACTGGTTTGGACATGATACCTCTTTGTTAAGACTGGTTACTAAAAAAAACCGGCCAAGTGCGAGTTGGACTCGCGCACCGAGGGTTCCGTATAAACTTGCAGGAATTTTGTTATTAAACTACATATTTGCGGTTTTCAGATTTTTTCCTTTATTTATGCTGTAAGACATTACTTCCTGCCAAATTCCGTGATTCTAAGCAACGGGAACTACAGTACCTATAGGTTTTCGACTCAAAACCTATAGGTTACTTCCAGTTGACCTAGAACTGTCAATTTTGGCTAAAAGCATGGTCTTACAGTACAAGTAAAGGGAAAGGTTAAAAAAAAGTGTAAAATTAAGTTTAGTTAAGTAGTTCCTGCGCAAATCTGTGGTGACACACGGACAGTCAGACAGACAGACAGATGGACAGATGGACAAGAGAGTAATTTTATAAGGGTTCCTTTTTTACCTTTTGAGGTACGGATCCCTAAAAATGAGGGAAAATTAAAATTTTTTTTTTAAATATTACATGTATTTTCAACTTTGCACATAAACAGGCAATATGTGAATACAATTTAATTACATTCATCTTATTTAACTCATTTTGGATATTTGTGATTGTGTGGAGACAAAATTACTATTTTTCCTTTATTAAAGTAAAATTTACAGAATATGATTTTTTGTTTTTCTATGAATACAAAACATGAAACGTACTTATGTAAAGCCTGTTTCTAAAATCATTTAAAGGGTTAAAAATAACACAAATTACAGATTTTGTCTTTTCACAATTCACGTCATTAAAATTAACAAATGTTGGTATTTTACTATGATATAGCTCTCATACATTTGATTTCAACAAAGCCTTCATTTTGGCACATATCATTATTTCATATATATTTAGATTTTTGGTTATTTTAACTTAACTAAATCTAAAGACACAAAATGAACCCAATTGCACCACCAGAGCGTTTAATATTAATTTATTTATTTAATATTTTAAGCACACAGAATGTATAGACGCGGACATAATGCCAATGGCATTCTGTACCATTACCATATTCTCTATTGTTTAATATGTTAAACAAAATATTGTTTTAAGCATTTTAAAACAATATTTTGTTCATTCGTTTGACGATTTAAGTTACAAGGTTAAACAAAAAATGTTAAAAATAAATACAGGGATGTATTCACAATGGCAAAAAAAAGAACTGCCTTAAAAATATGACCTAGAATTACTGGCAGTGTTTTATTCACTTAAAATGAGCTTATTTTAAACGTTTTGTAGTCAAATAATTTCCGTATAGGTTAATAACAATGTCATAGACATAAGTTTTTAAATTGACATGGTCACTGACACTAAAAACGTAAACAATATTTCGGCGCAGTTGCAAGCACCAGGATCACGGGATAAACCGAAATATCGGGAACTCACAAGAAATGGTAAACATGTTTTCAGTGATGATGATAATGTTATAAACAATTATGTGGAGCAGAAAACAAAACTTTGTAAGTTCTGAAACTACTGTTTCCTAATTCAAGACAAGAATAACTTAATTTCAATTGCGTAGTGTATACATTTGAACATTATCTGTATTTATTAATCCCGTGTTTCCTATTCATTCCTTGTTAATATGCCTTGTGACTGTGACTGTAGCTTCAACTTTTTTCCGTTTTTTTTGACATTCAAAAGTGCCTGAAATGGTCTTATTGCAATAAATGCTTTGATTTTGAGTTTTTTGCTATTATGTGACGTCCTTCCAATTCGTACTATAACATAATAATTATGCAATATTTCATAGATTATTTTTTTTAATTTTAAACAATTTCAGAATCGAATGTTACTGTACATGTAGTCCATGAAATGAAAATGTTAGGTATCTATATATTAAAAAAAACGGTTGAACGAGCTGCTATACAATGATTCTACACTTGTCACATTCAGGTGAATCCATCGAGATAAGAACCGGGGTGAAGCTGGCACAGGGACGTAGAGATGCAAAGAAAGGCCCAGCAGTGTTGGAAATCGGATTGTGAGAGATGGTAATTAGGTTAACCCAACAAAGGTTTCAATAAAAAAAAAAGTGTGTGTACTTATTACGCACGTAAGAAGTTATACTTCTTTGGCGTATAAAACTAAAATGTTGACTAGCTAACTTCAGGGTGTTTGTTGACTAGCTAACATCAGGGTGTCAGTTTTTCGTAAAAATTTACTCTCATCATTTTTCCCTAACGCACCAAAAGAAGAATAACTTAAAAAAAAAACTAGAAATAATGCTCATTTAGTTACGTTTAATTACATGGTAATAAAATATATAACATTCTATATCTATATACACATCCATTTAACTACTAACATTTCCCAACTTGGTTCGCAATATACAATCTCTTTAGGTTTTATTTGCCTACTTTCCCTTATATAATTCGTTCCCTTTAGACATATCGTTCTTAATATATGGTCTACTTAATATTATTTCGTTATTATGTAATAATAACATTTATATATAACACACTTTTTTATTTATTCACATTTTTTTTTAATGGTTATATTATAAAATAATGTATACATGCCTGCATGTCTTACCGTAAATTAAAACAATTATAAAATCTCTAATACACATAATTAGTTAAGTTAATATTTTTAAAAGAAATGAAAGCTCTTCTGTGGGGGCCTACAAAATAATCTTAACTTAAATCTTGATAGTACATAGCCTAGAAAAAACCGTAAATGCCCATGAGATCTTATTTACTAGCAGATTAGATGTTATCTAAAGAAAAAACGGAAAAAGCAGACTAAACAAGACTACTTAGATATGACGATACATAATAAAAAAATATAGCCTCTGCGTGGATGCTCTTGGAACTGTGTTACCGTACCTTATCCAGTGTTTATTATAGCAATACATAGTCAAAATGTTAGGGTATATCAATATTTCCTAATTAAAAAAAAAAACAAAATCCTTTATTTGCGTAAATAAGGTAAACAGGTATCTTAAAGAACCAAGAATCTTAAAGAATCTCTTAATCTGCCGTTAAGGTCAGCGTGCCAATTTTACATTAAAATATAATATTGATAAAATAATATAACATAATATCACGTCTGTAATTGGAAGGGTTAGGCTAAGTGTATCTAATAGTACACACACATTTCGCCAGTTATGTATAAGTCCCATGTAATAGGGAGCGAACCTACTGCCGTCAATCGGGTGGAGATTCAGACTCCGTCGCTGCTACTAAGAAATTCCTGATGGAAAAACCCAACAACATTTTGCCCGACCCTGGAATCGAACCCAGGACCTCATGCTCAGCAGTCGCGCTTGCGATCACTAGACTAATGAGGCAGCCAAAATAGGCAAAAGAGGCAGCAAAATAATTGAAAAAATAATGAAATATTTGACAGATATTTACGACTTTGCCAACTTTCAGAATGCACCCTCTTAACGGTTTATCCAAAGTCTTCATTTGATAACAACGTGAGACAATATGTTATATATTCTTATCCTTACTATTCATTTATTTATATTTTTATGTTATAAATGCGAAAGTAAGTTTGTTTGTTTGTTTGTTACCTTTTCACGCCTTAACCACTGAACCGATCGTCCTGAAATTTTGCAAACACGTTTTCAGATGCACAGAAACGGACGTATGAAAACAACAATCAAGAAAACAACAATAACGTTATAATGCTCATAGAGGGCGCCACATGTCTTTTGAATCAGGATTGAATTTCAGATTACAAGCATAGTACAACCCGAATTGATTGTCAAATTCTAAATGAATTCTGAATGCTTAGCCGCGGGCAAAAGCTAGTTGTAGAGTCAACAAAATAGATAAGTATCCATTGTCGTTAGATATAGTTGCAGTTTTTTTAGAAACTGTTGCACATCTTTAAATGAAATTGATTTTATTTAACCAATCGTTTATTTTTCTTCATTTAATTTTAATTTCATTCGAAAACATCATTCGGTTTTTAAGAAAAAATCAATTATATCTTACGACCCTGCATACTTATCTATTTGGTTGACTTACATAAAGATCATATTATATTGCCCTTGCAACTTCTCATAGGTTCTTTCACCTGAAGATATGTTAAAGTTATTTCGCTTTGATGAGAATTGCGGCTTACAGTAACGGGTCTATTCAATAAACGGTCTAAGCCAGACAGGTGAGCAATGTTACAAAATGAAATTGAAAACGTGGGGTAAATAATACAAAGATTATAGAGTGGATTAAACTGATGGAACTGAACGATATCAGCACGTATAGACCGCGTTCAAGACCTGTCGGTATCAATATTCCCTAGCAATTCGTAATTTTTTATTTTTTTTATTTTGTACATTTTTTTGATGTCTGTTAAAGTGTTTTTTTTTTTTTAACTTTAGATTTTCAAGATATGATATGTAATATTAACGTTTTAAGTTAAAGCGAAAGATCTATCTTATTTAATGGGCTGCAGTAAGCTTGAAAATAACTATAAAAGTTATGAGATCACTGGGCCGAGAATAATGTTGAGTATTATAATGCCGGCAAGGCTAAAATCACAGATATACCTAGATAATGCAAGTATCACAATCCGTGTGAAAACCAATCGTGCCATTTTTTGACTTCCTACTATGACGTCATAAACGCTATTTACTTACTATGCAAACAAGTTACTTGCGAAAAACCCGACTGAAATAACTGAAAACAAAAAAAAATGCAATTTAAAATTAAACAAAAGTTGGAAGCAGGTTTTTCTTAGTTTTTTCAACTTTTTTTTTTATTTCGAGCTTTTTAGTTTTGTAACGTCTGAGATGCGCAGATGCTCTAACTTTTTCATAACATACGGTTTTCTCCACAATATGGTACCCCAAACCTACCATTTTCATTTAATGTCGAATCTAACGACGTATAATTTATCCAAATCCCTTCATCCGTTTAGGAGTTACGAGGGAACAAAGAAACGGATATACATACAGGTCAAACGCATAACTATCCTTTTGGGCTTCGCCGCAGTCAGGTAAAATAGATTACGTTTTAGTTCCTTAAATTAAGTTTTTTAGTTTTAAAGTTGTACCGTTGTTATTTTAAACAAATTAACTTGCTGCGGTAGTAGCTACGTTAAGTGATAAAATACTTAAGCTTGGCACGCGAAGTAAGTCATCTTGCGTTATCTAGATTTATCTGTGGCTAAAATGCACTTATATGAATAACTAGTTGCGACTGCTTTTTAAAGTTTGCGCTTCTTTGACTTAATGAGGGGTTGATTTTCATTACCTTTACCCAGCGTTTCTAAAAGTGGTTGGTTTCCCAGAGGTCGACATAAACAAAAACTCATTTTTGGGGTCGACGAGGTCTAATAATCCACCCCTGTTAATTGACACAAGTTGTTATTAAAATTTTCAAGATACTGTATAAGTTGTGTTACGTTTACCAACTTGTTATAAGAATGACTAATATTTTAGTAGGAAGTAGGTCTGCATCATTGTTATATTTTTTAAAAACTCAACAACTAAGCGTTCACAAGATTGTATATTTACTGAATTTTATGTCTATTTGTTAACTTACATTTTGATAAGAAAATTATGTCAAGTTTACTCACTTAACCAACCGCAAAGTTTTTAAATTGGTAAGTATTTTGTATCAATACGAAAAAAAACTAGAGACGGAATTTTTAAAGTACGGTAATTTGGCTATGGGGGTCTGAGGTATCAGTTAATTTTGGAAAAGGGGTCTCTTACCTAAAATAGTTTGAGAATCTCTGCTCTACACAATTTGTAAAACATAGTCATAGACTGCCTCGTTGGTCGAGTGGTCGCAAGCGCGACTGCTTACCATGAGCTCCTGAGTTCGAGTCCCAGATCGGGTAAAGTGTTATTTGATTTTTCCATCAGGAAAATCTCAGTAGCAGTCACGAAGTCTGGATTTGTACATGGTTGATGGCAATAAGCTCGTCCCCTATTACATGGGCCTTAAACATAACTGGCGAAATGTTGGTGTACTAATGGGTACAGCTCTTTTCGGGGATTACAGGCGTGATGTTATGTGTAGCCTTTAAAACTCTTAATTTTTAATGTTTGTTTATTTGGATTCTATGCAGGGGCCAAAAAAAATAAACCATAAGTAATAATTGACTCTTTCCTAACTGATTGGCCAGAGAAGGCAAAACACCGGGAGAGTTGGGAAGAAAGCCTTTGTCCAGCAGTGGGACAGAATAAAAAAAACTAAAACGAGTTTTTTTTCAACTAAGTAAACACAAATACATTTAGTTCAGCAAGTATCGGATTCAGTACATACAAATTCATCAATACAAAAACTAAGTTAGGACAAATAAACTGTTCCATATTAGGCAATTTATCATAGAATCTATGTGACAAATAGACCGTACTTTATCAAACTGTCAGATAGAAGATAAATATGAAGGAAAGAGATATAAGCTTTCATTTCGCTTAAAGATGGATAATTATAATGTATGGTGAATCGATTCCTACGTCATTGCTCAATGATCATGTTTGTGGACGATTCATTAAATTTATTTGGTATAGACTATGATAGATGAGATTTTCAAACATTAGATTATGCTAATGCATTAAATAATGTCTTTGGCTGAACATAAAATTGATTTAAGGTATCTAAAGTGCTCATTTTAGTAGGTATACTTTTTGTGCAGTGGCTTGTAAATAGAGAATTCACTTAGAAGATTTGATGGTCTTAAAGATAAGTACCATATTTAAAATGAAGGGCATGATTGCCTAGTCCTCTTAATTTTAAGTATGACTACTCTCAACATCTCCCAAAGTGTCTTTATAAGCTTCATTTTCAAACCCCTGCTCTGGCATCGAGAATATTAAACGCATAAATCTAGGCCCCATCTAACTAACACATATATACTAGCCAAATAAATAGGTACCTTTAATTAATAGGCCCATCTATCGGAACGCTGTTTCGGAACTGTTGGGAACCTAATTAATGGTCCCGCAAATTGCGTGTGAAATTGGAACATTGCAAGCCATTACCGAACAAAACGATCTGTCAAAGGCATTTGATTGATATCACCAACTAATAAACATGAAGACTGCTTCAGTTATATGATGCCAAAACATTCATATCAATGACATAAATAGGTTTCGCGTTAATAGAAATACATATAAGAAGCTATTCAAGACATTTTACTACGATTATCTTTAACCAGAGATGTATGAATCGATCGTAAATATACATATTTGCTTGTCTTAAGTAAATGCACTGAACAGCCTGGCTCTCAGCCAAGTACACTACATCAAACAAAACATTTCATACGAAGCTCTCCTTAGTTCTGTAATCGTATATAAATATATTATTCTCTCTATCAAGTGTTGGTATACAAACAAATTTGTTTCTACCCTCTACGTTATCACTTACATCTAAAGTTATTGAATAAACATTGTTAGTCTTTACATCTAGGTTCAATATTTGTATTTGTTTATTGTTCTCATTGGCAGTGTCTATTGCTAATTCATTAGAGTAATTGTTATCGTGTACATCAGCATAAATATCGTTGTCGGTTTCGTTTAGGGCAGCTACCATTTTCATACTGTTTCTTCTAGTGTTCTCTACGTTAATGATTTCTCCTACTTTCATTTGTTGCACGGTTTCTTCTTTAACTTTCTTACTTTCTCTATTAATGAAGATTTTCTGAGATGATGTTCTATTACTATACCTTCTCCAAAAGGAATCTGATGTATTCTGACTGCTAGAAAATCCTGTTGAAGTGGTCGTGTTGAAAGTGTCTCGTCTTTGCATTGTTTCCCTCAAATGTCTGCTGCACCTCATCAACTTATTTATCTTTAAAAGTTTGACGAATCCTTCTCTAAACTTAGACGACATCAAATTGTATAATATTGGATTTATCGCCGAATTTAAATATAGCATTACTCTACAAAAATATAAAAGTATGTAGTAACCATCTATACCTAATGACATTATTGTCTCTGGTGGGAATACGATGATCCAAAGCGTGAGTGCTTTGAAAGGTAAGAGGCAGAGGAAGAATGAGAGGACAACAGTACCGAGCATGAGGATGACTTGTTTTCTATAACGGCATACATTACCGGAATTATTAGTATTTTTGGTATTCTGTGCTATAATGACGGGGTTTTCCATGAGGTTCTTAGCGATGACACTGTAGAGGACGAGGAGTACTCCGAGAGGGACGATGAAGAAGACAGCGATGGTAAGGATGAAGAAGAGTGCTGCCCAGAAGGTGTCTGCTTGCGTGAGGCAGACGGGGACCTGCGTGCCGTCATCGTAGACCTCATACGTGAAGGTAGCCACGGCAAGGATGGGGCTGTGAAAGAAAAAAAAGCTTTGTTAGTTAGGTTTGCTTGGATATGAGAGCCTAGCGCCTAGCGTGTAATTATGCCCTATAAATAGTAACCCTTTACTTTTCCTTAAAGGCGCAGAGGTTTTGGTCGGAATTCTAATATGAACTTGAAGCGAAACAAAAAACTGAATTTTCTCAATAAAATGAAATACTACTCCAGAAAAACTCTTTATGATCTGAAAACCGAGGATTATAATCCTTATTATACGATTTACCCAAATTGGTTGACCCTTGTGACTATGCAATGTACCCTTATAGTAATAAGTTTGAAAAGTGGTCCACCGTCAGTGACCGCGGCAGTACAAATAAAAAGTACCAATAAGGTATGCATGCTCTGGACTTCTTTTAACACTCACAGCTCGTTGCGTTGTTCTCACATACATATGATCTTTAGATTAAAAAATGACCGATGTAACACGAGTAGTATTGATTTAAAAGAGTGTCCATGGAGTTTCTTGCCCGTCCTTCTTCATAGAGCTTGAAATGGGCAACTACAGTACTTCCACAGTTATTATGCCTTGTGACTGGGAGAGGAGTTTCATGTTTTCTTTTTTGACTGAAACTTTGAGAATTCAAAAATGCCAAAAATGTAGTTTACTTGAAATAAGATTTGAGATGTGTACTTGTTTGGGTCAGCATAATTCGGCAAAGCCCCTCACCAGCATTTAAACTCACAAACAGCCAGACCGGGAATCGAACTAGCAACACGCAGCGCAGCAGTCAATCGCTCAGCCACTGCGCCAACCGTGCCGTCAATAAAAACCGAATATTTTACAGTTTTTGGGAAAAAAAGAGCCGCTCGGCTAACTGGAATTGTGCCGAGATTTTAAGTGATGTTTAAAAAGGTTTTTTGGAGAAGTCAGAACTCCGAAAGTCTGAAAACCACCCTTTACAAAGGGTAACATTACCTAGTAACTTATTTGTGTTGGTATTGCCGAGGGCAGATAAACACTATGCTGCATACCTATAAAATACTGGTATTCCTCTGCATCCGGTTAGACTGGCGGCTGGCCACGGTATAGTTAAAATGTACCATAATGAGATAGAGGCCTTTAGGGCTCGTACAGGACCAATTTAGTTTCTTCTTTTGGCAAATTTTCATTAAATACTCGTATATAAGGTCCCATTAAAATAGATGGACAAACTTTTAGAAATCATTCAGACCACCAAAATAAGGACAATGGTAAAAACGAAAATAAGAAAAACGCATTAGATACTTACAAGAAAAAAAAACAGCTCACGAAAATACACTAAAAATTACAATTAATTATTTTAGGTCAAAATAAAATCACTTTAATCAGTGTTTTTTTTGCTTGGATATCTTTGGTTAGACGTACTGAACGCTGTGTTAAAATTTGTCCATCTATTTTAATGGGACCATATATTTGACCCAAAATTCAGTTATGCGAACTGCGCTCGCTGATGCATGCAGTCATAAGATCGTCAAGTGCGCGTGTGTCAGGGCATGTTGCGCACGATGGAAGTTGGGACATTGTCTGTAGAAGCACGCCGCATACGCACTTGAGATCAAATCACAATTTAGTTGAGTGTATGTCTTATCCAAGTTATTTTTTTTTATTTTTTTTTATTGTTTTGCGGCTTAAAAGAAGATGTAGTCACAAAATTTTTAAAAAGTATGCTTAGATGGTTTGGTCATGTGGAGAGGATGAGTGCAAGGCGACTAACAAAAGCTATTTACAAGGCAGATGTGAGTGGCAACGCCGGGAGGGGACGCTCTAGAAGAACATACGCTGACTTTATTGGTGAGGTTCTTCAGAAAGGCCAGGTGCGTAGTACTCGCAACCGGCGTGCGTGTATGACCAGATATATGGACGTGGACGAGGCAAAAGGAGTATGTAAGGATCATAGCAGGTGGCCTTCTGTGGTTTCTGCCTACCCCCATGGGAAAAGGGCGTGAGTTTATGTATGTACGTGAGTTGTTTTGTCCTGTGCGAGTCTATAAAATATTTTTTTCTTACTTTGTAAAAGGTAAGGTACCCAGATGATGACCATATTTGACCTATTTAACGATATGGGGGGAGAACCGTTGATAAATCGGTCTTACTTTTTAGGTAATTATTACGTTGTTATTAATGACTGCGGTCAATTGTAGTCAGCTGTGATATCGCTTGGGAATAGGGGATTTCTTCGTGGAACTGAGAATTATGTGTGCTAGATGAGCTTCGGGTAATAATGAGTGTACTATGGTTACAGGAGGAGGCGGGGAATGTAAAGGTTGCCGAACTTTAGTAGTAAAATTTGACATTGAAGTAACCTTTTTGCAGTCGTTCAAAAATTATTTTATTTTATGTAAACGTTAAAACCTTGGACACATTTTGTTATGTTTTGTTCCACTTTTCGTATTTAAATAAAAAATAAATTAATCTTCGTATTTTGAAATGATTTTTTTTCTACAATGTGTCCACATATAGAAGCAACAATAATGTACTCAGAATTTTATAATATTTAACCTTGAGTCCAGTCACAGTTATTATCGCTTTGGCTGGACTGTAGGTATAATACCCATACGTTTTGTTGTGACTATTTAAAAGTACCTGTAACGGGTCTATTTGAAATAAATACTTTGAGCTTTAGTAGAAGTAATGGTGGCTTTCTTTGCGCTACATACCTGTTTAAAGAAATATAGTCTTCAAAAATATCGATTCTATCAGTATGTTTTGTACTTCTACAAGTGATGTTAAAGGGTACAGGTTAGCTCCGTTACTCTGGGGTTTATTCATTATAAAGTTGTAAGACGTTAAACGTCAAAAAAAATAGGATTAAAGAGTCGCTTATCGTTACTGAACTTTTTTAAATAGATAACTTCCACACAGGCATCCTAATATTTCTAAATCTTCGAAAACGGTACTAAATTTTGCCCATAACCCTTTTAGATCTTGCATATGGGTAACCCCATCTAGTTATAAGTACTCGTACATCTCTGACTCGGGACTCTCATCTCCCTTATCAGTACACTGGGTATTCAGTATAAATAGTCGTACTGAGACAGTACGCATCATTCGACAAAGTGTCTTGTATAATCAACACTTCAAGAAAAACTTAAAACAAAATGTTCGCCCTCAAGTTCGTACTAGCGACAATGTTCGTCGTCGCAAGCGCCAGACATCTACCAAGAGACGACTATATATACAACCAAGGATACGACCAATACCTCAACGTGCTCAACGAACAAGGACGCCCAATACTCGAAGATGAAGAAGCAATCCTAGGCTCAGACGAAACCTACCATCCTGGCAACTTAGCTAGGACCCGCAGAGCATCTACCAGCGTGACCCTCGATTCCGACGGTGGAATAGGCTTAGTTGGTTCAGTACCACTAACTGGCAACGAGAAGAACCGTCTCAGTGCTCTCGGGACTTTGAACCTTAACAAGAACTTTGATACTGCCGCTACAGGTCTTGGTTTACAGCTTAATAATGAAAATGGTCAATGCCGGGAACATTCTGCCTCATCACAGTCATGTGATGAGGCAGAATGTTCCCGGCATTGAAAGTTCTTTGACTGGTGCTGGGAAATTGAACGTATTCCATAATCCTAACCACAATGTTGACGTGCGTGGTTCCCTGACCAGACACATGCCTGTTGTACCAAACGTGCCGAACTACAACACTATTGGGGGAGGCGTCGACTACATGTTTAAGGACAAGATTGGCGGGTCTCTAGGCATGGCAAGTACCCCGTTCCAGAGCCGTACGGACTACTCCGCGATGGGAAACCTGAATCTCTACAAAAATCCGACCACCTCCCTGGACTTCTCTGGCGGTGTCAGAAGGATGGACGTTCCTCACTTCAGCACTGGCTGGGAACCCAACTTTGGGTTCTCTTTCAGCAAGTATTTCTAGTTTTGGTTTTAAATGACATATACTCTTTGTTCTATAATTCTGTATTTATAATTTATGTGATTTTTTCTAACATTGTCTTGTGTTGCCAAAGCCTGTTAAATTATTTAGTAATGCTTATAAATCTTATAATATATCATGTATGTTTTGCATTTATTAAACAAATAAATAATGTTTAATTACATTTTTACACTTTATTTCAATCATTATATTGACGAGTTATTTTTGTAAATTATGAAATTAGGCGTTACTGTTCAAGAATTCATGGCAGTCTACATGTTTCGTATTGCAAAACCTTAAAGTAGATGCGAGCTACAATATGTATCCAAACGTGGATCTATTTAATGGTGGCATCGAAACTAGCTAAATTGCATATAACATTTTATTAACATAACATATAGCATAAAAACTCCTCCTCAACGTTGTCAACAAGTAATGTGCCCAAAAGACGGGCGATGTTGCCAGGTTGTAAAGCAATGCTTAGCCTCTGGCCAAGTTAAAACCCAGCCTCGTCTAGTTTTATTGTGACGTGTCAAAGTATTTTTTTATAATACCATTGAAAAAAAATTAAAAGCAACAAATATTTAGCAAGAGGCTAACTTGGATAGTAAATTAGATGGAAATAAGTGGGTCTTCATAACTTAATCATCACTTAATTGCTTATTACAAATTCCTCCAATAGCAGGCGGAAGCCTGACCTTAATAGATATGGTTTTGGCCTCAAGCTTATTTATTTATGTTACCACAAAACACTTATTAAGGAAAACTACCTGCGGTATGTTCTTGAATAAAGAATTCTGAAGCATGGGACTCTCTCATAGAGAGGAGGCCTGTGTCCCAGTGGAAATAGTATAGGCAGTTAGACCGGAAGCTGACTCCAACGTAGTTGGGAAAAGGCTCGGCAGATGATGATCATGAAACAGAAACCCTTGAATTGGCTTGATATGATGTGATGATGCGGCCTAGGCCACGCTTGCCTAGAAGATCCCAATTCATTTGAACTTTGAAGAGATTCACAGGAGGAGGAGGGAGAAACTGGGTGATGTAATGTGAGTCTGACTGGCTCACTAAAGGTTCCGTTCAATCTAAGCTAGAGAAGTTTAACTTTTTTTTAACTTTACGTAACCCTAAAAACGTATTTGATATTATTACTATGATTTACATAACATCACGCCTGTAATATCCGTTTGGGTTTGACAGACGTGTACCCATAAGTACACCTACATTACTCCAGTCATGTTTAAGTCCCATGTAATAGGGGGTGAGCCTATTGCCATCAACCGGGCACAAATCCAGATTCCGTAGCTGCTACTGAGAAATTCCTCATGGAAAAACAAAAACACTTTGCCCGACCTGAGAATCGAACCCAGAGCCTCATGCTCAGCAGTCGCGTTTGCGACCACTTGACCTACGAGGCAGTCTATTATGATTTCAACTACAAATTTATTCAGAAGCCTGCTGTTAGTACCTATGGGTTTTAGGACAATGTTTTTCTTGACGTAAATGAGCCTATCGAATAGCTTGCAATTTTTTATTGACCGCTTTCACTAACACACGCGACAACTTAAACAATGAATGTCTGAGTAACATCGAGCTGTAGGATTTTCAATTTTGCTGCGCAGAGTTGAGAGATCAAAACCCTACAACCTTAGTTTTGTTTAAGTATTAGCTTTTGCCCGCGGCTTCACTCAAATTAATTTAGAATTTAACAATCAGTTCGGGTTGTAGTCTGCTTGTAATAAATCAATCATAATTCGAAAGTCACATAGCGCCATCTATCACATAAAATCGTTATTGTTGTTTTGCTCGGGAACAGTACTTTTATTCGGGATGAAAGGTATCCTATGTCCGTTTCTGTACACCTTTTTTTTTTACTGATGGGAAATCATCAATTGACTTCTCCCGCTCCGGGCAGGGCGGAAGGGAGTGTCAGACTTGTACTGACTAAAACCCATCCATGTTCCTTCCTTGCCCTTTGTGTTCCAGGGCCGCGGTATCTCTTTTGAACAGTCCCGCAGCCATGGCAGGCATCGGCCCTTGCGGGCCCCTCCCTGTTTGCTGACATCTCTTTGAGGCGTGCGTGGAACACGAACGCACCGTCAACATGGCACTGACAGCCTGTCGTCAAAAGACGGCCGGACGGCGAGCTAGCCCATTACTTACCGTCCACAGGTCCCCGTCTACGGTGGCCGGAAGTCACCACGTGACCCTCGACGCCCGGGGTGTATCCCGCGGCGGCTGGGACGAGAGGTTCTCTCCCTCTCACAATCCGCCACCTCCTTCGCCAGCATGATTGCTTTGCAGAAGGAGGTGACGGCATCCCATTCCCTCTCGCTCCGGACCATGGACTGGACCAGGGCCGGACGCGATAGGTTTCTGTACACCTGACAACGTATATGCAAAATTTCTGAATGATCCGTTACGCCTAAGCCACTGGGCTTAGGCGTTATAAGATAACACACCAATTTTGCATTTACAATATTATTATATTATACTAGCGGACGTCACGTGGTTTCACCAGCGTAGTTCCCGTTCCCGTGGGAGTACAGGGATAAAATATAGCCTATTTTACTCGTTGTTAAAGTAGCTATCCATTGCTGAAGAATTTTTCAAATCGGTCCTGTAGTTTTTAAGGTTATGCGTTACAAAAATGTAAATCTTTCTTCGTTATATTAAGTAGATATGTAGATTATAGTTAGGACTAGCAACCCGCCCCAAAACCAGGGCGACTTGCTAGTCCTGGAATATAGATATAAACCTCTCTCTTGAATCACTCTATCTATTGCTGCAAACGGTATTAAAATCCGTTGCGTAGTTTAATAGATCCAAGCGTACAAACAGCGGGAGCGAATTTATTTTATACTATGTAAGTTGTTAGGGTTCGTTTAGGTTTCGCCTAGAGTTGGTGAAAACCTTTTAGCTTTCACAATATAACCTTGTTTAGATATTTCTCCGTTATGACGCCTATTTCTCTATTTGTCTGCGCAAATTAAATGAATTCATCATCACAAGTGGCGTCCCCACTGTCTGGGAATAAAGAAAAAATATAACTTCATTATGAGAAGTCCTTTCGTATTTTTCTCAATGTGGTTGTGCGGCTGACATTTATGGGTTCCGTGGGCAAAAGCTGAAACGGCACACCATTAATGTACGGGCAGATGGACATTAGTACATTATCTATCAGTCTGATGTCAATTGATCCGTACGTGATTGAACGAATCTTAACTAAGCCTACGCCGACTGTCCGTCTGTTTGTATGTCTGTGTGTCACTCGACTATGATCTTTTTTAGCGCAGTATTGGTTGAGTTTAGATAGCCAGCTTCATGTAAAATACTAGTGTTCGGTTCGTCTGGTTAGACTAGAGGCCGACCCCAACCTAGTTGAGAAAGACTAGTCAGATAATGATCCTAATCGGGTTTCAGGATAATCTCCAAACCTACCTACCTGCTACTAAACTGATTTGGACCTGATTTATCACTTTTAACTTTGTTTAACACTGAAAAGTTATCAAACGGTTTGAATAATTACGTTTTATTGAATATTGTTAGCCATTTTGTTGATAAATGGCCAATTAAGCTAAAATATTTTCAAAGTCCTATTTATTGATTCTTCTATCCCACTGAGTAGGTATAATTTGACCTCCTTTTGATTTGTTGTTTATATTTGTGTCAATCTACTCCATTAAAGATATATAAATCTATTAAAACTGTCATCAAAAATTAATAAACTTAATTAGGGGCAGTATATATGGATTCACAAGAATAGACCGTACACTATTTTCTCACTCAATGTTTTCTTAGAAAATGAAGCTTCTGTGTTAAGGTCAACGTATACTTGCACTGACTGGACAGGTCCACTGAAATCCGTGTGGTTATTTCCTCAAAAGTTCATCTCAGACATTAATCTGCATGGTGCATATGATTTAACCAATGTCTGGACTTTAAAAAAGACTGACCTCTGAGTTCGTTTCGGCTGTTTCTTCTCAGAGTAGTCAGGTACGACCTTAGAACATGAAAAAGAAAAAGCACGTTAACCCGTTCGTCCCAGCTGTCATTTGTAGGTCTTTGCCAGTATTTACAGGTAGTCAGTGACCCAAAAAGTCTGACCATGGGGTATCATATAGGTTTGGAGGGGGATAGGCAGTCGCACCATGTAAAGTACTGGTATTCAGCTGCATCCGGTTAGACTGGAAGCCGACCCCAACATAGTTGGGAAAAGGTTAGACAGATGATGATGATGGTGGTCATAAGCCGCAGACGGCCCCAAATTACGTTTTGTTGTTGGAAAAGGGTTCAAACACTAATGCGCATTTTTATTTTATCACCATTGCTCTCAAAACGGTAATTGAAATCACCATGAAGAAATTGACTTGTCCTAAGAGGCTTATTTACTTCATACCGTCTTCTCATAAATCTTATCGTGGAATAATTTACTTTTGTAGATATTTTCGAAACACACGTAGGTACTCTCCAATATCAGAGAACATGTTTTTTTTTTCAGATGTTATAGAAAAAGATAAAGATATAATTTCTGAGACAGGTTTAAATTCAACCGAATAATTATTTATAACATTCTCTGGGCAACCCTATTCCCCCATTGTCATTACCCAATGTGCAATACCTTAAACTTTGCCATAACTTAACAGGCTGCGATAGCGTGCATTGTCTGCTAAATCTTCCAGATGAGCTATACATTATAGCTGTAGCAGCTTAGCTTTTGATATAATTATTGTTATAATAGATGGCGCCACGTGTCTATCAAATCACGATTGAATTATATTATCATACAAGCAGATTACATATCCCAAATTGATTGTCAAAATTTTAAGTAGCGCGAGAAAAGCCGCGGCCTAAAGCTAGTCATTCATATTGTTAACATATTGTTTTGGCAGATGATGACCCTTCTTGACCTATTTAACGATAAAGGGGGAGAATCGCAATGATAACTAGGTCTTGCTTATTAGGTAGGTAACTGGTCGGCTGCGATATCGTTGGGAATAGGGGATTTCTTCACGGAGAAGAGAATTATGTGCGCTAGATGAGCTTCGGACGATGATGAGCGTAGTATGGTTGCACGAGGGTGTGAATGTATAGGTCACCTGCTGCACTTCACAATTTGACATACCTCTGTACAGGTTCAATAAAGTCTTTGAAAATATCGATTCTATTAGTATGTTTTCTACAAGTGAAGTAAAAAAGCTTAACTTCGCTACTTTGGGGTTTATTTATTATAAAGTTGTTAAACGTAAAAAAAATATGATCCAAAAAAGTTCACTTGAACTTTTCTAAAAATCTAGCCCCATATATAACTTCGATACAAGCATCCCTAATATTTAAAATCTTATTAACTTTTTTGGCAGTACATACTGACCACATCTCTTCGAGATCTTGGGTTTCCTCTATTACATATTGCTAACCCCATCTAGTTATAAGTACTCGTACATCTCTGACCCGGGACTCTCAACTCCCTTATCAATACACTGGGTATTCAGTATAAATAGGCGTACAGACACAGTACGCATCATTCGACAAAGTGTCTTGTATAATCAACACTTCAAGAAAAACTTAAAACAAAATGTTCGCCCTCAAGTTCGTACTAGCGACAATGTTCGTCGTCGCAAGCGCCAGACATCTACCAAGAGACGACTATATATACAACCAAGGATACGACCAATACCTCAACGTGCTCAACGAACAAGGACGCCCAATACTCGAAGATGAAGAAGCAATCCTAGGCTCAGACGAAACCTACCATCCTGGCAACTTAGCTAGGACCCGCAGAGCATCTACCAGCGTGACCCTCGATTCCGACGGTGGAATAGGCTTAGTTGGTTCAGTACCACTAACTGGCAACGAGAAGAACCGTCTCAGTGCTCTTGGGACTTTGAACCTTAACAAGAACTTTGATACTGCCGCTACAGGTCTTGGTTTACAGCTTAATAATGAAAATGGTCACAGCTTGACTGTGATGAGGCAGAATGTTCCCGGCATTGAAAGTTCTTTGACTGGTGCTGGGAAATTGAACGTATTCCATAATCCTAACCACAATGTTGACGTGCGTGGTTCCCTGACCAGACACATGCCTGTTGTACCAAACGTGCCGAACTACAACACTATTGGGGGAGGCGTCGACTACATGTATAAGGACAAGATTGGCGGGTCTCTAGGCATGGCAAGTACCCCGTTCCAGAGCCGTACGGACTACTCCGCGATGGGAAACCTGAATCTGTACAAAAATCCGACCACCTCCCTGGACTTCTCTGGCGGTGTCAGAAGGATGGACGTTCCTCACTTCAGCACTGGCTGGGAACCCAACTTTGGGTTCTCTTTCAGCAAGTATTTCTAGTTTTTGTTTTAAATGATCTTTACTCTTTAGATTTATGTGATTTCTTTTAGTATTCTATGTCTTTTGTTGCCAAAACCAGTAAAATTATTTAGTGTTACTTATATATCATGTATGTTTTGCATTTATTAAACAAATAAATGATGTATAATATAATTTTTACACTTTATTTCAACCATTAAAGTGACGAGGTATTTACGTAAGTTATGAAATTAGGCGTTACAGTTCAAGAATTCATAGCAGTTAAATTGTTACGTATTGCAACACCTTAAAGTATATGCGGGCTTCATTATGTACCCAAGCCTGGTTTTACTTAATGGTGGAATAAAAAATTTGCATACAACATTTAATCAAAATAACCTAAATATACAGTAAACTAAAATACGAGTATAACATCAAAAAACTCCTCCTCAACGCTGTCAACAGGTAATGTGCCCAAGAGACTGGCGGCATTGCCACGTAGTTATGGCAATGCTTATCCTCTGGCCAAGGTATAAAAGCCATTATGTAACGGGAACCGTGTTACTCCGTTAAAATTTACCAAATTACATAACATGGTGTACAGGGTTGTTTTTTAGTATTTATAGAGAGATAGTTTTACGTTAGCTTCAGGAGTCGTCCCATGTACAATACTGGTATTCAGCTGCATCCGGTTAGACTGGAAGTCGATCGCAAAATTGTTAGGAAGGCAGGCAGATGATGGGATGAGGATTTTCTTTGTCTTGTCTTTAGTGTCTAACCTAGTGTCCATCACAGTTGTGATGCCGCCCATGGGCCTCTGCCTTGGCTTTACATGCCGTCGAAAAATATCTCTCAGACATGCTGGTTTCCTCACGATGTTTTCCTTCACCGAAACTAGTCATAATTATACAATACGCACAAGAATCCGAAACATTTTTTTGGTTCGACCTCGTGACCTATGAATTGGTAGTCCGACGGTCACATCACTAGGCTATCACTGCTCTAGAATCTAGATGATGATGATCTATTGTAAGCTTTGACAGATGAACCTTTCAATCTACCATGGGTATGTTAGGCCTAATTGCTGCTAAAGCTTTGTTCTCACCTTCAATATCTACCCTTAGCACTAGCCCATTACTTAAAAGAATTTCTTCATTAACTTTGCGAGTTACAGTTGATTGAAATAGAATAGTTTCCTCCAAGTATTTTAACTCGATTACAAACTATGTAATGTCTTGTACAATTTACATCACATGTTTGAAAATAGTATTTGTCCTGATCCTGATGCAGAATGAGTCATAATTATATGTCTTGTTGTTGTTAATTATACATGGTGGATACAGGAAGACGAATTTATAGACAAGATTTATACAGTTATTTAGTTTTGTCAAAAATCTGTCAATTAGAATACTTGATTCGGCCTACTCAAATGTTTTTCCTTTGGGTATTGTCGTGCGTGACGATTTGGACTCGTTCCTGACTGATAGGCCAGAGGAGACAAAACCCCGAGAGAATTGGAAGAGAATGGGGGAGGCCTTTGCCCAGCAGTGGGATAGAATAGGTTAATAAAAAAAATAAAAAAATGTTCGTCGACTCATGGAGTACTACACAAGATTACTGACAATAGCCTGCGCTGACTGGGCTCTTTTCTCAAAGGATCGTCTCAGACATTAATCTGCATGGTCCTCATATTGACCTGAGCAAACCTATGTCTAGGCTTCTAAAGAGACCTCTGAATTTTCATTGTTTCTTCTCAGAAAAGACAAGGAAAGGAAACAATGATCTCATCTAGTTTTTAAATATAAATTATTATTGAAGTATTTTTTTACAATCTTACCGGAATAAAAATTATGGCTTAAATATAAAAGGCAACGAATATTTAACAAGGGGCTAACTTTGATAGTAAATTAAATAGAAATAAGTGGGTGTTCATATCACTTAAATGCTTATTACAAAGTTTCTCCATTAGCTGGCGGAAGCCTGAGCTTAATAGATATTGGGCCGATTCCCTTGTTTACAAACTAAACCAAATTTAAGTTCAGTGCATCTTTTCCTTTATATTTCATTAAGAAAAGGACGGAAGATAAATTTTAGTTTAGTCCTGTCAAATTAACCAGCGCCTGACACAAGTTTAGGCGTGATTAAAAAGTTGACTACTAAAATTATATCAAATTACGTCAGGTGCTGACTAATTTGACAGGACTAAACTAATATTTATCTTCTGTCCTTTTCATAATGAAATAGAAAGAAAAAGATGCAGTCAACTTAAATTTAGTGTAGTTCGTGAACAAGGGAATCGGCACCATTGTTTTGGCCTTAAGTTTATTTATTTATGTAACCACAAGACACTTATTTAGGAAAATACCTACGACATGTCCTTGAATCAAAAAATCTAAAACATGTGACCCTCTCATAGAGAGGAGGCCTGTGTCCCAGCAGTGGGATCGGTGGGACTGGAAGCTGAATCCAACATAATTGGAAAGAAGCTCGGCAGATGATGATTATAACCTAGAAAGCTGTTGTTTTGTTTATAGTCCGTTCAAATTAAGCCGAATATGGGCAATCAGGGGAAATAATTCGTGTAGTTTTGTAAATTGATACAGTTATACCTTGCGGTATCCAGATGAACATACTAAAAGTCCTCAAGGGTGGGGGGGGGTGCTGAGACGGTAAGGAGGGGTTGAAGGTACCTTTTTCGGGTTTTGGTCATATCTCGAATATCAGTAGGAATAGCATAATGGGTATGTCTGATTTAATGTAGAAGATGTTGAAAATTTAATGTAGAAACTTTACATAAAATTTTCTAAAAATTTGGACATATTTATTTATGCTCTACGATCAATATTTTAGGAGCTGTGGAGGTATAGAGTACGTGAAGTTAGCGCCTGTAACTGTGTTAAGTTGCTTAAGAAAATATTTTTCTTGCCTTTTATTTTTTTTCTAAAAATCCTGAAATATGTTTTTTATTATTTATAACAAGGAGTCCCTATATCAATTTTCAGACCTCTAGCATCAAATTTGCGGAAGTCTCATACAAACTTCCATCCCCTAGTTTAAGGGGTTGGGCGGTAAAAATTCCAATTTTGAGATTTTTTTTGTTGTTTGTGTACTAATACTAGCCTACATGCCAAATTTCAGCTTTCTAAGACTTCAGGAAGTACCCTAACAATTTTGGAAAATCGACACTGTTTTCTTATATCGTCGATTTTTATCTCTCTGTTAAAACTTACACACCCTATAGCTCCTTAGGTATTAATCGTAGAGCAAAAATAAATAAAACCAAATTTGTAGGAAATTTGATGTAAAAACTTTTATCTGAAGTACTCATAATGCTATTCCTACAGATATTCGAGATATGAGCCAAAACCTGAAAAAAGGTACCTCCAACCCCCCCCCCCCCTACACCCTCAGGACACCCCACACCACCCTTGAGGACTTTTAGTATGTTCATCTGGATACCGCAAGGTATAACTGTACGAACTTGCAAAACTACACCAATTATTTCCCCTGATTTTATTATTTTTCCTATACTATTAACTATTTCATGAAAAAGTCATTCAATGCGTTTAAATAAACTTAGAGGGTTGTATTGTATCAACATACAACCAGACACTGATCTGCAAATTGCAACCTAAGAAAATTTAAATTCAAGAGAAATTCCTAGTGTGGAGCAACGTTTTTTAAGAAAAAAAAAATAAAAAATTTCGCGGGCAACTCTGGCGCTTCCACCTTAAAAGTATTCGTTTCGGTTTCGTTTAGAGTAAATGAAAGCTTCTTAGCTTCCACAATATAACCTTGTTTAGATATTTCTCCGTAATGAAGCCTATTTCTCTATTTGTCTGCGCAAATTAAATTAATTCATCATCACAAGTGGCATCCCCACTAAAGTACGGGCAGAATGCGGACACCGGACTGGACATAAGTACATTATCTATCAGAGTCTGATCTCAATTTGTCCGAACGAGATTGACCGAATTAAGCCTACTCCGATTGTCTGTCCGTCTGTATGTCTGTGTATTACTGGACTATAATCTTTTTAATCGCAGTTGTGTTTGAGGCCCAAGTTTCATGTAAAATACTAGTATTCTGCTGTATCCAGTTAGATTAAAAGCCGACCCCAACAAAGTTGAGAAAGAATAGTCAGATTATGATCCTTACTTATAATCCTTATCAGGATAATAATCTGGATAAATCTAATCACCTACCTGCTACTAAATTGATTTGGACCTGTTTTATCAATTTAAACTCTGTTCACCACTGAAAATCTATCAAAAAACGGTTCGAATAATTACATTTTCTTTTATTAAATACTGTAAGCCACTTTGTTGACAAACTGCCAATACTGAAATATTTTCAATTTGGTTTAAGAAAAAAAAACCCAATTTATGGATTATTTTGTCCCACTGGGTAGGTACAATTTGACCTTTTTTTTGTTGAATTTTTTTTTTTTCTTAGTATTTGTGTTAAATATACACTAATGTAGGTAGTAGATTTATAAATCTACTAAAACTGCTATCCAAAGTTAGTAAACTTATATATGCACAGTCCTAGTACGGATTCACATGAATAGACCGTATACTAATTTCTGAATTCATTTCACAATTTCTCAATTCTTTCTTAGAAAATGAAGCTATTGTCATAAGGGCAACGTCCGCATGTAGAATAAGCAAATAATAAGGAAATGGACAGATACTGTTCTATTTACTGATCAACACAATAAGATTCAAATCAAACGAATTTAGTTTGATGCGGAGTCTGAACTCTAAAAGGTTGTTCTTGTTGCAACAATTTGGCTATTAATAGGTACACAAAGGGTGGCTGATAGCAACTGGTTGATAGTTGCAGAGAATCGAGTTGAGTGGCGTGCGATTGAGGAGGCCTATGTCCAACAGTGTACTGCTATAATTTTCAAGAACTTGTGGAAGATTGTTTGGTGAGTGTTCTTATTGATGACAGTAGATAGGTATACCTAATTGTAAATTATGGGATACTTCGTCGTATGGTAGAAGTTATAGGTCTAACTAAAGCTGCCTGCATCTGTGAGACCTCAAGTTCGCCGATTAACTGAAAAAGCGAAACATTTCATTTTCATTTCATTAATTAAATAACAATTTACATTGTGTCAGAATGTAAATTGCATAAACAAAAAATTGTTAAATAAATAAACAATCACAAAAAAAAACATAACTATTATATTACTATCTCAAATTAAATAAAAAACTGGCCAAGAGCGAGTCGGTCTCGCGCTTGAAGGGTACCGTACCATAAAACGAAAACGTTTCTTGTATGGGAGTCCTTTTTAATTATTAAATCATTTATATTTTTAATAATTAAATAATATTTTTAATATTTTATATAATTAGCGGCAAAAGAAATACATCATCTGTGAAAATTTCAATTATCAAGCTATCACGGTTCATGACATACAGCCTGGTGACAGACGGACAGACAGACAGCGAAGTTTTAGTAATAGGGTCCCGTTTAACCCTTTAAGTACGGAACCCCAAAAATGAAATAAAGAGAGGACTGGACAAATAAGGAGGAGGTCTATGCCCAGCAGTTTGATAATATTATTTATTTATTTATTCATGTACACACAAAATACTTGACAGGACATTATATTAACATAAAAGAGCACAAAGGTACTGGTTCATAAGAAATTTCTTCCAGCAGACCTGCGAGAGGAAAGTTGGATTTGAAATTTAGATTCAATATATGTTTACTAAAGAAAAGTGTCAGCACCCGGCCTTCATTTATTCACACGAAAATGTCAGGTGCATCATTCACACAAATTATAATGTACTTCCTGAAGGACCCTTATAGGAGGTTATACAGGGTGTAAACAGACTCTTCACGAAGCCGTCAACCAAACATTATGTACATCAAACTAAGTAACTTTACACAAAGATTAGTGCTGGGAAATGACTTTTTTTTTTGGGATGAAAATTAAGTTTTACAGTAGGACTCAATGTAACGCACTCAAAACATTATGATGGATTAAATAGTAAGGAGATGTTTAAAGTCAAAATCTTACATTAAAAACATATATTTAAAAAAAACTGGCGAAAAAGTTGTAACTTTGACCCCAATATCTCCGTAACTAAAAGGTTCCCAGGTATGGTCTAGAAAAAAATAATAATCGCAATGACGGGGAGAACAAGTGCCTTTCGGCTTCGTTAAGAGTCTGTTTACACCCTTTATAGGACCCTTTTTTTATTTATTTTTTTCGGATTGGAAATCATCAAATTACTTCTCCCGCTCCGGGCAGAGCGGAAGGGAGTGTCAGACTTGTACTGACTAAAACCCATCCATGTTCCTTCCTTGCCCTTTATGTTCCAGGGCCGCGGTATATCTTTCGAACAGTCCCGCAGCCCTGGCAGGTTATATAGGACCCTTCCTTGAGGTTATATAGTGTCCTGTCTACACCCTAAGATAAATGATGTGAGCGAGTGTACACCCTTCAACCCTCTGCAAACAGCCGTCAGGTTAACTTGGTAAACAAATTGTATAATCCAGTGCTTGCCTTCATGTTTGACACCCACATAATGAGGGTTGCCACTTAGATGTTAAAGTTGCCACTTAGAGGTGAAATAGGAATGGATATTTGATTCTTTATTTTTTCCAATAACATAACATCCAAGTGGCCCAGGAGGCCTTTGCCGATTGGCAAACAAACCTACAAAAAATAATTAAGTATTAGAATAGAATATATTAAGATTAGTTAACTACAAAAATATATTTGTATATCCAAAGTCATAGTATTTAGTTCGTAATACTTTGTAAATAGATACTAAGTTGGTCTGAATAAAGGGCTTTATTATTAACATAATATCACGTCTGTAATCCCCGAAGGGAAAGGCATAGGTGTACCTAGTACACGCACAATTTACCAGATATGTTTATGTCCCATGTAGAGGGCGAGCCTATTGCCATCAACCAGGTACAAACCCTGAATCCGTGGCTGCTACTGAGAAATTCGTAATGGAAATACCCAATAACACTGCCCAACCCGGGTATTGACCTCAGGACCTCATGCTCAGCAGTCGCGATTGCGACCACTAGATAGATAAAAGATTAAAGATAAAGATAATTATAAATACTTAAACAGGTTTAAGTCGACCAAAATATATTTGATAACATTGTCTTGGCAGCCCTATTCCCCCATTGACGGTACACAATGTGCAATACCTTAAACTTCGCCATAACTTAACGGGCTGCGATAGCGTGCATTGTCTGCTAAATCCTCCAGATGAGCTATAAATTATAGCTGTAGCTTAGCTTTTGGTGTACTTATTGTTTTAGAATATACATCCTACTAATAATGCGAAAGTGTGTGACGAAAGATGGATGGATGGATTTTAGTTCCACTTTAACGCAAAAACGGTTGAACGGATTTGGAGGAAATTTGGCACACAGATAACTGATAGTTTATAGCATTTATTAACACATACACTTTTTATACCGTTAGTACGATCTCGTAGGGCAATTACCGAACTCCATGCGGGCGAAGCCTCGGGTATAAGCTAGTCATTCATATTGTTGACATATTGTTTTGGCGTAAGTTATAATTATAACAGCCGCTCGGATCAATCTTCTTGCCTAGATTGGTCTGTGGATGAGTGACCACCCATTACATACCAAGTTTCCTCCGTGCCTGTGAAAGCACGGCTGTCATAGCCGGCCGCCGGCTGGATAGGCAAATGATGATTTGGTACATTATTACATCAAAACATAACCTCTCGCCTTATCCGATATTGGGATAAGCCCAATTCCCAAACTACTGCCACTTCTGAAAAACAGAATCATGGATGGGATGGCATTCCGTTTGTAATGGATCGAGGAAACCTAAAACCCCCCTCTCTATTAGGTGTACCTTAGAGAACACCTACACTTCACACGTCATGTTTGTCAAGTCCCATGTAATTGATGTAATAGGGGACGAGGATATTGCCATCAACCTGGCACAAATCTAAACTCCGTCGCTGCTATTACTAGAAGTCGTTATGAGTTGAATGAGTGATATTTTGTTATTCAATTCAAACCTAATTTCAATTCAAATTCAATGATTCCCTTTACCGCTGTAACAGCTGCTGAAAATTACATATTTTACAGCTCAATAAAAGATGGCGAACACTTTTATGATACCACCCCATGAGCCACAATTTAATAGATTAAAAGAGCTTGCTATATTAAAGAAGTTCGAAGCCCTAATGTTACAGTAAGAATGTGGAAAATCTGTTAATGTCATTTTATATTTCAAAATAGCATGACTTCATTGGTCAGATTGTGACCTAGCCATGGGGTCGTCCATTAATCACGTGATGTTTTTAGCAATGTTTTAACCTCTCCCTTCCCCCATGGTGATACGTGGTGAGGTTTTATACTACCCCTCCCCCCCTGTAACCCAAAATCACGTGTATTTTTTGGTACAATGTATCTTAAAACATTTAGAATATTATCTTTAAATACAGGTTAACAGGTATAATCTAATTTAATTCTAGAAAATTAAACACCGTTATAATAAAAATGTTCAGACAGACATTAAGGTTTCTGTGGCAATTTCTGATCTATCTGGCATAAAAATAATAAAGAAAAGGTGTAATAATGTGTGTGTGTGTGTTATCATATCAGCCTTTTCGGTTTAGAAAGCGAGAGTTTTAAGTAAAAAATAAATACACGTTATATCTCACTACACCCCGTCCCCACCCCCAAGTGATATTTCGTGATTTTGCCGAAACCCCTCACACCCTTTCGAGTCTCACATAATAAATGGACGACCCCTATTATGGCCGTGCGATCTACAATTGACTTTTAACGGTCTCCTCTATTGAGGTGCTAAGCTTTTCCCTCACATGTTGCATCAAGGTAAAATAACAAAACACATCTATACTTTGGCACTTATGATAAATATCTTGTTTATTTTCTATAATATTTTAATAAATAGGCATTTTTACAGAGGACAAACATTTAAATACAATTGTCTTAATATAATCTTTAAAATAAATTTATAAAGTAAGATATAGTACCCAGCTGTTTAATAGGCAGGATGAGCTTTGGAAAGACAGTGGCCTCCAAAAGATAGTTGTGGTTTAAGAACTATATTATCCTTCATCCAGAATTAACAATAATTCACTTACCGAGAAACTAAATTTAAATAAAATGTTTAAGAGCGTACAGAATCTACGTTAATTAGGCGATCACAACATCAAAAAACAAATGTATTTAGTAGCTAATCGTAATCACCAACCAAGCAAACAAGGATCTAAACTAAAAGTGAGTTATTGTATACTAGATGTGGCAATACATGGTAACATAAAAAAAGATGTTACAACATAATTAGGTTGTACAAGTGACTGAGATTACAATCTACAAAGCCGTACTTTATGTAAAACTCGATGTCTCTTATTAACAGCTGGATACTGTACCTAATTACTTCTTTTTTTTACACAACATTAAGAGCTAAAATACTATCTACTGGCAGGTATGACAAGATTGGTTCTTTTAAGTATAGGGGCTAGGTTACTAAATGCTTTACTACATAGCTGCTAGATATTTTCTTTTGCATAGCTTTATTGCAATTAGGCAACATCAAATTAAAATTTATAAATATTTATATCAATTTCTCAAAAACACAATTATGAAACAAAAAAAAATACATTTTGAAATAATAAAGCAGCCAATACTAAAAGTGTGGTCAACCATACCGCACTCCGGGCTCCAGATTTTGACAGATAATAAAGGGTGTAAACAGACCCTTAACGAAGCTAAAAAGCACTTGTTTTCCCCGATAATGCGATATTTTGTTTGTTCTAGACCATACCTTCTAGTTACGGAGATATTGGAGGTCAAAATTCCTACTTTTTCAGAAGTTTTTTTTTTTTTATTACACTTTTTAAATATTATAATTTGAATTCTATATTATTTCCACGATCACCGTACTATTCAATGCCTCCATCAGCACAATGGTTTGAGTGCGTTACATTGAGTTTTACCGTAAAAAAAGATTTTCATCCCAAAAAAAAATCCGTCTCTGTCTATAAGGGTTTGGTTTCCGCACTTAGTCCTTAAAGGTGGACAACTGTGCGTGAAAAAAAAGAAAAAAAAAAGAAAAAGGAAGGCCGTTTCCCAGCAATATTTTTTGCGTAGGGTAACTTAGTTTGATGTACAGAATGCCTGGTTGACGGCTTCGTGAAGAGTCCGTTTACACCTTGTATACTGACATATTATGTCAAAGTCCGTCCGGTCGGTTTAATTGACATAAGACAAAAAAAGTATTATGTATTGTACTGAAAAGTAGTGGTAACATTAAAGGAAATTAAATAAAAATTCAGACAAAAGCAAAATACACATCTTGTTTATAGAATTTAAACTACCTACTCCATAATTTCAACATGCGTAAAACGTCTCATATTCATCATAATTCCTCCATTTAGAAGCATTATATACTTAAGATATACTTAACAGTCATTCAGTAAAAGCATTGGCATTTGAACACGTACATAACACCTGTGCCTCAAGAATATTGAACGTGGTATCACTAAACTTTATAACACATCAAATAATACTTTATTAGAAAAAACATTAAATTTTTTGCAAAAGGACCATGGGCAAATTTGTATGACGACAGAATTGAAATATATATATCTCAATTAGTAGTTTATAATTAGGACTTCACTTCATACTAAAACAACAAGTACGCACGGCGATCAATCAAGATCTATGAAGATCTCTCATTGAAAGGGAAATAGGTACGAAGTGAGGCCATGTTATACTGGAAGTGAATAGCTTGATGTATCGCCGTGTGTACAATCGCCAGCGCATCAATTTACCACAAACTGTATTTTTTTTCCAAATGATTGTAAACCATAAGTTGTTGATGGTTAGGTTCAAAATCGCATGAGAAAATTTGACTATTTGTCTGGAAAACAAAATATAGGCAAATGAAATACGTTGCCTTCTGTATGTATTATGCCAAACATTTGATGTATTAATATTCAATCTAAAAATAAACCTAGCCTAACAAAGGCGTTCTGTTACACAGCCTTAATAGTCGATTCTAGGACTTCACCGGCCTAGCTCGGATTAATAACCATATGTTTAGCTTTAGCACAATGTTGCAAACACGATCTGCTTTAAAATCTAAAGACTATTGTAGTTTATATAACTACAATAGTCTTTTGATTTCGACAAAATATAGGAAATTCACAAAACATTTTCATTTGGTTTCGCTAGTCTTTGGTACTTGTCGCATTAGTAAGACTTGGAGTACTTATTATGAGCTATGAAATGAGATGTTTTTCAATTTTGTTGGACTTACGCCTATTTTGACCAAGATCCTTTGTCATTCAGAAGGCCCAGCGCAAACGCGCGGAGTAAACGTAACATAAAATTGCAAATGATTTTCAAATTTCAAAATCATTTTTCATATAATATTTACTTAATTTTTAAATTTTATCCATATTCTATGCGTGATAATTATTGTGTTTGTCGCTAAAAATGAAACAAAGAAGAAGAAGAAGAAGAAGCTATAGAATAGTTAAATATATTTTTTAATAAAAAAATCATTCGTTTTTTCGTTACGGGTCTCTGATATATTTCTATACTCTGCATAATAATATGAATTTCCGATTCCTAAAGCTCCTACCGTATCCCGGCCCCTTTGACAAAAACAGTCTACGCACGTAACGTAAGCCTAAAAACTACAAAGAACAAACACTATCCCTGTGCCATACAAAAAAAAAAAACATCATACAAAACTTTCAGGAAATTCGTAGTCAACACTTTTAGACTTCTGAAAAGCGACCACACAATCGACTTTTATCTTTTGGTACGACACAAATTTCTTTTCACAATCCATGCTTCTAGCTTTGGCGCTGTTTATTAAGACGCTACGTCTCAAAGAGTGGCTTCGACCTAAATGATCCACTTCGCTGTCTGACCTAATATTTTTACTATTGGAATGACCGATAAACTTGCCAGTATCACCTCCCCTACAATCTTCGCGATCAATTTTATGTTCGACGTCAACTACTTCGGATATCTCAATGTTCCCTTCGCTTCTCATCCTGTTTATGATCGGTTTTGTATTTGAACAAACAGGCGCCGATTGCTGTCTCACAAATGTTCTGTTGGGAAATATTCTTTCAAATAAACCCTTTTCTATTTCTTCTTTGCTTTCTGATTCTACATCAGTGCGGTCGATACTACTTCTCTGGCTGAACAATTTCTTCAAACTGTTCGTCGTCCGCGTTAAGCTACTGCTCGTCGTCGATCCATTTGTAATCGTTCTCTGAGCTCGCCTTGTCTTATCTTCTAACTTTCTCTTATAACATAAGCAGACCTTACAGAATCCGATACGGAATTTTGAAGACATTAAGTTGTAAAGTATAGGATTGATCGCCGAATTTATATACAGCATGACTCTGGCGAAATAGAGAATGTTATACCATTTCTCTGGGCTGAAATCTTCGTAGAATTCTGGTGGTGTCATTATTATCCATAGGGTCAGAGCTCTATAGGGCATGAGACATAAAAAGAAACATAACACAACAGTCCCAAGCATCAAGATAACTTGCTTTCTCGCTCTTGTATTGTAAGGGTCTACAGTTTTGTTCATAACAACTTTAGAAGCTGCAGTGATTAAATTTTTGGCTATAACGCTGTATAATACTATGAGGATGATTAGAGGTAGTACGTAGAGGAGGATGATAATGGTGATGAAGAAAGTGATCTGCCAGAAGGTGACGGCTTGCGTGAGGCACTGGCCGTAGGCGGAGCCGTCATGACGAGTGACTGTGTGATGCTCAGCGATCGCCAGGATAGGGCTGGAAAGAACAAAGATTATGATCATGATATCTACAAAGCTAACAACAAAACTACGGATGATTTTGCAACAGAATCTGAAGAATCTATCTACGAAAATAATAGGTAGACTTCTAATAAAGATGAGACGCTTTCTCTAATATTTATATGTTATGCAATCAACCTACATACTACACCATTATGCCCTGCAAATAATATTAAATCATGCAGACGTTTATGATATGTAATTTCCTGAAGATCATTCAAATTCTTCATTAAAATTTTATGCGCAGAGTTAAATGACACGTTATATTTTATTTATATTAATTAGAAATAACTCTTAGCTGCAGTGCATAAATTCTGTCTAATTTACGATGTTTAATCGAGCGTTTTTAATAACTGCTTATTTTCCTCTTCATGGGCGCGTTAGAACAGTCCTACCAGTTAGAATTTTATTACTTCTATTCATTCTACTTTATGAATTTGATCAAAAGTTAAATTAGCTACAATACTCAGAGGGTCCCAACAAATGGCAACCGTTTTCGAAGCGTTTTGTATTTTTATATCGACTTTCAACAGAATTGACATAAGGTTTCGGAAGCTTATGTCAATGTCATATATTTTTGACTTTCTTATCATCGTTTTCGCTGAAGAATGTCTCACTCAGGTAAGTCATACTAATAACAAAAGAGCAATGAAATAAGTACCCACGACGACCAATCAAGCTCTAAAGACCAATATAAGCGGATCTGTCATTGTATGGTAAATCTATGCAAAACGAGGCGATCTTTTACTGGAAATGTATAGCTTGATATATCGCCGTGTGTAAATTTGTTCTTTTTATGCCTACAGCAAAACTAGCATCTGTTTAAGTGTTGATTTATAAATTTTAAATATAAATATAGTATTAACTGTATTTTTCTTCAACAAGCTCTGAATACCAATAAGTATATTATATTCATTGCTTTTAAAAACCAATTAATCAAATAAAATGCCGCTCGTTATTCAAGCTCGTTGAGCATGACAGATGGTCCTCATAACCAAAGCATCCAAGTTTATTGTTTTTATGTAATGGATGGGCCTTAAGTATTTGGTGGATAGAAAGTGGGTCGTGCCCAATTTGGGGCTACTAATGACTCATCTGCCCATGTATTAGATGTTGGTCAGCATCTTATGGTACGGTTCCGCCTACTCTTTGTTCTGTCTGAGATGAAGTTTGGCTGTTATTTTTTATGTTTATTAATGTTTTTAGAGAAAAATATCTACGTTCACTTTGTAATTATTGTTTTGCTTTATTGCGCTAAAACAATAATTCCCACTTAACTGAACTATGCAACTACTTCATTAAAATTGAACCCGAACTGACAACGTATAGCAGTAATTTTTTGACTTGTTGGTGCCATTCAACCACAAGTATCACCTTGTGGTTGAATGGCACCAACAAGCAATTAAGATGTCGACGATACTTATCGGTGTAAAGGTATAATTAACATTTTAAAGAATGATTTCGATGTCTTTAAAAAAATTGGGGTGACCAATTATGAATATGAAAATGCAGTATTTTTTCATATTCTAGTACAAGATAACTATGGTTTTGGTGTAGGTAGGTATTCGACTCGATAGTTTTTTTTTTTATTTCTAGCCCATACTAAAAAGTGTAAATATTTAAAGTTTGAAATCTAGAAATAGATAGTGAACGTAGTAATCATTTTATAATAATCTTATAAAATAAAACATTTCTTATAAAAAACTGAAGAGTCAGTTAAAAGTTAACTTTATCTGTCGCTTTCTCGGGCATTTTATTTGATTTAATGTGCTTATCGAAATAAACATTATTCAATTCAATGGTCTATTTAGTAGAAAAATATTTTAATATTGTTATTTGCATTTTTACTGTTGAAGTTATTTTTTAACTTCTAACATTAATCAGATTTATTTTGCCATACTTTAAAAACACAATTCAATAATTCATAAATAGATAAAGATAAAATTTTAAAAACTCAAGCAGAAAAATTCGATAAGAATAAAATATGATAGTGCGACACAAACAGTTAGTGGACAAACGTGAAAACATATTTAGTATACATCTCATAACAAAGCGACATAATAATCCAATAAATTAAAGAAAATATATTTAAAAAAATAACCTAATTCGACTGCATTCAACATGCATTTTCCTAGACGAACGCGATCAAGCGTTTCATGTGAATATGAGTATAAGAATACGGTTCATATTCGTATGAAACACTGCTGTACTTAGCCTGACTTAACTCATGAACTTAGAAGTTTGCTCCATAGATATTAACCATACACAAGCGATGTCATATAGACTTGATTAATTACGATATTCTTTGTCACCGCTTTATTACTTATTTACTAATTTCACAACGCCATTGTCTCTACAAAAAGCTTAGCACAAAGAATTTCAATTAATATTGCCATAGTTTAATTTTCATTTGCAATGGTTACTTGCAAAAACTTCTCTTATCGTGCTGAAGATCACCGCTGGGCACGAATGAGGACAGGTCGCGAACCTATAGCTTTTGAACGCCATTTTGTTTTCAGGTCAGTTGAGTGACACTACATGATGTATGATGTTAATTGACTTTGTAGTTTTTATTAATTGTTATGGGTGTAAATTGAAAATGAACTGTGTATGTATCTAATTATTTAAAGAATATAGAGCCTATGGATTTGTAAGATAGAGACTTTGAACGTCTCAAGCATTTTTAATTTAATCTAATAATTCAACTTTGGTATATTTTTTTGGAATAAAAAGTGGCCCAATTTAATTTTAAATACTAACACACCATTTTATTATCAACTGCTTTATAGCCTCTTCCCAAATATTTTTGAGTCAACCTCCAATCTTACCGAATATCTATAAATGTTTCTCAGACAATAAGTTGTCAAAATTACTACATTTTAAAAGAATACTAGCTCTTATCCCACAGCGTATACTAATTATGTTTCCAGTAAAAAAAAAAAAACGAAAAAACAGACAAATAAAGCATATCACACACAATAGCTGTCACAAACATTCATAAAGTAAAGCGTAAAACTGTACGAACCTTGTTTCTCAAAGGGTTTTAGTTTATAGTTTGAAATAACTTTATTTCCGTCTTTTTTCACAGTTTATGTTTAAAACAAAATAATTATGCGTCGCGTATCTTACACCTGAATGGGCGAGTAGAAATTTAGAAAAAAATAACCGTTCAGTATTATCGAAGACTTTTTTTTGGGTTTTTGACATTATAAAAGAATAGAAAAAATATATGAGAAAGTTGTCTCACATACCTAACTTCTTGGAATTCCCTTACTCAAAACTTCTTGAAGACATTCTGATGTGAAGCTTTATCAATTCAAAAGAAATTCCGGATGGCACAAGTGACTCAACTCCGTAACTAATCATGTTTGACTAGACGACCCAATTGGCGCATGGTTCCTCCTGGTAAGAATACATAAGGGAAGCAACAACGAGTCAAATATCTCTGTAGTCTTAAAGAATAGATACTATTATAAAATGTCACTAATAAAAAATGATTAAATTTCTATAACAATAATTTTCAACAGCGCATCAACAACAACGGAATTTCAAATTAAGAACAGTTCAATTCATTCATTCAAACGGAACATTCAAACAATTGAACTGAACGAACGACAGACGGCCAATATGGCGACTGAACGAAGGATATATTGCAAAACGCCATCTATTATTTAAACCCGGAACCAATATACAACGTCGCGTGTAGAACTCCAATAAGCTGTGGTATTAAAAATTCTTTAGAATAATGTACTAGAACAGACAGTCTTCTTGGTAAGGAATCTTTGTGAAAAGAATATTATGGTTGCTCGCAAATGTGGAGCGTTTTGTTTAGACAGACTTTTGTGGCACAAATGGGGAGCGTTGAAATTGAACATACCTAAAGAGCAATGTTGTTGGAAAAGCAGTTTCTAGTAAAGATATATTAAGCCCGATGCTTTTACTATGGTGGACTCAAGTGAAAGACATAAATTAATGTAGTATGTAACAATATCCAAAAATATCCCTACAATAGCTTCCATTTGTGTACGTTTACATTTACTTAACATTGCCCAAACAAAAGGCCATGTTTGTAACTCTAGATGTGAGAAATTTCAATATAACTAGGTACTATTAATTGATTAATTCAGTCTAACTTTAATGAAACCAAAAACTTCAACAAAATCCAAATATCAAAACCTAACTTCAACTTTCCCAACTATTATATGAACAATTTTGGGCAAATTCGGCAAATGGCAGCACCCTAGCTTTTACGGGTTGCCAACCAATAAAATGCAAAGCGCAGAAACTTGCAAGTAACGTTATGACAAGCGGCCAGCTGTTTTTATGGCTTGACGTATGTAATATGTAGCCGGCACTCGTTCAACTATAAAACTATAAAGTAGCCTGGACATTGTACAATATGTCCGAATTGTTCACAAGTACCAAAACTCTTGAGCTTTATAGTTCAACTCGTTAAACTGTTCGGGAAATATTTTAGATTAAGCGTAATGTAGGTCGAGTGAAAAAGTTATTGTTAAACTACGTAATTGTGTTAGAAGTTGTAGGGTTTTATTTCTACAAAGTTCTAAGTTATATAATTAGGTTTTCTTTATAATTTATTTGTAACACAATTAACTTTAATACTATGTACACTATACACAGACTACAAGTAGAATAAAAAAAATGTAAAAACAAAAAGAAGACTAAAAGTAAGTACATATTTACAACGACAACAATAGGCGTCAAAGTACTCCTCCGCATCATGTCATCGGCAACGTGCCCAGAAGACTAGCAGCATTGCCACGTTAAATGGCAATGCTAATTCTTTGGCCAAAGAAAGAGCCATAATTAGGTACAAATAGACCTTGTATTTTGGAAATGTGTTAGCTCAATACTCAGTTAAGTCGTAAAAGTAGGTCAGGTACTAAGGAAAAGAAAAATGTAACCCAGAAATAGTAGAAAAGTGCTTTTTCGTGGTTTTAAGATACTCATCTGCACAGCCATTTCTCCCAGCTGCACATTGAGATCGGTGCCTAGACTATCTAGATGCTCCCGAACCAGCACTAACTGTGCTGTGGAGGTCAGATAGGCAGTCGCTCCATGTAAAATACTGGTATTCAACTGCCTCCGATTAGACTAAAGGCCGACCCCAACATAGTTGAGAAAAGGTTAGGCAGATGATTCCAGGATGATGATTTAAAATAAAATAAATAATACTTCAACATCAGCGCAAATGAAACAAAGCTCCCGGAGAGAAAGATCTTAATTCAACAAAAACTTGTCTGTCTAGTGTCAAGAATACCTAGACTTGCAAATGGACATACGAACAGCAATGTTGAGAACCATTATCACAGAAATACATGAAAAGAAGAACTAAGCTTCCTTTCAAGTAACATGTCAAACAATAATACGAACTGTAACATCATTAAACCTTCGAGACCTGACTCAAAGAACTACCAAATAAGTTTTTGCCATTGGAAACAGAATTACTGTCAGGAATAGAGTTCGTTCATAGACTAAGTATAGCTATAGACAAACAACATTTTTGCTGGTGACACAATTTTTGATATGGAACTGTTATTTTTCGATGATGTTTGTTTGTAGAACTAAGGACCAAAATATTTATTACGATCCGCTGGTAGAACCTCAGTCAACATAGAACTAAAAACAGAGGTTATTACGCAGAAAAAACCTATTTGACTGTTCTAAACAGTATACAGGTAACATTGGTATAAAAAATGTAGCAAAACTATAAGTACATTTTGCAATCATCTTTCTCAAGGAATTGACAATTCACTTTTACTGCACCTAAAAACTCAAATTCTTAACACAAAACCAAACCGATGAAGCCAAAGAAAAGTATCAAATACACAGCCATCATTCGATATAACCTAAGCTGAACTAAAAACGTTGTTACAAGAATCCATTTCGTATTGGAAGTGGGAATTGCAATACTGGAAATAGTGCCACGATGGCTGAAACGACGTTATATTGAACATTGGTCGTCTTCAACGACTTGCCAGGATATAATCAAGTCACATTTAGTCTTTTGTCTCTTTCTTATACCAGTTGCTAGGTCATATGATGTAGATTTCAGTGTGGTATTCGTTTTGCTGAGAAGATGAGCAGATGTGACACAAAATCTTATAAGGAAAAACAATGCGTGGTGAAAATTTATCTGCTACACTTTCCGAATAATCAAACACGAAACGAAACTCTGCTTATAGCAGTCCTTAGCTGATCAGAGGTAGGCTACTATATTATCACTAAGTCACATATGTTTTTTTTTTAAATTAGATTTGGGATCCCTACGTACGAAAGTTCCAATAATGTATCAAAAGGTGTACAAAAATTAATAGGTCATTTTTAAACTCTCCCGACCGACTTCCAAAAAAAATATTCATCATCATCATCATTTCAGCCGAAAGACGTCTACTGCTGGACATAGGCCTCCCCCAAGTGTCGCCACATTGACCGGTCCCGTGCGACTCGCATCCAGCGGTAAAAATATTTAAATAACTTTACATTCGGCAGTCGGTGACTTTGTTTGTTTCATTGCCTGTTTGCCACAGACTCCAGAAAATAAAGTTATTTTCCCTTTTTAGTTATTTTATCCCATACAAATTCTGGTCATGAATGAATTTTATATTGTAACTAGAAGTTATTTAGGGACCATCATGTCAACAACATAATTCAAGAAGAAAGAAAGTTAACTCGTAAAATACTTATCATCATCATAATTTCAGCCGAAAGACGTCCAATGCTGGAGGTAGGCCTCCCCAAAGTGTCGTCCCCACATTGACCGTTCCCGTGCGACTCGCATTCAGAGGATCGCCGCAACGTCCACCTAGTGGGACGCCTGTCAACGCAACGTCTTCCAGTTCGCGGTCGCCACTCCAGAACTTTTTGGCCCCATCGGCCATCCGTTCTGCAAGCAATGCCAACTTACCGCAGTGTCTCAATACGAAAGTCTATGACCAGTGTGTGTTGCCAGTGATTACACACGACACCGAAACGTGGTCGCTTACAATGAGCCTCATCAGAAGGCTTAAAGTCTTGAATGGAGAGGGCTATGCTCGGAGTTTCAGAGTACGGAGCTCGGAGAACAAGAGAACCAAGGTTACCGATGTAGCCCGAAGAATTGCCAAAGTTAAGTGGCAATGGGCAGTGCATATTGCTCGCAGAACGTAAACTACACAAGCAAAGTTAATAAAAAATTTTTGGAACCACCGCGTGGGTTTCCGCTTCCATATAAAGAAGAATCACGTAATCTGAAAATGATAGTTCATATTAAGCAATATATGCAACTAATGATAGTCACTATTATCAACGTATTTAAGTACTAATTTATTTATTTTCACACTAAAATTAACTCCTATTACCCCAGAGTCAGAATTATGCTTGTTTTTGAAAGTTTCACAATGCTTTTCCATAGTCATAAAATAATTTCATCTTTTGGTGTTCACTACGAAAGCGTAGGTGTCTATTGATGTCTCTCAGTCCTAAAGTTCAGCTAATAATCGTAAACAATGAATTTCCATAATAAGAAAACTTGTTGGAAGGTCGGTGCCTAATAATTGTGATATCAATTTCTAAGTTTTGTCTTCAATGGAGTTGTTTGTCTAAAATTTTGTAGGAATTGCAAATGCTTACGCAAGTAATGATAAAAGTAGATGAATCCTTCCTAGATCATGTCAATTTCAGAAAAAAATACCACTAGACTAAAACATGTCTAGCTTATTCATGATGATTCTTGTCCTATTTTCATCTTCTTGTACGTCATTTCTTCGATGGCACAATTATGACCATTTTCACTAACACAATGTAGCATCTAACTAAATATATACCTAAACAAAAGCGCTTCGTTGGATGCACAACTTTCAATACTAAGTTGAGCGTTCAAAATCCAACATCAGGTTGTAGTTTTTAATTTAAAACGTTCAATAAAAGGATGTTTAAAATACTAGTGGAAACGTTGAATACGAGTACTTTTTTGAAAAAAGAATTCAAATATTTTTGCACAAGTCCATTGTGTCTACTACAGAGCCCCGTAAAGTAAGCTGCTACAAAACTAGCAATTGAATCGTTAAAACTCATATGGAGAATTTACATTTCAATACGAGGATTGCAAGTAACAGCATCTAAATAGTTTGAATATGAGATGGAATAAGAATATGAAATGGAGACATCAATAAAATGCCAAGAAAACGCTGAATACATGAATTTTAGTATGTGCAAACGACGTTGAAAGTTTGTGGGAACTCAGAGTGGCGTCATGAGAAACTTATTATGGAGGCAAATGAACCAATGTGTAGGGGGACGCCGCCGACCAAAGAGTTAGCGAAAGTGGTGGAAGTGAAAATGGATCTTTCTCAGTTTAAAGTTAAGACGAAGTTCCAAGCACAGTTTAGAATAAACTTGGTCATGTTCTTGAACCATCTTTTAAGAAAGATCGTTTCTTTAACCCCCATAATAAGACTTGTAATGTAGAAAAGATTACTAGATAAAGAAAAGATGAAGTACACTGAAAAATATGAAAATTCTATCAAAAGGTTCACTGATCATGATTTATGTTCCAATGATTTGACGGATCTACATATTTGGGATTTAGGAAGACAGGGAAAATGTATTAGCTTTCACATTCACATGCCAATAACTCGTCACAATGATCGACATATGAATAATGTTTTTCTACCCTGGGGGATATGAAACCCGTTTCAGATAATATCTGGTCCTTAAATCCGCGAAACGGATGGAAAGGATACACGCTTTGAAAGTGATAAATTACTAGTAGAATATCAGTTTTACTAGCAATTTATTGTACATTTAAATCTTAGCTTAAAGCAAACCAACACCCACAGTCCATTTTGGGTGTATAGTTAATAGCAAAAGTGTATAAAACTTGTTAGGAAAGCTGCGGTATCAGCGTTTCCACGCTGCGTTTCAAACGCGGCAGATAAACGCGCACACATAGCCCCTGCATTGTTATTATAAACACAAGAATCACTGTACAGCCTCCACGATGCAAAAAAAATAACACTGTTTTATGCAAATTTTCAAATTGGCTCAATTTCTTGCTTGTTATAAATGGCAATTTTGACCAAACGGTACTTTGGAAACGTCACTACACATTTTTACATCGTAACTTAAAACAATTTTTCAGTTTCTTATAACTAGGATAAGATGGTCAGAGATAGAGAAAGCTCTTATTTTATTGCCCAAAGCACATATTTGGATGTCCTATATTGAAAGACAAAAAGGTACAGACACTCTTTCAATTGGTTTCCATCTGGACCCAAGCCGGCTCAAAAATCCAACAACCAACTGAAAGTATCCCAGTCATGTAAGTGTTCTACTACCATCACTGACCACTTGCCACTAAAAGTACCTGGTGAACAACGCCGCGAAGAACCACACTAGCGCGCAGATGAGGGTCGCCCGCGTCTTGGTGCACACGTACCCGGCGCGCAGTGGCTCGCAGATGGCGTAGTAGCGCTCGAAGCTGATCGCTAGGATCGTTAGGACTGATGCGTGGGTCACTGTCAATTCCACGAATGGTACCGCCAGACCTGGGGACAAAATTTTAGTTATGAGTACTCAGGTTGGGTTAGATAAGTAGGAAGATCATTCAACCTGAATCCTATACTATTAATTGAGCAATCCTACTAATATTATAAATGCGAAAGTTTGTCAGGTGTATGGACGTTAGTAACTCTTTCACGCAAAAACTACTGAACGGATTTGGATGAAATTTACACAGATAGTTTATGATCTGGATTAAAACAAAAAACAACTTTTTACCCCCGTAGTATGATCCCGTAGGACAATTATCGAACTCCACGCGGGCGAGGCCGCGGGCATAAGCTAGTATTTGTATATTTGTAATCACGATCTCGAAAGCTCTAACGATTTCGAAGGAAATTGTTGGGTTTATGGGGCCGAAAAATGTATCTAGCTAGGTCTCATATCTGGCACCATTCGTTTTCTCTGTTTTTTGAAGTGAATAATAATATAACAAGTTTTCTAGACGAGCTCAAAGTGTTACCGCTGGTGTGCCATCTACTGTACGAGCAATTAATTGTGAACTAGAATGCATAAACTTGCTATATTTTGCCATAAGTCATTTATACTGTGGGCCCGCGTATCACAAAACTGGAGCCCTTAGACAGCTAGACGGCGTCGCTGTAGACCGAGGAGAACATTGAGTGACACCTTGGATGGCTTTCTCGTTAATTCGCGAGAAAACACCGAGAAAAGTGAAAGGATCGGGGGAGGCATTTGCCCAGGAGTGGGACAGCTCAGATTAACAAAAAAAAGTCTTATATGGCATACTCGAATCGAGATTCTCCATAGCACAGTTTTAACATTTTACCAAAATAAATAGAGTCTACGTTAGTTGCTACCTTCGAATCTTTGTCAGAATTAATGTGGTATTTTATTCAAAATATTTATGAACACTATAATAAAACCTGTCTCTAATTTAGACTACGGTGCAAAATATCCTAGCTAGTCGTATTTATTTAACCTTTCCATAACTTTATCGAAACGCTTCGTTACACCGTTTAGTGCAAATTCGTGTTTTATAAATTATTTTTATTTTATTTTGTGTTTCTTTATAGGATACTCTGGCGCTCGCAGGGACTCAGAGTGGAATTAGTTTAGTTTCAGGTAAGTGAAGACTGAAGAGGTTCCAAATCAGTCTTATAAACGGTAACAGGGCCCCGTCCCATGTGATGGTGACTACCGGGTTTCTTTTTTGTGTGGTCAGTGCCTAACCTGGTGTCAGAGTTTTTATGTCACCCATGGGCCTCTGCTTTGGCTTTTCATGCCTTCGAGAAATAATGATAATAAATTCTAATCTCTCAGGCATGCTGGTTTTGTTTCCCCATGATGAAGTGATATTTATACAACACGCACATAAAAAAATAATTATAAAATTATTTATTTATCCAAGCAATACACAGACACAGTTCAAAACAAGGTGGCAGAAACACAATAAGCATAACAATATAGTTTTTTGCGCAGCAAAGATTAAGTCTACAAAAAGTCTATGCATACAAAAATAATAGTGAACCCTGTCTCTTAAACTAGGAGACCTGTATCTTAAAAGATGACATGATTCCGAACAATCAGAAGTGTGGGTCTTGGGTTCGAACTCGAGACCTATGGTTTGTTAGTCTGACGGTCACATCACTTGGCTATAGTGAGGTAAGAATTCTACACTCTTCTGCCATATTCCCAAGCCTGGGCGCATTGTAAAGGTTTTCCTCCGAAAACAAACAAAGTTTTCTCTGGCGCAAAATATTCTTTTATCTCTAAAATAGACTCTTTCTTTCTAATGTTCTTCTTCTGGTAGTCTTCACGTTACCGCACAAGCAACGTAGAGCATCTGTCATCGGTACAACTTCTTTATTCTTTACATATTGATTTGTTCACGAGTAGAATTCGCACAGATTCACGTTGACTTGCATGTGGCGTTGCATTATGTATGTAGCCCCCTTACTTTTGCATATGCAAGTGAGTGATCCATTTGTTAAATTTAGGATATATCTGCTGCGCTTGTTCGAAAGTTCGAGAGCTTTTTGATCAACGATATGTTACGCTGTTGGTCTCAGCTGTCGTTTGAAGATCTTTAACAGTCAATACGGCTAGAAGCCCGAAAGTCTGACAACCTTTATCAACCGTATCTAGGCATATCGTATTACCCAGTAACTGAGTTGAGGAGGTCAGATACGCTCGCCGCCATAAAGCCGACCTCAACTTAGTTGGTAAAATGCAGACAAATGGTGATATTCTTGCTTGTGATTCTCCAGTCCCTATTCAAAGTAATTCATTGGCCAATTGTATATTTTCTTGTCTAGCAGGAACTCGCACAAACAGTTTTGAAAACCAATTGTTATCTATTCAAAGATGCATTGACGTCGTCTGATCAAAGTCACAGTAAAAGAAGACACTTTTGAACATCAACTTTATGAGGGAATAGAATTTAATCTAAACCAAACAAACAAACAAACTCTTCAGCTTTATAATATTAGTATAGATATAGGTTATTCAAGACGCCTTTGCAGTACCTTCATAAGAGTAGATGAATAAGGATGTGGTAGTAAATTATAAATGCAACAGAGCAGAGAAGACCTTGTGGCTAACTTCATGTTTCTTGATTAGTTATCCACCCACATGTTCTAAAAGTCAGATCACGAGGGAATAACTTTGGTTTAAGGGCAAAAGTAGTGTAACTGCACTACAAAAAAGTACTACCTACGGCAACATAGTACATAAAGTAAAGTAACAGTGCTATCTCATCATCTGCCTAGCCTTTTCCTAACTATGTTGGGGTCGGCTTTAGTCTAACCGGATGCAGCTGAATACCAGTATTTTACATGGAGCGACTGCCTGTCTGACCTCCACAACCCAGTTAGTACTGATTAATACGATACCCCTTGGTAAGACTGGTTGTCAGACTTTTTGGGCCACTGACTACGTAACGACTGTCAAAGATCTACAAATGACAGCCGGGACCAAAGGCTTAATGTGCTTTCCGAGGCACGGAGGAAACTCGGTATGTAATGAGTGGTCACCCATCCACAGACTAACCTACACAAGAACGGCTTCACCTTAAGATCGACCCAAGCGGCTGTTATTATTTAGCCACGAGCTCCTCATCAACAGCGCTATCTATGATACAAATAAAAATCTAACATCGAACTTTTAAATCGCGTTATTAAAGTTATCCTCGACTTAGATTATATAGAAAAATCCGACAACAACTGTCGGGCAGTAACCCACCAGACACACACATCTGGCCAGAGGTTCCTCCCTTTTTGTATGGTGGATTAAGAACTTTACACCCTGATCTTCATAAACGTTGCCATAATTATGGCATCTACATATTGGCACTTTGAAAAACGAATCGGTGATTCTTTTTTGGTAATTCTTTTGTTATTTGCAGATAAGTTCCACTGCCAGTAATAAAGAGGCAGATTTTGTTTGGTCAGAAACACTTAAAAAAGTTTTTATATTGCTCCCATGAATAATATCAGACAATCTCTATACGTTGTCCAACATAAAAATACAGCCTTATTTTTGTCCATATACACAAAAACTATACTAAAATATGTGACAGTTTAGCCCGTAAACACTAACATAACTTCAACAGCCAAAACAAATGTCCAAAATAACAACAAGAACCATTACATGTCAATCGGGAATCGACGATACTCGATGTGAATTTCACAGGCCATAAAATCTACAAAAGCTTTTTGCCAAGGCCAGTTTTTCCAATGAATAAAATGGAAGAAATACAATAGTAACAGAATTACTTTTTCATTATAATGTATCATCTATGGTGTTCCAAAAAGTTTGCGTTTAACTGCTCCCAGACTTGGCGCCAAAAGGACTTCATAAAAAGAATGGTGGATAAGGGAGCGAACACACTTGAAGATGCGGAATCGGCTTCAGCTGGGGATAAAGGGCTTTATGTCTTTGTACATAACATCACGCTTAAAATCCTCGAAGGGTTAGGCATAGGTGTACATAATAGCACACCCACATTTTCCCCAGCTATGTTAAAGCCTAAACATGGACTTAAACGTTCCCTATTAAAGGGTCGAGCCTACTGCGATCAACCGGACACAGATTCGGACTCCGTGGCTGCTACCGAGAAATTCATGATTGAAAATTCCTGGGAATCGAACCCAGGACCTCTTGTTCAGCAGTCACGGTTGCGACCACTAGGTCAACGAGGTATGTAATGGTTTGTGTAATAAGAATTGCTAGGACCCAGGCTTATTCTTTTTAAGATGGGTCGGTCTGTAATCCACCACGCGGGCCCAGTGCGTGTTTGTAGGTGTCCTATGTCTTAAAATTTTGGTACCATGGTACGGAAATGAGGCGAAAATCGTCTTTCTTTTTTGTTGGATGGATATGATCAACAGACCTTATAAACTCTAAGTATCTCTTATTCCTTGTGGACGCGAGAATTTTGGCAAAGATTGGCAAAAATTGAAATGTATGCCTTTTAGTGGAAGTAAGAAAAGTCTTTGGCGATTTATTGACAGCTTCGAAGCCATTATTCCGATATATATGGAGTTGCTGTTAGTTTAGGGGTGCAGTAAATTGTGATTCGGAAAAAGTATGGGCAACCCATTTGCACCTGTGGGTGTCGTAAAATGCTGCTATGGAGTTAAATCAAGTTTTTCTGCTTACCACAACGTAGGTACGAGGATCAATAATCCTCTCGGTATGAGTACTGATTTTTCCTGAGGATTCCGTAACCACACGACAAAAGGAATCCTTATAAGTTTTTCATGGCAATAATTACTTAGATCGTAGATTTTTCGAGAATTATACGATGTTTGTGTAAGGATTTCTAATTTTCTATTATTTTCAATGATTATAATTCTATGAGTGAAAATTGATCCCGGCTAGGGATCCCTACATTATGCGTGGCCAGTCTTTCTTGTAGTCTATAGTATCACGCCTGTAATCCCCGAAGGGTTAGGCAGAGGTGTACCTAATAGTATACCCACATTTCGCCAGTTATGTTTTAAGTCCCATGTGGCGAGAAAATTGTCATCAACCGAGCATAAATCAGGACTCCCGTGGCTGTTACTGTAAATTCCAGATGGAAAAACCCAATAAAACTTTGCCCGACCCGGGAATCAACCCCAGTACCTCATGCTCAGCAGTTGTGGTTGCAACTGCTTGCGCTTGCAGTCGAGACAGTGTAGTGTTCTATTTTAACAATAAAGAAGACCTTGAAATACTTCATTTATTACAATTTAGGAGGATACCATCAGCAAAATAGATTTAAAGTGACCCGAAAATGCGTAGATACGGCATTAATAAATCGAACCCGCATTACCACTAATAGTTTTTACATTATCCACTAAATAGAGGCTTTTCGGTTCAACGTGATTTATTGCCAAGAGATAAATGTGTTTTTTGTTAAATGGTAATAGTTCCTATATCAAAACGAATCGGTTTACTTACTGGCTGTAAAGAGAAACTGGCCCTTTTGTAGGAATCTATTTTCTATAAGTCTTAATGAATATGTCAGTTTGGTTTGTAGCGGTACTTGAAAAAGTACTATGGCAACATAGTACAAAAAGTACTACAGCGTCATCTATGATACAAATGAATATCTAATGTCAAAATTCTGAATCGCGCTATAAAAGTTTTTTAAGAACCAATTAAAAAAACACTGAATATTGTTTTTTTTAAATGTTGTTCCAAATGCCATCCTCAAAATCAAATAGCCAGAAGTAGGACTCTTTTAAACAATTAAAATTCATCGTACTAATATTTTTAGCCTCACAAATGAGGATGCCTATTTTAATCAAGTAAATTAGAAACAAACTTTATACGCTGTTCATGACAGAATCCTATTCAGGCTATATTTTGTAAAACAGTTCATTGAACCCTTTAAACATCTTAAAATTCTAAAATTAATTTAATCCAAGATTCCTCCTACGAGCGGACCAAAGGAATATAATACTGTAACTATACTCTGGGCTCCAAAATATCTTGTTTCTAAATGTAATACTGTAACAATATTTGACTTTAACACATCTTTGAGTTTAAGGCAACTGTTCCATCGTCGACGAGGAAGCTATAGACTATTTTCTCGGTCAAGACACATACACATGGCAGCACATCAAGCTACTCGAAACTGTCCAATTTTCCCAATCAACCTTGAACCTAATGCTGTAGCGATAAAGTTGAGAATCTAGTAAATAAATTTGACAGACTTTAGTAGTTAGATGTGCTGGTGTCTGTACATAATAGTAGGTCCCGTGTCAGTTAAAGAGGTACTTCATCTGCCTAACCTTTTCCCAACGATGTTGGGGTCGGCTTCCAGTCTTGCCGGATGCAGCTGAATACCAGTATTTTAAATGGAAAGACTGCTTATCTAACCTCCACAACCCAGTACTAACTGGGTAAGACGATAACCCTTGGTAAGATTGGTTATCAGACTTTTTGAGCCACTGACTACCCAACGTCTGTCAAAGATCTACAAATGACAGCCGGGACCAACGGCTTAACGTGCCTTCCGAGGCACAGAGTAAACTCGGTATGTAATGGATGATCCCCAACCACGGATCGATCAGACAGGGCCCCAGCCAGGAATTTGGTTGGGTCGGAGAAGGATTGTCAATTTGGTGTGTATGATTTTTGGATTTGGGGGGGGGGTCCTGACCCCTGTGACGGATCGATCTTGGCAAACTCGGATTACCTTTGAAGATCGACCCCAGCGGCTGTTATTATTTAGCCACGAGCTCCTCGACACTAAAAAAGATCCGTAATAAGAATAGTTGATCGCTGACTGTTCACAGCCCACGCCTGGAGAGGACCCAGTCGAACAAACAACTTGTTTTTAGGGTACTGTACCCGAAGGGTAACCAACGGGACCCTATTACTAAGCCAGAGCCTCCGCTGTCCGTCCATCCGTCTGTCTGTCCGCGGGCTTTATATAATGATCCGTAATAGGTAGACAGTTGAAATTTGCACAAAATGTGTATTTTCGTTGTCGCTATAACAACAAATACTAAATTAAAAATTAAAGGGACTAAGATGGTACGACCCTTTTTTTTCGGATGGGAAATCATCAAATGACTTCCCCGCTCTGGACAGAGCGGGAGAGAGTGTCAGACTTGTACTGACCGAAACACATCCGTGTTCTTGCCCTTTCTGTTCCAGGGCCGCGGTATCTCTTTCGAACAGTCCCGTGCCCCGGCAGGCATCGACCCTTGCGGGCTCCTCCCTGTTTGCTGACTTATCTTTGAGGCACGCGTGGAACACGAACGTCCCGTCATAACGGCCTGTCGTCAAAAGACGGACAGACGGCGAGCTAGCCCATTACTCACCGTCCACAGATCCGCGTCTACGGTGGCCGGAAGCCACCACGTGACCCCCGACGCCCGGGGCGTCTCCTGCGGGTGCTGGGACGAGAGGTTCTCTTCCTCTCGCGCTCCGCCACCTCCTTTGTAGCATGACTGCTTCGCAGAAAGAGGTGACGGCGTCCCATTCCCTCTCGCTCCGGACCATGGATTGAACCAGGGCCGGACGCGATAGGTCGCCGCCGCCGATCGCCGCTACGAGGAATGGTACGACCCTTCATGTACGATTCCAACTCGCACCTGACCGGCTTTTAGTTTCTGTCTCTACTCGCTTATCGCTTGCTGTGGAGCGTGTGCCTAAGACATGCGTGGGTTTAGCCCGGTGGCTTACTATTTAATATGGGTCCTATTTTTGGTAGGGCATGAAGAACAAACGTTTAGTATGGATAGCGCGACGACTTAGTAAACACAATTAGCAGTTAGCAGTAATATTGATGTTTATCCTTTTTGATCTTACAATTGTTATATACTCGTACCAATGTTATGTGCCTAAACTTACCCTTATGTAATAGCTGTTCTCGACTCTTTGTTTTTATTGTAACTGTACACTCTTTATATACAATTCAATACAGTTAGAGATACTGACTTGATAGAAAGGGTGTAAACAGACTCTTAACGAAGCCGAAAGGCACTTGCTCTCCCCGTCATTGCGATCATTTTTTTGTTCTAGACCATACCTTCTAGTTACGGAAATATTGGGGGTTAAAGTTCCAACTTTTTCACAAGGTCTTTTTTTTAATACATTTTTTAATGTAAGATTTTGACCCCCTTACTATTCAATCCATCCATCAGCACAATGTTTTTAGTGCGTTACATTGAGTCCTACTGTAAAACGTGATATTTCAGCCCAAAAAAAAAGTCGTTTCCCGGCACTAATTTTTGCGTAAAGTTACTTATTTTGACGTACATAATGCTTGGTTGACGGCTCCGTAAAGAGTCTGTTTACACCCTGTAGGTAACAAATTCCATAATATTCACATCTATGTACGAGTAAAGTATACCAATATCAAACATTAATGGATATAACTAGGTTTTATCATCAGGAATTTTCCTGTAGCAGCCACGGAGTCCAGATTTGTGCCCGGTTGATGGCAAGAGGCTCGCCACCTATTAAATGGGACCTAAAACATAACTGGCGAAAAGTGGCTGTACTATTAGGTACATCTCTGCCTAACCCTTCGGCGATTACAGGCGTGATGTTATGTTATGTGGATATAGTTAGTTAAATTCTTAAATTAAATAAAAAAAACACTCCCGTAAAAGGAACATAAAAGCAACAGAAGCAAAACTAAAGTCACAAGATATTGAAAATCAACACAAAGATAGTTGCCGACGTCAAAGAGCTCACCTCCTTTCTTAAAGACACCGAATACCTCTAATAATACAAAATCGTAACATTTGGAACCCAGACAAGGCTTCTCCAACCCACGCGAGTCTTTTGTTAGACAGGACCCGATTTCTTGTTTGATAAATAAGGTGTTTAGTATAACCAGGGCTGCGGGACTGTTCGAAAGAGATACCGCGGCCCTGGAACACAAAGGGCAAGGAAGGAACATGGATGGCTTTTATTCAGTACAAGTCTGACACTCCCTTCCGCTCTGCCCAGAGCGCGGGAGAAGTCATTTGATGATTTGCCATCCGAAAAAAAAAGGTGTTTAGTATAACAAAACTAATCGATTGAGACCTTTTTTGTCTTACTTTTAACTGTTTTGATGACTGAAAATGTAGCTTGTTAATAAAAAACCGGCCAAGTGCGAGTCGGACTCGCGCATGAAGGGTTCCGTATCATCGTAGTAGGGAGCCCCCTTTAATTTATTTTTTCTTATAGCGGCCACAGAAATACACATTCTGTAAAAATTTCAACTGCCTACCTGTTACGGATCATAAGATACAGCCCGCTGACAGACAGATGGACGGTGGGGGCTTAGTAATAGGGTCCCATTGGTTGCCCTTTGGTCACGCTCACTTTTACGGCATAGCCTAAAGATCGACCCGAGAAGCTGTTATTATGTAGCAACGAGTTTCTCAAACTCATTAACTTATCGACATTAATTTTAGAGAGCAATATATAAAGCTATTGTATTCTCCAAACTCAATACTCACCTAGACCTCCGGTCCATACATCAACAAATTCCTACCCTCAATTGAATGCAGTCCCAATGACCCAACTACTGTTCAAGTGTCCCCGGCAATGTTGCCAAATGGTCCGATATTGCCAAGTATTCCTGTTACAGGAAGATCTATAGTCCGGTAAGTATATTGGTTTGTTCTTTAGAGTATGTAAATGTACACTACCAGTGCCAACCACTGTTATTTAAAGAATTAGAAGATAATTTGATCTGTCAGTCTGTCTGTTAATTTATTTATAACACATTTGCTCGTAACACCAATTTCAGTATCGTATTGTATCTCATTACGTACTTGTGCGGTAATGTAAAGTAAAACGCACGGTTTCAAGATGCTCCGTCAAAACGAACGGTACTTTTTTAGATCTTAGCAAAGAGTTTTGATGTCTGAATAAAATTAACTTTGGGAGATAAAATATAATAAATAAACATTAAATTCTTTAATTTAATTAATTTTGACAATAGTTTACAACAATTTATCTGTAACAAAAACACAAAAATATCAATTTACTATATTAGTAATACTGGCTGTTTTTGTGCCTTTGCCTAAAAAAAAAAGCGCTAATGCGCGCAGCTCACTAATTTGTGAACAAGTACAAATTATTCCGCGCGCTTTTTCTTTTCGCTGTATTGTTTTTATTTAAAAATGTCGTCAAGTAATGATGCATTTATTAATTCGACACCGCCTGAAGTCTTAGAGGCAGCGAAAAAGGCTACTCTAAGAATCTGCCCGAAAAATCGACCGATTGATACTTACAAGCATATCAAAATTTCGTTTAAGAAAGTCTGAGTTTTATTGATTTCCTCGCAAATATGTTATAAAACGTCGTATGACATACGTGCGCTTTGATAATTACAGCCTCTGCTTTCTTACAGCCCTCGCCTACGGCTCGGGCTAGCAATATCGCCTCGCCTGTAATTTTCAACTTACCGCACTTATATCATAATGTACTAATACCTAAGCTTAATAACGTTCTTATGACAATGACGCCACGTGTCTTTCGAATCATGATTGAAATTATATTATTAGTGCAACCCGAATGGATTGTCAAATCCTAAATTAACGCGAGCGAACACGGGCAAAAGCTAGTGAACAATAGTTCTAACAAAACAACTGAAGTTCCATTTTCAAACCGACATGTTACCCAAGTTCGCCAACCTTAATACAGCCAACAATGCATAGACAACAACTGCTGAAATTCACGCACGTGTGTTAGCTTTGGCGTCTACTGTGGGCGTGCGTCTACACTGCGGTGTGCACTGAGGTTTACCGTAAATTAGGCGCAGATATGCAAATAGGCATAATTGCCGCTTTCGCGGTTTTTGGTGAGTTAAATTGGCAAAGAGCTAAGTCGAATGGATGTTAGTTAATTTATTGAGGAAGAGATATGTAATTGAAATAACACAAGAAATGCTTATTTATGACAGAGGTGCTCTCTACACAGCATTACATTGTGCTTGTATCTTCCGAAGGAGAAAACAGAGATGTGGGTACCTACTGCAACCAGGCACAAATTTCTCGGTAGCAGCCAAGGAGTATGAAAAACCCAATAACACTTTACCCCACCCTGGGAAAAGAACCCAGGACCTTATGCCTACCAGTTGCGCTAGCGACCACTAGACCAACGAGTCAGTCACTCTAGCAATATTTACTAAAAAACTGGCCAAGTGCGAGTCGGACTCGCGCACGAAGGGTTCCGTACCATTATCTATACAACATTAGACTAAAACGGCAAAAAATCACGTTTGTTGTATGGGGGCCTCGCGTAAATAGTTATTTTATTTTAATTTAATTATTTATTTTTAAAGTGTATATACAAAATTTCTGTGAATATTTCAAGCGTCTACCTGTCACCGTTATTAATATCGAGCAAAAAAACCACGTTTGTTGTATGGCAGCCCCCCTTAAATATTTATTTTATTCTGTTTTTAGTTGTTATAGCGGCAATAGAAATACATCATCTGTGAGAATTTCAACTGTCTAGCTATCACGGTTCATGAGATACAGCCTGGTGACAGACAGCTAGACAGACAGACGGTCAGTGTAGTCTTAGTAATAAGGTCTCGTTTTTACCGTTTTGGTACGGAACCCCAAAAAGCATCGGTAAGCAATGTGATACAAAACCAGGCCGGTAATCTAATATGAAGGTAATACCACAATAACATATGAGATTACAAATCAATCTAAGAAAAAAGTCGAAACAATAAATCTTTACAGAAATCCCAACTGAATCTAATTCAATCTTCACAATGGATTTATTCTTTGACAAATCCGCATTTCCTTTCGCGAGGCAATTTTATAGTCACTGCGGAATTTAAAACCTTTTGCCTTCTTGATAAGTTACTGTCTTCAATAATAAGTATTATTGCCTAACCTAATAGACTTTTTAACTCGAAGTGTTTTCTATTTATTATGAAGCACTAGCTTATGCCCGCGGTTTCGCCTGCATGGAGTTCGGTAATTATCCCACGGCATCGTACTACCGGGATAAAAAGTATCCTATGTGTTAATTTAGTTAAATCTAGGTTATAAACTAAGCCAAAATCAAATTACAATGTCTGCTCCCGTGAAAATAAAAAAAAAATTAAATAGGGTAGTTGACCAAAAAAATCTAATTAGTCCGTCAGAAAGATTTCCAAAAAATATTGGACACATATTTTTTTCTCGTAAACTAAAAAAGAGGACGATGCAGTGCGCCGAAAACTCGTGTGACGTCACATTTCTGTACACTTTTAGCGGAAAGTGACGTCACAAGCCCTCACTCATGAAGTTTGATGCGTTTTATGTTCGTTATTTTTTATTAATTTGATAAAAAAAAATACTCATATATATTTCGATAATCTAACTCATCATCATCTGCCTAGCCTTTTCCCAACTATGTTGGGGTCGGCTTCCAGTCTAACCGGATGCAGCTGAATACCAGTATTTTACATGGAGCGACTGCCTATCTGACCTCCACAACCCAGTTAGTACTGGGTAATACGATACCTCTTGGTAAGACTGGTTGTCAGACTTTTTTGGCCACTGACTACCTGTAACGACTGTCCAAGATGTGCAAATGACAGCCGGGACCAACGGCTTAACGTGCTTTCCGAGGCACGGAGGAAACTCGGTATGTATTGGGTGGTCACCCATCCACAGACCAACCTAGGCAAGCACGGCTTAACCTAAAGATCGACCCGAGCGGCAGTTATTATTTTGCCACGAGCTCCTCTTTCGATTTCGATAATCTAACTGACAGACTAAATAGAACTTATTTTTTACCCTCAGGAAAAATCCCTACTTTCCAAGAAATGAGACCTAGCTAGATCGACTTTACGCCCCGTAAACCACTATATTGCAACTTTCATCCAAATCATTACAGTTGTTTTCTAGAACGTGATAGCAAAGTTATTGAAAAATACAAAATTGCTCATTTAATAGTGTAGGATAACTGTCTATACCTAATTAAAAGCCAAGCTTCAGTTATGTTATTTTGCGCAATTAATTTAAATCGTCATAGATTAAGAATTAGTCGTCCCACTTCACGTTGTATGATAAATATAATTGATCAGTAATTTAGACTCGCTTTTTCAATAGACAAATGACGGCCAATTGGCCACCCACGAACCAATTTATTTCAGCAGTCTTATTCTCATTATTAACTCAAAGTAATTACTCAAAAATAGACAAATAGTTTCTTATTTGTAGGAGACACTTACCTACTTTCGCATAACTTTGGCCTAAGGCTTTACCCTCGTAATTAATCTTTTACTCACCTATTTAAAACTATATGTATTTAGAGGTTGGTCTGAACTAACAAGAAAGTGATCTTACAAATGTCAGTTTTTAGGTTCTATACCCAAAGGTACTGTATAGTGTCGGACGTAAAGAATAGCACCACCCATATCTTCCCGTGGGTGTCGTAAGAGGCGACTAAGGGACTTACCAGTAAGTGTATAAAAATGGGTGGCAGCATTCTCTGTGCCTTTGTAGCAACCGTACTGCTATCGCCAACCCGCTTGCCAAAACTGGGATGCCTGAGATATTTTTCGACGGTATGTTAAGCAAGCACGACATGACGGCATGTTGGCTGTCAGATGACGCCGATTTCGAGAGGGAACGTAGAGCACTGGCTGTCAGGTGTAACATTCTGGCCCGCAGGTACGCACGGTGTACGCGAGAGGTTAAAATAACACTGTTCAGGGCCTACTGCCAGTCGCTGTACACGTGCGCCCTGTGGGTCAGTTATACACAGGGCTCGTACAGTGCTTTATGAGTCCAGTATAATAACGCGTTCCAGGTATTGCTGGGGTTGCTGCGCTTCTGTAGCACGTCGGGGATGTTCGCAGACGCACCCGTTCCGGATTTCGGCTCGCTGCTGCGTCTGCGAATCGCATCACTGATGCGTCGAGTGCGTGAAGTCCCCAACAGCCTCGTGGCTCCTGTAGCCGGTAAGGTGGATGATCACATAATGTGTTACTGGGTGGCGGCACACAGACCATAATTCAGATGTGTGTTATAGTTAGTTTGTTTTACGTGTTTTAGTTAATAAGTGCAAAGTTGTTTTTTCATTATGGATCTATACAGGGTGTAAACAGACTCTTCACGAAGCCGTCAACCAAGCATTATGTACATCAAACTAAGTAACTTTACGCAAAAATTAGTGCTGGGTAACGACTTTTTTTTGGGCCAGAAAATCACGTTTTTTAGTAGGACTCAATGTAACGCACTCAAAACATTGTGCTAATGGATGGATTGAATAGTAAGGGGGTCCTGGAGGTGTCTAAAGTAAAAAAATTACATTAAAGACATGTATTTTAAAAAAAACTTGTGAAAAAGTTAGAACTTTGACCCCCAATATCTCCGTAACTAGAAGGTTCCCAGGTATGGTCTAGAACAAAAAAATAATCGCAATGACGGGGAGAACAAGTACCTTTCGGCTTCGTTAAGAGTCTGTTTACACCCTTTATAGTCTGAAAAAAAAAAAAATTTTTAAAGCAAAGTCAGAAATCCATGGGCGGCATAAAAACTCTGACAACAAGTTAGGCACTAATAACAAGAAAAAGAAAGAAGACCGAACCCTTCGTGTGCGAGTCCGATTCGTACTTGGCCGGTTTTGCTTTTTAGGTCGGAACCCTTGAAACTAAAACTTTATATGGTCCTTCTCAAACTATATTTTTCTGATTCATCGAATGAGTTTCAAAGATAGCCTTACGAGCAAATAAACATAGACAAAATAACAAGATCAAATATTAAGATTTCAATGAACCAATTAAAAAGCAAAGCATAGCCTATTGAAGGCAATGTCGTCTAATCGAGTAACACAAATAGTTTAGGCCATAAATTCCAGGAGTGCGTACATCGATCCCAGATGCCTTGATTAATCGAGAGAGGCTTTTGTTCGGCCAGGGCAATCTTCTCTCCCCCTCACGCAACTTTTGGCCTAATAGTGACATGGCGGATAAATTAAGTGTCTTGGTAGCCTAGTTGGTTTTAAGTGTTGCTATTAAAGTAGCATTGTCGGCATAGTAAGTAGGTCCGTATTTATTCTCTCTTAGTTGTTAAGATTGGATCATGTTTGCAGGGTTAACATGGCTAGAGATCGCAACAATCCTGTGATTTGTGTGCTAGTATACAAATATAATCCCGTATTATAAGTACCTCTGTTATGCGGTTGTTTGATCTTGATTCACACTTCTTCTTCTTAGCGTGTCGATGGTAATCTAAAGGGTGTAAACAGACTCTTAACGAAGCCGAAAGGCATTTTTTCTCCCCGTCATTGCGATCATTTTTTTGCTCTAGACCATACCTGGGAACCTTATAGTTACGGAGATATTGGGGGTCAAAATTCCAACTTTTTCACAAGTTTTTTTTTAAATACATGTTATTAATGTACGATTTTTACTTTAATCACCACTAGGACCCCCTTATTATTGAATCCATCTATCAGCACAATATTTTAAGTGCGTAACATTGAGTCCTACTGTAAAACGTGATTTTTCAGCCCAAAAAAAAGTCGTTTCCCAGCACTAATTTTTGCGTAAAGTTACTTAGTTTGATGTACATAATGCTTGGTTGACGGCTTCGTGAAGAGTCTGTTTACACCCTGTATATTGTGTCGGCCCAGAACTGAGCTACTAGTTTGGCGCTGTCGGTAGCGTCCATCAGATTGACATTGATCTTGATACATTGGCCGTGATACAGTTTTCACTAATACGGATTAGTGAAAAATGTATCACGGCAGGAGAGTCTTCCTCGTTCACAAACACTCACACACTTTCTGCTGAATAAACATTGATTTATGGGTATGGCTATAAGAATACTGATACTCAGTGGGTATTATAATGACTTGATGACAAAAAGCGCGAGGGTAATTATAAAATATTAAAAGTATCAAAAACAGACAAAAAAGTTAAGATTTTATGAGTTACGGTTATGAACTTATAACATCAAGATAACAATAAAAGTTGTCAATAACGACTAATAATATATATAGGTATGGAAGGAGGAAGGGCAGGCCTGTGCCCAGCAGTGGGACACGATGTAGGCCAGTGAAAAAAAGTAGTTAAGAACTTAACAAATAGTGTTTATATGTAATTAACTTTTATTTGCTTCGAGAACGGCAACGGGAAAGAACTTTCAGGAAAAACAGCCTACCCGTGTGCCAAATTTAATTGAAATCTGTTCAGTCGTTACCAAAAAGGTAACAGATAGACAAAGATATTTTCGAATTTATAATATTAGTATGGACTAATAAATATTTGTGTGCGATTAATGAGTCTTAAAAAATACTACGGATATAGAAGGACTTTAGCTCAAGGTAGTTCCGTTAGTGGAAAGGAAAATAACATAGGTACTTACATAACTTTATTACAACCTAAAACTATGTTTTTGGAAGTGATTGCAATATTTTGTAAACTAAAACTATTTTTGAAAACAATAGGTAATGTACTGCATCCTGTAAAAGCATCAATCAATAAAAAAATTACAAATTACGCATCATCATAACAACTAATCGCTATTTAACACAAAGAACATTAATTTTACGATATTGTAGCTAAGACCGTGACGCACCTCATAATATCCACTTTATGTACCTGAAAGAATATAATGGCCACTTAATAAAAAGCTCGTAAAGTCATAAAACACTTGGTTTCCACGAACACTTGTCTGGATTTCGTTCGGCCATGTGGCTTGTGGTTGGAGCACAGTTTTATATTGATCAATTGTGACGTCATTGTTTTGATTATAAATTACGCAAGAATTAGTAACTGTTCGGTGGTTTCGTTGCTTAATTATGGAGTTATCTCTGTTTCCCGATCATTATAATCTGGATTTCTTTAAAGTTCAACTGTCACAATCATCTGCCTAGCCTTTTCCCAACCAGGTTGGGGTCGGCTTCTAACTAGACGCAGGTGCAGGGGACCAGCATTTTACATGGTGCGGCTGCCTATTTGACCTCCACAACCCAGTTAGTACGAAAGCCTTTGGTAAGACTGGTTATCAGACTTTTGGGCCACTATACTTGCAAAGTCTGTCAAAGATCTACAAATGACACCCGGGATCAACGGCTTTACGTGCATGGAGGAAACTCGGTATGTAATGGGTGGCCACCCATCCATGGACTAGGCAAGCGGCTTAACATGAAGATCAACCTGAGCGCCTGTTATTAATTAGCCTCGAACTATGTACAATTGGACACTGCACTAAAAAAAAAACTGGCCAAGTGCGAGTCGGACGAAGAGTTCCGTTCCATTATCTATACAACATTGGACAAAAACGGCAAAAAAATCACGTTTGTTGTATGGGAGCCCCCTATAAATACAAGGTGTAAACAGACTCTTCACGAAGCCGTCAACCAAGCATTATGTACATCAAACTAAGTAACTTAACGCAAAAATTATTGCTGGGAAACGACTTTTTTTTTTGAGCTGAAAAATCACGTTTTACAGTAGGACTCAATTTAACGCACTCAAAACATTGTGCTGATGGATGGATTGAATAGTAAGGGGGTCCTGGAGGTGTTAAAAGTAAAAATATTACATTAAAAACATTTATTTAAAAAAAAACTTGTGAAAAAGTTGGAACTTTGATCCCCAATATATCCGTAACTAGAAGGTTCCCAGGTATGGTCTAGAACAAAAAAATGATCGCAATGGTGGGAAAAACAAGTGCCTTTCGGCTTCGTTAAGAGTCTGTTTACACCCTTTATTTATGTTGTTCTGTTTTTAGAATGAGTTGTAAAAGCGGTAATTTCAACTGTCTAGCTATCACAGTTCATAAGATACAGCCTGTTGACAGACGGACAGACAGACAGACGGACAGCGGAGTCTTAGTAATAGGGTCCCGTTTAAGCCTTTGGGTACGGAAGCCTAAAAACGATTTAGACTACCTTACCATCTTTCATGTTGATGGATGGAGAGGGAGAGGCAGGCCAAAGAAAAGATGGATGGATTGTGTGAAGACTGATATGAAAAAGAAAGGAGTAAATGATGCCGTAACGTCTGACACGGGAGAATGGAAGAAGGGAACGTGTTGCGCCGACTCAAAGTAGAAGGGAATAGGGCAGGAAGATGATGATGATGACCCTCTTTCTGGAGCATTTGGATAGGAATAAAGCCGATCTCAGTGAACAGAAACGTGGAAACTCAAACAGTATCCGCTTGGCTACGGTCTCCGCACACGTTTTTAATATAAGTGGTGTGCCAAACGATGGTAAGGTACAGCTTATACGTGATTTGGGTGTAGAACTATTCAGATATATGGATATGAAGTTGTATCTTGGCATAGTAACCAACCCACCTACCAACTGTGAAGGGTGAGAATGTTTTCAATCTCGGCCTTTGTAAATAGGATTTATTTTTCGTGGATTTAGTTTTGTCCCACATATCGAAATCCTGGTTCGTCCCAAACAATTTGCTTCCTTCGTTCCAAAATATTATTTTAATTATTTTATTCCCGCTTCGTCCTATTTTATATTCCTTCTACGGCCCGTACTGTTTTTGAATGTGCCAAACTTACTTTTTTGTACGATCGGCACCATCTGTATCCAGTGCCGCATTAAGCAAGCGCGGGGCCCGTAGCGAATTCTTTCTATCGAGGAGCCCTTGATCGGCCAGAGAGGGTACAACCCAAAAAATATTTTGCTAACTTCGTTCACAATAATTTAGTAGTATCTTTTGATACCACAAACTATCCATTGGACAGTTATCCATTGTAGGGATAGGTGGTGGGTAGGGCCGTAAAAAGTCATTCAATGGGGTAAAGTGAACTTAGAGGGTTATTTTGATGATTTTAATGATTATAATTCTGTTCTCCATATTTTCATCAACTTTCAACATAGCACTGTCCTGTAAATTTCAAAAAACGTAAGTAAATTTGTATTGCGCGGGCTACCCTGGCGCTTCCACCTTAAAGAAAATCGTCGTTTCACCATTTATGCAAGGACTAACTTTGTCGACTTATACAGAAAAGCTTACCAATTGAGAAAAAGTTGCATTGAAGAACGAGCGTAATGAGCTCGAAAATTTTAGCATTCACCTCGAATTTGATGAGTTTTCTTTTGTCTGTTAATATATAAATATAACGAATTCTGCCAATTTATAAAAAAATCTCGTGAAAGCAACGTACAATTTTATTGCACTCCACCTGGGTAGGTTATATTTCTGTATACCGGAAGCAAACAATCATAAGTCACATTAAGCTAATTATTCAGTGCACATGTTTTAAGTCTCAATTTGAACACTACTCATTTAAGTAACTTGACTACATAATTGTGAAACCTACTTTTAAACAACAAATAAAATTTTACTTAGAAGTTCACACAATTATGTAGTCAAGTTACTAAAATGATTAGTGTTCAAATTGAGACTTAAAACATGTGCACTGAATAATTAGCTTAATGTGACTTATGATTGTTTGCTTCCGGTATACAGATTTTCTTTTGACCATTCATACTGAAATAGGATTTATGCAGATACTTTGTCAAGAGAGAGAAGATTCTAGAAACAAGAGAATGCAAAGGCGAGCGAAGTGAGCTCAAATATTTTGATATTATCTTAATTATTTTATCCAAGGAGAGCCTTGGATAAATTAGGTTATTTTTGCTCATTTATTCAAAAATGTGTATTGAAGTAAATCTGTGAACTTATATTGAATTCAGCACCAAAGTATAGGATGTATTAGCGAGTGAATCGAGCTCGAAAATTGTAGTATTTCGCCTGGGATAGGTTGGTTTCGCTATAGATGTTCGAGATTTCGGCGAGATTTGAACCCCCATACGCGGTGGGCGGGTTTGAATACGCGGGGCCCCCGACAGCGCGGGGCCCGTAGCAATTGCTACTCCTGCTACTGGGTTAATCCGGCACTGTCTCTATCCGTCTATTCCCAGTCGTCACCACCGGCTTTATCACCATGCCCGTGGATTGTAGTGTAGCCACTGGCGACAAACGCCATTTAGAGATATATAATTACGAACCCCAAAAAGTACTAGGCTGGCATGAGTTGAAGGAGATCTACTGAGTGTCGTTACCCAATTAATTAGGAATACAGATAGACAATCGCTCCAAGTGAAACACTGACATTCAAATGCATCCAGTTAAACTAGAAGCCGTAAATAGTTTCTCATACTAACTCTCCCTTGGTTCACGCCCTAGCCCACACACCCTATCTAAATCTGGAAAGTTAATTCATGTTATGGGTCCATCAATATACAACCGGCTACCGGACAATATTTTGAGCACAACGTCTGACAATGGTGCCGATTCCCTTGTTCACAAACTAAACTAAATTTAAGTTGAGTGCATCTTTTTCTTTCTATTTCATTATGAAAAGGACAGAAGATAAATATTAGTTTAGTCCTGTCAAATTAGTCAGCACCTGAAGTAATTTGATGTAATTTTAGTAGTCAACTTTTTAATCACGTCTAAACTTGTGTCAGGCGCTGGTAATTTGACAGGACTAAACTAAAATTTATCTTCTGTCCTTTTCAAAGAATGGCTAAGCGCCCAGGCATTATAAATATGACCTAAAAGAATGGTTTTAGGTAATTTGATATGATTATTATGTTGATGTGTTTTTATTATTCCGTTTATTTGTTGTTTGTAATTATTTTTTTTTTTTTAATTATCATTTGGATTTTTTGATTATGATGATTTTTGGATTATTTTGTATTTGATGGTCTTTTTAATGTTTTGAGTTTTTTACATTTTTTTAAATGTGACCTGTAATTTTTGACAATTATAAATAAATAAACTAAACTAAACTAGCAATGCTGAATGCTGTACTGAGTTCAAGACGAGAGTGTGATTTTATTTGCCGAGATTTGTCGAGATGGGTAGACGTATGTCGTGGATGTTTGAGTGTGTCTAAGAGGATGGACGAAAAATGACTTTATCTTGTTATTTTTAAATATTTTATGTAACATTTTTATCATTCCTTATCTATAAGTACAAGTAAATAAAATTTAAGTGACTGTTTGTAATTTCAGTATTATACCTTACTACAGTACTTAAAACCAAAAACATTATTTTCTACCCGTCTGTTTGATCCGGCTAATCTCTGAAACAGCTGGATTGGTTTTGACTGGACTGGCAGATAGCTGGTATTATAAAGGAAGGCTTTATTTTAGAAAAAAGTATTAGGGTTTCGTGCAAACAAATTTAAACCCCGTTTGACGGTACTTATAAATGCATTCAGTAATAAAAACTGTTGATTGATTAACCTTGTTTTTTTTTTTTTCACGGAGGGAAATCATCAAATGACTTCTCCCGCTCTGGGCAGAGCGGAAGGGAGTGTCAGACTTGTACTGACTAAAACCCATCCATGTTCCTTCCTTGCCCTTTGTGTTCCAGGGCCGCGGTATCTCTTTCGAACAGCCCGCAGCCCTGGCAGGCATCGGCCCTTGCGGGCCCCTCCCTTTTGCTGACATCTCTTTGAGGCGCGCGTGGAACACGAACGCGCCGTCAACACGGCCTGTCGTCAAAAGACGGACGGACGGCGAGCTAGCCCATTACTCTCCGTCCACAGGTCCGGTTCATATGTTTTTTTTTTTTTTTTTTTTTTTTTTTCAATTTACATCAGAGCAGGATATGTGAGCAAGAAGTCACTTGATTGATTAACCTTATGACTTCTTGCTCACATATCCTGCTCTTAGGTAAATTGAAAAAAATATGAAACAAAATACATTAAGCACAAGTTAAACTTTGTGCTTTTAATGTTACAGCACTCTAATTAATGGCCACATACTTCTGATTGTTTAATGACAATAAGCACGAAATGAAACTACAACAATACTTTTATATATTCCGTTGAGTCAATAAATGTTCAGTAATTACGTGAATGCGTGTCTGAAGCATATTATTTTTACATTTTCACTACGTTAGGACCGGAAATATTAAGAGGTATTTGTTTCTCTGAACTTCAAATGAAATCACCATAACAATAATCAAAAATAACTTGATTAATTACTTTCCAAGTGGCGATAGCGGCCATCGTTAGCCTTCTATTGATCAACTATATGACACAACAGTTCTTCTGCGAACGGGCTGCCTCGTTGGTCTAGTGGTCGCAAGCGCGATTGCTGTGCACGAGATCCTGGGTTCGATTCCCGGGTCGGGCAATGTGATAAGGCGTTTTCCCATCTGGAATTTCTCAGTAGCAGCTACGAGTCTGGACTTGTGCCTGGTTGATGCTTAGCCCCCTATTACATGGGACTTAAACATAACTGGCGAAATGTGGGTGCCTCACAATCCTGCCTAACTCTTCTGGGATTACAGGCGTGATGTTATGTATTAACTCAATCGGATAACTGAAAGTAGATGCAAAATCAATCACAAGACTTGATCCTCTAGTTAATACTCGTACGTTGCATACAAAGTATTAGTTGTCTAAAAAAGCGCTTAATTCAATGAGTTACTAAAAAGTGAATAAATGCCGCAATTGATCACCGACAAAAAAAAATCGTGCGATAAAGTCGCGCGTGCAATCTTCGCTGAGCGTCTACTTTATTACACTTAATTGGGGCACTTCGCGGTTTCGGCTTCCGATGTTATTTGCGTAGGAATTTTCACCTTATTGTTTAAGAGATAAGGGAGGTGTTTGATTGTTGTGTTGTGTTTGTATCGTGTGTCGTTTAGTACAAAGTCGGCATGTGTTTTCAATGGTCGTATTTAGTGGGTATCCATTACAAGCGAGTAGCGGGTATTGTTTTTCTTGGCTCATAGCTTCTTTTAATTTAAAAGTTTTGCTTAAATTGTTCGAGATATTGTTTTTCGTGGAAGTATGTCAATTAAACTAGGTTTTGGGTTTAAAACAGTGTCTGAAACTAGATGAACAGACTTATTTTCAGTGAACTTTAAGAGTGCCTATACCTCAACTTGGAAAATATGCCTAAGTTCAAACACTAAGGACAATACGATAGTTCTTTTTTACTCAAATATTAAAGTTGAACCGGGTATCACGCTGCAAATCGGGGGAGGGTCTATTACCAGTAGTCACCTGCGATAGGTAGGATTTATTGATTAAAAAGTTCTGCAATACCTGTACTCCAGGTTCAGGCCTAGGTCACGCCAGGGGAGCCCGCGAAATTCATTTTTTCCTAATTTTTTTGCAATTTGCAGTTCAGTGTCAGGTTTTATGTTACGGTCAGTGTCAGTACGATTCGCGACCGTAATACATCTGTATTTACAGAATTATAATCATTCAAATCCGCAACACAACCCTCTTAGTTCATTTAATCCCAATTTGATTCGAAAATTTCAATTTCGCGGACTACTCTGGCGCTTTTTCCATACAATTTACGCCGACAGTCAAACCACAACCTTAGCCGTAAACATATACAGACCAATATTCGCTCCAATCTGTATCTTTATGAACAGTTTTATTCCGATCGTGTAACTGTTGCACTAGCCACTATCGCAAGAATATAGGGACGTTAGTTTTATTGCTTTTAGCGCTCAATAATGTTGTGCAATTCTACACACCAGTGTTTTTAGCACTCAATATTGTTAAACAATTCTGTTGACGGGTGATTTTGATATGTTAAGTTTGCTTTTCGAGGGCTAATGGATATTTACGATTTTTTTTTAAATCGGTGAAATTTTAAAAGACATGCTTTAAACGCACACTATGTAAGAAAGCATAATATAAGTTGGACGATTATCATTACGATGATAATGCTCGGTTCAATGCCGGTCCTGCTCCACAAAGACAGGGGCGCATAAATTGATAGCATTCAATAGTAACGTTGGAGCTGCTGAAGATTGTACAACTATCTTTGCATTGTATTGATTCAGAATTACTCTTTTTTTAGGAAACGGTATTAAAAGACTCCGCCGAAAAAATTGCGTAAAGCATAATGCTAATTTTCTGCAGGTGCAGCATTTGGATAGAATTGAAACCTGGTCTAACATGGCTGAGAAAATCCTCACTAGATGATTTTATACATTAAATATAATATATATACCATAATATACCAATATTATAAAGATTTTTTTGGTTGTTTGTTTGTACCGAATAGGCTCCGAAACTACCGGACGGATTTGTATGAAATTTGGAACACAGATAGTTTATAACCTGTATTAACACATAGGGTACTTTATATCCCGATAGTATGTTCCCACGGGACATTTATCGCACTCCACGCGGGCGACGCCGCGGGCATTGAGCTAGTTAAATATAAGAAGAAAATAGCTATTTCCAGTTCCAAGAAAATGAAACCAACCTCTCGCGACCTTCGATCCGCAATACAATAGATTCCGTTACACATGACCTTTTGACCCCGAAACATTGTCCCGTCTCTCTTACAATAAGCAATAAGTGACAACTGTCCTAACATGGCGACTTGCCACAAATATCTTTCTTTGAAATGTTGGCTTGTTTTTATTTATAGCTATTTTTACAGACATACTTCGACGATCTAAATTGATTTGACCTGAGTAACTTAATATGTCATGATATATAACGTGTAACAGAAAGGGTATAGTAAGCCGAAAGGGGATCACACAACTCGTCATTCTGAACAACTTTTCTTCTAAGACTTTCGAAAATTCGCGAAAAAAAAATTTGCTCCTCCATACAAACTTTGTTGGTCACGTGACTTTTTAGTATCGGGAGTAGAATTTTTTTTCACGAATTTCCAAAAGTCGTAGAACAAAAGTTGTTCAGAATGACGAGTTGTGTGACCCCTTTCGGCTTACTATACCCTTTCCGTTACACGTTGTATACCAGATCTTCATAGCAGATATCTATCAATAAGATCAGTGCTATCAACAATCTAATGAACACAACCATTCAATTATCCCCACTTACTCGTAATAACTATTTCATGAAAAACTCATTCAAAAAGGGTTAAAGAGTTGTATGGATGATTTTAATGATTATATTATGATTATGATTATAATTGTATAGATTCTTATTTACCGATCGTTTGTGAATGTGTGAACACTGTAGACTTTGTAGATTCCCAGATGCTGGTTAACTTTGGTTAACTTTTTATCTTGTACTACATTTTTTGTGTAATACGCAGTGACTTATTGTCAGGCCTACGCTGTTCCCCCATACTTAAGTACTAATGCTGTAACATGATAATATTGTAATACCAAATGATTTGAAAAGAGTAACCATGGAGTTTCTTGCCGGTTCTTCTCCATAGGAAACAACCAACCGAACCGTGCACCTTTTTGTCGACGTTTTATAAGTGCCCATCTGGACCTATGTGAAAAAAATATTTTGATTTTGAATTCTGTAACTACGTACGTGTTACCTGCGCGACTCATTTTTCATCAACATACAATCTGACACTGACCTGGCAAATTGCAAAAAAACGTAAGAAAATTTGAATTTCGCGGGCTACCTTGACGCTTTTTTTTTACGGATGGGAAATCATAAAATGACTTCTCTCGCTCTGGGCAGAGCGGCAGGGAGTTCAGACTTGTACTGACTAAAACCCATCCATGTTCCTTCCTTGCCCTTTGTGTTCCAGGGCCGCGGTATCTCTTTCGAACAGCCCGCAGCCCTGGCAGGAGTTACCTTGACGCTTCCGACTTAAATAAAAACTACACCCCAATCCCGTAACACACTGTTAGTATGGTTAAAAAATCCGTCTGCTCGACTTAGTAAATAGAGCATTGAATATAGTTGGACTGTCAAAACGGCATTGGCATCGCAAGTGCGTTACGCAATTGCCCGCTTATTTGCGTTTGTTAGAAAACACTTTATTTTACACCAGAATTGAAACACAATTGTTTTACAATTTTAATAATTGTATACTTACAATGGCGGTATTATCGCTGATAGCTAGATAGATAGATAGATTTCTTCCAGACAACCTTTGGACTACTGACTGTACGAACATAGAATAAAAAGCCAGCCTATTATAACAATGAGCCTCCAACTTCCAATAGACCAAATTAAAAAAATCTATTCTCTCTACTACCTTATTATTTCGAATTCATTTCGTTGCGAAACTAAGGACCACTTAGATAACTCGCCAAACATAGCTTAATAGAGGTTTGTGATAGACTATAATTTAGATAATTACTAAATAATATGGACCGGAAATCTAAAAACATATCTCTTTCTATGTACCATTTACTATCATAATAAGAAATAACATGCTACCTTATAAATAATAACAAAAGTATACAGGGTGTAAACAGACTCTTCACGAAGTCGTCAACCAAGCATTATGTCCATCAAACTAAGTAACTTTACGCAAAAATTAGTGCTGGGAAACGACTTTTTTTTTGGACTGAAAAATCACGTTTTACAGTAGGACTCAATGTAACGCACTGAAAACATTGTGCTGATAGATGGATTGAATAGTAAGGAGATGTTTAAAGTAAAAATCTTACATTAAAAAGATGTATTTAAAAAAAACTTGTGAAAAAGTTGGAACTTTGACCCGCAATATCTCCGTAACTACATAGAAGGTTCCCAGGTATAGTCTAGAACAAAAAAAATATCGCAATCGACGGGGAGAACAAGTGCCTTTCGGCTTCGTTAAGCGTCTATTTACACCCTTTATTATTCATGTATGTATACTTATATCCAAAAATTGAGGGACATGTGACGTCTACCAATCCGCACTGGGCCCGCGTGGTGGATTATAGCCCAATCCCTCTAATAGAGAGGGGCCTGAGTCCCAGCAGTGGGAACATTATAGGCTGATGATGATGATGATGTATTCTTATGTATGATGATGATTCTTAATAAGTAGGCAGTCGTGGATCTAATACGGATGTTTCCTGAGGTAAAAAAAATATGATTCTATTTAGTCCGTCAGTTAGATTATCGAAAAATATTGGATACGTATTTTTTGTTTTATCAAATCAATAAAAACTGACGAAGACAAAACGCATCAAAGATCATGAGTGGGGGCTTGGGACGTCACTTTCCGGTAAAAAGTGTAGCTTACTGTGACGTCACACGAGTTTTCGACGCACTGCATCGTCCGCATTTTAGTTTATGTCAAAAAAGAATAAATACGTGACTAATTAGTTTTTTTTTTGTCAATTACCCTAACGTCTATTCTACAAATAAATCTTAATTAATAATAAAAATATGTATGTACAAGTCTCAAGGGCAAATCCTTTATTTTTACCACCTCAGTTGGGTAAAAATAAACTGTAATGCAGTAGTTTATGCTTGCAGTTTATTTAGATTATCTAGTTAGTCATTGGCACTTTCATATCTAATCAACCATTCAGCTTCCAATGCTTTCAAGTACTTTTACACCTTATCAATATGTTCAATTATTTGATACAGAGAAATAGGTTAAAGATTTGAAGTACTTTATTGTATAGATGAGCTTGATAACCTTAATTTAATAAATGTATTGTTTTGGGGCAGTGGAACATCCTTTTCGCATTACGATTTCCGCTACCGAATGATTGTATCAAACACTATATTTTCGAGTGCTATTTATGTAAGTCAAATGCATTATGATGTCAGTGAGAAAGTATGCCAAACATTGTTTTGGCAAAAGTTTCAATAAATCCGTTTTGTTTTGCTCCTATCTATTAATTTTTGAAGTTATACTTCTTTTGGCGCGTTAAGGAAAAATGATGAGAGTAAATTTTTACGATACGAATTTTACGATTTTTGCGATCACTGTAGCACAAAAGTAACCAGTTTGAAGTTAGCTAGTCAACATACACCCTGAAGTTAGCTAGTTTTACTTTACTTCTCCCAATGTTTGTTTACTTTCGTAGTATCAGATATTGACAAGCCTAGGTTATAATTTTTTAATCTACTGCTAGTGCTAGGAGGTTAGGTTGTATAGGTAATTGATATTAGACCTTGTTATAAACTACTTTACTTTCGTTTATGTTATTTTTTTTGTTACCTGATTGGCCTGCTCTTGACCTCGATCCCGCCTGATGGAAAGCGATGGATGAGGTCTATGATGGAGCGTGCGTACCCAGAAGATGCCTGTTCACTCTTTCTTTGAAGGCAGACGGGTTAAATGTGGCAGGGAACACAGATGCCGGCAGAGAGTTCCACACCTTGGCTGTGCGCATAATAAACGCGTAAGAGAAGCGCTGAGTGCGACTAGTCGGGATATCAACCAAGTGTAGATGGTTCGCCGCAGTTCTTTCAAACTTTGTGCAAAATACACTGATTAAGTTAAGCAAAGTGAGTCAAATCAGCTTATTGAGGTTTTTTTCGATTCCCGGGTCGGGTAAAGTATTATTGGGTTTTCCATCAGGTTTTTTTTTTAATACCAACGGAGTCTGAATTTGTGCCCGGTTGATGGCAATAGGCTCGCCCCCTATTACATGGGACTTAAACATAACTGGCGAAATGTGGGTGTACTATTAGGTACACCTCTGTCTAACCCTTCGGGGATTACAGGCGTGATGTTATGTTTGTTAGAGTCAAACCACCTGATTGAAGAAATCCACAAGTGGCCGCTTTACGGCTTATATTGTATAAATGACCATTAATTACCAAAGTAAAGTTGATGATTCTTACAGTTATTCATTAAAGTAAAACTGTTCAAAATTACTCGGACCCCAATTCATATTTGTATAAGGTAGCCTCACCCACATTTATTCCACAATTTGCGCAAAAATCATAATTAAGCTGTTCCGTATAAGGGAATTTAATGTTAAAACGCAATAAAAATAATGTATTTTTTCCGAAGTATTCAAAAATGTAGGGTGGTCAAGTTGCAAGTCGAACGTATAAAATATGGTTATTTTAAGGACTTTTATGGACATTCCAAGAAATAAAGATTGCGATTTAGTGTTAATATAATAATATTAAGAGCAGTTGTGGCTTTATCTTGTAACCATGGCAACCGGCAATCGATTGCCGATAAAATCTTAACTTACCGAGCGACTGTAAACGTTAAACAAAAGTTGATTCTAATAAGGCTTTTTTAACTACAAATTCATTGTTCAATTTGTTCTTGAAACAGTGGCCCGAAAGTCTGACAACCAGTCTTACCAGTTGGTATCGTATTACCCAGTACTAACTGGGCAGTCGCTCCATGTAGAGGACACGCTAAAACGGTTACCACGTATATCATTGTGAAACCCTCCTACCACAGATTTTTTTTAACGGGAATTCAAAAAAAAGTCAGCTGCTCCATACGTTTTGACTGTGTAGGTATTGAAGTTTTTTTCGAAACAGCGGTTTTCTTTTAATAACCGACGAAAAACGTATGATTTAACAGTTTTAGCTTCGTTGTCCCTTTTTTTTTTTACGTATGGGAAATCATCAAATGACTTCTCCCGCTCTGGGCAGAGCGGAAGGCAGTGTCAGACTTGTACTGACTAAAACCCATCCATGTTCCTTCCTTGCCCTTTGTGTTCCAGGGCCGCGGTATCTCTTTCGAACAGCCCGCAGCCCTGGCAGGAGCTTCGTTGTTCCTTCCACCATGTTTATAATAATAATAATAAATCAATTATTTCAGATTCATCCTAAGACTATTTGTTAGTAAAAGTATTTGTATCTGAAAGTGGTTGTGCTGTGTTGTTTTTGTTGTTGTTGTTGTAGTTGTTGTAGTAGTTGTTTGTTAGTAGTTTGTTGTGTGTTTATGCGGTTCCAACCTATGTAATATAATTTGGCAAAACACGAATAATGTAACGAACGTATCGCTTTCCTGTCTCATCGTAACCTGCGGCCAACAACTGCTAATTGCCCAGCCGGTAATTAGAAGTTATAAGATCGAAGGCCAAGCGCAGGTTATATTTGGCAGTTTGATTATAACACAACAGATAAAAAATACTAAAAATCTCTTTTTTTTATACAATCAAAGTAGGTATTAGAAAAAGGTATGATATTAGGTATAGTAGCCACTCTTGGCGCACAAGTTTAGTGTGAATACTGACGCACTCTCTCTTAAATGTTATGGTAATAAAACATTACCAACTGCTACTAGTTGCGATTGCCACGATATTCCATAAACCCACCTGCTTTACAAAATTCAATGTAAGTAGTGTAGGAGCTGGTTTAAAGTATTTGTGTCCCTTAATGTTTATTTAATGGCCCATAACTGAGGGTAGGGATGTACGATAACTGTGTTCGTATCGATACAATTCTAGGATCGTATCGAATGGCTTCGATCCGAGTCTCCAATTATCGAACCGTGCAGTAACGTACTCCTTTTAAAGTAGTCTAGACAAAATTCCAAGTACTCTTTTGTAATAATTTTGTAAATAGCAACGAGCACTAATATGGATACACATGGCAAAATTCAAAAGCGGTTTTCTCATTAACATGTAATAGTATGGCTTCCAAAGTACTTACTATGTTCGTGAAAATGTAATACGTTAATCAATACAATAGGAGAAAATCGCTTTCAAAAGTAGCTGCGTGTATACATATTAGACTCCGCGTAAACGGGCCACCGACACCGGTGGCTTTCGCGCGCCACGTCATTTAGTACCGCGCAAACGAAGGTGGTCAGTGGCTGCCACGAGTGGTCGGTATTTATGTATAATTCGCCACCGGTGGCGTTTCGCGGTGAGTCGCGAGTGGCCGCCACCGGTGGTAGCGTGTCGCGAGTGGTTGGCGTTGGCGATTCCATACAAAACGTTTTAAAAATCATGTAAACATCTTGTCGCCACCTACCAGTGGCGGCCATCGGTGGCCCGTTTGCGCGGAACCTTCGTGCTAGGGATTGTTATTCCTTTGTATTCTTTTGAATTGACTTATCATGCAATTTAAGACAGTTGACTATTAAACCTAAATTCAAAATTTTAAAATTGTATAACTTTTGGTACCGGTAGTTTTGTATCAATCCAAGCATTTATCGTATTCGATTGTATCGCATCGGATCGTACATCACTAACTGAAAGAATTGACAGTGCATTCTTACTTACATTACATTGACAAGCTTTGAATACACCTACTTGATAAAGATTCTTTTGAAAAATATCCAGTTCTCCGTAAAGGGAATATGAAATCAGATGGTTATGAAAATATATTTTAAATTTTTTAAAGTTCGATTTAAAACATCTGCAAGTTTCCAGAAACTCTTTTATAAATATTTTTAATGGATAAGACTTGAAATTGGATGCTTTACCAAAGGAGCAGATTCTAGGAAAAACTTTCAGAGTTTTGAATAAAGACATTTGAGAAACATGCTTTGATATAATTATTAATGCAATCTTATTCACTCTGAAGAGATTGAAGCAGAGAGATCCAATGACATAACATCACGCCTGTAATCCCCTAAATGTTAGGCAGGGGTGTACCTAATAGTACGCCCACATTTCGCCAGTTATGTTAAAGTTCCATGTTACAGAGGGTGAGCCTATTGCCATCAATCGGGTACAAATCCAGACTTTTAGACTTACGATTGAAACGACCATCTAAATATGATGTGAAACTTACCAATAGACTGGGGTATATTATTTGATACTTGATATACCCAATAGTAAACGCTAAAGTGAAAACGTACCGTACCTTGGGGTATGACAAACATTTTATTTTACATTCTACTGTTACATATTTGCTCTTTCAATTCTTAAAACGTGTATAGTAGCGACACTGCTGAGCATGAGGTCCTGGGTTCGATTCCCAGGTCGGGTAAAAGAGATATTGGGTTTTTCCATCAGGAATTTCTCAGTAGCAGCCATGGAGTCTGAATTTGGGCCTGGTTGATGGCAATAAGCTCGCCCCTATTACATGAGTTTTAAAATAACTGACGAAATGTGGGTGTACTATTAGGTACACCTCTGCCTTACCATTCGGGGATTACAGGCGTGATGTAATATTATACAGGCTACATACATTTTATTCAGCTCGTAGCAAATGCTTTGTGTTAAGCTGCTAGGCGTTAGTTCATTAGTGGCTTAAAGAGGGCGCCACTTCCTTCATTCACGACAACGATAGATCACGTTTCATATTGTATGAAGTTGTCCCTTTTTGTCAAGGACCGTACAAATGCAGCTGCATTCATTGTGAAGAGAGCAAGATTCTTAAGTTCACAAAAGAAAGAGTTGAATTGTACTCAGCTCACATGGGCTGAGGTGTTAAGTCAAGATGAAAACTTTGCTATCATAAATGGTGCTTTAAGCGTTACATGGTCGACCTGAATTTCATCAAATTTCGTTTAGCCGTTATGGCGTAAAACGGTAACTTACAGGAGACAGACAAAAAGAGTTGCTTCCACATTAGTTTATCATATTAATTTAATTATCTATCTAACTAATATTACAAGAAGAGTTTGTTAGGGTTGAACGCGCTAATCTCAGGAACTACTGGTTCGAATTGTTTTTTTTTTAGTGTTCGATACCCCATTAGTCGATGAAAGCTATAGGTTGTATAACATCATGCTACGACCAACAGAAGCGGAGCATCAATGAAAATTCTTGCAAAAATTGGGAAAACAGTATTTTTATAATAATTTCGCGCGAACGAAAGACGCGGGCAACAGCTAGCTATCTATAGAGAGTGGAGACTGGTTAGGATTAGTTTTATTATCGCATGCCAAATGACCACGCATTAATCTATTCCTGTTTTTCATATTTCTTTGTCAGTGATGGAAATGATACACAAATATCATTTCTATTGCAGATCAAAGGACTAACTTAATCTCTAGTTTTATATTAAACTAGCTGATGGCCGCGGCTTCGCCCGCGTGGATGTCGGTTATCGCGACCAAAAGTAATCATGAAGTTTTAATCCCATTTCTGCAACCCATGGGAACCTATTCCAAGTATAAAAATAACCTATGTCTTATTCCAGGCTATAATGTATCCCTGTACCAAATTCAAGCCAGATCCGTTCATCCGTTAGAGCCTGATTGAATAACAAACATCCAACCACCGACACCTCCAACAAACATCAGTATTTTTTAGCTAATGTATTCAAAAACTTGACAAATTATATACTAAACCATCATCGAGAACCACTTTATCCATTGGTGAAAACAGCATGAAAATCAGTGCAGCAGTTTTTGAGTTTATTGCGAACAGACAGACAGACGCGGCGGAGGACTTTGTTTTATAATATGTAGTGAAAAGGAATAAGTATGCAATACTCACACAACTCCTTCCCCAGCACCCACGTCTCCGGCTTAGAGTTGACCTCCACCAACACAGTCGGCGTGCACACCAACAGAACCATCAGATCCGCAATACTCAAGTTCACCAGGAAAATGTTCGTCGAGTTCCTCATATCCTTAGTCTTTAGAATCACTATCGGTACCATCACGTTCCCTATCACCCCCAGACACATTATCACTATGCAAAACGTCATTGACGTCGCTTTTATGTAATACGGAATCTCTGCGTACTCCGTAAAATTGTCATTCGACATCGCGTAGGTCGCGTTCGTGAAGTTCGTCTTCCCAAATCCAGAGTTTTCGTACTCGTCCGTACTGTCGTATGTGCAATTGTGTGTTGCATTTTTGTAGTTGAATGTAATGTTTCCACAGTCGAAGTGTAGCGTGTTCACATTTGACGGTGTATGTGTGAAGTTAGTTGTTGAAATCATGTGTGTTTGTCAGTACATAGTATCACATTGTTCTTCTTTGGTGTCTGTTAGGACGGTGGCATTTTTTGGGTTATCTGTAACAAAAAGAAGAGCATATTAATATCCGGCCGAAGTTTTTTGAAGTTATACTTTTGGCGCGTTAGGAAAAAATGATGAGAGTTAATTTTTACGATGCGCGCGCATCACTGTAACACAAAAGTAACAGGTTGAAGATAGCTAGTCAACATACACCCTGAAGTTCGCTAGTTCTACTTTACTTCTCCCAATGTTTGTTTACTTTCGTAGTGTCACATATTGACAAGCCTAGGTTATTATTCTTAATCTACTGCTGGAGCTAGGAGGTTAGGTTGTATAGGTAATTGATTTTAGACCTTGTTATAAACTACTTTACTTTCGTTTATGTTCTAGAAAAGTATAACTTCTAACGCGTGTACATAAGTACACACACACTTGTTTGCTTTTATCGGTAGACGGCTGTAATGGAAGGAGCTGCTTAGTTGAAGATTTCAAATCGAGAAAAAGAGTTTCACAACTATACTAATATTATTAAATTTGTTTATAGTTTGTATGTAGGGGCTAATCTTCAGAACTACAGATCCGATTCCAAAAATTCTTTCACTAACGAGAAGCTACATTATCGCCAAATGTCATAGGCTACATTTAAAACGTTCCCGTGTGTTAATTGCCGTACATAACGAGAGTGAAGCCGCGAGCAACAGCTAGTAGTAAATAAGTCCAACGATGATACCTGATGACACCATATTAATTCTATTTATTCGCCTTTTTTTTCGTATGGCAAATCATCAAATTACTTCTCCCGCTCTGGGCAGAGCGGAAGGGAGTGTCAGACTTGTACTGACTAAAACCCATCCATGTTCCTTCCTTGCCCTTTGTGTTCCAGGGCCGCGGTATCTCTTTCAAACAGTCCCGCAGCCCTGGCAGGCACAATTTATTTGCCTTATGTGACAAATTCCAAGCATTAAAATTAAACTAAAAGATTTAAAATAAAACAATTATTAAATATTTCAATTGTTTTAGATCAATATAAGTGTGTTTCTTTCAAATATAACATCAAATTGCATTTTGTTCAAGCCGATATACCTATACAAAATGCGTTTTGCATCGAACTGAAAATCAAAAACTGTACCTATTGATGAAAATATTTGCAACGTTGATCTATTCCTCATCGTCCTCTTGGAGATTGTTGGAATGAACAACTCGCAGCAGTTTATTTACAAAATGTTTTAAGTCTATTGCTCGACAAATTCGTTAAACCAGCTGTTTCTCTGTTTTTAAGCTGTTATTTATAATTTGTACAAACTTTCATTTCCCTTTTGTTCTGTTTATTTGTACTTCATTTTAACTTCTAAAGACCAAATTGAAGAACGAAGTGTTTTCTCTGTTGGTGATGTTATAGTCATAACATAACATCATAACATCACGGATGTAATCCCCGAATGGTTAGGCAGGGATGTACCTAATAGTACCTACACCCACATTTAGCCAGTTATGTTTTAAGTCCCAAGCAATAGGAGCTGAGTCTATTGCCATCAACCGGGAACACGTTACTGAGAAAATCTTGATAGAAAAACCAAATAACACTTTATACGACCCAGGAATCGAACCAAGGAACTCATGCTCAACAGTCACGCTAGCGAACAACGAGGCATGGTCATTTAATTATATTATCTCTACGGTCATCACATCAAAATGATTAACATCAGTATGTCGAAATTACATTCTATCCGATAACGATTGATAGAAATGTCAAAAAGTATCGAATTGTCATAAGCCAACGAAAAACTACGTTTAATTCTGCTGAAAGACGTAGAAACGAGACACTAATTTAAAAAAAACTTTTCCCCATAGTTTAAATCATTATTCTCCTGCCCTTATCCCAATTCATTTGGGATCGGCGCAGCATGTCTTCTTCTTCCATACTTCTCTATTGCTCGTCATCTCATCAGACACCTTCTTTCTTACCATATCATCCTTTACACTGTCCGGTCCGCCCTTAATTAAACCTAACTCAAAAAATTTACCAACTACACAATGTTTTACAACCTTACATACCCCGTCCACGTATCATCACGTTACATCAGAGTTATTTTGACCCAATTTAAACAACAGTACACTTAAAATTCCGCCTTGCCGCCTAAAAACGAATTACACAACTTAAACGTTTACATTATAAAATTCTACTGTAAGTTATATAGCAAATTACTGTAAGTACAACCGACGACACGTCAATGGTAACAAAACCAGCATAAGCTGGCCTTTCTCATTTGTAGATCTTTGACAGTCGTTACGAGTAATCAGAAGCTCAAACGTCTGACAACCAGTCTTCTTTTAAAAGTAGCTTAAAAATTACATGTCAGGTTTTGAAAAAAATAAAAGAAAAGAGTATCAAACGCAAATAAATTAAAACAAAAACCTGTGTGCAATTCACACGTGGTAGAAGTGAAACCTTCAAAAATTTTGGCTTCAAGATAAACACTGTATAATGCTTCCTATCTCATTTTCCCCACGTTAAAACTTATGAATTTATGTGCCCGTCTCTTTTTACTGTCGCTTTTTCGTTTCATCGACTTTCAAATCAACGATGCTAAAGAAGTATTCACTTCAAAAAAATTAGAACACACAATAAACTAATAGAATAATAGAAACAGATAGATATTCATTACATCTTTTATCTAACACCATTATTTTAGGTAATTAAAACGCCTGGTCGGTTAGTCAGCCTTTAAGTATAACTTTGGGTGTATTTCTCAAAGCGCAACTATTTTTGAGCGCAACCAACTAAGCGCAACTAAATTATTCCTCGAAGCGCAACCATTAGTTGCGCTTACAAATTCAAATTGTTCGAATGGAGGCGCTTCGAGGAATAATTTAGTTGCGCTTAGTTGGTTGCGCTTTGAGGAATACCCCTAGCTTTGAAAGCATTGTCAGACGTTGCGCAATATATAAAATATCATAAATATAAAATATCATCCGGTAACCGGCTTACCAAGGACTTTCGTCTTACCTAATAGTTGCTGGGTCGTGGTGGTCAAATAGGCAGTTGCTTCATAAAAAATGCTGGTATTTCGTTGCATCCACTTAGACTAGAAGCCGAACACAAGGATCCCAATATAGTTAGGAAAAGGCCAATCAGATGATGATAATTACGAAAAACAAGTTCAAAGTTGAAGTGAAACCGACGTTGTGCGCTCGTATGTACCTACTCGTAATAACCCCAAAATGAAGGGAGGGTGTTATCATACAAATTAGTTTGAGAATTTAGCACATTACGATGGGGAAATTCATCTTGCCTACAACCAGGCTTGGCGATAATCTGGAGCTACGGAAGCATTTCAGAGTTGTTTATATTTTAGACTTGGGAAACATTTTTAGCTAGATGTTTATCTTGAAAGGCTTTTTAGCTTCTTGAATAAAAGTTTTATGAAAAAAGATAAGTTACTGAAACAGTCGATCGATATATTGCGACGTTCCTCTCATTCTTTCTCACTTAATCTGATAAAATTCGACGGCAAAATCGCTGTTGAAATAAAGATTAAATATCAGACTACCAGATTTGAGTATGAATGAGATAACGATGAGACGTATGGAAGAAGAAGCCATGCTGCGCCAACCCCAAATGAATTGGGATAAAGTTTATAACCCCATACTTGTATTAACCTTTATGGTAAAACTACCATAAAGGTTAATACAAGTATGGGGTTATAAACTTTATCCCAATTCATTTGGGATTAATAAACATTAATCCGTAAACAAAAGTAAAACAATAAGTAGAACTGAACAAAACCAATAAGGGGGCATCCATTAATTACGTGAGGCGTTTAAAGGGAGGAGGGGCGAGCCAAATCGCATGTATTTTTTTTTCCTGAAAGAAACGGTGTAAAATTGCGAAACAACTGGGTTTAATTAAGTAAACATGTTTCTCCACTAAAATATAGCTGAATCCAACACAATATTTAAACATGTTTTTTAAATAAATCCATGTTTTTTAAATAAACGAGGAATTATAAGTCAAAACGTAACCTTGGCTCTCAACAACAGCCTAATCACTACCCATGGAAATTTCCTGCCCTACTCCAAGCCACATAATCGGTGCTACAGGACAATTAGTTACACTACATCTTACAATGAAAGCCGCCTTCCAAATTACTCATTCACCGTCACAACCTTTACAACAAAACTTATATAATTTGGGGTCCCTTGAATTGCGTGGAAACTCACCAAGTGACATTACGGTAAGTCATTTAGGTGAAATATACGTGAATACGGTAACGAGACCGTGTGGGGATTAGGCGAATCTTCGTGGAATTAGTCTTGCGTTAGGAACTAGATTTTGTCTGCACACAACAGCTTATTAGCTTAAAGACTTAAATCTGCACACAACCCGGTCACAGAAACACTAATCAGCTGTTTCCTACAAAACTGCAATACCTACAGTCCTACATGGTCAAAATGTATAAAACAGCTGGTTTTTAAAGTTATACCTCTTTTGGCGCGTTAGGGAAACTAATGAGAGTAAATTTTTACGATGCGCGCGCACACCGTCACGAAAAACCGACACACTGAAGTTATAGCTAGTCAACATACACCCTGAAGCTTAGCTTCGGTGCCCTCACACCCTGTATACAGTACATATAACAAAAAGAATACTGTTTTTCTTAATTTTTTTGTCCGTCTGTTTTTTCGGCTAATCTCCGATACGGCTGGACCGATATTGACGTGACTTTTACTGGAATATAGCTTTTTTTTTCGGATGGGAAATCATCAAATGACTTCTCCCGCTCTGGGTACAGCGGAAGGGAGTGTCAGACTTGTACTGACTAAAACCCATCCATGTTCCTTCCTTGCCCTTTGTGTTCCAGGGCCGCGGTAACTCTTTCGAACAGTCCCGCAGCCCTGGCAGGCATCGGCCCTTGCGGGCCCCTCCCTGTTTGCTAAAATCTCTTTGAGGCGCGCGTGGAACACGAGCGCGCCGTCAACATGACACTGACAGATAGCTGATATTATAAAGCGTAACTGAGGCTTCTTTTATTTTAGAAAAACGATTAGAGTTCCGTACAAAAAAAAATAAAAATCCTTAAAATTGTTAACAAAATCCGATTCAAGTAGAAAACAATATTTTTTCACGGGAACGAAGGTCGACAACAGCTAGTTATGAAATAAAACGCGTAGACGCCTATCAAGATTAAAGTATCTAAATCTAAGTTCAGGATGTAACCAACTGAGGCATGGTGGCATTTCCCTTACAAACACCGTCTGCAAACAGATTAACAAAACGATAAGAACATAGCCGTTAACATTAATGAAGGATCTACGTATGAACGCATATTACTTTCAACGGTTTTCTGTTTCAAAGAGATGTAATCGCATGTTTAGCGCTAGATACTGATAAGATCGTTCTTACATCCGTCGTACGATACACAGACATAAGCAATGTCATCACATGGACATTAACATAACATCACGCCTGTAATTCCCGAAGGGTTCGGCAGACGCATACTTAATAGTACACCCAGATTTCGTCAGTTATTGCCATAAAGCGGGCATCGATCCAGACGTGGTACTGAGAAATTTATGATCTTATAATCAGCAGTTGGGTTTACAACCAGGAATTTCTCAGTAGCAGGAGGCTGAATTTGTGTCCGGTTGATGTCAATAGGCTAGCTCTCTATTACATAGGACTTGAAACATAACTGGCGAAATGTGTGTACTATTAGGTTCACCTCTGCTTAACCCCTCGTGGATTACAGGCACGATGTTATGTTACGACTTTACAGCCTTCTGAAGGAATATTATACCCAAGTTATACCTACTCCGTTCTATTATACTGGTCCCCCGTTCTAATTCTTACTTTCTGACTAAGTGAAAGTGTGCGTGTCTACAAATGAAGGGAGATGGTTATCTGTGTTTCTTGGTTCGGATATCCGGCCAATTAGCACGACGTTGGGACATTAGGCAGGTTCATCTTAATAGTTTCTAAGGTTGGGGGTTCCTAATCTTGATGGAGACATTTTGAGAGGAAAATGAGCGGAGATATAAAAGTTGTGATGTTTATTGTATGAAGATCGCCTTTCTTTTATGATATTCATCTGTACGTTACATATATTGTGACTCATAAAAAATAGTATTATAGTATGTGTCCATTATGCGAAAGCTGATTGATGAAGAGAATTGTGAAGAAAATCATCATCATCTGCCTAGCCTTTTCCCAACTATGTTGGGGTCGGCTTCCAGTCTAACCGGATGCAGCTGAATACCAGTATTTTACATGGAGCGACTGCCTATCTGACCTCCACAACCCAGTTACTACTGGGAAATACGATACCCTTTGGTAAGACTGGTTGTCAGACTTTTTGGGCCACTGACTACTTTAACGACTGTCAAAGATCTTCAAATGACAGCCGGGACCAACGGCTTAACGTGCTTTCCGAGGCACGGAGGAAACTCGGTATGTAATGGGTGGTCACCCATCCACAGACCAACCTAGGCAAGTACGGCTTAACCTAAAGATCGACCCGAGCGGCTGTTATTGTTTAGCCACGAGCTCCTCATTGTGAGGGAAATGCCGAGTATGAATGTAGATAGCCATAAGAGTAGAGTAAGACCAAAAGAACGATGGATGGACTGTGTGAAGGATGATATGGCTAGAAAGGAGGTGACTGCTGAGATGACGAGTAATAGAGAAGTACAGAGGCAGAAGACATGCTGCGCCGACCACAAATGAATTGGGATCAGGGTATAAGAATGATGACGACTGCTGACGGCGCGTTCGTGTTCCACGCGCGCCTCAAAGAGATGCACAAGACGCAAGGGCTGCGGGACTGTTCGAAAGAGATACCGCGGCCCTGGAACACAAAGGGCAAGGAAGGACAAGGAACATGGATGGGTTTTAGTCAGTACAAGTCTGACACTCCCTTCCGCTCTGCCAAGAGCGGGAAGTCATTTGATGATTTCCCATCCGAAAAAAAAGAAGAAGGGTATAAGAATGATGATGATGAAGATGAGAATTTTGAGCTCAAGAATTGCAACTAGGTAAGTTAAAACCCTTCAGTGTAAGTATCTTCCGAAAATCATTTTCGAGAAGTAATAAAACCGATTCGGCTTAAAATATTACAAGTAATGACAAGATTTTAATTACAATTACATATGATTTTGTATTTTATTTATGTTTTTTGTTTTTTTTTTTTGATTAGTAGCACGTCATTTCTATTGGGTTTACATACAAGGTTTAAACGGAACTTTACGAAGCCGTCAAGCAAGCATTCTGTACATCAAACTAAGTAAGCTCAACGCAAAAATATTCCTGGGAAACGATTTTTGGGGTTACAAGTTTTGTTTTACGGTAAGACTCAATGTAACGCACTCAAAACATTGTGTTGATGGATGGATTCAATAGTACGCGGTTCGTGGAAGTATTTAAAATAAAGTAACTTAGAACTTTGACCCTCAATATTTCCGTACTAGATGGTGCCCAGGAATGGTCTAGAACAAAAAACTGCTCGCAATGACGGGACACACGTACATTTCAGCTTTGTTAAGGGTACAATTACACCCATTATATAAATTACAATATCCACCAAATCCTATTGTCGGCAGGGTTAGGCCTACGTCTGTTAATTATTTATTTCGGATTCTATCCAATAACAAAATAAAATATCACGGACAATGGATGTTTTATCTATACAAATAAATAAAATTGAAGTGTCTGTTTTTAATATCAAAATATATACAGCACTTATAACAAAAACACATGTTTTTTTTTTCAGTTTTTGTCTGTGTGTCTGTTTGTTTCGGTTAATGTATAAAAAATAAAAAAAAACAACTACGAAATGACTGGACCAACTTTGAAGGAACTTTTACTGTCAGATAGTTGATATTATAAGTTTTAACATAGGCTACTTTTATTTCAGAAAAATAATTAGGATTTCGTGCAAAAAATTAAAACCCATGAAATTGGTAACAAAAGTCGATTCGAAAAGGGAAGTAAGATTTTTTATCATAATTTCATGCGAACGAAGGTCGCGAGCAACAGCTAGTTCATTAATGTAAACAGACCAACAGTTCTACCTTGACCCCGACACAAAATGGAATTAATACGCTGTCGCCTACGACTCTTTGCCTAGGAAATACAGGCTTAGTAAATATATGGGCAAGGGGAATAAACAGACGAAAATACCCCGAAACAATGCTTCCGGCATGGTCGGCATTGTAACGGGAAAAGTTCTCTGATACTTTGTAAGATGTTGTTTTACTCGTAATAGAGATGCTTCGTATTGTTGACTACCTCGTTGGTCTGGTGGTCGCAAGCACGCTTGCTGAGTATGACGTCCTTGGTTCGAACCCAGGTCAGGCAAAGTATTATTTGGTTTTTACAGCAGGAATTTCTCAGTAGCAGCCATGGAGTCTGGATTTACGCCCGGCTGATGGCAATAGGCCCCCTATTACATGGGACTTAAAATTAACTGGTGAAATGAGGGTGTACTATTGGGTAGCACTTCGGGGATTACAGGCGTGATGTTATGTTGTGATAGAGTTTGAGTCATTGAGTATTTTTCGTTTTATTTTGTAGTTGACTTTCAGTGCCAGATAAAGGGGTCCTTGTGGTTCATTAACTCGAAGATTAAAATCAAGGTCTTGTAGAAATCCTAGAGATTATAAATAACTCTGGCGGCACAACTAGCGAAATAGAATTATGAGAATGCAGTTCACTGAACGTGGAGCTTTTGGTCCACATTTTCGAAACTCGGTATGTAAAGGAAACGCATGTCGTACCTATATAACTTTTGAAACAATAGTAACTTTTGAAAGGGTATTATAAACCGAAAGGGGGTCACACAACTCCTCATTCTGAACCACTTTTGTTCTACGATTTTCGGAAATTCGTGAAAAAATTCTACTCCCCATACTAAAAAGTCACGTGACTAACAAAGTTACTAAAAAGAAGCCAATTTTTTTTTTCGCAAATTTTCCAAAGTCCTAGAACAAAAGTTGTTCAGAATGACGAGTTGTGTGACCCCCCTTCGGCTTACTATACCCTTTCTGTTACACGTTGTATAGGTAGGTACAAAAATTTCCAATTTCACTATTTTATCTTTCTAATTCATAAAACCACGCTCACATATCCGTTTAGATTATAATCATAAAACGAGTCCTCTAAAAAGTTGAATGAATACCAATTTAAAAGCGAAAACACAATGGTATCTAAAAACAAATGGTTTAAAAGGTTTAAATTCAATAAATAACTCCACATGTACCATAAACTTAGAAGTTAATTTGTGTTGAAATTGAGCTGGTTACCAAACTTGCTGTCAGACTTTGTTGGCGTTGTATAAGGCTGGTGTCACATTGGTGGCTTTTTTTTTTCTTTTCGAATGGGAAATCATCAAATGACTTCTCCCGCTCTGGGCAGAGCGGAAGGGAGTGTCAGACTTATACTGACTAAAACCCATCCATGTTCCTTCCTTGCCCTATGTGTTCCAGGGCCGCAGTATCTCTTTCTCGGCTTTTCTTCTTCTTAGCGTGTCTATGGGAAATTTTCATTAAATATATTTTGCCCAAAATTCAGCAATGCGAATTCCGGTTGCAGTCATAAGATCGTCTAGTGCGCAGGTGTCAGGGCATGTAGCGCAAGATGGAAAGTGGGCATGTGTCTGTGAAGACACGCCGGAGACACACTTGACATCTGAGCCGTCAATGAAACCCCATCTGAAAAAATTGTCTTTGCTGCGGCCGACTTGGTTCGGAGTCTTTGTACTGAGTGTACAGTCGCGGCCTTTTCCGCCTGATCATTTAAAAAAAAATCGCTTGAATCATGCAGAGGCGCCCCACCCGGTTAGAGAGCGCTTCATGTTGTGAGTGCAAGCAAAAATGAGCTTAGTAGTGATCAGGCGGGAGTGTCCACCATTGTAGATATACTATCTCTAATCACTGGGGATGGGGAAATACAAAGAATTAATTATATTCATAAACTACAACAGTCTACTGCTGGACCTTGGCCTCTCCCAAGTTCCGCTACACTACTTTGTCCTCTGTCTACCGCCTCTATTTTGACGCCATCTTTTTAAGGTCAACGACCGCCTACTCACCCCGATAGGGAGTGTAACTTCTAACGCTAATAAGTTAAATTCCCAAACACTTCCAGAAAAACAAAAATGTAGATCCGCGCGGTTTTTTTTTTCAATTCCTGCAAGTCTTCAAAGTCTTTATGAGTAGGTTCTAGCCAAGCATAATATACGCCCTCCCTCATAACTTTAAACTCAATTCCTTAGGGTTCTTTTTACAACACCCACTTTCCCAATCGCTTATTGCAACTTATTCGCCTACAGTCCAACAGCCACCTAACTTTAAGACCTGCCCAGACAATGTCTAGTGCATTGCGTAGGCGAACTATGTCTAGACTAGACTCGGTTCATTCATAAAGTTCCTCCACCAATTGTAATCGTCTGGTCTGAAGTTAAGGCGTTTTGTTGCTGTGGTTTTAAATTGTTTGGTTGGTTAAGGGTAAGCAGTTATTATCCTTGTTGTTTAGTTGAATTTTATACAAAAGTATGAGTCTTGTAATCTGAACAAAGGTAGCGTTTATTTGACATACGGATCTACCGATTGACTACTTTATTTTATGCATCCGAAACATTTTTACAATATTCGCATCTCCGAGCAACTGTCCGCCGACAAAACGAGTCTTCACAACTGATTATTTTTGTTTGATTTTTCGATTCGAATAAAACATACCTGATCCAAATAAGTACGTAAACTTAAAAGGTTCTGTCTACAAAATTCTCACAGACAAACGGCTATGTCAGGAAATCGTTCGCCGTTGAAACTTTCTATTCATTCAAAAATAGTAGAACTGTTTCAGAATCCACTTCAAGCCTGCCAGTAACTTTCTATTAAAAATCTACAACCAACAATAGATATATGTACTACTGAGTTCACTGATAGACAACCACTTTTCAACCTTATTACTTAGTGTAGAACGGTAGTACATTGCATATCTGCGAGCACGCGTGCCACAATGACCGGGCCATCGTCGTATTAGTCGGTTGATCGAGTGATTCAGTGCCGGCCGCAAGGAGCAAGGGTTAGCTGGATCATTTAGTTATATTTATTAGCTAGCTACACTCAAGAGACATTGAGTTTTCTTATATTTTTCTATAGAAAAGGAAATTGGGTCACCCAATTCATTAGGCTTCGTTACAAAATATGTGTTGAACCGCGTGCGTTTCATTATAAAATTATTAGGTACTTCCCTATTTTTTTAATCGGATTCTGTTAACGATTCATGGGTTTTATTTTTTAGCACGGAACCGTATTCCTTTTACTAAAAATAAAAGTAGCCTTAGTTACTTCTCATAACATCAGCTCTCTGCCAGTGAAAGTCCCGTCAATATCAGTTCAGCCGTTTCGGAGATTAGCCGGAACAAGCAAACAGACAGATAAACTATTAGACAGACAAACATTAAAAAAAATGTTTTCTTGTTATACGTACCGTACCTATTTACTTTCGTATGCATTCAGTAAAAAGCTGTTATTTTTTAATTATAAACAGGCACTTCAACTTTAGTATAGATGGGTTTCTGGAATCCCATGTCTGTTTTAAGCTGTAGAAAATTCAGGAACAAAATTACGATACTTGAAACGAGCGTCGAACAAAATCGCGCAAATTGGATATGAACTCGTAAAACATTGAGCAAAAATATGCTAGCCAGAATTTAGAGCGGCTCCAAAAAGTTGAAAAGGCTGCCTTAACATAGATAAGAAGATACGAAGCTTAGTTAAAAGTTCTCAAAGCCTAAACTTTATCTATGTCAATTATTTTATGAAAAGTGACAATTTCATGTAACCAGAAAAAAATTATTCCAGAACTTTCAAAGAGTCTTCATTATCTGTCAATTAAAACAAAAGAATGAACTTTTTTGTTCTTTTCTTGAAGTATTATTACTTAAGTAACATTGAACATACTATTTTGTAATTGCTTTTGACCGCGACTTCTCCCGCTTGTAAGTCGCAAATTATTCCACGAGAACAAGGGTACCAGACTAAAAAAATATGCTACTCCGGGGTATAATAGTCTGCCCATGTGTGTTCACCGAAATCCGCTCAGCCGTTAAGACGTGAAAAGGTAACAGAGTGTGGAAAAATGGATTTATTTGAGTAATTACTTTGTAAATAAAAGCGTTTGCCAATTATTATAAAATGGGCCTGCCTGATTTGGTTTCAGTAATAGTTATTTCATCTCAAACTTTGACTTATCTATATGGATTTTGCAAGTATACGTCCTACATTTAAGTCCGGGAGAATTTCGGTTCAAAGGGTCACAACAGCCGTTTTCAGTTTGAAAGCTCCCAGCATCAGCACATTTCTTCGGTATCGAGTTCCTCATACTTAACTGTCCAAACTTGTGATAGATTGCTGACCGATACTCTGAGGGTAAACAATATTACCATTCCTTACAACATTCTTGTATTTAAAGTTGGTAGCTGCCTCGTTGGTCAAGTGGTCGCAAGCTCGACTGCTGAGCATGAGGTCCTGGGTTGGATACCCGGGTGGGGCAAACTGTTATTGGGTTTTTCCGTCAGGAATTTCTCAGTAGCAGCTTCCGAGTTTGGATTGGTGCCCAGTTGATGGCAATAAGCTCACGCCCTATTAGATGTGACTTCAAAAACATAAATGCCGAAATGTGGGTGTGCTATTAGGTACACCTCTGATAGACCGATTACAGGCGTGATATTATGTTATGTGATAGAGTTCTACAAAATCACGTATTATTAGCTATTGGAATTGGACCTATTTACCTACAATAAATCAGACTATACGTAAATATTGACCACAAGTCAACATTGCTTACTAGGCTAACTTTGTTTTCTTGCAAATACGAATAAATTAGCCTTTAATATATCTTACTGTTGACTCCAGGAAAGGGGACGAGTGAGTAGAATTTATGGAAGAAATCAAATAACAAACAAAATGTTTTCAGTTGGAAAGAATGTGTGATAAAATAATGTTACATTTTCTTAGTCTTATAGTACGCCATTGCATTCATGTAAGCTCATAGGAAAGCCTGCGAGCCTAGACAAGCGATAAACATGATAAAAAAGTAAATAAAACATATAATTATGTCCAAATATACAACGCTTTGAAAGCGAAAGAACTTCACCCAAGCCCTCTGTAAGTTAGAGTTATTGGACGATGTATCCATTGTTTCATGAAAAAAACCGTTAAGTTTTGAAGAGAACAAGTTTTCAAGCCAATAGGATATTATTATCATTGTTTTCAATTGCATAATTATCTCAATCGCTCAAAGACCGATTGAACATAACAATATTAAAACATCATTCTCTTGCATCCCATTCTCTTCTCTTCTCTCTTATTTGGGGTCGGCACATCAAATCTTCTTCTTTCATAGTTCTCTATTACTCGTCATCTCAGCAGACTCGTCATCTCTTTTACACAGTCCATCCATTGTTTTGCTGGTCTTCCTCTAAACTTACAGCCATCTAGTCATACGCAAAATTTTCCTCACAACTTTTTCCTCATTCCCCCGCATCACATGTTCATACGACGGTAACCGATTACCACAAACGTTTCAGTCACCGGAACCACTTTCAGACTTCCTCTTATACTATAACAATATTAAAACAAAACAAGAATAAACACCTCACAATAAAACAGAATAAAAACAAACCAAGGAACATATCCATCCACAATCAGTTCAACACTACCGCAAGTTAAAACGTTTACTGAAACAACAACTGACCAAGTTAAAACACAATTATTTAACAGCTGAACTAACAAGATAAACTCCAACTTAAACAATCAACAACAAGTTTCAAACACTAGATTATAACAAAAACAAGTTTTAAAAACATTTGTTCGGGCTTCGGACTGCGCTACTTTATCAAAAGCCTAACTCAATTCTATTGCAAGCTGCGTCTTTATTAGAATTCTAATTTTATTTCATAGACTGCATTTTCAGTAATATATTAGTATTTGAATTCAGAATCGATATTCCTCTTAAATGAGGCCTCATATGTACATACATACTTTTGAGTGTTTTAAGGTTCTGAATTTAAAGTTAATTTAAAACATTTTAAAGGATATTTTTTTTGGTTTTTCTGTCAAACAGGTTTTTTATAAGGTTCTATGCGATGTGGGAATTTGATTTTTGGTGAAATGTTGGACCTCAATGTTGCGCACTCAGAATATAGTCAAAGACCAGAATATTTATTCTTTTTTTTAAGTTATTTCTAGGGTTCTATGTTTATGATGGGGCATTCAAAAGCTTTGAAAGAAATCTAGGAAAACCAATAGAAGTGTTCACCTCTTATTCTTAAAATTAAGTTAAATTCAAATAATTAAATAATCAACACAGTTGTAGTTCAACTTATACAATCTACTGTTAACAAACGCTTGATTAAAGCAGAAACAATGTAAAATGTACCTATTCACTCAGACCGCTTTACTGTACAAAGCCTAACTTAATTTCAACTGCATTCTTAATTCAAAACTTAATTTGATCCTCTTCAAAGGAGGTCGCGTAAATCCTCTTTCTCGACGTTTGTTTCACTACGCCCCACTTTCTTTTATTCTTTGTTTCTTTCTGGCAATAAGGGAAATCTCCTTATTACTTCCACTGTATTTTTATTAGTGAGGATCGGATGGTTCTCCAATTTAAAACTTTTTTAAAGTCCTCAGAACCACCGACCAGTTATTTCTACAGAGGCCTGTTTCTAAGCAGATAAAGAAAAAACTAATGATCATCACGCTTGCTGAGAGTAAGATGGCTATATCTGACCCTGTTAGTTCAGATTTCTTCAAGACGTTATCCCTTAACCTACTAAGTCAGACGTAACTTACCCAGTTTTACTAAACTAGTATCCACTTAATGAGTGGGAAAGTGTTGTTGTTCTTATTGTTTACCGGGTTTCAACCCGCAACTTACTCTTTAGACTTTATCTTGGCCATCATCATCATCATCATTTCAGCCAATAGACGTCCACTGCTGGACATAGGCCTCCCCCAAGTGTCGCCACATTGACCGGTCCCATGCGACTCGCATCCAGCGGATCCCTGCAACCTTCATCAGGTCATCGGTCCACCTAGTGGGAGGCCTTCCAACGCAACGTTTTCCGGTTCGCGGTCGCCACTCCAGAACTTTACGGCCCCATCGGCCATCCGTTCTGCGAGCAATGTGCCCTGCCCACTGCCACTTAAGTTTGGCAATTCTTCGGGCTACGTCGGTAACCTTGGTTCTCTTGCGGATGTCCTCATTTCTGATTCGATCACGCAAGGAAACTCCGAGCATAGCCCTCTCCATTGCCCTTTGGGTGACTTTAAGCTTTCTAATTAAGCCCATTGTCAGCGACCACGTTTCGGTCCCGTATGTAATCACTGGCAACACACACTGGTCATAGACTTTCGTCTTGAGACACTGCGGTAAGTTGGACGAGAAGATACCACGCAACTTCCCGAACGCTGCCCAGCCGAGTCGGATTCGACGATTGACCTCTTTCTCGAAGTTAGACCTACCTAACTGGACCGTTTGTCCCAGGTAGACATAATCGTCTACAACTTCGATTGTAGAGTCTCCGATCTTGATAGGAGTGGGTGTTACATGGGCATTCAACATGACCTTGGTTTTGTCCATGTTCATTTTAAGACCCACTCTTCCGGAAGCTCTACTGAGGTCATCGAGCATTGTACTGAGGTCCTCCATGGTCTCAGCCATAACCACAATATCGTCGGCAAACCGAAGGTGAGAGATGTACTCGCCATTGACATTGATGCCTAGCCCTCGCCAGTCCAGAACCTTGAAGACATCCTCCAGTGCAGCGGTGAACAGTTTCGGAGATATGACGTCTCCCTGTCTCACACCTCGCTGCAGAAAGATAGGTTCCGAGGTCTGATCCTGAAGTCGGACTGACATGGTGGCGTTTTTGTATAAACACTTCAACACCTCGATGTACCGATAATCGATTTGGCACCGTTGGAGAGACTGCAGTACAGCCCAAGTCTCGATCGAATCAAAGGCTTTCTCGTAGTCCACAAACGCTAAACAGAGAGGCAGGTTATACTCTTCGGTCTTCTGTATAACCTGCCGCAGCGTATGTATGTGGTCTACGGTGCTAAAGCCTTTTCGGAAACCGGCTTGTTCGGGAGGCTGGAAATCGTCAAACCTGCGCGCGAGACGATTCGTGATGACTCTTGAAAACAACTTGTAGACATGGCTCAGAAGTGAGATGGGCCTATAGTTCTTCAGCCGGGCATTGTCGCCCTTTTTGAAGAAGAGTACCACCACACCTCTGCACCATGCCTGTGGCGTTTTCCCCTCGAGTATGACGGAATCGAACAGCTTCTGAAGGGCCTTAAGTACCGGTTTTCCACCCGCCTTCAGGAGTTCGGCCGTAATTCCGTCATCACCCGGTGCCTTGTTGTTTTTAAGCTGTTTCAGAGCCATCCTAATCTCGTACAGGCTGACGTCCGGGATGTCTTCGGTATAGTGTCGGGTTAGTCTAGCTCTTGGGTCGTTTGCTAGATCTACAACAGGTTCACTAGTTGACGTGTATAACTGCCCATAGAACCTCTCGATCTCCCTCAAAAGCTCAGGTTTGGCGGATACGATCCTGCCATCGTCGGTCTTCAGTTTTGCGAGCTGGCTCTGCCCAATAGCCAGATCTCTTGCAAATACCTTGGAGCCTTTATTCCGCTCAATTGCGTCTTTAACACGCTCGGTATTAAAACTGCGGAGGTCGCTCTTCAAGGATTTAGAGATCCGTCTATTAAGCTGCCGGTACTTCCACGCCTCGTCTGAAGACTGCAGGATCATCTCACGCCGCTCCTTCATGAGCTTGAGAGTATGCTCTGAGAGTTTTTTGTTCTTGTCTGGACGACGGGTCTTGAAGAACTTAGACCCAGTCGTATGGACAGTTTCCACGAACCCGTCGTTATATTCGTCCACTGAGCTTCTTAGGCACTCGAAACGATTCTGGAGTTCAAGCTGAAAGCTCTCGGGGTTTTGGATCTGCATCTGTGCTGGACGGAGCGTAGACTTCATCAGTCGAGACCTTTCAAGCTTGATATTGATGTTCAATGTGCCTCTTACCATGCGGTGATCGCTCCCGGTTTTCACCGAATTGATTACAGAGACATCATTGAACATTTGCTTCTTGGTTGACATGATGAAGTCAATCTCATTTTTAGTTGCACCATCGGGGCTCTGCCAGGTCCACTTCCTGTGCTCACGCTTTCTGAAGAAAGAGTTCATCATATAGAGGCCCTCCTTCTCCATAAAACTAGCCAGTTGGTGACCCCGGTGATTCCGACGTCCAAACCCAAATTTCCCCACCTGCAGCTCATCACCGTCTCGTTTGCCCAGCTTCGCGTTGAAGTCTCCCATGACAACGGTGAAGTGAGTTTTGAAACCATGCATGGCTTTAGAGATATCCTCATACATGGTCTCCACTTCCTCGTCGGGGTGTGCCGAGGTCGGGGCGTAGACCTGTATGACCTTCAGCGAATATCTTGAGGATATTCTGAGTATAAGGCACGCCACCCTGGTCGACACACTCTCGATCTTCACCACGTTGTTCACGAGGGACTTGTGGACGATAAACCCAACACCACCCTGGGACTGCCGGTCACCCTCTCGGAAATAGAGCAGGCTGCCGGAATTCAGGGTTATCGTGTCCTCCCCCTCTCTTCGGACTTCAGATAATCCCACAATACTCCATCGCAGCCTGCTCAATTCCTCTTCGAGTTCCGTTATCTTCTCGTCGGTCCGGAGTGTACGCGTGTTGTATGTTGCCAGGTCAAGTCGTCGGTATAGGCAGCCAGATCCCGTCCGGAGATTCTTCGCACCCCTTGCCACGCCGTCACCTCGACCGCTACCATAGTCGAGGGTAGACGGGCTGCCGGGTACTAGGGGCCATTTGTGTGTTGCGCTATTCATTTGGGGGGTTTTGCCATAATCGCCACGCTTGGCAGGCGGGTTGGCGATCGCAGTATGGTTGTTACAAAGGCACAGAGAACGCTGCTGCCCATTCTCTGGTAAGTCCCTTAGTCGCCTCTTACGACACCCACGGGGAGATATGGGATGGTATTATTCTTTACGTCCGACACCATACAGAACGACACCGTACTTATCTTGGCCACATAAGTTTTTAATCTGACATGGTCAGTAATATTATTAACATTGAAAACGGGATATTCATCATGTTTACTGTTTGTTTTGAGTTGCGGATAATTCGGCGTTGCTGCAAGCACCATGATCACGGATAAACTGAAGTTATTGCGCGTGGTTGTTTAATTGTTTATGAGGGTTATTTAGGTATAATATGTCACAAACTCTTATGAGCACTAGCCCTTCATACTTTATATAAGTCGTCGTTTATGGTAGATATAGTCTGTGGATTAGAGCAGCAGTGGCCCAGTGGTAGCAACCCCGACTTACGAACAGTAAGTCGTGGGTTCGAACCCAGGCAGGCGCATTAATTTGTGTAATTTATTTCATCACCACTGCTCTCAAAAACGGTGAAAGAAAACATCGTGAGGAAACCGGCATGTCCTAGAACCAAAAATTCGAAGACATCTACCAATCCGCACTGGGCCCGCGTGGTGGATTATAGCCCATTCCTTCTCATAGAGAGGAGGCCGGTGTCTCAGCAGTGGGAACATTATAGGCTGATGATGATGATGATGAGTTTGTGGTTACAATGTGTATATGTTATCTGTGGTATTAAAGCGTTAGTTCATTCAAAACCGAAATCGTGTTTTAATAATGAGCAGACAAAAAACGAACTAGAAAGAGGGTGGACCGATTTGTCTGCTGATAAACAATTAAACACTCTCCTAACTTAAGTTTCCAGCGCCGAAATATCAGGAACTCGAAACCAACAGTACCATGGTAAATATCCCGTTTTCTGTGTTTCACCTTAGCCGTTGCTTTATTCCTACTTGAACCCATTTCCGACACAATTCAATTAATTCAGCATCGTCTAGGGACGCACGTAATAATTTCAAGCTATGTACATAATAATTAAAGGCACACATAGGTGAGGGTCTGAACTTTTTACGACGTGCAAAATATAAATTTGGACGGAAGGTGCTAACGCTATAATGTAAAACATGTCCGCCTCTTGTTTAAGATGGATGTAATACCCTAGTCTAGTCGACAAGTTGAAAATGGTACAAAATAGAGATACTGCTCTTAAAATTACGTGCGATAGCTCATTGGATCCAGAATGACGTCTAGAAAAATGTGCTAAAAGCGTGTATTAGCACATAAAAAATTGCAAAAGTTATAAACAATTAAAGATGAAAAAAAAATGGCATTTCGTTTTTGCCAATATTTCATAAACTATTAATATTTAAGAAATTTAAAAAAAAGATTCTGAAAGAGGAGGAAATTTCCAATAAAAAACTCCTAACTCCCGGAACTCTATCTCCATTATTTATAATTTTAATTTAACGCTGAAAATAGGTCTGCGCGAGACAACTCGGTTTCGTTCGGTGATATGCGTGAGATCATCGATTTGTGGCCAACTTTGGGTTTCAGCTCGGTGGCGGAGTTGTTCCGCAAACGATGGGGCACTTAATCTGATGTCCTGCGTGTCCGGTTGTTTGTTCACTAAAGGAACTGATGGACGCTACTGAAGGTGCCAAACTCGTGGCTCAGTCAAGACTGAGCCAAGGCCCAAGGGCCGACACAATTTTGATTGCCATCGACACGCTAAGAAGACGAAGTTTAAAGTTTTGTTACAAAGATACCATCGAACACTGCAGAATGAACAACGGCTATCACTCTCGCACACATTCGGTCTCGGTATAGTATCCACTACTATGCCCGAACAGGGTCAGGGAGACAATTTGTTACCCCACAGGACATGCTACAGGGCACCGGTGAAATCTACAAGAGATCCTGGAGGCTTTCTTCCTTCACTGTAAGACTACAAATCTTCCAACATTTTCAGAAGGAGCAGTACCTTAAATCATTTAAAAACACCCATTCCTCTCAAAATGTACTACATCCCTACTGACCTAAGGCTATCTGTACAGTCACCGTCTTGCAGATTGGCTAATAATTTTACCACAACATGTAAAACTACAAGAAAACATGTTAGTTCATGATACAAGAAAAGAAGATCGCACCAAAAAACAATCCTTAAAAAATTCACCTAAAAACCTTGTCTCCAATTTCTCCTAAAGTTCTATAGTACACAAAATCGTCTAACGATACAGCCGGAAGACATAATCGTATAAAACGAGGACCGAAGACAGTCCAGCGGACCGCTGCTACGGTGCAGCACTGCACCAACTATCTAATTTTGTTGCTGCAACGGATAATCCTAATGAGATTTGCGTCTAACGGATTTGCCAGAATTTTAGCTTGAAATACTTAATAGATTTAAGTTTGGCGAAGAAGGGGTTAACGGGAAATATGGCAGGGTTATAATTGGTTTTGACTAGAATTAGAAATTAATATTTTTTTAATATAAAAAGAATTTGAATTTGGCTTTAGACTTTGTGACCTAGATTCACTATTTCACTCCTCAGTAATTGTGGTTCAAAAAATCTTCGCAAGATTTTTTGGCTTGACAAAACACGTAGTTTTGTTCCAACATATTCATGTATTTTATACACATAAATGTTTCAGAATATCATTCTCTAAATTATGGCGAAAAACATATCAAATTCACGTAGTTAGAAAAACAACGCAGGGACGTAGACAAACGTAGTACGAAAAGAGCAGCATCAACAAAATCAACAAGATAACCTACAGTATAAAAACAGCCATTTTGCATCCGTGGTCAACCCATGGCTCGTTTACAAAGCCTAGCATTAATCACACAGTACTGGCATGCAAGCGAAATGTTCAAACCACTAAAAACAAATGCGCTGCTCGTACTATAAGTTGCGAAAGCTGCAAAAATGTCCAAAAAGTATGGTTGCAAAACTGGAAACCAGAAATTATTCACTCATAGTGAAGTCTGTTATATTTTTGTAACGTAATCCGTAACTGAAGCCCGGTGCAGACGTGTTAATTTAATTAATATCTTTCAGCCATGGATGTGGTAAGCAAGAAATGCATATTTTGGAGGGTAAAGTATACTCGTTCATTTATTTTGGCTGGACAAATTCAGAATACATTCCAAGGCCATGATATTTGGACTGCGGGACTGTTCGAAAGAGATACCGCGGCCTTGGAACGCAAAAGGCAAGGAAGGAACATGGATGGGTTTTAGTCAGTACAAGACTAACACTACCTTCCGCTTTGCCCAGAGCGGGAGAAGTCTTTTGATCATTTCCGATCCGAATAAAAAAAAAAACATGGTATTTGTGTCACAGGTTCACAGCGTCTTTATTATTATTTATTCAGGTTATGGATTGGTCCTTTAACATATGGGCATGCCCTTTAAGACTCTTTTAAATAAAAAACTTATACTACACTTACGAGATATCTTCCGTGATCATTAAATTATTTTGAGTTCCCAATATTTTGACGTTCTTGCATGCGCCATGATCGCGGAATGAGTTATCCCGCGATCAATCACGGGAGATATCCAGTAACTCCGTAAGTGACAGTATAAGTTTCGTTTTAAACCGAGCAAATTTAAAATAGTGACCTTTAAAACTACATTTTACTACTCTTGGCTTTGTTACCTCTGTACTGCACCACAAAATACCACATCCAAATCTATATTTTCTTGCGCCACAGTTTGTAGTTCGCATGTCCCACTTGTCGTGTGCCCGTCGTGCAAACGTTTGTTCACTCGTTAATTAATTTTAAATATTATCTGATGTCGTGCAATCTACATAGCTGCATGGCATCCTAGTTAGCATAGGGGTACGTTTGCCCATGTACTTACATTTGGTGATGAGCTTTTTGTGGGAGTGAAAATTCTATTGCGAGACAATCATAATAATTATGATATATAAGGTCCCATTAAAATAGATGGAGAAACTTTTAGAAATCATTTAGACCACCAAAATAAGGACAATGGTAAAAAAAAATAGAAAAACACATTAGATAACTTACAAGAAAAAAAAACAGCTAACGAAAATACAAACGCTGGCAATTTATTATTTTAGGTCAAAATAGAATCACTTTAATTAGTGTTATTTTTGCTAAGATATCGTTGGTTAGACGTACTGAACGCTGTGTTAAAATTTGTCCATATTATTTTTTTTTTTTTCTTTTTTTTTTCCTGATGCATCTCGCAGTTCAACCTAGGGAGGTTGTCGACTGCTTAACCGGGCTTTTCTGTGGATGCCTCGAAATTAAAGCGTCCAGCCAGAGCAACTTACAAACTAAACTACAAACTAAGCGACTACGCACTAAGGGCACCCCCCGTGGGGTACGGACCTCGGCTTAGGGCGTCGCTGGGAGAGGACAGCAAAGGGACAGGCTGGATCTGAGTGATATTATTTAGGGGCTGATTTAAAGCTACAGGCTCAGCTGCGCGGGCTGGCTCGAGCAAGGGTCGGGGAGGGCAAGTACCGGGGTTTCGCGACGGGCCTCGTCGGCGAGGACGGAATGACGGATAACGGCGTCTGTGTTTTGTGAGCGTGCTGGTTTCCCTACTGCTCTCCTGGAGGAGGGTGATGTCGTCGTCGGGGTCAACGAGAGTGTGCCTCGGGCGGCAGATCTGACTATTTGTCCATCTATTTTAATTGGACCTTATATATGTATATACCTAGTCCTCTCTCTGTAAGAGAGCTAGGTGCTGGTGTAACACACTTAAAGTCACAACCCTAACGCTATTCATATTGACTTGTATTTACTAGCAACACTATTTCTTGTCTAGCAGATGACATTTTTAACCTACTTCTAAAAAAGAGAGAGGTTATGTTTTCCAACAGCTTTTTTATGTTTATATGTATACCGATTTCTCTGTGATTACTGATCCGATTTTCGTAATTATTTTTGGAAGAGAAAGCGTGCACGGTGTTCCTAGATAAATTGTATTTACTCTTTAAATCACTAATTGTTGCTTCTAGAAAAATTGATGTCAAACAAAATGTGGGTTTGCAATTATTACACCTCTGCTTAACCCTTCATGGATTACAAGCGTGATGACATGTTATGTTAGAACTTATTCCCAGGCTACTCTAATGGGCTCTCGTAAAGATTTTGATGTAGACACGTACGGGTAAGGTTTTCCGGTTTACGTGCCATTGGACTAAGAGGATCCGGTGTAAACTTGCCTAGAGTATCAATCGGCTGTTTTATGACTCTGTTTAGATCACTGTTAGTAGTATAAGTACCCGAATTTGGTAAGTGAAGTGAAATCGATTTGAAAGAATACAATTTTTATGGTGACCATTTTTATGTGTGGAGAGAGAAAACCTGATCAGAATTCTCTTTTCAAGAAGTTCTAAGTCAAATGAAGTACATTATTGAAACTCCGCAGGCGTATGCATCAAAAAAAAAGAAAAAAAAATACTGGCCAAATGCGAGTCGGACTGGCGTACGAGGAACCCTTCGACCACCATTAACTATACAACATTAGACAAAAACGGCAAAAAATTACGTGTGTTGTATGCCCCCCCCCCCCCCTTAAATATCTATTTTATTTTAATTTAACTATTTATTTTTAAAGTGAATATGCAACTTAATATTCTGTGAATATTTCAAGCGTCTACCTGTCGCCGTTCTTAATATCGAGCAAAAAAACGACAAAAAAGGGGGGCTCTCATACAACATCGTGAATGTTTTATGGGAGCCCCCCTTAAATATTTATTTTATTCTGTTTGTATTATTTGTTATAGCGGCAACAGAAATACATCATCTGTAAAAATGTCAACCGTCTAGCTATCACAGTTCATGAGATTCAGCCTGGTGACAGACAGCCACACAGACAGACAGACCGACGGACAGTGGAGTCTTTTTACCCTTTGGGTACGGAACCCTAAAAATGTTTTTTTTAGACAACGACCGCTTTTTTGTAATAAATAGTTTATTGCGTTTATTGAGCAAAAAACCTGCCCCTCACTTTCTGACCGATACTTCAAAAATATTTCTACCCCATAAGAAACTGTAAGAATTGCAATGAAAAACACTGGTACTTCAACATGGGATACCATGTTGAAGTACCAGTGTTTTTCATTGCAATTCTTACAGTTTAATTATTCTAAAATCACAGCTTAACATCATATCAAAGCCTAGCTTGTTTATTTCGTTTAACGCTAAAGTCATCGTCCCCATACATCAAAATTACACACATTTCAAAACTGGAACAGTCATAATCGTTCTAATTTGACAAACAACAGAAGATCATCCGATATCACTGTTGTCAGTTGTTAGGCTATCCTTATCAACTGTATGTATTTCTAACAACACGCTAGGGAAATAACGGGTTGAGTAACTGTGTTTAGAGATCATTGCTTTTACATTTACTTACTTGAATTCATAATTTGACCCTTAAAAGTTGCGGAAGACGTAATAGCCACGTCTTCCGCATCTTCTAATGTCTATTTCTAACGTGGTTTACTATAACTCTCAAAACAGCTGTTTTGAGAGTTATATAAATAATAAATATTTTTTTTTATTTTTTGTTTGTTTTTTGTCGTTTTATATTTAAATATTTAAAAATGTAAAAAAAATATATAAAAATGAATAAAGGCTAAATAATAATACTTAATATATATCTTTTTGTTATATTATGTATTCCTGTTGCCGCTATAACAACAAATAATTAAAATAAAAATTATTTAATAATTAAAGGAACTCCCATACAAGAAACGTGTTTTTTTCGGTTTATGGTACGGAACCCTTCGTGCGCGAGACGACTCGCACTTGGCCAGTAAAAAAGTTTACAGACATTAATTTTAAGAGTAAGATGGCTGTCTCCTTGATGTAATCATAATATTTAGAAAAAACAATCATAATTTAAAGTGCGGAATTTTGTTCTGATCTTTGACCTCGAATAGAACTATAAATAATAATCAGAATCAGTATCTAATAATACAATAGCGTTAAGGGTCTACCGGCCTCGCGAACTATCGTCCTCTCGACTATAAATAACTCACTAGCAATCCCATGCTAATCTGGGATGATAAACAAATGAATATCAACGGTAGGGCACACTATACAAGGTGTAAACAAACCCTTCTAGAAGCCGGCCACCAAGCATTCTGTACATCAAACTAAGTAACTCTTTGCAAAAGTGATTACTGGGAAACGACTTTTCTTCTGGTGAAAAAACACGTTTCACGTTAAGACTCAATGTATCTGACTCAAAATACTGTGCTGATAGATGCATTCAATAAATAGGATGGGGGTCGTGGAAGTATTAAAAGTAAAGTTATAACATTAAAAACTTGTGATAAAGTTGGTACTTTGACCCCCAATATTCCCAGTACCTAACTAAAAGGATCCCAGGTATGGTCTAGTACAAACAAATGATGTTTAATTGGTGACGGGACGAACAATGCTAAGTGATATAGTGATTGCCACACAGTTTGCTTTCAATTCACAATATTATGGTTATTCCATACCACAAATATCACATAAGATGAATAGATAAACTTAGCCTAACTGAATAGTTCCTCCAGCTAGCTCAGTTCATCTGACCTCCCCCCCCTCCCCCATGAACCTCCACACACCCCCTCAGTCGCCCTCCAGACGTCATGTAATACTCAGCAAATGTTGACCGACTCAGTGGCAAAAGAGAACTGGAACTACCTTCCTTGGGAACCTTCTGAGTACACTTGAGGCCGTGCGAAGTGGTCTACGATTTATTGGCGAAGAAATATTGTAGTTGAAGCGTGCGTGTGGCTGGTTTTTCTTGACAAAAAAATGTACGGTACACTTCGGGCCAAAAAAAAGTACATTGCTTTGATATTTGACATTGGTTTAGTTTCGATTGTAAAAATCAGAGTAAAAATGTGTAGTGTTTGGGTTTTTTTATTCGAGAACATAAACAAACGATTTTATACCATATCCCGTTTCATTTAAATTCAAAAAACTATTGACTTAATAACTTCCTAACGCTTCTCTTCGTTTTCCCTCCCATTCCTTCCAACTCTCATTCATTCTCCTTCATTTACTTACCTTTTTTTCTGGCATCCAATCCCATTAATATATATTTCTCAAAAACTCTGTACACACTCATGTTCACAATAATTATTTAGCAGTGATAGGCCAGTGGTGGGACCGTCGGACTGCCAAGTCATACGTCGCGAATTCGAACCCAAAGCACGCACCTCTCATGTGCGTATTGTATAATTATCATTAGCTTCGGTGGACAAAAACATCGTGAGGAAACCAAACCAGCATCGCTGAGAGATATTTCCCGACGGCAGGTCAAGCCTAGTCAGAGGCTTAAAAATTCTGATACCTGATTAGATAGGCACTAACTACATGAAAAAATAAAATATTACATAGAGTCTAATAAGAAAAAATCAATCCCATTAGTAAGTCACTAAGACTTTTTTTTAACCAAAATATATTCTAATTTCGAAATATCTTTTTTATTTAACGCAATCTGCAGATCAAAACAGGCACAACCAGTATAATAACGACAAACAACAGAATACTAGCCCAGAAAACTTAAATTGTGTTGGTAGACATTTAATAAGAAAGAATGAAAGTCGCTAGATAGTTATTCAGGGGCTAGTGTTGGAAATAGGCGCCAACTACACTTAATTCTGAACCGTTTCATAAAGCCCTGGCAGTTGGCGGTTCACAAGGCTACCTTACAGAGATATTGATTTCTTTTGTACAATTGGAAAACAAAAATGTGATGGTATGCTTTTGTAAACGCTATTGAATATTGTTTAAATTTATTTAAAACTAGGTTATGCTCGCGGCTTTGCCAGCGTGATGTTATAGGTCGTCAAAAATATGCCCTTTTTAAAATTTAATTTCATAAAAACTAAACTAATTAATGAATAAATTATATGAGCACGTTTAGTTTTACTAGCATTCAGCTGCATCTTATTAGACTGGAAGCCGACCCCAACATAGTTGGGAAAAGGCTAGGCAGATAATGATAAGCACATTAAGTTTTATTACTCTGATTATAAAAACTCTTCCCCAATAGAATGACGAAAATAACTAAAAAAATCCTTTCTAAATCATAAGATTGCGATGAAAAGTAGTCTCAAAACAGAAATAAATAAACAACTTGGCTCAATATTAACCTGTCAGTACACAAAATATTTCTATACACAAAAACAAGTGTATGAACTCAAGTATATGAATAAATGAAAAGGAAAACACGTAAATAACAGAATAAAGTCAAGAAAGCGATAAATAACTCACAACGAAGATTATTTGCTCACAAGACTTTCAATTTAACATTCTCATATCTAATAGAGTGCTAAATATTGAAATGTTACTTTATTTCATATTTAATTTATGATCTTGGCCGTGTTTCGCGACAAAAAGTGTAATGTTTTTGATTTTTCGGGCAAATTTTACTTTATGTTGTCCTTTTTCATTGTAGATGTCAGAAATATAAATGTAATGCTATGTTTTTATAGAAACCTATTACTTAGATTATTTATTGTGTTTTTCTATAATAAGATTCTAGTAAATTATGATTTACAGAACAGAATTATTTTGAGAAAAAAATATTTATTTGGAACACTACGTGTGTTTTATAAAAAGAATTAGTATCTGCACGCTCTTTCCTTTATCTATTCTTATTTCAAGAAGAGGTAAGTTTTGTGAGTTTGGGTTTAGTAGGTATCTCCCAAACTACTCAACCGGTTAAAAATAATATTTGACTGAAACTTTATAGCCAAGAGTCATACAATATACAGCACAATTGGATACAGTGATAGGATAGACAGGATTTACAATGTACATACATAACATCACGCCTGTAACCCCGAAGCGTTATGCAGAGGTGTACTTAATAGTACAGCAACATTTCACCAGTTATATTTAAGTCACATGTAATTAGGGGCAAGCTTATCCATCAACCGGGCACAAATCAAGACTCCATGGCTGCTACTGATAAATTCCTGATGGAAAAACCCAATAACACTTTTCCCGACCTGGAAATCGAACCCAGGACCAGCAGTCGCGTTAGACTAACGAGGCAGAAATAGGATATTTTTTTTATAATAAAACTAAAAAACGGCAGTAGTTAGTACAAAATATTTATAAAACCATTATAAAAATATTACTAAAAATTATGCCAAAAAAACTCAAGAATACACATGACAAGTCAAAATGCAATAAACTTCTTCCCAAGTTTATTGGCACAGTAAAACAATAAGAACTAAATTAATTTATGGCAAACAATTAAGATCAATGTTTTTACGACACACTGTGAGTACTTTGTCACTTCCAGCAAGAATTCATGTAGTTTTTGGTCATCTTTTCCCTGAAGAACAAGACAACAGTATTTTATATTATGTCGTTAAGAACCACTCATTAAATTTGAGTTTACTTCACGATGACTGATCTATAAAGATATGCTACTTAAACTACTTACGCTCGTAAAATAAATCATCTAAAAGAGTCTATAAAATAGTCTAGCATAGTAAAACTAGAATGTGTTTTAGTTAGAAATAAATCATAAAATCAAAGCTCAATTCACAGCTAAGTCAAGCATAAAATTGACTGACAGACTGATTTTTGCTCGATTAAAAAAAACTGTTTTACGTCAATAAAGATTGATGGTGAGAATGGTCGTAAGTCTAGTAGAATTAAAATGCATCTCAAATCAAACTTAACTTAATTATTACACTATTTAATGATCACCAAATGTTTCATGCATTATTTTACTGTATTTTGCCAAAAATTTGATTAAAAAGATGTGAGGCTCTATTTTGTTCCCCTATAATTTGGGTACTCGTTGCCAGAGTAAGAGGTGAAGTGCCAATTATATGCTAATACTAATTGAGATTCAATTCTGTTGGTTTCGTCGAAAATTGCCCATGGACCTTTATTTGTCCTCAAGTGTACACATAAACACACATCACGTAACAACGAAATTACCTAAGAACACATATACCAAAAATGTGGACAAAATATCGGCTGTCCCATTTCTTTGGCTGGACGTGTAACGTAACAAAGCGGACACAGTAACGCACTTAACTTAAACGCAACTAGCCACTGTTAACAGTGAACCGACTGGGTCAATATTTTGTACACTTTGTCTTAATGATTATTTATTTACGGAGGTTTTGTATTTTGATTTATGTGGATTAAGACTATATTTTCATGAAAATCTGGAAAAAAATATAGAAACGGTCAACTGAAAATGAGTGTATTAGTTTTGAAAATTATAATATAGCATCCTTGTAATCCTTTTTTTTCGGATGGGAAATCATCAAATGACTTCTCCCACCCTGGGCGGAGCGGAAGAGAGCGTCAGATTTGTACTGACTAAAACCCATCCATATTCCATCCTTGCCCTTTGTGTTCCAGGGCCGCGGTATCTCTTTCGCACAGTCCCGCAGCCCTGGATCCTTGTAATCCCTGAAGGGGTAAAGTAGTAGGTTACCACCAGATCCCCACATTTCACCAGCTTTAGATTTAAGTCTCGGGTGATGGCATCAAGCCTAAGTCATCAACCGGACACAAATCCAGACTTTGTAGCTGCTATACTGAGAACTTCCTTCTGGGAAAGCCCAATAACATATCGCCCAACCTGGGAATCAAACCCAGGACGTCACGCTCAACAGTAGCGCTTGTGGTGCCACTAGACACTCCAACGAGACTCAAAACCATTAAATTTTACTTAGTCTAATAGACCATAATAAGAACCCTACCCATCCTAACTTCGTGAACAAACACATTCGATATAATCCTGATGAAACTGAAATGCCTACTTCAGTTAATAACCCTAATTTAATGTTACATAATATTCATATTACTGTTTTATATCCCTTTATCAAACTATGAACAATGAACATAACTATAAGTTTGTCAATGACAAGTTTTGATGATCGCAATCACTGAGACCTATAATTTTCAAGTGTCCTTTTACAAACTTCTCGCTATACAACGTGTAACTGAAAAATGTGTTTATGTTAAATCATTGGAGCTAGATTGGAAAGTATAGGTAAAGCATAGTGGTCACAGAAACTGCGATCTTGAGTTTAAAGCAGAATAAAACAACAGTATTCGTTTTTTGAAAAAGCTTTTGCCGGAGCCAGGTATTGAATCTGTTATTTTTACAAAAACAACATTCTGAATCGTTGCACTAGCCGAAGGAACTTCTAGACCCAGTGGTTCTGCTGAGCGTTGTCTGGTCACTGAATTTGAAGATTTTTAGTAGCGGCAGAAGCTATAAACATTATCAAACACGTTACCTTCAAAAACTAACTTTGTTCAAAACTAAAACTATGTAACAAGACACACGAATTAGCATCTTTGATTTATACACACTAGAAACTAAAGCCTTTTTAACAAAAACAAAATGGCTGACGATAGCATTTATTTACTCGCAAATAATATTAAAATGTGGTTTTGATATTTATGTCTACGCTAGTTTCCATGCAAAATTATCTACGGTATTTCGTAGAAACACAGATATAAAACGTTTCAGTAAATCAGTGCGTGAAGGATTAGCTCTAAATTCTGATGAAACAGCTGTTTCAGACAGTTTTACTGTTTCAGGGAAATAGCAAGTTACTGCTAGTTTCTATATTAGCACTAAAACTATACTATATTTCTAATATAGCCAATTTAGTTTGCTTGTGAAAATAGGATTTTGAACATAGAAATTAAATATTTGTAGGTGTATTTGTGAAAGGATCCACGTGTTTCAGAACGAAAGTTTGGACACATGACCCACACCACCACTGAAAAACAGCATCATGCTGAATGGTAACCTGGTTGTCGCAGACACGACGTGCAACCTGTCAACTTCTTTTTATTCTAACATCTAGTATTTATAAACATTTTGTTACTAGCTTATGCCCGCGGTGTCACCCGCGTGGAGTTCGATAATTGTCCGACGGGGACATACTATCAGGATAAAAAGTATCCTACGTGTTAATCCAGGTTATAAACTATCTGTGTTCAAAATTTCTACCAAAGTAGTTTTTGCATGAAAGAGTAACAAACATTCATACATCCATGAATAAAAACTTACGCGTTTATAATATTAATTAGTAAGGATAAAAATGAGTTGTATGTTAATTGTTCATTTATTTTTTGTCATTTTTTATACACGTTATGTCCCTGCGACAAATAAATATGTTTTCTTTTTCTTCTTGCTTTCCCTATGACATCCTACCCATTATTGGCCACTCCGACTCATAGAGAAGCGGTCTATAGCCTAATTTCGTTAGGATATTAAATAAAGTTTAAATTATGTTTAAGTTTAACAAAGTTTTTAATTATGTTAGGAAGTTTTTCCCAAAAACGTAACCAAAGTAGTTTTGATTAATTGAAATAGACTTCATGAGTTTCATCGACACTACGTCTTTGTACTTGAAACTTTTTGCGCGAATTTTGAAAAAGAAATCTTGGAACTTCTATTTTTAAATCCACTTTGACACAGTCTTTTCTAAAAACAAAAGCTGTCGATTCACCACAAAAGAATGTCGATAAAAGCTAAAATTCCATACACTCAACAAGTCTTGTAGTAGAACATCGAACTCAATTTAATGAAGCAAAGTCACACTGATTGATGTTTTGGCAAAAACGAGGGCGCGCCAAATTGGTCTTTAAAAACGATCTCACAACTTGGCGTAAGATTTTACACTACACGACACGTTGATTAGAAAAAGTGACAGGTGACAACACAGAAATAAACTGGGATTGGATCATCATTGGAAGCTGCGGATGGTCTTCCGTTTAGCTCTAGTTTTATACAAAAACGAGTTTAGTGTGGCAAGAGATTTTTTCTTAAAATAAACCCTGTTCTTTGTTGTTTTGTTATTACTTGGGACTTAAAACATAACTGGAAAACTATGTATGTACTAATAGGTATACCTCTGTCTAATCCTTCGCGGATTACAGGCGTGATGTTACGTTATTTTATTTTTTCTAGAATACAGTGCTGAATTTATGACACAAGTTTGCGTCACCATGTCCTCTTCTAACAACATAATGAATGATCTAATATGGTTCCGCATTGTTTTTTTTTTAAATAAAAATAAGTGGATTTAATAGTTTTTTTTTTTTTGTTTTTGTAAACAAACACGCGTTCCTGAACAAACAGTATTAGGACATGAAATGTCATTAAAATAGGCATAAATCCAGACAAAAGGCACTTGTTACAGAAAAATAGCCAAGATAGAAATAAACTTACAGCCTTAACTATAATCATATCAGTAGGACTAGATGAGGTTTTCATAGGGATATGACGTAAATATGTAAATCATGCAAAGATATGAAGTGTCGTGCTTTAGGATCGTTCGGAACGTTCCTAAAAGGGTGGATGTTTAGAAGTGGGTCAGGAAACGGGAAGGAATACGAGAATATAATTTACTTTGACGGTGAAACCAACACACTGGTTTAAGAGGATGAAATTATTCTTGAAAGTAAAGGAAATTCGTGAAAATGTTGCTAAGATTATATATTATTTACTTAACATAACATTACGCCTGAGATCCCCAAAGGGTTAGGCTGTGTGTATGTGTGTGTAGTGTGTGTGTATAGTAGACACACATTTAGCCAGTTTTAAATAAGTCCCATCGCATTCATTGTCATTCAAACTAAACATGTATGCAAAATTTCAGCTCACTCGAAAACCGGGAAGTTGGTCGAATTTGAAGATAGTTTTTTTTTTTCTTTTTATATAACATTGCCCCACACTAGGACTTTCTCCTGTATCTTGGGTGCATTTACAAACATTTAAACTTACATACACAAACAGCCAGACCCGGAACAACTATCTGTAGGCCATACAAATATTTGTTCCGTGCGGGGATCGAACCCGCGACACGCAGCGCAGCAGTCAATCGCTCAGCCACTGCGCCAACCGTGCCGTCAAAGTTACAGGTGAAGCTAATATTAGCGTGTTAAAAGGATAAGTGTGTGCAGTAGAAAGTTGAGGCAGCTACCAATCATCATGCAGTTTATCGTTGATCATGGTACTTGCAACAGCGTCGAAATATCGGGAACTCAAAACAAATTGTAAACATGGTAAATAGACCATGTCAGTTTAAAAACAGAGATGCTTTATAACATAACATCACGCCTGTAACTCCTGAAGAATTAGGCAGAGGTGTACCTAATAGTACACCCTTATTTCGCCAGTTATGTTTAAGTCCCCTGTAATAGTGGGCGAGCCCATTGTCATCAGTGCACAAATCCAGACTCCGTGGCTGCAATTGAGAAATTCCTGACGGAAAAACCTAATAACACGTTACGGTAGATGGATGAGACTGATGAGAGTAACCGAGGAAATTGATTTAAATGCGTGACTTTGACCAGGAGTAGACACACAAACCACAAGCTGAAAAATAGAGAGAAAATTGGAGAGAATTGGAAGAGACCTACACTCAGCATTGGGTGGCCAAGGGTTGAAGAAGAGAGAGAGAAAAGAGAGAGAATTTAAAAACTTAAATATTGCTATTATTTTAATATCCAGTCCCGACTATACCACCATATACATACACAAATCTAACACTCTTTCCTATTTTTCTTGTCAACAAATCCCACTAAATAGGTTGATATATCTCCAAACTGCGATCTACGTCAACCGACCCAAATACCAACGTTTCAAACACTGAAATATCAATCATGTTTAATGCGCAAGATACTGCTGCAAAATGTTACAAAGTTATTTCATGTATGTGACAGACGGACACATAGTTGACAACCGGAAATGGACAGAGAAGTGAGGAATGTTTGTTTAAAATATTATTTTTGACGTGAAGCAGTTAGTGTCATGTGGGAAATTGACTATGAAGGTCTAAGTTTGATACCCAGTTGGCTAAATATCATTGATAATTCATCTGTCTACTGCTAAGGATGTTAAGTCGTTGCCGTTGGTCCCGGCTGTCATTTGTAGATCTTCGACAGTCGTTACAGTTAGTCAGTGACCCGAAAGTCTGACAACCAGTCTTACCAAGGGTATCGTATTACCCAGTATACTAACTGGGTTGTGGAGGTCAGGGGTTCATATAAAATATTGGTATTCCGCTGCATCCGGTTAGACTGGAAGCTGACCCCAATGTAGTTGAGAAAAGGATAGGCAGATGATGCTATATGGCTGGTACTTTTCAAAGGCCCCTACAATCCCACGCATTTAATTTAATCCTCGGTCACTCTCAACCGCAATAATTATGTTATGATCCTTATAGTGTACAACATAAAGCACCTTATTATTATAATCGACATCTTAGAAGAGAGTTCCTAAAAGAACAGGGCGGTAATAAATTGTAATATAAGTTATTTGAGTAAGGGCCTGAATATCAAGGTTTTAACAGTTACGAATGCTGACAATAATACGTACTGAAAATAGGAAAAAGCTTGCGTCAACAGAATTGATCTATAAACTCCACCAACATAAATGGATGTCCTCTTTGAATGCAGTTTGCACACGAGCACGTCGAAAGACGTGACGATTTTATTTCCATACGAAAAAACAACAAAAGATACAAATTCAAACTCAAAGCATTTATTTCAATTAGACCATTAGCACTAAGACCACAGGCATTTTTGAATGTCAGAAAAAGAAAGAAAGCGAGGCTACAGTCACAAGGCATAATAGCTTGTGAAAGTACTGTAGTTGTCCACTCAAAAACGTAGATCTCTATGGAGAAGAATGGGCAAGGAACTCCATGGAGACTTTTGGAACTCCGTGGACATTCACATTTGCATAACTTATAGTCCACAGTATACTCAAGCAAAACAACACACTATTTACCATAAATCCTGATATCTTCGACCACCGTAAAACGGGTATAAAGATGATCAGCACAGTTATAAGGTGGTACAATCGAGTACTGTCGGCTAGACAACGTACAAATTTACGTCACCTTTAATATTTATAAGATCTGTGGAACTATTAATGGACTGTGACGTACAGTTAAGTGCGAAAATGTTTAGCAATAATTAATGTTAGCTTTTTCAATCTTTTGTTTTCACTAGACAATTCATGCAATCATGGTAACTGAAATGAAAAAAAGACGGGTTGCACTCCGGGAGTGCCGGCAGAAGTGAAAACTTGAAACAACACCATCTAGCTTAAATATCTGTTTCAATAGCTTTCTGCAAGAACGAAAGATGTCGCTGTCGTAGAAAAAAAACTTGAAGCAATGCCATCTAGCTTAAACTACACGCACACTCGCGCAAGCGCCCTGCATCGCCGATTCGATCTGACGCGAGTTTAACAGTTTTTACCCATCCCAAAAAGTGCACAACGCCGCTAAAGAAGTTTTCACTTCAAAAATTGCAATTTTCTTACACGAACCAAAATTCAGAGAAGGAATAAAATTGCAAATAAAAACAGTCGTGTAAGTATAAGCCCCCAATCTATTTATGTCGTGAGTTAATAGGCCTCTTTTGGGTAAGCTCGTTCCATCGTCGACCCCATCTCTGTCCTCAGGACAAAATTGAGGTCAAGAGTAGGCATATAATATTTAAAAAAAAGTGTCTACTAGCATTCTTCGTGATTTGTGTGTTTGTTTTCCCAAACTAATATAATATGATTATTATATCAAATCTTTATCAAGCGATTTGATTAGGTACCCATACAAATTTTGCACAACCAATTATAACAAGTAACATGAGACAAATTACAGATTCTTACAGCATCCAGCGTTAATGAGAACTTGAAACCCAAACTTATTCATGTATAAATTAATTAAATTTAATCTTAGTAAGTATCGCATGGAAGCTCACAGATAATAATCAGGAACTTTGTTCAAGGACAAGCCGACGCAAACTGAGAATCATTTTTCTTAACAATCTTAAAAAACTTACGAAGTTGGATGAACAAGATAATCATTTTGTTTTCGTCTTGTTTTTCTTACTAAAAATATTTTTTTTTACTGTAGAAAGCTTTCTTCTTGTTTTCTTATAGAAAAACGTTTTTTTTTTAAGGAACATACATAAAATCACGCAGAAATTGTAGATCACTCCTACAGACGCCATTATTATTATTGACAAGTGATAAATATTATTTAAAGTACCTGGATGACCAAGCTATGATCGGGTGGAAATAGAGAAAATGATTTTTCCCACATATGAGACCTAGCTAGACGGATTTATATTGCAAGCTTCATCGAAATTGTTATAGCCGTTTTCGAGAACGTGGTTAATATATAAATACTTACAAATATTGCTCATTTAATAATATAGGATATAATAAAACCATAATCCTGTTTTTGCTGTCTCGCTGTTTACTGTAAAAATAATAGGTACAGGTAAGTTATTAATAACTACCTAATTGTTTATCTAGATAATAATTTACTGTATTAAAATTTGCACGATATTTTTCTTTTCATAAACAGTAGTAATATTTATATACATATATATATTCCTTTCATCTATATATATTTTTTTTTATTTGAATGTTACAATTTTTCATAACTGACAGATGACAGACTCAATTTCTGTATTCGATATTTTTTTCACTTTTTATTGTTGAAATGCAAAAATATGCTGTCAGCATAGTACTATCATTTAAAAACAAATTGCTGCAAAGAATTCGCTCTTGATCTGATAAAACAAAGCTGTATTATTTCTGAGTGTTAATGAACACGTAACAAAAGGAAATTAACTTGTCAACGGTTTTAGTATTACATGTTAAATAAAATTGTGGGAACAAGAAAAATAAATTCTCTTTTTGATTCTTTGAGGACAAAATCAAATAAATACTTTTTACCCGACTACGGCAAAGCCAAAAGGAAGGGTTATGATTTTAGTAGGCTATGTATGTTTGTATTTGCGTACGTTCCTCCGTAGCGCCTAAACAATTTATTCACCTTTGATTAATAAGGTCACTTCATAAATAGGGCGAGTTGATTTTACCTTGTAAATCCCGAATTTAGTAGGAGCGTGATTTTTCAGCAGTGGGGTTTTTAGTTGTAGTATACCAGATAAATTCATGTTTGTCGAACGACAAATAATTACTATTATCGCTCTGCTCAAATCCTAACAACGGCTTTTTACTTTATATTTTAATTAGCTTTATTTGTTGTAACTTAGGCGGAAATTGTAAATATAAAACTTTTATCTTTAAGTACTCGTACGTCCAATTTTGTATAATTATTCTATAAATTATAACCATTCATTTTAATTACTTTCGAGTTTAATCTAAGAGCTTTCAATGGCTTGGCTTTACTCTCTCTCAAAATCTTAACTCCTAAAGTACGTTTAATTTTAAGTACAAAAAAACATCAACTTCAAAGGAAAATAATTTCTTAAAATTCGCAAGCTTAAGACAATTAGTACGTGACAAAATCGTTTCAAGTCTAATAATACTCAATGATTTCATTATATAATTAAACAACGCATTCTAATTTTGTTCAAAACTAAAAAAAAGACCGAACACACAAAAGAAAAAAAAAACAATAAAAACACTCATTTGTCCAGATCAAAAGGCTCGCTATCTTCATCTTCTGACAGTTCTGGCCTTACGAAAACATTTATATCGCATTACTATCGGCAAGAGTATTTTATTGGCACATATCGCCTTTTTTTCACGATAACCATCGTCCGTGAGTGTACCCGCTGCAGACTGGCGATCGGCCAACCATAGAGTATAATAAGTATATAAAGGAATAGAGAGCCCTCTTGAGCCTTTTTTTTGCAAACTAGGTCGAACTAGTAGCGCCAACTGTGAATTGAATCCGAACTAATATGCCGTCTATATATACGTAGGTACCTATATCAATAAACACAGCTATTATAGCTATACCTATTTATGGATATATTTTACTGCTACTATTCATGAATTCCAAGATATTTGAAATACTCCTGAATATTTATTGAAACTGCTTTACTTTTTGGTTGCATTAATACGGTTTTGAACGATAGAAGCAAGTAAACAGTTCCAATAAATATCAGATAAAGGTGTGCGCACGCACAGAACGTAGTCACCATTTTGAATTTGACATTTATCTAACGAAATTGTATTGGTAACCACTATTGCCAGTATCATAAATAGTGATATTTTATCGATTGATTTGAAAACAATGACATTTTTTGTTAACAACTGTGTTTTTTTTTTAAATAGTCTTCATATTTCTATTTTTTCAATTTGTAATTTAATCAACATTTTACTAAACTAGTGACATCTGTTGGCCATGAAACTTACTAAAAACGATATAATTTTCGATTCATGTAATAGATGGCACTACAAACGATTGAATTTATACTAGTAGGCCACTGTCCTACCCCTGCGGCCAACGCTTTGATGTCGCCGAATCGCTAAACTAGCCAAAAAGGAGGCCCTCCGTGCGTGTTAGATAGTGATGCACAATCTGATCCGATACGTTACAGTATCGATACAACATGATACGATAATCCGATATTTTAGAACGATGCAAAAGTACCGGTATCGAAATGAATGAATCGTATCGTACCACATTGGCCTATAATTGCTTGATCACTTAATTTGAAACATTATTCTTTTTTATTTTAGTACAATACTTATGTACCTAGAATGTTGACGTTTTTCAACTTGGAATTTGAGTAGTATCAGCTATATCAATCCAAGCATTGTATCGGATTCGTTTGTATCGATCCAAAATATCAGACTATCGTAAAATATAAAGTACCGAATCGTGCATCACTAGTGCGTGTAGAACTGTAGGCAATTGTTTTTTTTTTTGCGGCTGAGTGGATTGAAATCGGTTCGGTAAAGTATTAATGGTATTTATGAATTATATTTATTTATATTTTTTGGATAAAGTCCAGTAACCCAGTGGAGTTGTTGGTCGTAAGTTCGAACCCAGGTATGTACTTTATTTTGTGTATCATTTTGGCAATAAGCTCGCCTCTTATTAGATGGGACTTAAACACAACTAGGTGTACTACATATTAGGTACCTATGTCTAACCCTTCATGGATTTCAAGCGTGTTGTGTTTATATCATCACAACAACTGTCAAACTGTGGAAAAAAATCCGGGGAAACCGGTACCTAAGTCCTATGGGCCGAACTTCCAAGATATGTGGCATCAACTCATACTCATACTCATACTCATACTCATACTCATACTGTGCCCGTGTGGTGGATTACGGCCCACTCACATGACAGAGGCCTGTGTCCCAGCAGTGGGATCATTCCAGGCTGCCTAACCTGGTGGCAGAGTTTTTATGCCGCCCATGGGCCTCAGACTTGGCTTTATATGCCGTCGAGAAATATCTCTCAGCCAAGTTCAGTTTCCTCGCGATGTTTTCCTTCACCGAAGCTTGTGTTAATAATACAATACGCACATGAATCCTACAAATCAGAGACAGGCAGATTATGTTATGTTATTTTTTGGATAATGTCGCCAAAATGGCGCGGAATGTGTGAAGATTGAGTGCTCTCTTGTAAAGTGTTGGCAGGCCATTCGTCTGAATTCCCGGGAATTTAATCATTGTTGTGTGATTTTACCAAACTAATTACACGATTATATAAGTCAGTGTAGTGTACGAATATTAGTCCCATCAGTCTTTATGAAAGTTAAAACAGCGAAACAAATCCATTTGAGAATACCTATGCATAATAGTGGTAGCGACCCCGACTTACGAACAGTAAGTCGTGGGTTCGAACCCAGGCAGGCGCATTACTTTGTGTAATTTATTTCATCACCACTGCTCTCAAAAACGGTGAAGGAAAACATCGTGAGGAAACCGGCATGTCCTGACGGCAAGACACGTGACATCTACCAAGCTACCAATCTGCACTGGGCCCGCGTGGTGGATTATAGCCCATTCCCTCTCATAGAGAGGAGGCCTGTGACCTAGCAGTGGGAACATTACAGGCTGATGATGATGATGATGATGATACCTATGCATAAAAATCTAGCGTTCCTAGCCATCTCATCAAATGCCTGTCCTCTTCTTAAGAGGAAATGCGGGTGATCTTTTCTCCATACAAACGCTCTCGCCTGTTTTCTTTCTGGTTCATGACTTTAAAGCTATGATTTTTTACAGTTAAATAAATATCAACCTCTTCTATGTCCCTATGTTTTCCTTTTTGATGATACATAATCTGTAGCACTAGAACCTTTACAAAATGCTCAAAATTGCCTATTTAGATCGTTGACACAGAGGCCTAATGTAAAAATTTGACAACTATTAATGAAAAACGAAAAACATAGGGAAAGAGTATATACATCCTTCTTATTCAGTTTATGAACTATCTTTTAAATTAGGCGAATATTGGGGGAGGAAATAGTCGAAAGCCAAACCTTGAATAATGACTTTTTACTGTAGCTGTCCTTATCGCACCAATGCGAAATAGCGCTTGCAGAGCGACAGCAAAAGTTTCATCAAATACCTACCGCATTTCCTCTTCACTACTTTAGGGTCGGCTTCCAGGGATGCGGGACTGTTGGAAAGAGATACCGCGGCCCTGGAACACAAAGGGCAAGGAAGGAACATGGATGGGTTTTAGTCAGTACATGTCTGACACTCCCTTCCGCTCCACCCAGAGCGGGAGAAGTCATTTGATGATTTCACATCAGAAAAAAAAAATGGTTGGCCTCCAGTATGACCGGACGCAGCTGAATACCAGTATTTTACTTCAAGTCAGTGTCTATCTGACCTCCACAGATACCCTTTAACCAAGTTATCTGTCCAGGTTGGTAACACAGAACTAAATTAATATACCAAGTTTGACATATCGATGCAAATTTTCTTGACAAGCAATGCCTTCATGAACTGTACACTAAAAGTGATTATACAATACCTATTAAAAGTCTAAGCCGAATTGATCGTAAAATTCAACATCAACGTTTTATTGTAAAAAGTATTGCAACTCTTTTTTAAGAACCTTATTATTTAACAATACAAAGGCGACGCACTCAACCCAAAAAAAAAAACAAACTACAAAGTTATTTTTTACTGTACAGCTCAATTTAGCAACACTTACGTCGCTAGAATTTTAAAAATAAAAATTTAAAATAACACCCAAACGCAATTTTGTTAAAATGGTTCGCTAAAAACTGTAAAAGCTTTTTTTCTAAAACTGTCTCTATGGCCTTCATAAACAACACCCTGTTGCTTTACTGAAAAATAAAACGTCTTTTATTTAAAAAGCACAGTCATAAAGAAGAAAGGTTTTAGGCAGATTTAGCATTTTGTTATTTTTACCTGCAGCGATAGCCTAGTGGTGAGACCATCGGACTGCCAAGTCATAAGTTTGAACCCAGGACACGCAACTCAGATTTTGCGGATTCATGTGCGTATTGTATAATTATCACTTGCTTCAGTGAAGAAATACATCGTGAGGAAACCCACACGCCAGAGAGATATTTCTTGACGGCATTTAAAGCCAAGTCAGTGGCCTATGGGCGGCATCAAAACTCTAACACCAGATTAAGCACTAACTCGATAAAGAACCTGTTTGAATTGTAGGGGCACTACTAAGGGCCAAGTTCACCGACAACATAACGGTCTGATTATCTGAAAACAGCTGTTTAACGTGAATTTTCTTGTTCCCGAAAGCAAATCTGATGATTAAACTCAGTAATCAACTGTTATCGCTAATTCAATGTCGGTGAACATGGCCCTTAACCATCAGATTTCCTTTATTGAACACGAAAATTCATGGTAAACAGCTGTTTAAAGATAATCAGACTGTTATGTTGTTGGTGAACTTGGCCCTAAAAGGACTAGCCATCATAGCACGAAAAGTACTATAGCGCCATCTATGACATTGACGAAGAACTAAACAGTGAAAGACTCCTAATTCCTAGATCGCGCAAGTAAAGTTATCCGCGACTTAAGACTATAGTTACAGAAGAACGTAGTGGAATAACATATTAATTAGCTTATTAATATATATATTAATAATAAATAAGAGAGTTAGGACAGGTAGTTATTTAAATACAAAATACGTTTTATATCTAGTAACCCAAATCTTACCATGCAAAAATTCTAAACCTTGCAAACGTCAAAAGTTCGAAACTTGAAAATAAACTATTTTGCAATTTACTAAACGTTTGCAAGCTCACGAAACTGATTTAAATGAAGGATAAGCAGTACTTGAGGTTCAATGGTCTGTATTCTGTAACTACTTGCAACCATCAGAATGTTTCGTGAATTGTAGTGTAAGGTTGTGGCATGGTGCTTGCGCGAGCGGAAGCGATTCTCTATTGCTCTAAAAAAGAGGAAACCTTTGTTCCATCAGTGAAAATATTATAGGCTGATAACCCTTAATTCTCTTGAAAAATAGCCCTTAAATCTCTCTCAGGTTCGATTTTTTCTGGTCTGTTTAAGTTATCACTACCCATTCTCGTCTGAAATTTCTCTGACAAGAGTAGTGCTAACTTAGTAACTAGTAAAAGATACGTTTTATGTTATGTTATTTGTTTACTTACATACAAAATTTTAAAAGAATTGTATCAAAGATTCTATATTTAAAAAGATCTGAAATCGCAGTGTACGTGATTTGCCTACCCACGGAGGACCAATTTTCAAAGCAAAGATTCCTTTGTAGATAATCACTTCATTTTTCTCGTCGACCTCAACCCTCGCATAACTTTACCAAGAAAAAGCTTTTCTCCTTTTGATGCATTCAAACAAATGTATCAATCATGCAATCAATCATGCATAGGGGTTCATGGACGGCTCAGACCTCAAATGTGTATGCGTCGTGTCTCCAGACAATGGCCTATCTTCAATCTTGCACTGCATGCACCTGTGCACTTGACGATTTCATGACTGCACCAGCGAGCGGAGTTCTCGAAGCAGAATTTTGGGCCAAACATACATATTTAATAAAAAATTGCCATCGCCACGCTAAGAAGAAGAAACAAACGCAGAAAGACAAATTCACAATCAATCGCTCTCCCTTCACTCTGTCCCTCATGCCCCTATGTCCTAACCTTCAAACTAACCCAGATACAACAAATAGATCTGGTATCACGATAAAATCGTGCTCCTCATATATTTGTGGAAGATCCCCAAGCTTCACTCGTTTATCATACTCTGAGCATTAAGCTAAGTGGTATTGCTTATACTGGAGATAATGTTCAGGGAATCGGTACTATTGACTACCAAACTGTTATTGTCAATGGCAAGCAGGTAGGTACTGTAAAAATACTGTTTTATGTGAGAGTCAAGAAACTTATTTTGTCAATGCAGCGTAATTCATTAATTTTTCGTACTCCTCCGCTATTGCTTTCTTATTAATTTCATTGCGGGATCCAAGACAGTTAAATTGTTTCTCTGGGACTTCGTCGAGCTTCTGTTGATTCGGCTTTCAGAAGTTGCAGTGGTTTGGGAATAGTGTATAAAAAAATACACCGTAAACCACATAATACTACTATTACGAATGTGAACATTACAAGGATGGATGTGTGTTACTCTTTCAAGCAAAAACTACTGAACGCATTTGGATGTTTGGCACAAAGATAGCTTGTAACCTGTATTAACACACAGCATACTTTTTATTCCGCTAGTACGATCTCGTGGGACAATTACCGAAAGGCGAAGCCGCGGGCATAAGCTAGTATATCCTAAGCTTTAGCGACGAATAAATAACCTCCTTCTGTTTTAGAATTCGATTAAAAAACTGGCTATGGCTGGCCACCGACTGGATGCTTAAACTGGCTGCTCAATGATTTGGTTGCAGCAGCCTGGCTGCAGTGGCCGGGCCACCTAGTACGCAGGTGACCCTTTTTTTTTTTTTTTTACATGTCGTCTAGGCCTCTAGAAAGATTTAAAAGCTCACGGTATTTAATATAACATCAATACTGCTTAGTGACGTAAGTAATACAAATTACAAACATTATGATATAGCGTGTAATGGTCCACGTCGTTACCGGGTCCGGATTTCCTTCATGGCGTTAATGTGCATTATCGATATAAAGGGCTGCTCAAACTGTGGCGAATTCCGCGCAGGAGACGGGATGCATGTCACGCGTCACGGCCATTTTTTACGTTTGTTAAGCCGTTGGTCTCGGCTGTAATTTGTAGGTCTTTGACAGTCGTTACCGGTAGACAGTGTCCCGAAAGTCTGTCAACCAGTCTTATAGTTCGGTTCAAACTTTATGGCGGCTCGGAAGTTAGCTCCGAGTGACGATCTGAGCAAGTATAACGATTCAAACTTTATGTAGGCTTAGAACATCTAATGTAAAGCTGCGCAGAACACAATTTGAGGTATCAGCGGGGCGCCGAGGTCGCATCGTCTTGACTGTAAAATGCGCAGACCGTCCGTCCCGTCCCGTACTTATGATCTTTCATGTCATAAAAACAAAAGGCAGTTAAAAGTAGAAAACAAAGTTTTCCAAATGCTTATTAAATAATGACACTTTTTTATTTGACTTTGGAATGAATTGATAAATAGTTGAAAGAAAAACTCGACAGCCACTGTTGGCGGTAATCCACCAGACACAACACCCATCTCGATGGGAGTATCCTCCCTTTTCTATCGGGTATGAAGAACTACACACTCTTCATATCCCAAAACTTATACATAAAATTGAATGCTTCTCAACCTCCACATATGTTTAAACTGTGCGTTATCTGTCAGTGAGTAAATTTTAGATTTCTATTAAGTTAACGGATTTAGTGACCAGCATTACTATCAGGGTTGAAACATAAAACCCTATAGATAGCTATACAGACGATTATCTGCCCTTATCACACACATCCCTTTACGATGTAGTCAAAACCGGTAACCAGAGTCATCGTCAAACATATCGCAGTACTTTTACATCGAATTTAACGACAGTTATAAACAAAGAGAGGTAGACAATAAAAACCGGCCAAGTGCGAGTCGGACTCGCGCATTAAGGGTTCCGTACCATCGTAGTAGGGGAGCCCCCTGTTATTTGTTTTTGTTTATTGTTATCAGCAACAGAAATACACATTCTGTGAAAATTTCGGCTGTCTTCCTATTACGGATCATGAGTTACAGCCCGATGACGGACAGCCGGACGGACGGACAGTGGAGGCTTAGTAATAGGGTCCCGTTGGTTACCCTTCGGGTACGGAACCCTAACAACATATCACTTTTTCTCTTCCCAATGAAAAACCAGATCTATTTTCTTTCTATAATAAAATATTGTGAGCATTTTATTACTAGAGAACTAGGATTTCATCCGGTTTTCTGTAGTCTAGAATTTTCTAGAACAACTTACAGTGAAAGATTAATTTTGTCGTAGGAAATGACTTTAATTGGGATTCAAGATTTTGATTAAGACAAGAGAAGAAGCTGGCTAGAATTTTAATTAAGTAGGAAAAAGTTTTTTTACTTTTAAAACAATTAGAAATCGCTTTAGGACTTTTTGATTTAGTAGATACTAAAGTGATATCTATTTTTTTTCTTTTCTTTAATTAGGTATTTCTAAATATCTGGATTTGTGCTTGTTCGATGGAAATAAGCTCGGCCTGGGGGGTTTAGTTTAATGCCTTCTTACGGGCACAAATTCCATGAGACAATACAATGACATGCGCCTTAAACATGACTGGCAAAATGTGGGTGTATTATTAATTATGTACACCTTTTCCTAACATTTTGGGGATTACAGGAGTGATTTTATGTTATATCAATTTCAGCATGCTTTGATTCAACAATCCTAGTAAAGCATGGCTGACGAAATTGTGATCGCCGTTTGTTTTTATTAGCAGACAAAAGACTAGTTGCCCATCCATCAAGAATGTATACTGATGACCAACCGGGACTTCACTTCAAAATGAAATATTCATTTGTTTTCTTATGATGACGAACCGGGACTTCTTGAAAAATGGACTTAGGTATATACTAGGTTGAGGAGCTCGTGGCTAAATATTAACAGCAACTCGGGGTCAATCAGGTTAAGCGGCGCTTGCCTGAGTTAGTCCGTGGATAGGTGACCACCCATTATGTATCGAGTTTCTTCCGTGCCTCGGAAAGCACGTTTAGCCGTTGATCTCGGCTGTCATTTGTTGAATTTTAACTGTTTTTACAAGTGGTCAGTTTCCCGAAAGTCTGACAACCAGTCTTACCAAGGAGTATCGTATTACTTAGTACTAACAGGGTTATGGAGGTCAGATAGGCAGTCGCTCCATGTAAAATACTGGTATTTAGCTGCGTCCGGTTAGACTCGAAGCTAACCCCAAGGTAGAAAAAGCAGGCAGAGGAAGATAGAGCTTATACAGGGTGTAAACAGACTCTTCACGAAGCCGTCAACCAAGTATTCTGTACATCAAACTAAGTAACTTTACGCAAAAATAATTGCTGGTAAACGACTTTTTTTTTTTGGGGTGAAAAATTACGGTGGGACTAAAATATTGATGGATGGATTGAATAGTACGGGGGTCGTGAAGGTGTCTTCAGTAACAAAAAATACATTAAATAATGTATTTAAAAAAAAAAACTTGTGAAAAAGTTGGAACTTTGAACCCCAATCTCTCCGTAACTAGAAGGTTCCCAGGTATGGTCTAGAACAAAAAAAATGATCGCAATGACGAGGAGAAAAAGTACCTTTCGGCTTCGTTAAGAGTCTTTTTACACCATTTATAAAATCTTGCTTTATTAGCGATGAAACATAAGATTAGATATCGTTCCTGTATTATTAAACGACAGAAGGTGTAAACAGGTACACAACTTAATTTACCCCTATAAGCTATCGTATTAAAAAAACGCCATTGAAATGATTGTTGAATATACGATTTCTTATTGAATCGTTCTGTGAATCAATCTACTTTTTATCAAAGCAAGTACCAGACACGTAATTGGATCTTGATAAAAAAGCAATATCTACCTACCTTATACCTTATTTGTACCTTATAGGTACAAAGGTGTCCGTGGTACCGTATGTCAGGCTTCCATGAAATGTACGTAAGGTACGTAGGAAAGCTCGCTTTTCAGCTAATTCAAGTTTTCTCCTTTATTGAAGTTCCTTTGAAAGATTTATTTGCAATGTGGATTTGACACACAAAAAAAACCAACTGTTTTAAAAGATACAACGTTGAAAAAGAGTAATAAAAATTAGGGACGGTAACATACACGCTAGTAGTTAAATAATAACAGCCACTCGGCTCGATATTCAGGTTAAGTCACGCTTGCCTAGGTTGGTCTGTGGATGGGTTTCCACCCATTATATACCGAGTTTCCTCCATGTCTCGGAAAGCATGTTAAGCCATTGGACCTGGCTGGCTCATTTGTTGATCTTTGACAGTCGTTACAGGTAGTCAGTGGCCCAAAACTCTGACAACCATGTCTTACCAAGAGTATCTATCGTACAACCTAGCACTAACTGGGTTGTGGAGGGCAGATAGGCTATCGTTCCATGTAAAATGGTGGTATTCAGCTGCATCAGTTTAGACTGGAAGTCGACCCCAATATAGTTAGGAAAAGGCTAGGATAGCCTTTTTTTTCGGATGGGAAATCATCAAATGACTTCTTTCGCTCTGGGCAGAGCAGAAGGGAGTGTCAGACTTGTACTGACTAAAACCCATCCATGTTCCTTCCTTGCCCTTTGTGTTCCAGGGCCGCGGTATCTCTTTCGAACAGTCCTGCAGCCCTGGCAGAGGCTAGGATAGCCTTTTGTTTGAACACAAGGCCAACGATAGGACAAAACTTTAGGACGAACAAAGAATAAATGAATAAAACAAAATGAATAATTAATGAATTTGATGAGTAAATGTGTTTCATATTAGATCCAGCTTCGAGACGGTGCGACATTTAGAGAAGGCTCGAGACCCCGCGTAAGCGCAAGCCTATACGAAAATATGAGTCTAGCAGTAGCGAAGATTTCATAGAGCTCGATTCCTACCGGCTTCCCTTTGAAAAATGGCACAGTCAGTATTCTATAGACAAATAATATAATCACATTAAAGATATATTCCGGTTTACCTCTTACAAAAATTGACCCTACGCTACTGTTAGATAGATACCTAGTCTTTGGCCATGACGTAACGAAACTATTTAAAACTCATAATATACAGTGGGCGAACTGGATTGCCAAATCTTGAATAACTAATGTCCTTTGCGAAAACAACCTTCACTTTGACCATATAAAACAGATCCGTGTAGGCTCAGCGATTTCGGCAAAGATGACACAAACATAAATAAACATTAGCTGTGCTCCGTGGTTTCACCCGCCGTTTTTGACTTTTTGCTTGGTTCCGAAGCGTAGTAGCGTTATGTTAAATAAGCCCATACCTTCCTCATGAATAGGGCTATCAATCGCAAGAATATAACATCACGCCTGTAATCCCCGAAGGGATAGGCAGAGGTGTAGTCATTAGTACACCCGCATTTAGCCATTAAGTCCCATTTACCTAATAGGGGGCTAGCCTATTGCCATCGACAGGGCACAAATCCAGACTCCGTGGCTGCTACTGAGAAATTCCTGATGGAAAAAACCCAATTACACTTTGCCCGGCCTGAGAATCGAACCCAGGACCTCATGGTCAGCAGTCGCGCTTGCGACTACAAATCCAACGAGACAGAAAAATATTGTATCAAATCCGACTGGTTCCACAGATTAACGTGTTCAAACAAACAAACTCTTCAGATTTATTATATTAGTATAGATAAAGATAAATACATATGTCAAAACCATGACCCTTTTTATTCATAGTCGGTCAAAAACACATTTGGAATCTGACTGACCTACTGCTGGTAATAGAAATAAAGATAAAACTATAGATTATGGAATTGTTTGCGTCAGAACATTTGAAACCATGGTATAAGGGCTTGGACAGATATGGCGATTTATTAGCCGATGTATTTTGTTGGCCGTCGAATGTACGTGAGAATTGGAACAATCGTTTCCGTTTTAATGAACTGAATTAGTTTCAAATCGATTGGCGATAACAATATAACAGAGATTTTTTTTAAATATAGAGTTACCTTATTTGAATTGCAATATAAATTAATTTTCATTAGAACGGAATTTAAACTTTAACGATAACATGGATCAGAACCATTCCAAATAAAAAGGTACCTCAGCACTTAGACATTCGTATTAATGACACCTTAACTTTTAAATAGCAATGACACACAGAACTGCATAATTCGATTTTGTCACATTTTACAAGAAACGACAAGTTAATTAGGTTACCAAATGACACCCTGTGTTAAAAATCAACCACCTTTAAAAGAAAACTATGGATCTTTGGTTTCTAAAATAAAATTGATTATTTCAATTGATTCATTCATTCATAAACTCTCTCTCTCAAACGTAACATTGATCGTCGAATAAATTATCCCCGTCTCAAAAAAATTCATTCATAAAAACGCGGTGCCATAACGCCAAGCCCAAACCGCGCTTTATCTTCAATAATGGAATGACACTAAAGTGGATAATGCACTGCTGGGTGGATCACTTTACAAATTCGCTTGTTGAGTGGACACACAGATTCCCGATAGTGCTTACTGTGGCTGAGTGCTTGTATATATCGGTGACTATGTTGACGCTCGCTTTTTGTTTTTTGTTGAGACAAAGTGTGAGAAGAGGATCAGATTGTCAGCTGTTTTTTGGCGAGATAACTTTACTTAGCGTATCGATGGCAAAAAGTTCAAATGTTATGTTTAGCCCAAAACTCTGCCACGCGAACCCCGTTCATAGATGCAGTAAGCAGATCACCAGGGGTGCAGGTGATAGGACATGCGGTGCAAGGTGGAAGATGGGCCATTGTCTTTGCTCCAGCCTACTTGGGTTCGTGCCCAGGTGGAAGGTTTTCTGATGGGTCGTTGAAATTATCAGGGGGTTTAAACCGCTCCCGCCGGAGATTGCACCTTGCTGTGGAGGCGTTAAATTTGGCTGAACTAGCTGGATACATACATACATACATACATAAACTCACGCCTTTTTGCCATAGGGGTAGGAAGAAACCACCTGTTACGGTCCTGACAAGGTATGCTCAGCAGTCGCGTTTGCGACCACTAGACCAACGAGGCAGTCCAGCGAGCACCGAGCAAGCAGCGAGAATAAGTAAAAACTTATTCTATTAAAATAAAATCCTTTAAAATAAAGATAAACCCGCAAATCATACTAGTTTAACCCCAAAAACCTAGACACCTATAACACTACATTTATGTACAGCAAAAATAAAACTACAACTGCCATTAAACCTTTAACAAAACTATAACAACATAAAAACAGAACATCATGTCGCCTAAACGTCTTATAAAAGCATTATAACCCACATTATATTCTTCCAGACATTTTCATGGCCCATAACGATTGTCCCAATCTTGTACGAAGTAAAATTTCAGCACATTTTAGCCTACCACCATTTTACAGGCTGTTTTCAGGAACACATTAAGTTAATGTCCTGGAAAGACAATATATACACATGTCCCAGCAAAATGGTAGGCAGCGAAAACATGACGTCAGACATTCTATCTAAGCAAGCTGTTAAAATAAATCGAGGGAGAAATTTTTGTGTGTGGGTGGGTATGTTTTGGTCGGTTGGGAGATAAATAGTTATCATTTTAGTTATTTCCTGATGCGAGATAAAGACATCGTCTCATACAAATGTAGGACAGATTGAAATCCATGCTTGCTTACTGCATGTTCAACAATATACGATTGAAACTCGATTCTCTTACTGATTTTTTTTAACCGTTCATGTTCAAAGACTTTTATAGCATGATAAAGGAGTTACTGCTTACTCTCTAGGTTTTGATCGAAACCTTTAATTTGATGATCACTGTGAACTCAAGTAATGATCTGCTATACAGGTGTTTCTAGTGCAGACACCAATCGCTCACTTATGTGCTATAGTGACGTCATTAAAAAAATATTTCTCATGCCCTGACCCAAAATACATAGGGTATTCCACGGTTCTTGATAGTCTGTAGTCGTAGTTTCTTGATTTGACCCGCTTTAGAAAATCTATGTTTATTTTTACACGGCTTTTTACTTTTTTATGACTTTACTATGCATTTGAACCACAGAGGTAATATTATTAGAATTAGAATACATTATTAGAATTGGAATACAAAATAGTACTACCCTATTCTTCTATGTTTCCCTGTTAAATTTTACCAAAATCAGAACCAACGGTAAAGAACAGTGTCGCCTTGAAGACAAAACAAACAAACATCCACTTTTACATACATTTTTAAGGATACATTTGGCATATCCTGCCTGCTGAGTAAGAATACACCATTTCCAAAGAAAATAACTAATGGAGAATCCATTAGAAGTATGGGAAGTTGCATCCGCTTTAACACTGATAACATCAAGCTGTGACATTAGTTACAGCTTGGCCACAAGCTACGCGATCAAACGACACGCGTCTTGCGACAGTGGGTGCGTAGAAAACAAATGAAAGACACTGGTTAGAGCATGCAACGAGTAACCGCATCCGGACGGTATAAATCACCATCTGCCTAGCCTTTTCCTAACTATACAAGGTGAGGTGAGTAGGGTGTAAAACGGACGAGCTCACGAAGCTGCCGTCAACCAAGCATTCTATAAAGGGTTTAAAAAGACTTAACGAAGCCGAAAGCCGAAAGGTACTTGTTCTCTCCGTCATTGCGATCATTTTTTGTTCTAGACCATACCTAAGAACCTTCTTCGTTACGGAGATATTGGGGTTCAAAGTTCTAATTTTTTCACAAGTTTTTTTTAAGTACATGTTTCTGATGTATTTTTTTTTACTTAAGACACCTTCACGACCCGCATACTATTCAATCCATCCATCAGCACAATGTTTTGAAAGCGTTACATTGAGTCAGACCGTATAGCGTGACCTTTCACCCCAAAAAAAAAACATTTCCCAGCAATATTTTCTGCGTAAAGTTACTTAGATTGATGTACAGTCGCCAGCACATCAAGCTACCACACTGTGACCTTGAGCGCCTTATAAGCAACAACAGCGAGAATCGTGCGAAAGAGATAAATATCTTTTTGACTGTTCTTGCTTGTAATGTTTCGTGCTGCAGTGCGTGCGTTAGGCTGTGTGCGTATGCGCGTCGTTGTGTAGAATAAGATACTTGCTATGCCAAAATACTAGTTTGGCGGATCGCATACTTGAATGGAATCGAAGTAGGTAATGGCTGGCATGGTAGTAAAAATAAGTTGGCGGTTACGGTACGCCCGGCGCTTGTGAAATATCTATGTAATATTAGAAAAGGGATTTTTCCTGAGTAAAAAATATGATTACCTACCTATATTTTGTCTGTCACTTAGATTATCGAAAAATATTGGATACGTATTTTGTGTTTTATCAAATCAATAAAAACTTATGAAGATATTAAATGCATCAAAGATCACGAGTGGGGTTGTGATGTCACTTTCCGGTAAAAAGTGTTCCGAAATGTGACGTCACACGAGTTTTCGACACACTGTAGCGTCTTCATTTCTTTTTTATGACTGACGGACTAATAAGATTTTTTTGGTCAATATTAACGCTTTGCAATTTTGACGGATTGCGATTTTCATGAATTTGACTGATTACGAGTTTGACCATACGCGACGAAACGTATTCATAGGTAAAATAATGAAAAAAAATGGGTTTCTTTTCGTGTTTGCGTTTAATTAAATCAATTTATTTTTACTTTTATGATAATAATAATATTATATTAGTGGTTTCTTTTACAAGAGCCCTGACTATCGCTAGCTCGGACCCAGTTCCCGATACCGATGGGATTAAATGTTTTTCATATAATTTATTAATTATATTCACTAGCTGATACTCGGGAACTTCGTACGCGTGAAATTATTATAAAATATACCACCTACTTACTACTATTTGAAGCTGATTTTGTTGAGCTACGGGATATTATTTGACGTATCTTACATGATTTCTGTAATAGATAATGCCTGTGGTGTTAGGAAGGTGTATTGGACGGTATTAAAAAAAATACTGTGGCGGCTTAGGCTAATGATAACTGAAGTAGGTATGTAACATTGTAATCACCTTAACATTGTATTAACAGACTGTAGCAGGAACGTTGATTATTTGTCAATATAATATAATATTCTAAATTACCCATGAACATGCAGCTCATTACTTGCGTGAAAGGAATAGGATAGGCACTACAAATAATTGGTTGGATTGGTCGTTTTAATTTTAGTCGCAACTAGCATAATTCCCAGATTCTACATTTTAAAATAACTATACCTATACCTTCGTTCTCTAAAGATTTATTTTGCTTTAGGGCAGAAAAAAAATACATTTCGTAATCTGAAATCAAAAATGAACTTTATTTTAATGGGAAAAGGTTGATTTGGCGTGGCATAGAGAGGGCATCATGCCATGACAGCGTCCTGTTTTTGATGTAAAATATAGGCGGCCTGTATCACAGAAGTGGTTCGTGGATGATTGTTTCATCCACGAACCACTTCTAAGAAAGTTCAACTACCTTTAGAATTGTTTTATAGGTGCCTAAGAACCACTCTCTCTAACTCTCTCGGTTATGTGACGCAGACGAAGTTGCGCAGCAGGGTAGTATCAAAATAAAATGCGACATAACAATCTTTAACCTTTTATTTTTAAACATTAATATTACTATAATACAATAATGAGAAACAAAAATACTCTAAATTAAAATATAAAACTAAACCATACAAACAACAAATAGGTATAAAACTATAAACTATACAAACAACAGAAAATATAAAACTAAACTGACCATACATTAAAAACAACTGGATCATATTTATATTTTAAAGCCGTAACTTAAAGTGTCACCAACAATAGCAAAGAAAACATTATCAAGAATGTAACAATGGTGCGAAAAGAAGTTAATATTTTTTTTATTACCGCTTTAGCATTATTGGAAGAATTATCCATACTAATATTATAAATGCGAAAGTTACTTTGTCTGTCTGTTACGCCTCTTCATCTACAAAAATGACTATATTGTTTGCCCAGTCAAAATTATAATATTCCAGGCAAAAATTTACTCTTGCCTCCTTATGCGCCTGGTTCATTAATATTTTCTTGGCAGGGCGGCAGCATTTTTTCCGGCGTCCTTTAGGCGCCTTGTAACGGTGTCCATTGAAATCTAAAACAAAGAAAATTTTGTCAATTTCAATACTTACCGATTCTTAATTATGACCAATTGTACGGGTCAATTTAACTATAGGGTGACTGGTAATAGTGACCGATACTTAAACACGTGATTCATGATACTAACAAACAACTTTCTATATATTTTTTTTTTATACTTATTCGCTTTTATCACACACATTACGGAGCGGGCTAGCTAGCCGCGCGGGTGCTCTGCCTAACAGCTGATAGGTCACAGGCTCGTGCGCGCGAATTTCATAAGGCTGTTGTGTTATTGTAATAAAAGTGAAAGCAAATGTTTCTTCGGGAAAGTTGTTTGTTATCATGAGCAATCACGTGTATAAGTATTGGTCACTAATTACCAGTCATACTATATATGAGTATGGGACAGTTTCAAATTATTCCTTTAAATATAAACATATACATAAATAGACAATCCGTCGAATTGAGAACTTCCACCTTTGTTGAGATAGGTGCTAAAGAACTGAAGCTTTATCTAATAGTAATGTCATTCACTGAGTCCAATACGTTTTGCTGCTGTAGCTTGCGCAATTATTAGGTATTGCTAGAACGTCCAGGCCACGCGGTGCGCGTAAAACTATGACTATAAAAAATATATACATGGACTCACATTGTATGCAGTTGAGAACACTCTTGTGCTTAAAAACGGATCAGCAGAGTGTGCAGAGACGATAGCCAACGTCTGCTGCCGTCGTGGCTCTCGCGTAAAGTTGGCGATGTTGCGCTTTGATGGTTCCGCTTAGCCAAAAGTAAACTGTTTTTTTTTTCCTGGAACGAAACAAGTAGCTATTGTTTATTTGCACATTATTACTCAATAGGCTACTTATATGCTTTCCTACAAAAATGCTAGCTTATTATTATTTACACACAAACAGCACTAAAAAAGCCTTATCCCCGCAATGTTTCAACAGACAAAAAGAAGTGCCTGATTGCGTAGGTATTTACTTTAAAATCCAACCGGGTGCCGACTTTAAAAAAATAACAATAGCGCTTGCAACAGCGCGCAGTGTTAAAAACTTACTATACCGGGAACTCATTAGCAAAGAACACAAGAAAATAGGTAGGTAAAGACATTTATGGGTGTTTCTCGTATTTCGTGCACATTCAATAATATTTATTTTCATAAGTTTAAATTACCTACTTACAACATTTATGAATTAAAATTTTATTATATTAAGTACTGAGTTATTGTTTTTTTGTTATTTTAGGTGTAAAAGCTGTATTTTGAATGTAGTTTCTTATTATGGTTACTGTGTTTAATTTCAGCATGGATATTTTTTTATAAAAAGCAAATGTTTGGGACATTACTAAATAGACACCGAAGGAAATGACAATTAGTTAAGTTTTCATATAATTTAACTAGCGACCCGCCCCAGCTTCGCACGGATGCAATGTAGATACTAATGTGGGGCAGTGTGGAGTGATTTATATAGGTATATATAATCCTTCCTCTTGAGTTATCTATAGCTGAAAACAGCATTAATAAATCCGTTGCGTAGATAAAAAGATCTAAGCGTACAGACAGCGGGGGCGACTTCATTAATATTTCTATAATAAAGGAGAGTTTATAAAAATATTACATAAGAACTTTGCCCCACAAAACCGTTTTCTCGGTTTATCTGTGGGAACGGAATAATAAGTATTAAAAATAAGGTTTACCAGTGCTGACACTTAATTTCCACTTTTTTGACTTATAAAGTAGGTAATAAATAAACAATAATATCTAATCTATGTATGGACAGTAAATAAAGGAAATTTGTTTTATACTATACAATAAAGAAAATAATTGTATTATTTTGACTTATAATGTTCCATGCATGTAAGCACAACTTGATTTGGTTTGGCTTTCTTTATGGGAATATAAATATTTAATGAACTATTCAAGGTTTTTGATCTGGACGAGTAATATGCACGAAAAATGAGAAACACCCTTATTCGTAAGATACGGTAGGCACAAAGTTGTTTAAATATTATGGTTTAGGGCCATCCGCCGATAGAAGCAGTATACGAAAATTAAATTAAATTGGTAACAGTTTTCCAAATAATGTAACACTTTAATGTAATTATCTCACAAATAACATTAGCTCGTATCTATTTTGAAAGTTCTATAGAAAAACACCATTGACACATTTTTTCAATATTAGCTTTTGCTTATTTTAACTTAAAAATTATAACTACAAAAAATATTACTCACCGTAATGCCCGTCTGTCGACAAATATCTATTATACGGCATCCACTCAATCGGAGCGCTATAATGCGCCCCCTTTCAATTCTCGTTAACTGAGGCGCCATAATTAATCATTTAAAAAATATAAAAAGTTCGCCACACACTTCCACTAAGTAGCTACAAGCCGAACCAACTTGCTCCGCGAATTTTTAATGACTAGCGTAAGGGACTAAGGGATGAATAAACGTGGGGCCGGTTGCGTAGGAGCAAGGAGGTGTGGCCTATTCCCCGTGAGGCATGAATTATTGGCTGCTAATTGTTAGTGTGCGCAACCATTGGGCAATTTTGGAAACGTTGAAAAATCCACCAATCACGCCAAGGATACTTTCTTTCTAACACAGCAGTAGCTGTTGTAGTTATAGATATGTATAGGGTTTACCTTGATGTGCTGGCGTCTGTACATAATACTTGGTTGATATATCGAACTAACTAACTCTACGCAAAAATCATTGTTGGGAAACCACTTTTTTTTTGTAGTCTATTTACACCCTTTATAATGCAGCTGAATACCAGTAGTTTATATGATGCGACTGCCTATCTAGCCTCTACAACCCAGTAACTGGGAATTACGAATACCAACTGGAAAGAGTGGTTGTTAGATTTTAAGGCCTCTGACTACCTGTCAAAGATCTACAAATGACAGCCGGTATCAACGGCTTAATGTGCTTTCCGAGGCACTTAGGGTACTCGGAACTATGTAATGGATGGCCATTCAATCATATACCAATCTCGGCAAGAGTTGCGACAGTTTTACTCCAAGGAAAAGAAGAAACAAATGACAGACGCGCGTTTCGCTTGAAGCAAGTGGTATCGCCAGAGGTTGCGGACGTTGCAATACGGGGACATATTCTACGTAAAAGTAGCATATTATTTTGATTATATTGCATATTGTCTTGGCACGGTGTCAAATTTCTTAAACTTATGGTTTTACGTTACGTAAAAAGGCTCTATAACAGTTTCGTTACCGATACAGATTGCTGACAATGGTTGACAAACTTTCGGGCTTCTTTATAATGTCGATCACGTATCCCTCAACGGCTGTTCAAAATTGTGAACGATAAAACTTCGTACTTAGAATGGTGTTGGCATAGCCTTTGGATTGTCCCACTGCTGGGCAAAGAGAAGGCCTTCTTTCGTCTTCCAAACCTCTCCATCCTGTACAATATCTAGCCATGTTCGCCCGCAAGCGAGATCAAATCGTCACACCACCTTCGCCGCGATTTTCTCCGACAAGTGTCCAGTGAGTGAACCCTATACTCCAATATAATTTATACTTAGAGGTAGTGGGGCATAATCCAACACGGTTCAATTGCTTGTGATGGATTTCACATGCCTTCGATTTTCTAGATGGACATGTCGGTTTCGTCACTGATGTTCAATCACCATTTCGAAAGCAGTGTGGGAAAAAGACGGAGCTATACGGGACGTCTAGCGCTATCTCTTTTCCACTCTGGAATAAGATTAAAACAATACTGCTATAAGACGTCATGGTAGACCACCAGAGGTTCAGAAGTAAATAACCCCAAGTATAAAGTTCCTACATGAGTTAGAACCTGCGACCTATACATACGTACGTCATTCTGGGCCAAGCACACTCACTAAATTATGCAATTATGTCATAACGGAACAGCCCCGTAACAGAACCTTATCATGGACATAATGTCAAACATATCCTCAAACTACATATCAAGAGGTAATGCCTTGTTATCAGTAACCGTTTCCTTATCATTTTGTCTTGTTACAACGAGTTTAACGAGTCTTTAAGTGCCGTACATTTTGCTTCGGAAATGCAAAACGTTTCGATAAACATGTGAAGTCGGATATTGGTTTACGAAAAGAGTATTATTGTGGTATCTTTGGTTGTATTTAAAGTTTTATGGGAATGATTGTGGGAAATTTATTTTGAGTTCAGGTGGTGCAATGTTGGAAATAGATCAACATCTTTCTGCCCTTGACCCATTCTGCTTGGGGTTGGCACAACACGTTGTTTTCTCCCATTTCCCGGTTTACTTTTTTTTGGGATGAGAAATCTTCAAATGACTCCTCCCGCTCTGGGCGGAGCAGAAGGGAGTGTCACACTTGTATTGACTAAAACCCATCCATGTTCCTTCCTTGCCCTTTGTGTTCCAGGGCCGCCGCGGTAACTCTTTCGAACAGTCCCGCAGCCCTGGCAGGCATCGGCCCTAGCGGGCCCCTCACAATTAAAAGGTCAATTGAAATAGGGAAGTAAGGCTGTTCCAGGTGTGGTTTCAGGTAAAAACTGTTTCTAAAAATGTATATTTCAAAATAACATGACCTCATTGGTAGGATTGGGCCTTAGCTATGTTCACGCAATCTACAATGAGCGTTGACAAGTCTTCCCCATTTTATTCAAAAAACTTATTTAGATCTACTTACCTATTTACGTACATACCACGTTTAATATAGAGCTTGATATGAGACAAACATTAATAAAATACAATCAGTCAATTGTTTTTTTCATTATGCCTGCATATCATTTTATTTCATACAAAATCATAATCTCACAAAGCGAATAAAAATAACAGACAAAAGGAACAAACAAAAATCATAAAACGAAATTAAAAACACATCGTTCTAAAATCAAACTTCAAAAACCCGCCAAAAATATTTCACATTGTCTATGTAGGTCAACTTTAATAAAAGGCAAAGGCGTTTGAACATACTTCTTAGATCTTTTTGCAGTGCATCGGAGAATGAGGTTATAATAAAATTGTCCGATGTCCGGGGAAATCTGCAACTTAATTGCTGGCCCGGGGCATTCAGTGCATTCCGGGGTTTATATCAGGTTTATTAAAAAATGGAAAGATTAACTTAAATGATTTTTAGTTTGTGGAGCTAGCAGAGAGTACTTTATGACTTTTTTTTTCTATACTTTGGTACAGCCCTTGCCATTAAAAATATGGGAGATGAAATCCCTTTGAATGGAAGGAATCCTAGTAATTTTTATGCATTTTTCCGTAGAATGCAAGATTATAAAGTATTTCTCGGAAACCTTGATAGAATAGAGTAATATGTACTGCTCTTTTCTAGGTATTATATCGTGCAGATTAATTGATGACTAAAAACTTTAACTTGATTTATTCCTGTAATTCAATTACAGAATATTATAACTTATCAACGTCAATTTAAATACATACAAATATAGACCTCATTCACGTTGCTGTCGCACTGAATTTAGTAAAAATAACTACTGACTTTGGAGTCTGAATTCTGGAACATTTAATAAAATAATACGTGTTACATTAAATAACAAATAAATAAATAATCAGCCTACAACGTTCCCACTCCTGGTACATACTCCTCCTCTCTATAAGAGGGAGTCATCATCCTCATTTAATAACAGTGAGATGTAAAAAACTTTTAATCCTTTAACTTTAAAAGCGTAACCAAAAACGTCTTCTCCAATAACAGAAAACTAAAAAACCAATGGCCGCTTCAAGACTCAACAAAAAACAAAACGAATCCGTTTACATCAAAGCCATCCGTAACTTAATCAAATCATTAAAACTTGAACCATAAAAATACATTGGGAGAAATTCCGGGGCGACCATTATTTTGAGTAAATAATTAACAAAACTTCTTAATTTGCATTCAATAAAAAACAGAAGTTTGGAAACTTAAACAATAAGGGTAAACTAGACGGTGGCAGAAAATGAATGATTGGGGCACTTTGTTGACACAAATACGGGTTTTAATGAGATCGAGCCAAAAAATGGCGAAGAAAGTTTTGAGGGTGAATTTGGGTGGTAATAAGAATAGGGGAAGGCTAAATAAACGATGCACATTGTGAAAGATGATATGGCTAGAAAGGAGGTGACTGCTGGTGGTGGTACTGAGATGTAAGGAGAAGGAAGGCAGAAGGTGACATGCTGCGCCGACCCCAGATAAATTGGGATATGGGCAAGAGAACAACGACTAAGATCAATTCATATTATTTAATGTATTTGCAACTTTAATGCGAAACCACGCAAAGCCTAACATTAAAACGCTACAGCATAACGTACGGCGTTAAAAACGCTAACAATAAAAAAACAGAAAAAAAAACCTGCTTATGAAAAAACACAAAGTACCTCACTTTTTTGGGAATAACCAGATCTCGATTGGAGTAGGCTTCTAATCAATTCATTCGTAGAAACAGGTTCTTTTAAAGTAGTTCGGCCAGCTCTTCCTAAACTAACTTGCCAATGAAGCCTATGAATGAGCCAGTGACTATTTCTCCCGAGAGACAAATATTTCCGTTTACCATTATCAGCCTGAAGCGTTCCCACTTCTTTGACAGAAGTCTCCTCTTTGTACGTGGGAAGGAGTAATCCACCACACGCACCCAGTCCGTCTTGGTAGATGACACATATCTGAAAATGTTTGGTTCTAATGCATTTCAGTTCCCTCATGATGTCCTTTTCGAGTTTGGTGAATGCAAAATCTTTACACACACACCTTAAATTCTAAACAAACAAAGAATTATGCATGTTCTTGCGAGAAAACATCTCATAAACTCGTCGGTAAACAATACCGTAAGAATACCCCATTCAGCATGCAAATCGTACGTCTGCACCAACTGCATGCATCTTACAAATCCGATTGTCATCGCTCTAGACACGAACCTATTCCGTTCGTGTCTAGAGCGATGCGCGATTTGCCAATTAGCATTTGCATTCTGCATATTAGAGTAATGTTATACATGTTAGGGATTTCCTCTGAATTACATACCAGTTTGAGTTAAAATAATTTAAAAAGGCATTACGAGAAGCATGACTGCCTCGTTGGTCGGAAGCGCGATTGCTGAGCATGAGCAAAGTGTTATTGGGTTTTTCCATCAGGAATTTCTTAGTATCAGCCTCGGGTTCCGGATTTGAGCCCAGTTGAAGGCTATAGGCTCGCCCCCTATTATGTACATGGGACTTAAACGTAATGTGTGTGTACTATCAGGTGCGTAGTACTTGCAATCGGCGTGCGTGTATGACCAGATGTATGAACGTGGACGAGTATGTAAGGATCTTAGCAGGTATCCTTCTGTGGTTTCTACCTACCTCCATGGGAAAAGGGCGCGAGTTTATGTATGTATGTATTAGGTACACCTCTACCTAAACCTTCGGGGATTACAGGCGTGATGTTATGTTATGTGAGAGGCACAAAAAATATACGTCCCGCATAACCTCTATATAGAAATTATGTACCAGTAGAAATTACGTTTTTCCTACTCCCCGGCTATTTTTTCTGATTAATTTCATTGCAGGATCCAAGACAGTTAAATTGTTTCTCTGGAAATTCGTCGAGCTTCTTTGTCTCGGTGCTTTTCTGATGGTTGCAATGGTTTGGGAATAGTCTGACGGGCTAATACCATGCACAATTTAGCCCCTTTACTTTGCAGGGTGGTAATTTTAACACCACGGCATTAGCTGTTCTATCAACCTGCACGGGGCTCGCGTCGACATTTACGGTGAATTTCGTATCACAGAGACGAGATCCGAGTCCTCTCTTGCTTGCTCTGTTGCTCATTCCTGTGCCCTGATAGATCTCAGGAGTATGCTTAGCTTTAAGTCTTTTACATATACAGTGTTGCACACAAATAAATGAATATGAATGTAAACATTTTAAGATAGAACATAAATACGACTGTAGCCTCTTTCTTAAGCGATTCTGTTATTCTTCAAGTTGACACAAGAGAATAAAAACTTCTCCTGATTACAGTTTTATCATATCAATGGCTGAATTGTCCCAAATTGCGAAAGTGAAAAAAGGCTGCCGCTTATTTATTTGCTCCAAAAACTTTGAACGAATTGATTAAAACTTGAAAGGCTGTTTATAAAGTCAGGCCGGCCATTTTTCTAAATCGTTTTAGCCATAAATTATATTGTGTACCATTATTATAGCTTAAAGGCTTGCTTGATTCATGGGAAGAGGTTTGGTGCTTTTTAGGGTTCCGTAGCCAAAGGATGCCTACGGGATACGATTACTAAGGCTTCGCTGTCTGTCCGTCTGTCACAGGGTTCTCTCTGTTGAATCGCAATAGGTAGATACTTGAAATTTACAGAGTGCGTAGCTATAACAATTTATAAAAATAATAAAGTATACAGTTGAAGAGAAACGGTGTTTTCTCCGGTGTTTTCTTTTTTGCTCGATCTTAATAAAATATTGAACATTGGTATAACCTTTTTTTTTCGGATAGGAAATCATCCAATGACTTCTCTCGCTCTGGGCAGAGCGGAAGGGAGTGTCAGACTTGTACTGACTAAAATCTATCCAATATCCTTCCTTGCCCTTTGTGTTCCAGGGCCGCGGTATGTCTTTCGAACAGTCCCGCAGCCCTGGCGTGGTATGGAACCCGTCGTGTGCGAGTTCGACTCGCATTTGGGCGGTTTTGGGACGGTGACATTAGCATTATAAGATTCGATAATAATAATGTACTTGGGTCGAAAATAGCTGTAATACGTAAGTTATTCTGAAAGTAAATGTTTTGGAACAAATATCCAAACTAGGTATAGTTGAAAGAAATATTGCGGAATAGTGAGCAAGAACAAGCAAATGGCTAGGTCTTTAAACGGTTTTTACATAACATCACACCTGTAATCAGAAAAGGTTTAGGCAGAGGTGTACCTAATAGTACACCCAAATTTCACGAGTTACGTTTAAGTCTCATGTAATAGGGGACGAGCCTAATGCCATTGACCGGGCACAAATCCAGGCTCAGTGACTGGTACTGAGAAACTCCCGATGCAGAAACCCAATAACGCTTTGCCCGACCTGGGAATCGAACCCCGGACCTAATGCTCAGTCGTGCTTGCGACCACTAGACCAACGAGGCAATCAGATTTAGGAAATTATGCATCACTTTTAAAAACATAGTGAATTTTACCATGGTTATGATAAGGTTGATCGTGGGCAACTCTATCTATTCCAAATTGGCCTTTATTCTCGTTAAAATAAAGTGGATATTATTTGGCTTCCACTGTTATAGGTCAAATAAACCTTAAGGACTGTAGTTTCTTAACAAACTAGCTTTTGATCGCGGCTTTGCTCCCATTATGTACGAAAATTAACCGTTTCTAACGTAGCCTATATATAACACTCAGGAATAATGTAGCTTCCCGTTGGTGAAAGAATTTTCGGAATCGGTCCAGCAGTTCCGAAAATTACCCTCTACATACAAACTTACAAACAAGTTTTACCTCTTTATAATATTAGTTAGAAGTTAGATTAGATTAGATTAGATAGTTAGAAGATAGTTAGACAAGGTATCTACAGAAGACAGTCAGAACACGATCCATATTGGCTATTGAAGAAATCCGAAACGTCTCATCATTGTGATACCTGAAATGAGAACCGTGGTTTTCTACTACAAAAAACACCTTCACATACATACTGACATCGACTCCATCTCCGAAACAACTGCTCCATTCTCTCCCAAATTGTCAGTCAATAAACTAGAAACGTGTCACAAAATCCAGAGGTTCTGATCAAAGTTATTGAACACTGATTTTTTCTCGTGTCTTTGCTCGCGTTATGGTCGGAAATTCGGAATATATTTTATAGAAACATTTTAAATCAAGGCTGTTAAATTTTTAGAAGGTGGGCTAAAATTTTGATTCTGTTTCAACCGACGGGCCATTTATTACATTAAAAAAAAATCAAAATTCATTTATTTCATCAGCAAAATATGTTCCACAAACAAAATGAGTGATTGGAGCCTCCCTTTAAGCAAGTAATGCCTGTATTGGGAAAACATAAAACTTGCCTAATTAACAATTCTTAAAGATACGCATAGTTTATAATAATCTTTTATCTTTTTTTCCGAAATAGCTAATACAAGCATTTTTTTGCTTAAAAGGTACTTCCTATCATTATGTTATTTTAATTAACGTATAACTTAAGTTTTTTTTTATAAAACCTCAATTACGTACATACATACTTTCGAGAGGTTTTTGTGAAAACAATTTATTAATATTTGTCGTGTATTTGTCAATTTTTGCATAAAAGCGCCAAAAAACTAAGAGCTTTCGAAGTGAGCTCGAAATTTATAGCACCCCAGTAAGAATTTTTTTTTTTTGACCAGTTCCTCTTCAGGACGGCAGCCTAAATAAGCTTGTATCAAGTAAATACATCCAAAGTTTGACTGATAGAAATAATGCATAATCAGCTTATAATGATCCCACTGCCACTGATTCCACACGGCCTCCTCTCTTTGAGAGGGAATGGGCTATAATCCACCATGCAGGCCCAGTCCAGGTTGGTAGCTTGGTATATATCACACGTATTCGAATTTTTGGTTCTAGGACATGCCGGTTTCCTCACGATGTTTTTCTTCACCATTTTGAGAACAATGGCGATGAAATAACATAAAGTAATGCGCCTGACTGCGTTCGAACCCGCGACTTACTGTTCGTAACTCGGGGCCGCCACCACTGAGCCACCGCTGCTCTTTGAAATAATGGGACAGGTGTAACGGAATACTTCCCTAGTGATCTTGAACCTCAACCTTGTCCTTGGCAAAGCTTCTACGACAAGTCTTGCGGTCTAGTTACTGCCAATTACACCTACCTGTTCGGTTACATCTTTATTGCAGTACAGCATTGTAAAAACTGTTGAAATGGGGTTAGGGACGTTTTCTGTAGGATTTGTTTTAACCACAATTGAATTTCAGGGATTCTTCTTATCTATCTATACTAATATTATAAAAAGGTAAAGATTAAAGGTTAAGATTTGTATTTTTGTATGTAACGAATAAACTTTAAAAATACTGGACTGATTTGAAAAATTCTTTCAGCATTGGATAGCTACATTATCAGCGAGTAAAGGCGAGTAGATTTTGTCTCCGTACTCCCACGGGAACGGGAACTACGCGGGTGACACCGCGTGACGTTCGCTAGTACTAGTAGACTATAAAATGTTTCATAAAAAGTTATTACGAATGACGGAACTATGAAATAAAAACAAGCTTTCAGTAAAAGAACATTAATTAAAACACGTTTTTAAATTCAGGTGTGACGTCATCTTTGATTCGTATTCTTCTCAGCAAACCTTTTAATTAATACGTGCGTAAAAAATAACTAATCCGCCATCTTTGGGAGCCCGCTATAATGGATTTAAAATGTTAAATAAAAGCTTGTAAAAACAGTAGAAGTGCCCCTATACTCCCTTGACGGAACATTTGGTGCTTTTTGAACAATAACTAATAAGCTGCAGCCATCTATATATATATACGTATACATTGGCACTAATTTGCGAAGATGCTGCAGAGCATTTTCGCAAATTAGTTGAAAGTTGAATATTTTTTCATCTCTTTGCGTGTATAAAACACTAATTGACGATTTTTAATACTTAAGGTAATAAGAAATCGGTGACTCCGTAAGGTTATTACTTTATATTGGGGCGTGCTCATTTATTGATAATTATAAAGTCATAAAATAAACTCAATTAAAGGTTTATAGCCACTAATAAAACCAGTTCTTAGTTTAATTAAACCTAAAAGATTGCATTCCATAATTTGAATATTTTAAGCACAGACAGTAAAAAGTTTAGTTGTTTACAAAACAGCAGCAGGATAAAAGGATCTTGAAGTTGTGTCAAAATAAAGAAAAAGAAAATAACAATGGTAAATTAACATAATTTTAATAAAATAAAGTCATATCATAACAACACGCCGGTAATCCCCGAAGGGAAAGACAAAGGTGTACTTAGTAGCACTCCCACATTTCGCCAGTTATTTTTTAAGTCCCATGCAATAGGGGGTGAGCCTATTACCATCAACCGGGCACAAATCCAGGCTCCGTAGCTGCTAATGAGTAATTCCTCATGGAAAATCCTAATAACACTTGGCCCGACCCGTAAATCGAACCCAGGACTTCATACTCAGAAGTCGCGCTTGCAACCACTCGAGCAACAAGGTAATCCCTTAAAAACCCTTATAAAGCTATAGCCAACCCTTAACAATTCCGCAACTGGGACACAGACCTCACTGTGAGAGGGTGTGGGCCGTAATCAACCACACGAGCCCAGTACAGGTTGATGGACGTCACATGTCATGGAATTTTTGGTTCTAGGTCATACCGGTTTCCTCACAATGTTTTCTTTCACCGTTTTGAGAGCAACAGTGAAGATATACCTGCACAAAGGATGCCTGTAAGTTGTTGTGTCTAACTTCCCAACCAAGAAAATATGTGTTAGCATAATTTATACAGTCGACTGATATTAATCCGTCACTGTCTTTCCCATTTCATGTATCAAAGCAGAATTCCAATCACTGGAAATTGGTCGTAAAATAAATCATTCAAATATGTCCCAACTCATAACTTTTGCCAAAACATAAACAAGTTGTTACGTAAACTGATGCGTTAACGTTTCTACATATTCGGTTATAGTATTATGGACATTGACCTTTTTAGGCCAGTAATATTCCATTTAGGATCATGCGATGGATATGACTATACGAAAACCAATTTTGCCGACTTTCTCCACATCACATGGTCGTCTTGAATATCTAATTATTTATTTGATTGTGGTCGCTTAGTATGGGCATGGGATGAGGATTGAGGAGGGTATAATAAAAAATAAAAATAATATAATTTAAAAAAAATACTTAACAAAGTAAGTATCCATATCAAATCATTTCATGTCACAAAGTATAAAAGAAAGGAATTAATAATAAACAAGCGAAGTCCCAATGACAATCACAGGGCTTTCTTTGGAGCAGCTAAATCTTCGAGATAGTTATAAACATGTTATTAGGCTTTCAGGGATAGCTTCCGTTTTAAAAAGATTTAAATTTATTTAGGCTTAGTGCTTGAATATGGCTCTGAAGTTGTAAATACGTATAGGTACATTGGCATTTGAATGTACCCCCTATATTTTTGAGCCTTGTTGCAGGAACAACAAATTTGTGTTTGTTCCTCGTATTTATGTTGTGAATATCGCTATATTTTTTATATTAATTAATATTTTTATGTGCGTACAAAAGATTTTCATAAATAAACTGAGAGCGCACAGTAATTATATTAATCTCTTTAAATTTTTCTCTGAGGGAGTATCTGGTACTTAATTTGTAAAATGAACGAATTGCCCTTTTGTTGTAAAACAAATATTGTGTGAATATCGGCGGCATTACCCCACAAAAGAATACCGTACGACAGCACGCTGTGGAAATAACTAAAGTAAACGAAACGGACTGTCTCTAAATCAATTAAATCGAATTTTTCGCGTATGCTGCAGGTCTAAGTTTTTTTATATTTTTTTCTATTTGGGGGCACCACTGAAGGTTGGCATCCAAAGTTATACCTAAGAACACTGTGTTATCTTCCGGTTTCACCTCTTCATCCTTTATTAGGACACTAGTTTCCACTTGTACATGGGGCATCGTAAACTTAATACATTTCGTTTTTTTTCATTTAGGAGTAGATAAAACATTAAAACAATTAACGACTCCCAGGACGCTATTAAAATCGTTCGCAACTAGCTGCTGACGTTTGAGTTTAAACAAAAGAGAAGTGTCGTCTGCAAATAACAGTATGTCATGATTATCCTTTATGAGGTAAGGCAAGTCATTTATATAAATAAGAAACAAAAATGGGCCAAGAATTGAGCCCTGGGGTACCCCCATTCTATATTCATCCGGGAGATCTTTTCCCGTTAACATCAACACTGAATCCTATCACTCAAATATGAAGTAAGAAGATCCAGAGAGTAGTTTCCTGATGAATGTGTTAAAGCGTGTTTATCTCGCTTGAACTTTTAGAATCCTTTGTGTAGATTGTGTCTAGGCAAATAAAAGATTTAATTTTAAAGAACAAAACAAATGAGCTAATTTTATGCGAAAACTTTTTTTATTTGCTCATAAAATATGTCAGTCTGTAGTTTTTATTTTTTACAGACCATTGATAATAGTGGAAGTTTTTAAAGTTTTTTGGAAGGCAAATCTTGCATATCTTAAACAAAGAGTTGAAACAAAATGTCGTAATTTATCAAACTAAAAAACTTTGAAGTTGACTCTCATTACACTAACTCGAATAGTACAAAGTTGACGTTAGAGCAAATCTGTACTCATTATAGAACAAGATAAAGTTTGGCTGTTGAGGGTAATCTCCGAAACTCCTCATCCAATTTCAAAAATTCTTTCACTGACGGCAAGCTACACTGTTACAGAGTGCCATACGACAAGTATGTTCTTTTAATGCGGGTAGAAGCTAGTCAAAAAAAACATCAAAATGGCTTACCCCTAATTCAGTAAAGTTTACTCTGCCATACTGTGTATACTCGTTCGTCAGAAGACATTTACGTTAAAAGTTCCAGTCATGCTCCAATGAGCTACCCAACATCTTACCGACGAGCAGGTACCAAGATAAAGCTATCATTACTTTACAGCTAGTTTGCCTCCCGGGGTCGACGTGTATCGATAGTTTCAAAATACAAGATAGTATAATATGTCCTATTTTATGCACTAGTGGCCCAGCCCCCCAGGGGTAACGGGGGGTTTTAGGTGTCGTGTCGAGGGCTCGAACCCAGTTAGGAACTTTACTTTTGTAAATTATTTCATCACCTTATGAGGTATGAGGTTATACGAGAACGTTTCGGTTTAGCAGAAGATGTAGTGGCAAAAATTGAAAAGAGTAGTACTTAGATGGTTTGGTCATCTGAAGAGCATGAGTGAAAGGCGACTATCAAAAGGTATTTCTCAAGGGACATGTGAGTGGCAGTGAAGAGGACGCCCTAGAAGGACATAGACTGCCTACCCCCATAGGAAAAAAATGCGTGTTTATGTATGTATAATGTATATCCAAACCACCAAATCGGTCTCAAATCATAAAAAAACTAATTTAAACTGAATTAATTTATTTAAATAAAAAAAATACAAAAACAGAAATAAGTCTATATAATATGTACATTTTGTGTAATTTCTGCTTCTACTTTTTCAAACAAATTGTAATAACTAGAGATGGTTTTTGATGTCGCCAGTTGTCCTATTAATAAAGCGAACGAACCACAATGATACGCCAACAAACTTATTAATTTACTTCGTCGAGTCTTTTGTTTTTGGTAACCGCAAGCCAATTGTCAAGTTAGGTCTAAATAACTTCAATGAGGCCGATGACCTATTTTGTTTGTGAATTTGATGAGGATCGAGCGAATGGCTAGCAGATTCTTCGTCTTTTATTTTAAAACATTACCCTCTTTTTAGTTTACGCAGATTGGAAGATGTAGATATTATTATTATTTCTTTTTTTAAATATTATATTCTGGTTTTACAAATGTCAAACAAAGATTTACATACGAGGTATTGTTTTACGGCTTTAGAAGCAAATATCTCACCAACCATTGACTTTTGAAAAAGAGTGCTTGAGGAACTGCGATTAAAGACACCTGCTCTTTAAATTTAATTTTTGTGGCACCAACAGTCTCAGAGTAAAACGGCTGTGACATACGGATAGACAGACAGACGGCCAGGATGAACCCTGATAAAAATATCCTACTAATGTTCAAACCTCGTATCGTAGCCAACCTAATAATTAGCGATAAATAAACTGTGAAATGACTATACACAGTAATTTCGACATAAGTAAAATTTAAATTGCATATTTAAACTGCAATACTACTACTCCTTCAGCAACAACCAGTTAAAACAGTAGATGGAAGCAAAATCGTGAATCCGCCATCTTGAAAAATGTTAGTTCCATCTCAGAAGATTTGCAATCTCTATCGTTAATAACTATAACTAATGGTGCGTCACAGAGTAAGATAAAGTCAGTCAATGGGTTTAAGAGCGTTAACGACTGACGGCATTTCATAAAAACTTTCAAATCGGTTTTTTCCAAAATGATTGAAATTCATACGCAGCAGGATACATAGGTTTAAAAAGTTGACAGAGGAAGTTTCGAATAATTTGGTTACAGCTAAATTAAACCAATTTTATTTTTCCATAGAAACAGAGATTTCCAATTATCTTTTTTTTTAAAGACATTTCGAAAATTCTTCTACTGTTTAAACTGTTTGTTACTGAAGGAGTAGTATTGTAGTTTATGCAATTTAAATTTTACTCATGTCGAAATTAATATATCTTACCTCAGTAACTAACATAAATATGTTGAGAACATGATAAAAGAATTCTGAGGTATTTACAAAGCAGATCATTATCCGCCTAGAATTTCCCAACTTTAGTGGGGTTGGCTTCCATTCTAACCGGATGCAGAAGAAAACCAATATATTACATGGACTGGCTGCCTATCTGACCTCCACAATCCAGTTAGTACATGGTAATACGATACCCCTTGGTAAGACTGGTTGTCAGACTTTTGGGCCACTGACTACTTCTAAAGTCGTAAGAGGTAGTCAGTAGTCCAAAAGTCTGTACGGGAAGATATTTATAAAATAGATGTGAGGGGTAACGCCGCTAGCTAGGGGCCCGAGAAAGAATTCTCATGAATACTCATTAGTGATCTTCTTCAGAAAGGTCAGGTGCGTAGTACGCGCAGTCGGCGTGTATGTTAAGAAGGATCGATGGATCTAAACAGGTGGCGTTCTGCAGGTTCTGCTTACCCCCGTGAAAAAAGGAAATATGTGATAACAAACAGTAGACTGCCTCGATGTTCTAGGAGTTGCAAGCCTGACTGTTGAGCATGAAGTCGAGCAAAGTGTTATTGGGTTTTTCTATCACGAATTTTCTCAGTAGCAGCTACGGAGTCAGGATTCGTGCCCGGTTGAGGGCAATAGGCTTACCACCAATTTTAAAGGACTTACTTAACTGGCTAAATGTGGGGGTACTATAATTGGGTACACCTTTGCCTAAGCCTTCGGGGGTTACAGGCGTGTTATGTTATAAAACAAACAGTAGATAGAAATAAAAATGGAACCTCAAATCCGCCATCTTGCAAAACGTTAGTTCTATCTGAGAAGATTCGCAGCCACTACCGTAATAACTCTCTATCTAATGAGGCGTCAAAAAGAAAATGTCAGTGAACGGGTTAAATCTCACCAACTTTTAACCCTAGTTCCTTCCCTGATGACAAGGAACGACAGATATTAAGCGTCTCACAACTTTAAATTACTTTTTGAATTCGCTAAGTTGGTTATTTTGAGTTGGACAGTTACATGGTTGGCATAAATTCTATCGGAGTTCTTTTTTAAATACTTTTTTTTAATCTTTCAAAGTGCTTGTGTACTATTTCAAGTTTTGGAGTTTTTTGATGACTTTTAAATTTGTTTCTATCGTTAGTCATATGCAAATAAGAGAACTTTTTCCGTTTCTTAAAGGTTTCATGAATAGATATGTCCATGTGGAAGATTACATTTTCAATTGCAAGACATGTCTGGGTTTTGATAATAATACAATTAGTACTAAAAAAACGTTCGTTTATTATTATTATTGCTTGCAATTGGTCATGCATAAAATGCAGTCCCTATGAAATAGCGAATTTTCGTCCAACAAAATAAATTCTTTCTGGCAATGAGATTCCTAAAACACATTTGCAATTGATCTATTTTCAACTTTACCTGCCCATTTACAACAAAAATATCGTCTTGCAACGCGAAAACTTGATCTACTTACAAAAACTAACAAGAAACGGAAATACGGGCACTGTTCGAACCGAAATCTGATACAATTTCTATGTTAGGCGAATAAAATACGAATAAGGTACTCGAGACATCTTCCTACTGAGTTCATAAAGTTCCTGAAGTTATTTCTGGCAAGAATAACATTGGCACAATGTGTGGTTACATACAAACTTCGGAATTTATTGGGGAAAAGAAGTCATCCTCATATGTTTTAGGAACAAGGCTCTTGTTACACTAGAATATCGCAAAGAGAAAATTGAAGATTTCCATAATAAACCTTTTTTTTTCGGATAGGAAATCTTCAAATGACTTCTCCCGCTCTGGGCAGAGTGGAAGGGAGTGTCAGACTTGTACTGACTAAAACCCATCCATGTTCCTTCCTTGCCCTTTGTGTTCCAGGGCCGCGGTATGTCTTTCGAACAGTCCCGCAGCCCTGGCAGGCATCGGCCCTTGCGGGCCCCTCCTTGTTTGCTGACATCTCTATGAGGCGCGCGTGGAACACGAACGCGCCGTTATCACGCTTGGGTTGGTTTTTATTTCATGAGACAAGAGAATTGTGGTTCTTTTCTTCCTCGCGTATAATGCGTTAACTGCATAGGTAATTTTAATGTGTTATGTAGAGGAAGTTTATCAGGGATTGAATGGGGCTTATGAAAATTGTACAAGATGACGTTGTAAATTTTAAACAAAGTGGAAACGGGGCCGAGCAATCAACAATCGTCATTCATGGAAGCACAAAAAATAATTAGAAGATTTTTAGTGATGAAAAAACATTTTCAGAAACTTGTCTATTTCTCATGGGAACCGTTCTCTGTACTCAAAGAACTACAGGCAAAAAACGCCTAAACTTCAATTTTTTTTTCATATATTGTCTTATTTCAAGTTCACCTCTCAAAAACATCATCAGAATGAATGAATAAAATAAACAGAGTGTGTTTTGACAAATTTTAATATCTCATGCGTCTGCGTTTGTGTTATTTTACCAAAATTACAACCACACTCGCGTGTGTGTACGCGCGGCGACCAATCAAGTTACAAGAACCAGTTTATGCGGATCTCTCATTAGTCGGGAAATCTATACAAAGCGACGCCATGTTATTCTGGAAATGTATAGTTCGATGTCACCGTGTGTACAGCTCAGTTTTAAATATTCTGCGTAGACACTAAAAACTGTAAAAAAACATTTTTCTGTACGTATTTGTTCGTTTTATCTTCAATCTTATACTCAGCCTTATCAATACTTAAACATGATTTTAAGTAACTTTTGCTTTTTCTGGACAAGCCTATTCCAATGCAGTAGTACCATCATACCTGGGGTTAGGGGCCGATATAATTAATCAGCATATAATGTTCCCACTGCTGGAACATAGGCCTCCTCTCTATGAGAGGCAGTTGCCTGAAACCCACCACGCGAGTACGGGTTGGTAGAAGTCAACTTTAGGTTCACTTCGGTCTAGTCGATGTTTTCCTTCATCGTTTTGAGAGCAGTGGTAATGAAATAAATTACACAAAGTAATGCAACCCAGGGAGGCCGCTGGGTTCGAACCCACCTACTCCTGGTGGTGGTGGAGAGTGGTACTGCATCATACATCCAGGCCTGGATATTTTTCGCTGAATTAAAACTAAATATGTTGCATAACATTTAACGTAGGTATTCAGCTTGTTATTCATGTTTTGTTCAAAGTTTTATTGGGGTTACAATTGTCACGATTAATTATAATCATTTTACGTCACAGTAAGAAAAGAATTTTCCTCTAAAATAATGGAACTTTTCTGTATTTTTCAGAAAACAGATCCATTAGTTCCGTCCTATATTTCGGAGTTGTGCTAAATCTGTTGTTCTGTATGCTAATCATAATTTCCCTGTAGCCTGTCCTGTAATGGAAATTCTACTTTAATAATTTACGACAAACTTTGCTGGAATTTTAAGTTCACTCTTGTTTTTTTTGAGTTGACCAACTTTGGTTATATTGTTTTGACTTTCTTTTTTTCGCTGCGAAATTCGTTACAATCGTTTTGCTTTCAAGTGTAAAATAATTATCTTTGACTGCCTCTTTGGTCTAGTGGTCGCAAGCACGACTGCTAAGCATGAGGTCCTGGATTCGATTCCCTGGTCGGGCAAAGTGTTATTGGGTTTTTCCATCAGAAATTTCTCAGTAGCAGCCACGGAGTTTGGATTGATGCCCGATTGATGGCAATAGGATCACCCCCTATTAAATGGGACTTAAACATGACTGGGGGAATTCGGGGGTGAACTATTAGGTACACCTCTGCTTAGCCCTTCGGGGATTATAGGCGTGATGTTTATAATATGTAAAATATTTCACCTTGATGTTATATTTCCTAGTAAAACAATTAAAAAAAAAACTTAAGTATGTGAATTGTGAATTTTCATAAAACAATAATGAGACTTACACAGGTTTTTTAAACATACAAGCACAATTAACTAAGTTCTGTTATTCGATATTCAATGCAGTTTAACAGATCGACACAGCCAGTTTTTGCTTCGTGTAAAATACTGGAAGTCGATTCCCACATAATTGGGAAAAGGTTAGGCAAAAGATCATGAGCTAGATGTGTACAATAGTAATAAAGTTTTAAAAAGATACTATTAAACAAACCTGTGCTTGTCACATAGGGGGCGGGAGGGAGCACTGCAATATTAGGTGACCGATTATTTTAATTTTCTTACGAATGATATTATAGTAATAGTGACGACATTTTAGGCGAGCGGGACCTGTTATTAGACATCTGTAAAATTGCTTTATGAAACGTTTTGATGACAAAATATCCAGGCTATATAATGGGTGCAAAAATACCCTTAACGAAGCCGAAAGGCACTTGTTCTCCCCATCATTGTGATCATTTGTTTGTTCTAGAACATAATTTCATTCTAATTATGGAGATATTGGGGTCAAATTTTCGACTTTTTCACAAGTTACTATTCAATGCATCCATCAGCACAATGTTTGGAGTCCTACCGTAAAACGTGTCTATAAACCCCAAAAAAACAGTCGTTTTCCTGCAACTTTTACTGCGTAGAACTTATAATAATTTGTTGACGGCTTCGTCTGTTAACACAAGTCTTGTATAATTGATCAGGGTTTTGTCGAAGTAAATTGAATACAAGTTACAACCAACACAGTTTCTAGTACGCAACGACAAACTACTTACTTACCGATCAGCACTAGTTTGAGATGGTGGTAAACTTTTGTCTGTAGGTACCTACGACAACCACTGCTGCAAACTACTTTGGTTTGTGGGTTAGTTGGTGGTGTTATAAATATACTTCTAGAACAATAGAAACTAATACCGCTGTAGTGTCGTCGAGAATGACTAGCGTATGCCATGGTCAGCGAACCTTACTGATGCGTGACGGTTCGTATCGAGCGGTAGGAAGTTGGTTCCGCCACGTCTTCTCCTCAAATAAAACTAAGCAGTGGTGAAAGGCAGGTCTTTTGTGGTACTGTCTTTTGCCGGTCAAAAAATTGAAAATCTTTGTCGACTTGGAACTACTGACTTCTCATTTTAATTGACCGTAACAGTTACCATAGAAGCGTTAAACATCAACGGCAATTATTCCTTTTATTATTGGTTCCTACTTTTGTACTATCAGATTCGTAGGCATTTTACTTTAGCCGTTCGGTCCATTTTGTAGGCTTTCCGGCAAATACTGTTTATCTATATCTTGGACCTATAAGTTTAATGGCTTGTTTGTGCCAATGGCCGTTTACGATTTAGGTTATATGATATCTTGATAATTAGAATCCTTATTTTTATTTATTTTCAGTGGCTTCTCTGGCAACTGTGACCTATTTTTCAGATTTTAACATTACAAAAATAAATTTAAATGCCAATTTAAAAGAAATAAAAGCTATAATTTACGTTTTTCTAAAGTATCTTATTTCAATGCGCTGAAAAACTATTCTCAGAAAAAAAAATGGGAGCACTTTAATGGTTTATTCCACGTACACTTTTGGCTACCTGCTGTTACTAACAAGAAGTAAAAATAATCTATATCATGAAATAAAACATGGAAGACATTCAGTTATTTTTCTCTCCGTAATCATTTTAACAAAAATAGGTTTATGTGTTTGCTTCCCAATGTTTGATGTCCATCAAATTATTTTGTGATTTTTTTGCGTAACTTTTACTGAACAATCCCATAGTTACTAGAATAATTTTGTTTTGAAGAAAAAAGATAACAACTAAATCTATCATAATGTTTTGAAAACAAATAAATAATTTAACACAAAAATAATCAAAACATATCACAGATAATATGTTTATCACCAATAAATACAGCAGCAAGGCAATTCAACATATTACAATTTCCGTCGCATGTAGTCCCAATTTTCACGACACTCGCAATGAAACCATAATGACATTTAAATCAGTCAAATTGGGAGAAATTACATGAAAAATTGGGATTTGGCGGACTTCCAAATGAATTAATAACTTTTTTCGTGGGATGCTTAAGTGTAATACAGTGAAATGTTTTTTATGTGCAGACGCAGACCTGTAAAAGTAATCAAATAAGTCTTATAGCACTTGTGTTTTCTGGTCCGTAGTTAATGCTTGGCTTAGGGTAAATAAATTTTACTAAAAAACTATTCATAGACGTCATAGGAAGTTGTAAAGTGCGTCCAAGGAAATGGATAATGTTTACCTAGAAACTAAAAGCATAATTTGTAAGCATTATGATGATCAAAACGATTACTAAGTGCGAGCATTAGGTCGGGAACTATAATTTAGAAGTCAGACTAACAAGAAAATATTTAACAAGATTTTGATTTTGACTCAAAACCAGCGTTTTCGTGTATCATCATTATTTCTCTGCCCTTGTCCCAATTGATTTGGGGTCGACACACCATGTCTTCTTCCAAACTTCTCTATTACTCGTCATCTCAGCAGTTACCTACCTCCTTTTGAACCATATCATCCTTCACACATTCCATCTATCGTTTCTTTGGTCTTCGTCTACTCATATAGACTTCACCATTCTTACACCAAAACTTTACAGACAACGTTTATATATTGTATCTGTATTCTTTTAACAGCCTAAACCAAACCTTTTGGAGGATCTTATAAAGGCCATTCACGAAAAACCCTTTAGGCTAACTAAAAGGCATCACACAAATAGTTACAAAATTGACCGGTTTAACCAACAAAATATATTTCAAAGCCAACCTTCTTGAACATCTTGAAAACCGTTTTTAGGGTCCCGGGACCTACCAACGGGACCCTATTACTAAGCCTCCGCTGTCCGTCCGTCCGTCCGTCTGTCTGTCAGCGGGCTGTATCTCATGCTCAAACTTTCACAGAATGTGTACAAATAATAAATTAAATATTAAAGGGGCTCCCGTAATACGACGGTACGGAACCCTTCATGCGCCAGTCCTACTCGCACTTGGCCAGTTTTTTTTCCAAAAGGTCACTTCTTGACAACGAAGCATAACGTGGACTAAGGCCCCTCGCCCACGGCGACTTTTCGTAGCGATGCTGTCGCGCGTTTACGAAATGCGCGACTGCATCGCTACTAACGCGCGTTAGTCGCATTTGCAACGCGCTACAGAAGCGATGCCAACGCGCTACTATCGTGACTGTATCGATGCAAACGCGCGACCGTGTCGGACGACATCGGGGAGGGAACGAAGGGAGGGTGGCCGCACCAGTATCGCGTTTGCATCGCGACTGAATCTGGGCCCGTGGGCGAGGGCACACAGCTAGCGACCGCTTCGTGACTGTATCGATGCGGACGCGCGACAACATCGCTACTGCATCGCTACAAAAAGTTGCCGTGGGCGAGGGGCCTAAGGGGTGTAAGCGTTTCTCTTTGGAGTCTCTCAATCCTTTTAGTATCATGTTCCATTTTCGTACAAGGATTTTTACGTAGAATGATTTACGATCAGCTCCTAAGCTATTCATGACACGCAAAGTGGTTTTAACATTTTAAGAGCGTTTTTTTCTTCTTCATTTATTTATGAAATGGATTTAGTAAATAGGTTTTAGGAGTTTTTTGTGGACGTTATCGAATAAATAGAAAAGATTAATTTCTTTATAATCGACTGTCATGCGCCTAATTAAAACTTGTGAAATTGATTAATGATACGATTTTATGCGGCATGAAAACCTACCAGACATAGAAATCATAACATCTGTCTGCGTAGTAGTAACATACAAAAAATCCTTATCACCTTATCTACATCTAGTTCGTATTAATAATTAATTTTCCACAATATCTATAACTTTGAAATTAAGTTTGAAAATAAAAAACCTTTACAATAATATTTTTTTCCCACATAATTTCCAGTACTGTCCTACACAATGTCCAGCATGGTCACCGACAAGCCACACATTATAGAACATTTGTTTCGGGATATCTTAATGAAGACGCATGAAGGGGTCAATGTTTTTATGTTCCCACTGCCCAACCAACCTGTTCGGACCTGGCGAAAGATTTGTAAGCGAATATGAACGTAAATGATTATTTATTACTCTATTTGGCGTATGAGATATGGTATAATATGCGATGTTTATGAGATGGAAGATGCAATGATTTTTATGTGTGGTAATACCAGACCTTTTCTTTTTTTATTGATCGAAATAATTGGTAGTCATTTCGGAAGGTTTTTGAGAGGTACTTGATAAAGAAACTGCCTCGTTGATCTAGTGGTCGCAAGCGCGACTGCTGAGCATAAAGTTCTGCGTTCGATTCCCAGGTCGGGCAGGTTTTACCATCAGGAATTTCTCAGTAGCAGCCAGGGAGTCTCAGTCAGATACCAGACTCTTTATCAAAATACTAATAGACAGATACGATTTTATTATTTGTTTTTTATTATTTTCTCAATTATTTAAATTACTTCTTATTTTAATTAAAGCGGTGTATTTTTTAGTTTTGTGCTCATACCAAAAAAGACGACCCGCCCCAGCTTCGCACGGGTGCAATTTAGATAATAATGTGGGGCAGTGTAGCGTGATTTATCTACGTATAAACCTTCCTCTTGAATTACTCTATCTGTTTTTGAAAACTGTATTAAAAGCCGTTGCATAGTTTAAAAGATCTAAGCGTAAAGTCAGCGGGAGCGACTTTGTTTTATACATGTAAAGATACGTGAGGATTTGTAATTGGCTTCCTGGTTACTATGGTTCCCCATTTTGTTTGTTTTTATTAGCTGTATCCTCAATGTACTAAAATAAATAAAATAATATTATTTGTCCCTACTCTTTCATCATCACCTACCTAGCATTTTCCCAACTATGTTGGGGTCGGCTTCAACTCTAACCGGATGCAGCTGAATACATTTTACATGGAGCGACTGCCAATCTGACCTCCACAATTCAGTTAATACTAGGTAATACGATACCCCTTGGTAAAACTAGTTGTCAGACTTTTTTGGGTCACTGACTACGTAACGACTGTCAAAAATCTACAAATGACAGCCGGAACCAACAGCTTACCGTGCTTTCTGAGGCATGGAGGAAACTGGGTATGTAATGGGTGGTCACCCATTCACAGACCAACCTAGTCAAGTACGGCTTAACCTAAAGATCGACGCGAGCAGCTGTTATTATTTAGCCACGAGCTCCTTGTTCATACTCTCCCATAATATAAATAATCCCTAACAAGCAGGTGATTGACCGCAGATATCTAAAACATCATGTTACATTAATCTTCTCCAGAATTATGATTGGTAGAAGCATCTATCATAAAAGATTATGATATAATCCTACGCGATATTGTTAGTCTTAGCTGACTGTGAGAGGCTCATGTACCTATGCCTATACTAAAGGTTTATAGGCTGTTTTATAGAGGGATACCATATTAAAGGATGGAATACAATATCGTGTAAAGGTATCTTTTGCATGCCATCATAACGTTTGGTGTCATGATTACATGCCATGAAAATGTAAATCCCATTTTCATCTCTTTTATTAGTATTTGAAAGGACTTATTCGTCAACTGGCGAGTGTGAAACTCGTGAATGCGCGCGAGTTGGCACCTTCCGATTTTACCTATTCTTTTTGATGTCAACTGGCTCGCACATTATAAACTACAGTTAAATAAAAACGGATTGAAACCAATAACCATAAATAACTAGTTATTGCTGGCGGCTTTACAAAAAATTGCCTTATACATTTAAAAAAGGTACCCTTTTTTAAGAAGTTCTTGTAACTGACTATACATCTGACGTGTTTAACAACAGATTTTCAAGGTTGAGCTAGTTAACAACAAAAACATAGAAAAAATCGGAAGGTGCCAACTCGCGGGCACGCGCGAGTTGACGAATAGTCTTTGAAAGAGAGTCCCAAGAGATATTCGAAAAAAAACCGGCCAAGTACGAGTCGGTCTCGCGTATGAAGGATTTCGTACCATCTTAATACAATAGACCCCTTTTAATTTCTAATTTAATTTATTATTTATTGTTATAGCGGCCAAACCACCTGATCTTAAGAGACAGCCTACTGACAGACGGACGGATGGACATGCAGCGGAGGTTTATACCGTTGGCTACCCTGTGTGTTTTGTTTCAATGCAATGTTGCATATTTTGGCTCATTTTTTGCATATATCGAGCATTTATGATGCATATTTCGTCAATTTTATGTTGCATTAAATCCGGTCTCTAGTTATTAACTATATCTCACCTGTGTAGTAATAACATCATCAGTACTTCAACTCTGACAGCTATGTTGATGACAAAATTACGTCATCGCAATATACGGCATTCCTGCTACGCTATATTAATCAGTGCTAAATTGCCGCTCAAACTCGTCAAGAGTGGATTTAATAAAAATAGCAGGCAAATGACTTAAGCCTTCATCTAAAAGTACTCACTAGTTACTATTTATAAATCGTCATTTGCACGATTCGTTTTTCAAACTTATATGAAAATGTTCCTTAATTAATTGGGTTGTTCGCAAGCGTTTTTTCTTGCAAGAAAGTTTGTTTGACTATGGCTAAGATTTATTTTATAAAAAGAAAGAAAATATACTTTATGTTTATTTTCCAAGTTTATGCCTGCCGAGAGAGTCGGAATTTTACCTATGGGAACGTACTGCTAGGATACAAATATCCTATGGTTTATACCTAGGTCAAGATCTACCTGCGGACCATTAAAAAGACAGTCAGAATTTGATGTTTTTTTAATCTTCAAAATCAAATGAGATCACCTCCTGAAGCGTCTTGTGCTTATCTATGCTTATTCCTTCTCTGTTATGTGTGCATGTTTTTGCCATACCATAACACATTCTTCTTCATACGTATGAATATCAATTCAAATTGACTCGGACCATATTATGGCTGAACATAATTTGGGGTAGGCCTATGTCCAGCAGTGGACGTCTTTCGGCTGAAATGATGTAACTTGGCTACGAGTTTAGAACCTTGATTAGCGTCCTGAAGCGATATCGTCTCATCGTTTGTGAAAGATTTATTTACTGGCAAATATAATTCATTCTTTTGCTTTATTGAAAAATTACTCATAAAACGAAAGCCACTCTTATTAGTATCCCGTTGCAAGGATAGCATAAAAACCGGAGTCTTCAAGATAATGCTGTAGAGCCGGCAGAAAGTGATAAACGTCTGGTACGTGACTCCTAGCCGTGACGCTAAGCTATTCAAGGAGGAGATGCACCTTGCGTCGCATAGTGGAGTGAATTTCTGGCTTTAACTAAGGAGGAGAAGACAAATGTAGGTGGGGAATATGGGTTACTACGTATTGAGAAAATCGCAAAGCAGGAATTGGCCTCTGTAGTGTAAGATGCTTATAAAAACTTAAAGAAGCATAAAAACCGGCCATGTGCAAGTCAAACTCTCGCATGAAGGGAGATCCCGTTAATTTTGAATTTATTTTTATTATGTACTTGTTTTTTTTGTATTTGAAACAACTAACTGGAAGTCATGGGGAGAGGCTTTTACCCAGCAGTGGGATGATGCAGGCTAACAGTATCAGTAAGTATTTGTTGTAGCGGCAATAGAAACATAAATACATGCTGTAAAAAATTCAACTGTCTACCTATGTCGGATCATGAGATGCAGCCCGCTGACAGACAGACGGACGGACGGACAGCGGATGTTTAGTAATAGGGTCCCGTGTGTTACCCTTCGGGTACGGAACCCTAATAAAGTGGTAATCAATCTCGCTGTCTAAAGATTTCAGTAATCGATTAATTCTATTCTGATGAATAAAATGTGTTTTTTTTTTTAACAAAAGAAAAGTCTGGACAAATCAAGATACCGCAAGATATAGTTGAAAAAATATAATCTGTTGCAATTTCCTCACTCTGTTATTCTCCTAACTCTTCATAACAACATTTCAATGAATTTTTATTTTAAGCAGCGTACTAAAAAGGTTGCATTTTACCTAATTTAACTTTTCCAAAACCTATTCGAGACTTTTCACATCATAAACAACCGCCATATTCATAATTTCTAGAGCTGAATAAATGACAGTATCTTGAACTATTTATATATTTGTGTTAACATTAATTAATTTTATGTTTACACGTTATTAAGATATATTACTAGTGTGGGAAGATTAATTCGCTAAAGTGATTTATACAGTGCGTTCGTTAATATACTTTTGAAATGAGAAGGGACAGGGTCGCGTATTAGGTTTTTAATTTTCTTTATTGCTGTTCGAATGGCTTTTTTATTAAATCGTGTTCGAAACTTTTTCATAGTTCATATCGTCAAACTTTTTGGTGGAAAACTTATTCTCTTCGAGGAAGTTACAAATGGGTAGGAAATCGTTTTTTGCTAGTTATTACTACAAATGGTGGTGTTGTGTATGTTATTGGGTATTTGAGTTGAGATATTTCGTGGAATGTACACTGCAAAGTAAATAATAAAAATGAAAGAACTGTTATTTTTTAATTTAAATATCACAGTCATTCGATAGATGTCTTATGGAGACTTGGAAAAGTAATAATTTCGTATCAAAAGAATACCTGAAATTATAAGCAATTAGGGCTAAAATTGTTTATGAAAACGATGTCTCTAACTAAATAAATACAACTTTGGTATACAAATTATAAACAACTTATTCCTAGACAAATTATCGTAATTCCTTCGTGCAAAAAAGGCTTGTTTTTCCTCCAGAATGTAGGCAAAGGCAAAATCCAAGAATACGCAGTCGATATTAATGTCGGGACCATGTAGGTTCAATATCTCTATAACTTATTAGGTCAATCGTGTGTGAGAGAATTGAAAGAAAAAGGGACTTTCCTAATTAACCCACATCTTACGTTTATAGGTACTTATATTATTATCTGTGGACATAAGTTGCGCGGGAAAATATGCAGCAGATGTTTTCTTGTTTGTTAGATATTTTGGGGAAATGGTCCGTTACTTTACTTCTGGGAAAATTTACATAAGTAGTTATTATCAGGAAATATTAGCTCTTACTTTCTGCTGCTTTACTCGTTATGTATAATACTGGTTGGAATTGTATTTTGTTAAAAGCCAAAAACATTTTTTCTTAAACATTAACGTTTCAAAACATGCGATTCAATTTGAAATATTTTTGTCCATAAAATTTTTTAATTCGTTATAACATTTTGAAGAAAATATAATGCTATTTAGATTTACGTGTTTTTAAGAATTGTTTGAGTGCTTTTATCAAGGTTTATCAAAATAAGTTTTCAATATATTTATTGTGTTATAGAACAATAGAAGGCACGTCAGCTATTCTTTTTTAAACTATCTTACGAATTTAATATATATTTCTTTAAGGAATCTTTATAGACTTTAAAACAGTCAGCTGACCTTTAAAGTCCATTTTATTTCAGCAAAATATTTTTAATCCATGTTTTAAAGGTCAATAAATTTCTCTTTGAATGCTTTATAGAGAATTTATTGAACAAGCTTGTTTTATTAACTTTTGCTCAGTTCAGCATTTTTTCTTGGAAAAAAGTCTATAAACTTGAAACTTTAATTTACTTATCAACATTATCGGATATTTAAACATTCTTAAAATATTATAATCAGGATCGAAGAACACTCTAAGATGATCGTATGACCAATTTATTTATCGTTAACATCCGTTAATAAAATCACCATTCCATCAAATACCACATAAATAAAATAAGATGAAAAGCCATCTCCTAATTCGATTTAAAATTCGTTAGACATTATACCGGACATATGAAATCAACTTAATCCTGAAAAGTATGTCACATCACTACGCCTTTGAAGATTTTTCATAGTGTCAATCTGAAATTAATAATTCCGTCGCGAAAACCACATTAATTACAAATCTATCCCAAATCCCCATAACCTATTTTAAAGGCATCAATTATTCGAAGCAAAAATAAAAATCAAAGATTATTACTTACATGAATCGAAATGCCGGTCATCAGTTGGAAAACTCACATTAACACAAATAATTATGATACAAACACTGTCTTGACACTATTGTACAATTACTTTGTCACTTTTGTTTACGAGAAAACTTTCGCGCGGATTTTTTCCAAGGAGCGACGCGAAGACGTCTGCACTTGACGCTTGTCGCGCGAGAACTGGCCCACTGAATTTTCGCACCCACGGAGTTTTCATTTAGATCACGCGTCGAGGGCGGGAAAGCCGAGTTCGAGATTCGAATGTTCATCATTGTCTATGGCTCCATGACGTGTACGTAGGGCGAGAGATAATTATTTGCCGCCAAAAAATAATTTATTGTCAGTAGTTGTTGAAAGGGACAGATATTTTTGTGTGGTATTTTCTTCATAAAATATTGATAATAGTGCTTTTCGCCTTGAAATCTTTCCTGGTTTCGATATTGGTTTCGATTCGGCTTTTTCATCATGCATTTCTCTATAGCAACTCACAGTCTGGACTTATCCCCGATTAGTGACAATAGGGTCATCCCCTATAACATAAGACTTAGAAATAACTGGCGTAATGTGGATGTTTATAGGTCACCTCTGCCTACTCCTTCTGGTCAAACAAGCGTGTTGTTATATAAGAAGGGTTATTACAAAAAAAAAAACGCGAAGTTGCAAGGTTACCCCGCCGAAATTGTATGATTTCCGTTAAAATTGAAATAGTTCATTTTTTCTACTACAATAATAAAGCGAATTTTAGATAACTTATTTATTTTATTAGTAACTAGCTGATGCCCGCGGCCTCAGCTGCGTGGATGTCGGTTATCGCGACCAAAAGTAATCATGAAATTTTGATTCCGTTCCCGCAACAAAAACTTGACAAATCATATAATACTAAAACCTTCCTCGAGAATCACTCTTCCCATTGGTGAAAACAGCATAAAAAATCCGTGCAGTAGTTTTTGAGTTTATCGCGAACGGACAGACAGACGCGGCGGAGAACTTTGTTTTATAATATGTAGTGATAGTGATAATCATTCTCCCGATGCATGTTTAGGCAAAAACTCACGAAGACCTGCATTGTGGACCTCTACTGTAGATTCTATTGAATATAGAACAGCAAAATTTTTTTTCAACCACCAACAAAATGTCCTATACTTTTATAATAATAAAAGAATACAATTTTCGTTGTACGCCTTTAAGGTAAAATGTAAAATTACCGTAACGCCGAAATGTAAGAGGGCTCTTAGAAATCTTTGTTCACATAATGTCTTTACCAAAACCCGTTAGATATACATATATGGTGATAATCTTGATTCCTTTTACTTTCGCATTTGGTATGTTTGGTACACACGGCGACACATCAAGCCATACATTTCCAGTATAACATGGCATCGCTTTATTTAAACTTCCGATACAATAAGAGATCCGCATAAACTGGAATTGTATAGCTTGATTGGTCACTTTTACTTTCTCTTAACAACAAAACATTTTACCGTTGTATAGTTTAATTTAAACGCTTGGCATGTTTTAGAACAACTTTAGAATTTGGTATTAGGTTATGTCATATTAAATCGTGGCTTAAATTGTATTAAACTGTTGTTGTATGATGTTCAATGCTAATTTGGTATGAATACTGAATTGATAAAGAGAAAAATTTTAATATTGTCATCAAATGTGCATATAGAAAGAAAGAAAGAAAGAAAAAATATTCATTTGTCGCAGATACATGACGTGCATACAAAATAATAATAAAAAAAAACAGTAAACATACATTGCATAGCAAAACACAACAACAACAAAAAATGAAATTAAAATTAAAACTTTACAGCTTGCACGTCGTGAGTGCGGCAAACAGGTTACCACTCAGCATGATATAGTCATTATGTGCCTGACCTCCTCCTAACTATGTTGGGGTCGGCTTCCAGTCTAACCGAATGCAGCTGAATACCAGTATTTCACATGGAGCGACTGCCTATCTGACCTCCACAACCCAGTTAGTACTAGTTTATACGGTACCCATTGGAAAGACTGATTTTCGGGCCTCTGACTACCTGTAACAACTGCCAAAGATCTACAAATGACAGCCGGGACCAACGGTTTAACGTGATTTCCGAGGCACGGAGGAAACCCGGTATGTTATGATGGCCATCCATCCACTGACTGACCTAGGAAAGTGCGGCTTTACCTTGAAGATCAACCTGTGCGGCTGTTATTATTTAGCCACGAGCTCCTAATCAGCCAACAATGTTTACTGGGGCATACGACTCCTGAATGTGAGAGAATGAGCTGTATTCTACCACATTTTTGATTTTAAGACGAACTGGTTTCCATATACACGTCCACGTAAGCTTTTAAAAAAAAAAAAAAAACGTTGCCCCACACTAGGAATTTCTCCTGTATCATGGGTGGGTTTACATACATTTAAACTCACATACGTTTTTGATCTTAACTTATGCATTTTTTTTTCTTAAGTAATTCTGTATTTCCCAGCGGCCTAATGTACGCAGACCACTTCAATTTTTTTTTAAATTATCATTTACTTTTTTTTTGTACTATACATAATTTCTGTAATGGTATCTCACTTGCCCTTATATTATTCTGCGAGTGCTGTGCACTTCTATAAATGGCGAACTCACTATACCTAAAATTGTTTGTGATTTATGTTTATGTATGTTTTAGTGAGTAAGTCGCTGAAGTGCCATATAAATAAATAAAAATAAATAAATAAACACTCAAACAGCCAGACCCGGAACAACTACTTGTAGGCCATACAAATATTTGCTCCGTGCGGGAATCGAACCCGCAACACGCAGCACAGCTGAGTGATCGAATGATCACTCAGCCACTGCGCCAATCGCGTTGTCAAATGACGCGGTACATGGTGTACATTACCAGTAAAACATGGCCTCGCTTTGTACAGATTTCCCGTACAATGACAGATCCGCTTATACTGGTTTATCATAGCTTGATTGGTTTTTGTGCATACGTGTATTTACTTTCCTCTACAGATTTTTCCCACTTAAAACACTTCACTTAAAATTTCAATACTAATTCAACTGAAACGTCATAACGTCCTCGTCATACAAAATCTCCATTCAACTAAACCAAGAATTGGGTCAAGTGCACAGGTTACCGAGAAAGGTTGACGAATACGCACGAACATGATCTAGTACATTTTGTATTAAGTATTAATAAGGAATGCTGTCACGAGTGGAATGCTCGTCGAGACATTTTCCTTGTGTGTTTTCAGGAATTTTGTACGTCAAAGATATAAATATTTAATTGAGGATATATCGTTCGTAACATTTGGTAAAATTAAAAGAGTATGGGCATTGTCTTGTGTTGTGGATCTTGTACGATATCAAACTTAAATTACTATTAAAACTTTGCAGACTATATGGGTATATAAAAACTGGTCCAGTGAGAGGCGGACTCGCGCACGAAGGGTTCCGTACCATAAAACGAACCCTTCAATTGTTAAATAATTTATATTTTTATTATTTGTTGCGGTAACAGAAATGCATCATCTATGAAAATTTCAACTGTCTAGCTATCACAGTTCATGACATACAGCCTGGTGACAGACAGTCAGACAGACGGACAGTGGAGTCTTAGTAATAGCATAGGGTCCCGTTTTTTACCGTTTGGGTACAGAACCCTATGCCAATGGCATTAAGTCCGCCTCTGTACTTAATGCTTGAAGTGTTAATTAAAAATTAATACAAATATTTGTCCCTCAAAGGACAAAACAATTTTTTTAATATTTTAAAATGTTTTTTTTTCCATGATTTTTTTAAAGAAATGTTTAAATATATAATCTATATTAAGTAATTATATAAGAAGTAAGAAACACAACTCTTAAATAAGACAAATACCGATGAATATGTTAAAAATAAGGTTTGTCGATTTATTTTGTGAGGTAAATTACCGAAGACTACGACGACTTGTAGAATTACTTACGTATATGAATTATTGTAACCCCTTTTTTTTCGGATGGGTAATCATCACATGACCGCTCCCGCTCTGGGTGGAGCAAAAGGGAGTGTCAGACTTGTACTGACTAAAACCTTCAATGAAAACTTGTACTGACTAAAACCTTTAATGTCCCTTCCTTGCCCTTTGTGTTCCAGGGCCGTGGTATCTCTTTCGAACAGTCCCGCTGCCCTGGCAGGCATCGGCCCTTGCGGACCCCTCCTTGTTTGCTGACATCTCTTTGAGGCGCGCGTAGAACACGAACGCACCGTCGACACGGCCTGTCGACATAAGACGGACTGATGGCGAGCTAGCCCATTACTCACCGTCCACAGGTCTGCGCCTACGGTGGCCAAGAGCCACCACGTGGACCCCGACGCCCGGGGCGTCTTCCGCGGTGGCTGGAACTTGAGGTTCTCTCCCTCTCACGTTCCGCCACCTCCTTCACTAGCATGATTGTTTCGCAGAAGGAGGTACCTACTCTCTAAGGAGGAAACCCCTAGAAATTCTATTAGCAAATCTACATTACTTGTAAAACTTGGCCTGTATATTTCTCATCGATGCGTTTTCGCGGTCGAATTAGAAACATACCCATTTTTGATGTTTGACTGACAAGTTGTATAAAACAGATAGAAAGCTTAGCAAACATACTGTCATAACCAAAGAGGTTATCAATCGTGATAGTTGGCACTCGCTTTTAATCTTTTTTCAGCATCAGAAAAACGTGATCTTGACATACCCAGGATCCAAACTTTCCAAATTATAATTAGAACAGTACATTAATAACAATAACCTCGAGACCAACATATTTCTTTCATTCATTCATAGTTTATTGTTGTAAAAAAATACATAACACTACCCAGTATTGGCGTATTGTTACTTTGAATTATTAGACAGCTCACACATATCAAAACAACTAAAATATAAATTGAAATAAATTTGGTCTATCTTGTTTACACGAAAAGTCGGCATAATAAAAGAAAACTCGCTGGAACTGGATGGAACTGCTTCAAACTGGACGTAACCAGAATTGAATGTTTTGTGACGGCTAATAAATTCTGGCTTGTTATTTCCTTGTTCGCGTCAAATTCCCGTCAAATTGTAGATGTTATTACTCAAAAAGGTCCATGATAATGGAAGATCGGTGACTTTTTTATATTTGTTGTGTGTTTTCTCGACAAAAAGTGCGCTTATACTAGAATGTATTTGGACCACATGTTAGTGGCCTAGATACCCGTTGTTACACTGGTTGTCAGACTCTGGGGCCACTGACTACCTGTAACGACTGTCAAAGATTTATCAATGACAACCGGGACCAACGGTGCGTAATGGTAGGGCCGCGCTTGCCTTGGTTGGTCGGTGGGTGATAACTAACCTAGGCAAGCGCGACTTAATCCGAAGATCGACCCGAACTCCTAACACTGGGCACTAATATGATTAATTAATTAAAAAAACTCAGAAAAAACCCCACTATTACTCATCAGCTTGCCAACGAACCAGTCTCTGTTTACGTTCATATCATAGGCATGATGGATGCGTAGATTAGCTCTGTTTGTTCACAAACAAATGAGATCGATTGTTGAGCTGTTGTGTGTAACTTAACGAATTAACTTAATATAAGTTAAACATTAGGAAACTTGCGGTGTTGTGGTGTGATGATTGAGATCGGTGAGGTCAATCGGAGATGGCAGAAGAGTGATTTTTAGGGCTTGGATTGGTCAATTATATAGTAGGTGAGTTTTCTCTCTTCTCTAACTTCCCGGAGTGGTTCAGTCCATGTCCATAGTCGACGAAAAAAGGGGGCCGTTGAATCTTCTTGCGAGGTGTAAAGTAAAAGAGTCTCACACTTCCTCCATAGATGGTGATTTGCGTGCACATAATAGAGACAGCCAGTAGACTGAGGGCTCTGGTGACTGTTTATTGGGGTTATAAGCTTTAAGGTGTCTTGTGCTTTCTGCCACCAAACCAAGGTAAACTTTCTCCATAATCTCTTGCTCATTCTGTAACTTTATATAATCTCTTGCGGATTTTGAGCGTTGTGAATATTACCAGCTCAGTTTCTCCATTCACTCATTCATTTAGAGAGGTCAGCCCACTACATTGTGCTAGGAACGTGTCTTTAGGCTAAAATATATTATTTTTATTGAAAAGTAGGATACTATGCCCAATACACCGTTCGATCAGAGACCAACACCGTCGCGCGCACGGAGCGTATCGGCACCAGCGAAATATTTTCGCCGACATTTGACGCTTTTCATTAGGTATACACGGGTATGATACGTTTTACTTCGCATAGTAGTTCGTGTGATGTTTCTTTCCGTGCTTGAAACGTTCATTACACGATCATGGTGTGATCGGCAGACTCCTTAATAGCTTATCAAAACACTCGTCTGTGAAGTACTGTATTCCAACTTTATACCACTAAAAAATTAGTAGCCGCAACATCTAAAACAACATTTGGATACTCTCGAACTACACAATTTGATACATTGATATGTTTATTTAGTTAAATAAGATCAGTTCGAATAGCAGGTATCCCGAGAGTCCGAAAGGCAGCATTGGTACAGATGCTGCAATTCAATCAAAACATTTGAAGATCGCCTCGTTGACCTAGTGGGGTGAGCTCGGATGTCTATGGATCTTGTTTATGCATTTAATGCTCTTGTAATATTAAACCGTTTCGAATCTCTAGCGTGATTGATGATATGACGTTTTAATGATCGAATTGTGGTAGCAATTATGGATGTAGAAACGCTGGTTTGTTCATGTTTAAAAATGAACTAAGAGAATTTAGAATGTGGCTTTCAGTCTTCTTCTTCGATTGTGGACTATTCCCTTTTTTAAATTAAATTAATTTTGAATAGAACTCTGCTACCTCTGCGGCGTTAGTGGTCCCCTCGGACAGGTCCCTTCAATCCACGTGGAACCACACATAGTGCAAGACGAGGAGGAGGTGAGCCATAGTTTGCGTTGAGGCACCGCAGTCTCACACGGCTTCATCGGACGCCCCACCCCGGACTAAGTTTTATCTGCAGCAGCCCACCTGGCTTCGCAATCGATTAAGGGTCTTCCAGGTGGGCCATGGCAGCAGGTGTTCCGCTGGAAGCTTTTCTGCAACTTCAACATATGTCATAATGTGTCGAAGGGGCCATAAGTTTTTTTTTGCTTCACTAACTCTGTTGTTATCACCTAATGCATTATGGATGTCAGTAAAAACACGTCATAAAAATACCTTGTTTTTCCTTAGTTTGTTTAGCAAGACAAAGCTTGAAGACAATCCCACCGGGCTGCGGGACTGTTCGAAAGAGATAACGCGGCCCTGGAACACAAAGAGCAAGGAAGGAACATGGACGGGTTTTAGTCAGTACAAGTCTGACACTCCCTTCCGCTCTGCCCAGAGAGGGAGAGTCATTTGATGATTTCCCATACGAAAAAAAAAGACAATCCCACCGATTTTAATCAATGTAATCTAATCTCAAGACCTCGTACAAAGACCTGATGAAGGCAACGGTCGAAGTGGTGACACTTGGTGAACGTCCCGATGATAAATGTATTCTAACTAGCGTGAGTCGTTCCACTGCAGAGGGCAGAGACTTTCATCATGTCCACACAATTCTATCTTTGACAGTATTCGTCTTATTTTAAATTTCACTGCAATTCAAGGGAAGCGACTGTCTTGGGATGGGGCATATGATGAGGAGGGACGAATCGCATGTGACTAAAAGAGTGATGAATATAAATGTTGATGGATGAAGAGGAAATCGGTTGTCGTGGTATGGGTATGTGATGCGGAGGAATGAGGAAAATGTCATCGGGAATGTTTTGAGTATGTCTGTGGATGGATATAAGAGTAGAAGAAGACCAAAGAAACGATAGATGCACTGTGTAAAGGATGATATGGCAAGAAGTATGTAAGAAGAAGACGTGCTGCACCGACCCGAAATGAATTGGGATAAGGGCAAGAAAATTATGACGACGACTGAATGAAGAGGGGGATGAAGACCAAAGAAACGATGAATGGATTGTTAGAGGAATAATGTGAAAGAACAAGAAGTAAATGAAAGCATGACGGTTGACAGAGAAAGTAACATTGAACTAGACAAGGGCAGTAAAATGGTTTTTTAAAATTCAACTGCCCTTGAGACTGCACTGTAAGCATTGAATGACATTGATCAGCACGAAAAAAATCCAGTCGTTTTGATACACACAGCAGTCACAGTTACGGTCGAAATCGGACTGCCGGACAGTAAAATTCCTTGTAGTGCACAAAATGCCCGATCACCTACAAATTACCATCAGGAAAAATACTGATTACAAAACCACAATTTACTCAAACCGCCTTACTAAAACTGGCCGCAACTATAAAATCTCTTGATAATGTAACTACACACATAAAACATTAACAAACATGGGACGGCCGGAAGCCGAATGTATGCCAATATGTAGGCTGGTATGTACGTAAATCATTTTAACACCCGACCACTAAATTAAGAATATACTGAAAGAAAGTTTCAATAGTGGAAGTTAATTTTTCGAATGGTTAAATACAAGGTATAAACAGACCCTTCACGATGTCGTCAATCAAGCATTATGTACATCAAACTAAGTACCTATTGAATAGTAAACAGATCATGAAGGTATTTAAAGTTAAATTATTAAAACAAAGAACTTGTAACCTCCAATATCTCCATAATTAGAAGGTTCCCAGGTTTGCCCAGAACAAAAAAAATATCGCAATGACTGTGAGAAGAAGCGCCTTTCGGCTTCGATAAGGGTCTTTTACACCGACCGATGATCATCGCCGTTAAGCAGGTAACAGCTAGGTTACCATCTCAACATGAATGATGTAACCAAGGTTTTGTAAAAATATACTGATTTAAAAGAGTGTCCATGGAGTATCTTGCCCGTTCTTCTCCTTAGAGATCTACGCTAGGGAATGGGCAACTACAGTACTTTCACAGTTTTTATGCCTTGTGACTGTAGTTTCATTACATTGTTATCTTGTCGACAATTCAAAAGTGCCTGTAACTAGCCTACTTGAAATAAATGCTTTGATTTTGATTTTGATTCTGATTTTTGTACGGTATGAGAGTAGCCGTGAATTAATGTCAATGACATGCCTTTTGAGGAAAATAAACTTCTTGAGAGGAAATTAACATCTACTCAATCCGCCCACAATGTGACAATGGCAGAAAATTACAAAAACATGGCAGAAAAAGCGCTACAAAACTATATGTTTATTGATAGCTCATTTTATTCTGCGGGTATTTTTCGCCCACAGTTCACTATTGAACAAGTAAATGTTTTGAACATCAATCATTTTATTTTAAGACAACTATAAATCTTTGCAAACATTTAGACTTGCCGCGTACATCGTAAAACAATAAACATGTGCGCAACATTGCACAACACTGTACTACTGCAAAACATCAATCAAAATGTTTGTTGTGTTATGAAATAATGTGGTATTTCAGTCGGCAATACCTGATGCACCCACTACATACCGAGATCTTTCTGTGACTCGGAAAGCACGGTAAGCCGTTGGTCCTGACTGTCATTTGTAGCATTTTGACAGTTGTTACGGGTTGTTTGTGCACTTAGGTATATCCTCTTCTGCAAATCTCTCAATCAAGGTAATGTTTGCTGTAAGAAAACCCAATTCTGGGTTAAGCTCGCCGTTGTACATAATTATTACTATTTTTTTTTTTTTTTTGTTATCATCTTATTATTTTGCTTGTATATCTTTTAATTTTGTGTGCAATAAAGAATAAGAATAAGATGGATTGGGGAGATTAGACCCAGGCTTTCTTATATTTATAGTATAATTGCAAGAAGATTGTTAATAATATAAATTATAAATTATAAAGATTGTTAATAATAATATAAATATAAATTGCATGAAGATTGATCGTGGGTTGAGCTGCGCTTGTTGTAGATGGGTGGCCATTTATTGTGCCATCCGTGGAGGAAAACACGTTAAGTTGGTCCTGGTATTTTTTTGACTTTGACTTTGACTGTCAATAATTAGAACCCGGAAAACGCCATGTAAAATAAGGGTATCAGGATAAGAGCCGATGTATCCTGTTAGACTGGAAATGGAAAAGGTTAGGCAGATTATTCAGATGTGCCTAACTTCAAAAGGCAGAAAATTCGTAACGTGAACCAAAACACGACTGCCTTGTCGGTCTAGTGGTCGCAAGCGCGACTGCTGAAGGGGATTTCTCAGTAGCATCCACGGAATCTGGATTTGTGCCCGGTTTATGCCAATACGCTCGCCCCTATTAAATAGAACTTAAACATAACTGGTGAACTGTGAGTGTATTTGTTATGTACACCCCTGCCTAACCCTTCTTCTTTTTTGTTTTTTTTTTTTCGGATGAGAATTCATCAAAAGACTTCTCTCGCTCTGGGCAGAACGGAAGGGAGTGTCAGACTTGTACTGACTAAAACCCGTCCATGTTCCTTCCTTGCCCTTTGTGTGCCAGGGCCGCGGTATCTCTTTCGAACAGTCCCGCAGCCCGTCCCCTGCCTAACCCTTCGGGAACAACAAGTCGTTATGTTATGTACAAAAACAACTGCGCAGTAATAACATGATGAAGCCGGCAATACCTGTGATTAGGCAACAATTTCATTAGTCTTTGTGCCTCGAAATTGAAACACTTTAATTATGCTCAAATACAAAATTAAACACATAACTACTTAAATATTACACAGTAACGCGTGAAGATAGATTTAAACAACGTTCAGCATGATTTTAGTCAGTATCTCGGACTCCTAATCGATAAAAGTTCGATTGTATCAATAAAACTGATTTATTTATGAACGCATTTTATTTCTAGTTTGTTATTGTTTGACGTTTATTTTCCCGCCTTTATTAACACTGCACATTTTAAAAAAAGACCAATGTTTTCTTTTATATTTATTTGACGACTTTTCTGGGTATTCTGACTATGTTATTGTTTTATTGTGTTTAGTGCCTAAACCTGGTGTCAGAGTTTTCATGCCGCATATGGGTCTCTGACTTGGCTTTACATGCCGTCGAGAAATAACTCGCAGGCATGGTGGTTTGGTTTGTGTTTTTTATTATGGTTTCCTTCACCGAAGCAAGTAATATAAAATTATATACATTACACACATGAATCCGAAAAATCAGAGGTGCACTAGGTTATGACTGTTTAAAATTAAAATCGGCAATTAAAATACGTTCTTTAAAAATAAAACGAATCCCCTTTTAACTTTTATGTCTATTTACCTACATTATTTTCATGCACGAATGAAAGATTAATAGATCGTATCATTGATCAAAACAGATTATAAAAATGAGATTAAGAAAACAAAAACGTCGAAAGTGATATTTCTAACCCACATGCAATCGTAAGTTTAGTAAAATATCATCAAATCACGCCTGTAATCCCCGAAGTATTAGGCAGACGTGTACCCATATTTCGCCCGTTATATTTATGTTCCGTGTAAAAGGCGAGCCTATTGCCATCAACTGGACACAAATCAATAACACTTTGCCCACCCGGGAATCTAATTCAGGGCCCCATGATCACCAGTTACGCTTGCAACCACTGAGCAACGAGGGAACAATGATATAATCAATTATTCAAAGGGCGCTATAATAGTTCCTGACAGACGTCTCGTTCACAAACTCAATTATACCGTTATTAATTGTGACAAATTAAATGACACATTAAACTACATAGTCGACCTTTTAAGTATAAGCTTCCATCCCCTGAAAATTATGTGACTGATCTTAAATACTACAAATAAACTGTGTGAATGATGCTATGGCTAGAAAGGAGGTAACTGCTGAGATGACGAGTAATAGAGAAGTATGGAAGAAGAAGACATGCTGCGCTGACCAGATATAAATTGGGATAAGGGTTGGAGAATGTTGATGATCTGACGACCTTTGCGAGATGAACGATCATGGGTTAGCTTTTTCAAAGGTTTTGTCACCATACTAGCTGATGAGCGCGGCTTCGCCCGCGTGGATGTCAGTTATAGCGACCAAGAATATCATGAAATTTTGATCCCGTTCCCGCCCTCAAGCAAATATCATAATATTGCAATATTGCAAATACCAATCTATACAAAAACTTGACAAATTATATACTAAAACCTTTCTCGAAAACCACTCTATCCATTGATGAAAACAGTATGAAGATCGATGCAGTAGTTTTTGAGTTTATCGCGAACAGATAGACAGACGCGGCAGAGGACTTTTTTTATAATATGTAGTCAAGCTCTTTTATTAAGTTTTATCACCCAAAAGCTGAACATCTCTTGACCTACAAGTGAAAACCATTTTCGAATCATTTTATATTTCCAGGCCTTTCACAGATAAAATAACTGTCACTCTGTATCTTTTACAGGAGCGACCCGATAGCAATCTTGTGTCACAAAATAAACTTGAGAACTAAAAACTGTTTTTGCAAAAAATAAAACCGAACCGTTTTTTAAGTCGGTTTTATTTTTTGCAAAAGTGTTTTTTTTTCATTTTTAGTTGTAATGTGACGATCTGGGCTCATTCTTAAGGGATTAGTCGGAGAAGGCTAAATGTAAACAGGGTTGGAAAGCCATGGGGGAGGCCTTTGCCCAGCACTGGGACAGAGTAGGCTAATTTAAAAAAAAAATCCTATACAAATATTTTGTATGCATTTATTTTACATTGTTAACAAATGGTAATAGGCTTATCCCCAATAAAATGGAACTTAACATACCTAACTGTCGAAATGTGGGTGTACTGTTCACATCTGTGTACCCTCTCAAAGCATACAGGCGTGTTGTTATGTTATGATGTTGTGTAAACAATAAACATCCAAACGATTGCAGCAATCGCGACAGATTTGCTATCTATTATTGGAGAGTTCCCTTCCATATCTCCGAAGTCAGATCAGGACAATAAAAAAAAAAATATGCAGTAGAAAATAGAACCTCCTCCTTTTTTGAAGTCGGTTAAAAACCCAATTACGACAAAAACGGCAACCTAAAAATGAATAAGCAATTAAGACTTCATGTGTAGTGTGTTAGGGTTCCGTACCCAAAGGGTAGTCAACGGGACCCTATTACTAAACCTCCGCTGTCCGTCCATCCTTTGGTCTGTCCGCGGGCTGTATCTCATGATCCGTAATAGGTAGATAGTTGAAATTCACAGAATATGTATTTCTGTGGCCACTACAACAACAAATAATAAAAATAATTAAATGAATCCTTCATACGCGAGTCCGACTCGCACTTGGCCGGTTTTTTTGGTTATCGTAAATAAGCGGAGTCGTACGAATTACAGATACGTATGACACCGATTACACGAAAACCAAAAAAAAATCCGCAATGAATCTTACGACAGTCTGCAATACGCTATAAAATGACGTGTCACAATCAACGTTTAATGGCGCTTGACTCATTATTATTATTGTTGCATTGACCTAGAACTTTTATCTGTATTTCAGGAAACGAGCAGCAGTCTTCCCACGGTACCTACTTACTTCAGCGAAGAGTATTTAAAATAAACATGCCGTTTCATCATCATTATCATCATCACTTCCAGAAAAGGGGGAATCCTCCGACCAGACGGGTACCTGGTAGGTTACTGACCATAAGGTTGTTGTAGGCTTTTTCTAAAAAGTCGTAAGTCGCGGATAACTTTAACCGCGCGATTAAGAATATTGATGCTAGTTCTACAATCGTATCATAGATAGCGCTTTTTGTACTATATTGCTGTAGTGCTTTTTGTACTATGTCGCTGTAGTGTTTTTTAGTGCCGCTACAGTTTAAACAAAAGAATATGATAAGTTTCTAAAACCATGTTAATAACTCAACTGTCATGATGCCAATTCATATTTAATTGAACAGCATTAAATTTGTATTCAGGAACGATTGCAAAATAGATTGAGCAAAGAAATGAAAAAAAATCAGACGAGCGCTTTATACTAGATCGTCAATCTGTTATTTTAAAGAAGCCATATTTGTTTGAAAAAAAAAACATATTCTTTTCTGTAGACTTTTCCGTATTCAGCATCCAATATTCGTCTATTCAAACAGCAATCTCCGGACTAAACGAAACATGGCCAGCCCTTTGATTTCTGATACTATAAGATCCTTTAACAATACCAATGTTTCTCTCACTCTCGAACTGTTCATAAACAGAAACGTTTTTTTCTTTTTTTTACAGGTCTATGGTCAGGTCTATTCTCTCATATTGGTCTTTAAGCAGTTATAGTGTAGTTGTATGACCGTCGGACCGCCAAGTCATAGGTCTGAAGTTCGAACCCAAGACATGTGCAAATGATAATGTTCCCTTGCTTCGGTGAAGGAAAACATCGTGAGGAAACCATGACTGAAAGATATTTCTCGACGGTATGTAAAGCCAAATTAGAGGCCCATGCTGCCGTGGTAAAACTAAAACGCCGATAAATGAAATCTGGTTGATTTTTAACTTTTGATGCTATATTAATGGGAAAAAAAATATCTATCAATCTGTGTTTCCGAATTGTCAATACCTTGAATAGTTTTGGAAATAATCATTTTAAGAATGCCGTTATTTTTTTTCTCATTAATATATTTAGCATTAAAAGTTAAAAATCGACCAGATGTCGGGTAACGACATTTTAGTTATACCACGGCAGCATGGGCGGCATAAAAACTGTGACACCAGGTTAGGCACTCACCACACGATAAAGAAAGATATAATTATGGGTCTTTATGAAGTTCTGATAATAAAACAAGACGATTAAAAGCGTATCGTTTAACCTACCGCAAGTCGAATTGATGCCAAGAATTCATGTTACGATGTATGACCCAATTAAGACTTTTTGTTCGCTGTGTGTGGAAGCTAAATTTAAAATCAACTATACGAGCGAGTATCGTGCAGTATACCCAGTACGTCATAAAGCATTACATGAAGTTCCGCATGTTAAAAATAATTCAAGATTTACATCGTTCAAGAACTGAAAGCGGGCAAGGCACGAACACTATGACATCTATCATTTCTGAAGACCTCACTCTATACGAACGCCTCTAGCGGCGAATTTATGCAGGATTATGACACTGACTCTTATGAAAAAATCAGGTATACACCGTCATTTTTTAGTCGTCTGACAAAGGTGGTCCACTCAATGTATCCGACATAAAATACTTCTAGGCGTGTTTTTTTTTTACCATTAATTAAGATAATAGGTACAAAGAAAAATAAATAATACATTCGATTTATGAAACACTCTGTTAATAATGTTTACGTATCAAACAGTAGAACATACCTACCATCGCACGAGTCGAGTAGATAGACCTTCGCTCGCAACAGAATGTTTCAACTATGTTATGCATCATCATAATAATGAATAATATTTTTTTTTTTTCTCTTAAATACCATTTTTTTTTTGTTATGAATGTATAGTAGTCATTCGATACCTACATGAAGTGGGCTGCCGTTGTCAGACGACTAAAAAGTCACGATGTATATAGTTAGGGAACCCCTAGTCCTAATCAAAACGATTCTCGCATGAACACGCCATTGTCGTCGCGTTCAGTTTGTTCGCCGAACCCGAACGTGTGGTTCTTCAGTCAGAGGTCCTTCTGGATTTTGGTTGAGATGAGTAACAAATATAAACGCGAATTTGCACGGATCGCTTTGATTAGTGAGTGCGTAAAGAATCGTCATACCTGCCCTGATTCAACCTTGATTCCTACTGATTTTCAATGAAGAAAAACATAGTAAGGAAGCACTCAGAGAGTAAGCGTGTCAATCAAATACACTGTACTGGGGCAGTTTCAGAGATAAATTATTTTCATCTTCATTGCTCTTACGGCAAACAAAATCGTAAAAAAAAATGGCGGCTTCCACATCACAACACTGGGAGTAATGATGTTATCGTATTTACGAGTGAAACCTACTTATCCTCCCTAACAAAGTCATAATATTATTATTGTTGCCTTACAAAATCTATAATCGTGAAGATTATGACCACAAAGTTTTGTAGGCTGTAGGACTAACTACTTTCAAGGCAACGAACCCAAGTGCATTTTAGACAGTACCGTCATAACGTACATCACCCCGAAGGGTTAGACAGAGGTGTACCTAATAGTACACTCCCATTTCGTCAGTTATGTTTAAATCCCACGTAATAGGGTCGAGCCTATTACCACTAACCGGGCACGAATTCAGACTCCGTTGCTGTTCCTGAGAAATTCCTGATGGATAAACCCAATAACTCTTAATTAGTTCTAAGTTGAAATGCTAAAAGAAACAATGCTTATTATTAAATCATTGTCAAAAATGATTCATGATAATTATAGTGATATACTCGTACAATGACACAAACATAAATACGGGCTGAAAACAAAACCTCGATTTTTGAATTGAGTAAAAAATGAAACTATGTGTACATCTCTTTTTTTTAGTATCTCCTTTCGCAGATATGCTGGAAGAGATTTCTTTAGAAATAAGCATCACCTTTGTACTATTCTTCATTCTTCTTTTCTAGATTTTAACTGGCGAAATTAATGTAGGTACACCTCTGCCTAACCCTTCGGGGATTATAGGCGTGACGTTATGTTATTATGTGGCTAAAATATAATGATATTTGTTGGAGGTGTCGGAAAAAAATAAGCCGTCTGAGAGCTTTCAACGAAAACGCTGCCTAAACCCTTTAAAATATAACAAAATGATGTATGGTTGAGTTGTGTATCTTATATAGGTCCACAGAAAAGGTCCGCGATAGCATATTATGTCTATCTCATAAGTATAATATACTTTTCAACACACTTGCTGATAAAATGGCTCTAATTTCACCGCAATTAGTATTATCACCTGTAATCAAACTGTGACTTTTCATTGCTATTATTCACAAGTGAGTTATAGTTTGTAGGTGCTTTGTTCTTAAAAAAGTTTCGATACTAAAGAGAACGTGTTTAATAGTACAAATAAATTAATTTTCTTCACAAGTGTGTTGAAAAACGTCGTATGATACACGTGTGTATTGATGATTACCGTCCTCGGCTCTCTTAAGACCTCACCTCAACGGCTCGGGTCTCAATGGCGCCTCAGCGGTAATCACCAACATTACACACTTGTACCATAATGTACTAATATCCATTTTAATTCATGATTACTTTGGGTCGCGATAACCGACATCCACGCGGGCGAAGCCGCGGGCATCAGCTAGTAAATTAATAAAAACTACGTCTTTCAAGCAGAGCAAGAAGCTAAAGGTTTCACACTCAAGAAATCTTTAAATTAGCTTCTTTCATCTCAGCTCGACGGACAAAGGAATCAATATCCCGATCTAATTTAATAAAGATGCTGTGAACGGCCTAATTACGTAGATATCTTAAACGAATTTAAAAGAGCATCTATTGTCGCTTTCTTTCATGAGATTGTTATAACAAAACGACGTCATCATCAGCCCATAATGTTCCCACTGCTGGAACACAGGCCTCCTCTCTATGAGAGGGAATGGGCTATAATCCACCACGCGGGCCTAGTGCGGATTGGTAGATGTCACATGTCTTCGAATTTTTGGTTCTAGGACACGATGTTTTCCTTCACCGTTTTTGAGAGCAGTGGTGATGAAATAAATTACACAAAGTAATGCGCCTGCCTGGGTTCGAACCCACGACTTACTGTTCGTAAGTCGGGATCGCTACCACTGGGCCACCGCTGCTCTCCAAAACGACGTATTTTCTTATAAAGATGCTAAATTCTAGGTCAACAGTGTAATTTATCTAATAGGTTAAGGTAAAACTTTCAAAGTTGGTCTAGGGATAGGGTGATGGGGCGGATCTGTATTTATGCTTTCGCGGTTGCACAACGACAAGCTTTGCACATGCTTTGCTTGGTAGCATAGATGCAGGTCTACCTTACTGCCTCCCTCAGAGGCGGTAGGGTGGCGGGGTCTTGAGGGGGAGCGCTACGGTCGTGTAGATCCTCAAGGCAAGTCTGGTGTGTTACCTTCACGTGGTTGCCGCCCTGTTCTTGGTCTAATTCCATAAGAAATAGACGCAACAAAAAAACCACCAGGCGCTTTCTGGGGAGGGGCGCACCGCACGTCGTGTGATGACTCATGCGATGTGCGGTGTGCGTTCCCCTGCGTGCCCTCTGAGCAGCGGGCATAGCGGAGGGCACAGCAGGGGAGTGCCGCGGGGGACTGGGCCTCCCGCTTCCCGGCGTGGTCGAGGCCATGCTGGGGAGTGTGGAGAGGAGGCCTGGTCAGCGGAGCGCGCGCGGGAGGACCCTCCCGCTGCGCCGCTCCGCTAGCGGAGAGGGGGGGAAGGGGCGTTTGCCCTCCCCCCTCACGGTGACGGGCGGGCGACAGGCACGGAGGTGCCTTCGCTCGCATTGCACCCGTCACCTCGCGGGCGACTGGGCCTCCCGCTTCCCGGCGTGCGTGCCACGGAACACCATGCTGGGGAGCGAGGAGGCCTGGTCAGCGGTCCTTCTGCGATTTCGCAGAAGGAGGAGGCGGAGCGCCAGCGGGAGTTTACTCTCGCTGCGCTGCTCTGCGGGCGGGGGGGGGGGAAGGGGCGTTTGCCCTCCCTCCTCACGGTGACGGGCGGGCGACAGGCGCGGGGGTGCCTACGCCCGCATTGCACCCGTCACCTCCGTCGGTCATTCCCGAACCCCCCCCTCCACGTCCGTGCCGTGAGGACAAGAGGGGGGTCAGCCTTGTGTGTTCGTCGGCGGGGGACTGGAAGTAAAGGCTGTGCCGGTTTCCCAGTCCCCCTCCACTATGACGAAGCGGGAATGCGCTGGGTCGTTTTAGTGGGTATACCGTGGTGTTTGGCCGCCCGGGGAGTCCCACATACCCCTCCCATCCCCCGACGGGAGGGTATGCGTAATGCATTTTTTCCCAGCGTCAAAAAAAAAAAAAAAAAAAAAAAAAGGGATAGGGTGATAGGAAACTTGAAATGTAATCATTTCAAGTTTCCTCCGTGCCTCGGAAAGCACGCTATGCCATTCGTCACGGCTCTCCTTTATAGATCTTTGACAGTCATTGGCCCGAAAGTCTGACAACCAGTCTTACGAAGGAGTATCGTATTACCAAGTTCAAACTTGGATGAGGAGGTGATATACACAGTCGCTCCATGTAAAATACTGGTATTCAGTTGCATCCGGTTAGACTTGGAGCCGACTCTAATATAGGAAAAAGCTAGGCAGATTAGTGTCATTTATCTAGCAACCCATCTACAAACTTGCACTTACGGGACGAATTTTCAAATACTTGCCTTAGTTCTCACTTTTTTTAGCTCTAGCTCTGGTGCTAAATTTCATGCTTCTTGATAGATGTTTAGATAGTGCTTTGTTGACTTTGACGGCATGGTTTGCGCAGTGACTGAGCGATTGGCTGCTGCACTGCGTGTCGCGAGTTGGATTCCCGCACGGAACATAGGTATATATATATTTGTATAGCCTACAGGTATTTGTTCCCGGTATTGCAGTTTGTGTGTGTGAGTTTAAATATTTGTAAATGCACTCACAACATAGAAGAAGTCATTCTTTGTGAAGTGCGTGAAATTGATGTGATTGAAAATGCGGAAGTAAGTTTGTTTGTTAACTTTTGACGCCTAAACCACTGAATCTATATCCTCCTGAAATTATGCATAATATACGTTGTCAGGTGTCCAGAAACGGACATAGAGAAGCCTTCATCCTGAAAAAAAAGTACTGTTCCCGAGGAAACCAACAATAAAGTTCTTATAATAATAGATGGCGCCACGTGTCTTTCGAATCATGATTGAATTATATTATTACAAGCAGAGTACAACCCAATTTGATCGTCAAATTTTAAATTAACGCATGCGAAGCCACTGACAAAAGCTAGTTAATAATAAATCGTTGAGTACTTAATGTCTCAAGGTCGATATGAATGAAAAATAAGAAATTAGACTTTTAACATCCCACGCAAGTTAGTACAATTTTAAAAGTACTCGACACTCGTGAGAATAGAATCATTGAAATAAAAAAAATATGAATGGAAAATTCCTAGATATTTTATAGTGACCCTGATTTTCACGCGACTTGCTGGTTCATAACAAACTAAGTCATGAGCCAATTGTGATTTCTTCAATGCCGAATAATTATTATACTAAACCATTTATTTTCAGACAACATGGCCCATTTGGTGTTAGTACAAGCAATTGCTTAAAACTATATTAGTAAACACGATTATAATTAAAATATTAAACATTATATATCTTTGGTAAGTTTGTCAAACCCCATGCATGACATGTAGCTTGACAAACCTACCAATTGTCGGCCCATCCAGCCTTTCCGCAAGTACCTTTAGAATGCCATTTGTGCTGTCCCCCATTCTGCGTATGATTGAAGCAACGTTCTTTCGCGTTATCACAAAATAATCATCTGTGTGCGCATCAGCGAACATACCTGATGCACTGCAGTAAGGTGGAAACCTCAACAACACCCTGAAGGTATTGTTTCATTGGATGAGTAAGGTATTGTCCGATTTTTGGGCATGATGAGCCCAAATGCTGCTGGTGTAAAATCTTTGGCAATATGCTTTGAAAAGAGTTATTTTTACTCGTACTGAGCAACCAGCAAACTTACGAGCCACCATATTCCGTTAATGCATCAGTACGCACAATACTGAAACAACGCACAATAAGGAACCCACTTACATCCATCCACCACTTATCTACAAGTCTCTTCTCTTCTACTTATCTTACATCCATGTTTGACACATTGTTTAGTAATACAGGCCTGCTCCTTTTTATTTGGGTCATACTTTTCAATCAGTATCATTCAGAGTCCAAAAAAAAGTGTTTTTCTATCAGCGATAATGATGCTGTATAAATAAAAAAATGTACGGGACTAACAAAGGCTTTTGAAATAGAAAACAACCCGAAGGGTTAGGCAGAGGTGAACCCACATTAGTACACCAACATTTCGCCAGTTAGGTTTTAAATACCATGTACTAGGGAGCGAGCCTATCTATCAACCGGGCACAGCATCAACCACTTGATTAGGCTTTCACGTCTTACCCGTAAGGTTCACTGATCAACGCTTCAGACTAACATATGCTTAATCTACAAGCAGATAATAGCGATTTTCGAAAATACAACCTATACAGAAATAAGATGGCACCTAATCAGACTATTCCCTGGACACCTATCCATCTTACAAATAACATCTAATTACGACACTATCCTACCCCAATAGATCAACTTATTTTTATCGAAGGTTAACGAACTCCCTATCTTTTTTCCCGCCAAATCTTTACAGCCCTATTATTTATATGGGATAAAATCCACAACGACCCTTAAATGAGCTATCATAAACTGCGACAAAAATATGTGTGTTACAGGAAAAATAACAAATAAAAAATGTCGGCACGTACTTCCGTTCGCCATTATGTTCTGCTTTTCCTTGTATCTGAATAGTTTCAGCGAATTGTGAATCTAATTGCCTGGATGGCTGTATTTTCCTTTAATATATACCATGTAATGTAGTTAATGTATCTTTTAAATTAGACTGGTTGAAAAATTATAATTCACACTTTTTGGCATGCGTTTTTCTCTGACTGCGTCCATTAGTGTACTTATAACTCAAAACCACTTATCTGATCTTTAGGGTTCCGTACCCAAAGCGTAAAACGGGACCCTATTACTAAGACTCCGCTGTCTGTCCGTCTGTCTGTTTGTCCGTCTGTCACAAAGCTGTATCTCATGAACCGTGATAGCTAGACAGTTGAAATTTTCACAGATGATGTATTTCTGTTGCCGCTATAACAGCAAAGGGGGGCTCTCATACAACAAACGTGATTTTTTGCTGTTTTTTGCTCGATTTTAATAACGGCAATAGGCAGACACTTGAAAAACAAGAGAAAGGTTTATATGTATATCACTCCACACTGCCCCACATTAGTATCTACATTGCACCCGTGTGAAGCCGGGGCGGGCCGCTAGTACCTAATACAGCAGAATGATTACAGACTACATTTATTATTGAAACAAAATAATTACAATGTTATTTGTGATGCAATATTAGTCAGTATAAACTACACTACAGCAACATTGCCCAACTGACTTCAAGATTAAAAGGCGTGTAACACAGCATATAAATATACTAAGACCCACCTCAGTAATTTTGTCAGCGTCATAAATTACACCTTTGAATTATAGCCCCCTGTGCGAACGTGTTGGCTTGGACATCGCCCGCGCTTTGACACTTACCAAGATCGCCGAAACAATAACGACTATTGCTCCACATTTCATATCCATTACTGGTTTTCTACAAAGGGTTGTTTGTAGAACTAGTATAAAAGCAGCATTGTATGATGAAAAATTTTGAGTGTCGTTAAGAATGTGTACTTGTGTGCCACCTGTTCGTCCGATTTTAGGCCGTAACAGACAGTAGCCCACCTGCCGCCGCCCTGTCTGGTTGTCTAGTTATGAAATGTGGAGTTGAGGACAGAAGATCCAGTTTGTGTGATCAAGGACTTTGTAACAAAATGACTTACGTTTCTCATAGCTTTGAGGACACAAGGGTTCACTGCAAAGAACATCCAACTTGAGAATGGTACGCCCGTATTCCCTAACACTAGACTAGATATTTTTTTTTGGACTGTTTATGAATAATTTCCCTTCCAGATCTTAAAAAAAATATGTCTCTTTCTTATGTCATACTTACACAAATATTGAAAAGGCAGAGAAAGACATCTGTAGACTTCACCCTATGCCTAGCCTTTTCCCAACTATGTTGGGGTCGTCTTCCAGTCTAACAGGATGCAGCTAAATACCAATATTTTACAAGGAGTGACTGCCTATCTGACCTCCACAACCCAGTTTGTACTGGGTAATACGATACGCCTTGTTATAACTGGTTGTCAGACTTTCGGGTCACTGACTACCTGTAACGACTGTCAAAGATCTACAAATGACAGCCGAAACCAACAGCTTTTCCGAGGCACGGAGGAAACACAAAAATCTGTAGACTACACAGAGGCTTTTTTTTAAAATAAGAGCTGAATATTGTGTGATATAAAACACACGACAATCAATGTCTATTTTATCTTTACCCAATTTACGCACGTACAGCAATAACGGTATACTTACACTATGTTCGTTTGACGTACATTATTTAAAATACAATTGATCGGTTTCTAAAATTGTGGCTCTGCGACAGAGCATGTCACATCAAATTAGCTACTGTGAATGGTTGAACGCATACAATTAACAGCCACAAATCAAATAGGCTGTTACTACATTTGACCACAGTTATTTAATTGCTTGAGCTGTCAGTATTTGGTCTTCAGCTCCTCTCTCTTCGCTGTAGTTTATGTTTCAATCAAGTTGGCCTACAGTCCACTCACATAGGGCTCTTTTATACCCGAATTCATAGTCAAGTCAAAGTTATTACTTGAGTTTAGGTAACATTTTTGTCTATTGACAAAATAAAGAAAAAACAATTATAACAATTAAACATCAATCAATAACAATATCAATTATGACATTGTTTGTAGGTATGTGTGATGCAAGTATTAGTGCCAAACCATATAAGTTTTAACTGTTTCAAGTTTAAGCATCTGATGTTGTCCTGTTTTTTCTGTGTGGGCAGTGCTGTGTTGTTCACACCATCATTGCCAGTCGGTTTTTTATAAGTGAAGACTTGTAATTGGCTCTCAGTTTCACTCACTATTTTTTTTTCTGTTTTGTTTAGCTGTAAGTCTTCCATAGTCCATAAATAAATAATAGAGAAATTTAAATTAAGTAAGAACCGCCAAAAAAAGCGAAGCTAAAAAGAGAATTTTAAGTTTTGAGAGTTTTCTAACTTCTAGCAATTACTAAATTATACAATAAAAATCTGTGTGTTGCCATACAACGTGGCAACACCGCCAGTCTCTTGGGCACATTACCATCTGACAGCGTTGAGGAGGAGTTTTTCGATGCCCTTTTATAGTTTGTTGTTAGTTTATCTATTTTAGTTTAATAGTTTTTAATTATCAATGTATATAGTTAGTTTAACCTAATAAAGTTTAATAAAAATCTTGTATGTATCTTAAATAATGACTTTTTCACAAGTAACCGCTTTAACTTTTTCATAAATATGAGTGTTAAACTCACCCAGAACTATACACACTATAACTATAGTGTTATACTGTTATTAAAACATTACCTCCGCTTTGGGCTCCGCAAAAGGGTAAAAATAGACGTTCTGCTGTACATCTTTCGTATATTCTAGTCTAGATAATATTCAGTTATTTACTCTTGCAAACGTAAATCATGTTACGTAAAATAGTCTGCTAGATTTATTATTGTATTGATGTTTATTTCGGAAGGAATATCTTCTAATAAATCCTTAGATATAAGGCCATCTCAAATGGAGTAAATAAAATTATAGGACATATATTTTTTTGCTAGAAAAGTATGTGTCACATATCAATAGTCTTGACACTGATAAGTAGACAGAACAATATTTTGTGTAGTAAATAAGATATAAGAATATTTGGATCAATGCTGTTATTACTATATTACAAGCAAATTGTTATAAATTGCTCTGCTGTCTGATCCTGAATTAGAACTGAAGAATTTTCATAAACATTTTCAGAGCAGCTTTGATAGCACTCCAGTGGTGGCGGAACCGACTTACCAGCAGTAAGTCGTGGGTTCGAATTCGAACCCAGGCAGGCGCATTACTTTGCTATCCACAGTCATACTCAAAACAGCTCTCCTCACTGCATCTTCCTCATCGGCCAACTATACTAAATAGAAATAAATAATAATAATATAATATATTAAACTAACCAGTAGGTAATATTTACTGTAACTATTTCGACGCGTTCCTCGTACGCGCATTTCGTCGCGTGCGCATCTTTCTTGGAATGCGTCGTGAATAATATCTAGTAACGACACGGCATTGACATTTTCTTAGAATTGTTCAAATTAATGTTCCATTCTTGTTATATTATGTTATTTGTCTACGGACACTGAAAATATAAAATTTCATATGTAGCGTGAGGGACACACTTTTCCAGTCCATTTATACCAAATTAACTTATGACCGCGGCTTCGCCCGCGTTTAGTTCGGTAATTAACCCACGGGATCGTACTACCAGGATGAAAGTATCCTATGTGGTAATCCAGGTTATAAACTATCTGGGTGCCGAATTTCATACAAATCCAGTAAGTAGTTTTTACGTGAAAAAGTAACAAACATCCAGACCCTTTTTTTTACGGATGGGAAATTATCAAATGACTTCTCCCGCTCTGGGCAGAGCGGAAGGGATTGTCAGACTTGTACTGACTAAAACCCATCCACGTTCCTTCCTTGCCCTTTGTGTTCCAGGGCCGCGGTATCTCTTTCGAACAGTCCCGCAGCCAACATCCAGACCCTCTTAGTTCATTGAACCCCATTGTATGACTTTTTCATAAAATATTCATTGAATAGGGTTACATGAACTTAGAGGGTTGTATTGATGATTTTCATGATTGTAATTCTATAACTACATGTGTGTTACTGGCGCGACTCATTTTTCATCAACATACAACCTGACACTGGTGGCAAAATAATAACAGCCGCACGGGTCGATCTTTAGGTTAAGCCGTGCTTGCCTAGGTTGGTCTGTGGATGGGTGACCACCCATTACATACCGAGTTTCCTCCGTGCCTCGGAAAGCACGTTAAGCCGTTGGTCCCGGTTGTCATTTGTACATCTTTGACAGCCGTTACAGGTAGTCAGTGGCCCAAAAAGTCAGACAACCAGTCTTACCAAGAGGTATCGTATTACCCAGTATTAACTGGGTTGTGGAGGTCAGATAGGCAGTCGCTCCATGTAAAATACTGGTATTTCAGCTGCATCCGGTTAGACTGGAAGCCGACCCCAACATGTTGGGAAAAGGCTAGGCAGATGATGACAACCTGACACTGACCTGAAATTCGAATTTCGCGGGGTACGCTTCCACCTTAAAGTACAGGTGTTGGGGCACTTCGGACACTCCAGCAAGTGGGACATCGTCTCGTCGGGAGCACCACATTCACACTATATTTCGCAAGGATCTTTCTTTCCCTATTTTAGCAAATTGTTTTTACTGCGGTCTAATTGGGTGCGCAATGCTTTCCAAACAGGCCACTGCAGATCATGTCCCAGAGGTAATTGCTCCTGGGGTTAAACGAAATTGAGAGGTGGTGGATGCTTCTCTTCCCAACTTTGGTGGCTAGTCTTGAATAGGCTGCGTGGAGCGCAAGAAGGTCTTATGACTTTCAAGACTACCCGCGTGTAATGATAAGTTTAGGTTATTTAGGTGCATCTTGGGCATAACTGACGTCTATGAAAAAAACACATCGGGAACAATCCCAATGCTATTAATTATTATGTTATTTCACAAAATCATTGCTTTATTGAGGTTGTTATTTTATACACGTTAAATTCCTTATGAAAAGGTGATGCCTCGTTGATCGAGTGGTCGAAAGCGCGACTGCAGAGCATGAGGTCCTGGGTTCGATTCCCAGGTCGGGCAAAGTGCTATTGGGTTTTCTCAGTAGTAGCCAAGGAGTCTGGATTTGTACCCGGTTGATGGCAATAGGCTCGCTCCCTATTACATGGGACTTATAACATAACTGGCGAAATGTGGGTGTACTATTAGGTACACCTCTGCCTAACCCTACGGGGATTACAGGCGTGATCTTATGTTATGTTAAGTTATGATTCTGTTATCCAGGAACAAAGATAGCTTTCTCGATGACGGGTGCATACTGTTCCAGTCTGTTCCTCTAAACACTGTTCCTGGTACTACCAGAATCTATTACGAGCGCTGCATTTCCTGGAAGAGACTATCTTGGCAGTGCATTTCCCAGAGAATACTCTTGCTCTGTTACAAGACTGACGGAACGGACTGATGGATGAGATATTCTAGATAAAAATAATCTTTTTACGTTGTATTTGCTGCTGTGGTATTTTTCATTCGGTAAGCAGATGGCTGAAGGTCGATCTTAGGCTGGATCGCAGAATATCAAGTTTGATTGACAAGATTCTAGCCTTTTTGTAGACCATAATATAAATAAACTGTAACATAAAATATTTCTCTCCCTTTTCTGTACCTCGTTGAGTGCGCTATAATACTGCATGCGTCACGCCGTATCGTAAAAGATTCAATTTTCAGTTTGACGCAAACCATGACGTAAACGTTATCTAGCAGAACTAGTTCTATTTTATCAAACGGCCATAACCGTAGAGTGCAGCCACGTTAGTATAACATTGTATGACGCCTGTCCACACAGTGAAGAAGCGTATGTAATGTTCACACATAATTCCTAGCACCCAACATAAAACTAATTTTGCAAGGCGCCAATAATATTATAAATGCGAAAGTTTGTGGGGATGGATGGTTGTACGTTTGTTACTCTTTCACGCAAAAACGGTTTAACGAATTTGGATGAAACGGATTACCATATAAGTAGAATATTTTTTATCCTGGCAGTACTATCCCGTGGGATAATTACGGATTTCGGCGCGAGCGAAGCCGCGGGCATAAGTGTAATAATAAGTGCACACAATTAAAATGACGCCCATACAGAACTAACTATTCTCGGTCTCCCCAGATATATACTAAAACGTACAGTAAAGGAATGGCTACTAAAACAGGACTAACATAAAAGGCAATCACTTCTAACTTACATCGCCTAATAAACAACCTCACTTTATGTGTCGATCACAAGAGCTAAACACTCCCATACACAATCACCATACACATCCACATACACACATCTTACACTTATTCAGCCTATTTTTTTTTATTTTTTTTACGGATGGGAAATCATCATATGACTTCTCCCGCTCTGGGCAGAGCGGAAGGGAGTGTCAGACTTGTACTGACTAAAACCCATCCATGTTCCTTCCTTGCCCTTTGTGTTCCAGGGCCGCGGTATCTCTTTCGAACAGCTTGCAGCCACTTTTTCAGCCTCACATTCTTATCACAGTCCACTGACACGTCATTTACAATAGAATTCTAATAAGCATACTTATATAGCCGGACTGCTTTTTTATTTTTCTTCGGATGGGAAATTATCAAATGATTTCTCCCGCTCTGGGCAGAGCGGAAGGGAGTGTCAGACTTGTACTGACTAAAACCCATCCATGTTCCTTCCTTGCCCTTTGTGTTCCAGGGCCGCGGTATCTCTTTCGAACAGTCCCGCAGCCCTAGCAATATAGCTGGACCCCTAAGGTATAGACCTAGTTTAGGGGATAGCTAAATTAAGAACTTTATTCATTATACAGTACAATGTACCTGAACTTTGTGGTAATAAATGCATTTGCATCAAGAGTAAATGAAAGCGCACCTAATTGCCAGGCCGTTCAGCCCACTGCTGGACATAGGCCTATCCCCAGTTGTGCCACTAAACCCTGTCATGTGTGGTGTGTTATCCAGCCGACCCAGACAACGTTTGAAGGTCGTCGGTTTATCTAGGCCATCCTAATTGCCAACCAGTCAAAATTTGAATCAAATAGATGGAAAAACCTACATTAGCACCCTAAAGGGTGTAAACAGACTAACGAAGCTGAAAGGCACTTCTTCTGCCCGTCATTGCGATCATTTTTTTGTTCTAGACCATACCTAGTGAAATTCCAACTTTTTCACAAGTTTTTTTTTTTTAAATACATGTTTTTAATGTAATATTTTTACTTTAAACACCTCCAGGACCCCCTTACTTATCAATCCATCCATCAGCAAAATGTTTTGAGTGCGTTACATTGAGTCCTAGTGTAAACCGTGATTTTTCAGCCCACAAAAAGAAGTCGTTTCCCAGCACTAACTTTTGCGTAAAGTTACTTAGTTCGATGTTCATAATGCTTGGTTGACGGCTTCGTGAAGAGTCTGTTTACACCCTGTATAGTATAAGGAATTCCAAACTCAGACTCACTCTACGCCGTCGTTGTCACATTCCACTTGACCTAGCAGAAATTTCCGCTATTTACCGATTTTCTGCAAATTAAACCTCATAACAGTCACCAATTCCCAGAATAACCGAAACAAGCCCTTAACCAAAACATTTTTTCATAAAATCTTCAAACATATTTTTTCACTATAAAAATCTGATCCAAAGTGCCTCTCAAAGTGAAATGAATCTATCTTCGTCAACGTCCGACGCTCTCGTATACTCCATATACATTGCGTATCAAGTTTATGTATGCTGAAGTCATATCAGAACAAAACTGGCAATGTATAACGTGCTTGATATTTTTTGTAGCCCCAGCTGTGTTCGGTTGCTTGTTGACATGTGTGTCAGGGTAGATGAAAAGCATTTTAATATATCTAGTCGGTTTCTCGATTCCATTACTGGTTGAGGGCATATTCTGGGTTCTAAATTCGTGGCGAAAGTATTTAAATTGTTTGTTGGTATGTACAATATCTTTCTGTCTGTTTCTGTCTGTCTCTAGTTTGAAGAATTTTTCAAATTTTGATTAATTTTATATTGCTTCTTTTATACTGATTAAGACTCTTCGAACCAGTAGGTCGTAGATTCAATTCCATGCACTTGACTTTGTGTAATTTATTTTATACAGCTCAAACGAGAAGACCTTGAAAATTATTCGAAGACATGTGATATAGATATACTACCCAAATTAATCCTGCATGGTGGATTACAGCTTCATAGAGAGGGGACCTGTGTCCAAGGTAAGGGAACGATATAGACTTAATATGTATATTTCCCATCAACCTAGTCAAAACTCTCACCCTGCATATTTACGGAAGAGGGAACCGCCAGGAATGGGCTTCTTCTTGGTGTTTCGATGGCAAAAGTCTAAATAGTATGTTTAGCCCAAAACTTAGTCTCGCGAACCCCGCTCACTGATGCAGTAAATAAATCATCAAGAGCGCAGGTCATAGGGCATGCATTTCAGGATGGAAGATGGGGAGACGCCGCATATGCACTTGAGATCTGAGCCGTCTATGAACCCACATTTGCAGAGATTGCCTTTGCTCCGGCCGACTTGGACATGGTTATTTTTATGCTTTTTATAGTTTAGTAATATTCTTTTTTTTAATTCCTGTATATTTGATTATTGCTTTTGTTATGGTTAGAAATGTAATTATTTTGTAAAAATTCAAACACAGTGTAAACTGTTTGGTGAATAAATAAATGAAATGAAATGAATGAGACTTGGGTTCGGGAATGGGCTTATTAAATACCTTCGGGCCTGCTGTGTATAATAGAGATGTTCATACTACATTAAGCCGTATAGGGAGATTATAATTTCCCGATAAGCCTCTCTACCCACCCTTTTCAATTAACCGACACTAAGTACTTAAAACAGTAAACAGTATCATCGTTTACCGTAGTTAGCTATTTCGTATCGTAGCTCAGCATCTGCCCCATCACCGGCGATTAGCGAGAAGCGGTTAGAATTAGCAACTAAAAAATCAATACCTTTCCTTTTAGCTTTGCCGTAGTCGGGTAAAATTGAATTGAACATTTTTATTTCAGATCTAGCACACAATAATATCATCATCATCTGCCTAGCCTTTTCCCGACTATGTAGGGGTCGGCTTCCAGTCTAACCGGCAATCTAGCACACAATAATATAAAGGGTGTTAAAACACTCTTAACGATGCCAAAAGGCACTTGTTCTCCCCGTCATTGCGATCATTTTTTTTTGTTCTAGACCATAATATATTTAAATGTATTAATAATATAATAATATATTTAAAATTTTATTTAAATACATGTTTTTAATGTTAAGACATCTTCACGACCCCCTATACTATTCTATTCAATCCATCCATCAGCACAATGCTTTGAATGCGTTACATTGAGTCCTACCGAAAAACGTGATTTTTCACCCCAAAAAAAAAGTCGTTTCCCAGCAATAATTTTTGCATAAAGATACTTAGTTTAATGTACAGACGCCAGCACGTCAACCCACCCGAATCTGTCAGATTTTCCCACAACCTTGAACTTAACGTCATAGAGATAAAGTTGAAAATCTAGTAAAGAAATCTGACAGATTGTAGTAGCCTGACGTGCTGGCGTCTGTACATAATGCTTGGTTAACGGCTTCGTGAAGAGTCTGTTTACACCCCGTACACAAATTCATAGTATGTTCGTAGGTAGAAACTTATAGCTATGTTAAAAGCGAGTTGTTTGTACGACAGTTTTCTCGCCGCGGCGACGGTATTGTGAAGTGTCAACTATTATTTGACTAGCTTTTATTTGCGGCTCGTATCTAAATAATAAAAGCCGCACAGGTCTGCTGCGCTTGCCAAGGTCGATCCGTGCATCCTCGTACCTTCATCTATTAGACCCGGCCAGTTTTTTTAAACATGTCTGGAGCGGAAAAATCGTCGAAAGTTACTCTCTTCCTTGTCGACAGTGAGACAGATGCCTATATCGGTAAATCCTAAACGTGCCACCACCAATAGTTAACGGATTTATTTGTTGTATATCAAGTATACACGTCAAAAGGGTTTAGTTTTAGTAATAACGGGTTTAAGTTTAGTATAGCTTAATTGACATTTTGTGTTTGTTTTAAGTAACCTTGGCGGCTAGTTTTAGGGTTCCGTTGCCAAATTGTAAAAAACAGAACCCTTCAAAAGTCGTCCTGGCCGTCTGTTTGTCTGTCCGTCAGGATGTCACAGTAATTTTACTCCAAGACTGTTGGCACCACACAGTTTTGGAGAGTAGGTGTGTTTTATGAAACGCTTCACAAAAATGATGTGATATTACAAAAAATCTACCGCCCTCCTCGACAATTATAGGTATAATGTTATGTAATGCTCAAACCTTATACTTGCCGAACATTCCATCATTGACATCATTAACCAGGCCCTTTTTTTCGGATGGGAAGTCATGAAATGACTTCTCCCGCTCTGGGCAGAGCGGAAGGGGAGTGTCAGACTTGTACTGACTAAAACCCATCCATGTTCCTTCCTTGCCCTTTGTGTTCCAGGGCCGCGGTATCTCTTTCGAACAGTCCCTCATCAACCAGGCCCTTAAAACTACATCAACTCAATCCACAATCACAACCTCCCAGAATAGGGATGGTATATGAAACAGGCAGCCGAACGAAAACATCATTAATCTCGCGCAGTGGCTACATGTGTCGCCATCAGACTGAGATACTGAGGAGTACGGAGAAAAATCATGCAGAAAGGGGATTTCAGAAGGGAATTAAGTCAAGTTTGGTCGAGTGCTACTTTGGTAGATAAATAGCGATAGAGAAGAGCTCGTGGCTAAATAATAACAGCCGCTTGGATCAATCTTCAGGTTAAGCCGCGCTTGCCTAGGTTGATTTGTGGATGGGTGACCACCCTTTACATACCTAGTTTCCTCCGTGCCTCGGAAAGAACGTTAAGCCGTTAGTCCCGGCTGCCATTTGTAGATCTTTGATAGTCGGCCCGAAAGTATGACACCAATCTTACCAAGGGGTATCGTATTACCTAGTACTAAGTGGGTTGTGGAAGTCAGATAGGCAGTGGCTCCATGTAAAATACTAGTATTCAACTGCATCTGGTTAGACTGGAAGCCGACATCAACATTGTTGGGAAGGCAGATAGATGATGATGACTTTGGTACCTATATAAATCTGCCCCGAAAGGAAGTCGATGATAGCGTGACGGTTGACAGGGGAGTATGGAGGTAGGAAACGTATTGCGCTGACCTCAAGTAACATGGCACAAGAGAGAGAAAGATTCTGTTCCCAGGTCAGGTAAAGCGGTTGTAAGTGACATTTTGGTGACATTTTTTTTTTGTGTCTCCATCAGACTGATGCTGAAGAGTGAAGATTAAAAAAACATTGATGTGTCAGGTAGGCTAATGCCTGGCATTACCTGACAGAAGTTGTCAGGGTTTCTCTAAAGTCATAAGACGCGGATAACTTTAACTGCGCGATTTAGAAAGTTGATGTTAGTTCTTCATTTGTGTCATAAATGGCGATGTAGTACTTTTTGTTGTAAAAAATAAAATATTTTATTTCAGACCTTGATCTATATGATGTTTAGTAATACACACTACTTATATGCTAAGTTAGTAGCAAACGAAATAAAAGATTTTAATTCATATATCTGCTGCGCTCACCTGACGCACCGTGAACATGTACAGTCAGCTTCAGAGAAAAGGAACCCCCCAAGTCTTTAAAGAATATCGCCCGAGCGACGGCGGCGGGCGCGTCACGTGACTCATCATCGTCGTCGTGATCTCGTCATCTCTTCTCTCTCTCTCTTCTCTCTCATCTGATGAACAGGTACCCAATGCGCCATAATGGTGCAGCACGGCTTTTCACTAATGACCTTCAAAATGTCATTGCCGCTCCCACGCACTCTGCGCATCATTGAAGCAACCACGTACACGGTACGTGCGAGGAACATGCTTTTGCAAACATTCCTGATGCGCTACAGTAACGTCGGAGCCCCAACCACATCCTGAAAGTATTGTTGTATTAAACTCTGAGAGCGTTGTATGCCTTCTGCGTATATACAAATCAATCTTGATTACTAATCAGCCTTTTACCACGTCATTCATGAGCTATGCTTAAACAGCTCGTACAGAAACGAAAAGACAAGATCGACCGCTCTAACTAGTTAACTATAACTAAAACAGAACATCATATTTCTGTATAACCTAGACAATATATGAACATTTGCTAACTGAAGGACAATTGTAGAAACAACACACACACAGCTTGTAATGTTATCCTAACGAAATGATATGTTTCCTCGCCCACGCCCACAACTGCGGAATGATATTTGAGTGAAACATACGGGGGGATAATCTGAGCATTTCTTCTTATTTTTTAACCCCCGACGCAAAAAGTGTTATAAGTTTGACCGCTATGTGTGTGTGTCTGTCTGCGGCACAGTAGCTCTTAAACGGGTTAACCGAATTGGATGCGATTTTTTGAAGTGAAAACTTCTTTAGCATCGTTGTGATTTGATAGTCGATGAAACGAAAAAGCGACAGTATAAAGAGACAGACACATAAATTCATAAGATTTAACGTGGCAAAATGAGATAGGAAGCATAATACAGTGTTTATCTTGAAGCCAACATTTTTGAAGGTTTCACCTCTACCACGTGTGAATTGCACACATGTTTTTTTTTTATTTGAAAGCAGATTTTCCAGCGGTGGTTCTTAGTTCTTATGTTTTTTATCAAAATGGATTGATTTAAATAGTAATTGAAAATACTTTTTGTTTATCGAATTTATTTATTTGGGACTACGTTTTTATATAAAAATTTGTTGTTTTTTTTTGCGCTTCTAACCGATTGAGATATTAACTTCGGTGTTGCTAATGTCCATAAGTACTTACCACTTTTCTAAGGTAAACACAACATACGGTCGTCCACCGACAGTTTTGTTTAAAATTAAAAATACGATGCATCTCTTACCCTCGAGTCAGGTGAAACTAAACGAGAATTTGAGAATAGAAAGCAGAAGAGGATAAATAACCCTTCAGAAATATTCAAACTCAAACTCAAAAGCATTTATTTCAATTAGGCCATTACAGGCACTTTGGAACGTCAGAAAAACAAAGAAGGCTAAGCCACAGTCACAGACACAAGGCATAATGACTTGTGGAAGTACTGTAGATACCCATTCCAAAGCGTAGATCTCTATGGAGAAGAATGGGCAAGAAACTCCATGGACACTCTTTTCATCGGGACTATTGATACCGGGATCAGTGTCCGGGGTGGCGCGTCTGACGCTAAACAATCATTACATACAGGGTGTAAATGGTCCCTTCACGAAGCCGTCAACCAAACATTCTGAACATTAAACTATGTAACACTACGCAAAAAAAATTGTAAGGAAGCGACTTTTTTTTAGTGTGAAAAAATCATGGAGGTATCTAAAGTAAAGTTATAACCAGTGGTCGGAGTAGGTAGAGCTGTTTGGGGTGAATGACCGCAAACATTGATGTTAACATGGATATGCCTCTGAAATCCCGGGATTTTGAAATTGTCGATTGATTTAAGTGAGTTAATATGGGTAAGTTATGAGCAGGTACTAGGTAAGCACCCAAACAGTATATACTTACTTATATACACACACAGGGAATGTTGGAATGTTGTTAGAGGTAGCTTCGCGAAATATGAATACAAGTAAAACTGTTAGAAACAATACTAAATATACTTTACTGCACAAGGAAATATTCCGAGAATTCCCGGGATTCCGGGAAATATTTGGCATATCCATGTTATGTCCGCATGTCGCAAGTAGCAAAAACAGCTCTACCTACTCCGACCACTAGTTATAACATTAAAAACTTGCTCCATACGGATTTGATTGAACTCTTCGCATACAGACATGCACGTGCCCCATTTATAAAATAACGATTTTTATTTTTATTATACGCCATATAACCGCACTTTTTTTTTTCGGATGGGAAGTTATCAAATGATATCCCATCCATATTCCTTTCTTGCCCTTTGTGTTCCAGGGCCGGGGTATCTCTTTCGAACAGTCCCGCAGCAATAAACGCCCTAACTTCTAGAATCTGTACATCAATTCCAGCCAAAAATAGTTGTCGTGAATCGAGTGGGAGTATTCCAAGTGCCAACACTCGCACCCTCCCAACCGTCGGCTACAATTGAGTTAGTTCTAGTGAATCCAACAGGTGAGTAAACCTGTACTTTGATATGTATGAAGTTTCTATTAATAGGGTCTGGCTGATGAGATTTGGGTGAAGACTGATTATAAAATGAAGATATGCACTGTTTTAAGGTTTCACAGTTTAAAAATAAACTTATACTGTAACTTACGGGATATTTTCTGTAATTATTCACTGTCGCTCACGTAAGCGCGTATTCCTTTGGCATTATCAAGGAACATTACATGGGAACGTGAAGTAGTAGTTCCTACCATTCTCTACAAAATAATAAATTATTTTTAGCTCCCGATATTTCGACGCTGTTGCTAGCTCCCAGCAGTAGCAGCTGCATCTCGCGATCATGGCGATTGGACCAGTGTTAAAATATCGGGAGCCCAAAATATTGAATAATCACGGAAAATATCCCGTAAGTGACATTATAAGTTTAGAAGACATTTTGAATGACTTGAGGATATGAATAAGTTTAAGGATAATAATTCATTGTACTCGAGTGGTTTGGTGAAAGTCGTATTATGACAAAAATCTAATAATGCTGTCTTAGAAAATTCGTTGTCATTTCGCGTTTTCAAAGTTTTAATTAAAATCTTTTTTCGCGTTTTCATAGTTTTAATTAAAATCTTTCCAGCTAAGATCACATTGCGTCACCGTGTATTTTCACACTCAGGCGACCTAAGTTAAACTTAGCTCTGCAAGTGGGTCATATTTGATGATTTTTCAGTCACTCTGCTATTTTTAACCCTAGTTCATTCCGTTCGTTCGTCACAAACGGTCAATTGCGTTCTTGACACACCTCTTTGTCGCCTTTGCAGTTTTATGCATTCACATTGCAAACTTTGAACCACATGTTTATGGTCTTATTCATCATTTAGCTTAGTGACCTACTTAATATGTGGTGCCTTAAGCAAGAGGTCCTAGGTTCGAATCCCAAGTTGGGTAAAGTGTTACATGGTTTTTAAATGCATTTTTTTTTCAGTTACAGCCCGAAGTCTGGATTTGTACACAGTTGATGGCAATAGGCTCGCTTTTTAGGACTACATGGGACTGATCGCTGCCACGACAGTATTTAAAATTTTGTCTGTCCAATATGCGCCACATGCACGGCGTCGTCGGGAGCAGCAGACCCTTTGACACAATGTTGGCTCTCTGCTTTAAGAAACCCCATAAATAATGTTGATCAACCGGCTCGTCTGATCACTGTGTTAAACTAAAGTCAGGCAACGGTGGTCCTATTTTTCTTTGTAACTAGGATTTTCTATGCTATTAATAAGCAATGTTTTAAACACACAACATTGTGCTAAATAAGTGAAAACCCTTTAGCAATAACACCCCACAGAAACCAAATTACACCTACACAAATATTTACCTCAAACCTTTCAATATTAATCTCCAGTTACCAGGCTCTCATACTTCTAAAGGTACACAATTATGTAATAACTAAAATATCCCCAAAGCCGAAGGTCGAGTAGCCCCAGATCGAAGGTCAACCGCTAACATAATACAAACAAGCCTTCAATCGGATGCCGAACGGGTTTGAGGAGTACGTAAATATGGGAGTCAGATTTGTTGCGGGCTTGGAGCATAGAAATAGGATAGAGACGACATTACCTAATAAAAAAAAGCGTAAAAAAAGTGAATAGAAAAAAACAAGAAGTGAAGACTGCCTCGTTGGTTCGATTCCCAAGGTCGGGCAAAGTGTTTTTTTAAGTTTTATCGTCGGAATTTCTCAGTAGCAGCCATGGAGTGCTTATTTGTGCACGGTTCATGGCAATAGGCTCGCCCCTTATTACATGCAAATTAAACTTAACTAATGAAATGTGTGTATATTATAAGGTACACTTCTGCTTAACTTTTCGGGGATTACAGGCTAGATGTTATGTTATAAGTGAACAAGTCTGTGTGCATATACAGTGGCGCTCGCTCTTCTCTCATTTCCAGGTTCCGATAGGAGGGCAATCCAACACGCCCGGTAACAGAATAAACGCAGGACCAACGACTTAACTTCCTTTCCGAGCGATCAGATAACACACTACCAACTTCCAAACTCCAGGATTCTGAGTCTACTAAGTAATTCCTTTATCATATCCTCCTCATTTCTATAATCCATGTCCACTATCCACGTCCTATATTCCTCTGTACACAAACTCCTGACAATGTAGAAGGTCAGATTGGCGGACAATTGTGGCACCAACTTTTCTCGCCAAATACGGTGAGATGTGACTTCTTACTTATTTATCTACACGATTTATTCCCCAAAGTAAATAAGCTGAATTGTATTTGAAAAGTCGTCGACCTCAACCTCCAAGTGGTGTGGAGACGGATTTTTCAAGAGTACTCGTTGTCCTACTTAAACCTCTCCTATTACCACCATCTATCTATCAGCATCATGACCATTTCCATTTCTTTATTGATTACTAGCTGATGCCCGCGGCTTCGCCCGCGAAATATCATTTTATTTTAGCCAATGTAAACATAAACTTGACGAATTTTATACTAAAACCTTCCTCGAGAATCACTATATCCATTGGTGAAAACAGCATGAAAATCGGTGCATGAGTTTTTGAGTTTAATGCGAACAGACAGACAGACGCGGCGGGGAACTTTGTTTTATAATTTGTAGTGATAGTGATTTGCATGCTTGTGTGTCAAATTGACAGCGTAACATGTAAAGCACCCAAGGCAGAGCACTGTCAAAGCTGTACCGTGTGAGACATACTGTCATATGTGGTTGCTTTTCTCAGCAGTGAGGTAACGACTAAGAAGAGAAGTGACAGTATAGCATAAAGGACTTTACCACCTATGTTTGCGAAAAAAATTAATTTTCGATAGGACTTTTACCTTAGTCTGAACTGCATTGAATAAACAATCAACATTAACACGTTCCCGCTGCTGGAACACAGACCTTTCTTTTTGTGCATCTGGGCCGCAACGCATTCCTAATACGAGTTAGATATGGGACGTGAAATGTCTTTGAATATTTAATTCTCGAAGCATTACCCGCCCTGTCAATTTGCTCAAATCTAAACATCAGAATACCGTTTTCACTTTCTATGGCAACAAAATTAACGCTAAGCTAAAGTTCCACCAAGAGGTCTCGCATCAATGCTAATCTATATTTTGCGTTTCATTTTAGTTTTTAACCGACTTTCTTCAAAAAGTAGGAGGTTCTCAATTCGGTTGTATTTTTTTTTTGTATTTGTTACCTCATAACTCTGTCATTTCTAAACAGATTTGAAAAATTCTTCCTTTATATGAAAGGATATACTTCTCGATTGGTCCCATAGAAATTTCATCAATATCGGTTCAATAATTTGGTTCTTTTTTCACGTTAATTGCTAAATCACGCACGTCGCATGAAGTTTTGCATGTTTAATTTGGCATACTTCCCGATTTCCGATTGAATTGAAATTTTGCACGCTTATGTATATCGCGTGATAGTACAATATATAGATGACATGGATCAGATCTGATGATGGAGCTGGAAGGTGGCCTTAGGAACTCCGTTATGAAATGACATGAACCCATCGAGATTAGGCTCATATGATCCGTCATAATGAGTACTTTGCCTATAGATGGTATCCAGGGTCTGATGATGGAGCTGGAAGGTGGCCTTAGGAACTCCGTTATGAAATGACATAAGCCCATCGAGATTAGGCTCATATGATCCGTCATGATGAGTACTTTGCATATAGATGGTGTCCAGCGTCTGATGATGAAGCTGGATGGTGGCCATAGGATCTCTGTAATAAAACAACGTAACCGCATCGAGTTTGGGCTTGTTTGTTTCGTCTTGATGACTAGTTTGTCTTTAGATGGTATCCAGGGTCTGATGATGGAGCTGGAAGGTGGCCATAAGAACTCTGCAAGGAAACGACGCAACCCCATCGAGTTTGGACTCGTTTGATTCGTCTTGACGAGTACTTTGTCTCTAGGAGGATCGGCTTCATATTGGCAGAAATGCATTGGCATTAATACTATAATCGATCGTCAATTCTTTGTTTGTGACATCACTACCCGGGAAGTGACCGGAGTGTCGCCGCCGACGCTCCCGTGTTGCCATGTAAGTTTCCTCATTTTTCACATTAGTACATTATATTAGTGCTTTTTAGTAAATTTTATTTATTTTTTACCGGGGCATTACTTTTCCTTGTTATAGATATGCTGTTAACAAGGATTTGTGTTAGATACTACAACTAAAAAGGATAAAATAAAAGGTTTTCTGCAAAAAAAAACCGACTTTAAAAAAAAACACATGGTTTTTTTTTTTGCAAAAAAGCTTTTTGTTATTTTTTCTCTTTCGTAATTGTGTTATTTCGAGTGGTTATAATTAATTTTGTTCGCCAATGGTGGCAAAACATGTTGAAACTCACAGATTTTCACTTTCACATCCACATTTACATTTAAATTATGTACAATGTTACACATGTTTACAAATAAATTTATCTTTAAAATAACCGAGTGGTTAAAAACTCTAACATATGCAGAAGCAGAGCATATCCTTGACAAACTTACATGAATAATTACCATCTTTATCAATTTCGACTATAGGCACTATTAGCAATTACGTAAACACACACACTAACACACATGCGCACATACAATTACACACTACACAGAGCTTCTAATTACTTTGTTTCTCTTTGGTCTTAAAATATTTTCTTAAACTTAAATTTAATTTTATAAAGTCTCTTTATTGTTAACTATAAAAAAAAGGGAAGGAGCGAGACATTCCCCAACACAAGTATTAATAGTAACTTACTGGAGCTGTCTCATTCACTTTTGTAAATGTAACCGTTTGAGACATTAAACACTTTTTTTTATCTATGAATAAAGTCTAATGAGAATGGAAGGTAGAAATTCTTATATTGTTTAACTTGTTTCCACTAGAGTAGGCAAAAATACCTTATTATTCTCTATACTCCTTTTATTTCATCATTCATTTTGATAACCTTCATATTTCGTTAAACCACCCATTTTACTTCATCTTCTTTTTCTATTACGAGATCTAAAACCACAGTGCTCAAAGACTATTACTGAACTAAAAGGTTTGTCACCCATAGATCTTTAACATAAAGGATATCAAGCTTCAAGTGACCAAAACATTGCAACATCGGATATCAAACAAAGATTTAAATGGTTAGACTTGCTCGACTGTCAAAATTGAGTTTCTGATTTTAGGAATTGAAAATGAAATAACTATCAGGACAACAAATTTATTCTATCAAAACTCAAACATAACATAGTTATAACATATTTACGTTTTATAAACTGTATTTTTTTTAACGTTGCGACGCAATTGCGTGCCGTCGTGGCGGCTTGTGGTCATTAGTTTAGCAATATTCACTGTCACAGCACGCCTGTCACTGAGCGTGTAGCAAATGGCCACTCGTAGGTAAGTACGTTGAGAGCACATCTTACAACTTAAATCTTACGTTTGGACAGTCTTCAAAGAGCCTATAAATGAGTGGATACCGCCACTGCGATGATTGAAAGCGACTGTTTATTTATTATAAGTTCAATGAACGTTGTTTCGTAACACCAATCTTATTTGATTTGTTTATGGAACTTTATGGCTAATTCTGCGGTGATAAATCTCTCAAATGTTACCTCACTTTTATATAAAGTAGGATATTTTGATCATTTAATTTAGGTCAGGTGGGTCGTAGTTTAATCAGTGGTAATATTTTTGTAACTAAGTGTAAGCGATAATAAATGATTAGATACCATTGTTTAAAAAAAACTGGACTAGTGTGAGTTTGACTCGCGTGGAGAGGGTTCCGTACATTAATCTTCCATAAGCAAAAAATATTAAATTTCCTATGTTACTTTTAATACCATCTTCTTATAAGTTTTCCTGTAATCTATAGGCAAAGACCTATTTTTTGTATTTTTTTTCAATTTGTTCGGTTCTGTAGGTACCTATGTCTATGTGTGTCGTGTGTCTGTGGAATAGTCAATTTTCGCCTATTAAATAACTTCAAAACTATTTATCTTAAAAGTATAAAAAAATATTAAATATTTGAGATGCTCACAATGAACCCTTTCATTTGATATGTAACACGATATAGTTTTTAAAACTTTTTTTTTTCATATTCTATTGTAACCCCCAAAAGTGGCACCCATGTTTACAATTCATTAATTTACGTTACACGTTCATATTAGGGTCACCGATTTACATATGTGTACCTAATTTCAACTGAATTGGTCGAGTAGATTCTGAAAAAATCGGCTGCGACAGACGGACAGACAGACAGACAGACAACCGAGTGATAAGGGTTCCGTTTTTTCCGTAAAGGTACGGAACCCTGAAAATTACATGAAAAGGCACGTAGTGGACGACCTATTCGTCACAAAAAGGTTTGTTTCCAGCATTAGTAATTGAGTGACCGGTGGGACTGCCCGATGCTTGGCCGATGGGTGAGACTGCACACTCGGGTTGGTTCAATCTAGATTTACATATCTTTGTTGTCTTTGTCTATTTTGTTTTGTTGTTGTTCTTTGTTGTTTATTTGTGTTACTTATATTAGTTATGTTAGTATATTTCATGTCATTACTGACACTATGGACTTTAAGGTCTGTTAATAAAAGATTATTATTATTATTAGGAACGTTATTGTGATTTATAAAGGGTGTAAACGGACCCTTCACAAAGCCAACGAAGCATTCTGTACATCAAACTAAGTAACCCTTTGCAAAAATTATTGCTAGGAAACGATTTTTTTTTTGGGGTGAAAAATCACGTTTCACAGTAAAACTCAACGTTGCAGTTGTGCTGATGAATGCATTTAATAGTAAATGGGCCATAATAATAATAATAATGATTAAGTTATGTGTACGAACAACTACCGGAAATATATTATGAAGGACGGGACGGTTGACGTGTGTCGGGCATGCCACCGTCCGGGTGAGTCCATTAGACATATTATTTCTGGTTGTTCTCGTCTGGCTAACGGCGAGTACTTGCACAGGCACAACCAAGTAGCCAGGATTATTCACCAGCAACTTGCCTTGAAATATAAACTTGTGGAATCTGAGGTACCGTACTAGAAGTATGTGCCCGACCCAGTTCTCGAGAAAGACCATGTCACGCTGTACTGGGATCGGTCTATCATTACTGACAGGACTATTGTAGCCAATAAGCCTGACATAGTGGTAAAAGACCGATCAGCGCGCCGCGTAATGATAATCGATGTCACCATCCCGCATGACGAGAACCTCGTGAAAGCTGAGAAAGAGAAACAAATAAAATATCTCGACTTGGCACACGAGGTTGTCGACATGTAGAATGTGAACTCGGCTATCATTGTGCCGATTGTCGTGACGGCCAATGGCCTTATGGCTAAGAGCCTCGACGACCATCTCTCGAAGCTCGCCTTAGGCGGTTGGATCAAGGGCTTGATTCAGAAGGCAGTACTCCTCGATACGGCTCGCATTGTGAGGAGGTTCCTGTCTCTGGAGCCCTAACCACCGGTAGCTTGGACCCTGTTCCCGACACCGGCGGACCACTACTTTTTTATATTTTTAAATGTCTTTATATGGTTTTTTTTTAAGAAATATTTAAAAATGTTAAAAAATATGTATATATATGAATAAACGGAATAATGATTAAAAGTAAAGTTATTTAGTTTTTATTTTGTTTTTAAGGTTATAACTTTAACATTAAAAACTTGTCATCATCATCATCATTTCAGCCGAAAGACGTCCACTACTGGACATAGGCCTACCAAAGTGCGACTCGCATCCAGCGGATCTCCCAACCTTCACCAGGTCATCGATCCAACTAGTAGGTGCCCTGGACTAGGTGGGTGGTAAAAAACGGTTTTCTCCACTGAAAATGAACCAAACTGCTTATATATAAATTACTAGCTGATGCCCGCGGCTTCATCCGCGTGGATGTCGGTTATCGCGACCAAAAGCAATCATACAATTTTAATCCCGTTCCCGCAACAAAAACTTGACAAATTATATACAAAAATCTTCTTCGAGAACTACTCTATCCATTGGTGAAAAGAGCATAAAAATCGGTGCAGTATTTTTTGAGTTTATCGCGAACAGACAGACGCGGCGGAGGACTTTGTTTTATAATATGTAGTGATAGTGATAAAGTACATTAAAACTAAGCAGACCGTATTAAACTCTTTCCCCATCAGCTCTGCCGTGAGGACAAATTGGAGAAAAACCGTTTTTCATTCACACCGAAATCTAAATATCCAATAAAGATTACAAGCAGAGACATTAATATAATAAATGGTAGATTTATCAACTAACACTGAGTTAACAAACTGGTATAAATAACGTTTTATAGCTGAGAACGGTTATTTATTAGTGTAACGGTTGCTATAAATAACAGATGATAGTGGTTTGCTTCATTTGCTCTAAGGAGTCTAAGGTGAGATCGGCAGCGGCGACCTATCGCGTCCGGCCCTGGTCCAGTCCATGGTCCGGAGCGAGAGGGAATGGGACGCCGTCACCTCCTTCTGCGAAGCAGTCATGCTAGCGAAGGAGGTGGCGGAGCGTGAGAGGGAGAGAACCTCTCGTCCCAGCCGCCGCGGGAGACGCCTCGGGCGTCGGGGGTCACGTGGTGGCTTCCGGCCACCGTAGACGCGGACCTGTGGACGGAGAGTAATGGGCTAGCTCGCCGTCCGTCCGTCTTTTGACGACAGCCCCTGTTGACGGCGCGTTCGTGTTCCACGCGCGCCTCAAAGAGATGTCAGCAAATAGGGAGGGGCCCGCAAGGGCCGATGTCTGCCAGGGCTGCGGGCTGTTCGAAAGAGATACCGCGGCCCTGGAACACAAAGGGCAAGGAAGGAACATGGATGGGTTTTAGTCAGTACAAGTCTGACACTCCCTTCCGCTCTGCCCAGAGCGGGAGAAGTTATTTGATGATTTCCCATCCGTAAAAAAAAAAACAAAAGAGTCTAAGGTTGTAAAGCTTCTAGTCAAGGATCAGGGGGCCTACTATGACATCTCAAAGTAGTTGACATCGCAGTCTGGGAAAGAGATGGCGTTAGACGACCTGTATAGCTCTGTCTCTTTCCCACACCACAGTAGAATGACAATAGGAACTCCCCAGGTTGTACAGGTGCACTATAATACTCCGCTCTCCTCACCCACTCATGTAATGCTCGATTCTGAACTGTAATGTGTTGGGGTTACGGTTTATTAAGTAGAAGTTCCAAATATTCACCAGAGTTATCCTTTTTTAAGGTCACACGATCTTCTCCAAAATACCAATTCACTTTTATTTTTATTTTAGGTACATGTTTGTAACCAAATCGAGATTACCATTCCATCTGGCTCAGGTCTCCGGAGAGTCATGGTTATTTTTTTTTAGTCACGTTATGTGCGTGTTGTAACTATAAATTATCTAGAACTCCTAAGATTGTCCATTTATATAAAGGGTGTAAAAAGACTTAACGAAGCCGAAAGACACTTGTTCTACCCGTCATTACGAACATTTTTTTGTTCTAAACCATACCTGGGAACTTCTAGTTACGGAGATATTGGGGGTCAAAGTTCCAACTTTTTCACAAGTTTTTTTTTTTTAATATTTGTTTTTAATAGAGGATTTTTAAACACCTCCACGACCCGCTTACTATTCAATCCATCCATCAGCACAATGTTTTGAATGCGTTACGTACGTCCTACTGTGAAACGTGCTTTATCACACAAAAAAAAAGTCGTTTCCCAGCAATAATTTTTGCGTAAACTTACTTAGTTTGATGTACATAATGCTTGGTTGACCGCTTCGTGAAGAGTCTGTTTACACCCTGTATGATACCTGGAACCGACATAACATAAACAGTAGAAATTTACCGACCGGTCGGGAAAGCCGACTATCGGGTCATATTTGTAGCCGGTGGCCTTTTTGCAACCGGTCGGCTAGTCGACCAAAAGCTATAGTCTGTCTGCCCATCTCTAATAACAATCAGCCTATAATGTTCCCACTGCTGGGACACAGGCCTTCTCTCTATAAAAGGGAGTAGGCTGTCTGCCACCACGCGGGCCTAGTGCAGGTGGCAGATGTTATATTTCTTCAAATTTTGATTGTAGGACACGCTGTATCCTATTCCTATGTATTAATCCAAGCAAATCTCTGTGCCTTAAACAAGTTGTAATTTTTGACTTAAGTATAATAAGCACGCCTTCTTTGCGGTAAGTCAAGTATTTTTTTGGGCTAACAGCACAATTTGAACCTAAGGCGAATATGAGTCCAGTACCAACATCCCCTAAAACTTGTGATACGATCAACCACATCCCCTATTACTCAGATTAAACTAAATTGTACAATCTGAGGCCTTTTTCTTCTTTTGACTTCTCCCGCTCTGGGCAGAGCGGAAGGGAGTGTCAGACTTCTACTGACTAAAACCCATCCATGTTCATGCCCTTAGTGTTCCAGGGACACGGTATCTCTTTCGAACAGTCCCGCAGCCCTGGCAGGCATCGGCCCTTGCGGGCCCCTACCTGTTTGCTCTTTGAGGCGCGCGTGGAACACGAACAGGTAGGGGCCCTTGCGGGCCCCTACCTGTTTGCTCTTTGAGGCGCGCGTGGAACACGAACGCGCCGTCTACACGGCCTGTCGTCAAAAGACGGACAGACTGCGAGCTAGCCCATTACTTACCGTCCACAAGTCCGCGTCTACGGTGGCCGGAAGTCACCACGTGACCCCCGACGCCCGGGGCGTCTCCCGCGGCGGATGGGACGAGAGGTTCTCTCCCTCTCACGCTCCGCCACCTCCTTCGCTAGCTTGACTGCATCGCAGAAGGAGGTGACGGTCGGCGTCCCATTCCCTCTCGCTCCGGACCATGGCTTGGACCAGGGCCGGACGCGATAGGTCGCCGCCGCTGATCGAGCTACGAGGACACGGCGGTGCTCCGCCCAAGCGGGGCAGACCTCCACCGTGTGCTCCACCGTGTCCTGTGGGCGATCCTCGCAATGGTTCAATCAAAGGCCTCACTCGCCGACTTTAATATTACTTTATATATGATCTACGATTGAACACGTGCCCCGAAACTAAGCTGATTGACAAGCGTCGCTATATATAAATGTACATAGGTATTCATCATGTGTCTTCGTATCTATCAGGCAGTGATTTCCCTGGACAATTACGTGATTGGTAAATAGTCAAGGTGTGATTGGTGTACTCATTGAAGTCTGAAATAGGTACATGTATTGATACGATTATGAAAATACTAGTGTTTAACCGCGGTTTTACCGCATGAAGGTTGATGTACTTATCCAGCGGGAATATATCACTGGGATAAAAAGACTAATATCTTAACCCAGGTTTTATGCTACCTGCTTATGTTTCAATTTTTATCAAAATATTTTTTTATACTGACATGGTCACTAACATTATCATTAACACTGAAAACGGGATATTTAACATGTTGACTATTTACTATGTCGACTATATGGTTTGAGTTCCCCATATTTCGGCGCTGTTGCAAACACCATAAACTCCGTCACTTCAGTTCAGATTATCATGGTGCTTGCAACAGCGCTGAAATATCGGAAACTTAAAACAAATGATTAATATCCAGTATTAAGTGTTGATGATAATATTATCAAAATAAGTTAAGCCGTTATGGCCAAAAAACAGACCTTCTTTTGTAACAATAATATTTGTTTGCAAGAGGATATTTTGTTTTCACTTTATCCCTCTTACAGACACCCGTAGACAATTCAATAAAACATCGATATTTATATCACCTACGCTTATTATATCTCAAGTGAATATTTAACTTCGTAGAAATCCAATGAAGAGCGTCTCCTGCCGGTTTTTATTTATAACTTCAAAGGCATGAACACCCAAAGAGATAACGGGATAACTAAATAAAGTATGTTTAGTAAAAAAAAATTCACAGTCAAATCTCATAGACATTCTTGGTTCTGAATTCATCAGAGACTAAAGCCAAATAATTGCAATAATCATCATGCGAATGGCTGAACAAACCTAACCTAACCTAACCTAACAATAATCTACTTTTGTTTGAAAGGTATAACAGCCATGTTTCTCGTTAGTTAATATTTCCATGAATTCCATCACATTCTATAGTATTTTGAAGGACTTGATTTTGGAACAATGCAATAGGAATTCCTATATATAATCCATTTATTCAATCGCGTAAATAAAGCAGTTAATATATTGTCAAATCATCAAAATATTTCATTTTGATGATTTGACAATATATTAACTGTTTTTTTTAACGTTGCCCTCGAAACTAGGAATTTCTCCTATATCGGGTGCGTTTACAAAAATTTAAACTCACATACACAAACAGCCAGACCCGCAACAAATACCTGTAGGTACAAACAAATATTAATTTTTCCGTGCGGGGATCAAACCCGCGGCACGGAGCCCAAAAGGCAATTGGCCCAGTCACTGCGCCAACCGTGCCGTCAATGTTACGCAATCAAGCTGCTGATCTGAATCAAAGTGTTACAAGAGCCGGGGAAAATTGTAAGCTATTTTTAATCAATCATCAGAAACCGCAACGTCACAAATATTAATCCATAAATAAGAAATGTTAATCCCTAAATCATCATCTGCCTCCCCTCGTCCCATATTACTTGGGGTCGGCGCAACACGTTTTTGTCTTCCATTCTCTCTGACAACCTTCACGCTATCATTTACTCCTTTTTCTTTCATATCATTCCTCAGACAATCCATCTATCGTGTCTTTGGCCTTACACTCCCTCTTCATATTATACCAAATCACAGCAAACCTTCAAGAGAATAACGTCGCAAGTCGCGTCTTGTGAGTCGTGGCATAGCTCTATGCCAATTTGTTCACTCCGCAGTCGCTATTGCAACACTTGTGTCGCTTGGCCGTGTATTTCGTGGCCAAGTCGTAATTCTGGGTGATCCTAATACCGTATCGTATATCATATACCCCTATAAATCACACAACCAATTCCCGGTGGGATTGAAAGCATTTAATTTCAGGAAATTAGAAAAAAAATGGCGTTTCATAATTTGTCGGGGCATCGACATCGTAAACTTGTCGCCTTAGCTAGTATGATGAATGGGAAGCAATGAGATGAAATATAGTAAAGCAAATTTGTAATTTACAGTCGAAATAGCTTGACTCTGAAACATTGAAGATACAAACAAGTTCGTATCATTTTTAGAGGATGTACAGGATAAGGAACAAGAACGTCTCTTTGGGTTAGATTTCGAAATTCAAAAATTCCTGACAGAAAACTTCGGACGGGTTATTTTTTTTTTCAGTAGTCCTTTATCTTTTCTATTTTCAAAAATCCGCTAGCCGTAAAATCTGGACAAATGTGCAGACGTCGCGTCTTGCCATGACGGAGGACAGAGGATGTCAGAACGGTGAACTAAAAAGCCGTATGTGTCCGGACAAATCCCGACCAATGTCAACATTATTCGTAGTTGACATGAAATCTTCAAGTAGGAAGCAAAAGTCAACTTGTGAATCTTAAAATTACTATGGGACATAAACCGGGTTCCGCATACCCTGATCGTTACCCAGCAGTATGTTAGTCTTATAGTTTCCTGTGCACCGGGTTCACATCAAACATACACCAGGGAATTGGAGTAAACCTTGACCGTTTCTTGTTGAATTCTACAACAGTTAGGAGAATTAGTAACGAGTCTGCTAAACTGTTAACGACTAGTTGGAACATACTTCTAACGAACGTTATGTTACTTTTCCATTACAGTGTGGGTTGAACTAGTGAACTTGAAAACTAAAAAAACATTATTGTAGTGTAGGTAGGATTTTTAATTATCAACTTTAGTATATTTAATTCCTTTGGACGATGATTTTTCAATAACCCTACTCTAATGCCCGTTTTCGCCAACACTAAGTGTCACCTAACTAAATGCCTAACTCAATGCCCTATTCCTCTTTTCAACAACATTAAGTAACACCTAACTGAAGGCCTAAAGCCCGTTTTCACCAACACAAAGTGACACATAACTGAATGCCTAATACCCGTTTTCACCAACACTAAGTGGCACCTAACTGAATGCCCTATTCCTGTTTTCAACAACGTTAAGTGTCACTTAACTGAAGGCCTAATGCGCGTTTTCACCAACACAAAGTGACACCTAACTGAATGCCTAGTACCCGTTTTCACCAACACTATGTGACATGACGATCGAGATTCGTAGAATCACTAGGTATTTCCCTGTTACTATGGAAATAATTGCTATGGCTTTGGCTTCGTAGAAACTCGAGTCTACGGATCGCCCCATGCTCGGGCAGAAGACATGTCGAGTTGTATAGAAAGATGTGTATGGAATTCGACATGCTACGCGTGGTGGTTAGACACACACAAAACGTAAAAAAAAATAACCCAACCACTCCGGGAGTGCCGGCAGAAGTGAAAACATTTTTTCTTTTTCAAGAGAATCTTGAAAAAGAAAAAATGTTTCGTTAGTTAGGATTATTTTTAGAAAATATTTTTGCTTATGCCTTTTAATTATACAATTGACTATACACAGACACTGTATTTTTTGGCTTGTAATATGAAGCAATACGGCTAACTCTGCAACGAAAAAGAGGTCGTTTAACGGTGTCGCGAGTTCAATTGTTTTACCTCATCTCAAAGAAACAAACAGTATTTAATTGGACTCGCACAGGACAAACAATAAAAATAAAAATAAATAAAATAAATTATAGCTCCTGTACGAAGTTAAAAGGCCTATCTAACTAACGAAACATTTTTTCTTTTTCAAGAGAATCTTGATAAAGAAAAAATGTTTCGTTAGTTAGGATTATTTTTAGAAAATATTTTTGCTTATGCCTTTTAATTATACAATTGACTATACACAGACACTGTATTTTTTTGGCTTGTAATATGAAGCAATACGGCTAACTCTGCAACAAAAAAGAGGTCGTTTAACGGTGTCGCGAGTTCAATTGTTTTTCCTCATCTCAAAAATTCCCAACGCGCCTAAAGGAGATTTCACTTCATAAAAGTGTATAGACGGACATAAAATTTACTTAGATGGATGAACGCTTATGAAAAAGTTATTTAAAAACAGGTGCAAATCACACAAATAAACCTAACCTAACAAGCTCACTAACGCCAACTTATTTAAAATACATCTATACCCAAAATTAATATAACCTAATTAAAAATATATCTATTTTAGTCGCTCCCCATATCTGCTGTTGATTTTATCAATTAGTCGTTCGAAACGACGACGTTTTGACGTGAGATGTGGTTTGTTTGTAATGGTTAATTATTTTAAAGTAGAATTTCATGTTTATTATGACATTCGGGAAGGAATTGTTAAGCTCATTAGCGTGATGGGAATGGATTATGTGATTTAAATTACACGCACGGTTTGTGACAAATTGAGTTTTGGTTTCGGAGTGCAAGACCCGATGTTATCCGAAGATCAACGAAGTTTCTTGACAGCATTATGAGCGGTTATTTTGAGCTTGCTAATATAACACTCGGATTTTTATGAATTCCATATTATTGATTAAGGATTTGTTCAAATAAAGAGTAATCTCATTGAATGGCTTTTTCATGAAATAGTTGTAGTGTCACTTTAAAAAGTACTACAGCGCCATCTATGACCCTAATGAAGAACTAACAACAGAATCCTAAATCGCGCAGTTAAAGTTTTCCGCGACTTAAGAGTATATAGGGTGACTGGTAATTAGTAACCGATACCTAAACACGTGACTGTACTCATGATAATAAACAACTTCCCCAAAGAACACTCTGGTGAACTTTCTGGTGGGTTACTGCCCGACAACATCTGTCGGGCAGTAACCCACCATACTCCCCCGTCTGGTCGGAGAAGAATGAATGATGATGATGAAGAACTTTACACCCTGCTCTTCATACCTCTAAATAGTCATAGTATTCAACATACAGCCTGACACTGAAAATTTGAATTTCTACCTTGGCGCTTTGACCTTAAATCTCACGAAATTTAAGTAATAGCTCAAATGCTAATGTCTACTATCTTCCTATCTTTAAAATAAATCCTACAATACAGTAAAGTATGTACATTGGTACATTGTCATGGTTCTCCTTTTAGTTCAACTTTAAACTTTTATACACGAACTAGTGTTAACAGACGAACTTGGTCACATTTCTGCATATTGCGCATGTTTTATTCAAGTCTTTCGTCTTTCAAAGACTTTGGACTCGTTAAAATATTTAAATCGACTCCATACAACAACTTTACAAAGGTTTCATGCTAATTTTACTAATAGACTTAGTTGTGATGGATTTCATTTTGTGTTGGTTTTGTCTTGTAATCCATCATTGGGCCCCATCTGAATACAAGCGCTGCGACATTAATTTTTTAAGTGTCGCAGTACCTTGCTGAGATAGGCCTTTTAACTTCGTACAGGAGCTATAATTTATTTTATTTATTTTTATTGTTTGTCCTGTGCGAGTCCAATTAAATACTGTTTGTTTCTTTTTTTGGCTTAATTCACATAATATCACGTCTGCTTTCCCCAAAGGGTGAGGCAGGGATAACACTAATTTTGCCAGTCGTTTTTCAGTCCCATGTAGTAGGGGGTAACCCTATTGCCATTTACCGGGCACAAATCCTAACATTGGGCTGCTACTTAGACATTCCTGAAAATATTCCTGGAAATACGATAATAAATAACAAACAAACGTTAGGAAGTAGGTACCTTTTAAGCAAAAAAAATGCCATACGCTTTTCCAGTTTACATTAACAATACATTAACTAGAAATTTAACAATAAAATCAAATTCAAAATCAATACCAAAATTAAATAAAAATTAAATTGAATCAACAAACCAAATACATTATTACATTTAGTGAATATTGTGCACAATTTTGCATTAAATGGATTATAGTGAACATAATTTCAGGCCTGTAATCCCCGAAGGGTTAGGCTGAAGTGTACCTAATAGTACACCCACATTTCGCCAGTTATGTAATAGGGGACGAGCCTATTACCATCAACCGGGCACAAATCCTGACAAATCCCCCCCAATTACAGTGAAATTACAGGTAAAACTGTACATATTCTTAGAAAAGCCAGTTATCTTAACATTATCACCCGAAGACTTCCTCAAAATCTTCGAAACTTAGAACGTTTGGAACTATTCAGTAACATTCGAGTCTTCAGCAGTAACATTGGAAAAGTTAAAACATTCAATACTTATTGAGTTTCCTGTCGATAGAGCGTCACTTAACTGGGGCGGCCCATTTCTCTTGAATATGCGAACAAGTTGAATTTTTAGACTTATTGTAGACTAATCACGGATTTATCAAACTGAGTAAGTCAAGTGTCAAGGTATTTCAAGCTAAAGATTTAAAGCTAGGTTCTAGACTTCGTGATATTCTATCGGCGGCGAAAGTGGTTGTAAAAAAACTGAAAAGCTGGGAAAACGATTTCCAAGTGTTTGCATCATCGTCCCTGGCCAAAACCATAATTACGGTCGGTAGTCAGAGTCACGCTTGGAATCACTTAGCCAACGAGACAATTGACAAAGATGATAGAATTATTTGAGGGCAAACTTAAATTTTAATGAACATGTTATGCCGTCGTAGGCATAATCCTAACTTCCTAACTAATATTATAAATGTGAAAGTAAGCTTGTTTGTTACTTTTTCACGCCTAAACCACTGAACCGATCATCTTGAAATTGGATATAGGGTACCTTTCATCCCGAAAAAAAGTATTGTTCCCGAGGAAAACAACAATAACGTTCTTATGATAATAGATGGCGACACGTGTCTTTCGAATCTTGATTAAATTATATTATTACAAGCGACTGAGAGTACAACCCGAATTGAATGTCAAATTCTAAATTAACGCGAGCGAAGCCGTGGGCAAAAGCAAATAAAGAATATTCTGCTCTTTTTTTTGTATTTATTTAGAAGTCGGTAGTCTTTTGCCAAAAAAGTTATTTTAATTAAAACTAATCTAAAAATGATGTCAAGTAAACCACTGAAGATATGATATGTGTAACTGTGTATGGCAACGGGCTAAATAGATCACCATCAATGAACAGCAATAATCCAACGCTCTTGGTCTAGTTAACGATAGGCCTATGTTTTCGAAAGGCCCGCCCTCGTATTCCCTTTGCATAATTGCACTGTTTACGTGAACTTTCTAGTGCAATCCTAGTTGGAAGGATGTCAAATGTTATTTCGGTACAAGTGTGTAAAGTCTGTCATTGTACTCGTTGTGGGATTGCAGCGCGATTTTAAGGTGAGAGCTAAGTGGAGACAAAACTGCAATGAGAAACTTTACGCACTAGTATTGCAATTCTTACGAGAAGAAGAAGAGTAGAGATAGAAGTGGGAAACATCCAAATGAAGCCTTTCAAATATCCCCGATGAGCCTTTTAATCAAAACCTCCATGGCTTCCAAAACCAAGGACACCATATTTAATATAGAATGCCCATAGCAATAACTTTTCTCAAAGCCATTTATAATAAGCTAAGGTCCTTTAATAATTAATGGTCCTAAAGAACCTTTGTTCAAAAGGTTTTGCAAGTGACGTTATATGAATAAATTGAGGGTATAATAGATTTTATTCTCATTCCGAACTTGAGCCGAAGTTCTACGAACATTTCACAGGACCATTTCGCTCGTTTGCTACAAGGACGACAGAACTTAAAAAATTAGAGTTTAAGTAACGAAAAACGTAAAATAAACCCTTCATCTTTTGTTTCAATGCTGTTTGTCGGTTTCAATGCAAAAAAAGATTGGCAACATAATGCAAATATTTTAGGTTTAAAAAAACGCTGCCCTGTATTTCTTATTTTTCGAGTAACGTCTTTATTATCCCAAACAAGCGATTTGTTGCTCGTAATTTGATTTTTGAATTTGTGAGATTGATATCCGTTTGCTTCGAAGTATGATATGATGAGTTTACTTCCAGGATGCTGAAGCCGTCATTGTTACCAAAGGTACCAAGAGTTATTGAAAACAGATATTTATGGCTTTCAGTAGTGAAGGTTGCACCTTATAAAATGATACCTATCGGCTTACCCATTATTGTCCCATGGCTGAGCAAAGGTGTCCCATTTGGCTTCCACTCTTCCTTCTCTTTTCTCTATTGTATCCTGTCAATACTACGGCATTTAAAGTGTGTCTGCTTTAGCTTAGCAGCTGATATAATAATATGCGAAGATTTTATTGTTAGTCAGTCGACAAACGACGAAATACAAGCATAATTTGATGGGTTATTAGCAAAAGAAACAAGATGGATTGTGATAATAAAAGATATAATATTTATTGTAGCACACAGAACATAAGCGATTAGCAGGCAGAGTAGGACAAAGAGTGATGACAGCAAACGTCACACTCGATGACATTTGTTTATTCGGATATATTGACCAACATAATTATCGTTACAGACAAATATAATTATCATTTCTTCACAGTTGAAGGATCGAGGTTGTAACTATGTAGTTCATAATATTTGTACTTTTTCAAAATATACACTGCATCGGAAAACAGGACAAAATATTCCCTCTAGGCACGCACTGAACCCTCCCTATAAACAATGTTTCATAAAACCTCCATGGAATTTGTGAATTTTCATCATAGTGGTATGAAAGCTCGACAGTCGGCTATCATCATCTGTTTTGTCAAAAAAGGTTGTGCAATAAAACCGAGCCTTCGCGGGGACACAAATTATTTGCGGACGTTACCCGCGACCCGGATAAATTATTCATTGCTGGTTTTATTCTGAGGGGCGATTTTAAAACGATATATTTTTTCTTCTAATATACCGTTTCTTCAAAGGAACTCTATGTCCATTGCTATTATTCTGCTGCATCCGGTTAGACTAGAAGTACAAACTATAATTTACCACACACTCTGGTGATACAATTCAGAATTGGATAACATCTGCAGGAAAACTCCGATAAAAAAAGATGCTGGTGGAATACACTACCTCCTCTTTTTTAGAAGTTGGTTAACAAGAAAATGTCTGCCTCCTCCTAATGTTGGGGGATAACATTGAAGATGGCCAAATGGTAGGCAGGTAAATTATATTTTGTGCCTGTTTTATGTGCAGAGGAACTTAAAATGTTAAATTTAAAAACCAAGAGAGTTTTCTATATCTGCGCAACATTGTCACATGTTTGACTTTTCTAAGTTTCTAATTATGTTTAAAAACTTACTTTTCGGTCTTCTTGTGGGACAGTGGATCAAAGTTATTATAGAACAAATTAAATCGATCCAGAATCGGCACCCTTAATAGCCCCAAATAGGACGAAAATAACCGAAAAACCATTTCTCTATGGTATAAACAGTCGTTTAATCTGAGCGAGCGAAAGTGAATTGTTGCTAAGGCCAACACATACTTACTTGCGACTGTTCGATAGTCGGAGAATCGCTATTAGCTTCGGAGTTTTTACGATACTAGAAGGAAGTAGTAGTATGTACAGTGATAGTGAAGTGGCACTAAAAAAAGTACTACAGCAACATAGTACAAAAAGTACTACAGCAACATAGTACAAAAAGTACTACAGCAACATAGGACAAAAAGTACTACAGCACAAAGTAAACAGACGTGCCACAAATCTTGACGACGTAAATAACGCCCTACTGCAGGTCCATGATTGGTTCACCGCGAATAATTTAGTATTAAATGGGAAAAAAAACGAAATGCATAAGATTTGCACTACCGAATGTCAAAAGTATTGTTAGTGACATAGTAGTAATAGAATTCTAGTTTCTCTTGATTCAAATCAAGAGAAACTAGAATTCATCGAAGATACTGTTTTTCTGGGGATCACGCTCGACTCAAGGCTACAATGGGGTCCGCATATAACATCTCTTGCAGGACGGCTGAGTTCAGCAGCATAATTATGCTGTTAGAAAAATCCGTCAATTTACTGATGTAGATACCGCGAGGCTAGTCTATTTTAGTTATTTTCATAGTATTATGTCATACGGTATTTTACTATGGGGATGGGCTGCAGACATCGAGTCTATATTTATTCTGCAGAAAAGAGCTATCAGAGCCTTATATCATCTACGTAGGCGTGATTCTCTAAGAGAACTGTTCAAAGAAATTAACATCATGACAGTACCTTGTCAATACATCTATGAAAACATCATGTACGTTAGGAAAAATCTGCATTTATTTAGTAAAAGAGGTGACAGGCACCACTATAGTACTAGAAACAGGGACCAACTAGTACAGCCAGGTTTTAGGCTAGCTAAAGTAGACTCATCTTTCATGGGGTACTGTTAAAAATGTTACAATAAAATACCTCCCCACATTCTAAAACTAAATGAGACGAAATTTAAATCTTGTATAAAACGCACACTATGTAGGCAAGCATATTATAAGTTGGGGGATTACATTGATGATAAAAATGCTTGGCTCAGTGCTGGTTCTGCTCCACAACCATAGGGTCAAACTAATTGATTACCATGTGAACTTATTGTGGAAGCTGCAGAAGATTGTAATAATATCTTTGCATTGTATAGACTCAATATCTTAGTATTATATAATTGCATAGCACATGTGTGAGTACTATGTACTGTAAAGCTACCATTTACATTTGGTTATCTTTCATTGACTTGAATTTACCCTGGTGGGTGAGAGAATGTCATGCTCACTAAAATGTCTGGCTGATGGTGGCGGGTGTGTCGGGTCATTTAGCTTCCTTCAATATGGTTGAGCTGAATGGGGCTGATCCATGCGTCATGCTCGTGAACGGGCGCTGTCGGTTGGGACTGGTCATCTCTAAGCTGCCACGGTTTATTTTAACTACTTACTTTGTCTTTAAATTTTTGATATAATATTTTACTCTGGACGCTCTTAACGTGCACGTATTTCTACATCGTTCTCACATATATGTATAATCTCAATATGAATGATGTAACCAAGATTTTGTAACAATATTTTGATTGAAAAGAGTGTCCATGGAGTTTCTTGCCCATTCTTCTCCATAGAGATCTACGCTTTGGAATGGGCAACTACAGTACTTTCACAAGTTATTATACTAGTTGTAAGTTTTCATAACGTAACTGTTTGCTGTTCCTCTAAATAAAAATAAAAAAAAAACATCAAATTCCTAAATCGCGCAGTTAAGTTCTCGACTTATGACTATATAGAAAAACCCGACTACAACTGTGGGGTAGTAGCTCACCAGACATAACACCCGTTTGGTCGGAGGATCCTCCCTTTTATATGGAAAATGAAGAACTTTACACCCTGTTCTTTCCATACCCTTAGAATAGTATTTCTTTTCCAACCCATAATTTCTATCGTCAAACAGAAAACAGTTGAAAGCTGTATTCCGGTAAAATGTACCTATTGGTGCTGGTACAATTCGAATTTCAAAGGTAAGCACACGAAAGAAACAAGTGGCAGTGCCCGAGATACTGTCACTGTCAAATGATCGGTGCCCAGGGTCCATTTACACCCTGTATTTAAAGCCACGTTGCTTTAAATACAGGGTGTAAACGAACCCTTCACGAAGCCGTTAAACAAGAATCTGTACATCAAACTTTACGCAAAAAGTATTGCAGGGTAACGACTTTTTTTTGCGTGAAAAATCACGTTTTACGGTAGGACTCAATGTAACGCACTCAAAACATTGTGCTGATGCATGGATTGAATAGTACAGGGGTCGTGGATGTGTTTAAAAAATTTACCTTAATGTAAGATTTTACTTCAATGTTAGACATGTATTTAAAAGAAAATTTATGAAAAAGTTGTAACTTTGACACCAATAATATCTCTTAAACTAGAAGGTGCCTTTCAGCTTCGTTAAAGGTCTTGTTACACCCTTTTTTTTACGGATGGGAAATCATCAAATGACTTCTCCCGCTCTGGGCAGAGCGGAAGGGAGTGTCAGACTTGTACTGAATAAAACCCATCCATGTTCCTTCCTTGCACTTTGTGTTCCAGGGCCGCGGTATCTCTTTCGAACAGGCCGCAGCCCTGGCAGGCGTCTTGTTACACCCTTTATAGACCATAGTCAAAACCTACAAATCGCAATTGTTCGCCCTATCTTATGCCGCTAAAACTCAACACCGACTACTCCATGTATGATGTATGAGTGTTTGTCGCATTAGGGAGCCATATAAATAGTAATAATGGGGCCAATAAACGGATTATAGTTTATTGGTCCAGCACAGAGATGAATGGGGGAGCAGAGATGTTTTTAAATAGAGAAAAAGCAAATAATGAGTTCTAGGTTATTTTATTGTTGGTGATGGTTTGGGAAAATGTATAATTTGTTTTGCCCGGAAGGAAATACACGTTATGGAACTAGTTCTTGGTTTTCTAGTAAAGCAACTACATACTAAAAGCCGGTGTATTGAGTATGGGGCATTGTGATAGACCTACCAACATTGTCAATTTTGGGGGCGGAGAATCATGAACTAAATCTATATTTTTTTTTATCCCAATGTTCCTTTTACCGTGTTAATTACTTAATTCATAGTATGCTTTAGCTCATATACAGACGCGACTATAATTCGACTAGCTTGCACCTAAATAAATAATAATAAGTTGTGACTAACATAGTTTATAAGTTTCTTTTTGAAGTGACTTCTATAAGCGCGTTGGGGTTTTTTGAGATGGGAAAAACAATTGAACTCATGACACCGACCTATTTTTTTTGCAGTTAGCCGTATTGTTACATATTACAAGCCCTAAAAAAAATACAGTGTATATATAGTCAAATTTATAAGTAAAAGACTTATGCAAAAATATTTTCTAAAACTAATACAGAATCATCTTCAAAAAAAATTTTTAATTTCTATCTGCACTTCCGGCGTGGTTTTCTTTTAACCTACCAATTTAGCCATCATCATCATTCTTCTGCCCTTATCCGAATTCATTTGGGGTCGGCGCAGCATGTCTTCTTCTTCCATAGGTACTTCTCTATTACTCGTTATCTCAGCAGTCATCTCGTTTCTAGCCACATGATCATATCATATCATAAAGTTACATTCTGTCATTTGAAAAGAAACAAGAAAACTTATTTTTTTTAAACTAAAATGTAGGTACTATTAAAATAACAAAACAAACCATTACTACTTTACTTATATACTCAACTATTAAGTTAATGATAAACTAACGTTTGAATGACTGACGGGTCACTTAGCGTGTTTGTGAACTTAATTGTATTTAACTTGAACTACTTAAATTGTTACATTGTACCATATTTGTTATTATCTGTTCTATGTTTAGTCACAATACAATGTCTTGTTTTTACTATGTTAGTACCGAAAATATAAAATTATTTATGAAATAGGTACCAATCCGGCTCGAAGGACCAAAAATAGTGCGGTTTAGTGTGTGTAATTGGTGGTAATTGATATAGGCAAATCAGAATCCTACTTGATAACACTAATACATACATGCATACATGCATAAACTCAAGCCTTTTTACCATGAGGGGGGCAGAAACCACAGAACGCCACCTGCTACGATCCTTACATACTACTTTTGCCTCTTCCACGTTCATACATTTTGGTCATATACGCACACCGATTGCGAGTATTACGCACCTGACCTTTCTGAAAGAAGATCAGTGTATGTCAGTGCAGTTCAGTGTGTGTTATACTAAAATAAATTATGTAATTATTGTCATTTTTATCAAAGATAGTCCCCTAGTTTCCTCCGTGCCTCGCACGTTAAACCGTTGGTGCCAGCTGTCAATTGTAGATCTTTGACAGTCGTTTCAGTTAGTCAGTGGCCCGAAAGTCTCACAACCAGTCTTACCAAGGGTTATCGTATTACCCAGTACTAAATGGGTTGTGGAGGTCAGATGGGCAGTCGCTCCATGTAAAATACTGGTATTCAGCTGCTTCCGGATAGACTGGAAGCCGACTCCAACACAGGAAATTTAGGTAGATGATGATGATGACAGTCCCCAACAACATCAGCCCTTCACTATTGTCTCGTATATTTGTTGAGAAGAAGAGGTGGCGCCAAAAACTTGCCAGCAACCAATCTGTCAAAAATCTTCCTGTTTAATTAAAAGTTTCTGTACTTCACTATCAGCGCAAGGTATCGCGTTTTTATTTGCTACGCCTTCCATAGGTATTTCTTGTGATTAATTCCGCTTTATTCTCGAGACAGGCGAATGTGACCCCAGGGAATGACCAACTTCATTGCTTGGAGACAGCCTACATCCGAGGGACAAGGTACTGTTAAAATAATAGTGGATTTTAGCTGTACAAACATCGTTACTTTTTTATTTATTTATTTGTTAAAATAGATACTTACCGCACTTACAGTTTGCACCAAAGCGTACAGCAAGCCAACACCATAACATATACTAACTAACTAAACTTAACTGCTACCACTAAACAATTGTATGCAATAATTAAGCATAGCTTTACTGCTACTCGTAAACATAATATCTAGATCCGGCTCCTGAGCAATCAGGGCGTTAAGTAAATTCATCGCCTGGGAAAGATATCGAGCAGTTTGGGTACGCACAGAGGGAGCACCGAACAGGCCTCGCGAGGCACAGGCCCGCGACCGCCGCAGTCGGTCCAGAGCAAACAATGAACAACGAGCTAACGTACAAGTCACCTCGTCAATTTTATTATTTAATAGTGAATAGTACAGCGTACACTTACGTCTAAGTTCTAGCGTGTTGATGCCCACCATTCCCGCGACAAACAGAGACGGATACTTATAATACTTGTATGCTACAATACTATTACAAGGAAGATTTAAATATACAAGATCAACTACAAAGTATTCTAAGTTGTTTTTTTTTAATATTTGCTTCCATTATTGTTAAGATTTCTAATAGATCCTTAAATTGCAAGACACCTAGACCAAGACCTAGACATAATACTATATTTGTATGCTATTCTTTGGCGAAACAAGTAAGTTTCATAACCCTTTTAATAAAACCTTAATGCACCATGGTTTTACACAAATAAAAAGTATTCTATTCGGTTTAAGAACTGCTATTTTTACTAAGGATCCTTCACAAACGAACGTCTTCTGACTACGTCCAATCTCTTGTCAACCAATCTTACTTGATCTGACTAAAAAACACAATAACAAATTCAGAAAACTCCGAACAAACTTAAACAAAAACCAGCACGAACTACAAATTAATTCAATCCCAAACTAAAGTTACGAACACAAATCTTACAACTCTAATGGCCGATTTCACTTACTCAAGCGACGCCTATACGAATGCCTAATTAAAAAACACACGATTTTCAGCCCTAAGCTCAGCTCCGAGATTTGAAATTCCAACAACACAGTAACATCTAAGCATTTGTATAAGTATTCCTTAGTGTTCGTGAAACAGGTATGACTGTCTTCTAAAAGTTAATCTATGAAACTCTATTCATATACCCCCTTCCCCCTTGAATCCATTCCCCAAGTTTTGAATTCCAATGTAGGGTAACTTCTGGATCGTATCGGATCCAGCTTTGTGCTCCATTGCTTCTATTTTTGGGGTAGATTAACCTCGCATAGAAAGTTTTGTTGAATGAAATGTTTCTCTTGCTAGCGATTCTAAAATACTTAGATAACTTTTGTTGGGAAGAAATTTTGTTTTCGTGGGTTACAGATATGTTTAGTGAATACTTTAAGCTAGTTCATCATCGGCCTATAGTGTTCCCACTGCTGGGACACAGGCCTCCTCTCTATGAGAGGGAATGGGCTATAATCCACCACGCGGGCCCAGTGCGGATTGGTAGATGTCTCATGTCTTCGAATTTTTTGGTTCTAGGACATGCCGGTTTCCTCACGATGTTTTCCTTCACCGTTTTTGAGAGCAGTGGTGATGAAATGAATTACACAAAGTAAAGCGCCTGCCTGGGTTCGAACCCACGACTTACTGTTCGTAAGTCGGGGTCGCTACCACTGGGCCACCACTGCTCTTTAAGCTAATTTAAGCTAGTAAACTGTTGTAATATAATGATTCTGTCGTTTTTTAATGAGTATATTATGAATGTATGTATGTACAGGGGCGTGCCGTCCATAGAGGCAATTAGGCCTAGCCTACCCTACCAACAACACCAAATGCATTTATTATAACTATGAAATAAAATAATACAATATATTAAACAAAAGTTAAAACGCCTGTAGAATACTTATAGCAACTTGTCGCGCCCGTGTGACGTAACGCACGACGCTCCAAAGCGTACCTATAGGCAAGCAGGCGCACGGCCTCAGTTCCATTCACAAATTTACGCACATTGGTGCATATTTTCGTGTGTATAAACGGCACACATGTATAAATTATGGGTGCAACTCCTTGAACAGGAGCTGTGTTGTGATTGGCTCGCTAGATTATGAATTAAGATCAGGGTTCCCAATTTGTGGAGATTTCCCCGATTTACGGGGAATTCGAGAAACAGACTACACTTAAACACGATAGTTTCCTTAATGACTAATAGAGACAGTAAAAAAACAGGGTGGTATTCTCGAATTCATAAATTCCGAAAAAATGATAAATTGTAAGGAATAGCAAAAGCCCTTTAAAAAATAAAAACTACAATAATGAATTTTATTTTCCACTTTGTTTTTTGGGGAGTTAGGAAAATAAATATTGGCAACTGTGCTGTGTCTGTCACTTTTATTGACAAATTAGAAATTAAACTTTTCTTTTAGTGTTTCATGTGACAATTTATTGGTTCGGATTTTTATTTTTATATCTTATTAAGTTATAACCATCGCAATGTCAGATGTGTGTGAACAGATATTAATAATTATCGGTTGATCGTCCCAAATTGAACCGATTTGTTGTGTTATTTGTTTATTTACTTATAAAATGGTGTTCTGTTGTGAAGTTTGCGCTGTTAATGTATGTTTGTTAGAAGTTAAAAGCAGTAAGTTTACGCAATTATCATTATATATAATATAAATGATAAGATAATTTAAGCAAGTTGTGTCTCAAGGTAGATGTGTACCCAAATTATGAGAATTAACCTAAAAATATGTATACCCATTTTTTTTTGGGTATCAGTATGCATGGCCTACCCGACGCACAGTGGAACGAATGTATGGGAGCGGTTGGACGTAGACATGTCCGAAAAAAAAGAGTAAAATTATGCCAAACTAATGATGCCATCTTATTCGATTACTTAATGCCTTCATAACTTGTGGTGATGAATTTCTTCATAACTCCCATATTTCGGGAGTAATTTGAGAAAATGTGAAATTTTACTATGAAAATGAGTGTATCGAGCTCTCTCCCTCCTGATTCCGGGCATGTTTCAAGTAGCGGTCTCTAATATCATAATGCTAATACTAAGAGCTATATTTAATACTAAGACACATAGTGCGCCAAATGTGCACTTTCTGGGATAAAGAGTGATGTTTATTTTATAACACAATTTTTTTATTTTTTGTTTATTTTGTTGATTAAAACCGTTTTTCTAAAGGTTTACCTTATTACAATAACATTTCTGAGCAGCCAATTAGAGAAGATATAAGCTAATTAGGATATATAATTAGGGACTTAAGGTTTACATATAAAACTGATGCACTAATGATTACTGATAAGAACATTGCTATTATTTAATTACTAAATGGCTCTTAATACACTAATTTAGCATGCATCATTTACTAATTATCACAATAACTAATTACCTTGCAATATTTAACAAAGGATACCTGGGATACCTGGATTTTATATAAATAGGTCACTATTAGTAACTTTAAAATCAGTGTTGATTTACACCTCGTTGTATCCAAGCTAATCTCGCAATGTATTTTCCAAATTTTAATACAAATCTTGATATTCACGTTGCTTTATGCGCACGCGCACATAAAGATTTACGCGACTTTAACTATTTGTTCAGTGTTTTAAAAGATAACAGTTGTGTTCAGTTATGTGAAAGTGCTGAAACAAGTTTAAAAGACTGGTGTCGTCGATTTTGCTACCGCATTTATGCAAAATGGACACAGTCTGGAAGAAGCACAGATAAGTTTCGGAAGAAACATGAGATTTGGCTACAGGCTGCAATTCAATGGCCGGAATTACAGAATGAAAATATGGAACCTTCTACAGAAAATATAAGTGACGTCATCGAGCCCATAATTTCTCCTGCTAAATCTGATGCTTCAACTTGTACACATCCTAGTCCTCGTAAATCTTTTGAGGACCTTAGTAACCGGCAAAAAAGAAGACGCACTGAAGATAGTCTTTCATGCAGCAGTAGCAGCGCTGAAATTATGTTTTCGGCCGAAAGGGCGCTTCAAAAGGCAGGACAAAGCGATACAGCTTATGTTATGAAATACTTGACGGAGAATCCAGAAGAGGCCTCAAAAATCAAAGCCTTCATTGAAGGTAAATCAATTCAGGTACGGGAAATATCCCCTTTGAAGGCATTGGCTCTTTATGTATCGATGAACTTATCGAAATGGCGCTATAACACTCTTCGGGATTTCAACACTCAAGAAGGAGCTCTTCAATACCCGAGTTACTACATGTTGGTTAAAGAAAAAATTAAGTGCTATCCGGCCAAAGAAGATCTCACAGTTACAGAGAGCTCTGCAAAAATCAAATTACAAGCCTTGATGGATTTAACCTCAAGAAGACTTATTAGGTCGTTAGAAACCCCTGTTGATCCCAATCAACAGCTCGTATTGACCAGCAAATGGGGTTTTGACGGATCATCTAGCCAAAGCATTTATCATCAAAGGACGAGTGAAGATGAGCAAATCGATCTTGCTAGTAATTTTATGATTAGTCTTGTACCACTGCGGCTCGTCTCAAAAGGTGTAACAATTTGGGAAAACGAGCGACCATCTTCCACTTCATTTTGCCGGCCAATATTGTTTAAGTTTATAAAGGAAACCAAAGAAAATGTGCAGAGAGAGATGGCTGAAATCGAAGCAGAGATTGAAGCCTTAACTCCATCCACCATCACTGATGGAATTAGTGTCAAACACCAACTGCTGTTGACAATGATTGATGGTAAAATTCATTCCATTATATCCGATACAGCAGCTTCAGTGTGTGACATATGCAAGGCTTGTCCTAAAGAAATGAATAATTTAGAGTTAATCAAAGATAAACACGCAAACGAGGACATGTATAAATATAGCTTAAGCACCCTTCACGCTTGGATTCGCTCAATGGAATGCTTATTACACATTTCCTACAAATTAGACATAAAATCATGGCAAGTAAGGGGTGATATAGCAAAAAGGCAAGTTGATGACAGGAAGAAAAGAGTTCAAGAGGCTGTAAGAAGAGAAACGGGCTTACTTCTCGATGTTGTGAAACAAGGCAGTGGATCCACCAACATTGGCAACTCGGCAAGGAGATTTTTTGAAAACTACACTAAATCTGCTGAACTGACCGGAATAGATGCTATGCTTTTAAGAAAAATCTGTGTGATCTTGCAGTGTATTTCATCAGGAGAGAAGATCAACGTAACTAAATTCCGAGAGTTCTGCTTTGATACTGCTAAGCTTTACGTGGAGTTATACCCATGGTATTATATGCCTTCTTCACTTCATAAAATTTTAATGCATGGGCCAGACATAGTTCAGAACATGTCAATTGTGCCCATTGGTTTTCTATCCGAAGAGGCATCTGAGGCTAGAAATAAAGATTTTAGAAAATATAGAGAGGGGCATTCTCGAAAGCATAGCAGTATCTCATGCAATGAAGATATTATGCACAATCTTTTACTGTCTTCTGATCCACTTGTTACAAGTATCCGTCCAAAAGGAAATAAGTTTGTAAAAAAATCTTCTTTTAAGGAATTTTATGAGCTTACGGATTCTGAGAAAAGTGATATCGAATTTGTTAACATAAATGATTTAGCGGACATCGATTCTGAATTTGAATTAATTGATGATGATGATGATGACGAAGATAATTAAATGATGTTATTGTTTTAAAATGTGTAACTTAGTAAATTAGAGCTTACATCTTAATTATTTATTGTACTTTTAATGAAACTAGGTAATTTATTATCAACTTACTTAAAAGTCATACTCTCATCAGTTCTTGTGAATATTTTTGTTAATATATATTTCTGTATATATATAATATATTTATAGACCTCTTAATAAGTCTGTCTGCGGTTTAAAGTAAATACAAATGGGGAAAAAACGTTTTTTTTTTTAAATTTTCATTTCCTTTTATCCCAGAAAGTGCACATTTGGCGCACTATGTGTCTTAGTATTAAATATAGCTCTTAGTAATAGCATTACGATATTAGAGACCGGTACTTGAAACAAGCCCGGAATCAGGAGGGAGAGAGCTCGATACACTCATTTTCATAGTAAAATTTCACATTTTCTCAAATTACTCCCGAAATATGGGAGTTATGAAGAAATTCATCACCACAATTTATGAAGGCATTAAGTAATCGAATAAGATGGCATCATTAGTTTGTCATAATTTTACTCTTATTTTTCGGACATGTCTACGTCCAACCGCTCCCATACATTCGTTCCACTGTGCGACGTGGAGAACCACTGCACGCCACTGTGTATGTATAAGAATACAGGAAAACCAAAAAAACGATGGAAGGACTGTGTGTAGGATAATATGGCTAGAAAGGAGGTGACTGCTGAAATGACGAGTAATAGAGAAGTATGGAAGAAGAAGACATGCTGCGCCGACCCCAAATAACGCGACTTTGCCCAATTATATTGCTTCCAGTCTAACCGGATGGAGCTGAACACCAGTATTTCACATCGACTGACTTTCCTGATCTCCACTGTTCTACTGGGTAAAACGATACCCCTTAGCAAGACTGGCTGCCAGAATTCCAGGCTTCTAATTAATCCTAGATCCCGCAACGTAATTAATCAGAAAAAGAATTGCGAAGGAGTAGGAAATACATAATTTCCACTTCATCACTTATCTGTTACACGTGCCCAGTGTAGATATTACATGGACACATGGACATACATTTAGGACGAAGTTTTCTCACGAAGTTTTCTTTCACAATTGCTTCCTTTATCTTACAAAATCGGCCAAGTGCGAGTCGGACTCGCTCTTCTGATGAATTCCGTACCATCGTAGTAGCCCACTTTAATTTTTAAATAATTATTATTATTTGTTGTTATAGCGGCAACAGTAATACACATTCTGTGAAAATTTCATCGGTCTGACTTCAACCTAATACGGATCATGAGATACAGCCCGATGACAGACAGACGGACGCACTGACGGACGGATAGACAGCGGAGGCTTACTGAAAGGGCCCCGTTGGTTATCATTCGGGTACGGAACCCTAAAAAAGTGTGTCAATCATTTATAAAGCTACCCCTGTCAAAACGAACTTTCCGGGGACTTAGTTTAGACCCCTGCGTCCAGAGACACGAAGTTATTTGGAGAAAAACTAAATAAATAAGTCCTAAAATTGGACGAAACAACAAAGTAATTGCCAAAACAGACAACTTTGATTTAGTTTTCAAGGTTTATAGCTTTTTTCGGTGCTAGCGAAAATTAGGGATGAAAATTAAAATGCTCAAAATTCGAGTCTATACTTCTTTTGGAGGTGACTGCTGAGATTACGAGTAATAAAGAAGTATGGAAGAAGAAGACTTCAATTAAATTGGGATAAGGGCAAGAGAATGATGATGATGACTTCTTTTAATGTCATCAGCTGCCTAGCCTTTTCCCAACTATGTTGAGGTCTGCTCCCAGTCTAACTGGATGCAGCTGAATACCATTATTTTACATGGAGCGACTGCCTATCTGACCTCCACAACTGGGTACCCCTGAGTGCTGGATACCCTTGGTAAGACTAGTTGTCAGACTTTCGGGCCACTGACTACCTGTAACGAATGTCAAAGATCTACAAATGACAGCCGGGACCAATAGCTTTACGTGCTCTCCGAGGCACGGAGGAAACTCAGTATGTAATGGGTGGTCACCCATCCACAGACAAACCGAGGCAAGCACGGCTTAACCTGAAGATCGATCCGAGCAGCTTATATTATGTAGCCACGAGCTCATTTTAATGTATGAAATGAATAAGGGTTGTGTCTCATCTAGCAGCACAGCATCGCATTTTTATCTATCCTTTTCTGTCACTCAGGACCTTCATTAGCTAGAGTGAGAAGCAGAGCGTGCTGCAAGCGCATCATCGGTGCAGCCGCGTCCGATAGCACTCCCGCTGTTTGCATGGAAAAATTGAGATTCCGTGCTGTTAGATGAAGCGCAACTATCTCGATACTTAGTTAAACTTTCCTTTACCTAAAGTAATTTTAAATAAATTTTCTTAAAAACCACAAATTGTGATGATGTTAGGTGGTCTTTGTTATTTTCGATATTTTTCATTCAAAATTTGCTGAAAATCGGTTCTTTTTGATTGTCAAAATAATATATGACAATCCCGCAAAGAGCCTGCCCTTCACGTCTTCCTAGTGTTTTAACTGTGAAGATGAAGTTGCAAAACAAACTCCCAGCAACACTGGTTAACCAACTGATTTCCTCAGACTATGGGCACACTTAAGTAACATAATCCGGTCAATAGAGATACCATTCACAAATTATTTTTGCGGTTATTAGCAACAAAACTAACAAGACGAACTTTACATCCTTTCATAAACTCTTCTAACACATATATCCAGAATTACCCTTAACTGATATTCACAGACCAGGATATCTACCAACTTTACCGCCTTACTTATGGCCAATAACTCTGACGACAAAGAATCTCGCGGTCCTACAAAGAATAAAAAGTGGACCTATACTCTGATTAAATTCTTTGTGAGGTCCGCACTCCGGATGGACTTATTAATCTTTTTTATGAGGCTGCCTGATGGGTGATCCTTGAAGTATGAGCTTGACCATGTAGTTAAATCTTGGGAGGGATGAGACAGGCTGAAAAGTGGGCCTTTGTTACGCGTTACCTCTTCGCCATAACCTACACGATCAAGCGACTAGCGTCTTAAATCTTGTGACAGTGACTGTGGATAAAACAAATAAAAAGAAGAAATACAAAGAAGTCCTTAAGAGCATTTTCCGAGTCATCAAGAGCGACAACAGACGGAACCTCTCGCAATACGGACCATACCATGCAATAGTATAATAAGCCAAGGTTACCACTGCTGGGTCACAGACAGGATTCCTTTGTATGAAATTGAGTGGGCCCTTATGTTCCACGTGGACCCAATGTGGGTTGGTACGACAAATATTTAAGAAATACAAAATGTTTTGCAAGTACATAATACTTTAAATTGTATACAAGCACTAATGACATAAAAATCTACAAATTCACGCTCTTATTTTTCAAGCAATCATGAACAAAAAGTAAAACAAGCCGACCAGTTAAGAAACCGCAATTTTAACCAAACGGAAATTATATTTCCAGCTCTGAAACTTGTACAAATGCAGATTTCGTGACACTACGTGGTAAAAGAACAGAAGTATTGTGAGAAATCAGAGTAATCCAAATATCAAAGAGTATTGGCCAAATATCCTCTAGACACAATGATAATATTACATTGGTTCGTAAAAAACCCATAAAAAAATGATTGATTGCGACCCTATAATTGGTCTAGCTGCTTACTACAAGTATTGAAATAATTAAAAAAACTGAGACAGACTATAAAGTCTGTCTCAGTTTTTCTATTTGATATTTAGGAAATTATTTATTATATTTATATTTATTATATTATTTATTATTTATTATATTTATTTATATTTTTTATTTTTATTTAGACGCTTTAAAAGCGTCTAAATAAAAATACTCGAAAAAAAACGTGATTTTACTTATGTAAAATCACGTTTTTTTTCTAGCTTAAAAGCGTCTGGCAGAAATTTTCACTAGCGTTAAGTGTCTAGCAGTTTTGATTATTAATTTTTAACAAAATTCTTTGTCCCATTTTGTTAACAAATAATAAAAAAACATGTGTGCAATTCACACGTGGTAGAAGTGAAATCTTCAAAAATTTTGGCTTCAAGATAAACACTGTATAATGCTTCCTATCACATTCTCTCCCACGTTAAATCTTATGAATTTATGTGTCTGTCTCTTTTGACTGTCGCTTTTTCGTTTCATCGACTTTCAAATCACAACGATGCTAAAGAAGTTTTCACTTCAAAAACAGTCAGACTTTTCAAAAAGTGAGTAATTTGTTTACGTAACTTTAGCACCTGATACCTGAAAATTGGCCTTTGACACAAGCTTGCAGATATGCATACGTTCACACTACACACTAACACTACTAGCTCCTACACATTTAGTTTATCAGAAAATAAGTAAGGTCCGACGGTCCTGGGATCTTGGGCCACCATTCTCAACCCCGTCTTACGACTTGCAGGTCGTCGGTTCGGACCCAAGCAGGCCCTTGAATTTGTGTACTTTATTTTAGTACCACTGCTTTTAAAACGGTAGAGGAAAACATCGTGTGGAATTTGGCAAGTCCTAAACCCAAAAATTCGGCGACATGTGACATCTACCAACCCGAACTGGGCTCTCGAGGCGTAGGAGTGGGAAACATTATAGGCTGATTATGCCTATACATGAAAACAGTTAAGAATGTTTAACAAACACGCTACGTGTCAGGGAAATCATTATCGCAACGGGTTACTTATATAATACATAAATTATGCTCGCGGCTTCGCACGCGTGATGTTCGATAATCGTCCTACGAGATCATACTACCGGAATAAAAAGTTTCCTATGTGTTAAACCAGGTTATAAACATTCTGTGTGCCGAATTTCATCTAAATGAAAGAGTAACAAACATCCATCTTAACAAACTTACAAAATAATAATATTAATAACGATATTAAGATTCAGAAGACTTTATTAGTGGCAAATATCCGTTACAAACACTTAAATAATCATTATAGCTCTCCAGCCAACATTGGTCAATCACATCATGACACATCACACACATCATCATGATACAAACATACATAAACTCACGCCCTTTTCCCATGGGGTTGGCAGAAACCACAGAACGCCACCTGCTACGATCCTTACATACTCCTTTTGCCTCGTCCACGTTCATACATCTGGTCATACACGCACGCCGGTTGCGAGTACTACGCTCCTGACCTTTCTGAAGAACCTCACCAATGAGGTCAGCGTATGTTCTTCTAGGGCGTCCCCTCCCGGCGTCATCATCATCATGATAACGTTTATTATTAAAATATTTATTCAAATTCAAATATTTACACACATGTGATAGTTAAAAATATTTAACAATATAAAGGCCAGCACCTGAGATTAACCCAATAAGAGTTGCAAAACACACTGTTATTTTACTGAAACCTGTTGCTATTTTCCTTTAAACCATCAAAAGGCTTCAAACCCTAGGTCTATAAATAGGGGGTGCGTACCATTTGACATAATAACAAAAGTTCTAACGATCACATGACCTAATTTCATTTAATATTTTTTTTTAGTATAACGATGAAATGATATAATGAATTATTGATATAATTTCAGTTTACCTAATTTTATATGGTTTAATAAACATTTCCTATAATGCACATTTGAACTACATAATATTCAGTTAGTATAATATTTAGTTAGTATAATATTCAAATTCTATAGTAACGTTTAATATAATTTTGACACTACTACTACACTACACTACTACTACTTATAACATTGTTGTATGAATAAATAACTATGAATTAATATGCTTTTTTGTTCTTTAATATTCACCTCATATTTACCTGCGTCAGATCCCCTCTATGGTTGGTGAATCATGTGGGTTAGGTTAGGTTAGAACCATGACCATTACTGCCCGATCCCCCCTATTTTGGGTGAACCATCTGGGTTAGCATTAGCGAGATCCCTTCTATTGTTGGTGAATCATTTGGGTTAGATGAGGTTATAACAGTATGATGTTTTCTGATATTTACTTATTCACTACAGAAGTTGGGCAGAAAATGAGTAATTATGAAAATTAGGTCAAATGAAAATTAGGTCAACTGAACGTTATATAAAAAGAGCAATATACTAATTGAAAATTATATGAGATGAACGTTATACTAAATGTTATTAGAGCAAAAGAAGTTTATATGAAATGTAAAATTAGATCACATGAAATTAGGTTATTTGTTTTTATAGCATATGAAAATTATATCATGTGAACGTTATTTCAAGTGATAATATATTATCTGTTATTATGGCATATATAACACACCCATAAATAGGGCACAGACTGAAATGAAAAAGTGGAACTTCTTAAACTTTCCCACAGCTTGGCGTTGACAACGAGGTCTTAATTTCCTGACATCACTCCCTTTTGATGCGGCATCATTGTTCGGAGGCCGTTCTTCATCGGAGATGGAGTAAGGACTAGACGCCAGCACTCGATATTAGTTGTACCTACCTAACAGCTCGTGCTTTATTGAAGAAGTAAATCAAAAATATCAAGCTATAGAAGCTGCTACGTTTCGTAGCGTGCCCCATATGAATCTGTTTGAAGGTCGCGTTCACCTCGTTCGATGCGACTGGCGACTTGCTGTATACGTTGTCACAAGTCGCGTGTCGCTCGACAATTGTTTTTCTCGTGGCTAAGAGGTACCGACTATATATTTAATTATAGTGATACTTACACATATTACTTTATTTATTGTGTATCCACGAAAAATATACCCTGATACCATAAACCGTATTAATCTGAACAAAAAATCATTAAGCTTCGACATACATCAAACTTCTTCATAATAACACAAGTACCCATCCAATTAACACCAGAACAACCCAAAAACGAAATCCATTGATGGTCTCGATCCATCAACGTCAATCGTTAGAGCTTGCACACACTTAATGGACGTGGACACAGAACACAGATACGGTGTGAATGGTGGACGTTCGCAAACGTTCAAACTTCTACTTCTTCCCGCTCTCCAAACATGTTCACATGTTTGGTGAGCGGGAAGGAAAATGAAGGTGTTCGTTTTTTAAGTTAAAAATACTAGCAGGTAATGCAAGGTATACATAAACGCACACACGCACTGTGGAGCTGGGACACCGACACATAAGCGGTTACCACGTATTCCCAAGATTTTGTAACAATATTTTGATTGAAAAGAGCGTCCATGGAGTTTCTTGCCCATTCTTCTCCTTAGAGATCTACGGAATGGGCACCTACAATACTTTCACAAGTTATTGCCTTGTGTCTGTGACTGTAGCTTCGCCTTCTTTTTGTTTTTCTAACTTTCAAAAGTGCCTGTTATGGTCTAATTGAAATAAATGCTTTGAGTTTGAGTTTGAAATTCAGTACATCATTCTGAACCCGACATAAAAATTTTGCATCGGCGTTTTTTTTAAATCAGCTTTTTCCTACAAAAGTGCAATGGTGGTTCACAATGATACTAGCAATATTTAGCAGTTTTATGCGATACTGCCAACTTGCAGAACTGCACAACAGCACCCTCATAAGTGCATTTTTTTATTTAACTTTCGCAGGTATGCGTCCATAGGGATGCAAAAAATGTGATGCGATGAGATGTGATGTAATGAGATGCGTAAATTAAAAGGAAAGCAGTAAAATAACTACGTAATTCTTATAGTAAATACCAACTTAACAGTGGCGTGCACTTTCTCTTCATTTAGTTTGCGCACTGTGCTCCATATACATCGGAAAAATTACGCTGTACCATTATTTCCTCTCTGTGACAGCTGACGTAAGCACTAATGTCAATGGTGTTCGCATTTCTTTTGTTTTACTATCAACAAACCATGTTTTTCAGTTTGATTGAATGTAAGGTATACTATTGTTTAACTAGGCATCCCAGGTGAGGTGCTCATTGTCATGAATAGGTTGCAAATACACCAATTTTTGGCGGAAGCCTGCTAAAGTCGTGATTTGTGGCTAAATTCAGTATTTGGACTAGTCAGTCGCTTGATAAGGCGTGGTTATCATCATCAGATTTCTCAATCAGGTTACCAAAGATACTAGGTTCTTATAATGGACTATAATGGTTATTCTGTAACACCAATGCATGTTCATTAAATAAGGAAGCTTCAAGTAGAAATGGAAATGGTGTAAAATACCCTTTTATGTTTGTATTTTAATTACAACTTAAAATATCATAACGGACCAAAGTACTAGAAGCCGTAGGCAGCACAAATGGCAATGGCTTTCAACATGATTCACATAATATAAAAATGATTGCTAGCTTTGCGACAGCAATCATTTTTATATCTCTATAATTGTTACCGTTTAGATCCTCTGGTCAACATATTAGACCAAGAGAATCCTTATTATAGATAGTTAGATAACTTCCTACCAGACCACTATAAAACATCATTGCAATTGCTAACTAGTGAAGCGAATTTTTCAAGCTTAGCTTCCATTGTTATCTTTCCAAAGACGAAATAAAAGAAACCTCCGTCTCTTTTGTCTTTGTCTTTCTTAAACCCCTTTGTCTCAATGTCTGTTATTTTAACGACGATTTTTAAAGTTTATTTTAGCCGGGAACTAAGTTCCTACTTCCTGATTTATAAACTGTGATGTAATTTTAACACAGTTTTATGAACTCATTCCGAAACATTATTTATGCAAGCAATGTTCTTACCGCACTCAAGCTGGACCAACCACTTTGGCCAACTTGCACAATAACTAACTTTGTCTCTACATTATCTCTGTGATCTTTAAACGCTTAAAATCACATTGAAATAAAGGGATAGTAACTTAAAAAAAAACATCGGGTTGTACTCCGGGAGTGCCGGTAGAAGTGAAAACAGAAGTTGAAACAACTATCTAGCTTAAATATCAGAAATCTCAATAGCTTTCTGCAAGAACGAAAGATGTCGCTGCCGTAGAAAAAAACTTGAAACAACGCCATCTAGCTTAAACTACACGCACACTCGCGCAAGCGCCCTGCGCCCTGCTTTAGGTTAACTCTCGTAATTTGGGTACACATCTACCTTTAGACACAACTTGCTTAAATTATCTTATCATTCATATGATAATTACGTAAACTTACTGCTTTTAACTTCTAACAAACACTCACTATCAGCGCAAACTTCACAACTGAACACCATTTTTGAGTTAAACAAATAACACAACAAATAGGTTTAATTTGGCGCGAATCGCGATCAACAGATAATTATTAATATCTGTTCACACACATCAGACATTGCGAGTGTTATAACTTAGTAAGATATAAAAATCCAAACCAATAAGTTGTTTGTCACATAAAACCTTCTCTAAGAAAAGTTTAATTTCTAATTTGTCAATTAAAGTGACAGACACAGCAGGGTTGTCAATATTTATTTTCCTAACTCCCCTAAAAACAAAGCGGAAAATAAAATTCATGATTGTAGTTTCTGTTTTATAAAGGGCTTTTGCTATTCCTTACAATTAAAAATTTTTTGGAAGGTATAAATTCACCAATACGACCCTGCTTTTTTTATTGTCTCTATTAGTAATTAATGAAACTATCGTGTTTGTGTGTAGTCTGTTTCTTGAATTCCCCGTAATTCGGGGAAATCTCCACAAATTGGGAACCCTGAGTCATTCAAATTTAGCTAGCCAATAACAACACAGCTCCTGTGGCAGGAGACGCGCCCATAATCTATGCATGTGTGCCGTTCATACACACGAATATATGCATCAGTGTGCGTAAACTTATGAATGCAAAGGTAGGCCGTCGATCTTCGAGCCTAAAAATCCAAACGGAGCGGTGTAGTAACGTATAGTGTGAGTTCACACGGGCGCGACAAGTTGCTATAAGTATTTAACAGGAGTTTTAACTTATTGAAGTAAAACTTCTTTAGGCGCGACTAGGGAGTAACTCAGATTTTTTTTCTGACGGAAGTAACGCTTACTATATTTAAAAATGGAACGATCTTATACTCAAAAGCATGGCAACCAAGGAGCTAACTTATCAAAGGTTTTATTTAAATATCGAATTGGCTTGCAAATAGAAAGCAGTTTATTGAAAAAAAACAAATGAACTCATCAACGCGAGAAAAAATATTGTTGTTTGTGTGCATCATTGATTTTGAAAATTTTAATTCATTTCCTCGCATTATTTGCATGCCGTTTTTAGTAGGCGAAAGAACTATGTTTGTGTTATAAAATCTGTAAAACACCATATTTCAGGCAAATAATGCCAAAGTCAAAGTTTTTGAAGTAAAACTTCTTTAGGCGCGACTAGGGAGTAACTCAGATTTTTTTGAAAATCTCTTAATATACTTGTTTATTTATTACTTTTAAAATAAGTAAATTAAAAGAAAAAAAAGTTTTACTTCAATCGCGCGTAAAGGTTACACGCACACATTTGCTTTTTTTTTTTAATATGTTGTGTTATTTTATTACGTAGTTATAATAAATGCATTTGGCGTTGTTGGTAGGGTAGGCTAGGCCTAATTGCCTCTATGGACTGCAGGCCCCTGCCGAATGCCCCCTGTTAGTTTGCGGAGGGTCAAAGTCAAAGTCAAAGTTTTTATTTGCTAAACATAGGTGTAAAAGGTGTAAATATAAAAGTTATGAGAACGCTATGTTTTGTAGGGCTGTTCCGTCCCGTTTATGTTGAGAAAAATCTAGGTTTCAAAATGATGAACACTGAAGTTCATACAACATCTGGCACTAAACTTTAAAAATGAAAATGTCACGAAAACCTACAAGTTCAATATTTCTTGTTCTTCCAAACGTCTCCAAACATATTATTTACGGATGACAGTGGCATCGGGAAACTTTCCGCGTTCCATACGTGGGTACAATGTTCAGTTTTGTGCTGTTTTCAGATTTTGTTTGTAACTTTAATGGCAGCAAAACGAGTTTTTGAACTTTTTGAAAGAGGATTAGTATTTATGTTGTGAGTGCCGAATATTTTGACTTTATCGTTAAAACAATAGGTTTGACCACTAATCGTTGTCGAAAAAGGAAGACAGGGAGTCTTCTTTCTTCTATCTCCATCATCCGAATAACCTTTTCCCATCTATGTTGGGGTCGGTTTCCAGTCTAACCGGATGCAGCTGAATAGCAGTGTTTTACATGAAGTGACTGCCTATCTGACCTCCAAAACCCAGTTAGTACTGGGTTATTTATACATTACCCCTTGGTAAGACTGGTTGTCAGACTTTCGGGCCACTGACTATCTGTTACGACACTCACGACTGTCAAAGATCTACAAATGACAGCCGGGACCAACGGTTTAACGTGTTTTCCGAGTCACGGAGGAAACTCTAGGTGGTCACTTATCCACGGGGCAACCTAGGCAAGCGCGGTTTAACCAGGAGATCGAGCCGAGCGGCTATTAGTATTTAGCCACGAGCTTCTTCCTTTCTCCCTCTTTTCATCAATATGTATGTATATTCAGCCTGTTTCAAGAGTTCCACTCTCATCCTCCCTTATCACATGGCCATACCAAATCAAACGATTCCCTTTCAACTTTTCTATAATGCTTTCAAACTTCCTTAACTACGTGTAGACCTTTGACCTCTGACCTTTTTAGGATACTTACCTGCAAATAAAAAGTTTACCCCTATACTGTTTCACCCCTCGCAACCCTAAAAGGGGAGTATTGGGTTGCCCTAACAACCGTTAATTGGGCAATCTTACACAGGTCAACATACCACGGTGCAGTCTATCTATACAGGGTGTAATATAAAAAACGCAGGACCTCTCGTGTGGTATCTCTGACCATGAACCTCAACAACTTTTGTTCTTTGACTTTTGAAAATTCACCGTACATGTTGATCAGCTGGTCGTATCAATTCTTTTATTGCAGCCCAATTTTATTTTTGAGAATTTCAAGAACTCGTAGAACAAAACTTGTTCGGTTTTATAGTCCGTGTGACATGGGAAGTCTTACGTTTATTATGTTACACGTTGTATTAATACTACTGCCCAATAAACCGTTTACGAGATCATCAAATGGCCGGTCATCAGAAGTTGACAATAATCTTTGATAGTAACTACAACTGTCACACACAATTAAGTCTTTAAGTGTTAATTTGTCGACTCTTAAGCTAAGATACGTAGCCGAAGAAATACATCGAAATTGTTTATACATCATAGGAAATAGTACATTTTGATATAAGTGGGTTGTCGACTCTTAAGCTAAGATACGTAGCCGAAGAAATACATCGAAATTGTTTATACATCATAGGAAATAGTACATTTTGATATAAGTGGGGAAACTTTGTTATTGCATTCGAGGCGGAATTAACACCCGAGCTGCAGGCGAGGTTGTTATGGAGCCGAGAACTGCAGTAAGTGCAGTAAGTGCACCGTTTAAGTTTTCAAAATTTACATGAAAACGGCAACGGCAAGTAAAATTTTTTTGTTAATTCTCTACTTTTTAATAATGTACCCTTAAAACAGAGTGTAGCCAGACAGCAACACATACAGCACTTCCACAGCTAATTCACCTCTGGTTTGCTGCCACTGACAAGTCTGTCAAAATGACAGTGATCTTTAAAGTAATTGAAATAAGTTTGCTATCGGACTGCTCCAGTCAGAGATAAAATAACTGTGGAAACACTGTAGTAGCTAGACAGTAATACGCATAGCAATCGGGTCAGAAGTTAACGCGCTATTACCTCCCTTAACGACATCGAATGACGTGCCTGTCTTACTAAAGAGGTTTTACTACTGTAGTTTATTTTGTAACAAGGGCTACTAAAAAAAAAGAAATAAAAACTAACACGACCATGAGCACGAGTCACAATTATGTTCTAATTTTGAAATGGCTCGAAGTTCGTTTTCATGATAGAGTTTCTAGACTGAGTATAAAACTTCTTGGTGGAAAGTGTGGAAAGTTCCATCAAAATCATACCAAACTTTAAATCAACATTTCAGCCTGATTTTTCGAAAACTTGAAATTATTTAATGTGGTTCATAGCCACTAACGTTTTTATCATTTTTATTAATTGGTTCTTCTGTTCGGTTATCGTAGTTGTCAAACCAATGATGAAAAAGCACCTCAAAGGCCCAAACTACTTCGCACGAGGGGCGAGTAATTACACCGAGAAGCTGTTAATCTTAATAGGCCAGTAATAAAACAGCGTCAGCTTAGGCCCTTAGTGGCAGGTGGACAGTTTGTGAAAGCGATTTGCGATCTATGAGGCGGAGAAGTTACAAATTGCTTCAAATCTTCAGGAAGAATAATTGAAAAGGAACAACAAACGGGAACAGTGCACTATAATTCTGACTTTGGCTATGAACCTGAATAAAAATAAATAAAAGAAAAAGCTAGAGAAAAACAATCAATTAATCTAACCCCGAAAATCTTTTATAACAATACTGCTAAATCATCTCATAATTTGCAGACTATAACAATAATCGGTTAACGTCTGCCGATGGCGATGATAAATGTGGCTTAAAGACCTCAAGACAGCCATGTAATAGGCTGCCATATTGTAACAAATTATCGAATAGTGACACATATCCGCCATCTTGTATAAAACTTGGCGCGAAACATGGTTTAGCTTTTAATGTCACGTGTCGTGTGTTTATTTTAATAATTTATTACTCTCTGAGTTTCGAAAAGCTGTGTTTTGTTTGTTACTTGGTCCTGAAAGAGTGAAATATTTAAACCGAAGCAATTATGCCGAAAAAGTCTGCTATGAAATAAACGTGGTATCCGTTTTTAGCTGAATGTCTCGGTTTTTTATGTTTAACGATAGCAAATACACAATGCAAAACAATCTTTTGGCGCTTGAATGACATTGTCATTAAAGGGCCCGTGATTGTAAGGGCCCGTGGTTGTACTGGACTCTGAGGGTTGAAAGGTTGGAATCGCGCCACAACATCAACTTTAAGTCATTCGTGGTACGAGTTCCAACCCATCATCTACAGACCTGCCTGAATGAGGACTTTTGGCCGAAAGGTGTCGTATATCGACGTTTCCGAGGACGGTCACGCGACACCTCGCAGCGAAACACGACGCCGTCAACATGCGTGTATAGTCATAGTTTTATAAGGTTTTTAATATGTAATAGTTTATTATAGTATAAGATTATTAATTTGTGTATTCTATTTATGGGCCTTAGATGCCTGACAATAAAATGATTATTAAAACTGTAGTTTTAATTCGAAGCCTAAAAACCATGCAAACGATTTTCAGATCTATGCATAAATAGCTAATTTGCCCATAGAAATAGCAAGGAACAGCAAAATATTCATGTTAAAGCAAGCCAGTGAAGATACATAAGTCTGTAAGTAATTAACTGGGCACTGGGTAAGATAACTAATCCTTGGGTAGTGTCTCTCGAGGCTTGCTAATTGCCCTCGACAAACTATTAAGAATTATGATGAATGAAATAAGTTTAGTCTTAGTTACTAAGTTTAAGAAGTAAGAACTTACTAGGGTAAGACGAAGTAATAATTGTTAAAATAGTAGGAGTCTCGCAATTGAAACGATAAAGTAGAGAAGCAAAACCAAATCGAGCTTTTTGTAGAATGTGTGCGTGTAATGTTCTTAGGACTGTGTACAAAGAGAATGAAAAGGTTCAAAGTTCTGTTTGTAATTTTTATCTCGATATATATTTGTGGCTCGGCTTCAAACTGTTTAAAACTCATTTTTATTAATAACTTAAACGTAACAGGCGAATTATACTGTTAGGTACAGCTCTGCTTGACCCTCTGGGGATTAATTGGACGTAGTTAAGCAGAAAGGACTCAATCCATATGAGACTTAATGTGGATTGAGTCCTTTCTGCTTAATTACGTTTAATTTATTTATTTATTAATGTTATACTTAATTATTTATTTATTTATTATTTATTTATTTACCACTAATTATAGCAACATTACAGAACAAGTCCAATACGATGCTATAAGACATATAAAGTTACACTATAAAATAAGTACAATTAATCTGTTAAAGAAAAAAAATATATATATTCATAGCTAACATTAAAACAATTACAATTTAAACAATTAGTTAAACATCACCAAGTTTATAGCTGCATACCTTTTTCAATGATTATTTGAGCCCTTTGAACAAATGTCTGCAGGTTGTGCCCAAATAAATCTTCTGATATCGTTGTAATATTAATAATACGTGCGGCTCGCGACATAGGGGCAAACTTGAGCAGGTTAGTCCTAGCCGCTGGCACGTGTAACAGTGCGGGGCGGCGGCGTGCTCCCACGCACCCATCCGGCGCGCGCAGCCACAGCGCAGCCAGCACCTCGGGATGGTGCAGCATCCCCAGCAGTACGCTCACCACGTACTTGACTAGCGCCACGTCCCTTCGTACTCCCAGCCTGCTGTACCCAACCATGCCCAGGACGAACAGACTTGGGTACATTAGGGGATAAAAGGGATAAACTCCATATTCTTTAAGGTAGAGAAATCTACAGAATTTATTCTGTATTTTTTCCAACATGAGGCTGTATTTTGCTTCATGTGGATTCCAGATGAGTGCACTTGTTTCCAGGTTTTTTAATGTTATGTTATACTTTCTAAATCCTTCTAATTTCCTTCACTCCACTCATTTAGCGTGATTAGTGAGTCACATTAGGTGGCAGTGGTGTGAGTTACGGTTCTGACGACAGCGCCAAGTTCTCTGTGGAAGACAGCAGATTGATGATGACGGATCAGATGGTATAAGAAAGCGGCTGAATGTTTAGGATTGTTTTATTAATTAATTAATTAAATAGCTGTACCCCGCGTTTCCATCCGCCGCGGTAAGGGTCGTAGCGTGATGTTAAATAGTCTATTTAAACCTTTATAGATAATGGAAAGTTCCATAGATTAGAGCTTTTACACAAAAAAAAACATTCTCTTCAGCTTTATACAGAGTGTTATAGTACATCGTTTGCCAAATTGAACGGGTCGAAAAAAGGGTCATTTGCAATCTCTTTAGCCCTAATAACTCATTTCTGTAGATGGTAGCGTTTCAAAAAAAAAAATCGTTGGGCCATCCGTGAAGAGACAGAGAATTACACCTCTTTTCGCCCCGTTCAATATGGCAAACGATGCACCAAACACCCAGTATAAGTATAGATTTGTTCAAATGCCTCGTTTTGATAGAATTTCCTCGTTAGAGAACCTAGTAGTCGCAAGAGCTATTGCGGTTAGTGTTTTTGGGGTTTTCCATCACGAATTTCTCAGTCGCAAAAATCAAGTTATGCTGTCCCCATGCCATCAACAGGAGCCAAGTCTAGATGCCATGAGACATAAGCATATCTGGTGAGAGTATAGGTATCTTAGGATTCTTAGGTACTACCGACCGACCAGTTTTCAACCTTATTACTTAGGCCTAAGATTGAGAAGTGGCCGACCTTATGTTTTAAGTCTTAGGGATCCTCAGCCTAACCCTTATGGGAAAACAGGCGTAAAGTTAAGTCAAGAAAACTGGCTTGTTACCAATTAATTACTTACATAATATAACATCACGCCTGTAATCCCCGAGGGGTTAGGCAGAGGTGTACCTAAAAGCACAACCACATTTCGCCAATTATGTTTAAATCCTATGTAATAGGGGGCGAGCCTATTGCCATCAACTGGGCGCATATCCAGGCTCCGTGACTCCTACTGAGAAATTCCTGATGGAAAAACCCAATAACACATTGCCCGACCCGGGAATCGAACCCAGGACCTCATGCGCAGAAGTCGTGCTTGCAACCACTTGACCAACAAGACTATTATCGAGACGATTACTTTTACGCCACAAACTAACTCTTGACAAGCATACCCGCTGAAAATACATAGCAACATACACAAAGGATTCCACTACTTATAATTTAGCACAGCGGCTGTTTATAATAGGAGTAATATTCCACAAAGATCGTTAATTTATCATTAATTCCACTTTATGAGTATGAACGACAGTTCCATATGCTTTATGTACCATTTTGACATTAATTTTAATATAACATGGCACAGGGTTGTAGTGAAAGACTGTATTTAGAAACAAAACTCAAACCATTTATAATATTAACTAGCTTCGCACGCTACAATTTTCTAATGAAGAAAATAAGAAGTTCCCTTAGCAAAAAGAAAATACATTATTTTTCTATCACACAAACTGTCCCCTGACAATAGGGTATGTGACAGGAAGTCAAAATAGTTACTTTTTTATGAACTGTCAAAACGCAAAATGTGTACGTGATTTGTATGAAATAGCACGTTGTGACGTCATACTTATTTGGGATCAAATGTAATACTTATTATCAGTAAATCCAATTTTACAATTATATTGTCCCCCAATATTTAATTTCTGTACGGTGATGGTAGTTTTTAAGATGAGTGGCCTTATTTCTACGTATTTTTATATTTTATTTTTGACCTTGTCAACTAGCCTATTACGAACACCATCAAAAAAAGGAAACAAATCGGTGGATATCGGTGGGAATCGGTGCATCGTGGGGCAATTGATTAGTAATAATATTATAGTTTAAAAACACGCTTTAGAGTGACGTCATTTTATTGTTTGAATTCTTCTCAGCAAACCCTTTCATTTGATACCCATATCATGGGAATGCTTAAAAAAGAACTAGCCCGCCATCTTTGGAAGTCCGCCATATTGGATTTAGAATGACATTTACTAACTATGCATTGTCGTCCAAATTAAACATGTATGCAAAATTTCAGCTCAGGCTTAGCCGCAGGCAACCAGCGTGTTTGAGAATCTAAAATTGAGGACCTGTGAAATCCAACAACCCTCACTGAGCCCGCCTATGGTGGATTAAGATCCACTCCCTCGCTTAAAGAACCTCCCTCACATTACCTATATGTCCCAGCAGTGGGACCATGAGTATGTGTAAAGGGGTAACCCTAGGCACACTACAAATATTTAGGACAAAGGGTAAACATACAGGACATTTAGAGCATTCGGCGGTGTGGATAATTTGGACAACGTTACACATCTCAATTAGAACGTGCTTTATTATTGGTTGTTAGTGTTGTTACTATTTTGTTGTTTGTCCTACTTTAAATAGACGCATAGCGGTAAATCGAAATCTAAAAACTGTGTAAAAAAATTGACTTGACGACCAATCTCGGGCGTGAACAACTTCTGAGGATGCCCTGTGCCTCCACAGCCGAAACGCTGTTGAGTACTTATAGGTTTGGTTGCATGCTAATTTTCGCATTTTGTGGTTGTGCAAACAGGGTAGAAAAGGTTATCACGTTTTCAGTAAATCATTCTGAACCCCTCCACAAGTCCACAAAGAAATTTTTCATTGGTAGTTTTAAAAAATCTGCTGATCCATACATTATGATCTTGTAGGTATTGCACTTTTGTAGCTGATGGTTGATGAAAAAAAAAAAAAAAAAATGTACTGAAAACGTTGTAACAACGCCATGTATTTAGCAAAGTAACGCCTGATTCTATAACTTAGTAAAATTCAAATTAGAAAACCGACTTCCCTAGACCGACCACAGAAAACCCATTTAGATACTTCAGAATGATTACTATTGTCTAACCCGGTTTAATCCATATAAGTGACCTGAAGAGTTATGTGCTAGCCAAAACATCAACTGCCTAATTAAGTCTTCGACTAGGCACCTGAATTTATCTGGTAATAGGCCTACGGAGAGCACGGGAAATAGCTTTAGGCTAGGCTATAAAATAAATCTTTTAGCTACGAAGGCATCTTGTACCTGACATCGCTGGACAGATCTTCCAGAAAGTGAGAGAGAGCGCGAGATCGTAAGAGGGTCTACATATCCCTATAGTAAAAAGTCAATAATTAATGTAAGTGTGTGGTAAGTGCATATGGTTATAACCATATGGTAATAAAAATTGTAGATCTTTTAGTCCGAAATAAGCAAATAAATGTTCACTAACGGAACAATACGTTTTATTAATTAGGTACCTATCAGTTGCATTAAGAGCGGTCCCAGAATCAAACCTTGAAGAGCACCGGAATTAAAATTACCGTACTTTTAACGCCCATTCCATTTGAAGCAGTGATAGACTAGAGCCCAGGATGTAAGTCGCCCAGATATAAGTATTCTACTCTTTGGTGTGACCGTCGGACTGCCAAGTCATAGGTCTTAAGTTCGAACCCAAGACACGCACCTCTGATTTTTCAGATTTATGTGCGTATTGTTTAATTATCACTGGCTTCGGTGAAGGAAAATATCGAGAGGAAACCAGTCTCCTGGACAGCATAAAGACACCTGGTTAGACACTAACCACACGATACGGAAGAAGAAGAGTGCTTATTCAAGACAACCATCAGTTTTTAATATAAGACGATATAAAATAACTCTTGAAATACAAACACAAATTCTGCAATACTAATTTATAAAGTGATGGAAAAGTCGTATTTTTCCGGTCACGTATGCTTTTGCCTGTCCTCATTCGCTGAGATTCCGAGCTAATTGGCCAATGGCAAGTCTTCGTTATTAATTAGCCTCCCATTAGATCTTCCTTTAATTTGTCAGGAACGATTCAACTTTATTAGCGTTTTATTTAATTCAGCGATAGATTAAAATAGTCTATTGGCTAATACTCTTCGAAAAAGATTTTCAGGGCTTTTTTTTGTGTAATAAAATTGTGATTTATGTTTTGTAATATCAATGCTAATTTAATGGATATTTGAAATTAATAGGTAATTGAAACATGTTTGCCTATCAACGGCACGAACTTTACAGAGATTTTAGCACGATTTTTTGCATCGTAAAAAGAATCACGACATCGTAGGACTAGGATCTTAAGAAATTATGGATTACCTCGGTAAGACCTACAGGGTGTGAGGAAGAAAACCTCTGAAGGGGTCTTTGTACGTATATTTTACCTTTGTTCTATTAATAAATAACTTCAAACGATCCTTCTACATCAGTTTAGGTCAATGGGCACTATTTGAATTTTGGTCCTTTTTGGGGGTATCAACAAGAAACATGCCCAAAAAAGTGAAATATGCATCTTCTTCAAAAAACAGCCATAATACGCAAATGTATATACATACAAATATGAAGTTGCGTATAATCCGGTCTCTATTAATAACATAAAGGGTGTAAGCAGACTGTTAACGAAGCCGAAAGGCACTTAGTTCTCCCCGTCATTGCAATCATTTTTTTGTTTTAGACTATACCTGGGAACCTTCTAGTTACGGACATATTGGGGGTCAAAGTTCCAACTTTTTCACAAGTTTTTTTTTTTAAATAAGTACATGTTTATAATGTAAGGTTTTTACTTTGAACACCTCCAAGACCCCCTTACTATTCAATCCAACCATCAGCACAATGTTTTGAGTGCGTTACATTGAGTCCTACTGTAAAACGTGATTTTTCAGCCCAAAAATGAAAGTCGTTTCTCAGCACAAAATTTTGCGTAAAGTTACTTAGTTTGATGTACATTATGCTTAGTTGACGGCTTCGTGAAGAGTCTGTTGTGAAGAGTTTAACGCTTGTGTAGCTATATAGATACACAAGCGTTAAACTTAAAAAAAAAAAAAAAATTTCAAGTTTCACTCTACGCTTTATTTCAAGTTTCAAAAGACCTTTAATTAGGTTTTTAAGACTTCAACATAACTGACGAAATGTGGGCACACACCTCTGCCTAACCCTTCGGGAATTACAGGCGTGATGTTTTGTTCTGTTATGTTTAAGAAGGTACCAGTGGCGAAGGGTCAAAATTGAGTCAGGGAAGCCGAAGAAAAAAAATTAGAATTGAATTTTCTTCACCGCCATCTTGAATTTTTATTTTGGCCTAATTTTCAGCGACCGCGAATAACACAAAAATGACACCCATGCTGAAAAAACGCAGAGGAAGTTTAATTTAAAAAAAAAAAAAGTCTTCTTGTTAGCGTGTCGATGGCAATCTATATTGTGTCGGCCCAGAACTGAGCTACTAGTTTGGCGCTTTCGGTAGCATCCATCAGTTCCTGTAGTGAACAAGTGACAGGACAAGCAGGACACGATATTAAGTGCCCCATCATTTGTGGAACAGCACCACATTTACACTCCAGGGCAGAGTCATCAATGAATCTCCACCTGGAGTGGAGATTCATTGATGATTGCTGCAAGGAAAACCTGCTCAGGTTTTCCTTGCAGCGTCCAACCTGGGTCCGGAGTCTGTTTAAAGACTTCCAGCTCAGCCATGGCAACTCATGTCCAGGTGGGCGATTTTCAGCTGGTGGAACGAATGGGTTAGGTAAGGATGCACTGCCTCGCCACAGCTTTATTCTTTCTGTGGACCGCTCGCCAATGAGTGGGGAGACACACTTCATAAAGCTGTTTCGGCTTTTCAGCCTTTACGACACGAGGGTATTTAGATGTAAAGGGTGTCGTGTGTCTGAGACCATTTTGGCTCTTTCACTAGAACTTGCCACTGTTCTACGAACTTCTGGTGGCGCTATTCCTGTCGGGTCGGTTTAAGGCAACCAGTGATGATCCGGCACGTTTCATTCAGAGCTGTATCCACTAACTTTGCAGGGGCTGAACGGCTCCACACGGGGCATGCAAATTCGCCAGCTGAAAAAGATAGCGCCAGCGCAGTAGTCCGCAAGACATGAGGCGAAGCACCCCACTTGGAAGAGACAAGTCGCCGTAAGAGACTGTTGCGAGTATGCACCTTCTGCTTGATGGTATTGCAGTTTTTGCTGAAGGTCAATGATCTGTCCAGATCCAAATTAACGTGATTTTATTTTAATAAAAAAAGTAAAAAAAAAAAAAAAAATCCTGTTGGTACCAAATACAATATCGACCATTACTCAAAAGCCTCACTAAAATCAACTCATCATTATGTCCCTTGTTGGTGGGGGTCGCAACACGTTTTCTTTTTCCATCCCGCCTGTCAACCGGCAAACTGTTGTTCACTGAATTTTCTTTCATACCATTTCTCAACCAATCTTTCCACCTTTTCTTTGAACTTCTTCTCCCTCTCTATCCATCAACATTCATTCTTTTAAAATCAACTCAACTTCATTCTCTTGCCCTTATTCCAATTCATTTGGGGTCGGCGCAGCAAGTACCACACAACTTTTGCAGTCACCGGGGCAACATTTTCAAACTTCGTAAGTACTCATTTCTTCTAAAATCAACTAGCGAAATAATTTTGGCACTGAGAATGCTTCGTTTTGTAACCATTACCTATGTTTATTGTTTCTCTTAAAGTATCAGTTTCAGTACAAATCTACGATTTCAGTCTAATGGTCGAGAGAATGGCAACATGTGTGTTGATAACGTGATACCGATATTTTACTTCATTGTATGAAATTATCGTCGAAACAGACGGAACTATATTTATCTGGCTTTTCTCCGTGACTTCGGCTGCTTGAAGGTCACTAATTATCTCATGGTAACGTAGTACCGGGATTAAAAGTATCCCAGGTCAAGACCTATACCTGAGCGTGAAGTTTCGTCTAAATCTGTTCAGGCGTCAAAGCGTGTAAGGGCCACATAATATGTACAATCGAGGACACTCCCGCCTGATCACCACTAAGCTCATTTTTGCTAGCACTCACAACATGAAGCGCTCTCTAGCCGGGCGGGGCGCCCTGGGGTCTGCTTTAATTTCAATCTATATTTGCATTAATGAATACCCATACTTTATTAATGTATTAAAAAAACCTAGATAATCATCGGTGTAAAAATAGCCATCGTCTGTTTATATAACAAAGTACTGAATTAAAAGTAACAGGAGAACTTTTCATCTTTTAGCATATCGCCTTACAAGTGTCATATATTTAAGTACTTTGTAATAAGAAAATGTCCCTTCAAAGAATTGGCAATTTTCCAAGTGGTGAACAACTGGACATCCTATTGAGAAAAACTAAGTCCGTTTTCACCAACACTAAGCAACGGTTAAATGAATGCCTAAATAAGAGTGCGTTATTATTGAATTTTCTACACGCAACGCTGAACCAAGTTCTAGGGGTCATCTAGGGTTAATGATAACTGGATAAGCAGAGCTGAAAATAAAACTTGTAGTTAGCAGAAAAAAGAGTCTTTCAAGACTACCGAAAACAATAAACCGGACATCTTATATACCTACCTAGAGATCCTTCCTTTCTCTTTCAAACACATGATCATTAAACACAAGAACCTACAATAAATAATAATTGTGACTTTATCATAATAATTATAACACTGGCCAACACAATTTGTAGTTAGTGAAGTCAAAGTGTAAAAAAAAAGAAAAATGAGGGTAGTTGTTAAATTAGAGCTGATACAAGTATGACCGTTGTAGGTAAGTCATCTGAAACACGTCCATAAATAATATCTAAGCGAATTTAACACGCAACATTTTTTTTTTTTTGTAGGCCTGTGTAATGGGTGTCCGAGATGTGGTCTCAGTTGACAAGGGACTCACACCGCTCTCCCTGGCTAACCACGGTCGTCGGTGATGAGACTGTATATCCTGCACAACTGTGAGGTATGCAGTCTCAGGGAATACTTCCTAAAAGCCGACGTGGGGATGCACCGAGATGTGGTCTCAGTGGACAAGGGCCTCACCCCGCTCTCCCTGGCTAACAAGAGCTGGCGCAAACCTAGAGTATTAGACACTAATGACCGCAAGAAGGTATGGCAGGGCAAGGAGCTTCACGGACGCTTTTACCGGGCCTTACGATGTAGACTTCTTAGCGTCCGTATCTTGGCTGCGCTTCGGTGATCTCTTCGGGGAAATTTTGTCGAAGGTTTTGTCTGTGCAATAATGGACAAAGCTATGATGACGAATAACTATCGGAAATACATTGTGCAGGATGGCACATATGACGGGCATGCCACCGTCCGGGAGAATCGATCCGACACATTATTTCTGGGTGTTCTAGTCTAGCTAACGGAGAGTACTTGCATAGACACAACCTCGTTGCCAGGATTATCCACCAGCAACTTGGTTTGACCTTGTGGAATCAGAAGTGCCATACTATAAGTATGCGCCCGACCCAGTTCTTGACAATGGTAATATCACGTTGTATTGGGACCGACCTATCGCCACTGACAGGATTATTGTTGCTAATAAGCCTGACATTGTGGTGATAGATCGATTGGAGTGTCGCGCAATGATTGTTGATATAACAGACGAGAATGACGAGAACCTCATGAAAGCAGAGTAAGATAAGCAGTTCAAGTATCTAGATCTGGCTCAGGTTGTTGACATGTGGGACGTGAGTACAGCAGTCATTGTGCCCGATAGTCGTGTCGGCCAATGGCTTAATAGCCAATAGCCTCGAGCAACATCTGAGGAGGCTCTCGATTGGCAGCTGGATCAAGGGCTTGATCCAGAAAGCAGTACTTCTAGACACGGCGCGTATAGTTAGGAGATTCCTCTCTCAAGACCACCGGTAGCACGGACCCTGTTCCCAATGCTGGTGGGCTACTATTTTTTATATTTTAATTTTATTTTTTTTCATATTTTTAATATTTAAACTAGCTGATGCACGCGGCTTCGCCCGCGTGGATGTCGGTTATCGCGAACAAAAAAATAATGAAATTTTGATCCCGATCCCGCAACAAAAACAAATTATATACTAAAACTTTCCTCGAGAACCACTCTATCCATTGTTGAAAACAGCATAAAAATCGGTGCTGTCGTTTTTGAGTTTATCGCGAACAGACAGACAGACGCGGCGGATGTAGTGATAGTGATATTTAAAAAAAATGTGATGAATATGTATACACATAAATAAAGGAAAAAATAATGTGTAATCATTTTTTTGTTCTAGACCATACCTTGGTACCTTCTAGTTACGGAGATATTGGCGATCAAGTCAACTTTTTTTAAGTTTTTTTTTAACTACGTGCAAGTTTTTTAATATTATAACTACTTTAAATGCCTGTACAATCCCCGTACTATTCAATGCATTCACCGACACAATTTTTTGAGTGCGTTGCATTGAGTACTACCGTAAAATGAGATTTTTCGCCACAAAAAACAAAGTTATTTGTAATCATTTTTGCGTAGAGTTACATAATTTGATGTAAAGAATGCTTGGTTGACAGCTTTGTTAAGGGTCCGCACTTTGTATTATTCCTTTGTTCTGATTTCCTTTGCCATGAAAAAGAAATATTTATACTGTCAAGATTTACTTACATAGCTCTTCTATCTAATACGATTGTCTCTGCAGGAGTTTCACAATGGGCTGGCACTCCAGTAGGCATGCATTAGGCATCCTCTCAGTACTACCACGGTTGGTTACCCCCCATAAGGCCAAAGACAAAGGAATTGCTTTTTTTTCTTGTTGCTACGACCGACGTGAGACGAAGGATGGATTATGTATTCTGCATACATGATTCAATTTTCAGAAATATTAACAAGTTGTGAATTTGAAAAAATATAAGTACTTGAATCTATACTTCTAATCTTCTTAATCTATATTTGAAAAAATATACTTTATAAGGTGCAGTTTGCGCTGAAACTATAATATATATGCCTACTGGTTCTGAAAACATGGAAACTTAAGAACGACAGATGTACATTCCGATCATAGATTACATAAAATCTTTATTTTTCGGTTTAGAAACTTAAAACTCGGCACAAATTAAACAACAACTATCTTACGAAACTACTCATTAAAGGGGACACCCCCTTTAATGAGTAACGTACGAAATGGACGAAGGTAACGAATAAAACAACCAAAAACAAAAAAATAAAGATGAATACATTATATTCAAAAAACTGAACAGTGCAATACAATCATTTATCTCCGGGGTGGGGGACCTACCGGACGATCGTAGTGGACATGCCAGATCCTATACGCGCAATACTCCATGAGTGCTAATGCAAGCGGGAAAATAAACTTCTGGTTCGCCTGCGGCGTGACGAAGTACGCCAGGCAAGCAGCTCCCGCCGTGTACCATCCGAACTCGCGGTTGTTCGTATGTGAGTAGTGGCATAAGGAGATTATGTTCAGGGCAATCGCCAGGTTCCCCAGAGGAACGTTATCCTCGCCAGCGAGAGAAAGAGCGAAAGGAATCACTCCTGATAGCACGTGCAACAAGCAGATAGTCTGGTCGTCCCGCCGGAGGTCTGCATTCAGACATGGCAGTGCTAGGTACCGGGCAGCCTTCAAGCTAATTCCGTACAGTGGCTTGAAATCGTTGCCCATTAGTCCACCTGGAAAGAAAAGAAGAGAAGTGTAAAGATTTATTTCGAGGGGTTGACAAGTTCGACGAACGATAAATAGTTAATTGAATTATAATTATACGTTTAGCACAATACCCAGGACAGGTAAAACCGACTATTAGATAATAAAAATAATCTATACTAGATTATGCAATGTAGGTACAGACGCCAGCACATCAAGCTACTACAATATATTAATGTCAAAATTCTTTAATAGATTTCAACTTTATCGCTAAAGCATGGTTCAAGGTTTTTTTTTTTTTTTCATTAGCCTGTACTATCCCACTGCTGGGCAAAGGCCTCCCCCAATTCCTTCCACTTGCTCTTTTCACGTGCCTCCTCGAACCAGCCCTCGCGGTACGCGTCCAGGTCGTCTCGCCACCTTTTTCTGGGCCGGCCTCGGGGGCGCCATCCGTCTTCCGGCAACCATTGTGTGGAGACTTTCGCCCAGCGGTCATCGTGCATGCGGCTGACGTGACCCGCCCAATCCCATTTTAGCCTAGCAGCCTTCTTGCCAACATCCACTATGCCCGTTTTGGAACGCAGCGTGGTGTTTCGAACCCTGTCTTGTCTTCTGACACCCAGAATGCTGCGTTCCATTGCTCTTTAGCAAACTCCAAGGCGGAACTTCTGAGTCTCGGTGAGTGACCAGGTCTGAGCACCGTAGGTTAGGATGGGCAGAATGCACATGTCGATGAGTTTTCGCTTCAGGGAGATCGGAAGATCAGCCTTCATTAGCGTCTTCATGGACCAGTAGCTTTTCCAAGCGTTTTCGACTCGGCGATCGATTTCTCTTTCTTGCCTGTTTTTGAAAGATACTAACTAGCCCAAGTAGATATACTCATCGACATAATGTATTTCCTGCCCATCAACCTCTACCCTACGCTTGGTGCTGTTGGTCATATGCTGGGTTTTAGACCGATTCATCTTAAGTCCCACCCTAAAGCTTGCCGTGCTCAGTTCTTGGAGCATGGTCTGTAGTTCCAGGGCTGTGGGGGCAAAAAGGACTATGTCGTCGGCAAATCGGAGGTTCGTCAACCTCTTACTGCCGACTTCAATGCCCTTGGTTGTCCATGAGGCTGCTAGCGTTCTAAATATCTCCTCAAGAGTGCTAGTAAATAACTTCGGAGAGAGCGGGTCACCCTGTTTAACACCCTTTTGTATATCAAACGAAGGTCCTGCATTTTAATGTTTGCGGTGCTGTTATGGTAGATATTTTTTAAAAGGTCTATATATTGCTATATTGTTCCTGTTTTGTTAAAGATTTGAATATTTCGGAGTGTTTGATACTATCGAAAGCCTTCGCATAATCAACAAAGGCCAAGTACAGTGGTTCAAGGTTGATGGTGAAAATTTGACAGTTTGGGGTAGCCTGATGTGCTGGCGTCTATACTAAAAATAATTTATTCTAGATTATTTTTAGTTCATTGCGTGTCATGACCATATCGAAACAAAGTTATCAGTCAGTGTCAAATTCTTTCAAAAATTATTGGTTGTCGGTTGATATTAGGGTCCCGGGACGTCTCGTGTCTCGAAGTCCCGGAACTTTTCGTAATTTTAGTCTCGTCTCGAGTCTCGAATCGGGTCGAGACAACATTGTCGAAATTGTTTTGTAATCATTTTTATTTTCAAATAATTAAAGGAGCCTAGCGCTATCTGTTAGTTTAATTAATAATTACTTGCTCTACCACGTAACTACACATTGTAGGCTTTTCGAAAATATCCCTAGTATTTGGACACCAGATGTAGAAATAGCGGGCGCTGAACCTAGTACTAGTAGCTCTCAAGTACACAACGAGCGTGGCGAGTCTTTTGTAAATCAAATGGAAGAAGCAATAAAAAATATCCAAGAAAATGTAGCCGAGATTCTGGAAAAAAAAGGATAACATTAAAAAAAAAGGACTTTCAGTTGTTTGAAGCAACCGGAAAACGTACGGAAAGTTTGGAACTATGTATAAGATTTAACTGCTTAAAATTGAATCTGTGTGTGATTAAAAGAAATAAAGCAATTATTAAGACTGAAATTAACATTAAAGATATTAATATTTAATTTTCTGTTTAATAAATGTTGATTTTTACAAAAAAAATGCCTTTTTTTAATACTTTTCACCAGAAATTAACTCAATTAAATTGTTTAAAAAAGGCTTATCCCTCCAAAAAAAAAATCTTAAATGTCTCGAAGACTTTGATTGAAGAATTTGATTGTAGGCTGTCTCGTGTCCCCGGGACTTTGAAATTGTCGGGAATTCCCAAACCATAGTTGATATTATCAATAATCTCAATTTTAGAGACATTCGAGGAACTGGGTGTAAACTTCCTCATAGTCATCCTCCACAGAAATGGAAGGATCCTCTGACCAGACAGGGGACCGATGATTATACTGCTATGGATAACTTTAGTTGCGCGATTTAGGAATTTAGTTCGTACGTTGCATCATAGATGTCAATTCACAGTTTTTTAACGAAACTGCTTCTACTGCTTGCTAGTATTTTCAATCTAGAACCACCATACGTACTTTGGTAATGAAAGAATCCAATTACACCGTGGATAAAGAAATTCGCATGCATCCCGGGATGCGTGTAGCTGGCACCGCTCATCCTGCTGATTCCTTTACCCGCCACGCAGGCCAACACGATATGTGCAATAGACGCATTGAGGTCGTCCTTGTTTTCGCTTGCCATACACTATTTTGATCAATAAATATTGTTCAAAATTATTAAATTACTTTAAATAAAAGACTTGTCACGCCATGGCATGATCTTGAAAAAAAAGTCTATTGTCAAGTGTCATTCCAATTTCTAAAATGTCGAGGTAACCAAATAAAAAAAAAAGGTGTTTCGTAAGAAGAATTTATTTCAATGCGAGGTACGGAGTTTGCTAAAATGCGTGGGTTATTAAGATAGGAGATACGTTATTATTTTTTCTGCGCTAGCGCCTACTAAACTTTCCCAGCAATGTTATTCTACGCAACAACATTTATACATATAATAAAAATAAAGTTAACTGATATAGGTAATTGATAAGTTTATGCTCTGAGGTTTCCGATTATCCGCTTTTGGAAAAGGGTGTGAGTTTATGTATTCTATTGTGCAGTTTCATATTTTCTTTAGTGTATGAATGTATGAACTCGGACAAGCCAAAAGGATTATGTAAGAAACGTAGCAGGTGGCGTTCTGTGGTTTGTCGTTATACACCCTACAACAACCTCGGAAGTTTTAAGTTCGTAGTATTTAGCTTGCAAACTAGATGGCGCTAAAAAAGATTACCATGAACATAGGAGTTATGATACTTTTTCGAATAATTTTTGATTAATAATATTAATATAAATTTATACTTCATTTAATTAATCAAAAATGATGATGACAAAATTTAAAAATAGATTTAGACAAATTATTTCAGTCTATGGCTGATGGCTGAATAGCTTTGTTCCTGTGCTTAAAAATATCGACCGAAAGGGAAGTTGAAAATTAAAAAAAAATAGATGCTGCCATTTTGCTGCATTTGAGTTTAATAGCGTTCGTTTCTATGAAAATACTTAGAATAATTCGTGAATCTATTGAAAATCTTAATAATTCGTAAAATTTGAAATCGAAGCAGCGCAACCAACACAAAAATGGCAGCCAGCGACTCTGGGACGGATGAGTCACTGTATCCTATCGCGGTGCTCATAGACGAATTGAAAAACGAGGATGTGCAGCTTCGTTTGAATTCTATCAAGAAATTGTCTACCATCGCGTTGGCCTTGGGCGTGGAGCGAACCAGATCGGAGCTGATCCCCTTCCTGACTGAGACCATTTACGATGAAGACGAAGTCTTACTCGCCCTTGCCGAACAACTGGGTAAGTACATCGCCAATAATAAAATCATCAGAAGATAATATCTAGCTCGACATTGTATATTTTGGTAACCTATTTACTGTTGTATTTCATCCTGTTTCATTGTAAAAAATTTCCCTATTGCATCTTCTATGTATTGTAGTTGTAAAAACTTGCATAGACAAAAGAAAAAATTATTAGACCTTGATAGCAAGTTATACATGTTTTTCGCACAGAAAATAGAAAAGAGTATATTATACTTTGCACCATATTTGAACTGATACCCAATAAAAATAAGTGTCAGTAAAGTATTTGTGATACCTTACACAATCAGTACTAACTGGATTTTTAAAAACCTGTTTGACATTTAAACTATGAACAATCATAGGACATAAAGACTAAGGGCCTATTTCACGATGTTTGAATAGCCATTAATCACCGAATAAATTCAGAAATGGAACAGAATTTGTGTCAAATTACCTGCCAAGTAAATTAAGAAATTAATTATAGGTGGTGAAACGGGCCCTAAGAATAATTCTGAATAATGTAGAAATTATGTATTATGGTAGAATGGAGGAAATTCCAGTAATGAGGATAAATAATCATAATTTGCAATAATGTTTATAATTAATTAGGCAGTGTGGGTATGCACATTTCCATACATATTAGATGTTTAGTCTGCACAATTCTGCCTATATACAATGTGTCCATAGTTTCTCAACTATCTTCTAGCAAAAATATATTGAGTAACCCTTTAGTAGCGGTAGGAAGTGCTACTGCATGTGTGGTCCTAAGTTTGATTCTCATGTCAGGCTAAGTAGGTTTTTCTATCAAGAACTTTTCTGTCCCAGCCCAGAGAAGAGGATTTACACCTGCTTGATGCAAAGTTCAAGAAGATCATTATAAATAACCATTACAAACTATTCTTCTAGGAAATTTCATCAACCTGGTTGGTGGTGGTGATTTCGCACACTGTCTCCTTCCACCTTTGGAAACCCTGGCCACCGTAGAAGAGACTGTAGTCCGTGACAAGGCTGTGGCTTCACTCCGTGCTGTGGCTGCTCATCACACTCCTCAAGCTTTGGAACAACACTTTGTGCCGCTAGTCCAACGTCTCGCTGGTGGAGACTGGTTCACCTCACGTGCCTCTGCTTGTGGGTTGTTCAGGTAATTATTAATTATTTATTACTTTTTTGTAGAAATGGATAGATCAAAACTATCTATTGTGAATCTCCTATCAAGTACAACAAAAAAAAAATTAAGCTTGATTTCATGATAACTATGTAGTTTCTTAGCATTTGATAATGGCCTAATATTCGATATGGTAAATTAGTTGTTAGGTCTCATAGAAAGACATAATTAAAAAAACGAACTCGCCTAACTGTGTAGAAACACCACTTATTGATGGACTGTGTTTGGTATGAGTCTAGGAGAAATGACCTGTTTAGAGTCTTGAGGTTTAACAGACTTGAAGCACATTCCACAAAATCCTGTCTCAACCAAATAGTGCTGACGCGAAGAATCTGTTTAGGTGTCCAGATATGAGCAATGGTTACCCGATTTGTTGCGGATGGCACGTCTCCCGTGCCAGCATTCTTTTTTGCATGTGGTGTTAGGCACGGGAGCCGTATCATTTTGAAATCGATGGTAACTCCTTCAAATTAACTTTTAGGGAGATCTACTCGAAACAACGGCAGCCATGTCACGTTATTTTTGTTCAGCGCCACAGCTATAAGTTTGACAAATTGGACATCGCAAAGAATCGGTTATTTAAGGTAGGATGGGACTGACATACTCATTGCAATTATAAATGTCCCTAAATAAATAAAGATGAACATGGCCTTTTAGGTAGTTAGCTGACACACTAAACTCACACGAAACTAGTGGGATACAATAATAATCAACTATCTAAGCCAAGCCAAGCTTACACAGTCCCCTAAAACTGTGTTTGAATGACAATAGTTATAACTGGTTCTTCAGAAAGGTCAAGTACTTGGTATAGGTATGTGGACAAGGCTAAAGGAGTATGTAAGAATTGTAGCGGGAAGTGTTCTGTCAACTCACATGAGGACTATGCAGATTAGTGTCTTTTTTTATATTGGATGCGAAATCATCGAATGACTTCTCCCGCTCTGGGCAGAGCGGAAGGGAGTGTATCTCTTTCGAACAGTCCTGCAGCCCTAATGCCGATTAGTGTCTGAGATGGTCTTTGAAGAAATATATAATTTTAATCAATAACATTTAGGCATTCATTTTGGTGTGGTTAAACTTTGCAGAGATTTTATTCTGCAGGTCATCTCAAACATGCTCTTATCAATGTTTACACCTCAGTGGTTTTAGCATATAATAATCATAAAATTTCGTGATAGTAATCTCTAAATTCTATGATAGTGCATTCGCATTTTCTACATTTTAAAATTGGCTTGATGTCATTCTTACAATAGTAATGTTTTTTAACCGACTTCAAAAAAGAGGAGGTTCTCAATTCGGTTGTATGTTATTTTTTATTTTTTTTGTGTTTGTTACCTCATATCTCCGTCGTTTCTTAACCGATTTCAACAAAAAATTACAATGAAACAAACAAAGTCACCGACTTCCGAAAGTAATTAAAAAAAAGTTATTTTAGTTTTTTTTTTGGAAGTCGGTTTTTTTTCGCAGAAAGTTTTTTTTTGTAGTCCATTAATTCCTTCTTTCAATTTATTTATTTTTGAGTGATAGTAACTGTAGTTAAAAAATATATTCAGTATCAGTTTTGAGTATCTGACTAAAAGAGTGATGTATATAAATATTGATGGATGGAGAGGGAGAGGAAGACCAAGGAAACGATGGATGGATTGTGTGCGGAATGATATGAAAGAAAAAATAGTAAATGATATAGTGACTGTTGACAGAAGACAATGGAACAAAGAACGTGTTGCGCGGACCCATAGTAACATGGGACAAGGGCAGGAAGATGATCAGTGGGCTAATTCACGTAACTAAAGAAATGTTGTTGCAGTGCAGTTGAAGAAATATTTGAAAATCGAAAAAAAAAAATTGTTTTTGAAAATCTATCTGACGGACTATTAGATTTTTTTGGTCAACTACCCTATTGACCCTTTGCTACTGAAGGCTGGAAAGACATGGACAGGACCTGGCCTGGGAGGCACAGGGAGAATTGGATGGGGTTGGAGGAAGGTAAAGAAGTGCTCTTGCAGTTAAGTTTCGATCAAAACAACGCTTTTCGTATTCTCTACCGCTGTCAGACACGCTCGCATCAAGTTCGCGTCACGCGAGCGCAATAACGGCATTCTACTGTTGCGCGTCTTTGGTGCGTGCTTCGGAACGCAACATTAATACGCAACAGTAATATTTTTTCTCTCATGTAGCTACACTATAAATGAGTTTGGTAGAGTTTAGCTGTCGTACAGTTGACGTGCAGTTCACGCGCAGCTTAAGCGCAGTTCAAAGATTACAAAAATACCGTTTATCACTCAAACTTAAACTTTACTGCAACTGCACTACATTGGCGTAGCTAGGGGGGGGGGACGGTTTTACGATGTAATTACGATGCTAGTTGTGATCTGCTCATGGACCACTTGTAAATAGGAAGCCGAATGAAGTTTAGCCCCAGGCGCGGTCAATTGACAAACCTTCCTAAAATATCTTCAACCATTCAACAAGAGAAACTAACCTTTCCGAGGCAGAATGCTAAAATTTTCGAGCTAGCTTCGCTCGTTAATACAGGATGCCCTATTACTGTATAATTTAAACAAAAAGAACTGTTCATGCATTAACATGCAGAGTTACACGCGCCAACATCAGCGTTACAGCGTCAGCGCTAAGATGTGGCCTACTAAGATCGCTTCATCGGCTCAATACACATACAACACACATGTAAATAACTATCAATGTATATTTATCACCAAATTTGTATATATAATTAATTCCATTACTGTAATAAATTAGTCATCAAGCTGGAGTCGAGTGTGATTTATCTCCTATACCTCCTCTCACTGTGGCCAAGACACCTTTTGCCATCACCGGTCCTATGAGTCAGTGGGATCGGCAGTGAGAAAACCATTTCCTGTGTACATTGCACGACGTACACAAACCCCTATCCCTACCCAAGTTCCGTCTGTTACCATAGGTCTCCTTATAACAGACATCCCTCACATAAAACCAACGTAACCTACGTTTGGTATGGTTTGTATGGTAGGCTAGGGCGTTAGGGTAACTAGGGTGCTAGGTGATTACTATAGGGCTAGGTTAACTAGGGTCTAGGTAATACCGTAAGGCTAGGTTTATAGTCAATAGGGTCGGAACCAGGCTCGATTGTCTAAGACATAGCCACATCGTACGCACTTGGAATAACGGCCGTACTAAGCTGGAAGTCCCGGTGCGTACAAGAACCTAATACACGGGGCGGAGGCGGGCTGCTTCAAAATTTAGAAGCTCTTATCTCTCGCTCTTGCATTCTATTAGTACCAAGAATTAACTTCCTGTTTACTTCAACAAGAGAAACTGTCCTATCGGAGGTATAATGCAAAAAATTTCGAGCTCGCTTCGCTCGTTAATGCATTCTGCCCTTTTGAGTTACTTTTATTATTATTTTTGTATAAATTTTAATAACAAACAACCTAATATAAGGCGCGGAGGCGGGCTGCTTCAATTTTGAAGTTCTCATCTCTCGCTCTTGGTACTACCAAGAGTAGATCCAGGGCGGGGTCATGGCCGGGCGTCATGATCAGCCCGCCCTGGGCTGGGCCTAGTTCGACCGTGAATTAAAGACCCGGCTCGCTCTTGCTTTATAACTGTAAAATCTATCTCAGACGCAGGGCCGTAGGCAGGGGGAGTGAGGGTTAAACCCCCCCGAAATCTCCACCCACTATAAAAAAACCAACCTACCCGAGTCGGAATGCTAAAATTTTCCGGCCTGCATTCTCATTTCTATGTATGATTGAACAAAGAAATTTATTTTAACGAGGAAGGGTGCAAAAATTTTCGAGCTCGCTTCGCTCGCTCTCACGTCTAGGTACGTACGTAGCTCCTGTATGAATGGTCAAAAGCTAATTTAATTATCGAATTCTGCGTTCTTTTCAGTTTTTCTTTATAAACAGATACAATTTCTGAAAGCCTATCAAATATGAACTGGGTGCTAATTTTTTCGAGCTCGCTGCGCTCGCTCTTGATACCTGACTCTTCTCAATCGGAAGGCTTTTCTCTGTTCGGGAAGCTGAAGATGCACCCCCCGGAAATAAACCTGTAGGCGCCCATGATCGTTTCGTATGGGTAAATCCAGAGATCGTTGATATAATTTCATTTTTCAAGAGTTGTTTCCTTTAGTGTTTAACTCATTGGTTGGTTCAACCAATTAGTTAAACAACCTTTTTTCATTAGAGGTAACCCCCCCAACCAAAACCATCTTTGGCTGGGACCGCGCCTGTCTAGCCCAATGTATCTCAACAAGGCAAGGGCCAGGCCCTCCCTGGAACATATATAGATACGCCAATGCTGCACTACAACTTCATCAGCGCGTCATAAAACTACGTGAATTAGCCTTCTGAGCCTTAATTCACTTAATTTTATGACTCATTAAATAATCGAATAGAATCGATTACATTTCAATGATTAGACGTAATTATCATTTATAAGCTGTCATTTTGAGACGTCAACCTAATAGTAGAATATCGATCATGTTGCGTTCCGAAGCACGCACCAAAGACGCGCAACAGTAGAATGCCGTTATAGCGCTCGTGTGACGCGAGCGTGTCTGACAGTGGTAGAGGATACGAAAACCGTTGTTTTGATCGAAACTTAACTGCAAGAGCACTTCTTTAGTTACGTGAATTAGCCCACAGTTTTGACTATCTGTGTGCCCGTTAGTGCACACAGATACAGTCCTCCAACCCCATTCAATTCTCCCCGTGCCTCCCAGGCCAGGTCCTGTCCATGTCTTTCCAGCCTTCAGTAGCAAAGGGTCAATAGGGTAATTGACCAAAAAAATCGAATTAGTCCGTCAGATAGATTTTCAAATTTTCAAGTATTTCTTTTTTCTCGTAAACTAAAAATGAGGACGATGCAGTGCGTAGAAAACTCGTGTGACGTCACATTCTGTTACACTTCTTAGCGGAAAGTGAGGTCACAAGCCCCCACTCCTGAACTTTGATGCGTTTTATCTTCGTTATCTTTTATTGATTTGATAAAACAAAAAATACGTATTCAATATTTTTCAATAATCTAACTGACGGACTAAATAGAATTTTATTTTTTTTACTTAAACATCCCTATTTTTGTTAGAGGTAAGCCGGAATACTTATCTTTAATGTGATTATAATATTTGTCTATTGAATACTGACTATGCCATTATTCAAAAGGAAGCCGCTAGAAATCGAGTTGTATGAAACCTTCGCCACTGCCAGCCTTCCTCACCAAGTCATCCACCTATGTTTTCAAGGGATCCTTCCATCTTTCTTGCTCTTCCTCTCCCTAGGATAGCATAGGGTCACTTTTGAAGTGAAAACTTCTTTAGCATCGTTGTGATATGAAGGTCGATGAAACGAAAAAGCGACAGTTAAAAGAGACGGACACATAAATTCATAAGATTTAACGTGGGAGAGAATGAGATAGAAAGCATTATACAGTGTTTATCTTGAAGCCAAAAATTTTGAAGGTTTCACTCCTACCATGTGTGAATTTCCCCCATGTTTTTTTTTTATTTCATGTCCCCTCTCCCCAGGCTGTATCCTTTAAAAAAGACAGAAAATACATTTATTTGGTACATTATATGCTGCAAGTACACACAATAAAATCTAAACAACGTTATGTGCTTCTAAAGGAGATGATTAATTTCATTGTAGGACCAGTATTTCATTCATACAACACCTATTCGTATTTCTGTCTCTTTGCTGGATATGTTATTTGTTGTGATTATTTGGGCTTAACATGTATAGTCTTCTACAGAAGCTATTGTAAATTATTTATTATTTAATATGATTGTTTTCTTTGCTCTGTCCTTGATGTGTTCATAAAACCATTCTTTAATTCTTCAGATATTTTCTAAATAGATAATAAATGCTGTCATTGGCAAATCTTAAGTTGATTGTTTTAGGTATTCATCATCAATTTTAAGTCATGGTTGGTCCACCCAGTCTGAAAACATCTTTCAGTACTGTTATGAAGAGTTTTGGTGAGAGTGGGTCTCCTTGGGCTTATGGCTAATGTTTATAATTTATTCAGCCTTCATCATCACCATCATATCAGCCCGGAATCACCCACTGCTGGGTATAAGCCTCCCCTTTTATTTGCCACACTTCTCGGTTCTGTGCATTCCTTATCCCGGTGATTCCCGCGACTCTGACAATATCGTCAACCCAACGAGCTTTAGGGTAGGCTCTGGTTTCTGTGGCCTAACCTTGGCCACCACTCAGTCAAAGCCTTGCTCCATTGGCCATCTCCGGGTCAGTATTTAACAGACCAAAAAGAGTCTAGACTCCCAGGAGACCTCATGGCTTGGAGACGTTATATGTGGTCAGGATTCTCAGCAGTAAAAGAACGACAAAGGAGAAGAATACTAACCCTACAAAATGTACACTATGCTTAAATGTGTTTCCAACTAACCCTTATTTCGTTTGCCATACCTCTATCTAAGTTCAACCAATATCCGTCTTTGTTTCCAGTGTTTGTTACCCCCGAGTTTCCGCCCCAGTGAAGGCGGAGCTCCGCCAGCACTTCCGCTCGCTCTGCCAGGATGACACGCCGATGGTGCGTCGCGCGGCCGCCTACAAGCTGGGAGAGTTCGCCCGGGTAGTGGAGGTCGAGTACGTGAAGAGCGACCTCATACCTATGTTCGTTACGCTGGCTCAGGTATGTTGGACAAGTTTTTAGAACTTTGTATGTTTGTGAATTTTGTGTTTGTGACAAGCTGTGTGCCCAATTGGGATTTGCCAAAAATGAACTTTCATCGTCGATTTAACTGTTTTAGGGAATGAATTTTCGAAAATCCTTACTAGACCAGTACACACTGGCGCCGTTCACAAAAGGGGCGGGCGGATCTGCAGAAAAAAATGTTAACAAAAATAAGCCTCATCATCATCATCATCAACCTATAATGTTCCCACTGCTGGAACACAGGTCTCCTCTCTATAAATAAGCCTCACTAAACAAAAAAGATCCATTTTATTAAATACAGTTTTTTTTTTGGCCTTAATACTAGGCTCATTTTTCTCAGATTTATTAGGTTGTCTCATATTCATCAACTTGTTATGCCAAGGACGAGCAAGACTCAGTGCGTCTGCTAGCTGCAGAAGCCTGCGCAGCGGTAGCGGCCCTACTGCCTCCTGAAGACATGGAACAGCTGGTGATGCCCACAGTACGCGCTCGTGCAGGAGACACATCCTGGAGAGTTCGCTACATGGTCGCCGATAAGTGAGTTATAAGTTCACCTTTTGGCTATTGAGTCAGAAACTACTAAACCATGCACACATGAACACGAAAAAAATTTGAAGACCTCGTTAGTTTAGCAAGCCTTGTGCTGAGAGCCGCGGTGGCCCAATGGTGGCGGCCCCGACTTTCGAGCAGTAAGTCGTGGTTCGAACCCAGGCATGGCCCCATTACTTTGTGTAATTTATTTCATCACCACTGCTCTCAAAACGGTGAAGGAAAACATATTGAGGAAACCGGTATGTCCTAGAACCAACAATTCGAAGACATGTGACATCTGCCAACGTGAGTTCCTCAGTTCAAAACCTAGGTCATAATATACCGCTTAATAACGCAACATTAACCAACACAATCTATTACAGGTTCGTGGAGTTACAGCAAGCCGTAGGACCCGAGCTGGCTCGCTCGGATCTTGCGCAGATCTTCCAAGCTCTACTGAAAGACACGGAGGCCGAGGTCCGTGCCGCAGCCGCTGGCAAGGTTAGTGCATGCTTTTGGTTGCTTAAGTGACCACTAATTGATACGGATTTGGCTTTCGTATTACCACATGTGTTGCTTTTAGTATGATGCAAATCCGGGTTTCAACGAAGATACGGGCCAATCCTAAAACAGCTCGAAACATCAAATTGAACCCTACTCCCTATTATTTAACACATCGGGAGTAGAGGCATCCGTCCCATCGTGTTCTCATTCAGTTTTAATTCGGGTCTAACCCTAAATTACTTAGGAGTAATCTCATGTCATTAAATGCTGCAATACGGAGTAGGAAACGCCCGTAACTTCGGTCAAAACTACGGGTTTCGTGCTTAGGGACCTCCTGTAACGCATGAATAAAATCCTTTTTTTTTACCAATTCAAGCTGATTCCACACACATCTGTAATTGTAGTCACTCCATAACCCGGAGACAAAGTCATCATCAAAGCTTCATTATGACTTTGACTATTAACCACGTATTACGTGGTTTGATAGATTGACACTTGCAGTATTCTTTGATCCAATCGATCTTTTCTTGCAGTAATCAGTCGTCTTGGTATAGATATGGGGTGACATAAGGAAAACGTTGTGAGGAAAGTTATGAGTATGAATATCGATGGTTACACAAGTAGGAGAAAGCCAAAAAATGTGAAAGATGATGATACTGCGACGATCTCAAATAAATTGTAATAAGTGCGAATGAGGTGTTAGACCTAGCCTAAACAAACATCATACAACCAAATAAACATCTACATAGTGTAAAATGAAATGAAGTCGCAAAAATGTAATTGTTCCCGATTATCCCAATTGTGTCCACAAACCAACCAACATTTTGTTTAAAAATAGGCCAAAAATGATATTTTTTTATTTTAATGATTTCTTCTCTTTTTCCAGGTAAAAGACTTCTGCATGAACTTAGACAAGGCACACCAAGAGCACATCATCATGACAATGATCTTGCCACAAATCAAGGATCTGGTCTGCGACGCCAACCAACACGTGAAGTCAGCCCTCGCATCCGTCATCATGGGCCTGAGCCCCATCGTCGGCCGCCAGAACACCATCGAACATCTCCTGCCTTTGTTCCTCACCCAACTTAAAGACGAATGCCCTGAGGTCAGGCTGAACATTATCTCCAACCTAGAGTGCGTTAACGAAGTCATCGGAATCCAGCAGTTGGTGCAATCCCTCCTCCCGGCTATCGTAGAATTAGCTGAGGACACAAAATGGCGCGTCCGTCTCGCCATCATCGAACACATGCCTCTTCTCGCCGGACAACTTGGACAGGAGTTCTTCGACGAGAAGCTGACCGGCCTTTGCATGTCTTGGCTCATCGACCATGTCTACGCTATCCGCGAGGCCGCCACACTCAACCTCAAGAAGTTAGTCGAACAATACGGATCTCAATGGGCAGAAACCAATGTTATCCCCAAAGTATTGGCCATGTCACGCGAACAGAACTATCTCCATAGAATGACTTACTTGTTCTGCATCAATGTACTGTCGGAAGTATGCGGCAAGGATATAACTACCAGGGTACTCCTGCCTACTGTCTTGTCGATGGCAGACGACAATGTTGCCAACGTAAGGTTCAATGTTGCCAAGACTTTGCAAAAGATGGCGCCCTTCTTAGACCCTGCGGTCATTCAGCCGCAAGTTAAGCCTGTACTTGAGAAATTAAACGTAGATCCTGATGTAGACGTGAAATACTTCGCCTCTGAAGCCATCGTCGGAATCGCTGGGTAATTTAGCTATAAGGTCACATCAAAATGCATTTGTCGTAGCAAAATTACAGTTGCGGGTATTATAGCATACAGCGGGCATGATTCGGTAAGCTAGAAAATGCAGTTTTTTTTTAACAATATTCGTATAAATGTTAGTAATTAATAAACAGCACGAACCCTGTGCATAGTATAAGCTGGAGTATTTTATAAACTAGTATTTATTACTCAATACCCGGCGGAATAGGTATTTCTTGGGAAATTTTCGTATCTATTTGTAGAGATTTAATTTCTTCATTCCAGTCAACATCTGAACACTTTATTAATATTATTTACATGACCACCCAGAGCATGTACATAGTGTCTGATACAATTCAAATAAATGTAATAAACTACACTTATTACTGTTTTATTTCATAACTGATACACACACAAGCGCCTCAAAAACATCCGCAACAAAAGTATGCACGTTTTCGAATTGTGGGCACACTTTTCACTGCTTGTGATAGCGATTATTTTTCGGGAATTGACGTGCGTTGCTCGCGTTTAAAAAAAACTGGCTATGTGCGAGTCGGTCTCGAACACGAAGGGTTCCGTACCATTATACCCCCTTTTTTTTCGGATGGGAAGTCATCGAATGACTTCTCCCGCTCTGGGCAGAGCGGAAGGGACTCAGACTTGTACTGACTAAAACCCATCCATGTTCCTTCCTTGCCCTTTGTGCTCCAGGACCACGGTATATCCGAACAGTCCCGCAGCCCTGGCAGGCATCGGCCCTTGCGGGCCCCTCCCTGTTTGCTGACATCTCTTTGAGGCGCTCGTGGAATACGAACGCGCCTTCTACACGGCCTGTCGATTTTGTATTGCGACTCAAAATATGGGAGAAAACACACCTTCGCTAGGTGCCCTAGTTTTAGAGATATAAATGTGGCCCTGAAGGGGAGATCCTCCAGATCGGCCACCTATAAACCCTTATATCTTTTGAACCAGTGACCGACTAATTCTGATATTTGGCGACTGATTCCGACTAATTAGCGACAAAATATGGGAGAAAACAGATCTTCGCTAGGTGCCCTAGTTTTTGATATATAAATGTGGCCCTGCTGGGGAGACTCTCCAGATCTTTTGAACCAGTGACCGACACATTTCGACTAATTTTTTGTGTTTTCAAAATTAAAATCCCTGATGGTGGCCCTGTCAGAGTCAGTGACACAATCAGAACTTAAGATTTTTTTGTTTTATTTATTAGTTTGATTTATCGACGACAATTCCTGATGTGACATTTATAATACAAATACAATTAACTGTGCATCTAGCAATGGGCCTTATCAGAAGGCTTAAAATCACCCAAAGGCCAATGGAGAGGGCTAAGCTCGGAGCTTCCTTGCGTCATAAAATCAGAAATGAAGACATCCGCAAGAGAACCAAAATTATCGACGTAGCCCGAAAAATTGCCAAACTTAAGTGGCAGTGGGCAGGGCACATTGCGCCCTTACCATAACTTAACTACCTACTTATAAATATTACTTTATCACCATTTTTTTTAATGGTATCTCTTAGGTGAACCTTTGAGGCTGGCTTCTGTTTAACCGGAGTATCCTGCGGGTGCCCTAAGTGTAAGGCCTCCAGCCAGGGGCGAAGACTAAGCGACAGCGCGGTAAGTGCACCTCCTGTGGGGTACGGGCCTCGGCTTAGGGCGTCGCTGAGGAGGGGCAGCAAAGGGATAGGCTGGATGTGAGTGAACTTTATCACCAAAAATTACACTAAAATACTTTGACGTCATAAAATGCAAAATAAATAAATTAAAATACATTTTATTTTATCTTTGCTTTAAGACATTTTGGACCAACGTCATAGTTTCAACCTTAGTGAAGTCCCAATGTCTGGAATGTTATATCGAAAGTGGTGACGTAATCACGAGATCGACTGTACCTATCAGTATATAACATTATTGCAACGAATCGACGATTGATAGTGCAGACAAGCATTTTTATCCCAATGTTTAAAGTAAATAAATAATATGTTAATTTTCTCATCACAAACGTTACAGTGAACAGGAAGTATTAAATCTAATATATAGGGTAAACATTTGTTAGAGACCGGTGCTCGTAATAGGCATACAATATCTTTATGGTGGTGAGCCGTATCACCATAAAGTAAGTGGATCTTCCTGTTTCGCACAATACCAAAACTCCGACTACAATTATTTTATTTTCGGCCGAATAGGAAAATTGTAGTCATTTAATATACACGCAGCTAATTAGTAGCATAAATATTTGTTTTTTTTTTTGGAGGTAGGCAGAAATTACACACGGTATCTGCTACGTTCTACGCACCAGACCTTTCTGAAGAACATCAGCAATGATATTCATCTGCCTAGCCTTTTCCCAACTTCATTCGGGTCGGCTTCCAGTCTTACCGGATGCAACTGAATACCAATATTATACATGGAGCGTGCCTATCTAACCTCCTCAACCCTTTGGTTCCTTGGTAAGACTCCACAGTGTAATTGATATTACGCAGCCTGCTATGATGTCGTTTGATTTTGGCCTACATATTATATAACGAAAGGATTATTTATATTAGATTTGTACTTTCAATCAAAATTGACTTCGTATGGAAAAAAAACATCCACAGATAGAACTGTAGGTCCTTAATTACATAAACTAAGTCCAAATAATGCTTTAAATGAGGGTCATTTAGTAGGTTAAACTAACTATATACATTAATAATTAAAAACTATTAAACTAAAATAAATAAACTAACAACAAACTATAAAAGGGCATCGAAAAACTCCTCCTCAACGCTGTCAGCTGGTAATGTTCCCAAGAGACTGGCGGCGTTGCCACGTTTTATGGCAACACTTAGCCTCTGGCCAAGGTAAAAGCCAGCCCTTGGGTCACGGGAAGCGTCAACTAGGCGTTTGGAAATTTCTTTAAATAGGCTATGAGCACTCGGACCCCACGGCCCCAGAGTTTCAACTCCAAACGGCTCGAAAATATAGTTACCACAAAGGTTTCTATATTTACGCCGCTTGAGGTTCTCTGCAGCCGCAGCGGCAGCACCAGCATCAGTCCAAATTGGTTCAATAACTATAGTTGGCGGTGATTGCTTTTTTTTTAAACTCAGCAAAGAGATATGCGTCTTTATGACGTAAATATTTTTTGAGTTTATAAATAGAATAGCATAGATACACATGATTACCTATTTAAAACAAATATTTACTCATTTATTTGTGTTCTAAATTCAAAATATTTGAATTTTCTATTTTTCATATTAGGCTGTTTAGCGGCATCATACCTTTGCGTATTCTTCAACCTGGCGAAAGCAGAGCGCGGAAAAACCAAATTAAATCAGTTTCCTAATAATTCCTGACAAAAATACTTTCCGTTCTAATAATTTATTACTTCAAAAGTGTATTGAAAAACGTCGTTTGATACGCCCCATACACCCTCGCCTGCAGCTCGGCTATTAATTCCGTCTCACATGCAATAACAAGTGTCCCCACTTTTATCAATAGCACTAACGAAAAAAAAACACTAAAATGTGGAAAATAACTTTATTTTCGGAAGTCGGAAACTTGTTTATTTTTAATTGAATATATAATTTATATTATATAATTTATATCGCCTAAATCACCTAAAAAAAAAGTGATGGTTTTTTTCATAAAAGTTTCATCAGGCGACCTATTCGCAATATTACTATGTTTAGTTCTATATTTTGGTACTACTAAGCAGCAACAAGGGACTTGAACTTATCTGGCGAAATGTTGGTGTACTATGGTTCTCGTACCCCTGTGCCTAATCCTTCAGAGAAATTACAGGCATCATGTAATGCTCTTGCACTAATTGTAGGTTGCGTACCTTCATGCTCTGAAGTTGCTATGGCAATATATAACTTAACAATAATGAGCATGCCGTCTAGGTACCTAGCCAAAAATACAATAGGAAGCTATTTTCAGAGGTCATGGGTTCTTCCTAATTAGTTTTGGCGTAAACAGGAAGACTAAATACGCAATGGGAATCATTACCTACTTGCAGCCTATTGTATTGTTTCTCATGTTTGTTAATCAATATCCTTATTTAAAAACCTATGTGACTAAGTAGCGAATTTTACGCAATATTTAGTAACGGGGATAAATATACCACCAAAAATAACTTTGTGACCACTAGCATCTATGATCTAAAATATCAATTGATCACCAAATTTAGTAAATGAGCACCAAGTTTTAATGAGTTGGTTGATGACAAACTTGTTTTGCCTAGGCCGACTTGGGGCGGGCACCCCGACACGGATAGATTAGGTTAGAAGTAATGGATATTTTTTTATATACCATTTAGTAAAAGGAGCCGTCGACCGGGTCTCTCTCGACTCGGATGCAAGAGCATAACTGTTAAATTTCTGGTGGTCATTAACTACTTTTGGTTCTAATTTCACGCTAAAATGGGGGGATTCATTTTGGTGATCATTTACTAATTTTAGCAGTCAAAAGTGATTTTCTTGCCGTTACATTTTACTAAATCTGGTGATTCGTTAAACATAAGCCCATAGTAACAGCTAAAAGTAGGTACCTTTTTGTGAAAAAGTATTCCAAAACAAATGACAGTTATCGGTGTGAAAAAAAAATGAAAGCGAGAATAAGAGCCCTAATATTTATACCTGTCACCCTATGTTAATTAACAAAATGATTCTGATTCCGATTCTGAAGGGCAAGCGGCAGGTTAGCCCGCGAAAGTTAACTTTTGATGATGATTTTAATGATTATATCTATATAGAGCCATATTTGTTACGTTCGCGAATCGTATTTTAAATTTTAATCAACATACAACCCGACACACTACAAAAAAACTTAATAAAAATTGAATTTCGCAGGCTACCCTGGCTTTCACCTGATGATGTAGGTAGTTACCGTACCGTTTTGATAAGATCAGGGTTCTAACTGAAACAATATTTTAAAATGAGTTTAAACTGTTAAAATCCTTATTAGTCTGTTTATCCTTATTTTATGTAATCTAGCCAGAAACGAACCCAAAACACTTGTACTATTTATTCTGTGCCAAAACGGTTGTTGTAAGTTGGTACCTACCTACTTGACAAAACTAACAAACATAACATCACGCCTCTAATGCCCAAAGGGTTAGGCAGAAGTATGACTAATACAACGCCCACAATTCGCCATGTTTAGGTCCCACTCCCATGTAATAGGGGGCAAGCCTATTTTACTTTATTAGGCTACTACTAGCTTTTGCCCGCGGCTTCGCTAGCGTTTATTTAGAATTTGATAATCAATTTGAGTTGTTTTCTGCTTGTAATAATATAATTCAATCATGAATCGAAAGAACCGGCGTTATCTATTATCATAAGGACGTTATTGCTGTTTTCCTCGGGAATAATATATTTTATAACACATTTGCTCGTAAAGGGTCTCTTATTTCACCAATTTGAATATCGTATTGTATCTCATTACGTACTTGTGCGGTAATGTAAAGTAAAACGCACGGTTTCAAGATGCTCCGTCAAAACGAACGGTACTTTTTTAAATCTTAGCAAAGAGTTTTTATGTCAGAAAAGTGGTCAACATTTTATGAACAAAATTAACTTTGGGAGATAAAATATAATAAATAAACCTTAAATTCTTTAATATAATTAATTTTGGCAATAGATTACAACCATTTATTTGTAACAAAAACACAAAAATATGAATTTACTATATTAGTAATACTGGCTGTTTTTGTGCCTTTGCCATAAAAAAACCGCTGATCCGCGCGCCTCGCTAATTTATGAACAAGTAAAAATTATTCCGCGCGCTTTTTCTTTTCGCTGTATTGTTTTTATTTGAAAATGTCGTCAAGTAATGATGAATTTATTAATTCGACACCGCCTGAAGTCTTAGAGGCAGTGAAAAAGGCTACTCTATGAATCTGCCCGAAAAATCGACCGATTGATACTTACAAGCGTATCAAAATTTCGTTTAAGAAAGTCTGAGTTTTATTGATTTCCTCGCAAATATGTTATAAAACGTCGTATGACATACGTGCGCTTTGATAATTACAGCCTCTGCTTTCTTATAACCCTCGCCTGCGGCTCGGGCTAGCAATATCGCCTCGGCTGTAATTTTCAACTTACCGCACTTATATCATAATGTACTATTTCGGGATGACAGGTACCCTATGTTCGTTCCGTATTCCGTTTCCGTCCGTATATGCAAAATTTCAGGTTGATCGGTTCAGTGGTTGAGGCGTTAAAAGGTAACAAACCAAAGAACAAACTTACATTTATAACATTATATAAGCATAAGTATAAGTATAAGTAGAACCAAAAATTCGAAGACATGTGACATCTACCAATCCGCACTGGGCCCGCGTGGTGGATTATAGCCCATTCCCTCGCAAAGAGAGGAGGCCTGTGTCCCAGCAGTGGGAACAAGGCTGATGATGATGATGATAAGTATAAGTAAGGATTACCATCAACCAGGCACCAATCCAATCCGTGGCTGTTACTGGGGAATTTTTGACTGAAAAACCCAATAATACTTTGCCCGATCTGGGAATCGAACCCAGGACCTCATGCTCAGCAAAAAAACTCAATCGCTGAAAAACAGAATAGTTAAAGTGCCTCGTCTGCATATTATTTACAGACTCAGTTTTGGAGGAAACAAGGAAAATGAAATAAATAATATTTAAATTAAATAATATGTTTTTCCTTAAGCGGCTTGCGACTTCTATAACTAAATCTATTAAAAAAAATGTTTTTATTAAAGCTTTCCGTGTCTTTTGGGTTTCATTCCTTCAGCATCATTTAGAAAATTTATTCCAGAAGAATAGCGTATCGTCGTCATTCTCTTGCCAATTTATTTGCGGTCAGAGCAGCGTGTCTTCTTTCACTCTTCTTTTAACCGTCATCTCATTAGTCCTATAGTATCTATATTAAACTATCGTGTAGGTCTCACAGGCCTCCCTCAGAGGGGGGGTCCCCTTTGAGGGAGGCCTGTGTCCAGCAGTGGACGTCTTTCGGCTGAAATGGTGGTGGTGGTGAGTAGAAGAAATCTGGAGTGTTTCATTTATAATCATTTTTGCACCCAAAATGTGAACAACTCGCATTTAAAGTCAACTTCGTGCCGCGAGCTGCAACACACATTTTCGGCTCTCAATCCATAATTGTACCTGATTGAATTCGATGTTTTTCTTTTATCTCAAATGGCATTTTTACGAGTTTCCTATGCAATCATTCAAGAAAAACATGCAATGTTTTGACCAAGTTCTATAAATATACCGATCCTATGTAGAACCAATGAGTACAGTAATTGCAAACTTATGACTTAGTTGTGAAAGAGCACAACAACAAAACTGTGAAATATGATGCAAGAAAGCTTTACATTGCACTTACCTTACACCATATTATTATCTTCATTAAAAGTTTTACAAAACGCTGGCGTGACGATTTAGACTCGTTCCTGACTGATTGGGCAGAGGAGGCAAAACACCGGGAGAGGCCTTTGCCCAGCAGTGGGACAGAATAGGCTAATAAAAAAATAAAAAATAGTTTTACAAAGCAATGGAACTCGTAACAAAACGTATGTTTCTTTCATAAAACTATTTTGAGTCTATTTTTTGTCTTTCAGACATTAATACAGTAACTTGAAGCGACATCCAAATCTTGATTGAGTTTTATGATGTCATTGATTCATTGATTGCCAACGCCCTCTATCACGTTGCATCAGAAAACCGCTGAACGCTGACCTTGTAACTGACTCACCAAACATTTGATATAATCAGTGCATTCCCACTCAAGAGTACACGATCAGTTTTAACTGTCAGTTTCACCTCTCACATAAAATAGCTAAAAATCACGCTTGTATTTTCCAGTAAGGGTTAGGCAGAGGCGCACCTGATACTTAGAAATTCCTGATGGAAAAACACAATAACACTTTGCCCAACCCGCGAATCGAACCTTGGACCTCTTGCTCAGTCTACTAATTTTGAAGTGAAACTTCTAATGCGACTTCCAACAAGGTTGTGTTACACGTTTAACGCTACCATGGAGGGGGTATGAAAGCACTGTTACGTTCAACGCTCCTGGAGAGGAGCTACAAACGCGTTTGTAGCGTTGTATCAGCGCGTTCACAGCGATAAAAACGCAAGGATCGTGTGCAAAGGTAGCATTGTAGCAACGTGACTTCAGCCTTGCGTTTGAGCGTACTGATTGCGTCCTACGCGCGACGTCACACAGTGGAACGAATGTATGGGAGCGGTTGGACGTAGACATGTCCGAAAAATAAGAGTAAAATTATGACAAACTAATGATGCCATCTTATTCGATTACTTAATGCCTTCATAAATTGTGGTGATGAATTTCTTCATAACTCCCATATTTCGGGAGTAATTTGAGAAAATGTGAAATTTTACTATGAAAATGAGTGTATCGAGCTCTCTCCCTCCTGATTCCGGGCTTGTTTCAAGTACCGGTCTCTAATATCGTAATGCTATTACTAAGAGCTATATTTAATACTAAGACACATAGTGCGCCAAATGTGCACTTTCTGGGATAAAAGGAAATGAAAATTTAAAAAAAAAAAACGTTTTTTCCCCATTTGTATTTACTTTAAACCGCAGACAGACTTATTAAGAGGTCTATAAATATATTATATATATACAGAAATATATATTAACAAAAATATTCACAAGAACTGATGAGAGTATGACTTTTAAGTAAGTTGATAATAAATTACCTAGTTTCATTAAAAGTACAATAAATAATTAAGATGTAAGCTCTAATTTACTAAGTTACACATTTTAAAACAATAACATCATTTAATTATCTTCGTCATCATCATCATCATCAATTAATTCAAATTCAGAATCGATGTCCGCTAAATCATTTATGTTAACAAATTCGATATCACTTTTCTCAGAATCCGTAAGCTCATAAAATTCCTTAAAAGAAGATTTTTTTACAAACTTATTTCCTTTTGGACGGATACTTGTAACAAGTGGATCAGAAGACAGTAAAAGATTGTGCATAATATCTTCATTGCATGAGATACTGCTATGCTTTCGAGAATGCCCCTCTCTATATTTTCTAAAATCTTTATTTCTAGCCTCAGATGCCTCTTCGGATAGAAAACCAATGGGCACAATTGACATGTTCTGAACTATGTCTGGCCCATGCATTAAAATTTTATGAAGTGAAGAAGGCATATAATACCATGGGTATAACTCCACGTAAAGCTTAGCAGTATCAAAGCAGAACTCTCGGAATTTAGTTACGTTGATCTTCTCTCCTGATGAAATACACTGCAAGATCACACAGATTTTTCTTAAAAGCATAGCATCTATTCCGGTCAGTTCAGCAGATTTAGTGTAGTTTTCAAAAAATCTCCTTGCCGAGTTGCCATTGTTGGTGGATCCACTGCCTTGTTTCACAACATCGAGAAGTAAGCCCGTTTCTCTTCTTACAGCCTCTTGAACTCTTTTCTTCCTGTCATCAACTTGCCTTTTTGCTATATCACCCCTTACTTGCCATGATTTTATGTCTAATTTGTAGGAAATGTGTAATAAGCATTCCATTGAGCGAATCCAAGCGTGAAGGGTGCTTAAGCTATATTTATACATGTCCTCGTTTGCGTGTTTATCTTTGATTAACTCTAAATTATTCATTTCTTTAGGACAAGCCTTGCATATGTCACACACTGAAGCTGCTGTATCGGATATAATGGAATGAATTTTACCATCAATCATTGTCAACAGCAGTTGGTGTTTGACACTAATTCCATCAGTGATGGTGGATGGAGTTAAGGCTTCAATCTCTGCTTCGATTTCAGCCATCTCTCTCTGCACATTTTCTTTGGTTTCCTTTATAAACTTAAACAATATTGGCCGGCAAAATGAAGTGGAAGATGGTCGCTCGTTTTCCCAAATTGTTACACCTTTTGAGACGAGCCGCAGTGGTACAAGACTAATCATAAAATTACTAGCAAGATCGATTTGCTCATCTTCACTCGTCCTTTGATGATAAATGCTTTGGCTAGATGATCCGTCAAAACCCCATTTGCTGGTCAATACGAGCTGTTGATTGGGATCAACAGGGGTTTCTAACGACCTAATAAGTCTTCTTGAGGTTAAATCCATCAAGGCTTGTAATTTGATTTTTGCAGAGCTCTCTGTAACTGTGAGATCTTCTTTGGCCGGATAGCACTTAATTTTTTCTTTAACCAACATGTAGTAACTCGGGTATTGAAGAGCTCCTTCTTGAGTGTTGAAATCCCGAAGAGTGTTATAGCGCCATTTCGATAAGTTCATCGATACATAAAGAGCCAATGCCTTCAAAGGGGATATTTCCCGTACCTGAATTGATTTACCTTCAATGAAGGCTTTGATTTTTGAGGCCTCTTCTGGATTCTCCGTCAAGTATTTCATAACATAAGCTGTATCGCTTTGTCCTGCCTTTTGAAGCGCCCTTTCGGCCGAAAACATAATTTCAGCGCTGCTACTGCTGCATGAAAGACTATCTTCAGTGCGTCTTCTTTTTTGCCGGTTACTAAGGTCCTCAAAAGATTTACGAGGCCTAGGATGTGTACAAGTTGAAGCATCAGATTTAGCAGGAGAAATTATGGGCTCGATGACGTCACTTATATTTTCTGTAGAAGGTTCCATATTTTCATTCTGTAATTCCGGCCATTGAATTGCAGCCTGTAGCCAAATCTCATGTTTCTTCCGAAACTTATCTGTGCTTCTTCCAGACTGTGTCCATTTTGCATAAATGCGGTAGCAAAATCGACGACACCAGTCTTTTAAACTTGTTTCAGCACTTTCACATAACTGAACACAACTGTTATCTTTTAAAACACTGAACAAATAGTTAAAGTCGCGTAAATCTTTATGTGCGCGTGCGCATAAAGCAACGTGAATATCAAGATTTGTATTAAAATTTGGAAATACATTGCGAGATTAGCTTGGATACAACGAGGTGTAAATCAACACTGATTTTAAAGTTACTAATAGTGACCTATTTATATAAAATCCAGGTATCCCAGGTATCCTTTGTTAAATATTGCAAGGTAATTAGTTATTGTGATAATTAGTAAATGATGCATGCTAAATTAGTGTATTAAGAGCCATTTAGTAATTAAATAATAGCAATGTTCTTATCAGTAATCATTAGTGCATCAGTTTTATATGTAAACCTTAAGTCCCTAATTATATATCCTAATTAGCTTATATCTTCTCTAATTGGCTGCTCAGAAATGTTATTGTAATAAGGTAAACCTTTAGAAAAACGGTTTTAATCAACAAAATAAACAAAAAATAAAAAAATTGTGTTATAAAATAAACATCACTCTTTATCCCAGAAAGTGCACATTTGGCGCACTATGTGTCTTAGTATTAAATATAGCTCTTAGTATTAGCATTATGATATTAGAGACCGCTACTTGAAACAAGCCCGGAATCAGGAGGGAGAGAGCTCGATACACTCATTTTCATAGTAAAATTTCACATTTTCTCAAATTACTCCCGAAATATGGGAGTTATGAAGAAATTCATCACCACAAGTTATGAAGGCATTAAGTAATCGAATAAGATGGCATCATTAGTTTGGCATAATTTTACTCTTTTTTTTCGGACATGTCTACGTCCAACCGCTCCCATACATTCGTTCCACTGTGCGTCAGCGCATAAAAAAAAGTGGTGTGCAAAGGCCCTTACTGGCTTATGTTTGACCTTGACTGATGAGGTTATTGGCTCAAGCCATACACGCGGGCCGCGAACGACTACAGCTAATCAAATCGATCGGCATGCGTCCTGACAATGGACTGACCGTACTTATTGCGTATGGAAATAGCAACAGTAGGTACTTAAATGCCAAGTTGTTTTTTTTTTGGGCTAGCTGAATAATTGCGAATGGCGACTAGCCACTACTATATTGTGGATTCAATGAGTATTTCCTCGCCTGGCCCTTATTGGTTTGATTTGCTTGTTGAGTGATAGTCAAGTTGGTCAGTGGTCAGGTTTTAACTGGGTACAATACTTGACGCATTTGGTCTAAACCCATGAACAGATAATAAGGTCGCACCCAGTCAGGCAAAACTGACAACTAACAAACAGCTTATCGCGTTCGGAATTCCCATATCATACCGTTTAAAAGCCGGCGTTAGCGAAAATTCTATTAGTACTCGACTAACGAGTGTACGAGTCACTCCTCTCGCCAGAGAATAGTGTACTGTGGTTCTTTCCGTGTCAAGTCTATTGTTTACTAAAGTGTAATCACAGTTCAAAATGGTTAATTATTACATTTACGCAAAAGATTACTCTGTTTCCACCAAAGGAGTGGTGTATTATCACGAAAATGGACTAAATACACTTGAACAGTTTAAAAGTGACGTGAACGAAATTCAAGGTGCTTTACCAGGTGAAGAATCACAAATTGTTTATTTACATTGGGGAAACCGGTGTGAGGAAGTCAACGAAACCACAGCTCGTAAGGCGTACCAGAATCAGGATGGCGGAGGTTCTAATACGTTGCCCGAAACAATTATTGAGTGGCTAAAGGCAAACACTGATGACAATGACAAAATTAAATTGTTGTACATTATTACCGACGGTCAGATTCACACGCGAAGCTTCGACAAATGTTTGAGACTTAATGAAAACATGAATTACGAAAAGATCGTTTTCCATGCGCTAAGTAAAAACTTGAACTGTATCGACTTATCGGTCACTGCGTCATTTATCAAAAGTCGATGTTCAATTTACCGCAACAATGAACTGTTCGACGAAACTGATATTTCTAAGGAGTATGACTACGATAGTATAACAACCGACAACTTTGCAAACGAAAAAGAGAGTCTGAAGTCTTACATCAAATTCAAATTTCTCACGTCACCGAAAACTGATGCAAGATCTCTCGCCGAAATCGATAAGCTGAAACATTTAAAGAATCGATTAAACAAAGTTTATCAGAAAGAGAACTACTTCCCAGACACCATGGATAAAGATACATTTTTACGTGAATTCAAGAACACAGACTGGTACAAAAGTTTCAGCAATTCATCATACGACTTGAAAGTAGATATTGAGAAGTCGATTACTACTTTAATTAACTACATCGTCAGTGAGAAAAAGTCTTACGGCTTCGACGCTTTAAAGTTCGAGAACACATTCCGTAATGAAGTTACCGATGAACCGATCGAGGAGATAAATTTTACTGCTGACCAAGAAATCGAGTTTCCTGACATAATTTTGTCTCAAGAGAAGGGGATTCCTGTGATCTTATGCACACATTTAAATCTGCTGGAAAAACTTATTTTCCAAAACCCAGACAACAAGGCGTCTTTCTCAAAATTCAACTCCATGATGGAATGTCCATTGTTTCTCTTGGAGGATCCTGATCTCAATGACTCTTTGGGGTACTTCTATACGTTAACTGTCTACAAACAGTTAATACAGCAAGAAACAAAATTAGAGCCTCGCACCCGGCGACCATTCCATGGCGGTCTGGTGCTAGTGGATACTGATGACTTCGATGCATACAACGACTACATTTTGTCTGCCACGTACTTCGACTTCAAGAAAGTGAAATACAACATCGGTTTGTTTTACTTCGTGTTATGGAAAATTTGTGAAAAAAAACAGTGGATGGACGAAAACGTAGTTGAACAATTCAAAAAGTACGCGTTGAGGCGTATTAGTACTACGAAGTGTAAAATAGGACTGTCATCTTTGCCATTAGACCCTCAAGTGAATGCTTCACTACCCACTGCACTGTGGTACTGCGTCGAACTATCCACGATTCTATTCAAAGCCGATCCTGAACGTTTTATGCACGAACGTTTGAGAATGTTTTTCGGCGTCGCACATGCCATGATCGAAATCTTGATCTATTTGAACTACAAGTTAGACTTAGAAACCATCAAAAAGCGAGAGGATTTAATGAGGCATGTGGGGATCCTGAAGAGAATTCCAACTCGGAGAGAAAAAATTCTGTATATAGTGGAGAAAATTTTCAAAAACGAAAACGGTTTCCTAATTCCTAAAATTAATTATCAGACGAATGTGAAAAAGCTGAATTATTTGAAGTTGAACCACAAAGAAATACTCAGAGACGACGTGGTCACGGAGGCAGTCAATCTAAAGGAGTATGTCTACTTCCTGCATCGTACTAGCGACGGAGGTTTTCCTATCTGCGATAAAACATTCCGCCCCTTTTTCATGATCAACAAAGATGCATCTTTCTATAGCGAATTGAACAAAATTACTAATCAAGTTGTCGTCAATAACATTGAAGGAGAGATTGTGCTGACATATGACCCAATTACTCAGTTGGAATTCGGTAAAATCTTGTCTTTGTACAATTTGTACCAGCGCTATGTTAAGGAGAACGAGAAGTTCCCTACGTTGGAGGAATTTAAAGAGTATGTTTTGAAGAAGAAGAAATTCAAGGACGATTTAGTAACCATTTTTCCAGAGAATGTTCATGAAGCGATTGAAAGTGTGTTTGTTCGTTATGAGAGTGTTATTGAGGGGGTGAGTGCTAAAGACTTTGTGGAGGTGAGTGATAAGTTTGTGAGTCGTTGTAATCGCATTAAGGGAGAGGAAAGGGTGAACTTCAAAAGTGATGATGAAATCGAGGAGTTCCTTACTAAAGAGGAACTCAAAGTCAACTTGAAAAGGTATGAACAAGAAGAAAAGATGTAAAAACATTTTTGATAAGGTTTTACAAAGTACTAAAGTTATAGTTTTAGGATAGATACTGATTTTAAATTTTAAGTGTTTGTTAACTGTTGTAAAATATTTTTTAAGCTAAGTATAGGCCTACCTTCTATTTTTCTAATATAATAAGTAGTTACTTACTCTTAATTTCTATTTAAAACCTACGAAAGTGTTGTCTGTAAGATTCATATACAAATAAAGATAGAAATAAAGATTCATATACAAATAAAAGATTCATATACAAATTTATTTTGTAAGTTACATTTTCTACTTACGAAAATGTAGGTAACTTACAAAATATATGAATCTTAAACCAAAATCTTAGACCAAAGTCAATGCGTTTGATATTTTTATAATTAAATTAAAAGTGCTATTCAAAATCTTGGTATTATTTATCTTTCACCAAACTTTACCAGATAGGTACGTCTACGGTACCTACGGTAAAATAATGGTCTTGGATCAGTATAACTCAAGCAGTATTCCTAAGATATATTTATTTGCCCAAACATTTGCACACGCATACAATAATATAAAAATTCGTGCACACATGTTTGCCACATACAACGTGCAAATGTTTTGAATTCTAAATTATGATTTTTAATAAGTATATAATTTTCTTTTGAAGACATCGCAATTTGTTTTGTTTATTTATTTATAGGGGCTTTTACGCATAGCGTATGACAGTCCCATCGTATCCTAAACAATTGTACTTTCACAAGACGTGGGCCATGAGTTATTTGAACAAATCCTTCGCATCGTCGCCATTTGGTTTGAATAGAATTGTATGGAAGACATCGAAATTCATATCGAATAATTAAGTAATCAGATACCTGTATTGATTCACTGTCTGGGTTTATTTAACTGCCTTGTCAGTTAGTATGTATTAGTGATATCTTGCAACTGAATTTCAAACCAGTTCTCCCAACCGATTGAGCTGAAATTTTGCACACACTTAATGGTTTTGGTGACAATACATTTTTATGACAGATGAGTATGACTTGATTTTGCACAAGTCATACTCATCTTTCATAATTCAGCTCAATCGGTTGAGAGAACTGGTTTGATACCGCCTCCTCACGAGAGAACTCCTCAAAACTGATAAAAGCAAGGACACGAGCGACTTTGTATACGCGCTCAATGTTGATAGGCAAACCTAATTTTCTTTTTTTTAATTTTAATAAAATCTTTTTTGTTTTTAAACTTTAATTTATTTTGTCCCCTACAAAAGCTACTCACTTATGATATGAAACTACGATTAATAATGATAAGAGCGATAATAACTGATAGTGTGATAGGAGTCGCAGGACATTCAACATTTAGATACATTTCATCATAACATCACGCCTGTAATCAACAGTATACTGTGACAGTATTATATTATCTGTGAGTATACCCACTTTCCAAGTAATAGGGGGCGAGTCTATTGCCATCAAATTAAAACGAGGTACAGAGAAATTCCTGGTGGAAAATCCCAATAACACTATGAACGTAAGAATAAGTTTATGTTATTACGGAAAACAACATAGTGTAATCTTTAGGTATGGTACCTAAAGATTACCTGGTTATGTTGTTTTTTTACAATATTCTCCCTAAAATTAGACACATTTAAAAAATCATTCTACTTCCAAGTATGTAGTAACAAATAAGATCCTAAGTTGTTACTTAAAATCTACAAGTCATAATTAATCAGGTATGGCTCAATCTAGACCACAATCGTGAATATTTTTTTATTTAATAGTTTATGTATGTACACACTAAACACTAAATACAGAAAAGAAGAAAGGAACAGAAAAATAGGTACAAAGGTGATGCTTATTTCTAAAGAAATCTCTTCCAGCATACCCGTGAAAAAAGAGTAGATAAAAAGAGATGTAGATGTGTAGAATAAGAAGAGACAATAGAATACACAAAAACACGAAGCAAATAACGAATTTAAATATAATATAAGAACATACTTACATACGTACAAAAACAAAATATTTAACAGAAATATAAAATACAATATAATGTATAACAATAACTAGGTACCTATGCAACTATGGCAAATTGGAGAGATAGCGCCGCTCTTTCGGTGTGAGTTGACTCACACCGAAAGAGCGGCGAAGGGCAGCGAAGCGCAGCGAAGCGCAGCGACCCGCTCGGTAGAGAAGGCGCGTGGATTCCCGCGACTGCTCGAGAAGTCGCTGGAATGCTCGAGAAGTCGAGGGATTCCGCGCGCCTTTTCGAGCCCGCCCGCGATGAATTCACGGGTCGCTCTCCTATGCGCAGTTCACTTTCAACAAAACTCGAGGACACTTGTGTTTAAGCAGTGAAAATGGGTATTTTGGATTTAATTATTATTGCACATATATTGAAAACGACATTGTCCATCTATCAGAAAATAGCACAGAGCTGGAGTCAATGTTGTAAGCGTTACAACAAGCTAGCAGAGAGGTAGGATTAGAAATTAATCTGAACAAAACAAAACTTATGACAAATGCCGCACAAAACTCTGTATGCCTGAACAACACACCAGTAGAGTATGTTACGAACTATATCTACCTAGGCAAACAAATTTCTTTCCGAAAACTAAATAACGATGCAGAAGTAGATAGAAGAATAATAACGACATGGAAAAAGTTTTGGAGCCTAAAGGAATTTTTAAAGAGTCAGATGCCAATGAAAATCAATAGCAAAGTCATGGACTCATGTATTTTGCCTTCATTAACTTACGCCTGTCAAACGTGGAAGTTCACGCGGAGAGTCAAAAATAAAATCACGTCCTGCCAGCGAAGCATGGAGAGAAGTGTCACAAAAATCAGGAAATGTCAGAAAATTCGACACACTACCATTAGGAAAAAAACAGGAGTGATAGACGCTCTCACCTACGCTCTAAAGTTGAAATGGAGATGGGCAGGACACGTAGCGAGAATGAGCGACGAACGATGGACAATTCGCATGACGTCATGGCCAGGTCCGACAGGCACACGAAAAAGAGGAAGACCTGTAACTAGATGGACAGACGACATCACACGAGTTGCAGGGAAAAACTGGCTGACAGAAGCCAAGCCTGGACGCCTTCATCCGTCGCCTCGCGACGGGAATGTTCGCGCGTGCCGACGCGGGTGCTTGGCCTCACGTCAAGCACCTCGCCCCCTGGCATGCGCGCCCCCCTGACGCGAGGCGCCTCCCCCGCGACCTGGTAGCGGACTGTGCCTCCCCCCCCCGGACTTGACGCCTAGGTAAGCTGTCCACCAGGTTACACTCAGCTTACCTACACAATACGACTCCACACACATAACACACACTTTGTTGCGCGGCGTGTTCTAAGTTAATATAGGCATGTCGCGCAACAACACCACACATGCACCTCTGCACATGCATCTATACTCACGCGTGATGGCGCGGCGCGGGCTGGCGACACACGCTTACACTGGGCGGTGTTACACAGTACAATACCGCCCATACACTCACGTCGGCACTTTAGTCCGGACCACGCTGACTAGCTTCGGTCGTGGGACGGGCGGGTGCCACACATCCACTGTAGGTACGTCGGAGTCGGCACCTCCGTCGCTGTGTAACAGCGCTGTGGCGCGCCTACAGTTATTCACATAGCAACCACTCACATAGCCGCACGTTGCCATCAATGTAACGTGCGGCTAACCTGCCTGGCCTAAATCTGCCACAAAACGACGGGCCTATCTTCATAGGCCAAGGTATAGCCTCCGCGGCCGAGGGGCAAAGCCCCAAGACCGCTCGCCACGCCCACTAGCGGGGGCGTCGCGACTTCCAAGCAAGTTTGGTATCTCTGGTTTCATCCTACACATTTTTGTATTTGTGTCTCTTACCTGTCGTTTTTTCCGTCGCATCCGGTTTGAAATCAGATTCTAAAGTTTCACTTCAAAAAAAAAATCTTATTTATTTAATAAATCTTTTTTTTTTCTTTCTCTAATGTATCAACTTTATTTCGGAACTTAAAATAATGCCGTGATTGTAAAGGGAGGATTTGATGAGCAAAAAAAAAAAAATCCGATGAAAAACACGCACGGACGTTCTACGTCCCTTACACCCCGTATTATAACGTAAATAAAGAAACAAACAATTAAACTTTCTATATTTTTATTTCCATTGAAAACAACAGTATCCTAATTCACTTTAATTAGCTGAATACATAATCTAGCTGAAGTGAAAAGGGAAAACTTAATTTGGAATGTAACGTGTCGTTACTGGGCTATTGTTTTATTATTTACATAAATACCTGTCACATCAAACGGCTAAGTAATAGTGATATCACACGATACAAAGTAACATCTTGATTTAATTTAACAGATTTTGACTATTACATATAATTTGAACACATGTCAACAATTTGTGCACATATATGTTTTTTAGCTTTAAATACCGTTTATAGTGTGTCCAAAGCACCAAAAATAAAGACAAATAAATGGCATCTATTCAAAAATATAATAATTTAACCGCTCAGTACATTTTACATAATAACGATGAACATAATATATACACAAGTCGGTCGTTTTCAGCATTACGATGGCTGTTACTCACGTTTTCAGCATTACGATGGCTGTTACTCACGATTTAAACGCGTTTATATAATTTTGCACATGATCATAATACATGTATGTAATACATTATAATAAACTATTAACAACTTACTATTAAACAGTATTTTATCTTACAAGAATATCATGGTCGAGTGCTAGCCCGGGGGATATATGTGTTACAAGATATTTTCTGGCACAATGATTTAATGTAGCTGCATCTTACACGGGGATTTATTTTCAGCAATTTTATTGTCCGACAACAGTAGCAGAAGGCATTGAAGTAATCGGGTTTTATTACCTCTATAATTGCTCCAGACTATATTTATTGCCTAGTTCATTAAATAGCTCCATATTGCTCAACAATACGGTGGCGTCACAGTGAATTTCTTGATATTAAGACATATTTGCCCATAAATGCCGTAGATTTTTATATCCACGAACAATATTGCCAAGAATTGCCCAAAGTAGCCCGTATAAGCGCTTTTAATCGTGAAGCTAGTAGTGTCGACCACGGTACGGGTTCGCTTAGTGGCGCGAGTCTCGTGGGTAGAACTCTGCGAGGATGGACGCGGGAATACGCTTCAACATCTCCTTGGGGAAGATACGCAGCAGCTGCCAGCCGATGTCCAGCGACTCGAACACTGTGCGGTTCTCGTAGTTACCCTGCAGAAGGTAAATGTTTATGTGTAAATAATAAATGTATTATCTTGTATTCATCGAAGGGTTAGACAGCGGCGATATTTAAATACAGCGACATTTCGCTGGTTAAATCCCATGTAATAAGCGGTAAGACTGTAGCAATCAATCGGGCAGAAATTCAGACTACAGTCTGTTAAGACATTCCTGATAGAATAATCCATTCTACGTAACACAATACCAAGAGGACGTTCCACCTTCTGACTTCCCATAACGACTGTCAAAGATCTACATACAAATGACAGCCGGCACCAACAGCTTGACGTGTCTTGCAAAGCACGGTGGAGTCTCCGTATGTGTTTAATGGTCACCCATCCACGCGAGCTTTGCTTAAGTACGAAGATCGACCCATTGGCTGTTATTAACGAGCCCTAGTTCCGGCCAAAAAAACACTGTTACTTGTTACAGTTAGCCAGCTCGACCCGCCATCTTTTACGAGTTCTGCCACGTTGTGTTCTGGCTGTGTCAGGGCGCCATAATGGCTATTTCGACAAGTAAAAACATGGTAACTCACTTTTTAAGACTTTCCAGGAGAGCGCGGCAAAGATTGCAATAGTCAGTCTACGTGTCAGTAATCATAAACGAAAAGATGTACAGATTCGTGAATTAGATCAAAAGAAAGAGAATTTAATTAAGTTACAATGGAACCATTATTTGGCTTAAAAGTGAGTTACCATGTTTTTACTTGCACGTGTCGATTTGTGGCCAGCCGTCATTGCTACACTGTATATTGTACATACCTTTTTTTTTACGGTCCCATCCGTAATCATCAAATGACTTCTCCCGCTCCGGGCATAGCGGACGGGAGTGTCAGACTTGTACTGACTAAAACCCATCCATGTTCCTTCCTTGCCCTTTGTGTTCCAGGGCCGCGGTATCTGTTTCGAACAGTCCCGCAACCCTGGCAGATATTGTATTGTACATACCTGCGATATGAAGTTCTTCTCGAACTTGGTGAGGAACTCGAGGTAGAGCAGATCGTCGGGTGTCAGCGCCTCCTCTCCCACCACGGCCTTCATCGCCTGCACGTCCTTACCGATGGCGTAGCAAGCATACTGGAACGTAACACAAACGTTACTAGTGAAGTTAACACGTTAACTGCCATGTCAGGCACCGGTGCCTGACAGACCCACTATCTGTTCAGGCCATGTCAGCCACCGGTGACTGACACCGAAGCATCAAATTCAACTGACCACAGTGCGCTATTTTTATTTGAGCGAGTTATGAGTGCCAGTTTCGCCGTGCGGTGAACTTCAAAGTAGCAAACGGGTGACTATGCCATATCAGTTCTATTTCTATGCCCTTTCTCCAATGTTGCCAACTACAACACTGTCACGTACTTACCAGCTGGTTAGATACGTCAGAGTGGTCCTTGCGGGTCATGCCCTCTCCGATGGCGGACTTCATTAGACGCGACAGGGAAGGCAGTACGTTGACTGGTGGGTAGATCTGTCTGTTGTGCAGCTGACGGTCTACGTAGATCTGTGGGGGAAGTTGAAGGTATGATGTTTATTTTTTAGTTTTTGAATGTGGCAGCGTCTTTCAATTAGATTCTTCCAAGTACGGTCGAACAAGCTATTTGGTATACAAGGATTATTTATATATTTATTATAAACTTTTGTCATTAAAAGTCACTCTCTGAAACTGTGTGTCGGGTGCTGGGCACTGAAAGGGTTAACCCTTTCAGTGCCCAGCACCCGACACACGGGTCGAACAATAAATTCGTTCGTTCGCACAACCCGTATCCGTAGCTATGGACACGCTAGTCGGGTTCTGGGTATGGATACAAGTCATCTATAGCTTATTATAACGACGACTCGGATACGGGTTGTGGGCACGCGAAAGAATTTCGCGAAGTTTTCGCGAAGTACTGGGCAGTGAATGGGTTAATGATAAAAGCTTTATAAAATAAAATTGCAAACAATATTGTCAGTGTACTAAGATTGTAAATATTTCCGCGTGCATACCAAATAGCTTGTTCGACTATACCTTTTAATGGCCTGAGTTTTGATAACAATCACAATGTAATAGGGGGCGAGCCATGCACAAATCACACAAAGGCTTTCACGAGAAATTCCCAATAACACTTTTCCCAACCTGGGAATCGAATCTAGGACGTGTACAGCAGCAACGCTCGCGCATCGAAACCGTCCAAACAAATAGGTAACAATTACAAGATATGTCTAACCTGTCCCTCAGTAATATAACCCGTCAAATCAGGAATAGGATGGGTGATGTCGTCGTTGGGCATAGTCAGAATGGGGATCTGAGTGATGGATCCGTTCCTGCCCTCGACACGTCCGGCGCGCTCGTAGATGGTGGCCAAATCGGTGTACATGTAACCTGGGAAAAAATAGTTGAAGTTAGAAATCAATGGAACCCCAAAGGAAACAGAAGCGGTAGTACTCTTATAATTTATTTAATTAATTACAATGGTTGTGTTTACAGCCAATTACAGTAACTAAAATTATAAAAATAAAAGATAAAATTATAACACATTAAAATACATAAAATAACAAAGTAAAGCAAAATTTGAGAGTGAAAACATAAATAAAAAAAAATAGTGCGTGGACGACTACGCGCGGAAGAAGTGAAACTTCGTAATGTGACGCATTCTCGCTCTGTCTCTTTCTATTCCCCCGCCCCAGAATCGTTGAAAGTTTAACGCAACAGTGCTTTCATACCCCCTCCATGGTAACGTTAAACGTTTAACGCAACCTTGTTGGAAGTCGCATTAGTACTGTCACTACTGTCATGTCAGAAGTACTGTCAGAGGAATTTATAAAAGTGTTGTTAACATTTTTTGAAGTGAAACTTCAAACAGATCGTCTGTTGGATTAGAATCCAAGAGATCATTAAGCGCGGCTAGAGTGCGAGGAATTGGCGACTTAGCACGTGCAACAATACGATATGGAGCTTACATAATGCGAGCTTTGATTGTCAAAGTCGCAAGTATAATACTCCTGAACGCAATAAGTCAATCCAATCTCAGCAGACAGAAGGGACATCAACACACAAACGCACGTATTTAGTACATAATTCCGAACCAAAGATTTTTCATTCTTAATTTTAAAAAAACTGCTGTTTCCAGCCGAAAAGCGCAATACCTTTAGTGTATTACGGTTGATATAAGTAGTAGAAGTAAGAGTCATACCTGGGAAACCACGTCGTCCGGGTACCTCCTCACGGGCGGCAGACACCTCACGCAGAGCCTCGGCGTATGAGGACATGTCCGTTAGGATGACCAACACGTGTTTCTGTGTGATAAAATACAACACTTATATACCTAGTTTTCGAGGGGTAAGCAAAATTGTACAGTAGTATGTAGTAGTTATTGAAATGTGGAGCCCGATGCCAATATCAGTCACTAATATTCAGACTGGGATTTTTATTCTTGCAACATGCACATTGCGTCATACTGTGTGGTAACCTCATCACTAATCATATCACTTGACTTGCGTTTAATTTTGATGCATCGTTACAGAAACAGAGTGTTAAAATAGGTCACGTCATAAGAATAGCGGGCTTTTTTCCAAAGAAAAAAGTTCAATATAATAATAGACACCTACCTCACACTGGTAAGCCAAGAACTCAGCGGCAGTCAAAGCCAGACGCGGCGTAATAATTCTCTCAATGGTCGGGTCGTTGGCCAAGTTCAAGAAGAGGCACACGTTCTCCATGGAGCCGTTCTCTTCGAAGTCCTGTTTGAAGAACCGGGCGGTTTCCATGTTCACACCCATAGCGGCGAACACGATGGCGAAGTTGTCTTCATGGTCGTCCATCACGGACTTGCCGGTTTGCTGGCGACGAAAAAATTTGGATGGAGATAAAAACATGACAAAAAACTACTTGGCCTTTTACCAAATATGTTTGGCTAGGTTTCCAGTCTAACCAGATACAGCTGAATACCAGTATTATACATTGCCGCTCTTTAAAGTCGATATTTTAGTTAAATTCTTTACAATTACAGCAATTAAACTGATTTTGGTCAAAATAAAAAAAAAAACCGATCATTGCTATCGGTGCAGTTCAGGGAGTATTGATTATGTCCGCGGCGTTTCATGTACAAATGAGTCGCTCGTTGAGTACAACGCCACTTTCTCGCACCCACCGTGCGGTCACAGATATTATTCGATCCAGTAAAATTTTATATTTTTTTTGTTAAAGTTCAATTATTGATTGAACTAAATAATTTTACAAACTAAAACTGATTATATAATAAAAATATTAACAATAAAGGTTATAATTATATTTTAATCACTATAAATTAATATAGCTGGATGGTCGGCTTCCCCGACTAGCCGGTACATCTCTAGTCCTCACCTTGACAAGACCAGCCTGTCTACAGATCTGGGCGGCAATTTCGTTGTGGGGCAGACCGGCGGCGGAGAAGATGGGGATCTTCTGACCTCGGGCGATCGAGTTCATCACGTCGATAGCGGAGATACCTGGGAACCACGCATTATTATTTACACACTTGACACATTGAATCATAAAAGGAGTGTCAAACAGGTTTGCAACAAAAAGGTGTGCCATTTTTCATGGCGTTTTATACCAGCCACTATTTTTTTTTTACAGAAAATATTTAAAAGATTCTCAAAAAACTTAATGACCTAAAAATTAGTAGGTACAAAATGTGGACTTTCACCACGATGATAACAAACAACTTTAGGGGTATGAAGACCAGGGTCAGAAGTTCCTCCAAGAAATGTGAGAATACTCCAAGCTGATGGGTGTTGTATCTGGGTAATAATAATTGATATCAGGGTTTATAATTATGTGTGTACTGTGCCATTTTATTGATGTTTTTTATTGTTTTTTCTTAAATTATGTGTATTTTTTTGTGAATCATGTAGTCTGCAATAAGATTTTTATTTTATAATTCTGCTTGTGTGATAGACTTTCGTTTCAAGTATGATCCATAATTCGTAGGTGAGGTTGTAGATAAGCAATATGATAACAATCTCACCAGTCTGGATCATCTCCTCCGGGTAGATACGGGACCAGGGGTTGATGGGCTGGCCCTGGATGTCCAAGTAGGCCTCAGCCAGGATGGGGGGTCCCTTGTCGATGGGCTTGCCGGAACCGTTGAATACACGTCCTGGTGGTAAAAATTATTCATTTTCGGTCAAATATTGACACAGCAAAAAAATTGCTGATGAATAGACAAAACACATCTCTACTTGAGGCTCGAAATTAGTCACAACTCAGCTGATTATAGTTTGACTACCTACCGTTCTGCAATAAACATGATGCTCAAGTACTCATTGTGTACTTGCTGTAAACGACCGATTATTTCAATAGATCTTGAGGAACGTAATAGCCTGGGATTTTCGGCGAATTTTCAAAATCCGCTGCTTTATTTTATTTTTATACTTTTAGCAAAGTAAAATAAAAAAATACGCAATATAAAATCTTCTATCACAGTCATAGCGGCGACGATGTTACGTAATAAAGCCAATAGCTTGATAGTTATCACCTGATAACGTGAAGCGATTTTGAGCTGCGTTTTATCATCTAATATTAATTTGACTCTAGGCATGATTTTGAAGGACTGTTCGAAAGAGATACCGAGGGCCTGGAACACAAAGGGCAAGGAAGGAACATGGATGGGTAGTACAAGTCCGACACTTCCCTTCCGCTCCGCCCAGATGATGATTTCCCATCCGAAAAAAAAAGGCAATATTTTGATCGACGACTTCGGTATATTTTATCAATTATGTATTGAAGTCCAATACTTTATTAGTAAAGTGAAATATTAACAAGTCTCGACTATTTTCAACAAAGATGTGATAATGAATGACGCCTATTTTAGTCAAATAACTCCGTGCCTTGGAAAACACGTTAAGCTGTAGGCCCCGGCTGTCATTTGTAGATCTTTGACAGTTGTTACAGGTAGTCAGTGCCCCGAAAGCCTGACAACCAGTCGTACCAAGATGTATCGTATTACCCAGTACTAATTGGGTTGTGGAGATCAGATAGGCAGTCTCTTCATCTAAAATACTAGTATTCAGAAGCTGAATAAGGTAAGGCAGATGATGAACTAGTTGTCCGCTTTTTAAATCGAATAAATTAACGTATTATTAATTAACAGCACAAGATGGCCTACTATATTGCGATTTATCCCTTCTCATCAGATTCCCATTAACATTCAAACCCATTTGGCCATTTTTCTGGGTACTCTAGTTTCTCAGAAACCTCGGACAAGAGTACAAGTGCAAACGGTTATCCTAGCAGCAGTAGCTGATTTAATTCAATCCATTTATTTTAAATAAAAGTTACTGGCACTTTTGAATCAAGAAGTGTAAGTGGAAGAAACTCCATAAATAGTCTTTTATATCAAAATTTTGCTGACTTTTACATAACATCACGCCTGTAATCCCCGAAGGGTAAGACAGAGGTGTACCTAATAAATAGTACACTGTTATTTCGCTAGTTATGCTTATTTTGAAATAGGGCCTATTGCCATCAATCGGGCACGAATCCAGAATTCCTGGCTGCTACAAAAAAATCCCGATGGAAAACCACATAACACTTGCCCGACCTGGGAATCGAACCCAGGATATGTTCTGCAGTCGAGAAGCCAAGGAGGCAGTCTAGTTGTTGCTGTCTACTTACCCAACATATCTTCAGACACGGGAGTACGCAGGATATCGCCGGTGAACTCGCAGAGAGTGTTCTTCGCGTCGATACCTGATGTGCCTTCGAACACCTGAACGACGGCCTTGGTGCCGCTGACTTCGAGCACCTGGGGATACACATAGTTGAAAATGAAAATTTAGTACTGAAAATATACGATTTTAGACTTGAGAGGTAAGAGAAATAGGGTGTACAGTGCCTTTTATTCTGTAGGAAAGGGTGGGTCCTCCGCAAAGACGGGTGGGTTTTTGGTGGGCTACCTGCGCTAAGGTATTTGTCAAACAGTTGTCAGTCAAACAACGAGCAAAAGAGATGATGGACATATCATCACACGTTGACGTTTAACCGATATGCTCATTTCATGAAACGGTCGAACACATCATGAAGTTTTTTAGCCGTAGAACCGTAGAACCGAGCCGTTGGCGTGGACATGTTCTTGTGTGGACACCGCGAATTGGCAAGCGTAAGGTGGACGCCCTCAGGCTATGTGGAGCAAAGATCTTCGCAGGGTGGCTGGTAACCAACTGGATGAGAGTTGCTGAGAAGCGAGTTGAGTGGCGTGCTATTTAGAAAGCCTATATCCAGCAGTGGACTGCTGTAGACTGATGATGACGCTGTATATCCTAATATCGCGGATATAATCTTCAAAACGTCATCACGTTAACGTCGCGTGGCAAAGCGGATGGCAGTCTAGCCATCATATCTCCAAAACTCTTAAAAGGGTAATCAGCAGGATTACTTATTGAAATGTATAAGTTTAAGAAAACTAGTAGTGCATTTGATCATTCTTGAATCAGGATGCAAACTGAAAAACGCCATATTTTGTAAATTGACCTCTGCACATAAAGCATATAACATTATTCCTGTAATCCCACAGGATTAGGCAACCTAATAGTACACCCAACAGTTCGCCAATTATGTTTTAAGTCACATGTAATAGGGGACCCTATTCCCATCAACTATTGCTATTGAGAAATTCCTGATGGCAAAAACCAATTTGCCCGACCCGGGAATCGAACCTCATGCTCAGCAGTCGCGCTTGCGAGCACTTGACAACGAGGCAGATAAAGCACTACTACTTTGATTTTACTAAAGTGGTATTTGATCTGAAAGACGTAGAGTTCATCTCATCCGCACATAGTCTGTAAACTGATTGCATGATTATCTAACTATCTATCTTATACCTTTAAACGAGCAATTTTTGTATATATGTACCTATATATATATATTCTAAATCTCGGAAACGGCTCCAACGATTTTCATGAAATTTAGTATGCAGGGGGTTTCGGAGGCGATAAATCGATCTAGCTAGGTTTCATTTGTAGAAAACGTCAAAAAAAAAAACAGGAAGCTCCAGTATCCCCGAGTCTCAAAGACTCCCGTGGGATAATTTACGACCACAAGCCGAGCGAAGCCGCGGGCAAAAGCTAGTTAATAATTAAAAAAACTCTCTCCAACATACCTGACCGGAGCGGAGGGTGCCATCAGCAAGCCTGAGCTGTACGATCTCGGAGAACTTGGGGAATTTCACCTCGTCCAAGATGACCAGGGGCCCGTTCACACCCGACACCGTCTTGTAGGCTAGACAACAAATATATATTTTAGTTATAGGGGTAAAATTTGGTAATGTATGGGGTAAGATCTATGGATTGTATGATTGTAAATAATTACTGTTGGCTATCGTGGTATGGGCATGTGATGCGGAGGAATGAGGAATATGTAATGAAGAAAGTTTTGAGTATGACTGTGGATGGGTATAAGAGTAGATGAAGACCAAAGAAACCTGCCAGGGCTGCGGGATACAGCGGCTCTGGAACACAAAGGGCAAGGAAGGAACATGGATGGGTTTAGTCAGTACAAATCTGACACTCCCTTCCGCTCCGCCCAGAGCGGGAGGAGTCATTTGATGATTTCCCAGCCAAATAAATGACGGATCGCCTGTGTGGGTAGCCTCGTTTCGTGCCATATCGGATGATAGGAGGTGTCTGATGAGATGACGAGAACAGACAAGTATGGAAGAAGAAATGCTGCGCCGACTCCAAATGAATTGGGATAAGAGTAAGAGAGGGATGATGTCAACACCAGGGAGAGAATGCCTCGATCTCCCAAGATCTCGACTAACATTTCAAGAACGACATTCTCTTGCACGTTATCTCGATCTAGAAAATCTCGCAGTCTCAACCTCGCTAGATTGCCAATCTCTTCTCAAGGTGCAAGATCTCCAAAACAAAAAAAAAACAATCATGCCTTTCTTCAATAAAGAATAAAATAAAGTAAACATAATTAGTTATTTCAATTTAAAAAAAAAAAACAATAACTGAATAATCGACTCTATAATAACTTTAAATAAGCGTAGTAAATATTTATGGGATACTTATTGTGTCAGATTAACCTTATAACAATGTGCAGACGCCAGCAAATCAAGCTAACCAAAACGGTCAAATTTTCCCTAAAACCTTGAACCTATGCTTTGGCGATAAAGTTGAAATTTGAAAATCTATTAAAGAAATCTGACAGTTTGTTAGTAGCTTGATGTGGTGTTGTGTACCGAGCATAGAGGAAGAGTCCTTTATTGGACGATCGCCCAGTTAATTCGAAAGATGACCTACTTTCGTAAGTCAATAACAGTAGTTGAAAGTACCATTTTTATATGGACAACTTATTCTATTCTATCTTTTATAATTAAACAGATCTTTGGAACCTCAAAGTGGGTAGGAAGATAACAGGACTTATTGAATCTAGACGTCATAGAAGTTATGGGAGTTCATTTTTTGGACGGTATAGTGTGTAACAAAAGCTCGGGCCACAAATGTTTGCAAAAATAAATTCGTCAAACGAAACCGAGTGGAACTGTGTCACAGTGAATCACAGGAGAAACGAGAGCCGCAATTTGGATTTCAGCAAATATGATTGGTCGATTACCGCACGTTTCCCGTCCGCTTCCCTTTAGTGGAAACCGGACCTCAGAAAAAATTATGCCATCGGAAAAAATGTGACTTCATGTTAATTGGGTCATTTTATTTCTCATTGGATTCTATTATAAACAGTATGCTCTAATTGTTACCACTACTTCTATTAAAAAAATAAACTTATATGTAATCTAATCTCATCTACAAAATAATATACTAGACAGTTTTTTTTTTAACCTGGCCATTTTCACTAACTCTGCAGAACACTTATGCAATACCTAAATAATATTGCGCGTTTGATTTTCAACGTTTAGCTAAGCACTGAGAGTTCTAATTCCAACTGTGCAAGAATATTTAGTTAATTTAATATTTAGCTACTGATTCTGGGAATGTTCAATAGTCTAGTACATTAAAACAGATATTATTTATCTACTCAAAGGATGCAAATTGAAACTACAAAATAAGAACATCTACTTTGAACAACATCAATAATTTTATACATAAATATTATCTGAATTTCCTTTCGCAATGAAGACTGATGTGGTGAATATTACATGAAAAGCTACCCACCAGCAATCTCTGGGGGAGTATTTAAGACCATCTTCCAAGAGAGGAAGATGGCTGATACCTGTACACTGATATCTATCGATGATTATGGCAATATGGTGCTGGAATTAATGAAGATAAATATGATTTGTGACCTACCTGTACCAAAATCAACTCAAAGTATATATTCCTAAATCACTTTTGAATTTTGTTTCCTGAGTAAAAAAAAAATATAATTCTATTTAGTCCGTCAGTTAGATTATCGAAAAATATTGGATACGAATTTTTTGTTTTATCAAATCACTAAAAAGTAACGAAGATAAAACGCATCAAAGTTTATGAGTCGGAGCTTGTGACATCACTTTCCGCTAAAAGTGTACCGAAATGTGACGTCACACGAGTTTTCGACGCACTGCATAGTTTTCATTTTTAGTTTATGACAAAAAAAAAATACGTGTCCAATATTTTTTCGAAATCTATCTGACGGACTAATTTGATATTTTTGGTCAACTACCCTATTATCAAAAACAAAAAGATGAAGCTACAGTCCAGTCACACGGCATATTACCTGTGAAACGACTGTAGTTGCCCATTCCAAAGTGTAGAAAGCATAATAAGAAGCTTATACAGTGTTTCAGATTAAAAATAATATTAAAAAACCAGCCCTACCAGTTACAGGTACTCCTTCAGTCAGTTTAACACTTCAAGTACAAAATGTACAGAGGTGGACTTAATGCCATTAGCTTACTCTAGCCTTTGATCGACACAGCACCAAACAGTACTAGGTGTCAGTTTGGACAAAAATGGCAGCAGTTTATCGTCAGAACATGCTGTTTATGGGAAAAAAAACTCAAAGTATTTATTTCCATTAGATCATTACAGGCACTTTGGAATGTCAGAAAAACAAAGAAGGTTTAGTTACAGTCACAGACACAAGGCATAATAACTTGTGAAAGTACTGTAGTTGCCCATTCCAAAGCGTAGATCTCTATGGAGAAGTATGGGCAAGAATAGAGAAAAAAGTCTATGTTACATGATTATTTTTGTCTTTCCATGCTGATCATGACAGTTATTATGAATTTTCGTTCTGTAATGTAAGACTAAATTCCTACCTGTAATGTACAAAATACTGCATTAAAAAAAAATTGCAAATCATAAACACAGTAAAATGCAAGTGATATTTAAATTTAATCAATGTGATGGTTGAGAAATCTATAAAACATTGTGAGCCGTCATGGGCACTTGGCAGATGTGAAACAATGAAATTGTTTTGTACAAGTAATTTGCATAAAAGAACAGTACACATGATACGTTGACATAATCAGAGATTAGCAATGAGCTGTTTCACCATAAATAAGATCAGCTTATCAGCCATATTTTAGTCTATTGAGATTTCTGAAAATTATACTATTGTCAAGTATTAAATAACTTTATGATCATATGACTGCATCAGATAGATATAACACCGTCATGCTTCAATTAGTACAAGGTATCTATTCTGTATGTACGAATGTTGAATATTGTATAGTAAAGGAAGCTACTCCTTTATTTTCCATTGATTTTCTATATTTTTGCTCTAATCATTGTAGTCTTGTGACCATACATCATCATTCTCCTGCCCTTATCCCAATTTATTTGAAGTTGCCGCAACATAATGTACCTTATTTGCATCACATATCCACCTGAGCATTCTCATCTCAGGCACATGCAATTGCCTTTCATTCACCCGTTTTGTGGCCCAACATTCTGATGTAAAATGTACTAAAAAGTGTTTTTCATACTTATGACCTCCTCCCAATTGATTATATTAAAGGTTTAGATAGGTTATATCTTCCTTGGTAATAAGAATCCAATCAGATAGTATCCATTTGAAAATTGCTTTGAAAAGATTAGAAAAATCGTAGTATAGTTTCGTAATAACATGTTAATAATTTCCATTACTGTTAGTATTATGTGGTAATGCTGATTTTACCATAATAACACACATTTGAAGGTTGTTACAAAGTGTAGTATCCTAAGTACATAGGATCAGGTGACAAAAATTAAGGACACCATGACGACAACATTCTCTTCCGATAACGAATTACAACATTTTGTCATGTTTCTCGGGCTAAAAGACTAAAGAATAACATAAATGGACCTATCCAGATATCATAGTCCGTGATTAAAGGAAACAGGGCTCGTAATTATCGTCAGTCAATTATCATCTGACTTGCCGATATCACCAGTTTCGGCCACCCATTCTTACAAAATTATGATCCACAACCCTTGTTATAGTAAATAAGTCTGAAAGGCAACATCAAAACGGCGTAACATAGAAACTCAGAAGTAAAATCGATATTTTCATTGACATATCATACGACATGGGCCGAAATATATATGATCAAAATTTGGGTGTACTCACTCAGACGGGGCTGGGATTTGAAGTCCCGGGATACAGCCAAGATATGCTCCTTGGTTGCTTGAGCATTGTTAAGGGTTTTTGCTTGTGCCATTTTTCAGTTTTCACTTTTTGGCAGTCCGCTCAATAAAACAGCAAACTGCGCCTCCTCGCCTGAAAACTGACGAATGGATGTATTGTCTATGTTACTTCACGTGCCGTCACGTGACCTATCACAAGGCAAAAGTAGCTCTATGGTATATTATTTTCCTCAAAAATCGATAGTTTTTAGGATTTTCCCCATAAAATGATTAAAAATGTCTGCCTGTGCTTTTATGAATAAATTAATTTATACAGTAGAGACTATGAATTCCATATAGATTATTCACTTCGACATCTTACTGGCAAACAAACCAATCGCGACAAATGAAACTGCAGCTTCATTGGTCTAGTGACGGAAAGCGTAACAGCATCTGCATGAATTTAATTCTAAGAGGACAGAATATTATGTGAGGTCTTGAAGGGTTATTTATTAATTAATTTAATTCAGATAATTATAATCCATATTCCATATTTTTAGGTTTTGACGTGACAAGGTCTAATAAATCGATGAACGCCGGCAGCATGCACGAGAAAGTGTCCCGTTACGCTCATTGTACGCATGCGCCACTTCCGTAGTGTCAGATATTGACAAGCCGAGGTTATTATTTTTAATCTACTGCTGGAGCTAGGAGGTTAGGTTGTATAGGTAATTTCTCTCTTCCACTCGATTTTATGACGTTGTCTTGTCACGTTAAACTATCGTCCGTAAACCAAGTTTACAGACGACCAATTTTTTTTTTTAAGTTTAGTCATTAGCAGCCAGCGATTCGGATTTGATTCCGAAACTTAAAGCTGTAGATAACGCTTAGATGTTTTCGATGATACCGATGGAACCCAGCAAAATATCAATAGGGTAACGTAAGAAAACATATTTTTACTGGTTTTTGTACCAAAAAGCTATCTTGCCATGAACAGGGGAAAGTAGTTTGGTGTGGCAACACAATTAAAACTTTACTTTTTAATCCATCTATTTTGTCTATGGATTTGGTGCTACTATATTTACTCGCACCAAATTCACTTTGAATCATTGTACTTATATGTACTAGGCTTTGCATCAACATTATTTTATAAAGATAAAAAGCTTTAAAGGCTGGCTGTTATGGCTGGGTTTACCCCTCTGGTAAAGTATGTACATTAGCCATTTGACCATACATGTTTGTGTTTATTAATATTTGTATGCTATTTTTATAGCGAAATGTGTCATTGCACTATCTAATATTTTACCACCTTTTGTACCACATTTAGCGCAAATAAATAATTTTGACTTTGACTTTGACTTACAACTATTTCATTTCTAACAAGTCAATACTAACAAGTATTAAATGAGTGAAAATCTTCTAAAGCGACACAATTTCGAGATATATTTAAGTCATCATAGTTACAATCTTCGCCATCCGTACAATTTTGAAAGCTTATATTTCGGAAATGTGATGCTTTAAAAGATAATGATGCAAACAAAACTTGTGTGTAATGATACCAGTTATTGCTGAATTAAAGTTTTATGAGTCGCCACTGATTTATAAATAAAATAAAATAGCGGAAGTTAGGCAGGCCATGTTTAATACAAAACTCTTCTAACCCTTTTTCTGCCGTTTTTGGAGAAAGCATTTGTCTGTGCTAGCCTATTAATCTACATACATCATATAGAAAATGGTAAAAATGAAAAATAGTATCCTTTGACTCTGGACGATTGATTTTTGTATGCACCTTATACACGTTAAGTTTGTCAATGTGTGTGTGATTTTTCTTCGTGCGCGTTTATAGCATTAAGAATTTAAGATGCATGTCTTTGACTCTTTGTGTGTGATTGTCGAAGTCCTGTAGTGTGCTGTATGAGTTTACAGCCTCCGCAAAAAGTGGCAGAAAATGTTGTTATGCGATTCTTTGTTTGTGTGCTCCATGGCTTATTCCACTAAGTTTTTTTTTGCTAATCCAAAAGAACTTGATGGAAGCGCTAGGGTAACCCGCGAAATTCAAGTTTCAAAACTTTCAAATCGTTTTTTTTCGAAATGATTGAACCGATTTTAATGAAACTTCATACGCCTATGCAGGATTCATATTAGGTCTAAAAAGTTGACAGAGGATCGTTCGAAAATAGGTTCAATCATTTCGGAAAAAAAAACGATTTGAAAGTTTGTATGAAATGCCGTCAGTCGTAAACGCTCTTAAATGAACTGAGAGGGTGGTATTGATGATTTTAATAATCATTTTTGTACAGTTTTGTTTTTTTTTTAATATTTAAAAATGTATAAAATAAGAATAATAATAAATAAATGATAATTATAATTCTGTAACTACATACGTGTTACTTGCGTTACTCATTTTATATCAAGAAAATTTGAATTTCGCGGGCTACCCTGGCGCTTCCACCTAACCTACCCTAACCCTAACCTAACCTATGGTTTTGTGAAAAACTTTTCACAAAACCATAGGCAATTTCGAGCGGTAATTGTTATTTTCATCATAGAGGCAATACAATATTTTGATTATGATATTGTGATAGGGTTTTATAAAAATCACTCGTTTGGGTTTCAGATTCTTGAAAATGTCATTTCATTTAAACTTACGTACTTTTAGCAGAGTTTTATTGAGTTTTTAAACTCAAAATATATGTAATTTTAGGAGATTTTTACGAAAATGTCTGTGCGTAAATACGTCCTTAATGAGGCAAGCCGATATTACAGTAAATTATGTCCCGTGTTAGGTAATGTAAAGTTGATTAGAAACGATTCATATCTTTGGATCAGAAGTTATTTTACGTACACCGCATCACTATCCCAACCCCTGGATAGGACGCCAGAATGTGGAACAGCTGAACAGGCGTTTCAGAAATATTTAAAATCCGGTTAGTAAAATCCTATAAACTATTTTACATGTAAACATACGCATAAACTGTTGCCTTTTTCCCATGGGGGTAGGCGGAAAACCCTAGAATGCCATCTGCGATGATCTTTACATACTCCCTTTGCCCCACGTAACAATTTTACCTGCTTAAAATTTTAAATTTTCACTAACGCCAGGAGCCACCAATAAATCAGCTACATTTTTAGTTTTAGGGAATCGACGCGGTTGGCTAGAGGCTAGAGCCGATCATATTTGTCGCATTTGTGCTGCGCGGCGCGCTGTCGAGTCGAGTCATCCGAACCTAAACGAGGATAATGACGCCTATTTTTTCATTGCATGGACTACAAGCCGTTTCCTTGAGCCGGCCAGGCTCAAACCGATTCCGTATTCAACAGTCGATAAAGTGAAAGCGCTAGCCCGCGGGCTTCAATTTTTCTTACGTTTTTTGTAATTGGTAATCAGGTCTGAATCAGGTTGTAAGTTGAATGATTGATTGAAATTTAGCCGCAAGAAATACCTATGTAAGTATGAAAAGAGTTATAATCAATACTGATGATCAATAATTCAATACTGTGCACGACAGCGACATAAACCCGGGCGGGTACTGGGCAGCGCGCCGCCGCCGCCGCCACTACTTAGTTATACAGGGTGATTGGAAGATGGGTGCAAAGCTTTAAGGCGAAGATAGTACAGACAATTTAGAACCATTTAAGCCATGGTTGTCTTAGACGAAGTCTTACCAAATATTTTTAAACAAATTTTTAAGTTTTTTTTCGGAAATTCATGTAAACTGCATAATTATGGCCAAATTGAATGATAAATGAATTCATTTTTTATTTATTTAATTAAAGTAATGTGTAAGCAATCAAGCAAAACATGTTTTAGGCTTCTGTGTCATTAGACATTTTTTTTACAGACATTTAAAGATCAGAAAAAATAAAAAAATTGTACAATACGTCTTTTAAACCTTATTCAAAAAAAAAACGGAGGGTGCTTTTTTTGTTCAAACCTTTTTGAAGACATGCTTGATAATCGCTCTTTCTTTTGAGGTATCATTTATGCGGATATCTTACAAATTATTGAAATTAGGGCCTACAAACCAATTTGAGGGAGAATTTTTTTTATTTTAGGCAGACTAATTAAAACAACATTTGAATTAAAATTATTTATTTTTCATGTTCAAAATGACGGCCGTGATTCCTAATACAAGCACGGCCCCGTCTTCTAACTTCTGTAGTCGTTATTTTCAACATCATCTCCTGCTTCATTGTCTCAAACGCTGAATTTATTCTTTGTATCAATTCTTCTCTAGTGTTAATTTCTTTGTTGTTATACACCAGTTCCTTGGCCCGGCCCCACACGAAAAAGTCCAACGGGGTCAGATCTGGGGAGCGAGCGGGCCAAGGGATGGGTCCATCCCTGCCGATCCAGCTATCAGGAAAGCAATTGTTGAGGTGTTCCCTTACATTTAAAGTCCAATGCGCTGGACAGCCGTCTTGCTGAAAGATGACTGTTCGGTCTCTTTCGAAGATCGGGACACCTGATTCCTCTACCAGCAGTGGTAAATCAATTTGCAGAAATTGCAAATAATTTTCGCCATTCAATGGATCAGGCAAAAAGTGGGGCCCAATCAATGTTCTGCCAATTATTCCAGCCCATACATTCACAGAGAATTTCATCTGAAATGACACCTGCTTCTTAAAATGTGGATTGTTGTCTACGTCGGCCCATTCATGGATGTTGTGAAAGTTTGTAATACCTTCCCTTGAAAATTTACTTTCATCCGTCCACAAGATTGATTTCAGAAACCACGCATCTTCGATGTCTCTGTTGAGGAGGAAACGGCAGAACTGAATTCTTCTTTGAGGATCTTGCTCTACTAGACCTTGCACACTCCTGCCATGGAACGGATACTTATCATTTTGGTGCATTGTATGCCACACCTTCCATTGAGAAATGTTTAAATTTCGAGCTACTGCTCTAGTACTGGTAGTAGGATCCGCTTGAAATGCTGCTAAAATGTCTTCGTCGACGGCAGTTTCGTGTCTGCCCGGGTTGACTCCAGGTTCCACGCGGTGAAACCCATCTTGGGCAAGACGACGAAACGTGTTGTAAAACACTCGGACATTCGGTATCCTGCGATTCGGATAGCGCTCTTGATACATCCGTCGCGCCAAAGATCCATTGCCGTCTGCTCTACCGTACATAAATACGATATCCGCATATTCTTGATTGGAAAAAGTAGCCATAGTCACTTAACAATTAAGAAAAACGGCGTAGGAGCGCACTAAACGTCAACTCAACACAATTAAGTCAAAAATCAACACGTGCAGGAGCGCGAGGCTACGACTGGACACGGTGAAACAAAAAAGTTCAAAACTAACGCAAACAACACGTGCAGGAACGCAAAGGGCTACAACTGAACACGGTAAATTGTGAATCAACACGACAACGTCCACTCACAAGGGCAGTAGTTTGACTAATAAGTAAAAGATGTAACGGCTTCATCACAGACCGACTGACCCTGACTAAAGAAAAACGACTTTGTTGCCTCAGTAACTAAGACCATTTTGCTGTAAAAACCAACTCTTTATCGCTTTTTGCTATTCATTGGGCGTTCTACCTGGAAATGCCGTCGCACCGCGCTCGGTGGCCATTGTTTAGAGAATCCCCTCAATGGGTTCCCCTCAATTGGTTCCTGCATGTGCCAAAAATTCTTAGAATTGAACAATGTTATCATTTCGAGCACATAAAGTATTCTTTTAAGCAAAAATTTTGTGTTTTGTTAGACTGCCTAAAATTTAAAATTTCTCCCTCGATTTGGTTTATAGGTCCTAATTTCAATAATTTGTAAGATATCCGCATAAATGATACCTCAAAAGAAAGAGCGATTATCAAGCATGTCTTCAAAAAGGTTTGAACAAAAAAAGCACCCTCCGTTTTTTTTTTAAATAAGGTTTAAAAGACGTATTGTACAAATTTTTTATTTTTTCTGAGCTTTAAATATCTGTAAAAAAAATGTCTAATGACACAGAAGCCTAAAACATGTTTTGCTTGGTTGCTTACACATTACTTTAATTAAATAAATAAAAAATGAATTCATTTATCATTCAATTTGGCCATAATTATGCAGTTTACATTAAATTTTGAGAATTTCCGAAAAAAAACTTAAAAATTTGTTTAAAAAAATTTGGTAAGACTTCGTCTAAGACAACCATGGCTTAAATGGTCCTAAATTGTCTATACTATCTTCACCTTAAAGCTTTGCACCCATCTTCCAATCACCCTGTATATTATGTAAAATGTACCTAAATGACTTTACTGATTACCTACTCGTAGATACAAGGATAAAGAAGAAATAGAGAACTTTAGTCGTAAATACTAAGTAAAAACCTATTTATATAAGCATGAAACTCTAAGGTAAATGGTAACAAAGTATGTAATAGGTACCTACTTCTGGCATTCATTCTTATACCCTCAAATTCATATAAAAAAGATGTCGCTGCGTTGCGACGGTCAAATTCGTGATGGTAGCTTTTTTTTTTCGTTTTTGAACGGCACCTTGCAGTTCAACCTAGAGAGGTTGTCGTCTGCTTAACCGAACTATCCTGTGTGTGCCTTTCAAAGTGCCTGTAATGGTCTAATTGTAATGGTCTTGAGTTAACGTAGGTTGCATTTATAAGTTTAGAGTTATGCGAAAACACGTCACGCCATGGACTGACCGTCACACGCAGACACAGGATATGTAAAAAGTCGTGCAATAACTTATTGTCAATAATTATACAAAATGTAGAACTATTAAGAACCTAATTAGAATTAAGAGTAAATGCACAAACTTTAATACGGAAAAGGGGGTGGGAGCTCAGAAAACCCAATGACAAGCAAGGACGCGAGTTTGCCGTTTCTATGTGTGCGAAATCGTGCAATTCACAATGGTCTGCTGGCTAGACCAGTCTAAAATTGGTCTAGAAAGATATTAAAAACTTAAAAAGAACACGCTAGCTAGTGGAGTAACCAGTAATAAAAGCATAGTCATAATAAAGAGATCACTATGCTCGTTTGGCTCCTAAAATAGGATATTATGAGTCCCAATCTCATCTTTTATACTAAATGGTAGTTTTCACTCATGCGCGCGATGCACTCTAACCAAGGGTGGCGCCTCCGCTTGATTCAAGCGAAAATTTTTATAACTGATCAGGCGGAAAAGGCCGTGACTGTACAGAGTTGTCGCTGTCCTGCAACCAGAGGAGTTTCGCCTAAAGCTTTACACTGAAGCTTCCGTGACTGAGAATGGAGTGGAGTTGGGAACGTTTTTGTGAAAGAGCGAATAGGTAAAAATAGTACCTACCTTTAGTGCCGACGGTGCTGGTCGAGGGCACTCGGCCAGCGTATTACGGGACATCATCATCTTCCTCACCTTGTTAGTCCCATGTTATTTGGGACATCATGCAACATGTATTTTTCCTTCCCTTCTGCTATTTCTTTCATAGAGAGCAGCGGTGGCCCAGTGGTAGCGACCCCGACTTATGAACAGTAAGTCGTGGGTTCGAACCCAGGCAAGGCGCATTACTTTGTGTAATTTATTTCATCACCACTGCTCTCAAAAACGGTGAAGGAAAACATCGTGAGGAAACCGGCATGTCCTAGAACCAAAAAAACCGAAGACATGTGACATCTACCAATCCGCACTGGGCCCGCGATTATAGCACATTCCCTCTCATAGAGAGGAGGCCTGTGTCCCAGCAGTGGGAACATTAAAAGGCTGATGATGATGATTTCTTTCATATCATTCCTCACACACCCCAACCATCTTTGTTTTGGTCTTCCTCTACCTCTCCATCCGTTAACACTCATATTCGTCGCTTGTTTTAGTCATATGCGATTCATCTCTCCTCATCACATGTTCATACCAAGACAGACGACCTTTTCATTATTTTTGCAAAAAGAGCCACTTTCAATCTTGCTCTAATATAGGTACTCCTTCCTTATCCATTCTTGTCACTCCCTTTATCCATCTCAATATTCTCATCTCCGCACATGTTATCTTTTTTTCGTTCATCTTTTTTACAGCCAGCATTCCGATCCACACAGTATTCAGAACAACGTTGGTCTTATCACGGACATCCAACGGTTTAAATGAATATGTTGAAATGCTCTCCATGTTTCCAGGACTAACAGTTTTCGCACATGGCGCGGCTGCAACCCCTGTACACCTGCTCGATGCCATGACTAAGGTCGGCATGGAAGGCCGCATGAAAAACATCAAGGTCGTCCATATGCACACAGAAAAAGAGGCCAAATATGTCGCTCCTGAATGTAAAGACACTTTCAGGTCAGTACGTTGGGGAAACGTCAACTTCAAATATTATTATGGTTTTTTCAATTTGCAGGTCGGTATCACGTATCAGATTGTACGAATATGTATGTAGATCAAAATATGACTGGTGACCGTACTAAAATGTGTTTACAGAGTTAGAATCTATATGAATCGTAACGATTCTATTCACCCCCGCATCTCCAGCTGTGAGAATGATGCGAAGGTGTATCATCGTGGAAATACCTTTCAAAGTTTCGCTCCTATTCATCCCCGAGTCCCTATTCAATTCCATATTACCGAAACTATTAACCTTCAAGTTACCTAATTTGAAAGTTAGATTGGCCACTAATATTATGACCCTAGGAAAAAAAACCCTTCCATTCGGAAACCGTAATGCCGCGGTCACACACAGCGTATCCACCGACAGTGAGCGACATGTTCAAAATGTATAGAAAAACAAAGGCCAGTCTGAACTTTTTCTTCGTACCTCATAGCGTAGTCTAAGGAATGACATTAGGGTTTCCTAAGCTTTCACTAGATAAAGCGAGCGCATACACTATCACACACATCACTCAATAAGCCAGCTTCCGTAGAAAAACATTCAAACCTATGTCAGCCTAGTAATGCGGTCTCGCATCTCTTTCTTTGCGCTTGACTGACTTAACGCTGACTTTTTCAAAGAGCAAAGTAAAGCTAGGATAGCCCGCAAAATTTAAATTTCCTTAGGTTTTTTGCAATTTAGCTGGTCAGTTACAGGCTCTATGTTAAATAAAATATGATTCGCAATCCGGTTGGTTTCAGCTTGAGAGATATGATAGTTTTGGAACCGATTGGTGGTGCGAAGCAGGGGCAAGACGCTAGTGTATCTTATAATTAAACATTTTAACTTGTTCTTGATCCTTAGATTTCCATTAACTGTTTCACCTGCGAGAACTTGAGACGCTATGTGTTACACTGTTACTCATATTCTTCTGAAAACATGTTGATTCTCCTCTACAATAAATAAATGAATTATATTTTTGTGTCGCCTCCCACCCCAGATCGTGTTCTCTATTCATGGCCGCGAACGTCCGCAAGTCAGTCGCCGAGGGCCGCTCAGATGCCATCCCTATATTCCTGCAGGATATCCCTAAGTTGTTCCACATGAAAATCATCAAGCCCGACATAGCTCTTATCATGGTACCTACTCTTATTCATGTTTGCTACAAAGTAATAAAATAGAAGCATTTATTTCAACCAACAAAGGATAGTAAAATAATACTAAATTTATAGATTATTCAGTAAATGAACCATCAGCAAAGGTTGTCGTACTGACAATCACACCTCTGCGTGAATATCCTCAGGATGCCGTTAGAGCTGGCCCCAACCCTACGGGGCTACGGGCCAGTGATATGCACCATTTACGCATAGTTGTGTAGAAACAGTCTACGCACAACTCTGGTAACATCCTTCATGCGCTACAGAATCAGGGGAGCAAAATCAGCACCCTGAACGCATTATATTATATTGCACATGCAGGGCGGGCGTTGTACTGTGCTCTCGTATAAATAAGAGACCCACAGGCTGCTCGTGTAGAAAGCTGTGCAATATGCTCTGAACAAAGTCGTCTTTACTTTATTGGTCCCCACAAACAACGCCATTTGAAGAACTTAAAACAAACAGTAAACATGGTAAATATCCCGTTTTTAATGTTAGTAGTATAAACCTACATAAGTTTATTTTTTAAACAACAACATAAAATGACTTTAAAAAAAGGGACAGGTTATTTCCATTTAATATTATTTTACATTGAAGAGCCCTAAATTAGCGTTCGCCGTTCCGTGTAGTACTAGATAGTTTGCATCACACACAAGATAAATGTCTCAGTGGAAGGTCTCCACTTTGTAGCAGACTAACGATGACTAGACCAAAATGCAGTCAAACACCTACTTGAAACTGTTCTTTTGTGTATATGCAGGTTTCTCCCCCCGATTGTCATGGTTACTGCACTTTGGGAACGTCTGTAGATTGCGTCAGGGCTGCGCTAGTGAATTCCAAAGTTATTATCGGTAAGAACTCCTCTGTAGCTGCCACCGAATCTCCCGTACCCGATTGTGGGCACTAGCCGGCCGGCTGACTGCGGTCGCACGGACAGGTGTGCGAGGCCATTAACAAAACATGACTGCGGCGCGTGCGGTGCGACCAGGTCTGCGTTCACCTTTATAAAGAAAGGTACAGAGGTTTATAAAACACCTCTGCCTACCTTATTGTTATTAATATATGGGTTTACTTCATGGAACGCCAACAAGGTGAAGCTGTGTCTCAAACTATCCTTAAGCTATCCTCGCTGTGTTATCTCGTAACCTGCCCTCCATGACCCAAAAACCCAAAACATACAGTCAAAGTCACCTCTGCGCTGCCATCGACAACGCCGTGGGAGTAGCGAAGTTTTTTTCCAACAAAATTTGACATACTGTCATGCTAACTACACGAACAAGAGAATATTAAAATGATATTGAATCCCTGATTTGTTCTATCTTCATTTTCAGCACAATTTAACGATAAAATGTCACGAACATTTGGTGACTCGATCATCCATTCGTCCCACATCGACATGGCCGTCATGCACGACAGTCCGTTACCCGCCCATGGGGGTGAGGACCCCAATCCTGACCAGGTAAAAATCGGTAACCTCATTGGAGATAATCTGGTTGAAGATGGCGCTACACTACAAATGGGTGAGTTGTAGCTGAATACCTACATCGTCAAGAGTTCCCTGTTCTTAAGGCGCCCAGAAAAGAACAGTTCTAATGTCCCCATCATTATCAAAATACAAAACACAGGGCCAGGTCAGCGTCTTCCTGGCTTCATCAGAGACAGGACAAAGATCGCTCGCATATAATTTGTACTTTTTCATATATTCACCTGTTAGGACAACACCGTGTCACGCGTGAATGCTAGCTCGGCTGGTTGAAGCACTTGATCATGCACAATCTGTTTACAACAACTTGACAAAGGAATCTCTAATATTTTCAGGTATAGGCAGCATTCCGGACGCGGTGCTGACGGCTCTGAAGGACCACAAGGACCTGGGCATCCACTCGGAGATGTTCAGCGTCGGGGTCATCGATCTAGTGAAGCGCGGATGCATTACCAACAATATGTAACTCTTACATACATACGAGGTGTAAACGGACCCACGAAGCCGTCAATCAAGCATTCTGAACATCAAAGTCGTCGCAAGAATTATTGCTGGTTAACTTTAAATACATCCATGAACTATTTAATGCATTCATCAGCACAATGTGAGTCTATCGAAAACCATGGTTTTTCCACCCAAATAAAAATAAGTGGTTTGTCAGCAATAATTTTTGCGTCGAGTTACTTAGTTTGATGTTCAGAATGCTTCGGCTTCGTCAAGGGTCTGTTTAAACCTTTTTACGTCATTTGTATAATACCTAGCAACGGTTGACTAGGCTGGACCTAGGATCCCTTGACGTTTTAGAAACGATTCCATATTCCTTTTTCCAGGAAGAAGACTCACAAAGGTCGTATAGTCACCAGTTTCCTGGTCGGAAATCAACCATTGTATGACTTTGTTCACGACAACCCTTCTGTTGGTCAGTATTATCGGATATTCAGATTCAGATATTTGACTGTGAATACTAATGACGCCGGGCGGTTTCCGGTTAAAAATACTTTTTATTCCGGGAAGATGCATCATCGGTGTGTGCGTGTAACAGTCTGTGTGCATGTATCATCATCATTTCAGCCGAAAGACGTCTACTGCTGGACATAAGCCTGCCCCAAGTGACGCCACAGGGACCGGATGTTTATGCTACGTAAATGTGTGAGACGCCAGCACATCAAGCTATTACATCTGTCTGTCAGATTTCGACTTTATTGCTAAAGCATTAGGTTCAAGGTTGATTGGGAAAATCTGACAGTTTCGGGTAGCTTGACCTGCTGGCGTCTGTACAAGGGCGTTGCCAGTCTTTCAGTCATGGGGGCAGCGAATGAAAAAAACTGATTTGTAAGGGTTAAGTGTCGAAAAGTCCCGCAGCCCGAAGAAAAAAAAAGGGGTTAAGTTTACAATTTACGGATACGCAACTATAGTTCTTCAAAGAATCTAAGACCCAAGAGTTAACGAAGCGACCTTAAAGTTTAAAGTTATCACATTTTCACAATCACAGCTTACCGGCGCGACATGACACGCCAGCCACCTAAGCAAACGTGAGAGTCAAGTGTTTCTTTTTACTTGAGGTACTAGGCTTTGAGAGCAGCGGTGGCCCAGTGGTAGCGACCCCGACTTACGAACAGTAAGTCATGTGTTCGAACCCAGGCAGGCGCATTACTTTGTTATTTATTTCATCACCACTGCTCTCAAAAACGGTACAGGAAAACATTGTGAGGAAATCGGCATGTCCTAGAACCAAAAATTCGAAAACATGTGACATCTACCAATCCGCACTGGGCCCGCGTGGTGGATTATAGCCCATTCCCCATAGAGAGGAGGCCTGTGTCCCAGCAGTGGGAACATTATAGGCTGATATAAAATTTTATGAGTAATGTTTAAATAATAAAATATTATAGAACACCCGCCATCTTGAGGTCAATATGGCGGGTGTACCTTAAATTCGAAATAATTTCGTTCTGAAGGAGGTACAGATTTTATAAAGCTAGGTAAAAAATAGTATGTTTCAGGTATTTTTTTGGTAATTGGTATAATTTGATTCGCTATGGTACACCCGCCATTTTGACTCTCACAAACAAACGATTACATACCTTACTCTTTTTGATTAAATCATGATGAAAGAGTGCGATATTTACGGGTGTGTACATGTGTGTGTGAAATGTCTTTATTACTATACCACCATTACCACCCACTACTATTTACCATTTTATGAAAAATAACACTACTGCGCCTAAATGCACAAATTTGTAATACTTTTTTAAATAAATTGTTATTCTTATTGAAGAAGATCGTAAATGCGACTAGTTCTGATGCAACAGCTTTGTGAGATTGATACTGGACTTCTGACCGCGACCATACATGACCGGCCCGGCGCGCGGCGTCCGGCGATAGTTATTTAAGTCTTTAACTATTGCAGAAATGTTGGAGATTGATTACGTGAACAACACGCACATAATATCGCTGCAGCCGAAGATGACGGCCATCAACTCATGCATCGAGGTCGACCTCACAGGACAAGTGTGCGCAGACTCTATTGGTGAGATTATTCAGTTGAACTCGCGCCGATGAAGAAACAAAATGGGAATGGTGCTAATCATGCCCTGGCGGCAGGAATAGTTTTCAATGTTATACCCAGCCGTCAAATTTCCACGTTAGTATGAGAACTTCACATAGACACTGGTCAAAAAACTACTTGAACACACTTGAAGTCAAAAAAAAAACCGTTAACGAAAGCGAACATTTTTTTAAAGTTAAAAAGAAACCCCAACGCAAAAAAGAAAAGCGAACATTTAAAAAGTCAAAAATAATACCTATTGTTGAACCATCAAATTGATAGATGGCACGTTATGGTTTGCTCGTTAAAATGCGTTATAATTTCGCGGCGAAGTAAAGTACCGTATATTCCCATGCTTTTCTTTTGCTGAAAACCGTCATATCATATGTGGAAGTATCGTCGATACGGCCCTAATGTGGTTCTGGCTGGTGGCGTGGCGAGTAACCACAGAGTACATTGTATATATTGCGAGTAACGATGACATTTCAAAACAGTATCGCTACAATGATCAAAGTTAGCACAATTGTTTAAAAAAAAAAGTAATTTCCATCAGTGTTGCCATTGTAATTGTTTTTTTTTTTTCAATCGTCCAGGCACCCGCATGTTCTCCGGTTTCGGTGGTCAAGTAGACTTTATCCGTGGCGCGGCGGAGGGTACGGACGGGCGAGGCAAGCCCATCCTGGCGCTTGTGTCCGTCACCAAGAAGGGAGCGTCTAAGATCGTACCTACGCTGAAAGTTGGTCAGTATGCTGTAGCGTTCTGGCCCATTGTTTTCCCCAAACAGGGTCAAATTAAATTACATAGCGACACTCCACAGACATGAAGGCGCGATTCCACCGGTGTGCGGCACTAATGTTTCTTTTGATGGACTCGCTCAGGTAAACATAGACAAAATGTGCGCGCACACATACTTGATAAGCGGTGAAGTCGCGTCAGCGATGCGTAGGTATCGTTTATTTGAATTTGCCTTCGTACCGTAACTGTCTTTCTTAAGGCGGTTGCGTCAGGGTAGCCCGCGAAATTCTAATTTTCTTACGTTTTTTACCATTTGCAAGTCAGTGTCAGGTTGTACGTTGATGAAAAATGAGTCGCGCTAGTAACGCGTATGTAGTTATAGAATTACAATCGTGAAAAATCATCAATACAACTCTCTAAGTTCATGTAATCCTATTCAATTAATATTTCATGAAAAAGTCATTCAATAGGATTAAATGGACTTACAGGGTTATATTGATGATTTTCATGATTGTGATTCTGTAACTACATACGTGTTACTGGCGCGACTTTCTTACGTTTTTTGTAATTTGCAAGTCTGTGTCAGGTTGTATGTTGATGAAAAATGAGTCGCGCAAGTAACACATTGTATTGTATAACGGGCTGGTGTCCGCAACTAGGTACAGACGCCAGCACATCAAGCTACTACAATCTGTCAGATTTCTTTAATAGATTTTTGACTTTATTGCTAAAACATTAGGTTCAAGGTTGATTGGGAAAATCCGACAGTTTCGGGTAGCTTGACCTGCTGGCGTCTGTACATGTCCAAGCGCGTATTTTGCGTACGGTAACACATGTAGTTATAGAATTACAATCATGAAAATCATCAATACAACCCGCAAATTACAAAACACGTAAGAAAGTTTGAATTTGCGGGCTACCCGTACGCTTCCACTATCTAAACCGCGTTACAGAACTGCCAGTATCAAAATATGGTTGTGGTTGTGTATATTCTACTATTAATTTAATAGACTTTATAACCGATGAAAAATGTCTAAGTGATGTACCGAATACGTGGTAACGGTTTCCGCGTCAGTGTCCCTTCCACCCCGTATTAATAATAGGTCTTTACCTATGAAATTGGAGATTTGTATGAAAATTTTAAAATTTTGTAATTTTTTTATTTTAGCTAATCAAAGTACCTATACAATTTTGCCATTTTGGTGGCAGTTTGTTTATGGCTTTACAAGTAGAAGTCTGCCGGACGGGAGGCGATGAAGTCAGCGAAAGGATTTTATACTGCCACTCGGGTGTTGAATTTTTTCCTACTTAAAAAAATGCCATAATTTTTAAAAAAGTAGAAATTTGTTTAGGCTATGTCCGGTGAGTACGGTGGGTGACGGAGAGTTGCCAGCTGTAATTCTTGTAGCTTTGCGATGGTCTGCCGTGAAGTGTGAGCTCGCGCGTTGTCGTTGAGTTGAGAAGCAATGGGAAAGAGCGATTGAGCAGTCACGGTTGTTGAATTGCGAGCTTCGCCATCATTGTTTGCAATTCTTGGTAATAGATATCTGCCGTCACTATTGTGCCATTCGGTAAGAAGCTGTGATGTAGAAGTCCCGGCACTGGTCCACCAGACAGTCACCATCATCTTCCTATGAGTAATCTTTTTTTAACGCACTGATTAGGTGCTGTACCCGGCCCACTGTGACGAACGCTTACGGTTGTCGTACAGGATCCACTTTTCATCGCAGGTAACAATTCGATTTAAAATTCCCTCGTTTCTATGCTGATTCAGTAGTGCTATGCTTCAACGTGTAAGTCTCGCTGTTGGTCGCTTAGTTCGTGTAGCACCCACTTATCTAGCTTTTTTTATCTTTCCGATTTGACGCAAGTGCTTCAATGTTGTCTTGACACTAATTCCAAGGCCCACAGCAGGCTCAGCCGTAGATTGAGTTGGATCCGCTTCCACTATCGCCTTCAATTCGTCGTTGTCGACAATGGCTACCGGCCGACCGCGAAAATCGTTCATCAACTCAAAATTTCCAGATTTAAAACGATTGAACCAATAATGGACCGTGTTTATGCAAGTAGTGTTAGGCCCGTACACGTAATTAATGTTTCGTGTTATTTGCGCAGCGGTATTTCCACGTAGGAACTCATATTCAAAACTTGTACGAATTTTCAGTTTATCCATGGCGCCAAAAAATACCATAATTTCACAAAAACAAAACACTATCTAAAAACAAAATGACTGAATTTGAAATTATAAGAACACGGCTTTCGAGTAAAATTTATTTGAATTCCGAATTGCGCGATCCACAGATAATTAAATCTGAAAATGCTGGTTCTAAAATCTCCAATTACATAGGTAAAGATATTAATTGTAAGTTTGAATGTAGGTGGTACGCTTCAGAACTGGTGATCTGATTTTGAAGATTCTTTCACTAATGGAAGCTACATTAGCCCTAGGGTCATTATTATAGGCTATTCTAAAACAATCAAGACGTGATTTCCGACCATAAAGCGACCGAATCCACGGGTAAACGCTAATGAAATATCACTTTGTACCTCGCAGGTGCCGGCGTCGTGACAACTCGTGCGCACGTACATTATGTAGTGACGGAGAATGGCATCGCCAATCTGTTTGGCAAGACGCTCCGACAGAGGGCTTACGAACTCATCAAGGTAGCCCACCCCAAACATCGCCAAGCATTAGAGAAGGCCGCATTCGACCGCCTTAAGTGCATGCCATGCAAGTAAGAAAAAAAGTCGTAAAAAAAACAGTGGATACTGGCTGGTCTACATGAATCGTGGTTATAAATCATTGTTTTAATAAATGTTAGTAGGAAACAGTACAAAATGAACCTGAAGGTGAACAAGCCACGTAAACTTCAAAGTTCTAGTAGCGAGTGGAGTAGGAGAAAATTGTCGAGGCTGCGATTGTAAACGATTTAAAACTGATCATTGTTATCTCACATGTTGCGCCGACCCCAAATAGAATGGGATAAGGACAGGAAGATGATGATGATTGTTATCTCACCTAAATTCAAAAGTAAATCGGGAACCTTCATGTTATTTTAATCACCTATATGTTGTATGGCACGATATGCAGGGACGCTTAGACATAAGTCTCTCAGGGCAAGTGCCCAGAACTCCACAATATAAGGATCTCGTGCCAGCGTCCGGACTAAGGGAGTAGGTTTCAAAAGAAATTTTAACGTGACTCTAGCAAGGTGCAAAATATCCGAGCTTGGTTCGCACACTACGTTCTCCATAGGGCCTGATCTATTATCTAGCGTCCAGGGGCCTCCAAGGTTTAAAAACTCCGTAATGATACTTAGGATAGGGTTGACACGAAAAATTCCAAATTAAAAAACCTTGACCCAGAAGTTTCCGTACGAATGGCTGTGACAAACAAATAGACGGACATAACGAATTATTATGGTTTCTTTTGTATCCAATTGGTTACCCTTACCAGTATCTTTAGGGGCCATTCATAATTACGTCACACGTGAAAGGGAGGAGGCGCGTCGACCGCCACCTCCCTTTCAAGTGCGACCAGCTGGGACAAGGACGGAGGGGGGGTCAAAAATCATGAAATTCGTAAGGTAATTTATGGATGGTGGCCCCCTATCGCATTTAAAACTTTTTAAGGATTTTTTAAGTTATTTTTAACTATTTTATTTTGATATACATTTATGTACATACTTACATCCGTTATTTTTAAAAGGTTGTATTTTGATATATTATTAGACATGTGTGTAAATAATTTTTATTTATTACAATAAAAATGTTTATCTACACCCGTATCGTCAAGTTCTTATTTTGAAACCAAAAAGTACCTTCTACCTGTAGATAATCGACATCGCAATAGCTCAAAGAGGATGCAGTGCGATAGCTCTATGACCAAACCTTCCCTACCCTAAAATTGGATGGGTCTTCTAGAGCGTGCACCGTGGCCGTCACGGTGGCCGTGGTGTTGGGATTAATCCAGAGACGGTTGTCCACTTTTGTCCAGTGCTTTACCTCCCAAGGTAAGTCACGTATTTAACAAAAAAAGATTTAATTTTCTAACTTAATAATACAAAAAAATGTTGTTCCTAACTGCCTTTAATTTGTTGAGTGTTGTTAGTACCACCCACCAAGAATAAAATTCCTAGCTTGTACCGTGGGCACGGAGCACAACAGCTCCGTGACCGTGGGTAATCATTCTCCTCATCCGTTAACTTAAAATAAAAAAGATTTTTTCTACAGCATACATTTGATTTGAACTTTCTCCTTTCTCTTTTTTCTGGCCTATGGGTTTTCAAAGAGTCAAATAGATCACTTCTCCTGTACCTTACCTGAAACTGCACGTCTACTACCAGTTTTTTTCGTTTTGTCTTCGAATCGTTGTAAAAACTCTTTCAAAATTATCAAAAGTGCCGCATGCTTCTATTACCGGGAACTAATGACGTCATCTTGGGTTTTCAGTACAATTTCACAATAGTACATTATGATATAAGTGCGGTAAGTTGAAAATTACAGTCGAGGCGATATTGCTAGCCGAGCCGTAGGCGAGGGCTACAAGAAAGCAGAGTCTATAATTATCAAAGCGCACGTATGACATACGACGTTTTATAACATATTTGCGAAGAAATAAATAAAACTCGGACTTTCTTAAACCAAATTTTGATACGTTTGTAAGAATCTATCGGTCGATTTTTCGGGCAAGAGGCTTAGAGTAGCGTTTTTAGCTGCCTCTCAGACTTCAGCCGGTGTCGAATTAATAAATTCATCATTACTTGACGACATTTTCAAATAAAAACAATACAGCGAAAAGAAAAAGCGCGCGGAATAATTTTTACTTGTTCACAAATTAGTGAGTCGTGCGCATCAGCGCTTTTTTTTAAGGCAAAGACACAAAAACAGCCAGTATTACTAATACAGTAAATTAATATTTTTGTGTTTTTGTTACAGATAAAATTTCGGGTATTTTTGGTTGTAATCTATTGTCAAAATTAATTAAATTAAAGAATTTAATGTTTATTTATTATATTTTATCTCCCAAAATGTTCGCCAGCTGGTCAAGCTACCCGAATCTGTCAGATTTTCCCAATCAACTTGGAATCAAATATTTTAGCAATAAAATTGAAAATTTATTAAAGAAATCTGACAGATTTTAGTAGCTTGATGTGGTGGCTGGAATGTCAACTCCGAACAAAAATATGGACCTCGGTTTATAACGCCATCTAGTGTCAGCCCATATAAAACTTGACCAAAAAAACCACGCGGGAAATTCAAATGTAGTCCTTGAGTATTATTGTGTATGTGTACGTAGATAATACACTAATATAGGCTGTAATATGTGTGTGTGTACTTTATTTTATAAAGTTTTCAATGCTCATGAATATTGGAAAATCAGTCTTGTTATTATTTCTTATGTTTAGCATTCAGTAGATCTTTGAAAATTCAACTTGCTTTATCGATACGGACAACATGCGAGTTTGAAATGTTCATTTTAAAACTGAGTCTACTAAACTTAATATCTTCACACACACTGCACTTTTATATAGATACTATTAGAAATTAAGCTATCTCTAAAACATTTCAAAATAGCAATCTAATCGTATCAGAAACAGTTTATTAATCGCTAGCGCAAATAAATAAACTTACAAGAAAAACAACAGATCACAACGGCAGACATTTATCTTGTGGTGTTACCAGAACAATAAATCACTAGACTCTTTTATTATTTCAGAACGTAAATAAATGTATTTATTTGTACTAATTTAAGTAACAACTTTCGTATTTAATTAAATGACCTAAAAAATATTAAGTATAAACAAATAATATTATTTACTTCAGTATTATAGGAAGTCAATGAAAAAATTATTAAATTGAAGAGTATTTTAAAATAATATTTCTTTTATGGCAACATAAAAAACGTGCGAGAGTGGATCAGTAGATATTATTTCATCTCGCTCTATTCAAGCCCCCCAAGGTCATCCCCGGTACCAAACTGCTACTAAGAAGTTGACTGGGCCTGCGTCTACTTAACTACTTAGTTTGTTGTCACCATCGCCAACAATTTTTATTCATCTTTCTGCTTTCATCGACAGTGTCGTTATTTGTAGCGCCATATGTAACTAATTGTTTTGAGATGCGAAACTAGATGTCGCATACTAAAAACATCACACTGTATGGTATTTAGGGATGTAGGAAGTACTTAAAAGTGTCGATATAATATTGTCAGAATGATTTTGTTTTTAATTTAGCAAAAATTAAATTGCTTAGAATATCGATGCTTTTTTTTTTTAAGTGAAAACTTCTTTAGTATCTTTGTGATTTGAAAGTCGATGAAACGAAAAAGCGACAGACATATAAATTCATAAGATTTAACGTGGGAGAGAATGAGATAGGAAACATTATACAGTGTTTATCTTGAAGCCAAAAATGAAGGTTTCACTTCTACCACGTGTGAATTCTTGTTATCCGGATGGGAAATCATCAACTGACTCCTCCCGCACTGGGTGGAGCGGAAGGGAATGTCAGACCTGTACTGACTAAAACCCATCCATGTTCCTTCCTTGCCCTTTGTGTTCCAGGGCCGCGGTATCTGTTTCGAACAGTCCCGCAGCCCAGAATATCGATGCTTTGGCTAAATATTGTAAGAATATGGATTAGCGTAGCAGGTGGCCTTCTGCAGTTTTTGCCTACTCCCATGGAAAAAAAGGCTAAAAGAAAAAAAAATCTTGACCAAAACGTCAAGATTTGTCTTCTTTTTAGGGCCTGCACAGACGACGGACAATTTGTCTGCGAACAATTTGCAACAACCAATGGACGTCGACCAATAGTTAAAAAAACAACCAATGAACAGGAACGGTAATTTCTATCCGGCGGACTAAAGTCCGTTGTTTGCGCAGGCCCATAAACTGACTGATATTAATAATCTGAACTGCATTTTTTTAGCTGGAGTATTTTTATATTTGTAATCGGTATATATGGATACCGGGTAGATGCTAAAGCAGAGCACCGGCAAGATGGTCAGTGTCAGACCCAATTAAGTGTTTTAAGCAGTTTATATTTATACCGACTGGTTCACTCTGCAGGCTTGGATATGATGTGTCACATGTGGTCGCCTTCCTTAGTATTAATACCTTACCAAAATATTATTTGTGGCGTAACTTTTTGAAATTTTTTGGATTTTTGCAAAAACGGGAGTACTGCAAACTAAGAAAGATTTTCATGGTGATAAAAACAAGATTTATCGCCAAAACATATCGATACCTTGTTTGTTCGATAAGCCTACAAGAATATCCATCCCTCGACATTACCGACGGCGAACGAACACCGTGGTGAACACGACACCCCGCGACACGGTATAATATACCGGTCGGTAGTTAGCGATGGGCCGAGTCGACTTTTTGGTAACTCGAGTAACTCGAGTTGACCCGGTTACCAACTCGGGCTGCAACTCGAGTTGACTCGACTCGGTCTGCCTTAAGATACGTCGCGCCGCCGCGTCGTCGGGTCGTCCGTCCGAGTCAGTAAATGCTCAACTCGGTGCATCGTTCCGCGGGTTGCTAGTTAACTACGTTCACGGTTCGCCGTGCGGGTCAAGCGGGCTGCGTGGCGTCGAGTCAATGGTAGACAAATAAAATTGAGCCCGTTCAAAAATCAGTCGTTTATGACGTTGAAAACGAACTACTACGAATGGTAACATTTTTACCCAGTAAGTAAATAATAAGAAACTAAAAAAAATAAACAAATAGTGCTTTATTCCTTAAATTAAACGCCGACACATTTGGTATTTGATCATCAACTTACTAACACCTATAAATAAAGCTAATCAACATTTAAGTAATGGTATTTATTTCTGAATGAATACCAGTCTTAGTTAAAAAAATACCTTGTAAGAAACCAACAACGAGAACTATCTCTTTCCCTCGCGGCTCGGACGTTCGGTCGTCGAGCTGATTCGGGCTCGTTCGGAGTCGTTCGGGACTCGCGACTCGCGGGCTATGCGGCCGGGCTAGCTTCGGGCCGCCAACCCGACGACGCACCGCTCGCCGCGCGCGTTCTCCGAGTCAACTCGGTTTGCAGATATTTTAACTCGGGCTGACTCGCTTACGGTCTAGCCCGAGTTACTCGAGTTAGATAACTCGAGTCGCCCATCGCTACGGTAGTTCGGTACTCAGTGATTGGAGTGGGTGGGATTCAGACGTTCCATTAAAAAAATAATCAAATCAGACAAAATAATAACACGGCCTATACTAGTTGGTTAAGATTAAAAACTCCCAGTATTTTAATAAATAAACGTCATCAAAATGTCTGTGTGTAAATTCGTGCCCAATGTGGCTAGTCGAAATATCGGTAGATTAGGTGCCGCTTTAACTAGTGCTAAGTTGAACAGAAGTTATTTTACGTATACCCAAGAATTGTCGCAGCCCCTGGATAGGAAGCCTGAAAATGGAACGGCGAAAGAGGCGTTTGAGAAATATTTAAAATCTGGTAAGTCAATATTTAATTTCTAATTTTGGCGTGGGAACTTGTTTTTGGCTTTGATACCTACTTAGAAGATATACAGGAAAAATAATGCTTTACGTGGTCTGTATTCGAATTATGCTAATTAGTGCCGTTAAGAGCGAAACGTTCTATTCTACGATCAACATTACATTGCTGTAGACAATGGCAAGTCCGAACTTTAACTTAAAAAACAAAAGACGTAACGAAAATCATTTATTAGAATATGAAAGCAGACTCGACTCTGAAACAGCAGAGTATAAATTGATTTTTAATTAAATGTTGGAGTATCTTTTTATTTACGTACAGATGTGCAAAAAAATATTGTGTCAGTAGCAGTGGCTTTAGTCATTCGAAAAAAGTACCTTAATGTTCCTAATGCATAAAGCAGTGCTCTGTCCTTAAGCTTACAAAACGCAATCTTACAGTAGTTAGCAAACCGCACCACTTCAATTAATGGTGTCCTGGACCTCACTCATCAAGTTCATTTCCCAGCTCATAGATAAAATAACAAGTTTGATCAAAGACAAGAAAACACAGTATGCATCCTCTTTTGACTCTTATGCTTTATTAAAACTAGCAGACCCGACAGACATTGTCCTGTCAACTATGAATATTGAATTCGAATTGAACTTCTATCTACTACCTACCTAAATTTTCTTATGTACAAACCTTGTCCTGACATTAAGGAACACATAAAAAAAGAATCATCCAATTTGGTGCAGCCGTTCGGAAATTATGTGCGTACATACATTTCGGCGATTCATTTTTATATATTTAGATAATACAAACAAGACCCCAAGTTCCTATTTTGTTGGAGTGGATGGCCAAGCTTAATTAAATAAGAACTACTACTAGTTCTAGTTCTCTATAGGTGGAACAGCTCAGCAACACTAAAGTCAACCAAGACTTTTAGGCTAGCACAAAAAAACCTAGTAAATGCTCAGCAAAACATGTCACTGGATAGTAGGGGCCGATAAATGAACTATTGGCCTATTATCTAATAGAAGGGAACCAACAAGTAGCAAACTCAAGTACAAAGTACATTATGAATCATGATTCATTCTACCTTGAACCTTAAATCTTTTGTCATAACATACAATTTACTGTGAACTAGTTTTTATTGGTCTGTTATGCTCAGCTATTTTTATTGACAAATTAACTAACTATTGTCTCAGGTTCCACTTGATCCTATGGAAATTTAAGTACATTATAGTTAAATTGCAGCCAACTTTTTTTTTCAAATCTGTTCAGGGTTTGTATTATTTATTACTAGCGACCCGCCCCAGCTTCGCACGAGTGCAATGTAGATATAAATCTTCCTCTTTAATTGCTCTATCTATTGCTGAAAATCCGTTGCGTAGTTTAAAAGATCTAAGCATGTAGACAGCGGGAGTGACTTTGTTTTATACGATATAAAGGTAAAGATATAATGTTCTTACTGCTGGGACACAGGCCTCCTCTCATCCTCTATGAGAGAGGGAAGGTAGGCTTTCATCCACCACACAGGCCCAGTTTATGAAGAATGGGCCCAGTGTGGGTTGGTTTTGTTACCTTTTACATTATGGTTAAACAAGTAAATGATTGTCTGGTCAAAGAAAATTGCCATTAGAATTACGCCTACTGTGTTATGTCATGTGCAATCAAATGTTTAGACTGTAATCTAATAGTATGCTATGCAATTTAATCTACTTATTTTATTTGCTAAATTGTTACATTTAACTAAAACTATAATATGTAAGTTTTACTAGGTTTAGAACAAGATACTTAGTATAGAGGCAAATTAATTCATCTATCCACTACTCTACCTGTATCCTTTTTTACTGTGTGCTTCATAACTTTTAAAACTAATGGCATACCCAATATTATCCAAGATGCAAAATACGCACTTTGGATGTGGAGTTGCGGACTCCAGCCTGTTATTCAGTACAGTACGTACCCAAGAGTATGATGTAAAAGAATCAATTCTTTTTTTTTTCTTTTCGTTTTTTGCTGTCAACAACTGAATTTTTCCTGCCTGTATACCAAATGGCTTGTCTATTGGATATAGACAACTAATAAAGAACAAACGGCTATCTACAAAATCACTAGTTTCCAGGAGAGTGTTTTTAACGCAAAAAGTAATAACTTCTACAAGATCAAAGCTAGCTTCTTCAATTTGTAATAGTTAATCATAATAAAATAAAAATTCATTAAGAAATGAAAAAAGAAAATATACCTGGATAGAATAAAGAATTTGAATTCATGTGAATTTTGCAAAAAATGCAGTTGTCTTTTTGTTCTTTGCTGCCGTCGAAATATTAAATGAGAAGGAAGAAGAGTTAGCTGATTTCAAACTTTTTTCTTAGTTTGACTGTAACTGACATGTAATAACTGCCAATTGCCATCATTTAAATGAATAGCCATTGACCCCAACTCGCCAAATCGCCAACCTTAATTATTTACTAGTTCAATGGTTACTGCATTTTAGATACACTTTTATAACACACTACACTACACTTTTATAGTTTGTTCGGTTTACGTTAACATTATCAAGAAAAACAATAATAAACACAATTATATTATTGTTATATGCAGTAATGTTGCCTTTAGCCTTATTTATGAATATAGAACAGATAGGTATACATACCTACAACAGACTTGATGTTACATTATTGTATACCTAGTTATGACTGGGTATATAAAATGCAAGTAAAGGGACAATAGAAAGCTCTGTATTCTTCCCAGTAATGATGCAACTACTACTACAGCTATTGAGAAAAAGCTAGAAATACCATCAGTTCCATGATTCAATGAGAGAAACAGCTTAATAAAACCTAAAGATGTTTAGAACAGTAAAATTAATCACTTAGATATCTTTCATTCTGACTTCAAAGTTCGAGGAGTACCTACCACAAACAATATTTTCCTTAGGAAGTGATATTATTTGTGACTTTAATCAAATTAATATACAATACAAACAATCGTTTTTATTGTATTCATATCTTTATTTGCATTCCATAATGTGTGAAGATCTTACAATTCGCTTCAAGCTAAGGTACAATTATGGACCCTGTAGGGCACAGCAAAAAGTATAAAATTTATATGTGAAATAAAATTAATACTGAATCAACTTACAATTTTAAAACATATTAATTAACAGGAAATTTTTAACTGCACCTCTATTTAGAAATTTAAGCAAACAGAATTTCTCCACTAATAACCTACTGCGTAAAACAAAAATACTGATTTGCACACAAATTATTCAATATTAAAACTGAATTGGTCACCAAATTTTTGTTGAGTTTCGGACTACAAGTTGAAGTCGCGGTGTTGAACGATCTGCGACGATAGGGAACTTAGGGCACCCCGAGGTTAGATTAGTTAGATTCCTTTAAACCCTTTAGACAGAAATAGAAGCCCCGCAGCGGGGCTTCGTCGAGTTTCCACACTAAAATAGAGATTTAATTTTGGTGATCATTTAGTATTTATGGTGATCAATCTGGTGGTTAGTTTTAGATTTACTTTTAGTTAACAGATAGTCATTCAGTAAAACAGTTAAGCTTTAAAGATCTAACAGTATAGTATAACTGATTTATTTGATGAGCAAATTTAGTGTGCCATTCAGTATTTTTGGAGGTAATTTCGAATATTTTGATTGAAAAAAGGGGATTTACAGTTAAAGTATTAAATACCACCCTTAATTAAATAACCAAATTATAACATTAATTTTATTGAGAAAATTGTGGGGGGTTTAGAAACAGTAATAGAGCACGAATCCAAAAAAAAAAATCTGTCTGTTTGTCTGTACACGCTAAACTACTTGAAGGATTTGAATGTTTTTTTTTTGTTGTCAATGTATTAAGTCTGGGCAACATATAGGCTATAATTTATCTTGGAAACTTGAACACCTGATGCAGAACCGCAAGAGACCAGCTAAACTATAAGAGATACAAAAATGGTACCATAGCAAAAATTGTTCCACGTAATGAGCATTTTCTGCTAAGAGAATAAATTTGAAGATCTGGAACAGCTGATGTGGAACTCCAAGAGCCCAGCAACACTATAACATATATAGGAATGTCATCTTAGTAAGAGTTGTTCAGACTGATAAGCACTCACTGCTGACGTATAAAAATTGAAGATGTGGAACATCTGTTGTGGAGCTCCAAGAGCCCAGTTACACTATAATATATATAGGAATGACATCTTAGCAAAAGTTGTTCAGCCTGATGAGCACTCTCTGTTGACGTATAAAAATTGAAGATCTGGAAAACCTGATGTAGAAATTAAAGCTATCACTAATTTCACTGTATTTCTACCAAGGGTTATCATATTACCCAGAACTAACTGGGTTGTGGAGGGCAGATAGACAGTCGTTCCATGTAAAGTACTGGTATTCGGCTGCATCCGGTTGTACTGGAAGCCGAACCCAACATCACTACATATTATAACACAATGTTCTCCGCCGCGTCTATCTGTCTGTTCGCGATAAACTCAAAAATTACTGCACTGATTTTCATGTTGTTTTCTTAAATAGATAGAGTGGTTCTCGAGGAGTTTTTTAGTAAGTATATAATTTGTCAAGTTTTTGTACAGATTGGCTAAAATATAATGATATTTGTTGGAGGTGTTGGAAAAAAATAAGCCGTCGGGGGGAGCTTTCAACGAAAACGCTGCCTTTTAAGATATAACAAAATTATATAATAATATGGTAGAATTGTATATCTTTTAAAGGTCTACAGAAAAATCCGCGATGGCTTATGTCTATATCTTAAGGATAATATACTATATCTATTTTAATACTTTGAAAATGGGCAAACTAGGTTGCCATGTTGAGGAAATGGGATCATCATGATTACTTTTGGTCGCGATAACCGACATCCACGCAGGCGAAGCCGCGGGCATCAGCTAGTACCTAATAATTGATTGGTAAAATTACATTGTAAGTATGGTCAGGGAAACAAATTCTTAATCAAATTGACACTAAACTTAATATTTATTTATTTATTTTACAAAATACTTAAAAGGACAATATTGTTCGTATTACGAATTATTTTGTGCAACTTTACAGACATCGGGACCTAATAGCAAGAATAACAAATAAAGTATTTTAAAACATCCTATTTACAAAGACACAAAAGTTCCTCCGGTATAATTGTATGCAACAATTTCGCATATTCTCAGATGCATGTTGCAACTGCTGCAAGTGTTATTAACCCTTTATGAGGTCACTGGTATATTTGGACAACGCATACGCTTCGCGCTAAAAAATACTCGGCTTGAATCAAACTGTTTACTTGCAGTCACCAAAAAAATAAGAACGCACTTATAATTTTGATCGCACAATACACGATCAAATTGAAATATTTACGAGCGATAGACGGTACAAAATAACAAGACTAAGAAAATCGTAATCAAATACTTGTTAACTGTGCTTGTTACTACTTTGTAATAAGTCGGTGCCCACAACTACGACGGTGTCATGTTAGAAATGGCCGCTTGTCTGTCGAAATCGAAAATGTTCGGAATGAAAATTTTTGTATGACAATATTTCCAATGTCCGCTCTACTTTTAAATCTGTTTGTGCACGATAAACCCCAGTTTTTATTTCAACCGCGATTTTATAATTTCAGCCAAAAGCCACTGCGGATTATAAGCCACATCGGCTGGTCGGGGACTTCTCGCATTCAAAATAATCCATAAAAGTAGTCGTAGTCCACTACCTGGAATGACCTCTCTCAAGCTGCGCCACAACACCCGGCCCTCCGCCTTCCGAAGTTCCGAATTTAGTCTGACCCAGGCACCCTATTTCCGTACTCAAATAGAATTCCTTATTTATTGACTGCACATCACCAAATTCAAGTTATTCCATGAGAAAAACACCGACAACAATGATAACAAGACACTGTACTATTTTCCCTCAGCTCGGTCGATAGCTTGTGCAAATATTTGTCGTGTCATGATAAAACATGGGACATTAGGAACGTTTGCGTGTGCCGTGTAAACATTTTGAAGTAAACTAATAAACGCCACATTTACACACTTTAATCTAATAGTCTTTTAGCTCACCTTGGCTTGGGTCACGGTCGTATATTGCTATTAGATGATGTATCTCATATCAAAACATTTGGCGAGATTTGGCGCTCCAAGCAGATACTGAATTATGTTTATGTAGCTTTGCCTATGTGTATGTTTACCTAGCGTATTCTGAAACTAAATTGCAGCGGGTTACAACACTTACAACTTACAACTGCGTTGAATCACGTTACAATTCTTAAAATTAGAAGAATTGCTAATGATCTGCTGGGAATTCGGAAAATGAATTACATTTGGAGGAATTGCTGAAAGTGGCAATTTTAGATCCCCTGCTCTTTCCGCCAATCTGGTTTTCTAATTTTTGTCACCATTAAATAAACTACCAAATTGTATTAATTTGTATTTCTCCCCCAAAGAAGGTAGGACTCAAGCGGAGAAGCTTGAGTCCTACCTCGAGACTACCACTACGGTCTCAGGCCATTTTATCAGCCAGTTAGATAAAAAATCAGAGAGCAAAAAAAGTTCGTGTGACCTTTTTTGAGCCACGTCTACTTACAGGTTTTTATTTTTAAAGTGTAGACTGCAAAGGCTGAATGTGTGAGTTGATTACAAATTCGTGTACATATTCGCAGACTATAAAAACAAAGCATACTCGGTTACTATGCTAAACATAGCCAGTGTATTGCCACATACTAGAGGGTTTTAAAGCAGTTTTTCCTTAATGCATAATATATTATAAAGTAATTTATTTTGGAGTTAGAAGAAAACAAGAGATATAACTAGTTTTTGAGTCAATGAACACCAAAATAGCTGAATGTAGAACCTGATTAATCGTGTTTCGCATTTGTAACATTATATTATTACACGTCTATCTGAGTTGGAGATAACAACTAAAAACAGCGAATATTGAGCGTGGGCAGTTGATTCGGAATAATTTGGCGCGAATCCAAAGTCTGAATGTAAAATATACAGTAACGCGGGAATTCAAAAATCAAAGTACAGACGTCAGCAGGTCAAGCTATCCGAAACTGTCAGATTTTCCCAACCAACCTTGAACCTAATACTGAGATAAAGTTGAAAATCGATGAAAGAAAGAAGAACGGTTATTTGTGACCCAGACCTGACACGAATGAATATAAAAAAATATATATTTTAGCTATATTTTTTATATTCAAAATTAATGGCTAAAACCAAAATTTTGCCTTATGTTTTTGTTCAGGGGATTTTTTTTAAAACCTCTTTTTCAAAAATCTAATAATGCAGTTCTTGTTTTTATAAAAATCGGGCTCAAAACTCCTTTGATTATTTCACTCTATTCCTCATAGTTTCGGATTTGGCCATCCACGCCCACTTTAAAAAAATCACCCTGTATAGTGATTATTGTTCCACTAGAAATATTTTAGCTAAAATGGAACTAAATGGTTGATGACAGTCTATTTTTTGTGTTTATCTAAATTCGCGTCATTTTAAATAGATATAATTACTATTCATTAAAAAAATATATTTCAAAATATTTAGCCTGAACAAAATCGAACTGCAATATCCATATTGCCGTTCGATTTTAGCCACTGATATTCAGAATAGTGTTAATTTATTTCTGTTATATTTAATATTACAAAATAACTGAAACAAGTTCCTCTTGTGTCGGGCCTGGGTAAATTTCCTATGGGTCGTGACCCTTTTTCTTTGACAGATTGTAGTAGCTTGAAGTGCTGGCAACTTGCTCATAGGTACCAAACCAAGGGGTTTGTTACCGGTACTTTTCCATATATAATGTTTCTGTATCAGGGCACCCCTATGTGTGAGGGAGCAGGCGGTACAATAACCCGCGAGTCCGTACGGGCACAAAATCAATACATTCACCCTGTTTTACGTCAAGCTGGAATCCCTGGGTGTAATCTCAAGGGTCTTCCTGTTCTGCGGACTGAAAAACACCTTGTCTGAAGAATACCTTGTGAACATACATTCTTTCACGAAGAAACTACAGAATGCCATCCACCTGCACCTGCTCCGATCCTTACGAATTTGTATAATTAATAAGAGTTGATATACGAACGTAGATGAAGCTAAAGGAGTATTCCTTTAGCTTCATCTACGTTCATATATCAACTCTTCTTGTCATAGCAAAATGAGTCTTCACATCTTAACAGCTCAAAAGTGAACCGACCCTCCAGGAGTACCGGATGATAAGATGTCGTTGCTCCTAACAATCGATTATCTTGGCCTACTTCCAGCTTCCAAACTTCCGCGATCGCTAGCTCTAATGAATTCACCCTCTTTTTATGGAATTTCAGGGAGGGAGTTTTCATTAGGCTTTGTATTTGTGTATCTATCTATCTTATCTAATATATAATACCTTTAAACGAGCAATTCTTGTATATATTATAATATTATATAATCTGAATCTCGGAAACGGCTCCAACGATTTTCATGAAATTTAGTATGCAGGGGGTTTCGGGGGCGATAAATCGATCTAGGTAGGTTTCATTTTTAGAAAACGTCGTTTTATCCGTGTTTCCGAGCAAAACTCGGTCATCCAGGTACTTTTTAAGTTATTCATGCAAGTTAAAGGAAAATTTTTCGCCACGTCATGTCACATTTTACTTTCATTCTTCATCATCTAAAACTAAATAGCTCGGAGCGTTTTTCTTTCTAAAAGAATTAGCTCTTATTTTGTGGTCTACAGTGGCGTGCCTAGTGGCCAACAATCTACCTGTTTAAGTATTAATATGTACTGCATGCCGCTTGTCTTGAATACTTTATAGTCTTAAGCCTGACCGTGATAACTGTTGAAGGAGGTTTTTCTCTCAATCTTTGCTTTTTATAATATTTTGTTTTTACCCTGTCATTCCTGTTATGTCAATATGAATGTTTCCAACATGTAATACGTTTTATCATTTCGATCCATAAAAATACCTCTCAACATGGTAGCAGAGCGTTTAATTATATTGGAAACGATCGATTAACGAATCAAGTAAAGGTTTTTAACATAATTTGCAAAAATAATTCTAACAAATAATTCTAACGAAGGCTTGTCAAAATGTCGACTTCGTCTACAAGTTGCAAAATTGATATCGGTCGTTTAGAAGGTGAAGAAAATTGGTCAACATGGCGCTGTAAGGTATTGTTGCTTTTAAGGGGTACTCCTGGCGGGTTGGATGCTATAAATGGAAAACTTATAGAACCTATAAAACCAGATACTACAGCCACTGCAGATGTTAAAGTAAGTTATGAAAATACTTTAGAAGCATATCATAAGATAGATAGTACGGCGATGCTTATTTTGATGGCTAATATGTCGGATGCCACTTTACAAAAGGTCATGAGATTCTCAACAGCCAAACAGGTTTGGGATGAATTGCACACTTTGTTCAATGGAACATCTGAAGACAAAAGCTATTCATTATGCTACAGTTTCTTTGGCTATAAAAAAGATCCCGCACATGACATGTCAATGCATATATCCAAATTGAAAAATATATGGCATGAATTGAAAATGGAACTTCAAAAAGGCGAAACCAAATATGATCTTCCAGAGTTATTACTAATCTGCAAGATCTTGGAAACTTTACCCGACGAGAAGTACTTCTCTTTCAAGTCTAGTTGGATGCTGATGTCAAGAAAAGATCGAAATATAGACAATCTGACAGCACAAGTATGTGCTTACGAACGCTCACTTTTGACCAAAGAAGGTATTACTGAAGCACAAGCTCTAGTTGTACAAAACAAGATTATACATAAGAAAAAGTGTGGATATTGCGGACTATATGGACACAAAGTTAAAAAATGTCGCAAGTGGATATTGGACGGGAAACCGCCTAAAACACCTGGCCCATTAACAAGTCAAGCTAACAATACCAATCTGACCCTCTCATTAATGGAAGTTGTTACAAATGAAGTGGTAAATATTATTGAAGAAGATCTTGACAGTTGGTTTGTTGACAATGGTGCTACAAGTCATGTCACCTGTCGAAACGACATATTTTCCAGCTTTCAAAATTTCAGCAATAAACAAACGGTAACAACTGCAAATGGCTCCACAATTCAAGCTATTGGCAAAGGTACAGTTGATTTGATAGCAGACGTTCGTGGTCAGACACAAAACATTAGACTGTGTGATGTATGGTATGTTCCAGCAATAAACAAAAACTTATTTTCTGTACTTGCTGCGCAAGACAAACTTAAGAAGAGTGTCTTCACATCTGAAAGAGAATTTTGTCAATTGATAGTAGATGGAAAAATTAATTTAATTGGCACAAGAGTCAAGAATGGAGGACTGTATAAACTAAATGTAAAGACAATTATAAATTCAAATCCTGAATTGAACTCACTGTCAACAAAAAACATTTTACAACTATATCATGAAAGATTTGCTCACCAGAATAAAATACATGTGAAGCAATTGATTGAAAAGGAACTTGGTATAAAAGTCAAACTCGATTCTGAATTATGTACAGGATGTGTTTATGGTAAAACACATAGACATAAATTTGGAACAAGAGCTCGAGCTAAAGCACCAGGAGAGATTATTCACACAGATGTATGTGGTCCGTTCCCCAATTCATTCAAAAAGTTTTGTTATTTTGTTTTATTTAAAGACGATTACAGTAAGTTTCGTCATGTTTATTTTATCAAGCACAAGTCTGAAGTGAAGGATAAACTAGTGGAAATGATAAACGAAACAAAGACTACTGGTCATATTATAAAGACAATTCTCAGCGATAATGGAGGAGAATTCCAAAATGAAGCTGTGAAGAAGATCTTAAATAATCATGGCATACAACACCGTTTGACAATGCCGTATACGCCGGAGCAGAACGGGTGTAGTGAGAGAGACAACAGAACTTTAGTAGAAGCTGCTCGTACTTTAATGCACGCTCACGAAGAACTTCCACTCTCCTGTTGGTCTGAACTTGTCAACACGGCTGCTTATGTTCTGAATAGAACTGGACCGACTTCTATAGAAGGAAAATCACCGTTTGAGTTATGGTTTACAAAGAAACCCTCAATCAAACATTTGAGAATCATTGGCACTGAATGTTATGCTCATGTTCCAAAAGTGAAGAGAACGAAAATGTCCAGAAAAGCTCAAAAATGTATTCTCATTGGTTATGATGGTGATGACGGTTATCGGTTACTAAGCATAAACAATAAATCGAATCCAACACTGATACGGTCAAGAGACGTAATATTCAACGAGTCAGTCATCAGATCTATTGGATTGGAGTCAGATATCTCTGAAACAGAAAAACAAAGTCCAATTGTTGAGATGGAGGTTAATTTTCCTCAAACTAGAGAAAATCATCCAATGTTAAATGCAAGGGAGGAAATTTTACAAGATGCAACTATTTCAGATGTGCCTCAAACATTGAATGATGGTGCGAGTTTTGAAGAAATAATTCCCAATTTGCCTACAATATCGGATGAACCTAGTAGAAATGAAGAAGATTCTAATGAGTCCTATATTACGCCTGAATCATCAGAAGTTGATTCAGATGATGAACAAGGAAATTCTACGATAAGGAATCTAAGAGATAGATCGACATTGCGACCACCACAACGATTTGAAGATTTTATTATGTCTACTATTGTTAGTGATTTTGATGAACCCAAATCATACAAAGAAGCAATAAAAAGTCCTCAGAAAGCGGAATGGTTAAAAGCAATGGAAAGTGAACTAAAATCTCTACAAGAGAATAAAACTTGGATTTTGGTAGATAAACCAAAAGACAGAAAACTGATTTCTTGTAAGTGGGTGTTTAAAGTTAAAACCCATTGTGATGGAAGTCTTGACAAACATAAGGCGAGATTAGTAGCAAGAGGCTATACACAAAAGAAAGGAGTTGATTATAGTGATACATTTAGTCCTGTTGCTAGAATGGCCACAATAAGATCGATTCTTAGCATCGCTGCAAATGAAGGGTTATCCCTCAGACAGTTTGATGTAGCAACTGCATTTTTGAATGGTTCATTAGATGAAGATATTTACATGAATCAGCCAGAAGGATACAGTGATGGTACGACTAAAGTATGTAAGTTGAAGAGAAGTTTATATGGTCTCAAACAAGCTCCAAGATGTTGGAACAAATGTATTGTTGATTATTTGAAAGTTTTAGGATTTAAACAATGTGACACAGATCCATGTTTGTTCATTAGAAACCGACTTAACAACAAGATAATTATTGGGCTCTATGTTGATGACGGTCTAATAGCTTCAACGCACCCAAAGGAATCTGACAAGTTTTTGGCAGAATTGAAACGGAAGTTCAAGATAACCACAAAACCAGCTTCTTACTTTCTGGGTTTGGAAATCTTCAACAACAACGATGGTTTCATCAAAGTCTCTCAAAAACATTATGCTCAAAGGCTACTGGAACGCTTTGGTATGAGTGATAGTAAAGCCGTTAGTACTCCAATCATCAAAGAAGCACAACCGGCACAACCATGCTCAGTAAAAGAGGATGAAGTTAAATTTCCCTATCGTGAAGCTGTTGGTGCGCTAGCTTATCTAATGACAGGTACTAGACCGGACATATCATACGCTATTAGCGTCGTATCCAGGAAACTTACAAATCCCTCTTTAGAAGATGTTAACAAGGTTAAACGCATACTTCGTTACATTCAGGGAACCCTAGATACAGCAATTGTATACAAAAAAGGATACAAAACTGGAATCTTGGAATGTTTTAGTGATTCTGATCATGGTGGAGATTTCGATACAGGACGCTCTACTTCTGGAATCTTATGCGTGTATGCAGGAGGAGTAATCTCTTGGGCAAGTCGTAAACAGACATCTGTAGCTATCTCAAGCACCGAAGCAGAACTTGTTGCAGCTAGTGAAGCGGCTCGTGAGATAGTTTGGCTAAAGAGACTTTTCAATGAAATAACTACTTTGATAGAAGTCCCTACTTTACAAGTTGATAATGATGCTGCTATAAAGCTTGCACAAAACCCAGAGTTACATCGTCGCACAAAGCACATTTCTATTAGACATTTTTATGTAAGGGAATTAGTTACTGAAAAAGAACTTCAAGTAAAGTATGTTCCCACAGAATACCAGTGTGCTGATATTTTGACTAAGCCTGTGCATAAACCCAGACTGGATCTAATTTCAGGAATGGTGGGACTTATAAGATAAAGATTATCGAAAAAAGGGAGGATGTTGAAGGAGGTTTTTCTCTCAATCTTTGCTTTTTATAATATTTTGTTTTTACCCTGTCATTCCTGTTATGTCAATATGAATGTTTCCAACATGTAATACGTTTTATCATTTCGATCCATAAAAATACCTCTCAACAATAACCTTGCGTTTTTTTAATCAGTAGGTACAGTGATTTTGATTAAAGCAAAATAAACTAAAGAATCAATTTTATCGCCATTATCTTAAAAGGCTGTCAAAATGTATGTAGGCAAAAAACTCCCCGTTCCGCTTTTTTTACCCGTCTGTAAGGAAATGGTTATGTTTTCAGACTACATTTGTTGGGAATGTTAGGAGCCTCGATTTTGGGCCAATCTGTAAAAACGAAACCCGACTTATCCCGTCATTTTTCTCTGCTGTTCTCGGTTCTCAGTGTTGCTGCTGTTGTTCTTCTTTGCGACCTACTACGCGGTCGTTCTTCCCTATTGCTCCTCCGACATGTGACACGTCAAAAATACTTGATTCAATTTAGATCTAGTACTCACTAGCTATTGTTTATGCTCGTAGTAGTAGTAATCGCCCCATAAATTCGATATCAACGATGCGGGCACAATAAAAATATGTAGATACTGTCGTTCGAAGTCGAAAGGTCAGAATAATATCTATAAAAAAGACTAAGTAAACAGAATAATATAATATGATTGTCGTAACTCAATTAAGCACTTAGTTATTTCGTCAATATCTAGGTATAATTTAAGCGGAGGAGTGGCTCCAATTGCTATGTTATTGTCATACATTATCTTTGTTTACAACCAGTCTTATAACAAGAAAGGACGCGCAATTTTGGAGGAAATAACTGGCGTTTATACTTGATCTGATGAACAAAATTAGAAATTAAGAATAGTAGAGCACCATTAAGCAAGATGATTTGTCCCTTAAAACATACAACAAGTGAAAAAGAAGGGAATTTAATTCGAGGGACTAAGTTGGATCCCGAGAGTATACTCTCGCTATAGCGAAGGATTCTAGAATCCTGAGCGGAGCGAGGGATACAAGAACCGGGATGATTTCTTTTGTTCACGAGTTTTGTAGTTTCTCTACATTTTACCATTGACTGCGAGAAAATAAATAGAAGTAAAGTATTTATATTTCTCGTGGGTTGATAATAAAAGCCGCTCGGGGTCGATTTTCAAGGTTAAGCCGGGCCTACCAAAGTCGGTCTGTGGATGGGTGACCACTAATTCATTACATATCGAGTTTCGTCTGTGCCTCGGAAAGTAAGTACAGCCATTGGGCCGGCTAGGCGGCTGTCATTTGTAGTTCTTTGACAGTCGTTACAGGCAGTCAGTGGCCCGAACCGACCCAGTACTAACTGGGTTGTGTTTTGGGTCAGATAGGCAGTCGCTCCTTTTAAAATAAAGTGTATATTCTTGTCGGCACGTTTTATTTATTTTTTGTTCATTATTCGTGCTTGTTCCAAATTCAAAATATTTTTATTCACTCAGTGAGTAAAAGAGAGTTTTCACTTCTCATAGGTACTCTAAAAGTACGCCAATATAGCCCTACGAAGCGGGACTAAAGTGACCACTTTAGTCCCTAGGGAGTAAAAAGTAATTAGTTTTTTGGACTGTTACTGAGACTGTTTTTGGACCATGTCCATTGCAAAAATGTTGAGAGTTTTAGTTCCATGGTTTTCCGCAGCAAAGAAGGTGGCGCCATGTGTTTCAAATTGTTAATCTGTGACTGGTTTAGAAGGAAAAACTGACCGCGAAAATTTTTGAATTTTTGTCGAGTGTAAATTTGTTGGATTTTAAATAAATTTATTTTTCTCGCACTCAAAGTGAAAAGTACAGTTTGCACCTCGAGACTAAACGCCACCTTAATATACCCTCGGTTTCGTTGACTCCCTCGCACGCTCGGGAGTCAAACCACCTCTGGTATATTATGGCTTCGTTTAGTCCCTCGATATAAAATATACTATTTATTCACTTATAGCGATGAATAAAATGCCCTTTTTCGAGTGGCAATGGTAACTAAAAAGTTTTTTTTTTATACTACAGTGCGACAAGAATCTTTGCGCCCTAAACCCTAATGACGTACAAAAGGGGGCAGTGCTGGTAAACATTGTTGTAAACTGTAACAGTATTGAAAAAACAAGATGGCGGCGGCGTTTGTTGGTCTTGGCTAAGCGCCAAAAGATCCATAAACAGCCGTGGGTCGTACAACAGCTGTGTGGTTTGTTTGTAGGGCAGCGAAAGGTCATTGACATAATTGCGTGACGTACGCAGGCAATAATTAGAGCATCAAATGGTCTGAGAAGTCGAGTCACACAAATCGATGCTGATAGGGCTTACAGAACTTCCTTACTTGACAAACTTTCACCTCCCATTCAACCCTTTAGGCCCTAAAGGGAGGTGAAAGTTTGTCTTTTTGTCGAACTTAACTCGCAAATTCTTAGTTGCGAGTTAAGTTCCAAATATGTTATACTTACATCGAAGGTGGGCTCGTTATAATGTAAGTACATATACGAAACTCTTGCAAAATTGCAAACCTCTAGATCCAGTCCTAGACTTGGGTTTCCGTTACCTGTCAGTTAATACATAATTCGTTTTATCGTCGATAATAGTACATTATGATATAAGTGCGGTAAGCTGAAAATTACAGCTGAGGTGAAATTGCTAGCCCGAGCCGTAGGCAAGGGCTACAAGAAAGCAGAGGCTGTAATTATCAAAGCGCACGTATGTCATACGACGTTTTATAATATATTTGCGAGGAAATAAATAAAACTCGGACTTTCTTAAACGAAATTTTGATACGCTCGTAAGTATTTATCGGTCGATTTTTCAGGCAAGAGGCTTAGAGTAGCCTTTTTCGCTGCCTCTGACTGAGACTTCAGGCGGTGTCGAATTAATAAATTCATCAATACTTGACGACATTTTCAAATAAAAACAATATAGTGAAAAGACAAAGCGCGCGGAATGATTTTTACTTGTTCACAAATTAGTGAGGCGCGCGCATTAGCGCTTTTTTTTAAGGCAAAGGCACAAGAACAGCCAGTATTACTAATACAGTAAATTAATATTTTTGTGTTTTTGCTACAGATAAATGGTTGAAATCTATTGTCAAAATTAATTAAATTAGAATTTAATGTTTATTTATTATATTTTATCTCCCAAAGTTAGTGTTATTCATAAAATGTTGACCACTTTTCTCACATAAAAACTCTTTGCTAAGATTTTAAAAAGTACTTACCGTTTGTTTTTGACGGAGCATCTTGAAACCGTGCGTTTTACATTACATTATCGCACAAGTACGTAATGAGGTACCATACGATATTGAAATTGGTGAAATAAGAGCCCCTTTACGAGCAAATGTGTTATAAATATCGTTTTATTTAACAAGTTATCTTTTCGTGTGATTTAGAAATGCGAATTGTTATTGTCAAAATTCATCGTTTTATCATTGGATTTATGTAATCCTTGATTATCGAACCGATTTCCAAATCCCTATTGATAAGTGTGCCTGTGTGAGGCCCTTGCCAAAGCCTAGGCCTTGCAAAAATTATTATGCAACACTTACGATACAAATACTATGTTGTAAAACGAACTCTAACATATCATTTCCATTCAGAAATTATGAGCTCAACCAGAAAAACGAGATTTAAAAAAATCTGCAAACAAAAACCTTGCTAAGTTTCAGAGTTAAATCGAGTTACTGTATTTCTTATTCTTAAATCTCACGACCTCCAATTAATATCTGCAACGTGTCCTTTAGGGCACCATATTCTTGTATATTTTAGCGTGAAACACACAGAACGTTTCTTTTATAATAATATGGACGACAACACTCGAGGAGCGTCCGACCCACGCGCGTACTCTCTCTGTTATCGTCCATATACACGAAATAAATTATAGCGTCCGTACTCCCAACCCGACCCTCCCTCACCCGCTGTCTGTGTGTTACGAAATCAAAGGGTGTTAAAAAAACTACTTAGTTTTTATGCCCAATCTGCTCAACAATACAATTATCTTGACTGTACGTTAGCGCAAGTGACCCCGACTGTGACCACTCCAGATCGAAATGCAATTCTGACGGTTAAGGGACAATTATCAAGCAAAAAAAAAACAATTCATTATCATTGCATACGATTACACTTGAATAAAATTACTGTATCTAGTTCAAGTGCAGCGGTTATCAATAAATTAATTTATGGCCCTCAATATTCACGCATTTTTAATGAGCTGGCGTTTTATTGATAAACAATGTAACTTATGAAGGTGAAAACAATCTGTTGCCGTGCTGAATGTCTCGGCAACATCGTATTTTTCTACTCTGTCGTTCCGTCAATTCAGGGGCTCCACATTCGACGCTTCTTCAAGTTGTGCGGTCTTCTGCAGTGTGAACCGCTTCGTACATGCTGTCACCAAACCTTCGAATCTTCGTAGTACGACGGACGACTGTAGGACGGAGTTCCAAAGAGCCAGAAACCAGGCGTTGTTGGAATCTTTTTTGCCGCTGGCATGAGGCCTACATACTGTATATCAGCTAATGTGACAAACAGCTGAATAAAAGCTCAGGTTTTGAGCATTTTAGTGACTGATCAATCTGATTCAAAAATAAAATCGATCGACTACACCGGCTGCTGCCTCCTTCTGGAAACAGTCTAGTTGGAAACTCCATTGTTCTAGTTTTTGAGAGTTCTAATAAACGAAATGAACATAGGTCATAATCGAGCATAGTTATTATACGAGGTGGAAGGGATTAAGACGCGAAAACAGTTACCACGTATCCAATAACTGTCTTTTACGATGAAGAGCGGTGAGAAGGACTCTCACCGCTCTGATTTTATAAAATCTTCTTTCATTGTCCAGGCGGTCTTCCTTTGGAATGCGCTCCCTCAGAGTATCAGGACGGTGACCAGTCGGTTCACTTTCAAAGTAAAAGCTCGAGAGCATATTCATAAGAAGTTGGCAGATTCGTCTCAGAATTAAGTTATTTTAGTTTTTTTTTTTCTATCTTAACTTTATATATTTTGTTGTATGTACTCGTATGGATTTATTATTATCATATGTTTATAAATATTTTCTAGTCTCTTTTTCTTGTCTCTGCATCACCCTAAGGTAGACTGGTAGAAAATGCCCAAGGCATTAAATTCGCCTTTGTAGTTTTACTTGTGCATAAAGTTTTAATAAATAAATAAAAAAATACATAATTTTGAGCCACATAGAAATTTTTCATCAGTTATTTAAAATAAAAAAAAAACAGCTGTTTCCTACAAAACTGCAATATCTAATCTACACGATCAAAATGTATGGAACAGCTGATTTTTTTAAAATAACCGATGAATGATGTAGGTACTGACTACGTGGTACGTTTTCGCGTCGGTATCCCTTTCACCCCGTATGTAGTGTAGCTTTTTCTCGTCATCAGTCCACTGTCAAGACATAAGCCAAATCGTACGCCATTTAACTCTCAACCAGCTGACCGAGGAGTTTTCTCGGGTGCACGTCATCATAATGCGTAACCTATTCCCAGAAATGTTGGCGTCAGCTTCCAATCTAACTGGATACAGCTGAATACCAATATTTTACATGATGACGTTGCGTTGGAAGGCCTCCCACTAGGTGGACCGATGACCTGGTGAAGGTTGCGGGGATCCGCTGGATGCGAGTCGCACGAGGCCGGTCAATGTGGCGACACTTGGGGGAGGCCTATGTCCAGCAGTGAACGTCTTTCGGCTTAAATGATGATGGTGATGTTGTTCTTAACGTGCACGTATTTCTACATCGTTCTCACATATATGTATAATCTCTACATGAATGATGTAAACAATATTTTGATTGAAAACAGTGTCCATGAAGTTTCTTGCCCATTCTTCTCCATATAGATCTACGCTTTGGAATGGGCAACTACTTTCCCAAGTTATTATGCCTTGTGTCTGTAGCTTAGCCTTCTTTGTTTTTCTGACATTCAAAAGTAACTGTAATGGTCTAATTAATATAAATGCTTTTTGAGTTTTTTGATGATGATGCACACAGCCTAGTTACTGAGTAATACGAGTGCGACTCTACTAAACTTCACAATAAAAAGGCGTTCATATTACGATAATAGCCAGGTCAAAATAGTAATTTTATTAATAGCGCGTAAGTAAATAGATAACGTTATCAACTGGTGTCAATGGAGTTTATTGTTAACTGCTCCTTCCAGTTATGGCACATTCATGACTTGGATTCTACTGCTGGCATTAGACTTTGTTCCTACGGCGATGCTTTAATTGGACGACTGTCTTCTATTTCTGCCGGCACAAGTAACGCTAGACAGAGAAGCTAACCGCTTGGATAGGCTAATGATAAGCATGATCCACAAAATCATGGTCATCATCTACCTAACCATGTTGGGGTCGGCTTCCAGTATAACAGGATGTGGCGAAATACCTCTATTTGTGATAAGGATGACAAAGTTTTTTATAGAAATAGATGTCGAGTAGGTTTTGTCAGTGTCAAACAACCAGACTATTGATTACAAATGTTCACATTAAACACTAGTAAGTAATAAGTGAACATTAGTATAGTAGTAGATATGAAAATGTATGTGGATAAACAATGCGGTCGTTTGCCTCGCCGCGAGAGCACGTTATACAATTACAAACGTCATGAAATAAGCTGTTTATCTTGCTGACTTCGAAATAGTTCTACGTAAAACAGCCATATACAGTACAGACAGACTACAGTAGACATTAGAAAAGAGTATGCTTAGATGGTTGGGTCATGTTCAGAGGATGAGTGACAGGTGACTAACAATTTAAGAAAAGGTATTTACAAAGCAAATGTAATACAAAGGCGGCTGTAACACAGACAGTAGCTGGTCTGTAACGCAATTAACATAACGTAGTTTTACTGCATTTGTCTTTTGATTCTTACATAGTATAAAAAAAAGTCCCTCCCGCTGTCTGTGAGCTTAGATTTTTTAAACTACGCAACGCAAATTTTAATGCAGTTCAGCAATGGATAGAGTTATTCAAGAGGAAGGTAAAATTGCCATGCAAAGCCGGGGCGGGTCGCTAGTACTACTATAAAGATTACTGTAATGAAGTAGAATTCGGCAAAACGCCACTTCTTGCGTTATATTACTGCCTGGTGAAGGTTTCGGGGATCCGCTGGATGCGAGACGCACGGGACCGGTCAATATGGCGACACTTGGGGGAGGCCTATGTACAGCAGTGGACGTCTTTCGGCTGAAATGATGTTGATATACAGGGTGACTGGAAATTAGTGGCGGAGCCGTTAATGGGAGGTAGTCAAGGGTTATTCCGACAGATATCACTCTGAGACCTACCGTCCTTACTTAACCCTTTCCAAGATATTCCTACTTAAAGAGTGTAACCCAAAAATTCGTACAAAAAAATTTCAAATAGTAATAAATCCTAAAAAAAAGTGATTTTGGCCTACTTTTTTTTTGTTTTGCAACAAAGATATTCTAGATAAGTAATATTAATTGTTAAATTTCCGCAACTGTCATTATTTTATGCAAAAACTGCTAAACAAAAACGGAAAATGTAAAAAAAATACTTTGATGGCTGATAAAACATCAATTTTCTTTAAAAAGTCACCCTTTATTATTACGTACAAAATAATTAAAAAACTTCTACGTTTCGTTCCCTTTCGAATGAGATATTAAAGTCCAAAATCCGTTAAGGAATTATGAAGATATGGTCAATGGAAAAAACCCGTAGAGCCCGACCGAGTCGAGCTTGCCCCTCCCTCTTGCTCAGCTCAGTCCGCTCTTACGGTTTACTGTGTTCGGATGTGCTTACTTTCTCTCAGTTTTGATTTTTCTAACGACTTGGCTTTTTCCTGGACTTTTGTATTTGATTCTCTTCCCGACAACTTGGACTGTGCCCTGTTTTCTGTGACTCCTTACGATTTGGCTGTGTGGTTTATCGGACCAATAATGGCAGGAAGAACATCGTTTAGTAACGAAGAATACGCAGATATTCTTTTTTATTACGGAGCTGCCAGAGGAAACGCTGAACGAGCTCGTCGTGAATATGGCGAAGTATTCCCTAATCGTCGACTGCCTGATGCCCGCGTATTCTCCCGAACCTTCCGGCGGGTGCGAGAGCGCGGAACCATCGTAAGATACCAAGGTAAGAGAAAGTTATTATTCTTAAAGCATGTTCAAGTTTTTGTTTGGAGGAGTTCAAAGTTTTTGTTTTTAGGTGACGCAGGTAGACCTCGACTGGATGTCGGGGACAACGAAGAGGAAATTTTAAATTATTTCCAAAGAGACCCTACGCTGTCTACACGAATGATAGCTCGCCGTAAGGGACTCTCTCAATGGAAGGTGTGGTACACTCTTCGCGAAAATGACCTCCATCCTTACCATTACACACCTGTTCAGGCCATAGAAGAAGGGGACCCTTTAAGAAGAATGCAGTTTTGCAGATTTTTAATAAATGCGGACGTTGAAGATAGAAATTATCTCAGAAGAATTTTATGGACTGACGAGTCCAAGTTTGACAAGGACGGCATTACAAATTACCATAATGCGCATTACTGGAGTGAACGAGCCATGGGTAATCCACACCTAAAAAGACAAAAAGGTTCACAGAGAAGGTTTAATCTAAATGTGTGGATGGGTATTATTAATAACCGCTTGATTGGACCACATTTCCTACCGCAAAACCTCGATGGGGTTGAATATGAAAATTTTCTGAGGAATGTGTTTTTTGAATTACTGGAAGATGTGCCGCTAGAAACGAGGCAAAACATGATATTCATGCATGATGGCTGTCCGGCGCATTTTAGGCTAGCTGTGAGAAGTTGGCTAGACCAACAGTTCCCCGACCGATGGATAGGTAGAGGTGGTCCAATACCATGGCCGGCACGTAGCCCCGACCTCACACCCATGGACTTCTTCGTGTGGGGTCGAATGAAAACTTTGGTTTATGCCACTGACGTCCCTGTACCAAACGTTGAAGACTTGCGCACCAGAATAATCAACGCAGCACAAGAAATACAAAGGGAGCTTACAGACTCAGGGGTTGTAAAAACGGGTGTCGTAAGAAGAGCACGAGCTTGTATTAGAAATAATGGTGGGCACTTCGAAAATGAACTGTAGACAGTTTTTTATTCAATAAATTTTTATTCTTCAGTGGTTTGGTTTTTTCTTTCATTTTTATTATTAGTCTTATCTTGATGGTTTCTTAACCGATTTTGGACTTTAATATCTCATTCGAAAGGGAACGAAACGTAGAAGTTTTTTAATTATTTTGTACGTAATAATAAAGGGTGACTTTTTAAAGAAAATTGATGTTTTATCAGCCATCAAAGTATTTTTTTTACATTTTCCGTTTTTGTTTAGCAGTTTTTGCATAAAATAATGACAGTTGCGGAAATTTAACAATTAATATTACTTATCTAGAATATCTTTGTTGCAAAACAAAAAAAAAGTAGGCCAAAATCACTTTTTTTTTAGGATTTATTACTATTTGAAAATTTTTTGTACGAATTTTTGGGTTACACTCTTTAAGTAGGAATATCTTGGAAAGGGTTAAGTAAGGACGGTAGGTCTCAGAGTGATATCTGTCGGAATAACCCTTGACTACCTCCCATTAACGGCTCCGCCACTAATTTCCAGTCACCCTGTATAACGCTCTAAGTGATTCCACATAGACTATGGGTGTCTGTGTTGAATCCGTCTTTTCATTGCCTAAACCTAAAGGTATGATTTCGAACCACGCTGCACGCACCAGTGCTGCCGCGACACTACTGGTCCCCATAAAATTTCTATAAGCTTATATGAGATTACATTCCGAGCTAGGCAGCATTGTAAGCAAAGCACCTTAGTGGTAGCACTGCGGCAACGGCACTGCTGCTTGTTGCCGAGTTCGCAATCATACCTTTATACGGACAAATGCGCCTGCACTAAAAACCTGTGTTGCAAATATATTGCTGTATCGAATATACCGAGCCAAACGTGTGTAGCAGGCCTTACTGGTAGCTAACTAGTTTAGTTACTTAAGCAATGGTATTTTATAGGTCATTGGGAAATAATTATTAATTTCATTTCTGTAACGTTCTCTTTGCTGGGAGTCGGGTCTCCTTTTTTTGCTCCAAGTCGTTATTATCAACCACGTTGAGATCAGCTTCCAGTCTAACTAGATGCAGCTGAGTACCAGAATCTTAATTGAAGTGGCTGCCTATCTGACCTCCACAATCCGGTTACTTCTTACTGCTCCACAAGTAAATCTGGAATTAACATGAAAAGTAAAAAGCGATTCTTTTTCACTTCAGACAGCCAATTAAAACAAACACAAATTAAAACTGAAAATGCGCAATTTATTTTTGGATGACCTTATTTTAGGGCATCGGTTCAATGTCGGAATAAATTACCCACCTAATAACAAAATGCAATGTGAATAAAGTTAAATTGGTAGATTATACTTGGTAATATTACGTCTGAATATAAAGTTAAACAATGCAGCCAGAGACAATCACTTTACATCTTCAACCATAAGTGTGCCTTTTATTTGAAAGTAAATCTCTAATCCTAGTTTAGTCCGTTAGTGTTAGTTTAGGCTTTTTAGACTAATACCTCGCTTCGCACACTTTCTCTAAATGTGAAGGCAAGAAACATAAATTAACTCCGTATGGAGACAACAAACAAAAAAAAAATACAGCCGAATTGAGAACCTCCTCGTTTTTGAAGAAAGTCGGTTAAAAATAGCTTATTTTCAATGCTTTCATATCATTATCATCCCGGGTTGACATGCTTGATTTGAATCAGTGATTTAAATCGCGGTTAATATCAAGTTGAATTTTTTTAATAAAAATCAATGATTTAAAACAATACTTTTTACTGCGATCAAATCTGCCAAAATGCAAGGGACTTCCCCCGACATAAATAACGTGTCCAATGCTGTTTGTCTACACCGTTCTGGGATTGGTTGATAGCAAAACATAATATGAAAAAAAAATATAACCGAAAAAAAATTGGATCAAGCAACTGTTATGTACAGTCCGTCAATAGATTAGGCACCGAGAAGGGAGCCGAATTAGTCTTCCTTTTGAAAAAACTAAACTAATTATTTTCCTTGTTCATTAAAATGACAGTGTGTTTTTAAAAAAGTGATTTGATTTTATGTGATGAAATTGAAAAAATATATAAATTTTGTGTTTTTTTTAATTGATAACTGATTTCCAAATTAAAATAAGATCAGAACGTAAAAAAAATCATGATTTTTAACAACCCTTTCATCATCTTCCTGCCCGTGCCGTTATTTGGGGGCGACGCAATAAGTTTTTTTTCTTCCATTCTCCTTTTTTTTTCGCTCCTCTTGCTCTGGGCGGAGCGGAAGGGACTGTCAGACTCGTACTGACTAAAACCCATCCATGTTCCTTCCTTGCCCTTTGTGTTCCAGGGCCGCGGTATCTCTTTTGAACAGTCCCGCAGCCCTGGCTTCCATTCTCCTCTGTCAATCGTCACGCTATCATTTACCTCTTTTTTTCCTTCATATCATTCCTCAAACAATCCATCTTTGGTCACCCTCACCATCCATCAACATTTATTTTCATCGCTCTTTTAGTCACATACGATTCGTCCCAAGTTTGCTTTCCTATAGGAAGTTTTTTTTCCTAGATATGAACTCAGTACAGCACATTCTTTTGTATCACAAGTTATTAAGTGGCTCAATGCTGGTCCTGCTCCACAAGCTTAGGACTAAAGCAAACTAATTGATTACCATGTGAAGTTATTGTGGAAGCTGTAGAAGCTTGTAATAATATCTTTGCATTGTATAAATTCAATCTCTTAGTATTATATAATTGTATAGCACATGTGTGAGTACTATGTACTGTAAAGCTACCATTTACATTTAGTTATCTTTCATTGACTTGAATTTGCCCTGGTGGCTGTGAGAATGTCATGCTCACTCAAATGTGTCGCTGATGGTGGCGGGTGTGTCGGGTCATTTAGCTCCCCTCAATGTGGTCGAGCAGAATGGGGCTGATCCATGCGTCATGTTCGTGAACGGGCGCTGTCAGTTGGGACTGGTCATCTCTAGGCTGCCACGGTTTATTGTAACTACTTAATTTGTTTTTAAATTGTTGTTATAATCTTTTACTCTGGACGCTCTTAACGTGCACGTATTTCTACATCGTTCTCACATATGTATAATCTCAACATGAATGATGTAACCAAGATTTTGTACAATGTTTTGATTGAAAAGAGTGTCCATGGAGATTCTTGCCCATTCTTCTCCATAGAGATCTACGCTTTGGAATGGGCAACTACAGTACTTTCACAAGTTATTATGCCTTGTGTCTGTGACTGTAGCTAAGCCTTCTTTGATTTTCTGACATTCAAAAGTACCTGTAATGGTCTAATTGAAATAAATGCTTTTGAGAAAGCTTTTGCTTTTGCTTTTGCTTTTTGCTTTTTTGTGAAAGCGAAGCTACCAGTCACTTATATAATAAAATTATTATATAAGTGACTGGTAGCTTCGCTTTCTATGTTTTTCTGCCATTCACAAGTGCTTGTACCACTACAAGCACTTGTGAATGGCAGAAAAACATAGAAAGCGAAGCTACCAGTTAAAGTCAAGTTTACAAACATGCAATTAAGATTATGCATGTTTTTCTAGTTTTGTTACACATTTTCATGTATATCCCTCAATTTTGTATATACTCTCCATCTTTCCAGGACAAACTGTGTTCGTGCAAGGGGCGGCTGCGACTCCAGTGCCTCTGCTCGATGCTATGACGAGCGTCGGCATAAAAGGCAGTATGAAGGACATCAAGGTCGTCCATATGCACACTGAAAAGGAGGCTAAATACGTTGCTCCTGAATGTAAAGATATCTTCAGGTGAGTCGAGTCCCTTCAAGGACCAGTCTAGCTAAATGTATTTTTATTGAAAACAATCTAAGACTGCGTATAATCGTAGATTAAGCAGTGATAGCCTTTTTTTGTTTGGGTTGGTAAATCATCAAATGACTCCTCCCGCTCTGGGCGGAGCGGAAGGGAGTGTCAGACTTGTACTGACTAAAACCCCTCCATGTTCCTTTCTTGCCCTTTATGTTCCAGGACCGCGGTATCTCTTTCGAACAGTCCCGCAGCCCAGCAGTGATAGCCTAGTGGTGTGACCGTCGGACTATCAAGTCGTAGGTCTCAACTTCGAACCCAAGACACGCAGATCTGATTTTTCGAGGTTCAAGGAAAACATCGTGAGGAAACCAGCATGCCTGAGAGATATTTCTCGAGGGCATGTAGCTTCCGGGTTTAAAATGTACCTATTTTTTTGTTATTAGTATGGGAAATTGTCAAATGACTGTTCTGGGCAGAGCGGAAGGGAATGTCAGACTTGTACTGACTAAAACCCATCCATGTTCCTTCCTTTCCCTTTGTGTTCCAGGGCCGCGGATCTCTTTCGAACAGTCCCTCAGCCCTGGCAGGCATCGGCCCTTACGGGCCCATCCCTGTTTACTGACATCTCTTTGAGATCTCGTTGGTTCTGGTCGAGGCTTCTGGAATTGCAATGCCCATAAATTACTGCATGCTCAAATGTGCCAACGGCACATAATGCTTAAAAAAACCATACAAGTCAATAGGTGATAAAATGGCATGTCAAAATTTATAATTGTCTAGATTTCGATGTAACATTTGGTAAAAATCCTAAATAACAAAAAAGGTACAAGGGCATTAGAACATCTAACAGGTCGATTGTACGTGACATTCAAATAATCCAGATCATATTGTATCTTATCAGTGATCAACAAGATAAAATACATGAATCTTATCTTGATACCTGAAAATCAATGTGTTATACATTCAAATCATATGTTATATGTCAGATAACATTTAATGAAAAAAATATATTGAAACTAACTGGGAGTTGCTAGGTTTACGTTTTCCACACGTAACAAATATTTGTATGGCCTTCAGGTAGTTGTTGCAGGATTGGTCTGTTTGTGTATGTGAGTTTTAATGTCTGTAAACGCATCCAGGATACAGGAGAAATTCCTAGTGAAGAGCAACGTTTAAAAAAATCCTACAAATCTAATACTTACTTTAAACGAGCAATTCTTTTATACGAACTGCAGTGGCCAATCTAAAAATCCCTTACCGATTGCGAGGCCAGGTTGGTGGCTGTAGATTTAATCTGGCCAATTGGGGTATCCTCGATTCATCCCAAACAGATTGCCAGTATGGAGCCCCTCTACAGGACATGCTTCACCTCTTGTCCTGCCCATCCTGCACAACCACTTACACCTATCAAGATTTAATGTAAGCAAATGTTAGAGCTGTGCAGGTGGCTACATACTGGTCTAATACAATTTGGGTTCATCGACACGAAAAGAAGAAGAAGCAATTCTTGTATACATAATCTGAATCTCGGAAATGGCTCCAACGTTTTTCATGAAATTTAGTATGCAGGGGATTTCGGGGGCGATAAATCGATCTAGCTAGGTTTCAGAAAACGTCGTTTTGTCCGTGTTACCGAGCAAAACTCGGTCATCCAGGTATAACTGCAGCAGCCATATAGATAGATATGGATTAAACAGATTTCCAGAGCATTCAATATACTTTAGAAACTGCTGTAGCCATTCTAGCACCGACGACTAAATCATTCTACGTCCATATAAGTGGAACGGCGTCACGAAGTAAATAAAGAAATTGGATTGAACTACTTCTTATTAGTATTCTTGTAGTCTAAAACACATAAGTCAGAGTCAGAGGTATAATACTTATTATACAACTTATACTTATATTGCCTGTAATTCGTTATATCACTTGAACTCTTCTAAGATTACTAATTACACCCACTATTGCCATTCAACGTGGCAATCCTGTCAGTCTTTTGGGCACTTTTCCGGATGACAGTGATGCAGAGGAGTACTTTGACGCCTAAGTGTCCTATTTTTGTCGTTGTAAATATGTAGGGACTTACCTTTAGTCTTCTTTTGTTTAACAATATTTTTGTTCTATTTGTAGTCTGTATACAGGGTGTTTGGCGGGATTTGGGAGGTCATTAGCTAGGTTCTACCCATACACCCTTTGTCCCAAATGTCACGGTTTTCATCTGGTGCGGTAGAGGTCGGAACGCGCATCCATCGACCTTTTTGACCTGATACTACTAGGATAGAGATTAAAGCGACTTTGTGATTAGATGGTGCACCATGTTTTTTTATATTGTTAAAATGATCCTGAACCCAATTTCTTTCCGCCCCTGTCAAACAGGAAATGTGAAATCAACCAAGTGTCAGGTCAATAATAATATTAATTTCATTTAATTCAGGTCCGAAACCCATATAAAACAATGACAAATAAAAATACAATCACAAAAATGTTAGAATTACATTAGAAAAAAAAAAAAACAAAAGTAAACAAGTCAAAAGTAAATACACAATCAATTATGAATACAATAACAAATGTCAAAATAAATTATCAAATTATTATATACGTTAATTAAGATAATCTTTCCGCACTAGCGAGAAAGATTCACCGTCGCAGCATCTGTAAGCACCGTATCGGGTCGACTTTTGTTATCCGCTGTGAAGGTGTTAAATCCACCGGCATGCTCTGATACTTACAACTTAGATTGCAGCTTGAGTCCCTCCATAAAAGTATTTTACAATGACCTTCGTCCTTCCCTTATCAAAGTCCGATAATAAAAAGCTAATCAGAAACTGATTAGCATTAATTTTATTGTGATTGATAACGTCGAAACTATTTAAATATCAACGATTATCTTATTATGACACGTTATTAAACGATAAAATGTTGGATAAGACTTTATGTAAGTATTACATAATGAGCTGAATGAACCAGTTTCGTGGTTTTTTTTTTTGGTAAAAAAAGTCACTTTCACAATAATACTCTTTGACTTCGAATTCATTAGCATCCTTCTTGGTGATGACAATACTCGGAAATATAGAACAACTCTCTGTATGGGACAAATTCTCAGTAGCATTATATTCTTCTCTCTGCGCTGTTCACGGCTGTTCGTGTTCTGCCGACAGCATCGTCAATGCTGCCACGTGCTGGAGCATTCCCACTCTGTTTGATTGTACACGCAGGCAAGGATCCAGCCCTTAAAATAGGTTATGGTCACGGCTACCCTAAAATGGGCAAAAAGCCGTCGAAACAAAAAAAAAAGGAAAAATCATCGTGGAATGGTAGTAGTTTAAGGATGAATTTTACAAGAAGAAATTAATAATATACTCGTTTTTTTTGCGCCCGCCGCTGATATGTTAGATATTCAGAATAATCAACAGACTTTAGAATTCAGGAGCAGGCGCAGCGAGCGCGAAAATTATAGCAGCTCTCTTCCGATTTGAAACACTATTTGTGTAGAACATCAGACTATCGACCTTGATTAGGGTTGTGGGCATGCCCATCGTGCATGTACGGTGGATCCGCACTTGCGTACACGTCCACGCTGTAGCAAAGGGTAGTTCTGAGCGAAAGGAGAGGAGCACGGAAATATGCCATGCTGATAGGGGTTAAACCCTTGAAAGTCTAGTAAGACAAAGTGTCCGAGATGGTCTTTTGAGAAAAACATGAATGCGTTCAGAAGTAACTGAACCATAATTTATAAAGCGCATAGCATAAACAGCTTATACTATTCCTACTGCGAAGACAGACCTCTTGGATGAAAAAGGCAGTGGGCTGTAATCCATCATGAGGGTTTGTGAATGTCAAATGTCTTCTCGGATATGACGGTTCCTTCATGATGGTTTCCTTCACAATTTAGGAGGGCTAACCAGTAAATTAAGAGTGTCCATGGAGTTTCTTGCCCATTCTTCTATGTCGAGACCTAGATAGATAGATAAGATAGATAGATAAACCATTTATTCAGTGCACACAAAAGACAGCTACTACTACTAGCTGAATGAATTGGCTACAACAGTCCTTCAACCGTTATTATGCCTTGTGACTTGACTGTTCATCTTTTTGTTTATGACAATTCAAAAATGCCTATTTCTGGTCTATCTCTAAATTTGAATAAAGCCTAATAATTCTGTTTCTTCCTTCCCCAGATCAACATCTCTGTTTATGGCTGCAAACGTCCGCAAGTCAGTCGCTGAGGGTCGCTCGGATGCCATCCCCATATTCTTGCAGGACATCCCCAAGCTGTTCCACAGGAAAATCATCCAGCCCGACATTGCTGTTATTCAGGTTTGTATATATTTTAGTCAAATCCAGACTAATATGATAAATGTTCTCTGTCTGTTACTTTTTCGTGTCTTGAAAACTTAAGAAATTTTAATAACACAAGGATAAAACATAACCCTGCCAATACTGGTTTTAAACATGAGGCACCGCGTAGAAAGAGAGAAAAATATTTATTTGGCAAAAACTGTACGGACTTCCTTTCACACATTGCAGGTTTCTCCCCCCGATACGCACGGATACTGCAGTTTGGGAACGTCTGTCGATTGCGTCAGGGCTGCGCTAGTCAACTCCAAAGTCATTATCGGTAAATAAACAATTATATCTTTTTAACAATCGTCATAGCCTAATCCCCAACTATGTTGGGAGTTGCTTACAGTATAACCAGTGATCGGATAATCGGATGCATATTTACCTAAAGTTCATTTTTGGTTAGGAAATTATGGAAGCGGCTTCTTAAAAAATATTTTTTGAAATATAAATCCCGGGATTCCAGAAAATTCGGGAATGCGAAACTAGTAACGAAACTAGATCTGACAACGTTGCGCGTGAGCCGTCCATTTATATTAACAGCGCCAATGACAATCTGACAAAATTTAATAAAACAAGAGATAGCCTACTTACCGATAGCTTACAACCACTCAAATTAGTCAAGTTATGTAACACGACCGTTTGTGGTAGGAGGCAGTGAAGTTACATATATACTTTGTTTTCTTAACTTTCAACTTAGTCGTTTAATACGATACTGTCAGTCAGACTCAGCTAAGCGCGGGAGTTTGTTGGTAATATTGTTGTACGTTAATAATCAATAAGAGGTTGAATGGTTTTTCTTTGTAATTCTTATTTATTATTCGTTTGAGATACATGTTTTGAAAATTGAAGCAAAATTAAGAGGAAGTTATGATTTCTAGTTTTTTTTTTATATATAAAAGTTAAAATAAGTAAATATTCCTACACATGATTTGATTCTATAATAAAAACAGTAAATTGGTCGATTGCGAATTTCCGGGATCTTTTCGATACAAAAGTGCATTCCATAATAGCCAACACCTACACTTTAGGTAAATATGCATCCGATTATCCGATCACTGAGTATAACAGATTGCAGCCGAGTACCACCATTTTACTTGAAGCGGCCTGCCTATCTGACCTCCATAACCCAGTTCCTGGGTACTACGATACCCATTTGGTTGAAAATCAGAGGTGCGTGTCTTGGGTTCGAACTTGAGACCTATTACATTGTATACATTGAATACACTGGCAACATTGCCACAAAAACCTATGCCGCATAGTTACTCAACCTGCTCTCTAAGGCGCCTTGTAGTTTGATTAGATACTAGATAGATGGTAGATACCGTAATCTATAGAGCAGATCGTATCGCATACTCACGTTTCCATATATATATATATATATATTACAGTTACGAAGACCACAGGTCTTGGTACTCGTGACTATAATATTACTATTTATCCTTTGCTCTATTATAATTGAAGTCCGGTTTTACTTCGGTGCCAGCTGTTATATTATGTAATCGATTAATTAAAACTCTTCACCATACTGCTTAATCACTCGCTACACACTCAAGTAACATAGAAAGCCCATTCAGAAAATTCATTGACGGCTTAGATCTAAAATGTGTATGTGGCGTGTCTCCACAGACAATGGCCCATCTTCCATCTTGCGCTGCATGCCCCACCTGCGTACTTAATGATTTTATGACTGCGTGAGCGAGCGGAGTTCGCATAACTGAATTTTGGGCCAAAAATATAATTTGCCATCGACACGCTATGAAGAAGCAAGATGAAAAGTTTTTATTTCTTTTCTTTAGCCTGTATGGTCGCACTGCTGGGCAAAGGCCTCCCCTATAGCCTTCCACTCTTCTCTCCGTGTGTTTTTTTTCGGCCAATCACGCACAAACGCCTCTAAGTTGTCACACCGGCGTTTTCTACGCTTCCCTCGGCGACAACGCCCGTCTTCTGGCACCCGCTGCGTGACGCCCCTAGTCCATGATAAAAGTTAGAGTATTGAAATGAAATGAAATCTATTTGTACTTACTTCATTACATGATACTTAAACAAAACTACCGTAATGTTGGTGTACTATACAGGTCTGCCCAGCCTTGTGGGCGATATAGCTAGGTAGGCGTGCCGTGCGTGTCTGTCATGTTACAATTCTCAGTAGCAGCCCAATCTGTACTTACGCCACCTTACGCCTTATTACTAGCAATGTATTGGAGTATGTGGAACTCGTGGAATAATAATAATAGCGGCACTGGTCGATATTCAAGGTTAAGCAGCGTTTGCCAAGGTCGGCCCGTGGATGGGAGACCATCCATTACATACCTAGTTTCCTCCGTGCCTAGGAAAGCATGTTAAGCCGTGGGTCCCGGCTGTCATTTGTCGTCTCTGTCATCTTTGACAATCGTTACAGGTAGTCAGTGGCCCGAACGTTTGACAACCAGTCTTACCAAGGGGTATCGTATTACCCAGTAATAACTGTGTTGTGGAGAGAAATTAGGCAGTCGCTCCATGTAAAACACTGGTATTCAGCTGCATCCAGTTAGACTGACCGACCCCAACTTAGTTAGGAAAAGGCCAGGCAGATGATGAATATGATGATGATACTGGACGGTTCCTAAAATGCCTTGTGTCTGTGACTGTAGCTTAGCCTACTTTCTGACATTCAAAATTGCCTGTAATGGTCTAATTGAAATAAATGCTTTTGAGTTTGCCATTTAAACATTTATGTATTCTTCCCTCTTTTCCAGCACAAGTAAACGTAAACATGCCGCGAACGTTCGGCGACGCGATCATCCACATGTCTCACATCGATATTGCGGTAGAAGACAACACGCCTCTGCCCGAACACGGCGTGGGCAAGGGTGCCAGTCCCGAGGAGACGCAGATCGGCAAGCTCATTGGAGAGAATCTGGTTGAAGATGGCGCTACGCTGCAGATGGGTATGTCATGTATCTACATTGCTAATTCAGATGCTCTAGACCAGCGGTTCCTAACCTTTTCAATATTGTTTCCCCTATGACCTATTACGAAAACCGATTTTACCCTGACCTTAACATGTTATCAATACAAACAATACAATCAAATACAAATATCTTTATTAATCACAAATTGGAGATCAAGCTTACAATTTTAAAGTATATTATATATTTAAATAATTAATTAAGCAAAAATAGTAGTAGTATAATGGTTGGTACTTTGCATTCGCAAGTTTTCTTATATTAGGTTTAGTTTCGCTTTATTTCCAGCGTTACCAATGTTAAAAAACCACTCTCACATCTATAGGTGGTAACAAAGGGTATTAGCATTTTGAAAGCTCTGTTAGCTAGCATAGAATATTCGGCGCGGTACTTACTTCGTGGCGATCTATATTTTTATTAGATATTAAGTCTTAATTATTAGGTTCTCGTTACCTCAACAAAAACGCTGATTTACCCCCGCGGGGGAAATTACCCCCAGGTTCGGTACCACTGCTTTAGACTCTATCAATCTACTGCAGACCTATATTATAAGCATAATCTAGCATCTAGGAAGATGGGAGGTTATCGACCCCACAGACGACGTCCAGGTCAAATGCGTTACGCAAATAACATCAGTGCCCTCCAACCTTTCTACTAAGTTTTTAGTTAAAATTTACTCACTTGAAATGTAATATCATATTATCATTTCAGTTCCCAGTTTGAAATGTTTCAGCTCTACTGCAAGCGGCTCAAGAAGTTTAACAAATATAAAAACATATTATGTATTAACTGAGTTGATTGATTGCTTCTTCGCGCTTATTCCCGGTGTTCGGTTGATTAAAATGACACCTGTCACTGCTGTCAGCAAAAGTGACGACTTCTCTTGCGCATCGCACGAGCTGCATTGTACGAGCTGATGATAGGCGTGCGTATACGTGCCGACACTCGCGTCCCAAAATGAGCTAATACGCGCTGTAAATACGATAATCAAAGACACAGACGCCTAGACACTAATTCGAAGTATTGAAATAAGTAATACGAACAAACCTTAACCACAATTTTCCTACCATCAGGTATCGGTAGCATCCCAGACGCGGTGCTCTCAGAGCTGAAGAACCACAAGGACCTGGGTATTCACTCCGAGATGTTCAGCGTCGGGGTCATCGACCTCGTCAAGCGCGGATGCATTACCAACAACAAGTAAGCTTTTTTTGGCGCACCACACATTTTTTCGTAGGTAGTAAGTTAGGTTGATCCGTCGCGCTCTGAGGTGAAAGGCTCGATCGGGTGAACTCGGGACCGCCGAGTGTACCCGAGCGAGAAAGATACAGACAGCTGTTTTCACTTCTGCCGTGCGTTCTTTCAAAGTCAAAGTTAAGCACACACTCTATTTGCTTTATATTAGTTTTCGAAGTTCGGAGATCTAAGACCTTATTTTAACCAAAGCGATCGTCGCGTTCATTTTGCTTGGTGATTTCGGTGGTATTGGGCGTTTCCGATCAAATTAAGCTGATAAGCAGTGATAGCCTAGTGGTGGTACCGTCGGACTATCAAGTCGTTGATCTAGAGTTCGAACCCAAGCCCTGTGATGTTTCAGACTCATTTGCGTATGTATTTGCTTCGGTGAAGGAAAACATCACGAGGAAACCAAACCAGCATGTTTGAGAGATATTTCTCGACGGCATGTAAAGCCAAGTCAGAGGACCATGGGCGACATAAAAACTCTGACACCAGGTTAGGCACTAAACACACAAAAAGAAGGCAGATGAAAATAAGAACGTATTCGCGCGAATTGGGCGGACATCCGTTCAGTTATGGCCACCCTCTCTGTTTGTTAGGAGCTTTGGCGGTCACGTTGTCACCAGTCTCAGTCGTGTACGCTTAGAACGCAAGGTTCCGCGTTAGACTAGCCCGCGAAATTCAATTTTTCTTACGTTTTTGTAATTTGCAGGTCAGTGTCAGGTTGTATGTTGATGAAAAATGAGTCGCATCAGTAGCAAGTATGTCGTTACAGAATTACAATAATGAAAATCATCAATACAACCCTCTAAGTTCATGTAACCCTATTCAATGAATATGTGTGTTGTTCTGGCTCTGGCTGTTTGTGTATCTGAGTTTAAATTTTTGTAAACGCACCCACGATACAGGAGAAATTCGTAGAGTGGGACAAAGATAAAAAAGGTAATTTAAAAATTATTATTTATCTTTCCAGGAAGAATTTCCACAAAGGCCGTATGGTTGGCAGTTTCCTGGTCGGAAACAGGGAACTATACGACTTCGTCGATAACAATCCCTTCATTGGTCAGTATTATCATTAAATAGTAATTTTTCAGTATGGAAACTCGGTATGTAATGAGGATGGTCATTCATTACATACCGAGTTTCCTCTGTACCTCGGATTGCATCCAGTCTTACCAAGGGGTATCGTATTTCCCAGTTACTGAGCTGTGGAGGTCAGATATACAGTTGCTTCATGTAAAATACTGGTACTCAACTGCATTCGGTTAGACTGCAAGCCGATCCCAACATAGTTTGGGAAAAGCCTAGGCACATGATGACAATTTATCAGTTAGCCTCATTCTATGTTTTGGCACAGCATAGAAGAGATGATGATATGATGTCATTGAGCTCCTTGAGTTACTAGTCAAGCTACACGATTACAAATCTGTAATTCTTTCTTCTAAAGACCATCTCAGACACTAATCTGTCATAGTCCTCATATGAGTTGATCAAGATTATGTCTGGACTTTGAAAGAGACTGATTTCTTAGAGTAGTCAGGTACGAAACACCAACATCGCCTATTTTTAAAACTTGAGGGGCCGGCGGACGCTAGCTCGCCGTCCGTCCGACTTTTGACGACAGGCCGTGTTGACGGCGCATTCGTGTTCCACGCGCGCCTCACAGAGATGTCAGCAAACAGGGAGGATGGCAAGGGCCGATGCCTGCCAGGGCTACGGGCTGTTCGAAAGAGATACCGCGGCCCTGGAACACAAAGGGCAAGGAAGGAACATGGATGGATTTTAGTCAGTACAAGTCTGACACTCCCTTCCGCTTTGCCCAGAGCGAGAGAAGTAATTTGATGATTTCCCATCCGAAAAAAAAAAATGGGGGCCGGCGGACGATGAATTGTCCATATTTCGACCTTATTATGCTGTTATTCGAAAAAAGACAGTGTTTACCTAGATTTTTTGCAAAATATTTACCTAAAACGAATTGTAAACTAATTGAATTTCTCATTTTTACAGTATAAATAAGCTGTTTTCATCTCATCTGTTCTATAATAAAAACGGTAAAATTTTGATTTGGTTTATTTCGACACATGAGTTATATTGATAAGTTCCACAATATAAAAAAAAAAATTTTGGAAAAGCATTGAGTTTTCATTCATCATTTTTGGTATTACGACACACATTCAAATTAACCACAAATGTTCAGCGGTGATAGGAATGAACGATAATGATAGAATAGTATCTAGGTAAACACTATCCACACATACTCCCGCGCGGCTTCGCAATGCACTGGGAAGTGTGAAACAGAGATAACAATATTTTGACGGCTTTTTCCTTCGCTTCGAATTGCAATTCCGCGCGGCCTCCGCAGGGCTCTTAACGTAACGTGTAAAAGTAAATTCTTAAACCAACTTACACAAATAATTATAATTTATGCCCAATGTAAGGTGGAGTGACGATCTCCGCAGGCTGGCTGACCATGATGTGACTCATACTGCGCTGGATGAGTTAATTGTACGGCTATGGTAGGGTGCGCCAAGCACGAACGTTTTGATAATAATGTTGGATGGCTAAGTTTATACTACATTTTATTGTGTTTGGTTTGCAGAAATGCTGGAGATTGATTACGTGAACAACACGCACATAGTATCGCTGCAGCCGAAGATGACGGCCATCAACTCGTGCATCGAGGTCGACCTCACAGGACAAGTGTGCGCAGACTCTATTGGTAAGTGTAATACTTCTAGTTTCGAGCGGACGTCCGCTTTCGCCCGTAGTTCCCACGTGACTGTCAACTTACTACCCGCAGGCTGGAGACAACACCAAAGATTTATACATCGTGTATAAATTACCGTCATCTTCCTGCCCGTTTTCTTCTTCCATTCTCCCCTGTCACGGCATCATTTACTTCTTTCTCTTTCATAATATCATTCCTCACACAATCCATCCATAAACATATATATCCATCACTGTTGTAGTCACATGCATTTCTATCCCTACTCATTACATGTCTATACCAAGATAAACGACTTCCTTTCATTTTTTCTTTAATAGGCGCCACTTTCACACTTCGTCCAATATACTCATTCCTCTTTATTCGTTTCGTTCTTGTCACTACAAGACACAAGTCGTGTTGGATTGACGGACTAAGAAAGTGAGAGGTGATAGAGTGCACCTATGTCTAGGTACACAGTTCTATTTACTAAAAATAACTAAACTATCCACTTACGTTTCAGGTACGCGCATGTTCTCCGGTTTCGGTGGTCAAGTGGACTTCATCCGCGGCTCGGCAGAGGGCGTGGACGGGCGAGGCAAGCCTATCATCGCGCTTGTGTCCGTCACCAAGAAGGGAGAGTCCAAGATTGTGCCTACGCTTAAAGTTGGTCAGTATAATGCAGCTTTTTTGCTCTTTGTTAACTATCCAATAAGGGCCTTAACTGCCTCATTAGTAGAGTGTTCGCAAGCGCGATCTAGTTAAATAGAAGCGTTATACACCTAATTCCTAGACCGCGCTAGTTGCCCGCGGCGAAGACTATATAGAAGAACCCTACAACAAACTGTCGGGCAGTAGCCCACCAGACATAACACCCGTCTGGTCGGAGCATCTTCCCTTTTCTTTAAACGAACTGACTGGAACTGAAGAACTTTACACCTTGTTCTCCATACCCTGAAATTGGTGACCCCGATGTGGTACAGCGCAGCGATGTGGCTGACAGCTGGCGTCGACCGGGAGATCAGGCTCTCAACCGGCCGAAGGTGCAGTAGTGCCAAGGCCACTTGATGACGCTGAAGGTGACCAGGAATGTGCTTCCGCTGCATGCTGGTGGTCAGGAATACCCATTTGAAGCGGGCTGGCTATATGAATCGCTGGTGGTGCTGCCAGCGCTACCTCCCTGTTCTTCATACCCCCAAACTATTAGGTACACCTCTGCCTAGCCCTTCGAGGATTACATGCGTGATTTTATGTTTCAACAAGGTCTACCAAGGTCTTTTTAAACTGAGTGACAAAACTTTAAAAGCGGACTCATCTCGCCTGAACTAAACCACGAATTTGGCGCTATTACTAATAAAAGCTTTTAACTAAAATTACTAAAAACTTATGCATTTTTAACTTACAGGTGCCGGCGTCGTTTCCAGTCGCGCGCACGTTCAATGGGTGGTTACCGAGCAGGGCATCGCCAACCTATTCGGCAAGACGCTCCGGCAGAGAGCATACGAACTGATCAAGATAGCTCATCCCGACCATCGTGAAGCTCTAGAGAAGGCCGCGTTTGAACGCCTCAAGTGCATGCCTTCACCCTAGGAATAATCGCTAGAACAGAATATACACAGTTAAAACATAGTGGAAACTGACTGGCATGAATGAATCGTGGTTATAATATTGTTTTTATAGGCGTCCACCAGCCCTTGAGATGAAAATAATTGGCTTAGTCCGAATAAGCATATTGCAGAGTTCCGTAGCAGGACTTTACTTAGTAGCTAGTTGGCTAGTGACATTTTTTCACAACATCCTCATTTATTCTTATTATTATCAGCCATTTGTGTCCCACTTCAGGGCAAAGGCCTTCCGTCCTTCCACTTACAGTGCTGTTCCATCCTCGTGAAAAGTCGGATTTGTCCCGCCATCTCCTGCTGGGCCTGCCGCGTTGCCTTTTGCTGCTGTTTGGGACCCATTGTGTGGTTACTTTAGCACATAGCTCCTCCGGCATGTGACAGATGCGGCCAGCCCAGTTCCATTCGAGCTTGGCAGCCGTGTGACCTACATAGGCAATTTGAGTTTCAGAAAGCAGTATCGAGTTCCTTCCTTCATTACCATCGTTTATATTCTTAATTTATGACATTGTATGAAAGCTACAGAGGGCACCATTATTATCAACTTTCGGTGCTAAATGATAAAGTTATTCAAGAACCTTCGTGTCATTCAATACACCAATCGGTCGATAGGGACACGACGAAGTCTGCTAAAACTTTTTATTTAAGCCTCATTTCAGTTGTAAGTGCTACTAAATACATTTCCGTTTTATTTACTGCCAATTTCGAACAATGTCTCCAAATTATTCTAAATGGATATGATGTGAGCGGTGGGAAAATACCGGCGCCGAGCCTAACGTTGCATATCCAGAAGCTTGTTTAATATCCCCCCTACATTTAATTTTTTCCTGGCTGATATGGCTGTGACATACATAATTATGAACAGACGTAATGAATTTATAAGAGTTCCATTACAAATAGTTGGCTACAAAACCCTTGACATCTTGGTCACATTTCATTCAAGTCATCTTAGTCTCTTTTTTTATGTAAATTTTATTATTTATAATCATTTTATTTGTTAAGACATTTTATGTATCAAGCGAAACTGTACCTAAGGTCATCTATTTAGTTTGTAAGTTTTATTTTCCATGAAATAAATATGATTTTATTCTATGAAAATATCCAAGTGTGTTTTAATAGGATGATTATGGGCCGTGAAACTTTACAAAGACAATAATATAATTGCATTTATAATACACTAGCTTATGCTCGCGGCTTAGCTCCCGATAGATACGAAAATTATCCCACGGGAATGTTTTAAATGTATGTCTTTTTTATGACACTAGCCATACAAACTTATAAACAAATTAAACTCTTTATAATGTTAGTTTGAATAAATAAACTCGCGTTTCATACAACGTACACAGTTATGGCCTATAATATTGGTCATAATATAGTGATCTTTTATACAGATAGCCAGCATTTATAATACTGCCAGAGCCGACTGATGGCTCCTGTTTCCCAAAAAGTGCCCCTAAACTATAATCGATTAGATTGACGCAGTATTATAGCAACATCTAATGGTATCCTGAAACCACTGAGCAAATTTAGGTTTTTAAAACTAAAGTCTGTAGTTTTAACCAGAGAAATAAAAAAAAAACTAGGTAATTAGATTGATAAACAATTATTGGTAGATGGGTAGGTATAGCAATAAGACCTGTAAGTCATTGGAATCCTAGTTTTGGTAGGACACGAAGTTCCTTAGTTTTAAAAACACGCGAAAAGTAAGAAAACCGCTTTTTACTCTTTGAACTAAGAAGAAATTTTAATTTTACTCGAATTTATAAACAAAAAACATTTTGGATATTTTTATCATTTTGAGTGTTACGTATTTATTAGGCAGAAGTAGACGTTATTTTATACAAAACAACGTGTAATTATTGTATGTTAGTTATTACAGAATAAAGAACATGTTTATTAGACGAATTCATGTGTTTTCATCTACCGTATATATCCTATATGCAGAAGTACAACACTCCGATTGATTGCCCGACACACCTTTTTAGTATAATCCAAACGATTATGAACAGACTATTGTATTGTATAGTATATAACGGGCTGGTGTCCGCCGCAACTCCATGTCCAAGTGCGTATTTTCCGTGCGATTATGAACTAAATTCGTAATCCAATGCTTAGGTAGGTATGTTTAGGTTTGAAAAATTCGTTTACTCAACTATGTAAATATCGCAATGAATATTGTTAAACTGTCAATATTCAAAATGTAGAGGTGAGCACTTAGACTGGTGCTAGAGCACATACAATTTGAGTTACTTATCATATAAATAACATACTTTTCCGAAATTCGTCATAACTTTGACATCGAGGAGTATGTATATGGGTCGTAACAAGTGGTTTTTGTCTACAACCTTATATTATATGTTCGACATCAACTCTTGGACCAAGACATTGGAGTTTCCAATGGTAATTGTGTATTGTAACATGAACATATTATGTAGATACTTTTTGGAGTTTTGCCAATTTACTTTTGGAATAGGAAGTGTCCCATTTCTTGCAAACTAGATCCTGACCTGACAATGGCTTCGGCCAACTCGGGAAAAAGGTCATCATTGCTAGCTTGTGAGGTAGGTTAGGTTTTCTTTTTCGTAACTGTACAAGCTGGGTTTAAAAAGATTCATATTTCGTCTAATGACATATTTCATGAACACTGGCAGTAAATAAAAGAGGCTAATTTACACTCCTCAGCGAGCGATTTCCTACAAAGTTACAATATTGTGAAAAAAAACCAGTGAATTAATATTGTTAGAATTTGAAGCTCATTGAAAATAATATTTTTTCAAAAATTATTTTACCAAATAAATATTAATCCGTTCAGAAACTATAATTTTCTAATGTCATTGAACATAGGTCTTATTTTGCAATAAATTGGCAACCCAGGCATCAGCTGTTACCGTGTTGGAGTGTTTATTTGAAGTATTTTTGTATTATTTTGTTCAAAATTTATTATTTAAATTATAGTGACAACACAAACTCATCATGAATTCTTTTGAACACGCAATAGCTTTTAGGAAAGAGTTATTAATTGCCACTAAATATAGAATCATCAGAAGAATAGGTGGCGGTTCATTTGGAGATATTTATTTAGGCATAAACATTTCAAATGGTGAGGTAAGTGGCTATAATTTACTAGTTATTCAACAGTTAAACTAATGTGTAGCATGTACCATGATTTTTAAATGTTTTCAAAGTGCGAAAGTGGTCAAATAATAGAAAAAGCATTGGTATGCAAAGGGCATCTGAATGTTAACCTACACGTTTAGATCGCTCTATTATCAATTTATTCTTAGTTACATCACAAAGACATCGATGATTGTTAAGACACTCGACCGTGGCAGTAAATACTGCTCGCCAGAGACGTCTCTCTTGCGAAATTTGCGCTTTAGCTCGAGTCAAAGTAAAAGTTAACAATTTTGAAACTTTTGAACCCAGTGTGCATGTATAAAATCACAATTATAACTGGATCAATCTTTGAAACTGTCTCTAAACTACTTCAGAAGAGGCTATTTTATTAGACAATTGTTTATTTGAGTAAAACTCAAAATATGTAATAAAGCATTAAAAAAAAAACTTCAAATAATAGCTCTTATTATTTATTATAATATCTAAAAACTTTCCTTTTACTCATGATTCATTTTCAATAAAACAACCATACTAATCAAGAACCATCAACTTGGATGTTTAAGACAAAAGTTTTGAATTATTTATTTAGTTACTCAATGTTTTTGTAGGATTCAATTTAACTAAGTACTAATTTGTGGAAACTTTTAAAATGGTTTCTGTTCAAGTTCTAATGTTTAGCTAATTATCATAATTGTGTAGATAAGAGATAGCATTACATACTAGTCATTCTGCTTATTCTAATGACTCAATATCAATACTGAATCTACTTGATAACAGACATAGTTCAACTATAAGTACTAATACTTATAGTTGAACCATAAATCTTTAAAAAACAGGTCTTCCCCACAAGTACCATACTTTTAATAACATGTAAGTATTTTGAAGTTATTAATTTATCAGTAGCATTTAGGCATACTCCACAAGAATACTAAAACATAGTTTCATCAAAATGATTATATATTCTTCCTGTTAGTCACAGAATAAAATATACCCTGCGCTTTAACCAAAACGATTGGATGCGTGACTCGTCGCATTCATCATGAATGTTAGTTTTTCAAGGACTATTTCATGAAAAAGTCATCCAATGGGATTAAACTTACTACATACTTTTAGGGTTGTATTCATTATTTTAATTATTATAACTCTGTAAAGCCATATTTTTTACGGTCGCTAATCATATTTTAATCAACATACAATCTGACATTGACCTGCAAATTGCAAACAATGTAAGAAAATTTGAATTTCGCGGGCTACCCTGGCACTTCCCCCTTTATCGGAAATTCGGAAGGCGCCCTCTGTCGGCACGAACACGCATTCGAGTCCGGCGAACAATATAAAATCTACCACGACGGTTACGTTTACGGGCCATTATCGTTTTGTTTAGGACCCGGTCTATCACAATAAAAATCGAATGCGTGTTAACTTACAACAAACGGAAAAGAAATACGGAAAGTGGCTTGTTATCAGACAAGGGCGCCGGCAGCAGAAAGAATCTACTTAAGATTTAAATTTTATTTTAATTTAAATATTGTGTATTGATACAGTAACCTAGAACGTAGTAGTAAAACTAAAGCGTTTTAGGTTGCTGTCCAAATGTGTTCATCACCTTGTCAATAGTGTTCACTTCAACTCTTTTCTTGTGAACGCTGTCGGGGCCGTAGCAGGGGGAAGATACGAAATCTCGGGCAACTATAGAGAAACAAATCTATCCAAGGCGGAAAGCAAAAATATTCTCCCTTCGCTCGCTCAAACATCGCAGTCCTTTGCGTTCATAAACTTTTCTTTATAAAGGGCACCTATAACATTTGAGATGGGTGTTAATTTCTTTAAGGTCGCTACTCTCGCTCCTGAATAGTATTTTTTTTCGATTGATAGGCTTTTCATTTACTTGTACGAATTGACAAATGAAAATCTACCATATCCGAGGTGGAGTGCAATAAATATCGAGGTTTTTTCATGAAACTGGAGATGCACCCTTCTGCAAATAATCCTGCCGGCGCCCATGTTATCAGAACGATCGTCGACACGCTCTAATTTAAACAGACATGTGGGTAACTGATAGAAAAAACCACAGTGAAAACTTAACGCAGACATCGGAACCGGGCGTCGACTTTTGCGTTGTCATGGGAACTATTTACTGCCGGAAATAGCTTTAATAATTATCATAAAATTAAATTAGTTAGTTACTTCTGGATAAAACCAACGACCACTGGCCCATATTAGCCCTGGATCGAACAACTGGAAGTCAAGACCTTTGCCCAGCAGTGGGATGACAATGACGCAATGACGCAGGCTAACAGTATCTGATATAACTAAGAATTATATAGATAATTATTCTATTATATTACTCAAATACGCACACACTTTTTAATTGTATGTACTAAAACTTGCAACACTTGTTCTTATAAAACAAAACCACAGTGCAATCTTAGTCCGTCTGCGTTTCGTCTGTCTGCCTGCATTCCACATTCCACCTGAATTTCTACCAAACAGAAAAAAAAATTACATCTTTGTAAACTGGCAACATCAAACGTACATGGCTACGTTTAGAAACTAGATGATGTTACCTCCTTGTTCGATATTTTATTGATTTTTATGATATTTTAAAAATAGAAAACACCATAAATCAGTATCAAACGCATATTTGCACTTCAAAAGTTACACAATAATTTTAAAAATATTTGTTGTGTTATTTAAAATACCTTTGAGACACAAATATTTTTTAAAATTCTAATCGGAAGAAAGTACTGAGATAGACGCGTGGCCTACTTTTCGAACGCATTACGTCCTCCATCCATTCAGTCACAGTTTCGTAAAATGTAGCCGTGAATTTATTATTGTTTTTATTCTAAAAGTGCGTAATTAGTGCTTTCGAGTTATATTTTACAAATACCCGGACGATTACAAATAATCTGCAACCATGTCGACTTTTATGAGTTCACGGAAGGAAGTATTGATCACTGGAAAATATAAGGTGTTGAAAAAGATTGGCGGAGGATCGTTTGGTGATATTTATTTAGCGATTAACATCGCGAGTGGCGAGGTAACGTGTTTTATGTTGTATATTTTATGTTCTGCGTTAATTTCCTTTCGTTACATTGTGAAGGCCCACGCGTCATCGATGGCACGTTATGGAGGGGAGAGGGGTGCATGTTGATTATTTTCTATGACGTACTCTGTAGGGAAATGAAGATTGGACGTTGATGTGATATTTCCAGGGTCGTCCGAGATTGTATGACTAATCTACAGTCAAATCAAATTTGTGTATTTTGATGCCATCCCAAAATATGTATTGACGTGCAATCTTTTACATTTTCTACCATAAATCGCGTCTGCGTTAGCTTTCACCTCATTAGGCGCTTTTATTGTTCAAACATGACCTCCTCGAGCTGTCTTAGCAATTTGGTTTATATTTAGCACTTTTCTGCTATAAAATCGTAATGTTTTCTTTATGCTAATTGCATTATTTACTGGGTCAGTGGTTTATGGGGTCTGCATCAACATTACATCATAGAACCTATTCTATGGAAGCTTTATGCTAAAGACTTCACTCAAATACTGAAAAACTTCAAATGATTCGGTTTTATAGGTTTACAGACATAACAACTAGCTTTGACCTTGGTTTAACTAGATTAATGGGTCATTGACTAGCATAACTAGGTAATACTAAATACTTTTACATGTTTCTACCTTTATTTTTAACTTTTTCACATGGTTTTTGCTTTGGATATTGAAAATAACCGTGTAATTTGTGTGGTGCAACATAATATTAGCAAACCTATCAGTTATTTCATACATTAAAAAATGTTTATTCTGCACAAATAATATGCACACTTTAAAACAAAAGTAAAACATGTGATGTTTAATTGTAAAAAGGATTATTGACAACAAAAATAACATCACAATATCTAACAATTATTGTAATCATGCTTGGTGACCCTCAAACTAAGCATGTTTAGTATCTTGTGGTTTAAATATAAACCTTAGTAACACAAGAGTCTGTACATAATGATTTCCAGGATATTGTTGTTCAGAAACCAATGTAAAATAAACCTTACAATTATGTAAACAAATATATTATTGACATAAACACTATCAGTCTTGCTGACCATTCTATTGTATTTCATGGCTATGACTTGTATCAAACTTAAGAGCCTTTGTCTCATTAACATACTGGAATATAACATACCTATTCATTAGACATCCAATCAATGTTAATATCAGTACGGTACAGAAACCAATTTCAGATGTTAAATCCCAAGAACTTTAAAGTAAATTTTTGTCCTAGCCTGAATACTGAAAAAGCCATAACATTGGATATTCTTGTTAAAAGTACTCATTTTCAGAATTAAATCTAAAACATTTTTACAGCAAACTTATAAACAGGATAATGTAATTTTAAACAAGTACTGTATAATGGAAAGACATACCTAAAGGTTAAAGGTATATGAATACAGTTCCATAAATAGAATAATTTATGGGAATCACTATTACATGATCATATTAAAAAAAAACTGGCTGGGGTCACGGTTTCCTATCAGACTACTGTCAGAACCAAATCACCCTATCATCAGTCTCGTATGGGATCCCAGTTGTTCTCTAAACTTGCCTTAAGATTAACCATAATATTGTTGAAATAGAATAGAATACAATGTTGATTAATTTAATTCTTATCAGCTGTTATTTTTATAGTTTTACTAGCTGATGGCCGGACTCCTAAGATATTTGATTAAATTATATGGTGTAAAAGAGTAAAATAATGTGCATGAAATGCTTAAAGTCTCTAACTTATTTAAAATGATAGGGATTAATACCGTATTTGTGTAAATAGCTTTCCAATTACCGCTTTATAATTGCCCATTTTTTAAAGTATTAAAATGTATATAGTATGTTATCCTTAAGAGATAGACATATGCCATCGTGGACTTTTCTTTAGACCTTTAAAACATACACAATTCCACCATACATCATTTTGTTACATTTCAGCGTTTCATTGAAAGCTCTCAGATGGCTTATTTTTTTCCGACACCTCTAACAAATATCATTATATTTTAGCCAATGTATACAAAAACTTGACAAATTATATACTAAAGCCCTCCTCTTGAACCACTCTATCTATTGAAAAAAACCGCATCAAAATCCGTTGCGTAGTTTTATAAATCTAAGCATACATAGGGACAGACAGCGGGAAGTGGCTTAGTTTTATAATATGCAGTGAAACTCTAGTATAAATACTATTACTACTATGCTACTCTCGCTAATGCTGATTATGAAGTAGAGACTTCTCATAGGTTATTTTTTTTGTTCCATTCAAATTTTGTTACTAGCTTCTGTGCGCGGCTTTGCTTACATGCTACCCAGATAAAATGTAGCCTACAGATGTCCATCCGGAATAATGTTGTAGGTATTTTTCAAATGGTGAAAGAATTTTTCAAATAGCCTAGTGCCCACATGAAAACTTACAAAATTCACTCTTTTTATAATATTAGCACCGCTTAGTTTTCCTTGAAATTAATGAAAAAGTCAATGAAAACTTTTAAAATGATCAAAGAGCTGCTTCAAATATTTTCAAATATTCGGATTGGAAACTCAAACATTTATCAACCTTCTTTGTTTACCAAACTGAGGCTGACCTCTATAAACATCGTTTGGCACAGTACATGCTTTGACTTGAAATGTCCGTCTCTATCTTAGTCTTGTAGTTTGACAGTTGTGCCACAGCAACGAAGAGTTTGTCCACTTCATCATCATTTTCCTGGCCTTATCAGTTATCCCAATTTATTAGGAGCCTGTGCAGCATGTTTTATGTATACTTAGGAAGAAAGTTAAAGTATTTATTGAAGTCATACTCACATAGGACAAACAATAAAAAATAGACTATGAAAGAGACAATAAAACTAAAGGAGGTGGGTTGATAAGAACCATTTTTCGCACATCACTCACTCGAAAAAAAAAATACCGATTTCAGAATATTTTTAAACACCTTTGCATAGTTGAAGATATATCTTTTTTTCTTTTTTGTAATTTACGTAATAAACAATGTCAATGAAATAAAAATATAAATTATAAATCATATAAATTATTTCCCAAAGAGAGAGTGTTTCACCATTTTTATGCGTTTTTGTCGTTTTTCTTCTTCTTTGAATTATATTTTTTAATGAAGTGTTCCATGAACCACATTGACTTTGCTTTACACGGTTAGTAAGCTCTTAATAAGCTTGAATCTGACTACTATTTAATCTTGGTTCATTGTGCGCTTCTACAGATAAATATAAGTCTCACGACTCAAAAAGTATTTACGTACCGTAAATACTTAAAATTATTTTCTTAAACTGTTATTCCGTGTGTTCTTGAAAAACTTTGATAATAATGCCTGGAAGCCAGTGTGATTGTTGTAAAACATGGCGAAAAACAAGCAGCGATTTTCGAATCTGTACTATTAGAAAAAATATATGAATACTTAGAAATTCCAAAAAAGTGTGATCTGCAGAATGGTTCTAAGTTACTACAAGATGCCGCCGCTATTGGATGGTCCAGTAGTGATTCGGATGAAGAAAGCAAGGAGGATTAAAAAATATATTATTTAATGTGCCTTTTTATTACGGAAAATAATAAAATAATAAACATAACATCACGCCTGTAATCACACATTTCGCCAGTTATGTTTAAGTCCCATGTAATAGACGGCGAGCTCATTGCCATCAATCGGGCACAAATCCAGACTCCATGGCTGCTACTGAGAAATTCCTAATGGAAAAACCCATGACACTTTGCCCGACCTGGGAATAGAACCCAGGACCTCATGCTCAGCACTCGTACTTGCGACCACTCGACCAACGAGGCAGTCAATATTGAAATAATATTAATAATAAACTCTTTTCATATTAATCTTGCTTAATTACAATTTATTTTGGCGTTAAAATGATCGACAATAGTCAGTTCATATTCATAAATGTTTATAATACCCACACAATTTAATGTATTTTATTTATCCCATCAATTACAGAATTTTCATTTAAAATATCTTATATCATGTTTGTCATGAAGTATACTATTAAATAAAATATAAGTCACATCAAGTGGCTGATGGGCGAAAAATGGTCCTTATCAACCCACCTCCTTTAAAAAATTAAACTACCAAAATAATGAAAACAAAAATAAAACTAATTAATAGCTCCTATATGAGGCCCCCCTATCTCAGCATGGTGCTGCAAAAAATAAATGTCGCATCGCTGGTATTCTGATGTGATGGCGCCACTTAGTGATGCCATGGTCAGTCAATTGCCAATTATATTATAATTATAAATATAATAAGTATAGTAATATTATGTGATACTGATAAATATAATTCTTAATTTCTGGAGAATAAATATGTAGTCTTTATTATCTGCACCCAATGTAACCTCTATGTTTGTGTTGGCAATGAGAGTCATGGCAGCACTGACAAACATGGATGTGGGTGTTGACATGACTTTCATCGATACTTCTCTATAAGTCGTCATTTCATGCATTACACCACTTTCTAGTCATAGCATCTATTACACAGTCCATCCATTATTTTTTACTCTAATTGCCATCCAGATTCTCAAAACAGTTATACGTAGTAGTGACTGATAGACTTTACTGTTTTCATTAGTACCCTACGATTGAAAAAACAGGATTATAAGAGGCAATTTATTTTATCTATATACTAATACTATACAGAAGTAAAGTTTGGGCGTAGGAGGAACTAATCAATATACATATAATAAAAATGTAAGGGATCGCTGTCTGTACATGGAAGATATATGAGAAAAAATATATTGGGACCTTTATCAACGCAAATAGCACCCAAAACTATGATTTGTTAGAACTTTTGTCTGTGCGTTTGTGCATGCTAATCTCAGAAACGGCTTTTCCGATTTAGATGTGGGTTTCCCTAATATACTGTGGTAAGCTTCACTTAACATTTAGTGTTTGTTTCATGTCAATCGGTTCATAAATAAAAAAGATATGCCAATTTAAAGAATCACTTCGAACATTTGTTAAATTAAACTATCTACATGTATCTACTTTTTCAATGTTCAGTAGCATTGACTGAAACTTTACTAAACTTCACTATAATAGTCTATAAAAAATATGATAAGATAATAATAATTTAAAAATGATCAGTTTCGGATTTTTTTTAATAACCAATGTAAGTTGACCTCAGATCTATAATCATCAATCATATGAAATAGGGTTCAGGTTAGGCTGGACGTTTGTAGGTTGTATATACTCCTGCGCGTTTATAAAGCGCGCCGAAAGCCGCGCCGCTTTAAGCATCGTAACCCCCTGATCGCATCGGCCGCCCGATATGAGCCCTCGCGTAAATTAGTCGGATTCTAGTCATAGCCATAAATATTAGTCGAAGTCGATGATGCTATCACCCTCCTCCAGGAGAGCAGTAAGGAAACTAGCACGCTCAAGAAGCGCAAACAACCGACTTTCCGCCCTCGCCGTCGAGACCCGTCGCAAAATCCGAGTCCAAACCCTTCCCGTCCCTTGCTCGCGCCAGCCCGCGCGGCTGAGCCTGTAGTTTTAAATCAGCCCCTAAATAATTAAATCAGATCCAGCCTGTCCCCTGGCTGCCCTCCTCCAGCGACACCCTACGCCGAGGCCTGTACCCCACAGGGGGTGCCCTTAGCGTGTAGTCGCTTAGTTAAGTTTTTATGCCCTGGCTGGAGGCCTTACACTTAAGGCATCCACAGGATAGCCCGGTTAAGCAGACGACAACCTCTCTACTCTAGGTTGAACTGCGAAATGCCATTCAAAAAAAAAGAAAGCGCCGCTGCCTATAGCATTCAATTATTCGCAGCGAACGCACGTATTCTGGAGGCGCATGGCGTAACAGTTGCATTCGATTCACTGACTGTTTGCATATTTCATTTATTTATATTTTAGGGTTTATACTGTTAGCCTGCGTCATCCCACTACTGGGCAAAGGCCTCTCCCCATGAATTCCATTTTAGGGTTTGTAAAAAGATATATCCAAAAAATGCTGCCCAAAGTTACTATTCCACGCGGATGAAGTCGCGGGGAATAGTTTTTAATAATATTACAACTAAATAAAAGATATCACAATTTAATCAGCTACCTGGCAATCTGAAATAACATTATCATTGGATATAGTTATCATTGCTTATCTATTTCCATGCGAAAAAGACCAATGTGAGATTTTAGTAGAGTTTTTAGAGCAGTTTTTTTTATGTTTGAATTCCACTACTGAAAGACGAAATTTAAATCTTGTATAAAACGCATACTATCTAGGTAAGCATAAGCATAAGTTGGGGGATTATATTGATGATAAAATGCTTGGCTCCATGCTGGGCCTGCTCCCAGTGCCGGATTAACCCAGTAGTAGAAGTAGCAATTGCTACGGGCCCCGCGCAAATGGGGGCCCCACGTATCCAAACCCGCCCACCGCCGTTGGGGGTTCAAACCCCCGCGAAATCTTAGACAACTATACATAGAGAAACCAATCTATCCCGGGCGAAATACTTTTCGAAAATTTGCGAGCTCGCTTTGCTCACTCTTCAGACCTACGTTTTCTTAATTAAAAAAATAAATAAATTGCCCTACACAAGGAATTTTTCCTGTATCGTGGGTGCGTTCACAAACATTTAAACTCACATACACAAACAGCCAGACTCGAAACAACTATCTGTAGGCCATACAAATATTTGTTCCGTGCGGGGATCGAACCCGCGACACGCAGCGCAGCAGTCAATCGCTCAGCCACTGCGCCAACCGTGGCGTCATTAATTGATTAGCATTTTGTATAAGTCGTAAAAGTTAGTCCTTGCATAAATGGTCAAACTATGAGTGACTTTTTCATGAAATGGTTATTGAATGTGGTTAAATGAACTTAGAGGGTTGCATTAATGATTTCAATGATTATAATTCTGTAACTACATGTGTTACTTGTGCGTCTCATATTTTCATCAACATGCAACCTGGCAGTGACCTGCAAAATTGCAAAAAACGTAAAAACATTTGAATATCGCGGGCTGATGAAGAATGAGTCGCGCCAGTAACACGTGTGTAGTTACAGAATTACAATCATGAAAATCAACAATACAACCCTCTTAAGTTCATTTAACCCTATTTAATGACTTTTTCAAGAAATATTCATTGATTAGGGTTACATGAACTTAGAGGGTAATATTGATGATTTTCATGAATGTTATTCTACATAATTAGGTGTTATTGGCGCGACTCATTTTTCATCAACATCGACTTAACACTGACCTGCAAATTGCAAAAAACGTAAAAAAAAATGAATTTCGCGGGCTACCCGTACGCTTCCATCTTGATAATAAAAAAATCAGGAATTAAAAAAAAAACCTACTATCAATGAAGTAAATAATTTAAAAAAATGCCTGTGAAAAAAATATATAAAAAAACTACCAGGTAATATTAACTAAAAGGTGGTGGCAACACCAGCGCGTTCGATCATGGTAGTTTTGAACCATTCTTAAAGCTGGCAACACTGCCATTGTGACGTCACATAAAATAGGCTGACGACACCTTTTTATACTTCGTAATAAAATGATTTTCAGTGGTTTTTCTTAGTGTTTCTACGGTTTGTAGTGTTTTTGAACTATAATAAACGTTAAATTAACTCAGTGTTGTGTTAAAATTTCACTCGGTGCGATGGGCCACCATTAGTTTTAGTGACAACGAGTGATGAAGGAAAAAGAAAATGGCTACCTTTGAACGCATGTTGTTAGCCAGGAAACATGTAATTATAAATGAAAGATACAACGTTATTCGCAAAATCGGCGGTGGCAGCTTTGGAGATATCTTTTTAGGAATAAATGTCAACGATGGAGAGGTAAATAACATTTCTAAGTTTGATTTTTCAATGGTTAATTTCTAAGGAACAATTTCTTGTGTCAAGACGGCCGTGTATTTCGGGTTTTTGTTCTTGAAAATGGCGGTCTGGGCGTATTTTTGATTGGAATCAGTGCAGTATTGAACAGAGTTTTAAATTTTAGCGAATACTGTCTGTTATTTCACAAGCATTTCATGATTTACGTAATTGGTGCAGTTAGAAACATACGCCTTGTTCGGTAAGAAGACGGGTCACAAAATTGTTAGGATCTAGCAATACTTCTCAATGCTAATTCGTTAATGCTGCAGTCGCAGAACTGTTAGGCATGTTTCGCAATATTCCGTTAAAACAATGGCTTAGGTGTGAAGATTGTGAAATAACACTGATGAGTTTCATATCGTGTCTACAGACTTTTAATTTGCTATTTAGGAACCAGCTGTTGGATAACAATAGGTAAATTAGGTGTTACCATTACCATGTCACAGCCTTTTTGATTACGTTTCTTGACAAAAGAACAAAACTCAAATCATCACTGAACAATGATCACAATCACAATGTTAAACACATACCCACAAGTCCATATATATTATTTAAAAAAAAAAACGAATTGACAAGTCATTGCTGTATCTGATATTTAGGGCTTGGTATGACTCATTGTTTAGCAGGTACCTATTTTTCCAAACAACTTTCCATGTATGAAAAACTAATATCCTTTATCATTCATTTGAATTTAAAAGTTAGATATTATACAGAAAGAACTATTCACACTTGTCTATTTTTTATTACAAACATCTATTTGGCTCTTTGTTTTCATGTTCAGTAACAAATATTTGTTTGAATGTAGAATCAAACAATAACTGTTTGTAATCCTTTTATTACTATTATATCTAAATAAACTAAATCTTTGAAACAATCAAATGTTCACATCTAATAGCAGAATAACTGAGAGAACCTGTTTCCTTGTACATTTAGTCTTTCTCTGCATTATTTTAAAAGAGATATAGAAAACTAATTTTCTTAATTTATTTATTTAAACTAGGTGACATTCATGAATCTTTAAATCTCTCATGATAATGCCACACTGATAACAATTTTAGTTCCAAAATGCTTGTCCCTTCTTTATCATTGAAGTCAAAATAGTCAAAGTCATCATTTTACTGCAGAGACAAAGAGTTTCCTTCTCTTCTCGTCCCTCTTTGCGTTCTTCTGTTTTATTGAAGTCTATTTTCTGTATTAAATTCAATATAACTATTGACTTTGTAAAACGGTCCCATTTTTATAGAAAAAATGGGTATGCAGAATGATTCATGATCTCAAAATATAAAAAAAAGGTTAATTGCAGAAACTTGTACAACTTTTACAGTAAATCTTACAATGCTATTATTATTATTTACGTCATAAAGCTAATTATTAATCAGTAGAGAAATGGGGGCTTGTATAAAAATATATATTTATGTTAAAAAAAATGTTAAGTAAAATGTTCCCTTTTTATCTTAACCTTTTTTATACAATGCATATTATTATTACTGTGAGTATGTACTCTTATATGACTAGAGCAGCAAAACAAGGCTATTATTAGAAACACATGATGGTCATCATAATCTCACTTTATTTTCTGTAGGGGTAGGAAAACCCCTTATAGTGTTTTGATAACAATCTTAACCTGATTTTCATAATGATGGGTTTTTAATTTATTTTTTAGGCTCTAATGGTTGTAATTTTAGCTTCCTTGAAGGAAGTGCAAAATAAGAAAAACCATAGCCCCTAAAACTGTTTAAATTTAAAAATAATTTAGAACACTAAAACACAAAATAACTGCCATACACAACAAATTGTTTTGTTGATATTTACTCTGTTAATAAACAAGTTTTCATCAAACAGTCAGTTACAGGAACAAATCTTTTCATGTTTGTGTATTACCAAGGTGAAGTCAACATTCTGTTGTATCTGACTGTAGGTGTCATTAAAAGAGTAGCCCTGGGATTGTATGCATCCTCCTGTACATTTAGAATAGCATACTGTTATTACTTTCCTCATGTGGGCTCATAATCATATTACATTTGATTATTATAGACGTCTTCTGCCTAAGACTGACCATAGCTTACCATCAAACAAATCCTACTGTTGGTAAATAAAAAGCTGTCTATCAGTAATATAATTTTTGTTATGGTATCAGGGCTTCTACAAAAGCATCAATTTTACATTTTTAAAGCAGATATTAAATGCATTAGATGTTTAAAAAGCAAGAGGCCCTTAACCAATTCCAATAACTACTCACACAGGATGTTTATCTGCTGATATTATGAGTCACATATGATGGGTGCATAATTATATTTTTAATTGCTTAAACAATATCTTCTCAGTATTGGTCTTACTAAGTACCAAAGAAACCTAGTTCAGAGCACTAGTTATCTTTACTGATGGCATCATTATTTTGAGGCAATACATAGGTATAAGGCCAAAATAATTATCCGTGTTGGCTAAGGGCAAGAGAATGATGATGATAAGGCTGAAAGTTTGTGATTTTTTTCTTGCACGACCCTATGTATTAAAGCTGTTGGCAATCTGAACACGGAGCAACACGGCATAGAAGGTGCAGATGGACAAAAGTGTACTTAGCTTTCAGTTGAATTACCATCTGATACGGTTTCATTTGTTACAAGTCCTTCATTCTGCAGTCAGTGCACGTGTTATCAACGTCCAATTGAGGGCCACAAATGAATGACAACACTTATCGACGCGAAATCGGCTTGACCCGATCACGTATCTCCACTTTTTGGCATTTAGTTTGTCGCCGTAGGATGATAAGTGTGATCGCTTCCTATGCTGTCTTCCTTTCTGTGACTGTAGACTGCTTTGTAATATAAAAGATTTATCCACATTACCATTTCATCCCACTAAACAGTTTATTCTTCTTAAAGCGCTGAAAATATAACAATTCATATTCACAAAATCGAATCTTAAATTGGAATGCTCTCGGTGATAGCTCCTTTAGTACTGACAAAGAGCCCAGATGTCTATTATGAAATGTGCTTTATGCCCTGACAGGTGGTAAAGCGCCATATGTTACATTTGCACGATGCATTAGCGCTATGTGGACATGTCGTGTGACATTTCTCATAAAGTTTTCTCTGTATGTTGACTAAAGTTAGCTCTGACGGCAAATTCTCAATGAAAAGAGTAAATACTTAGTACCTACATCAGAATTTGTTAAGACCTAGCATTAAGTTAAAAAAAAAAAACGCTTGATGTACGTATTTCATTCTAATTCATCTTCAAAATCTCTTAAGCTACGTCAATCTTTACTCGAAACAGCTGTTATCTTGCTTTTGTGACTCGTTCGTAAGATATTATTAGCTTTCAAGGGGTTGTCTGTCTCTGATAATACCCCTTTGTCGGTTCTTTATCATACCCATGGGAAACTAGAGGGGTTCCATTCATACTTATTTCGTCGAATGCAAGACTGTATTTATGCTCAATAGGTGGTCCAGATGCATCGTCTGTGGCTTTTACTTGCATAATACAAAAATCATTCATGTTTTACTATTATTTCGGGTTTGTCCGACTTGTTTCGAGCTCGGAGCTCTTCGTAATAAAATTCTCACGCAGCTGGGTTACAAGACAAAAAGGATACGTAGTTATGTATCTCGCAAAACTTTGAACATAACCAGCATTATAATGTTCCCTCTTCTGAAAGTCACCCTGGAGAGCCTTTATGTGGCACGAAAGTTTCAAGAACATTAAAAATGTATAGTCATCCCAAGTGCAAATGCAGTAAACTTGTTACTTCAACATGTAACTTTGTATATAGGTTTGATAATACTTCGTTACATCATACGGTTCGTTCGCGGCGGCCTAGTTTGTACGTAATTGGTCTGATCACTAACAAGCGCCATTGCTGTCTACTTCAAACAAGTTCAATATGATTTATTTCATAATTGTAAATATGGTATAGATTTCCGTTGATCTATTTACGTTTTTTATTTATTGATCTTTGAAAATAGCCGCTACAAACTGGTTTACGGATTTTTTATCTTTTTAATTAGCTCGGGGATAATTTTATTGTTTTTTTTTTTTAACTCTTCCAACCCTAAACTAAATGGCAAACGACATCGCGACAAATCTAGATGGCGATAACGGGATGAGATGAGCTGGATTCCTTTCCATCTTTTTCTAAACCAAGTCGCTCCCGCTTTCTGTACGCTTACATCTTTTAAACTACACAACGGATTTTAATGTAGTTTTCAGCAATAGATAATTTTGAAGAGGAAGGTTTATATGTATAACATTGCACCCGTGCGAAGCCGGGGCGGATCGCTAGTTAAGAATAATCCTTCGCAGCTCTAGACAGAGGTCGGTGTCCTAAAATTGGTAAAACGTTACAGACTTGAGGGCTCGAGGTCATGTGCTTTAGCTATCTTAATCTCTCTGGAAACCACAAAAAAGTATCGTTTTTTTCCTATATAAGCAACTTGTACCAATGTGATTCTCTATTGTTACAGGAGGTAGCAGTAAAGGTTGAATCTATAAAGGCGCGGCACCCCCAACTTCTCTATGAGAGCCGAGTGTATAAGATGCTCCAAGGGGGCATCGGCATACCACACATAAGGTAAGTACCTGTCTATCATCACCATTTCAGCCGAAAGACGTCCACTGCTGGACATAGGCCTCCCCCAAATGGGGGCTTTGCCATAATCGTCACGTTTGGCTGGCGGGTTGACGATCTCAGTAGGGTCGTTACAATAGCACCAAAAACGCTGCTGCCCATTCTCTGGTAAGTCCCTTAGTCGCCTCTTACGACACCCACGGGACTATATGGGATGGTGCTATTCTTTACGTCTGACACCATACAGTACCTATCTATCATAGAACTAGATTATTCACCAAACATCTTCATCATTTGGGGAGCTCCCTTGACCCAAAAAACGAAACCAGAATTTTCTGTATTCTATACGCGTCTGCCGACCATTTCTGGGACTATTAGGGTTATTTTAAACAAACATTGTCTGCAACAAGGAAGCATGCTGCGCCGAGCCCAAATGAATTGGGGTAAGGGCAGGAGAATAATGATGTTTGCAACAAGTAACTTATTTGGAAACAAGTCTTTCCAATTAGCGACAAAACGAGATGGCGAAACGCTTGAGAAATTTCTATTTTAAATAGACTAGCAAAATATGCAGGGAAACATCGTACGGCACGTTGTTTAACGCCCGTATACTATGTACGGTTGAAACGTCAGCAGGATGCGGCGAACCGCGACGCGAAACACGATTGTCACAACTGTATTTCGGTGCGTCAAACAGAGAATTAGTTACTAAGCCCGATTGAACGGTTTTTACTGTAAACGTATGAATTTTTACAGCGGGTTTCACAGTGTTTCCATCCGGTGTATTTTTTGTAATGGCTCTAGAGGCAGCCCTCGTGTATTGGTACGTTTGCGGACTACGAAAATGGACGTCGAAAACGGGACTGGAGTGTCCGATTGACCTACAACTGCACCCGTATTGAGACAGCGACCGAAATGAGTGTAGCTGGAACTAAAACTTAGCTCTATCAAACAAATTTTACCTTTTTTAATCTGTATTGTCCCACTGCTGGGTAAAATTCTCCTCCATACCTTTCCGCTTCTCCCTATGTGTGGCCCTCTCCAGCGAATCTTCCATTATACGCCTCTAAGTCATCACGTCAGTGTTTTCTAGACTTCACTCGGCGTCCAGCTTCTATTTTTTTTTTATCGAACAACTGCCTAACCGAAATAAACAAACAGCCTATATTTGTAATCTTGACACCTATAACAAGCATTAAAAAGGCATCTATCATCATATCTTTTCCGCTGCCTGTTAATCACGGTAACTGGCACAGCTCCATCTGGCCAATTACCGTTAATCATTTCACTTGTTAAATATTCTCGACGACAGGTAACAAGTCCTTGAATCGCTAGGACCTTCAGCTAATCAAATTGCCTGACCTCAATCCAATGTTGAATCGTTACAAGGCTTATCAGATTTCGATATAAAACGACAGCTATAACCGTAGTTTATAACTTTTATAACTAAAGCCATAGAAAGTGCGTTACCTAACTTGCAATTTTGTGTTACGTGCGAACTCTGCGAGAGCAAATACGATTTATGTGGCTTTGGCAACCATTTTGATTTTTGAAAGTCTTGTTTTTTTTTGTTTTATTTACAGCGAGGCTGTATACCAGAGCCCCTTGTAGTCTATGTAGATGTATAAAAAGAAAAAAGGCTTGTCACTCCGGTAAAGATGTAGAAACCTATGAAAATGAATCATATCTCTAACCGTGATCACAAAAAGACTTGCATAGAAACAGAGTGAAGGCCTTTTATGAGTCAAGCAGTCAAGTCCATCTCTACACTATGATTCAAAACGTACAGCCGAAAACCAGTTATATGAAATCGGTAAACTATCACGAGTGGTTTTGCCCGTAGCTTAGTAACCACGCTACAGTTTATGGCAGTCTTTGGGCGCGTCTTTTTTTAGAATAGAATCGTTGATACTAATACTACCCAAACTGTAAACAAACAAACACGGCCTGACCTAACCAACCCATACTAGTTTGGTTGAGGCGTCAACCAGCTCGTTAATGAAGTACGACATCCCAATCGCCACGCCCTTATAGCTTATACACCCATAACTACGTAGTCCTTTAGCTTTATTACGGTAATCAATTGGGGCACTCCGAATACCGGCAATTCGGCAGCTGCCAGATTTCTTTTAATGACCAGTTTATACGTCACGAACATTGTCTCCTCAAGGCAATTAAGGTTATCGTCTGTCGACCGCAACATTTATTACGTCTGTGTCTGTGTATACAGGTGTAGAATGAACCAGGCGTTAAGGTCGATGTTTTGGTCGGTCAAATACGTCATTTCTGTTGAAACATAGCGCGGGCGTTCATCGATGTCTCTTCGACGATCGGCCTACAAAAACTTCCATGTTTCTTACTTGAGTAACTCCTAAACAAACGATTCGTTCAAAACATTCGTGGCAAAAGATTTAAGGTTAGATCTGAATTTGGAAGTGACAGTGACTCAAATGCATATTTTAGCGTTATTTATAATAATTTATATCGCAAAAATGTGCATAAATTAATTAGTAGTAACTGTATTCATGTCTCTTGTTTATTTATGTCAAATATTTTCGTGAAAAGTTTGGTTTTTATAGCCAGGTGTATTTGTTATTTCATGTTGATCAAAAACATACTTCGCGCGGTAGTACAGAGCACAAAAAATACAAACACTCATTTAAAGCATTCGTTACTATTATACAGAATATACTTGACATAATTTTTTGCTGCAAGATTTGAGAAAAGTATTAATCTAGACATTTTGAAGGTCAATCTTGCTATAACAGTATCTTGGTATAATAACTCAACGTTTTAATCAAATGAATAGATGTCCGCAGCTCACTCAGCGAATGTCACATCATTGTTAGGAGTAGTGTAAGTGCTTATTATCTTGCTTGAATATGAGTATAACCTTCAGTTGCAGCGATTTGAGTAACAACAGGTTTGGTCTGCCTACACGCTGTTGCCAAGTCTAAGCATCGGATACATTTTTGTTCTATGCTTCTATATTGTGCTGATATCGAAAAGGAATTGTTTGAACGACTAGATTTAGCCTACAGATTTTTGTTTCGTACCTGAACTTAGGACTTGGTCGTCCGGTTCGACTGACAAATAATATAAAATATGTACTTTATTTCATTACGTGCAATTACCATTGCTTCCTGTAATACATTTCGGAACTTCCTTATTATTTTGAACACACATCAAATTTAAAACAAAATTAACCCTTTCAGACCGGAATTATTATTTTTTCTCCAATCAATCTAAAAAAATCTCTGTAACTAGACTAGGGTATAAGAAAAAATAAAGAAAAAAGTCCTGCCTGTCAACTTTTCAAGAAAATATAGTTTTCCTTTTTGTGTACAAAAGTGTACATCCGTCCTATGTAATGGCAAAATTAGTGAATAAGGATGTTTCTCAGAAATCATGAAACGTTTTATTTAGCATTTATTTATCAGGAAATTTTAATTGTATTTATAAAAATAACAAAACCAAATTTTTATCACAAAGATAATTTAAAAAAAATAGATTTCTTCTTTGGGATGGGTGAATAATTGGAACATAAATGCGTCATTCATATTATTTATTATATTCATATAAAATCAAAGTGTGTGTTTCATAAGATTACGTATGAAATGCTAAGAAACAATTCTTATCTTTAGTTAGGCTTATGTGGACTTTGCATTTTATACATTTGATCCGGGTTCTTCCCTTACATCCCACCATTTTGCACTGTGTTCCAAGTACCTCATCATGTGCATGAAAATGCCCAACACGTCAGTCTCGAGCTATTTCAGCTACAGGGCGAACCTCTCCTGGTCTTCTAGGTATAATCTGCGGAAGTGGGCCACTGCCACTGAACCGTCCTCTCTTACCAACGTAAATGTTATTTTGCAACACCAGACTTTCAGCCAGCCGACGACGAAAGAGAAGCAGCGTGAGTTGCTTATTTTTTGGTACGCCTAGCAAATCATTATCAATTTGGTCTCTCGGTATGCCTGAACCACTGCTAAGTCTAATGCATGAAATATCATACGAAGAGTCCATTTTTTTATTTTTGGATAGTTCTGTAGTAGCTCATCAGTTGATATGATAAGATTATTCTTCCTGACCACTTCGGGGTGTTCGACTTCAATAAATTTGTTTTCTCGTTTAACCTCCTAATGAAATCTTTTTCTCCAATACCAACAAAATTAAAAGCTAGATGCGTAACATTCCGTAGAAATTTTCATTAGAAGTGTCCACTTCTGTGGTCGGTGGTGCTTCGAGTACTACTTCATTGGTGTCAGGAATGTCTGCTTCCTGATCAGTCATTCCGATCCAGAATGAGCTAGGTCCTTCATCAGAATGAGCTTCGTCCGAGTCAGGTGGGAATACTTCTCGTTGATTGTGGTTTATAACATCTGCACCAACTCGGACAGACCGCAACTCCCTTTTAGACGCAAATTCAATCCTTTTCTTCGTCATTTAGTGCTCTCAAGGCGTTCGGTACCGGCGTTTTTTTTTGTCTGTAAATGTCAACTAATGTCTTACCTCTTGTTTATAGCATCAACAACATCAAAATAATATCTTCAAATAACATTTATAAATGATTTTGAAACAATTGAACAAACCGTGAAAACATCGTTCACGCCTAAAACCCATCCATGTTCCTTCCTTGCCCTTTGTGTTCACGCCTGATGTGTACATTTGTGTACAAATATAAAAATTGAGTTATTTGGTGCAAAAATAGAATAAAAAACTCAATATCGATGTTATCGATGACTCCAATAATATACCATATCAATTCGTATTTTTGCAGTGCGTTTATATCGCTATTTCCTATTTTTTTTAATAAAATAATAAGCTTACCTACACAGCTCCAACTTTGGTCAGTCACTGGTCGCAATTTGTCAATAAAATGACAAAATATCCTAAGAGATGGTGTTAGAAGAATCGTCTTATGTAGTTTATAATGTGAACTTATGAACACCACCGTTCTCAATTGCACTTGATTCAAAATTAATACCTAAATATATTTTTATATTTAATGTGTACATTTGTGTACGCCAGGTCTGAAAGAGTTAAAAAGAAACAAACTTCAACTCTTGTGATATACCCTGGTGCACAAATAGTAAATAAACACTCTCTTACCAGAAATAATATCGCGTCATTCTGTCTTCCTTGGTTGATACTGTTAGCAGTATCATTCACGTGATATGATGATCTGCAATGATCTTTGAACCTTTCTAGATTATTATAATATAACACTGCATATTGCTTCTTGTGTCTGTAATAGTATGTGTTAATATAGGTCTTAGTTTGTTCTCATTGTCTACTGATTTGATTTTACTAATAAACTTCATAATATTTTGATCGTGCAATTCTTTTCATTTAGATGTAATGCTTTGTTTACCATATCAGCTAGCATATTCGCAATCCTACAACACATTGGCTCTTAAAATAAACAGCGGAATAGGGAAATAGCGCATCGTTACTCACCGAATGAAACGCAGCCTAGACTAGCATTACATTGTTAGCAGAGAAAAGTTTTACGTCCGTCTAAACGTCCGTTACACGTCGCCGCACCTCGTCACTCCTACCATGAAATTGTGCACATGAAATCTGCTCGTTTTTGTTACAATCACTATGGAGGAGCCAGTCGCGTGAAACGTTGATTAAAACCCGGAAAATTGTAACGGAAAACCCTGAATCTTTGAAACGGATCCCTCGACGACAGGTATCGTGCATGCGACTGGCCGTTTTCGGTCGATATTACTTCCAAAAGTAATAAGGGACGGGCTTATCAAAAGTAAACGGCCACTGTTCTAATTCCGGTTTATAATGAACTTCTTATCTTCAGTAATGACTACGCCTCAATCGCAGAACTATGTCGAGTTTCAAGATCATTTCTGCTTATGCATTTGTATTTTTCTAGGCTGCAGCCTACGCTTTCTAAATTACTTGTAGTCTGGTCACCATATTTGGTTCCACTTCGTACTGTTGCTAGGTTGGGCACCTTACGTTATTGCAACACCTGAAATGAAAAGGATTTTTATGAAAACGGGGCTGTTGTTTCTAAATTTGTTCGCATAACAACCCATGCGGGACGTTGAGTTTCGAAAAGTCCTCTCTTCACCATCTGAGGAGCCGATTTTCGTTTTTTTTACCTTGTTATTTTGCCACAAACACCGTTTTATTCCATAAACGAGTTTATATATTCGTTACTACATATTTTGAACTAGCTGTTACCCGCGACTTCGTACGCGTTAGGTTCGCAATATGCTTAAAATAAGTTGTTTTTTGGTCAGGAGGAACCTCCATTTTTTTGTTCACCTGGTATCTCCAGTAGTACACCCAATTTATCTACTATGCCACTTTTGTATTTGTTCTCATGCTTCCATGCCTCGGATAGTGGGAAAAAATGTATGGGCGGCACATCCACCTTCGCCACAGCTTAGACTTCTCTTGTTTTGAAGGTATTACAGCCATGTGTCTCTGTGCCAAAACGCATCGCATTCCGTTCCGAATAGGTCTACGTACTGAACATTATTGAAACAAACCTAACCTAACTTAACCTAACCTAACAACTTTTTGTCTGTCCATCACAGCTTAGACTACTCATGTTTGGAAGGTTTCACTGTCATGTCTCTGTGTCAAAGCGCATCTAATTCTGTCCCAAGGTTCTCTATTTATTTCAAGTTGAATAGGTAGACCTATTCAACTTGAAATAAATAGAGAACCTTGGACCTTACCTAACTTTATTGAAACAAACCTACCTAACCTAACCCTAACAACTTTTTTTTGTGCACCACAGTTTAGACTACTCTTTTTTGTAGGTATCACAGCCATTTGTATCTGTGCCAAAGCGCATCGAATTTTGTTCCGAATAGGTCTACGTACTGAAAATTATTGAAACAAACCTAACCTAACCTAAGAACTTTTTTTTGTACGCCACAGCTTAGACTACTTTTGTTTGGAAGGTATCACAACCATGTGTCTGTGTCAAAGCGCATCAAATTGTCTCAGAGTTCTCTATTTATTTCAAGTCGAATATGTCTACTTACTGAACTTACACTACTTTTGTTTGGAAGGTATCACAGCCATGTGTCTCGTTAATTAATTTAGTTTAATTTTGATTAAAATGACTAAGTGTCGTTCGAATAACCATTCAAAGATTATTTAACCAAAAAAAAAACTAAAAGTACCAATGTATAAAACTATTTGATAATTAATTAATTATTTAGAAATCTTACAGCTTAAAAAATACATACTTAGTTACAAAAAGTGATAACCGGCTGGTTACTATTTTTGGAAATCTTATAGCATTAAAAAAATCGAAATAAATACAAAAAGTAAATATTGTAACTGAGGTTCGAACTTGCAAACAACTTTTCACAGGGCGACCGCTGACCCGCCAGGCTACTTACGTCGGTGACAAATAGTCTAAAATAGCTATTCTAATCTAAGCATGTCATCATGTATGTTGACAGTTTTCATTTGTCAAACAGTTGAAGAATATGGTGATAATGCAATATTGCTCACCCCCGTAAGTTATTAGCGTGATAATATATAGCCTATGTTCTTCCTCATGTTGAAATATATCTTCTTGCCAAAATTCATTATAATCCGATCAGCCGTTTAGTCGTGAAAAGGTAGCAAACAGACAGACAGAGTTACTTTCGCTTTTATAATATTAGTATGGATACGAGCGATAACCTTGCACCGAGCGATGTTCGCAGTTCGTACACTCATTTACATTAACTTTTATAAAAATAACACACATGCAAATATTTGACGCAAACACGACGTTTTTCTAAGGTTTTCTAGATATTTAATTACTGCGTTGAATTGTTGGGTAAACAATCATCGATACAGATTTTTTCTAAAGTTCCATGGCTAGGTAATCAGCACCCTAAAATTACGTAATCTGGCAAGGGTGTGAGTGACCTTTTGTCATTCTTCGAGAACAGTTTCAAGCTTCTGGGAACTTGAAAACCAGAGCAGAAAAACGAAGTAATAAATCAAAGTACTTTTATATGACGAGATATTCTACATCTTCGGGAGGAGACGATTTCCTTGCGACACAAAAGCCATCAACTTTTGTCATGTAAACGCGCTTTCACCATTATCTGACTCTAGCTTTTTATTGTTACAGATGGTACGGCTACGAAAAGGACCACAACATCCTGGTGATGGACCTCCTCGGTCCATCACTGGAGGACCTCTTCAACTTCTGTTCGCGCCAGTTCACCATCAAGACTGTTCTTATGCTGGCAGGTCTGTATCAGTTGTGTATTCGTTGATTTAGGTTATTTTATATATTTCTTTACTACTTTTCCACTTGTATTTGGAGTTTCGAGTCCTGTAATGTACTAGTCTTAAAAAATCAATGTAAGACCATACCCGCAGATTTTGAAAGACTTAACTTTTGAAAACTTTCCGTGTAAAGAGACAGTTTTTATTTAATCAACCACAGTAGCTGACGAGATATATCATCAGATTTAATGTTTTGGTTTTCAAAACCTGGTGTGAAATGCTCCGTACTGCAAGCAATTTTTGCCTAGCCAACTATTATCTTTTGTGAAGATGTTGGTTTATTATTTACCACGAAAACACCAACATTATACGCACATTTAGCATGTAAAGTAGCCTCTCTTATGTCAATGTTCTCTTGGATTTCTGTTCATACAGTACACTCTCATTATTGTTAACAATTATAATTTGTTTTAAAAGTAATTGCGTCCGATTTATAACTTGTTTTTCTCTAAGTAATTAGTTCATGCATTAACGTCAACACTACGTTTTAAAATCACGTTTTTATTTTCATAAAAGGTGCACGCTGTTAATTATGTTTACCTGATTGTTGGTATTATTGGGGTACGGTAGGTCTTTGAACTTTGACCTGGTACTGTATCGATCCTTAATATTCAGCGAATCTTTAGTACTACATACAGGGTGTAAACAGACTCTTCAAGAAGCCGTCAACCAAGCATTATGTACAAACGCCAGCACATCAAGCTACTACAATCTGTCAGATTTCTTTAATACATTTTCGACTTTATTGCTTGAGTATTAGGTTCAAGGTTGATTGGGAAAATCTGACAGTTTCGGGTAGCTTGACCTGCTGGCGTCTGTACATTAAACTAAGTAAATTTACGCAAAAATGTGTGCTGGGTAACGATTTTTTTTTGGGCGGAAGAATACGTTTCACGGTAGGACTCAAAACATTGTGCTGATGGATCGATTGAATAGTAAGGGGGTTATGGAGGTTTTTGGAGTAAAAATCTTATATTAAAAACATGTATTAAAAAGAAAAAGTTGGAACTTTGACCCCAAATATCTCCGTAACTAGAAAGCTCCTAGGTATGGTCTAGAACAAAAAAAATTGCGCAATAACGGGGAGAACAAGTGCATTTCGGCTTCGTTAAGTGACTTTTTACACCCTTTATTTTAAACTCTACTAACTGTAGTCCTGTTTAATATACTGCTTAATCATTTCTTTTACTTTGGTTTTCTTTATGCACACATCGCGGACTATTAAGGTAACTTCTATTGTCTTTCAGTTCATTGTATGCTGTACTAAGAAGTAAAACAAAGGATTCTAGTCTATTGTATTCTTCTCCTCACATCTTTTATCGACGTCGATCGACGGTTTGTCCAAAAAGACGCCATACGTATGGCATTAAAGTTAATTTATGTCGTTTTTACAGCATTCTAGAACCACCCCTTTGCCCACAGATCAAATGCTGGGCCGCGTGGAATTCATCCACTGCAAATGCTTCATCCACCGTGATATAAAGCCGGACAACTTCCTGATGGGAATCGGCCGCCATTGCAACAAGCTTTACATGATCGACTTCGGGCTTGCCAAGAAGTTCCGCGACCTGCGCACCCGTGCACACATCTCATACCGTGAGGATAAGAATCTTACCGGTGAGTTTATTTGATGTTTTATGTACTTCGCTTACGGCTGTATATATAAAATCAGGTTCTTCTAATCTAACTTAGTTGTTGGAGAGCTTTTTGTACCACTTTTTCTCCCTAGCTAAAACACTAGGAAGTAGCGAAGGGCAGGCGTTTAACGGACTGTATATTATTAATTTCTGGCAGATACTTTGTAATACTAGTTACTATGTAAGACAGGTACTTTGTGTCCATATCGTAAACATTCTATAAAACTAAGTTCAGAACTGTAGTTCACAATTCATTCAGACACGTTTCAATCGCACTGCAGACGGACCTGCTAGTAAACAAAAGTCGCGTCAACAATCAAGATTCAAACCCCTTTTGTCTCAACAGTCTTTACACACGCGGCCTGTACAGCTGAGTTCGCCACGTTCCCTTGTAGAATACAGTTAACTTAATAAAGGAGTGACTCACGCCGGGTGTCGGTTGTCGGTATTCCAAGCATGCGCATGCGCGTCGTGGTGTCGTGGCCATAGTTACCCAACGATGGTTGATATAGATTAACTATATACTGGTTTTTTGGTGCGATCTGTACTTAAGGGACTGGTTCCAGAACATTTTTGTGTTTACAGAATAACACCAATGAATTGAATGAATTAATGTTATTCGATTGATGATTAAATCAATCGAATAACATTAATTCAATTATGAGAACAGACATTTCAACTGTGACAAATAATAAACGAATTTGAACATCTTTGAGAAGACCTTTTTCGACAGCAAAAACAAAAATGTGATTCAACAACGTGTTCTCCTCATTTTGCTGCCGCAACCATTTGATTACTCGTGTAGTATCAAATTATGCACTGTATTGTGTGATGTCACATGATAAAATTATAGTAATCAATAGTCTTATCATTTATTTACGTGTTATCGCTTTGTATGATAACGATGCAAATAAACGTATAAAAATGCGCAATTTAATGAAAAGATAACAATTACTTTACGACGACAGTTTGCCGCCGATAATGCATCACGGGATTTGTATCACGCGTTTCTGCATTTTTCCTACTATACTCATTTTTTTTTCCTTTTTTAATTTATAAATTTTATCAATTAAAAAACGCCCGCTAGATGGGGCACAAGCAAATAATCCAAGGGACTGTACGTGTGCAAGTACAATAAACCAGTATAGAATTTACCTGTTCTTTTAAATAACTAAATTCTTAGGCACTTACTACTTTTTGACGCTGAATCGGTTTCAACCTGTTTGTTGCCTCTCTCAGGTCTGCTGGAAGAAATTTCTAATGAAATAAGCAGTACCTTTGTGCTCTTCTATGTTAATGTAATTGTCCTGTTAAGTATTTTGTGTGTAAATCAATAAAATAAGAGGAATGCAATAGTTTTGTTCGACGCTACTCGACATCGCGTAAATTTTATTTTATACTCTTTCTGACTGGCTCAAGCGGATTTCGTGTGGTCGCTCCCTCAGGCGCGGGTTTCGTATGCTAGCTTACTATAGGTGAAAACGCTTTTCATTCCCTTTGTTCATTGCAATTTGTTCGCCATTCCCAAACTAGAGTAATCGACATATTGTTTTTCTAAATAACGCATTGTTTGTAACAGGTACGGCTCGGTACGCGTCGATAAACGCCCACCTCGGCATCGAGCAGTCGCGGCGAGACGACATGGAGTCGCTCGGATACGTACTTATGTATTTCAACAGGTAAGTCTACCTTATTGTGTGTGGATGTTGTAAGGTGGCCTGTTTTTAGTGATAGGTGAAGGTTGAAGAAGTCATAGAATAGTAAAAAGACGTTGCAGACATAAACTCACGCCTTTTCCCCATGAGCGGGTAGGCAGAAACTTGCTAAGATCCTAACGTATTACTTTTGCTTCGTCCACGTTTTTACATCTGGTCACGTACGCCGGTTGCGAGTTCGCACTATGCACCTGACATTTCTGAGCAACATCTTTAAAACTGTGATTTTTTGCATTAAATATAGTCGAGCTCGATTAAAACTAAATGAAGTAGTCGTTATATTGATCATTCAAATCGGTAATGCCCAGATTCAGTATCAAGCCCTCACGATTGACGATGTTTTATTTCGTATTGCGTACCCTGGGTAGACTGTTGTATTTTTAGCACGGCAGGAGTTTTTATACGCTTACTGGTACAGTTTGTGCCGATGCAACAGATCAGACAACAACATGACCTCATTTACAAAAACAATAACTAACTGTCGTTATAAACGGCATTACTTTACCTGGAAAAATTAAGGAAGTTTAATCCTGCCTATTGAAAAACAATTTAAGTGAATATTCGACGTTCATTCTTTGTATACTTAAAATATTGGTTGTTAGTCAATGTTTAAAAGAAAAAAAAATAGTACACCAGAGCTCTAGACAATGACCCTAGAAAACCATCGAATGCAGTCGCTGTGTGTGCGCCGAAATCAGCTAGATGGCATCATCATCACAATCTGTAAGCCGTACAGGAGTGATGAGTACGGCTATAAATATCGTGACTTTCAGGCTGTTTGGTTTCCTGGCAGCAATAACTAATAATAAGATTCCGTAAGTTTTTTTTAATACCCCTTCGAAGTAATGAAATCGAATCAAAATACGTATGACAAAAGAGCCTCAGCTCAGGCAAAATGTCAGAGTACCTGACGCGGATTTTCAGCTGCAGCCCTAGAACGCCATACTCTCAAATGCTGTTGTCTCTAATTTCTCTAACAATGAAAGACAAAGCACGCTTTTCTATTATTCCGAGACATGGTATATTTATATGAGAAAACTATACAACACTGTGGCAGTCCTCACCTCGCCCGGTACAATTTATTTTCATCGAAGTCGTGCGTGTTTCGATTGTTAATGCCGTGACGTCACGGAAACTAAACCGTAGTAGTAGCTCCTGTTCGGTATCTGAGGTGATATCGATTCTGAGTATTGTTGTGATTCATTATTGTAACTTGAATCACGGATCTATTGAAACCACGTGGAGGGAAATAACTTGGAAATATGATATCATTGGATCTTTTGCGCACCCGAGACGTGCCACAATTTGGGTTGGTCTGATTTGGTTCTGCCTTGCGACAAATACATTCGAATTTGGCTGCCACTCCTTAGATACTTTCCCTTTAGTATCGCATTACCCAGTAACGTGAGTTGTGGAGGTCAGATAGGCAGTCGCTCCATCTGATAATTATGCTGGTATTCAGATGCCGATTCGGTTAGACTTCCAGTCTAACCGAATCCGACCGAGCCTAGCCGAAGTTAGTGGTGAGTAGAATAGAATAGAATTTTACTTCCTAGAATTTTTACAAGATGTTTGTGAAATACTTAGGAGTCTGAAACTTCATATTACCTACTTCGAATATTCAACATTGATGCCTCAGTTTAAGAATGCTTATCTCAGAAAAATAAACAACATTGTTTTCGCAATCGAGTTTTTAGGCATGTTGCCAATGTGCGTTTCTAATAAGCGCAGGACCTTTCTTTATCCATGACATTGCGGTTTTCGTCAGACCGCTCTCGTGAACGTAATAGTTTTGATATTAAAAAGAAAGCGATATTGGTTGTGATGGAGTAACGCATTCAGGTTACAAGATTCTGAGCAGGGCATTTGCGATGTCTACGATCCATCCATGTTACCCAATAGATTACCAGAAAGCCCGAAAGTCGGACAACCAGTCTCGCTGAAAACATTTACGGGGTAAAACGACCCATTTATCGTGTTACCCAGTAAATGTTTTATGGAAATGGAAGTCATAGGCAAACGCTCCATGTAAAATACTAGTATTAAGCTGCATCCGGTTAGACTGGGAGTCGACTCCAATAAAATTGAGAAACGAGATCATGAATCACAAGCCTATAGAAAGCAACAAAAGTTTTCCCGATCAATAATGATCTAACAAGAAAAACTTTCAAGGTAGCGAAACAACCATACAAGTAAAGAATCAATATTTACGAATTACCGTTCAGAAAACCACTCGATAACTATACGAGTGTACGTATTCCGGTTTGAGGCTGTCAGTTGATCCGCTGTGCAAGTCCCAACTTGTTGCAAGTGACTCACGGCGAGGACTCGTTTCGACCCGTTACAGCCTACGGAATAAAGCCGTTAATTTTAAATGAGTCCGGGAGTTGCGCAACGTTTAGTATGAGTTACTGTTAGCAATGCTTTTGATTTTGACTTGATGTCGCATGTAGTTTTCATGATAGCGGTAAATGATTAAATTGTACCTATCTACATCCTCTCGGGTTAACACTATCTATACTAGAATAAGTACTCATTCCGTAGATAAAGGAAATCTATAGCACGGCTGGCTGGCTGCCTATGTTGAGCTTAGTACCGTCACTCGTGGAGGCTCTAGCAAGGGTTTTGTAAAATAGTAAAGTCACTTGACATTCTTAGTACAACAAGATGATATTAAGTCATTCTAGGCCAAGTTCTCCATGAAAGTTCAAAGGTTGATTGGTAAGGCATTTACTACAAAGATTATTAAGTGTTCTTTTTGTTTGACAGAGGTTCACTGCCGTGGCAAGGTTTGAAAGCGATCACCAAAAAGCAGAAGTACGAACGGATCAGCGAGAAAAAGATGTCGACACCTGTTGAGGTGCTCTGTAAGGTAAGCGCAACAAATTATAGTAACAGCATCATCACCATCATCATATCAGCCCGTTGTTGTCCACTGCTGAACATAGGCCTCCCCAATCGATTTCCAACGTGTCCGGTCCAATGCCACCTGCATCCAGCGAGTCCCTGCAGTTTTGGCAAAGTCGTCGGTCCATCTGGCAGGTGGCTGTCCCACGCTGAGCTTTCCAATGCGTGGTCTCCACTCCAGTATCTGTTTGCCCCATCGGCCGTCCGATCTTCGCACTATGTGGCCTGCTCATTGCCACTTTTGCTTGCTTACCCTGCCCGTTGCTTAGTAACACAGCATGCTCATATTCAAATAATGTTATAAATCATTTGTTTCATACAAAGGTGCATTACACACACAGTCAAAATGTATGGAACACATTATTAAGATTTTTTTAAAATAAACGACGAAATATTTCAACCCCGGTGGATAGCATTGTGTTGAATTCATGATAACTACGCGTCCATGGGTTAGTTATAGCGATGCAGTAGTACAGTCACGAACTACGACGAATATGTAAACACTTGACAAGTTTTAAATGTTTTTCTCTACTGTTCTAATTAAAATTTCATGTTGTTATGAGCAGTGTTTTGGAACTCATATTTTTATGAACAAGATTTTTGGAACTCATGTTTTTACGAACAAGATTCTATCTCGAAAGTTCCAATCGTTATTTCTCGCGGAAATTGCTTTTAAATTTAGGAAAGTGTATACATATTGGTGCTTGTGACTTTTCACGGCATTGTCTATGTGTGATTATTTTCTTGGAAATAAAATAAAATACCGGTAAATCAATTATCACTAATATCTAAATATGTAGCTTTTCCGCGTTTGTTGAGCAAAAGCCTTAGTCACCGCATCAAAATCCATCAAGTTTATTTTGATGCATTTTAATGCAGTTTCAGGGTTGCCTAGGGAACTTACTAGGGTTGGTTTCGGGTCCTAAACTAAATGTAATTACTCAAGGAACGTTCTGCCTGGACACTAGTATTATCAAGTGCTTGAGAGAATATTGAAGGTCATAAAAACACAGACGTTTATCTCCTCATACATCACGTGTATGTGGGTAGATTAGACACAAGTCCTAACACTAAACGTTAGAAGTATCTTTCCATAACCTTAATTGAATAAGCGTAGTGCATAGCCTAGTAACTCAGCTTACGTCTGCATACGCGTGAGCGGTAATGAATTTGAACCTGCGACCTCGCGAAGAAGGTCGCTGATTTAAATCCTAACTCTTAACTCGTTATTACTAGAGTTTGCCGGAGTTTATCTCGTCGATACTGTATTCGTCGATGGTATTGTTCCAATATTATGTATGTTTGGGTAAACGTATGTTTGGGTTTAATTTGGCAGTATTTGTTGAAGAACAAAGCCGACCCTTACACATTCATGGGTTACGTTCGGAGTTCGGTGCCATCGTTGAATTATGTTCGGGTTGGCTCGGCACATTTCAAAACAGTTTAGCCGAGTGGCTTTTTCGCGAATGTATATCTACCTAGATCCTATACAGGGTGATTGGTAATTGGGTGCAGGCCTTGAAATGGGTGATAGTAGACCTTATTTGTAAAAAATTTGACCCCGATAACTTGGGGTCCAAACTGGGTGGTTTTTGAGAAATCAAACTTTTTTAGTTTTTGTAATTTTCTGTTGCTAGCATAAAAATACTCAGTCAACCTAATTCAACTTCAACTACAATATTCAAACAGAAGAAAATTACAGCTTTAACTGTCTGAAAGGATATGTTAAAATACGCCAGATAGAGACAGATCTTACCTGATCTGATCAAACAGGATCCGGCGCATCAAGTCAAACAGCTAACATCACATAGTGATAACGAGAAAATCTGCAACAAGGAAGACGTGCATCGAAATATCTGTACTACCCAGTTTTATTAAAATACTACCTTCTCAGGAACAACTGCTGTTTTCTGGTCATTTACTTACTAAAATAGGGTGTTGTGGCATATTGGAAAGCTAATGAGACAAGGAAGTAGATCCTGTAATTTGCACGACAAGTGTCATACATTTATTTTGAGATACCTGCCTCGAAAAATATGAGAAGTTTAAAAAAAACAATTATAATATGACCTTTATGACGATTATTTTCCATGGGCAGATGTACTTTTTTGACAAATTGGTTTTCGAAGAATACATTCGTTCATGAGCAATCATAAAAGTATCAGTTTAACATCCTGAACCACGTATATTTCTCACAATCAGCACTTTATGGTGGAGAGGCCGAAAATTAAAAAAAAAAACTTTAAAAGTTCGATTTCTCAAAAACCACCCAGTTTGGACCCCAAGTTATCGGGGTCAAAATTGTTGCAAATAAGGTCTGCACCCAGTTACCAATCACCCTGTATATAGTTTGCCGCCCGGCTGTGCCGAATCGTCCATCTGTGTAGCACACCCTGAGAATAAATTTGTGCTATAGATAGTTTCAGGACTTCAAAATATATCGACTTCAATTCAAACGGAATAAGGACAATAGGATGGTGAAGAGGGTCTGAAGACCTCAGAAACCGGGAAAAGAACACACAAACTTAATTACTAATATTAATAGTTACTACTCAATTACTACTACTAATTATTAGATGGTTCTATAGTCAATTAACTGATCATTATTATGAGCTTTAACGCTCATGTATAGCGAATTAAATTAAATCGGAAATCCAATGTGGGACTTAAATAAATAAATTATTCCGTGAAGGCCTTTTTGACACCTGTGCCGTGCTTAAGTTAGTTAAATTGAATCATTCTTCCTTGTCATTTGCGTACGTAGTTAGAAAATTAAATTTAGTAATGGTACTTGCACTGAATTAGGTACCAGGATTTAAAACGATTTTAAAAAGCACTCCCAAACCTTGTCCACTTTCAAAAATATGATCAAAAACCACTACCATAAACATTACTATACATATATTGCTGCTATTGTTACATGATTATTATTTATTGCTTATATTTATATAAATCGATTTGTATTATGTTTTTTGTAATTAAGAATATTGATATGTAATTGGTACACCACAGACTATCTGCAGTATGGTCTCTCCCTCTTCCTGTAATCCATTCAAAGGTTTTCTTGAAAATGTCGCTTTCAGCTATAAGACCGCCCATTGTGTCACCCTATGTGAATTGTTTTCTTGTTACTTGTATGGTTTAATGAATATTCTGTTCTATATTCTATTGAAGTACGAACTCAATTTTGCTATATCCTATGCTATCCTATTGCCAGGCAAAGATCTCCCTGATCATCCCACTGTCTGTTATCTTTTCTAAACCTGCTCTGATGCCCAGCTTAAAGCACCCACAAATCCAGTCATACCAGAAAAATAAAGTGTTTTTTCTTAATGCTCACAGATTTAGCAAAATCACATCACACATCACCATCATTTTCTACCATTGATTTGGAACGCGCTGCATCCCATATCATCAGCTTGCTTGAAGCGGTACCGATGCATATTGGTAGCGGCATCGGCGACTTGAAGTATACATTATACTCACTAATTTAACCTATAAATTTAAATAAAGAATGATGGAGACGACGGCCACGACTAGCTTGTACTAGCATGGAAAAGTGTTGAACAGAATATTCCATGGTTATATTCTCGTTTGTTATTAAAAGAAAGTGACGTGAAACTACACATATTTATTTCGGGATAGTGAAAACGCGAAACATTGCACCATATTTAAGTCATAAAAACATGTTTTGATTGTCCCAGGGATTCCCGGCTGAGTTTGCGATGTATTTAAATTACTGCCGCGGACTGACCTTCGACGAAGCTCCCGATTACATGTACCTTAGACAGGTGAGTCACAAGTTTATATTCCGTATTTTGTCAAGTTTGATGCTAGTTCTAATTAGCTTTGGTCATTACTTGAATGAAGCAGTCAATTCGACGTAGTAAGCTGTGTTAATTGGGTACTCTTCATGTATTAGAATATGCGAGTCATCGTGGCGACATAATAGCTAATTTAGTTTGAGTTTAGCCAAGAATGAAAACTATAAATTGGAAATGAACATAGAATAGATAAGTAATTTGAAATCTGAACACAAAACGGCAACGTATTAACCTTGGTTATGGTGTCTTCGTCGTCTTCAAGACAATGTTGTAGGCATTTATGTTACATCTATCAAATCAAGATGTATTACTGGGGAGTTTGTTCCGCCACGCCCAGCAGTTGTTAAACACTAGCATGTGGCAAAGTGGCGGTGGGGTTTTGGTGGACTGTATTATGCAATTTTAGTTTCATAAAGTGCTGATTTGATTAAATGACTTGATTTTGAAAAAGCTAGGATTCCAAGCTACGTTATTATTGACCCTCCGATGATGTGTCCGCAGCTGTTCCGCATCCTGTTCCGCACAATGAACTACCAGTACGACTACACGTTCGACTGGACGATCCTGCGCCAGCGCAAGCAGCACATGGAGGCCGGCGCCGCGCCCGCCGACCGGCGCTCGCCCTCCGTGCAGCGCCGCGCCGCGCAGCAGCCCAGCCAGCCGCCGCCTAACAACGAGGTGCGTAGCATACAGCTCTGGACTCCTGAAGGGTGCTATTACGTGTGAAAACACTTGACATAAAGGACTTTTCAGAACAAAATCATGTTCAAATAACAATGCTACCGCATTGTGAATGAATAAAGGAGTTTCTCACGGTTTTCAAAATTACCGCGCGCCGCATTATGTTTCCGGGTACCACTCTTTCCTTTTATATAACCGAGCTTGCATCCTATAATTTAAAAATAACTGGAAATCGTCAAGTAGTATACCCAAAGTATACCAAATAACGGTGTTTTCTCCTTTCCTCCTCGTAACGTTAAGTGGTCATGATCACTAATTAATTCTAACGCATGACTTATCGGTTTCTTGTAAAAAATATTGTGATAATGATCTTAAAAAAAAAACTTTAAAATTGTCAGTCTATCCTAAGGAAGAACGCAGACTGTAGTTACCCATTTTATTTTGGTAATTAGTTAATTATGATTTAATTTTATTTATCATTTTTGACTTGGATCTGCCTAAATTTGCACAAACAATTTTTTGTTTTAAAACGTTTCTCCCCATACTAGGATATTTTTTTGTATCAGTGTTTACAAGCATTTGAACTCACATACACAAACAGCTAGACCCGGAACAACTGCCTGTAGGTCATACAAATATTTGTTCCGTGCGGGAATCAAACCCGCGACACGCAGCGAAACAGCCACTCGCTCAGCTAATGAGCCGATCGTGCCGTCATCTATCCCCAATACCTTACATCCTTCCTTTTCCTAACCTAGCCTCGTTTCCTAGGTGAAATCTGTCCACGCCACAAATGATTCAGCTGCGAACAAGCAGCCGGTGAAAGGACACCAGTCCGTTAGTCAACTCAAGAAGAAACTCACCGCGATATCATAAATATAGCCCGACATCTCTATGCTTATCTTATAACAGGTTACTCGAATATGCACCGCATGATTCCACATTATTTTCTTCCAAAATTCTTCCACTATCGGAGTTTTAAAAACTTATTTAAAACCTTTTTTGTGAATGTGGTAATGTTGTAGTTAGGCCTTGTAGGATTTAGAGATGATTTAATTTGTGGACTTGATTCTATCTTGTTTCCTAAGTACCCTGGTTCTACTTGTCGTCAGGCCCACACTACACTGTCCTCTCATACATTACATATGACATTAAGAAACCTAATATTTAAAAAAAAAAAAACACCTTGGAGTTTCTTGCCGGTTTTTCTCAAAAGGAAACTACCAATTGTTCTGACGTTTCATAATGACGTTTCGTATTCTTCCATGAAGGTTTATGTGAAATAAAATATTTAAATTTGAATCTTTCGAAGCCCAAAAGTGTATTGAGGTAATGTTTTGTCACGTCTGTTCATGTAAAGAGGCTATTGATTTCAAATTGTACGAGAAATGTGTTTTTTTACTGTATAAAATGCTACAAAAAGTATGTAATAAATGTGATGTGTTTGTAAACACCTATCATCAATCACTATTTGTGGAACTGTTTGCAATAGATCAGTCGAACTTTAGGAACAAATTGCGCGGTGCACGTGATGACTTGTATGACTCGTACAACAGTCACGTACGCACACACTTTGTTCATTATTAAGAAAAATACTCTAAAAAACAAAGGTGTTTTTTGTAACTTAGACGTTAAAAATATGACACAAAATAATGTAAAATGTGATTCGAAAATTCGAGTCTGTTTTTCTTTCTAGAGTGGGGTTCATTGATAAGAAATCAGGTGCATATTCATGTAACCATATCCTAGTAAATTTTAGTAGGTTCGATATCTAGTATCAAACAAAATAAATGTTTGACTGTCAACTTTTATTGTAGGCTTTGAGGAACTGTTCACTTCCTGTAACGCGAGAGGCAATAGAGACTATGTACTTATATTCGATTTTAGATTTTTTTATTATACTATCGGTGAATGCCGATGGACCTCTACGGCCACTTGCGCAGTTCGTCGCCTCAGTGCTTATTTGTTCAATCTACCACTAGTTATATTTTACAGCAGACAGTTTTTTTTCTCTGTATTTTAAATACAAAGTTTTATTCAAAGACCGTTCTTGTTTTTATTATACGTCAATATCAATGCATTATGGTTTAATATGTTTTTAAGGATGGTCATAAATTTTGTTTTAATTTTCATTTTTATATGGAGATTGACCAAACACGCACAACTGTAATAACGAACACAGAACATAACCACAACGAAGATAGCACAAAGCATACATTCCATTTTTGCGTGCTTATTTGTTCAATATAGCAAATTTCAGATACAAGGTCAACTAAATCAACATTAAGAATAGAACCACCATAATTATTTGTTATCAACTATAATGTTTTTATTTATTTTTAACAAGGCTTATCCTTCTTCTTTTTTCCTTTAGGTTGACTTTCTTGGCTAAGGTTATCAATATCACAATATCAACATTCTGTGACAAATAATATAAAATATATGTTTTCTGGCTTTATATTTCATACCAATAGAGTTGAAATTGCAGCGTTAATAAAAGTCTTTTAAGGTAAATTGGTAGTTTGCACAAATAAGGCCTGAGGCGAAGAGTTGTCGTGTCTACGGACGTTTTCGGAAACTTGTCATCGTCCGTCAAATTGACGCGTTCCTTAGGACTCCTTACTAGTGTACAACTGTGATTGAATGTAACGTGGTGTGAGAGTGTGTGTGTGCGTTTTGTTCAATGTAAATTTTTACTTTATAAGGTTTAAAAACATTATTGATAGTATTATTAATGCATTCGCCAGCTGCGTACAGTTAGCAACGTTTTTTAAACGATTCCTTTTTAAGTTTTGTGCAATCATATTGCTGCTAACCGTACACAACTGAATGGTACGAAATAAAAACTCTTTCGATACATTGCATCGCAAATTTCTATATTTTTAATTAATTGTTTAAAAATTGTATAAATTATAAAATGAGTGTTGCCAACACTAAAAATACTGTAATGTTTGAAATAAGGTACAACATAATGACAGGGTACGGTGTGAATTTTGTATAATTTGAATAAAAAAACTTCAAGTTTAGTAGTACATGCGTATAATTTATACGAGTAAGCCCGGAAGCAAGACATTTTTGCGGTAATGCTACGTATTTATATTATTGTAGATAACGAGCACTCAGTAGGTGTATAATCATTAATAGTTAGTTAAATACGTAAATGTGCTATTTACTGATTACTTTGTAGTTATTTTAGAACATTATCTAATAAATTTATTTTTTTAAATAAAATTTATCATTAATTGTACTTTAATTAAAATAAATTTTAGGTAGACATTTCATTAGTATTTAGTAAAACTGTAAGGTCCACTTGTGCGTTGTCCACGTATTTATTTATTTAACACTTAAGATTCTAAAGTGTTAAAAGTTTAGAAGACAAGACAATGTTACGCAAGTGGGCCTAAAAATATACTTGTAAAAAACGTCATAAAACTAATAAAACCTTATTTCTTCCACAGTGAAAGAGAACCCGCCGTTCGGCAGCCCCGGGTGGTCCGGCGAAGAAGAGAGCGCGATAGCATTAGTGTGCGTGCGAGTGTGTGTTAGTGTGTGCGTGTGCGTGGGATGCGGCCACACGCTCTCCGGCGGGCGCCGAACGCGTTCATGACAACGGACTTGCTTTCTTTCGACTAGACGAGGCCTTGCGTTATACGTTACACCACAGTCTATCTAACACCTCCATACAGTCGCGCGCAGTCTGCTCATGCCCCTACGCAGATAGCGACTTCATATGACAGTTCCTTTTCAGAACAGTTGACTGATTCAGCGTTTAATTTATTATCTGGCCACGTAAGCACGAAGGTCTCCATAGCAAAGGCAAAGTCACTGTATGGAATAGATAGTTGCACTGTGGTTGTACTATCGAGACCCACTATCGCAGTGGTACATTATAATGATCTTTCTGTTTGGACACAGCTCCAATCGTCTTTTTTTACTGTATAAATTTAACTGTAAATTACATTACAGATGTTGATACAATTTACACTAGAAAAATATTCATTATTAATTCAGTTTGTAGTTATGTAACTCGATGATTGTTTAGTTTTCGATGTTAGTTTTCTAATTAGCTAGTGTTCACATTTTATTGTTACTGCCGGTGGTATTTCAATCTGTTCTCTGTACATATGCGAACTTTGTTGGGAATACCGCCGGCGATTCGACGCGTAACACATCGGCTAGAATTGTTCATTAAAATTTGCAGATTTCTAATGAATAAAGTAGTCTATTTCAAAACGTGAAAAAATGGTAAAAATGAAAAAAAAAACGAACATGTGGTTAGTACCTAAGTGAATTGATTTCCTGCCGTTTGAAACGTGCCCTGCCAAACTAAACAGACATAGTTTTAAGATTATTTTTACTATTTTGCTTTTACTTTGGCATATTTCACTTATAAATTGTACATAGACATGGGCAGAGTGCGTTTCAAACGGATGTTGGTATGGCGGTATATCTTATTTGAAGATTATAAAATTGTAAATATATAAGCTAGTAAACTTGTTTTAATCACTACATATTTTTTTAAGAAAGCACTAATTGCGTTTGATTTGTGGCGTATTGTGATACTGCAAGATTTGTTCTGAGGGGGGTTCTCGGGGTAGTTCGAGAAACATCAACCTGTCGGATAGTTACGGACATGTAACTACTGCTAACGGACAGCTCAGACGCTCAGCTCGTGATGCTTCTCGACAGTTCCCTCGCAGGGAGCCCGACCGGGGCTACAGCATCTTCAAGGTTTCCAAAGACTCTGAAACTTGACTCGTATCTGGAATGAGTTTCATTTGAGGTTACATACGCCTCAGTTTTTCGAATAAAAAACATTCCATTTACTATTCAAGCTATCAATGATTAGACTTCAACGGAATTAATTAGTAATATTCATGTTTTTATACAACCTTCCTTTGCATATTATCTATTGATGAATGTTAGTGATACGATTCCCGTTCAGAGGAAACTCGGACTTGTGTAGTCTCGGCAGACAGGTGACAGTCGACGCCGTGTGTAATATTTTTATATTATAACGACCACTAAACAATGCTTCCATAGTTTGAATGCGAGAAGTATCATAATACACCATGTTATTTCTAAGACATAACTATAAGTTTCCGGAATGATTAGTGCGAACGAAGTGTGAACGAACAAGTGGAGACAAAATAAATAACGTTTCAATACCTTGTATAGTTACAATGTTGGTATGTTTGACCACTGTGAGTGATTTTATGGATCTCATCCCTTGTGAATTCGGTTTTATTTTGAGACTCAGTAACGCTGGTTCCAGGACACGCATTTTGTCTCCAATTGTGTGTATACTCAGTGTGTCAACACTCTATAAATTAATAAACAGTAATAAACTATTCTTTTGTTTTCTTTTGATGTCTTTTTGGTTAACATTACATTATCCCACAGAACTGCATAGTCATAAGAAAAACTAGTACTTGAATTCAGAACCTTAGTTAGGTAGTCAGTGGCCCAAAGTCTGACAACCAGTCTTACCAAGGGGTATCGTATTACCCAGTACTAACTGGGTTGTGGAGATCAGATAGGCAGTGGCTCAACATTCATCGAACTTTTGTCATGTATGACGTATTGGTGGTTGTTTTTTCGCAATATTAACTGAGCTTTAGGGCCGGACTCCCAAAGTGAAGACGGGGACTAGATGTGTTAAAAAAAATCGAAAGTTCGTTATTTACACTTCTCTTTACGGTTACCTTTTATTATTTTTATTTATTTAAATCTAATCAAGATTCATATTTTTGTTAGTAACACTTCTAAACTATGTTAGTAATATTTCTCATTAAAATAAGATAGATATACAATTAAATTAAAATTAGAATTTAAATCAATATAAAATTAAAATCAAAATTTAAATAAAATTCTCATTTAAATAAAATAAAACTAATTCATTCAAAAACTTTTTTAACTATCACTAAGTCCACTTCCTGGTGCACCAGACTTGCAGCTGTGCATACGGGTCCAGTGCCCTAGGAACGGGTAATCAGGCTTATCCACTATCGCCTTTAGAAGCTTTAGTGGAAACAGTTGGGCAGAAAGGAGAGATGTCTTGCAATTATTTAGGCCAGAGGATACGCGAGCGGCGTGCGGTGAGATGTGTGCTGTTAGCGGCGTGCTGCTTTGCATACCCCACTCTCCGCTTTCCACGTCTCAGCACAGGTTCGGTGTAAACACCCTAGCTTTTACGCATCTCCTCCGCAGCACACATCTCCGCTCGTTTCCGCCTCACTCTGAACAAACACGATGATAGAGATCAAACACACCACACCATAGCTATACACAACCACTCAATCCAATTGATCGACAATGTAGTCGAAAAATACCTCTAATTGCTATCCACAAAACCGAAACCGAATATGTCTTAAGAGAAATCGAACCAGAAAAAAAGTATTGTAAGAAACAAGAAGTATTCATTTAGGCATTGTCAAGATTACACTCACATAAAAGAACAAAGACAAAATGTATAACACAAATACAAACTATGGCAGATTGGAAAGATAGTGTTCTTTCACTTTTCGTTTGGCAGTCCCTAATATCAGGCGAAAGAGAATTCCACAACCGCACAGCGTGTACAGTAAAGGAGTAGAAGTCGGTGGAGTGGGGAGGGAATTTAAGGAGGTTCCTTTGGATGCGACCTGCAGGTGCAGGACGGGAGAAGGAAAAGCGTTCCCGCAGTTAGGATGGTATTTTAGGCTTATGGAGGATGTTAAAAAGCAGACACAATATTCGAGAGTTCCTTCCAGGTCTTCAGGCAGGAAGCACTAGAGGCATTTCAACGAGTGGAATGTGTAGTATGTGTGTGCACTTTGCGACTTACTTCAGTAACCTGGGAAGTCCACGATAAATTGGAGTCCATTATCACCCCCAGGTTTTTAGCCTGATTTGCTTATTGTATCTGAACTCCATTCAGCCTGAGTGAAGACAGCGACGCAAAATCGAAACCTGTTCTGCATATCGTCGTTGTAGTGCGAGAAGTCACTAACTGACATTTTAGCCACCTAATGCCTCGCCAAGTCGAGGTGTACGGGGCTGTGTTCCACCAGGTCCTAGTGGTGGAATGAGAGGCTAGCGTGTCGAAACGCAGTGCACACCACTTTTACAGCGGTAAGACCCGCGACGAAGAAGTGGCTGGAGAGTGGACGGCGCCCTCATTTCCGGCTGACGTATTTCTAATTGTCGGGTGCATTCAAGCAAAGCCTCAAGCAACAATATATACAACTAACAATATATACATTTTTTAAAAGGTGCTTCTTAAGCTCTTTCACTTGATAACACGCAACACGCCATCATTAATTTAATTTAATTTTTTGATCATGAGTTTATGATCTTTAGAGGGCGCCATATCCAATTTAAGCTAACAATATATACATTTTTGAAATGGGCTTCTTAAGTCCTATCGCTTGATACCCAACACGCGATCATTAATTTAATTTATTTTTTTAGATCATGAGTTTATCATCTCTGGAGGGCGCCATATCCAATTAACGTAACGTCACATAGCCTATAACCAGCGGGTGATCAAGACGCTTCCAACGATACCTCATTTGTCAAATTATGATAAGTAGGTCAGAAGTTCTGAGGGAACATGAACAAACATACATACACACACACACACATACATACATACATACATACATACCGGTCAAAATCATAACACTCCTTTTTGCTCCGCCGTAGTCGGGTAACAAGAGTAGTTGCGGATACTATTATGTAGGTGCTTAAGATATTCTTTATTTCTTTTCATCTTTTGTTTTTGGAGTGGTTTGTATTATTTTGTGAAAAGTTTTTTAATAAAGTATACTTACATACCTACATAAACAACTCACACGCCCTTTTCCTTTTCCTATGGGGTAGGCAGAAACCATAGAACGCCAAATGCTACTATACATACTTCTCCTACTCCTTTCGTCCTGCGCCCCTGACCTCACTTTGGCTCAATCAAATGAGTGATAAAAAAAATCGCCCATTTGTACGAGGGGTAGAATAATATTTAGCGCAATGGCTAGAGAAAAGAATACAACACATTACATTTTACACTTTATTTAACATTGTCATATAACTTACAGTAATTAACAATAAATTTTCACATAATTGTTATTAGCCCTCTCGGACTATGTACAGAACACCTAGTCTAAGTCGTAACATTTGAGAAAAACACCGATTTAAACAGCATAACGAGGATAGGTACCTACGTAGGTTACTATACTGATAGGAGGTAAAACACCAAAGGTTTATTTGCACCATCAAAATATACACGATTATAGGATACCGCAACTTATATATAAGAAATGTGCTAAAGTACACAATCAACATGCTATGTCTACTTTAAAAGTTAATGAAATTCTACAAAGAAAATTAATGTTCTATTTAGCCACGCTCAAACCGGCTTTTATGGTATTTTTATTAAATACACTAGAATGTATAAGGTGGTATACAATTTGGGCAAACCGAGAGCGTTTAATATTACAGATGCAAACTACCCTTATATATTAACCTTATATTGACAAACTAATATAGACATAAAAGATTGTAAATAAAGTAGGTACACATTGCATCAATTAAAATCAATTATATTGTGAATGATCTTTTACAGGCCAGAATTGAAACAAAGATTGACTTCACCTAATCACAAAAGGTCTTTTTGCACAAAGGAACATGAAAACGTTTACAATGATTAACTTAAAACTGCTCACAATTTTTAAAAAGTTAACAGGAAAAAAGGCTAAACTATCTAGATTATTCTAGCTAGAGTATAAATTACTAGCAAACACTATGGGGTTGGGTTAATTGTCTTACAGGTAGAAATACCTACGCGTTGTGTGAAACTTACATTCATAACCTTAGCAGAAAATGTGGAAATAGTTTACTCTGTACCTACATCGAAAAACTATACAGGGTGGGAAACTTCTAAAAATAATTCAGGAAAATCAAATTCAATGAAAAGATGACTATTTTTCAATAGGCAAGTAAGTAGTTATTTATTTGAATTAAAACGTTCGTAAATTAACTCTTCGTTTCCACCCTGCAATTTAGTGACATAAAAATGCCCGAGGCCTGATAATGTGACCACTCATAGTGCATTATGCATTGGCAAAATTAAGTTTTTCGACCTCGCATACTGCGCAGCCGTGACCACGCTATTCGCAACGCCCGCCCGTCTGCATAGCCGCAAAATAAGAAAGACAGCTTAACTGTCAGCGGCGGTGCTGTAGTACGCTACCGATTGTCCGAACAGTTTTGTTCAAGATTACTGCTGTGGTTATGGCCGCGTAGTCTGTCGGCGGCGGTGCGGTAGTACGCTACTGGTTGTCCGAACAGTTTTGTTCAAGATTACTGCTGTGGTTATGGCCGCGTAGTGCCCGCGATCCCTTATGCGTGCTGTGCTATGGAGTGAACTAAATCATTTCTAGGGCTTGCGATAGACTCCAAATAGGGGTGCCAGGAGCATCGTGATTCAGCAAAGGTCGCGTGGCACATCGAATGTATATTTTGCTGTCCAGCTGTGTCAAATCAAGCTGATCTGAACATGTGTGTAAGTGTACCACGCCTTACCATCCGCTGGCAAGATGGCACTTCGAAAGTTTTAAATGGGGAAGGCTGGTCAAAGCTGACTGTAGATGGCGTGTCCATAGCTTACTTGCAATCTGACCAATGAGGTCAAGCTATTTTTAAATATAAAATGACATTGACAGATTTTCAACCAATGACCATGCTTGGTATAAGCTATGCTGGCGCCATTATATTTACCGTCGCCTTCCCCATTGAGGTCATATTAAGCTTTGTGTTCTTAACTTTACTCTAGGGCCTAGGGCCCGATTAAGTCTTGCTGTGGCAATCTAGCATGTTATGTTATTGCTTTCTACCGTATTCATTACATTATCAGTGCTAGTACCTATTACATTACTCTGATTTGAGTACCGTCCTAAAGCGTTGAAAAGTATTAAGGTGTGACATTTTAATATCAAAAAAGGTCTTTTGAATTAAATTAGTTTTTTGTGTGCGTTATTTATTGATGTTATTTTAATTTAGAATGTATTTTCTTTCTTCGGATAAATTCAAGGAAGTGTAGGTCGACGCTACAGATATTACGGTGCGATTCACTTTGCTACGCGCCGTGCTACGGCGTAGCTTGACGCTACGACTGACAATCTAAAAACGGATCTAAAACTCGACTGACTGAAAATCTCAAAACGTGAAACGTGTAAAACGTGTTTTTAGATTTTCAAGTCTAAAAAACCATAATTTTGTCCTTAAATCTGTACAGATTTCCGAAAATACATTCTATACGTTTGTACTAGGGAGATTATTTAGACGTGTTCACCATGAAGTTACTGGCAAAAGTCGGTGAATACTGCAAAATTACTGTTTCAAGATAAAACTATCAAGTGCGCAGCATAGCCTTAAAAAATGCGAATACTACGTATACCTACTGATATGAATAAAGCCTCTGCAACTACTCAAACATACCATACAATTAAGCTATGTAACTTAAATGACAAAATGATACATGTCAGCATTATATTATAAATAGGTTTAAAAATACATGTTCTATAATGGTCCTCTACTATTTACATATAAAAGTGAATTTAAATAACGTACACTTTTATACTTCTTTGACATTTCGTTTCAGATGTTACCATATTTCACTTTATAAATTAAGTCTAAGGTATTAATGGTCTAGGTTAACATACCTAGATAGGTATTTTTAATCAATGTTCAAAAACATTGATTAAAAATGGATATTTATACAATTACTTCTTACTATCTATTTAATTGAATTCAACATCAAATTGACATTTATAATTGATGCGTTCTTTAAATGTTTAGAACAGTTTTTTTTTTAATTGGTTTTCAAAGTTGGTTATATAAGATAGGGGTCATTTAGGAACCAATTCGCAATGCAAAAGGGTAGAACAAGTTTATTCAGAAGTTACTCGCTTTATCAAGCACTTTTTCTATGCAAAGCTTTAACCAACCTTAGGATATAAGCGCTTAAGTAGATAGCCACTTTGCTTTTAACAGAGTGTTAATTAACAGGTTATTTAAATGATTTCCATTATTTAAAATTAGGAACACCACCATTATTTTTTAATACCAACAATGCCACAAGCGTTTCTTATACAGCCACGATATTTTACATTGGCAACACATCGAATAGTTAGTGTAGCCACATTTAGCGATTATTGTCGAAAGGATAATATTCCAATACATATTACACAAAGATATTTTTAATTGACGATCACTAAGTAGGTCTCATACAAGTTATGATTTTGGAATAAGAGAGAACTTTGTTCATTCATATGAGTTAAGGATGTATACCTACGTTGGTCATAAAGAGGATACGCCTTTGGAATAACACACCAGAAATAAATATGGGCAGGTGTGCATAATGCTTAATTAATTTACGTACGAGTGTTTTAAAACATACGTATATTCACTGGAAGAGAGAGGTCATACTCAGAGATTTACGGTCTCAACTATTCTTTCCAGAGAGACGGATAGCTTGCTTGACAACGCTCGCTGTTTGACAAATATAGACTTTTTTTAAGTTACACCGCAGAGTGGATATTTTTCTTATTAACGTTGGAGTTGAAAGCAATTTTTAAGTCCAAAATCCCTATATAAAGACTAGTACTTTCCTACCGGAATTTTCTTAAACTAATAATCCGTTTTTGAATTGAGAATTTGAAACTGAGAAGCTGTATTTTGAGGTCACGACCTGTATTTTGAACGATGTTAAAGGTCTTTTTGCTCTTACCTTATACTAAAATAGCCAGATCTTTATATATATAATTCTACTGTGCGTGTGTATGTCACTGAACTCCTCCTAAACGGCTGGACCGATTTGAATGATTTTTTTGTATGCCTTGGGGTGGCACCCTGGATGGTTTAGAATCACAAATCAGCCCGACTGATGGCGCTGCTGTCGTTATCTAGGTTTGACGCAGACGAAGTTGCGAGGGACAGCTAGTTTGTTTATAAAATAGGCTATGTTTTCTAGTTAATTTTGGGCTAGAAGGTAATTTGGTACTTTCATGTTGATTATTTACTGTATGGTAACAGTCCAGTCCAGTAACTTTCGTTTTAATTAAAATATCAGATAAAGTGCAGGAAAAAATAAAAACCTAAAAAATCAGCTAATTATCTTTTGGTTAAGGATTTTTTTCTCTCTTATTTTTTTATTTATTTAGTACGATAATAGACACATATACGTTAACTTTATAATTACATCTAAGTAGATCACAGAATTGGAATGGGAGAGTGCTTTTACAAGTATAAAAGGAAGAGGGACGCTGAGGTATTTGGATCATCATGGAAAATGGCCTTTTTTGGAAGATGCGTGTGATTTCAGCCGAGGGATACATTCTCTAACGACTAACAAGAGTTATGCTTTAAGCTAGTTTAGGTATATATCATATTCAATATATAGTTGGGATATATTTAGCCATTCACTATTAAGGAATTATATTTACATCATTCTATATAAAATACATAGGTATATAAATAAATATATACGTAGGTCAGGTAGGTCGATAAGAAGACAGAAACTAGTTCAAGTAATAAGTATTTACACAAAAAAAAAACTACAGTTGATGCTACTATTTTGAATATCTGTCTAAAAGTACATTTTAATCAAATTTAATTTCACATCTATTGTAATAATTCGTCAAACATCGATGTTTTGTGATAAAATATAATTTACAAAATTATATTCACATTCTAACTAATAATTTAGACTAAATATACATTATTCTGATAAGTGACTTAGTCCTTTTGGTTTTAAACATAATATCACAAACAAAAACACCTTATTTTAATACACATTACGATATCCGCGACTAGATAGGTTTCAAATTGTCATTTCACTAAAACTATGCAAATAGTCATAAGATATTTATACATTAAAGCGAATTATTCTCGTTTGCTTCAAGTCACACATACATAGACGACACGCCAATATAATTAACTGGGTATAGTTGTAAATAATATCCACAGAAACTTAGTTTTGAAAGGTTGACGAAGGGATTCACATGTGCTTCGAATTTTAAGACCATAGTTCTTAGTGCCAATATTTCGAATAATCAGACACTAACAAGTTTTAATCAGGCTTTTAAATGTTATGCATGAACGTTCTTTTCCTATCACGAATATTAAGTGGCTTATATTAGTAGCCTACTAATTTCAAAGTGAATTTATATCGAATATTTTTTTCCAGTCATACTTACTTTATTTAATTTACGTATGTAGAAAAGAGATTCTACCTTTCATCAGCTAAGTTCCCACTTTCTACGAGATTCTCACGAGTACTGTGGTTAGAAAACAGCAATTTGTGCGTAAGCAACACCAGTGCTCCACAAAGCTATTTACAACGAGTTAAAATCTAGGTACGTTAATTGTGTTCCACGTCAATAAAAAGGCATTAGGCACCTGTCTCACCGCTGACGAGCCAACTAGCTTCTGACTATTTTCTCGCTTAAGAATGTACAAAATATTGTAGGTTTCGAGTAATAAAAGAGATGCATAAGTATTTAAATCGTTGATCGGGGACTATTCACACTGCCGAGGAGTACTCGTTAGTTGCAGAGACAAGAGCTATCAAAGAGAATCGTCGCTCCCTTGGTGGGCAGAACGCTCAATACGAGAATCTTGTTTAGTACATATATGCATATTAGCGAGTAATCGCCCGTCATGTCACCGTCGGCGTCACGCACTAGCTACGCGTTGCTCGGCAACTCTTTTTTAAAGGCTGGCTTCACTCGCTCCTCGCTAATTGTCGGTGGTGACACAGTTGCCTTAGGTAGCCATTATACCTCAATCAGTCTCGCTATTTAAGCGACAGACACATCGGTAAAGGGCAAGTACCGATCAAACTCGCCATTTCAATAACAAAATTTTACAACTCTTTGCTATCAATTGAGGCATGTAAAAACTAAAAGAACCACTCGACTCGAACTACTTAAACCGCTTAATATTATTAACAAATTAACACTAGCATTTCTATTGTGAAAGTGAGTGGAAATACCATTTTAATTTGGACCGCTAAAGTCCTTCTCGGTAATATTAAAATTACTTATAAAATAGAAGATATACTGAAACTAACATCGATGCTTCTTTAATCATAAGACAATAGCGTTTTTATCAAACTTAACTAGTGTTTATGATAGTGTATAGACGCCAGCATATCAGGCTACTAAAATCTGTCAGATTTCTTTATTTATTAGATTTTTAACCTTATCGCTAAAGCATTAGGTTCAAGGTTGATTGGGAAAATTTTACAGTTTCGGATAGCTTGGTGTGCTGTCGTCTGTACTTTAATAAAACATAGGCCACCGAATTTTGATAAAACTAGAAAATAAAACACTTTTACGGTCATCAAGACCTAATTATCATGTTGAAAGACCTATACTAAAAATAAGTAAATTACAAATTTCGATAATTACTACTGACGAAATTAATAGTGTTGGTTTGTAACTTTTAAACTCATAAACAGATATCTTAACAACATAACTTGAACTAGAATTTAATTATTGGAATGTGCTTCAAATGGCTTAAATACAGAAGAAACAGCTAATATTGCATTTTAAATACACGTCAAGTCATATCCATAGTTTTCTTACGTCGTGTCGGTTCCAAACACAAAACGTCACAGTTGACAGCCAAGCGTAACAGCAAAATAAGGTGTTGCTAGTGTGAAAAATTAATAAGTAGAGATGCAGTCGGGGTTTGTGAAGTATCCAAAAACGTTGAGTTCGTAAAGACTGGCGAGGGTGATGAAGAGGATGTACCATACCATTAGCACTGCGCCGTACTTGCGGTCGAGCTTCCAGCCGTTGGCGTGAGTGGCCACTACTAAGAAGATTACCGTGGAGAATAGAGAGAGCGTCGAGTAGATCAGACCTGGAATTTAAGTTGTTTCAATTACAGATCGGTTGTATACTCTTTCTCCTAACATCGCCGTGGAGTACTTGTGACCGTAGAGAATTAGAAAGAAAATATTTAGAAGGGTAAACTCGCACTCCTGGGTGAAGACGACGAAATGAAATTAGTCTTTACAAAACATAATAACGTCAACATTATTTTGCTACCTTCTTCTTCTTACTTATATTCTGACAAACTAACCACTTTGACCGCGTATAGCTGTACCAAGAACTTTTAGCGCGCGGCCTAAATCGGAAATAAAATGGCCATCTTGTTTAGGCGCCAAAAGTTGCTTGTTACTCTGTGCATAAAAAGTAAATGGTCCGATTTAAATAAATACTACGTGAATTTACCTTTATGATAAACGTTGACATGCGAGCCCGGGTGAATAATGGCAGTCTGGATGAACCACGGCAGACCGAGGCACACCAAGATATCAAACACGTTGGAACCGACAGCATTGGACACCGCCATGTCACCATAACTGTGAAACAAATTATATGTCAAACAGTTTCTATGGAAACTCAATCTCTGGTTTAAAGAATTGGTCACAGCACGGCAGTTTATCTTATTTCAGAAAAGGACATCAGCATCATTGGAAACGTCCCAAAAAATGCAGTGCCGGTTTTTTTTAATATTTTATTTCGTGTGCAATAATGATTAAGAAAATTTAAGAATATTTTTTTTTATGGGAAATAACACCCTCAACATTGTCTTTGTAGTGAGGATTATTTATTACAAAAAAGCCACACACTTAAGTGTCATAATAAAAAATGTTTTCCAGGATACATTCTTTCGACATAGTTACTTTAAAATGTTGGTATTTTTTGTACCGGCCCTGAAGATCTGCTTTGGCAGCTTGGTTTTGATCAAGGTGCAATGAACGAACATACGCATTTGCATGCATCTGATGCATCTTATTATTGTGAGTCGAGGTCAAGTAGCTTGAACTGGAGTAGGTTCCATATCAAGCGCTTACCTCAAAAATGTCTTCGACTGGAGGGGATTTTGAATATTCTTTGATAATTAAAATTTTCGGGTGAACTTACCCCTCCTTGATGACAGCGAGTGAAGAAAGCGCGTCAGGTACAGACACACCAGCCGCTACGAACGTCAAACCCATCACTGTGTCCGGGATACCCAGCGTGTAACCTAAAACAAGATATCCGTCATTATTGGTGTCAGTCGAATTATAAGGGCAATCAGTCTTTCGTTTCTACAGTAGTCACGCTACGCGCGCAGAAAACACTTACAGGTCTTTGGGAATGAAGATGCATGCATGAATTCAAGAGAACTCTTCCTAGTCAATGTTCTGCTGCATTATATGACCCATCTAAACGAAAAGGCACAGTTTAGAGTTAGACCCTAAACTGTGTATACAAATTCATACTTAGTTGATGTAAAATAATGAAACACATTCTAAATTCCGACCACTATAAGACACATTTGTATCACGACATGGTATCGGCAGAAACGCCTCGCTATTATAAAGGGTAACGAGGTACTTCTTCTATATCGTGTGGTTAGTGCCTCCTAAACTGGTGTGACAGTTTTTATGCCGCCCATGAGCCTCTGACTTTGCTTTACATGCCGTCAAGAAATACCTCTTAGGTATGCTGGTTTCCTCACGATACTTTTGAAAATTATACAATACACACATGAATCCAAAAAATCAGAAGTGCGTGCCTCGAGTTCGAACTCGGCGGTGACGACCGAAGCAATTACCGCATTGTTATGGAATAATATATTTTATTTTGCGTTTTTACGTTTTATCAATTTCAAATACATGTGCAATATTGGAGAGTCGTCACCACGAGACATGTATTGCGACTTGTGGCTTAGTGCGCATGAGGCTCAACCAGACCATCCCAAAACATTCAAAAGATACTCACCAATAATAGTTATCATCCAGACCATGAAATAGGAGTAGAAGGAGATCCACAGCATGCTGATCATGAAGGTGACGGGGTACCAGCGACCGCGACAGTCCGGCATCGTGTGGCGACACGACCAGTGGATCGGGAACACCAGGTACCACCATGCGAGCTGCAGGTAGGCTGCGGACATATTCAGTAAATTACTGAGGAAACTCTTTTTGTGTGACTAAATGTTACTAAATAAATTCTCACTGCAGGATTTAGGCTTCCTCTATCAGAGAGAGGGTAGTACAGGGTACTAAATCCATAAATTGCATGTCTTCGATCGATGCTTTGGTCCTAGAAGATGCTGTTATTTTCATGTTTTACTTTATAAGTTCATGGGTTGATGACTACATCATCACATTTTTGATTATGAGGATTTTATGGTAATATACCCTAAATGGGTGCAACTGCACTGCGGCCATGTGAAATTATGAATGATTAAGTTTGACTCCGCCTTAGAAGTAACGCCTCATGGAAGATAACCAATTTAGTCGAGAACTTACTGGCTCCGATGGGTTTGACCAGAGGATTTATAGCTGTCTCTGGGTTATACTCCTTAGCTTTGTAGTAGGCTGGAGCTGCTGGCGGCTGGAATACAACACACATTTAATCAAAATGCTCTTTTATTCAAACTAGGCTGAGAATTATCATTCTTTGCTCGCCAAAATCATAAGACAGTCCCTTAATAACACAGTCAATTCCTCTTCAAAACTGCCAATTACTAAAAGCAACAATAAGTGATAAGGGAACTTATTGCGAATCTAGTAACGAACTAAGGCACACTTAGATCGTTATTAGATTCTAAGTAAGTAAGAGTAAGGGTAATAGTTAGAAAAATCTCTTATGGAACAAGATCCCATGACCTACGTCACTTAACAAAAAAATCAAATACATAGTTTAAAGGAGTCTGGCGGAGGTTTCCACCACACAAAGTGTCTGGCAGTGGAGGAGGTGAATCATTATACAGCAATCTTTGTTCCCTGATCAAAGCCACCACAACCGACTTTTCATAATTGCCAATTGTTCTTACGTATATTTAATACAGACGTCAGCAGGTCAAGCTACCCGAAGCTGTCAGATTTTCCCAATCGACCTTGAACCTAATGCTTTAGCAATAAAATCGTAAATCAATGACAGAAATCTGACAGATTGTAGTAACTTGATGTGCTGGCGTCAGTATTTCCACAGAAAAAAGATACAATTTTTATAAAATGACGTAGGTCTGGCCCTCACGGGATCTCCCTCTATTATGGCTTGAGTTTTTGGCTAGTTGGAGGTTTCCATTCCAATGTTCACTGCAAATCTAAAACGATAGTGTAAAACAAAATTACACATCTCGTGCTGCCAAAATTACGCCGACATAATCTTTTTATTGAAGGCCGTTGGCTTTGGTGTGAAAATGTGATTTAGCTCCACAAAGATGAGGCTAAAACTAAGTTGTAGATGTTGTGATGGAGTAGCTTTACCTGTGGTGGCTGCTGTGGCTGATCTTGTTGCTGTTGCTGTTGCTGCTGGCCTGTTGCCGACTGTTGCTGTGTCTGTTGCTGCTGCGGCTGCGCGTACTGTTGTGTGGCCATCTGGGCGTTGTAGATAGGGGCCGACATCTACGAAGATATTTTATTTTCTATTATTTTCTTTTTTACCACAATTATAACATCTTTACAGACTCATACAAGATGATGCAATTCATCGCATTACACAGTGGAGATATAAAATACAGAATCTGTGGTCAAAAAGGAAATGAAATTTTATACGGATATTCGTAACTTTTGCTGATGGGAAATCCCAGCGGGCCCACGGTTTAAAGGCCCAAAAAATGCTAAAATGAAGTAAACACATTCGTACCGTATCATCCCAGGCTCGGTTGGGGTCCCAGTCCGGGTTGGGGTTGGTCCAGGCGGGAGTGGGCTCTGCGTTGTATGCCGCGTTGTCATATGCGCCTTCAGGGTTGTATGTCGCTGTTAAAAAAATACTTTTACAACATCTCAAGATGCAATAAATACGTTTATATTTTCAACATATAATCAAGTAAAGAGAGCAAAACAATCTATTAGGTTATGTTGTCTTTAATGACATTTTGAGTTTGACTTCTCAAGACAGGCCTGTCGCACAAAATTACAAGTTACCAAAAAAAAAGTAAAAACATTGTACTGTACGCTGAGGCCTGCTTATATTACATATAATTAAACACATTTAGTGGTAAGCATGAAATTATTTTATAAAAAATACAATCTCCAACGCCTATTAAAACAATGTCGCTAGTATTCGATATTCTTTAACTGATAATTAAAGTGTAGTTACGCGAGTCTCCTAAGGGCGTCTCCTTGGTCTGTCCGTCCACCTGCGCGTACGCACTGTCGCCGGCCGCTACCGGGGCGGGGGGTTGTCCACCTGTGCTCCTAAAAGCATTTATGACAAATTCAGCGAATTGCGTTCAATAATTTAATTCTATTGAATTTGAAATAAATATTGTTATTTATTTATCAAGTAAGGAACTTTCAATTACATTTAAGAAGTCCCAACTGGGCGCCAACTAAAGTAATTGGCGCCCAAGCTGGGCCAAGTGAGTATTATGTATTTCACTGTTTTTGCATAATAGTTGAGGTTTTAATTACTACTAACACATACCTGTACGTAACTAAAGCTGCTTGTTCTTCCCTGGTGGGCAGTTTGAAGGGCAGTGGAATCGTCATGGCCCAGCGTTCGAGCGCAGTGTTGAACCGTAACGCAACGCAGTACACTCCGTACATTATCAACATGAACAGTGCTTCGGGCCTGTAAAAGAAATAATAGGGAACACAACAACACACAGGGGACACTAGTTCAAACTGTATTTTTTCTTAATAAGCTAAGACAGATATCTTAATAGGTACATTGACAATGACCACCAGGTCATTGTCAATTTACCTATTAAGATATCTTTCACGCCAAGAGTGATTATAAGTGGTTCTACACACTTGTTAAGATTGGGTGTTGGCAGTATTTGTTCAAGAACAGCGCCAATTGGGCTTGTGCCGACTGGCAAACTCCACTCGCGATCTACCATTACTGAAGCATGTTTGGGTAGACAAGCACATTTGGAGCTCAGCCGAGCGGGTTTTTATCCGAACCTGCATATATTTAATTTTGCCGTTCGGCTGTGCCGAATCATGCCAGCCCGGACATGTGTCTACTCTCCATGTTCTATTCTTCCTAAAGAGAAGATCTCGCAAAACTTAAATAGATAACATGACACTTACCACGACACAATAGAATTGGCAATCGTGCACAGCATCACAAGGATGGAGATGGCGTAGAAGAAGCAGTCCCTGCAGAGAGGCCACCAGTTCAGATGCGACACTGTGCCCGCGCAGAGTGCGCAGACGGAGATGACGAACATTATGTTGAAGACAGCTGAGCCGATCACGCCGGACACTCCTGGGGAGGGAATGAGAAAGAAGATAAAAACAAAATGAAGTGAAAAGAAACGTGGTTAGACTCCATGTAAGTTAAACAAATAACAATTAATTAGCAAGTTACGACATCTCAAGGTAATGTATCAACATGACGAAATTATTAAAAAAACATCATCAGAGCTTCACCCTTTTAGGTCCATCTGTTTCTAGTACACTGTTCAATATTTTTTTTTAATAACGTTATCCCACGCTAGGAATTTATCCTGTATCGTGGGTGCATTCACAAACATTTAAACTCACATACACAAACAGCCCAAAATTGTTCCAATTTAATGTAATTTTTCGTTTTCAATACTTTTACTATTTGTGAAGCAGGCATCAATAGTTTTGGAGGTGTAAAATGTAAACCGAAATAAAGTATGATTCTATGCAAAGATTGAAATCGTTGGATTCGTCAAAAAATGATAAAGTTTCAGTTTCAGTAACTGATATTATCGTATCTATCATGCAAGACGAGAGCTCACTTTTCTCAGTGGAAATAGTTTTTCGTACCGAGAGGGCACATCTAATCATTCAAATCTTTGGCTCTATCACTGAAATCCAAAAAATGCTCAATCTCATTAACGTAACAACAACAACCTTCATAACCTAGTTATAAAAAGATTCCTCACCAATATCGTCCTGTGCGCAGAACACCCCGATGACGACAGTGGCGAGCTCCGGCGCCGAGCTGCCGGCCGCCATGAACGTCGCCCCAGCCACGTCGGGAGCCAGCTTCAACTCTGAAGACATACATTATAGGTTTTAACATATTACATAAATCTGGTGTAACCCGCCGCCCGTATTCGAGTGCTCCAAAGTTTTTACTGGAATTCGACCTACTTCAAAGTCCTTCATTCTTAAGCTTCTTGTTGTCGTGTAAATCATTTTCATCAAACATAATTCAATGTCTTAACAGGCAATAGTTTTGGCAATAATCTTCTGCTGATTTTCTGCAAGGTAGTTAGTATTAAACTATAAGACTTTGCTTTTAGCAACGACTCTTTTAATTTAGGACTAACCATTCCAGTTCTGGCTACAGCCTCGTCAATAACTTAATGTCACACGTTATAACATTTAGTAACATACACCAACACCTGCCACACCATTTTGAAATTTGTAATTTTTTCTCGTAGAAGACGGCGGTACGAGCTGGACAAACCCAACAACCAGTGGTCCACATTACCTCTGGCGCGAAACAACTGGAAATCAAGAGGAGAGACCTTTACCCAGCGGTATGATATCGCAGGCTAACAGTACCAGATTTTATAGACTTACCCTCGCAGATCCTATCAAGACTGGACACGAAGTACTCGTCACAGACGATGGCGAGCCCGATGAACGTGAACACCGCCACCAGGACGTGGATGATCAGACCGCCGTGCTTGCGAGCGTTCTGACCCATCAGCGGTTTGGGGAACTGGAAGATGAAATGAAATAGGTATTTTTTATGAGCTCATATGGATCCGCTGGATGCGAGTCGCACGGGAGCGGTCAATGTGGCGGCATTTGGGGGAGGCCTATGTCCAGCAGTGGACGTCTTTCGGCTGAAATGATGATGATATAAGACTCTAGAAATCTAGAGTGGAAACACAAGAAGTTAAGATAAATATTCCGTAGGTAGATAGTTACCATTTCTTGTTTGAAATTTCATGTAGAGTGTGATGTAGAGATCTAAAAAGCAATGCCTCTGTAGCGGCACTACAAAAAGCAATGCCTCTGTAGCGGCACTACAAAAAGCAATGCCTCTGTAGCGGCACTACAAAAAGCAATGCCTCTGTAGCGGCACTACAAAAAGCAATGCCTCTGTAGCGGCACTACAAAAAGCAATGCCTCTGTAGCGGCACTACAAAAAGCAATGCCTCTGTAGCGGCACTACAAAAAGCAATGCCTCTGTAGCGGCACTACAAAAAGCAATGCCTCTGTAGCGGCACTACAAAAAATGAATATTAAGGAAAAACGATCATCATCGTACTTTATAAAATCTGTTAAACTTTAAAAGATAGAAATATCTACTTAAATACGCCTCTTTACAAGAGCAACGTGACATCTCATAAAAACGATTTTTTTATGTCTTGTTGCTCTTGTAAAGAGGCATTTGGAATTAAGCTTATTTGAATTACCAAGTTCACTGATGGTCCGCTACTTTTCACCCTTATGCCCTAAGTGATAAGGTTGAAAAGTGGTCGACCTATAAACTTACAGATACTATTCTGCTGTTAATGGAGTTATGACTTTTTATCTAAAAAAGATCATGCATATTGAACAAATAAATTATATTCAGGATGAGTCTACACAAATGTATCTTTTGTTATCCGTTTAAATATTCCATCTATCTGCTATAATCATCAAGATACACCAATTTAAACATCTAGAAACAAAAGTGCGATTCCCCACCATTTAATTTTTTTGACTTACTGTAATTATGACATCGGGGGCAGTATTATTTTAGGCAATCTTTCTCTTGCGTGAATAAACATACGCAGTTCAATGAATCAGGTAGAATCAGGTAGGTACCTGTTCGATCGCCGGTGGGGAGCAGTTGACCCTCAAAGGCTTCACGGTCGGGTTCGCCGACCACTTTGCCCTCTCCTCCTCCCGAGCTTCTTCCGTTTCACTATCCTGTAAAATAAACATTATATTATACAGTTTTTGCCCGTGGCTTCGCTTGTGTTGTGGTCGGGAAATATTATACCGGAAAATTATTTGTATGACAGTTATTTTACGAAACTATACACAATACAAGTACCAATATGTTTTATAATTGATCTATTTATTATTTCTGTAGCTTTACATAACTATTGATGTTTGTCTACACTGTTATTTGATTACATGTTAACAGCGCAATTTCTAAGTTATTATAATTTTTCAAATATAGTTTACTTTTTTACCAATATAAACCGATTTTACTAGACTTTTACTTCTTTAGATACTACGAGTATACTTTTACTTATGTACTTCTATCATAATTAGGTTGATACTATACAACTTTTTCTCATACTCGTACCTGTTACATAAAATACTTCGAAAAATACTCATAATACCTGACAACTGGCACATTGGTTCAGTATATAGGACAGTTTCCGTCGGTACTTCGATCTTCGTAACACCTGAGGGGATATGAGTTCGTTCGAGTTTACGACCATGTTTGACTTTCCACGAAGTATTGATTGAAATACGACAGTGAAATTGAAATTGAAATTGAAAATGGGGTTTAGTTTACAAAGTTTAGGTAACTTACTGATTTAGTTTATCATTTTAATATATGTTATAAGTTGGTGACCTACATTAGTTTTTATTGACCTTGTTACTTAGAGATTCTTCAATTCTTCTCACGTCTTCGGGTCGGCATAATTTACAATGGCACAGCTAGGTGGTAAAATCGAATAAACATAACATCACACCTGTAATCCCTGAAGGGTTAGGCAGAGGTGTACCTGATAGTACACCGTCGTTTAGCCAGTTATGTTTAAGTGCCATGTAATAGGGGGCGAGCCTATTACCATCAACCGGGCACAAAACCAGACTCCGAGGCTTTACACTTTGCCCAACCAGGGTATCGAACTCAGGACCTCATGCTCAGCAGTTGCGCTTGCGACCATTAGAGCAACGAGGCAGCCAAATATACATAATTATATAAACAAATATCACAAAAACGACCCATACTGAATGGAGCTAGTTTACCGATTGACATGACCCGAATAAAAACTGAATATTTGTAGTAATTGATTCGGGAAAGCCTGTAGTTCCAGAATACTGCCTAATCGAATGTACTGACACGGGCAAAGTATTTACTTGTGTAGCATAATAAGTATTCTAGATTTTGTAAACACAACTTAAATATTTATAAAATAGTAAGGCTGAGATTAAAAAAAAAAAAAACACCGACTACTAAAAGAATTGAACCACGTTAGACTTAATTTAATGTGGAATTGAAGCAAAGGTAGTAATAAATGAACATTATAATAATATAATTCTGAACCTTTTAATAGTGCGATACGAACCAGTTTTCGAGGAAGTAACATTCTATCAGTGATAACGGTGATGGGATAGTCAAAAAGTATTTGATTGATATCAGCTATCATGTCAGCCATGTTGCATTTTGTTTTAGGAATACAAAACGCTTTCGAAGCGATTTCCACTTAAATTGTTCATTGCACTCAGTTCAGTTTACAGTAAGCTTTTTAAAAGGCCCAAAAGCTGTTTAAAATAAATATCATATACCTCGACATATCCGGCGTCCTTCTCACCCTTCTTGTCTGGCTCATCATCTTCTGGAAGCCCCTTCATGTCCTTCTTGCCGCCTTCTGGAGGAGCTTCCTCCGCACTATCTTTCTCTTTGTCGGCCGCAGGAATGATTGATGGAACAGCAACTTCGGGGATTGCGTCTGTAAATTATGAAACCAACATCAGTAAGGGTTAGGCAGAGGTGTAGCTATGGTTCGTCGATATTTCACCAGTTATAATTTAAGTCACATATAATTGGAGCGAGCCTATTGTCATCGAACAGGTACGAATCCAGACTCCAGGCTGAAAAATAAGTAACGAGAAAATTCTGATTGAAAAACTCAATATTGGGTGAATCTTGAAATTCGGTGTATTCTGTTGACCCCTGGCGTAATTTATTTGATTCCCCTGCCCAAAAATGTAAATTCCTTTATTTTCGGAACCAATCGGCCAAAAGTGATGCCTATACGTTAAATGTGTTTTATATAAATAATAATTAGGTTAAATTTTATGTTTAATTATTGCTTTAAAAATCTATTCAAATAAATTGCGCCAGGGGAAGCAACAGAATACGCCAAGATTCACCCTAATACGTTGCCGGCGGAACTTAACATCGACCCAGGATCTCATTTCTCAGCCTAGACTTCTCATTCTCTCATTCTCAATACGACTAGATTAGACTAAAGAGGCAATCAAGCCCGCCACACAATCCCCAAACCAATGCAACTCCTAAAAGCCAGAATCAACAGTGGCAACCACCAGAAAAGCGCCGACACAATGCAACTCGACGAAGTGAAGAGAAACAACTTAACTGTATTGGAGCCCGCTACGAAATTAATAAAACGAGTACGTGGCAATAAATCAATTGTTATAATTGTTGTTGTGTTGTTGTTTGTTGTTGTTGTTGTTATTGTTGTTGCTTTTCTAGCTGCTCTAGCGTCTAGCTTTACCAATGTTGGGGTCGGCTTCCAGTCTAACACCCGTCTTCACTACCCGTTTCAGAATAATACAATACCCTTTGGTGAGACTCGTTTATCAAGTCTTTACTTTTTAGCTTGCGAATCATCATCATCATTTCAGCCGAAAGACGTCCACTGCTGGACATAGGCCTCTCCCAAGTGTCGCCACATTGACCGGTCCCGTGCGACTCGCATCCAGCGGATCCCCGTAACCTCCACCAGGTCATCGAATAAGAGTCATAAAATAATGATCTAAAATATTGCCTATAGATAATTAGATAGACTATCGCAATGTGAAAAGGTCCCGCCAATTTAATATTGTTGGGACACAATCCATACCAAGATGATCCCAAATTCCGAAGTACGTAATATGTAGTAAGAATTTAATATCTCGTTTTACGATTCCTGAATTTCAGCGCGACCTCACAATGCTTGGGGTCGAATTTTAATCGATGACTCAAGTAGGTTGTATTGCTTACTTCGCATTCACGATGTTAACCGACGTTTTGACAAATAATTTCGAATAATATGCTGTTCATTTAACGGTTAGAAGTTATTAGTAGTTTTGAAGATGAAATACGATATTTGCTGGAAAGGAATTAAATTTTATTTTAAAACTGTGATAAAACATTGAAACCGTGTAGTTTCGTACATACTATACTTACATGTTTAGTTATTTCATACAGTAATTAAAATACGGTTTATGTAAACATAAACCGTATTTTAATTGTTAAATGCTAACGCAAGGTTAAACTGACAATATTGTATGATAAACTGTCTATTTAATAACTAATCTTAACTAATCTTGGATGAGATTGTCACAAGAACGTGGAGCTTGGCACAAGCAAAGAGAGGCCTATACCCAGCAGTGGGTGAAGTCGGGCTGTGGATGATGATGATGCCCGAACAGAATCATCTTTAACTGTAACACTGTTCGACTTTGCCTAAATAAACCTAATTGGTGAATCTTGGTGACAACGTGTTGCTTCATCACACTAAATTCACAATACATCACGACAAATTAGTGTATTGGTTGGTAGCCTCCTCGAACCAGCCCTCGCGATTATATAAGAAAAAAAAATACTAAATGAGCGAAATTTAAATAGTACCCAAATTCTAATAACAATCATTATTATTGCATTTTGTAAGAAAGACTTAGTGTTACACACTTAGATTTGCAAAAATGCGCATTTTTATGCATTTTTAGCATAAATGTAATAAATTATTATTTCTTACTTTTACCTCGACTTTCGGTAATTATTAATAATGATGCACAATTACCGTAACATACGGATGGTTATGTATGTGTGTATTGTATAATTATCACTTGCTTCGGTAAAGGAAAACATCGAGAGGAAACCAGAATGCCTGAGAGATATTTCTCGACGGCATGTAGAGCCAAGTCAGAGGCCATAGGCGGCATAAAAACTCTGACTCCAGGTTAGGCACTAACCACGATGAAGAAGAAGAAGTGTAACGTGTTGACCACTACAACCTGTGCAATAATCTTGTGCCCTGCAGTGAGACAATAATACTCTGATATTATTATAATTATCTTACCCGCAATAACTCCTGCATTAGGCGTGATTACAGGGTTAATGGTAGGTACCAAGATAGCTCCGATTTCATCAATCAGTTTGCCGGCTGGCTCCGAAGCGTTGGACGGCTTGTAGACCGCTTGGAACACCGAGTAAGCGATGAAGAACACGGACACTGTCAGCCATCGGTGCCGACGAGGCCTTCGCATCCTCTGCAACAGAAAGAGACAGATAGTTTAGTCGCAGGTACACATTGAAGTTGATCCCAAACTAGAAGGCTATAAGTTGGAATCAGTTTCCAGTCTAAGCCGATTTAGCTGAATACGTAGTTTTTAGGGCTGCATAAACAACGGGACCTTATTATTGAGGCTCCTGCCTGTCCGTCCGTTCGTGCGTCTATTTATTATTATTCTTTTTTTTTATTTATCAAAAAAAAGTTTAAAAAATCTTTACTTAGGAACTATGGCCTCATTTTCCCCCAAACTAGACGTTAACTAGATCGTCATTCCGCCAGTTAAAGAATGATGTTTTATCCTATTGGTATTTATCGGGTACATCCCGAACTCTGGTATTTTGTTGGGAATTCCATGACACTAACCATCCTACGCAGACTAGAACCCAGGATATTTTATGATCATAGCAGCTGTAGCCCTGTGCAGGCCTATGAATCAATTTTACTAAGCCTTTAAGTCAGAACAATCTGCATACCTCAAAAGGGTTAAAAGAGCGGGAAGATATTCACATGTATACGTGTGTACTTGAATAATTTATAACACACAAGAAATCCAACGAATGGATTTATAAAACGTGTGAAAAGCACCCTAATCGGTTTCGTAAATCCCTCTTCACATGATTATTACATGAAATATTCAATCTTTCACAATGTACACGTATTTTCATATGACATTACCATTTTTAATAGGTTATCTACTTCAGTGACGAAAGAAGCTCATCATTCTGCCAGGATAAAAACCTCTTTATTGATATTAAATCGAAATCGTTTCTCACAGCAATGGGTACTTCTTCTGTCGATAAAAAACGTAATTTTATTATATCTGTCCGTAAAAATGTAACCGTAATAACCTTTGTAGTTTATTGTGTGGCAAATTATTGCTGTTTTATGTCGTATATTGATTTTATTGAATAAAAATAAAGGTCAGACGGCAGTTTGAGTAAATTGGGTAGGGGAGGCGAAGACCTGCGTGTCATGGCAATAAGGATGTTTCCTGAGTAAAAAAATATAATTCTATTTAGTCCGTCAGTTAGATTATCGAAAAATATTGCGTACGTATTTTTTTGATTTATCAAATCGATAAAATAAACGAAGATAAAACGTATCAAAGTTCATGAGTGGGGGCTTGTGCCGTCACTTTCCGCTAAAAAGTTACGGAAATGTGACGTCACATTAGATTTGATTTTTTTGGTCAACTACCCTATCATTGGAGATATTACACATCGACGGTTTTACGTGTCCTCCGTCTCAATCTAGTTAATTCTTAGTTTTTTGGATATGTGTGACTAATGGTCACCCATCCATGAATTGACGGCGGCAAATACAGTTTAACTTTGATGTACGTGTGCATTGAAAATCAGCATTAAGAAAACAAACGTGTTTGAGTTCTAAGGTGCCTCCGAAATTCCGACGTTTGAATTTATGAGCTACCTTAATACTCCTGTTACTTTTTAAGTATTTTACTACAAGTTCCAAGATGGGGCCTAACTTACTACTAAATTTTGGCAGTAGAATACGCGTTTAAATAAGTCTCCACAATCCATAAACGGAGATAGAAACTTTCCAGACAAACCGAATGATACGTGTGTTTTATTATTTACACATCCGTCTGTACACAGAAAAACAACGTATGAATTCGCAAAGCATAATAAACAGTTACATAATTTTATTTATCTGAAACAGCTGAATTCCAAGTAAACTCCGCCACTGAAACAACAGCTAGCTTAATATTTCAGCAAATAAAATTGAAAATGAAACGAAGTTACGGCCGTAGGAAAAATACTGGTAGTGACGCGTGGTACACGGAGCGTCGGGTTATTTTGCTTTATTTTTCACACGAGTGCGGAAACCTCTTTGATGATATTATTTTAAGAAAGGTAAAGGCTGGAATATATATTTATTTTTTCGTTCGACAAATGCGAGTCTATTTTTCGTAATATGGACATGTTTTTAATCATGCCAGCCTATTGTATTCCACTGAGGGACATAGGCTTCTTAGGACACACAAGTTGAGTACCAAACTACTTTAGAACTGCTAAGCATGAGGTCATGGGATCGATTCCTGGGTCGGGCATAGTGTTATTGGGTTTTTTCATGAGGAATTTCTCAGTAGCACGAAGTTTGGATTTGTGTCCATTTGATGGTAATAAGCTCGCCTCCTATTACATTAGAATCTGGCGAAATGTAGGTGTACTATTAGACACACCTCTGCCTAACCCTTCGGGGATTACAGACGTGATGTTATGTTATGCTGTCGGACGTTTGGTCTTCTAACTACTCTACGCCTAAAAAAGTTATGTTTTAATGTTCAATAAAGAAAAATAATTTCAACTTGTAATATACGTATCGTAATATCGATAAGAAAGTCAAGCCAAAGCCAATCAGTTAATGAAAATAATCATTTCATTAAATAACTTAGTTGAATAACCGCTGTGTAACCATTCTATTGTGCTGATGAAATACCTCGTTATGATAGGAAATATAATTTTCAATACACTTTCTCGAAAACTGGTTCTAATCACACTACGATTAGGTTCAACAGGCAATATATTTCACACGGATAGATTTTTAATATTTTTCCGCACATGTGCGGAAATAAAAATTTCCACAGATAACTATACTTGTACTTAGTCCAAATTGGTTCAATGAAAATAGTCGGCGGTGATTGTTTTTTTTTAATCGCGGCAAAGAGATAATGCGCCTTTCCGGCGTAAATATTTTTTGAGTATTTAAAAAGTGTTTATAATAGAATGTCAGAAAAATATGATTATTTAAAACAAATATTTACTTTTATGAACAAATCAACATTTTTTTGTGTTCTAAAATAAAAAATATTTGAATGTTCTGTTTTTCGTATTAGGCTGTTTAGCGGCATTATACTTTTGCTTCTTCTTCAACCTGGTGAAAGGAAAACGCGGAAAAAAAGCAAATTAAATCATAGTTTCGAAAGTGTATTGAAAAACGTCGTTTGATACGCGTGGGGATTTGATATTGCGGTTCTTGGCCCCATAACACCCTCGCCTGCAGTTCGGGTGTTAATTCTGCCTCGAATGCAATAACAAAGTTTCCCACTAATATCAAAATGTACTATTTCTTTTATTCGTTTATGTTTACGTAACAAAACGTAAGTTGTATAATTTCTGGGTAGTCGAACTCAGCAGCTGTACCGACTTCGATCTCCCTTCAAGGTCGAAATTACTTGGTTGAACCCGAAATAAATAGCCGAGATTAAATCTGTAAACACTAAGACAGCCCATTGTGTCCCTAAGTTATTTATTTTAAGTACCCTAGATTCAGATTCAGATTCATTTATTTATTGTAAGACATAGGTACATTACACGTTTTTTATTTTATTTTATGGATGTTACTTGTATGGTGTACTGTACATATTAAAGAACATTCTATTCTATTCTTAAGTAACCTAATTTCATAAGCACCAGTGTTACTAACACTAAAATACTAACAAAACTATGGACTGTAGTCTGAAATAATTTTTTTCTCTCTTAGCCTGTCATGCGTCTCACTACTGGGGAGAGACCTCCACTTTCTCATTCTAAACATCTCTATCTTGCGCGATATCTGGCCATGTTCACCGCCATAAGGCATTATCTGCCGTCAGTCAACCTAAAGGTTAAACAATATACAACCACAATATATAACCTAAAGGTTGAACAAAATGGTTTTAAATAAAAAACAATTTTGTTCTTGTAATAAATTACTCAGTACCCATTAAATTATACAAAATAAAGCCATGTACAGACACTGCCTATAAGAATGTAGACGACAGAATGACGCAGCGTTTCCTCTACCGCGATCAATCACCAGGCAGTGACGTCAGCGCGATGTACCTGATAAACGACTAAGGGCGTGAACAGACGACGCGCTTTCTTGACGTCGCGACGTATCATCGATCGTCGAGCTGACGTGGAACATCGATTGATGACACTCGTCGAGTTGTCTGAAATGACTTTTTCTTTTTGTCACAAAAAAGTTTGTGATTGGAAATCGCTGTTATAATTAGACGAGTGTTCAAATCTGATTACTCTTTTGAAAGTTGTTTTTAAAACGGAAATTGAAAATACCTAACAACGATCTCGGTTTACACATACATAAACTCATGCCTTTTTCGCATGGGGGTAGTCAGAAACCACAGAACGCCGCCTGGTACGATCCTTACATACTTCTTTAGCCTAGTTCATGTTTATACATCTGGTCATACACGCACGCCGGCTGCGAGTCCTACGCACCTGACCTTTCTGAAGAACCTCACCAATAAGGCCAGTGTATGTCCTTCTAGGGCATCCCCTCCTTGCGTTGAAACTCACATCTGCCTTGTAAATACCTATTTTGAGTCGCCTGCCACTCATTCATCCCACATGAGCAAACCATCTAACCTTAATCTTTTCAATGTTTGTCACTTCATCTTCTCGATCTCGTTTTGTTTATAAATTTAGAAATAATAATGATCCTTAGCGCTTTGGTGTAACCAAGGAATTGATTGTTCAATAAGGTGATTTATAACTGTGCAATATAAAACATAAAAATACACACACACGATAAACAAAAAACGCCGCCGAGGTAGACCATGCAAGAGGTGGAACGATGACATAGCCAAAGTAGCAGGAAAAATATGGAGCAGGCTGGCCAGAGATAGAGCGAGATGGAAAATAATGGAGGAGGCCTTTACCGCTATAGGCGCTCCTTTCATATAAATAATTATTAATATTAAAATAGAATTCATGTTAGTAAATAATAATATAATTTTGCTTGAAGAAAATAAAATAATAGCAATAATAATAATAGAATGGATGTTAATAACTTTATTTAATAATAATAAATTACATTAAAAATTTGCATGATGAAACTCTTATAAAATAATGTTTATTGTTAAAAAAAATGCATGATGGAATAAATGTACTATGATATTTTAAATAATTTCAATTGATAATAATAATAAATTTTCTCTCTGGAGCCCTGACCGCCGGTAGCTTGGACTTAGCTACTATTTTTTATATGTTTAAATGTTTTTTTTTTATGTTTTATATTTAAATATTTGAAAATGTAAAAAATATTTATATAAATAAATAAAGGAAATAATAATAAATTCTTTTTATTATATAGCATGAAGAAATAGAATATATAATAAAATTAATGTAAATAGTCCACAGTCTATTGGGCACAATATTAATTCAATTAAATTACCAACACCAAATAATGTAAATAATTGATTGATGTACATGCAATGTAAGGAATCAATAAAGCTATTTTTTATATATAATATAAAACATACCAGATACCATGAGGTTATTGAATAATTTGAGCTGGAAAAAGTAGTATTTTCTGATTTCAGACCGCGAAACTGATAATATAAGGAACTTTGACTTGCAATAGTTCAAAAACCACTGGTTCAAAATAAATGTAATTCAGGAATATACCTCTTAGTCACTAAAAATGCAGGCTTCTAGCTTTAGCTACAGCTAGCTAGTCAGAAATGTCCTGAATGGCTTCGAGAAAAAGATAGTACAATTGTGCCTTTCTTAAAGACTTGGCGGTGGCACTGCCGTGCCCCCAGATAATATCGGCTTAACTTGCCCTCTGAAAGGACGAGAAAAATCGATTTCCTCCTTTCGTAACAATATCCTTCCATCATTGGGAATAATGAGCGAAATTTCATAATATTTCATTTTAAAAAATATATCGAAGCATTTGTAGCACAGTTTCGTAGGCCAGTCTACGCCGTAGTTGTTTGCTACAAGTTCCTTTATTTTGAGAAACAAACATCGTACGTACGAAGAAAATCTGTTTGATCCTTTGAAATAATTATGATTGATAGGATGGGAAACGCCCGTTTCTATCAAAGGGACTAAGTAATAAAATGTAGGATTGTGGCCGGTAATCTTGTTGGCTGTTCAGTACTGATAAACCGTTTTACATATTTTTATCCAGGCAAGCCGTGACGATTCGGAGGGATCTGTGGGTCGGTGTGCACGCGTCCTGATTATGTAAAGGGATGGACTATATGACTGTATATAGGTAAGTACTGGTGCGTCTTTTGTTTTTTTTTTTGTAAATGGCGTCTCGCAGCTCAACCAAGGAGGTTGCCGTCTGCTTAACCAGACTATTCTGTGGGTGCCTTGAGTGCAAGGCCTCCAGCCAGGGCAAAAAACTTAAAAACAAAGTGACTACACGCTAAGGGCACCCCCTGGGGGGTCCGTGTTTCAGCTTAGGGCGTCGCGCTGGAGGAGGACCTCAAAGGACAAGCTAGATCTGAATAAGTGCGTCTTTTCATCGCATTCTGACAATTTATTCTTTGGCCGTTTAAATCATTAAGATATATTGGGGTGCCTATGCCATGGCATGTCTATGCCATCCATACATTTTTTTTCGCCATATATACTGCTGCTGGGTTTTTTAAACTTGAATTTAGAATGGCCACTGTCCAACACTGTCCATGCTGGTATTACTGGGTTAAATTCACATCATACCTGCCTAGCCTTGATAGGGACATCCTTCAGTGTAATGAGATACAGCTGAATACCAGTATTTTATATGGAGCGGCTACCCATTACTAATACAATACCTGGTAAGCCAGGTTACGGGCCTACCCGTACCCACAAGGTTTACAGGCTTGGTTTCAATGCTACTAATGCTAATTTGTATCAAAGGGTGTTTCAACAGGGATCTACTGTCACATAGAACTTGTCTTGTAAAGGAGTTTCACTAACAAACCTAAACATTTCACAGTGATTGCAAACACAACCTTTAATCCTATCGTATTTAGGATTGAAGTGGGGATCAAAGCTTGTGTATAACTCTATATGGCTGTTCGTGCAAGAGGCTACTGGTGAAACAGTCAATTATAGAGTTTTAAAAAGACTCTTAACGAAACCGAAAGGGACATGTTCTCCCCGTCATTGTGATCATTTTTGTTCTAGATCATACCTACCTATAGTTACGGAAATATTGAGGGTCTAGTTCCAACTTTTTCTTTTAATGTAATTGTTTTACTTAAGACACCTTTACGACTCCCGTTCTATTCAATCCATCCATCAGCACAATGTTTTGAATGCGTTACATTGAGTCCTACCATAAAACGTGATTCTTCACCCCAAAAAAAAAGTCGTTTCCCAGCAATATTTTTTGCGTAAAGTTACTTAGTTTGATGATCAGTCAGCGTCACGATGTGGGTACCCCTCTTGAAAGCACCTATGTTCCCAACTGGGGTACCCAATTGATGCAGCCCACCGTACATAATGCTTGTTTGACGACTTCATGAAGAGTCCGTTTACACCCTGTATAGCATGTGGTATCATGTATTCCCCTCCCCCTCTCGTTTCGTAGCTGAAAAAACTCCTGCCTGTTCCCATAACGGTAAGTAGAAACTGAGACTACCTCGTTGGACGAGTGGTCGCAAGCGTGACTGCTGAGCAGTAGGTCCGAAGTTCAATTCCTGCGTCAGGCAAAGTGTGATTGCCTTTTTCCATCAGGAATTATCTCAGTAGCACGGACTCTGGATCTATGCCCGGTTGATGGAAATAGGTTCGCCTCCTATTACATGGCACTTAAACATACTGGCGAAATGTATGTTTACTTAAATTGGGTAAAGTAAAGACATATTAGTTAGAATATATCCCCGAGGCGTTTGAAACGATTCTTATTTCCGAAATGGAAAAGGCTATTTCCTTACCTAAATAACAAAATAGCTGTGTTGACGAGTTTCTTGAAAATTAGTTAACTTTTTCATTACGGTGATAGGAATATCATTCCTGTACTTTATAATGAGTACTAGCACCCCACTCAGGCTTCGCACGGGTAGCAGTAATTATGTGTAGATGGATGACTTCACCCACTGCTGCTTACTGCTGGCTGCTGGGACTCCTTGCTTGTGCCAAGCTCCATGTTCGAAGAAGAAATAAGACGAATACAAATATTATATAGGCCGCATTAATATTATTGCAGCCCTATTCACTTGGGCTGCGGGCTGTTTGAAAGAGATATCGCGGCCCTGGCCCTGGCCCTTTAGTCAGTACAAGTCTGACACTCCCTTCCGCTCTGCCCAGAGCGGGAGAAGTCATTTGATGATTGCCCATCCGTCAAAAAAGCCCTATTCACTTGTGCGAAGACAATTCTTCGCCGTCAGGGTAAAAACATGTTATCGTAGGGAATGCGAAGATCTCAACTAGTAATTTGCGCTCGGAATATTTATGTAGCTACTTATATATTTCGCCCAAACTATCTTATATATCTTGGATGAAGAGAAGTTTTCTAACAAGTTTATTTCCAAAATTGCTATCATACTTTAACTGACATATGGGTGACTGAAAAGTTGTTTGGTAATCAGGTAGCTTGGTATGGTATGGTATAATGTGATGCGGAGGAATGAGGAAAATGTCATGAGGACAGTTTTGAGTGTGAATGTGGATGGTTATGAGAGTAGAGGAAGACCAAAGAAACGATAGATGGACTGTGCGAAGGATGATATGGCAAAAAAGGAGGTGTCTGATGAGATGCCGAGTATTAGAGAGAGAATGGAAGAAGAAGACAAGCTGCGCCGACCTCAAATAAATTGGGATATGGGCAGGAGATAGATGATGATATCATACTTACTTTGAAAAATTAACACAAGCGACATTTAACCAGTATCAACTTTTACAATTGCAGTGATGGAATTTTTACGAAAACGTCACAACTCGGTTTCTGTGATATATGTTTGCGACATTCAATCATATTGTACCAGTGATTTGTATAACAAAATGATTCGTTTAACCCCGTTGGAAAAGATGGAAGTCATATTTTTCCACACATGTTCTCGTGTAAGATTTGTTGTCATTACCCTAAGGGTAGAAACAGAAACATGTTATCATAGAGATCGCGAGGATCTCAACACGCCCCGCGGGGCAGATTGAGCCCATCGCGCGCTTGTATACTTGAGACCATTGTGCGGTACGCATTGTTATTTTATCGTGTTATGAATATTTTGCGGTACTCATCATCATTCATCCGAACATCATTTTATCCTATATAATAATAATAATAATCGTTTATTTCAGGCATTGGCACCCATCAAATTACAAATTATGCACAAGTTTTGACTTACGTACATGCTAATCAAGTTAAAAATAAAATAAAAGGAATAAGAAAGAACAAAACAAAAAACAATAAAAAGAAAAATATAAATTTAAAAAAATAAAACGTTATAAAGATATAAAGGTCAGGTTAACAGGAACTTCTGTAGAATATTATTTTTCAGTCAAAAAAATGAAGCTATAATTGTACATTCAATGTACATACCCAGATCATTGTGGGTGTGAACATTTCACAAATGAATTACACAAATGTATTCCAAGAGCGCCCCCTTGACAACATCATTTGTACCCCAAACAATTCGAATCTTGTAGTACTCATAACTATTAATTCCAAAGTGAAGAATATTTCCAGAAACTTTTTTTTAAATATTTAATATCATTTAACTAGTATAAAAAGGAAAACTATTAAAAAAACTAAAATAAATAAATTAACAACAAAATATAAAAGGGCATCGAAAAAGTCCTCCTCAACACTTTCAGCTGGTAATGTGCCCAAGAGACTGGCGGCGTTGTCTGGCAACACTTAGCCTCTGGACAAGGTAAAAGCCAGCCCTTGGGTCACGGGAAGCGTCAGCACTCGGATAATAAAACACAAATCTCTGTACACACATTTCAACCTTAACTTTTTTTATAATTAAGATCTTCATCATCTACCTGCGAAAGGCAGGTAGGTGATGGTCCCACGTTAGTTGCTACGTTTTTTTTCTCCTAGTCTGCTCTGTCCCACTCCTGGGCGAAGGCCACCCTCCAATCTTTCTTTCTAAAGATCTTTTTTTTTTTTAAGATCGTGTTGCAAAATTTTCCTTACATCATTCGAAGTAAGCGAAGCAAACTCAAGAGTTTTGCTATAAAATTCAATTAGGATATTGCTAGGGTAATCATTCTGAAGACGTAGGTACAGCTTTGTTAGGGACTTTGATCTCGACTTCTGCAAAACGACGAACGTTAAAAGGGCCGGGGAAACGGCCGCCTTTAAGAGACGAAAAGAAAGGTTACTTTAAAAAGGTATGTTACTTCATGAATCACAAAAACACAATCAAGACCGAATCCTGGACTCCCGTCGCTAAATAATAAAACACAAATCTCCGTACACATATTTCAACTTAAACAGACACACAAAAAAGCGACATGTCAGCACATTAACGAAACGTGTGCACATAAAATTTTCACGTTCACCTCATTCGGCCCACAAGTGTACTGGAGTGCCGAAATACCCACCCACCCAATGCCGACAGTACAAACACGAACTGTGCCACTTTCACGGTATATTTGCAAATGTCGGCTTTATTGGCCATATTCACGTAGCCGTATTAAGATTTTTTTGTTTTTCCCTTTTTTTGGCCAGATTTGTATTGATGTTTTTGGTTTTAGAGATAGGGAGTTGATTTGGGTAAATGTTGAAGGTATACAATCCCTGTTCTATTTATAGGAACCGTTTTTTGTCTTTAAATGTATGCATAGGTGCATTTTTTTTTTTTTTTTTACGGATAGGAAATCATCAAATGACTTCTCCCGCTCTGGGCAGAGCGGAAGGGAGTGTCAGACTTGTACTGACTAAAACCCATCCATGTTCCTTCCTTGCCCTTTGTGTTCCAGGGCCGCGGTATCTCTTTCGAACAGCCCGCAGTCCATGCATAGGTGCCTACCTGTATCATATCGAAGAAATTTGTGAGTGTGGGAGTGCTTTGTTGTATATACATGTATGTTTAGGTGCCTACCTATACATACATATATATACAAAAAACGTTTTGTCTTTTTTACACACTGTGTCTACATTTCTAATCCAACTTTCCTCTCGCAGGTCTGCTGGAAGAATTTTTTAATGAAATAAGCAGTACCTTTGTGCTTTCTTCTATGTTAATATAATGTTAAGTATTTTGTGTGTACATAATTAAATCAATAAAATAAGAGGAATGCAAAAGGTTGTCTATTTTCATTTGTTTATTTATAAGTATCGTAGCTTCGAACTGAATTTCAAGGTTTCAATGTTTGTCCAGCCACATAATATTAGTTAGATAAAAAACATCTTTGTGACATGAATCTTGCAGCAGTAACAAACCCTGGATATTTTCTTCTGCTTTAGTTTATGAAAATACATTATAAATATAAAACATAGCACCTAAACTACTTCAGGAAACAAATTGGATTTAATTTCAATATGGACTCTATAGAAACAATTCACGTCTTATTAAAATTTCCATATTCGTATCAGGTCATGCATTGATCAGTTCCCAAGGGAGGAATGTACATGCAAATGATGAGCAGAAATGATAACTTCGAAATACTAGGTACAATTTATCAAGTATAAAGCTCAAAGCACACTTTATTACTTAGCATGCACTACACTGAAATGGCATCACTTTGCCTCATTGCATTATAAGCTTTTATTTTTAACTTGCCATGTTAGTGTGTACAATCAAGGACACTCCTGCCTGATCACCACTAAGTTCATTTTTGCTTCTACTCACGCGCGCGAAGTGCTCTCTAGCCGGGTGGGGCGCTTACTGCATGATTCAAGCCAAAAATTTTATAACTGTTCAGGCGGAAAAGACCGCGACTGTGCTTGTCTTTTTTGTTGTTGTGGTTTGGTCAAATCTTGCAACTGAATTTCAAATAATTACCCCCAACCGATTAAGCTGAAATTTTACAAACACCTTATGTGGTACTGATCCTTTGGAGCTGGCCAGGATCGCCTAATCACGAGAGAACTCCTGAACGGTTAATGGTACAGACACGAAACTTTGTATACGCGTACAATGTTGATAGTTAAACCGAATTTTCTCCTATTCATTCTAATAAAAGCTGTTTCTTATTTATTAATGCCTGAGTGCTTATAAGTGTGCATCGCAGTAAGGAATTTCATTGAAAGAATCCTAAACTGAAGGCGAGTCGTCCAGTAGGTATTTCATATATAGTTGAAATATCCAATAATTTTAAAAATAATTAGATTAATCGTCCATTAGTGCGATTACTTTTAGTATAATCAAAATTAAGTAAGTGAAACAGTACTTGAGTCGAAAATAGTTAAAATAATATGTAACCGCTTAGACATAATATGGAACCGCTGATAACTGTGCGTTGCCTTTAATCAACCATATTATTATATTCGTTCGTCCTTATTTGTTTTTCAATACAAAATGGCCGCTTTTGGATTCACTATATAGCATCGATAATTTGCTACTTGTTTACCAAGTTTATTCTATTCAAATAAATTGTTTCAACAACCTTGGAATCGTTTTATTAGGGCCGGTTAAAATGTAATTATTATGATAGATGGGCCTCAACGGAAATAAGTTTATTTCGTTAGTCTACTATCTGTTTGGTAGTATTGTATTTGTAATTTGTTTGTAGCGGCACTAAAAAAAGCATAGCAACATAGTACAAAAAGCCACAAAAAGTACTACAGCGGTATCTATGAACTAATATCAAAATTCGTAAATGGCGATATTGAAGATCTCTCGCGACCGTACGGATAGTCCGCGAAATTCAAATTTTCTTACGTTTTTTGCAATTTGCAGGTCAGTGCCAGGTTGTATGTTGATGAATATTTATGAAAAAGTCATTAAATGAGGTTAAATGAACTTAGAGCGTTGTATTGATGATTTTCAGGATTGTAATTCTGTAACTACACACGTGTTAGTGGTGCGATTCATGAACATACAACCTGACACAGAAAAACCCCGACATTAGCTGTCGGGCAGTAGCGGGCTGTCTCCCAAACACAACAACCGTCTGATCGGAGAATCCTCCTTTTTCTATGAGAGATGATGAACTTTACACCATTTTAACCCTTTTTCCTAAATAGTTATTACAAGCCGTGAGCCTGACGGTGTCCCATCGGAAAATTCGATGAACTTTCATATAAAATTTCATCCACTATTTAACATCTATAGGGGTAATGACATGTATATAAAGAAATCTCGCAAACATCCCATAAGCCGTTATTTAACAATCAACCGCATTTAACCTCATATTATAAGTCACTAGCGGACGTCACGCGGCTTCACCCGCTTAGTTCCCGTTCCCGTGAGTCCCCGTACGGGGATAAAATGAAAACTAGAATTCGACCAACAATTTAAAAAACGTCCCTAGAAAAATTACAACCACAATTCCAAGCAATTCCTTCGATGGAAAGTCAGCAGGATAAGAATTTAGAGTAACAATCCGGGGCGTCTCTAAGGGTCTGCGCAGACGAGGGACAATTTGTCCTCGATCAATTTGCAACAACCTATGGACGTCAACCAATAGATGAAAACACAACACAACGACCAAGGAACCAGGAACAGTCATTTATATCCAGCGGACAAAAGTCCCCTGTCTGAGCAGGCCCTAATCGATTCAAGTTATTTCGAAGCCAATCAATCGCGGCGAGAATACATAAAACAGAGGTATTGATACGTTTCCAGGATTTGTTTAATCCGTTGAAATGGACAAGCTTTTTTGGTTTCATCGGTGTCTGTTTTTAGATTACTAGGGATTTTATAATGTTAATGGATACAGATAGTATGTTGTACCTATATAATAGCATACCATTACTTTTTTTTTTCGGATGGGAAATTATCAAATGACTTCTCCCGCTCTGGGCAGAGCGGAAAGGAGTGTCAGAGTTGTACTGACTAAAACCCATCCATGTTCCTTCCTTGCCCTTTATAGTCCAGGGCCGCGGTATCTCTTTCGAACAGTCCCGCAGCCCTGGCAGGCATAACATTACTTCACGCCTGTTTTCCTTACAGTATTAGGCAGAGGTGTACGTACATATAACTAGTACCTACAACCCACCTCGTTCGGAGGAGCTAACGAAGAGGAGCTCGTGGCTAAAATTACAGCAGCTCGGATCAAACTCAAACTCAAACTCAAAAGCATTTATTTCAATTAGACCATTACAGGCACTTTTGAATGTCAGAAAAACAAATAAGGCTAAGCTACAGTCACAGACACAAGGTATAATAACTTGTGAAAGTACTGTAGTTGCCCATTCCAAAGCGTAGATCTCTATGGAGAAGAATGGGCAAGAAACTCCATGGACACTCTTTTCAAACAAAAGATTGTACAAAATCTTGGTTACATCATTCATGTTGAGATTATACATATGTGAGAACGATGTAGAAATACGTGCACGTTAAGAGCGTCATCAATCTTCAGGTTTATCATCATCATCATCATATCAGCCCGTTGCTGTCCACTGCTGAACATAGGCCTCCCCAATCGATTTCCAACGCGTCCGATCAAAATGTTCAGGTTTAACCACGTCATTTGTAGATCTTTGACAGTCGTTATGAATGAATGTTGGTGTTGTTGTTGTTATAAGTAGTGGCCCGAAAGTCTGACAACCAGTCTAAGGGGTATCGTGGTACCCAGTGCTAACTGGTTTGTGGAGGTCAGATAGGCAGTCGCTCCATGTAAAATATTTAGAGAAGAAGACATGCTGCGACAGATTTCATAGCACGATGACTTTCGCACCATGACTACTTTTTTTGGACTTTCAAGTAATGCGTAGCACAATGCCAAAATACCCGATATAAATTGGTGTAGGAAAATGAAGATCTCTACCTTAAAATCTTTAGTGAAAAAACCGACTACCAAAAAAATACTAAAATAACTTAACTTTCCGAAGTCGGTCGGGAAAATATTATTAATAAATATTAAATATTATTAATAATATTTTCCATTCAAAACACTTACCTAAAATACTAAAACGCAACATAAACAGAATTTATCAAACAAATTAAACCACGCGATATCGTCGCCACATTCATACTAACTACACACAAAACATTATTATAAACCAACCATTTTAACCTGACCTCCTCCGTCCTTCTCACCGTATTATAATCTGTTAACACAAACTGAAAGTTGCACACATTGAAGGTTCAAGTTATGTCGGTACACAGGATATACACACACATAGGCAGCGTGCTCGATCAATACGACTGACGTACGAACTCCTTTTACACTGCACTCGAAAAGGAATGAATGCGTTGTTCGCTTCGGCGGCCATGATGGTGAATGGAAACGAATGAGTGAACGATTTGCGGAGTGAAGATGAAAAATATTGGATGCTTCAAGGATTTTATTGAAGGGATTGAAATATGACAGCTATTTTTCCTCTTCGCGTTGAATGGAAGTTCTTAGCGATCAAATGATTTGTTTGGGCTTTTGTTATTGAAAATGGGATAAAACGAGTTGGGTTAGAAGTAATCATCGGTTAGGAATGATTATTATAATGTCAATCATGATTACTTTATTGTTAAATAAATGATGTTTATTCTGATTCTGGGACAACTAACAAAAGGTTTTATTTTAAATTTCAATTACAGGCAGATGTGAACGTAAACGCGAGGGGGGGGGGGGGGCTACAAAGGACCGTTGAATTCAGAACTCGTAACGAGCGTGCGTGTTTTACCAGATGTATTTTCAAATGAACGTGGACTAAGCAAAAGGAGTAAGTAATGATCGTAGCAGGTAGCGTAGGACTATTCAGATTAGTGGGTGAAATGGTCATTTGAGGAAAAAAATACACAGATTTGACAGGACTTCTCCAGTCAGTGCACGCATTTATCATGTGGGTACATTTAGACCCTTTCTGTCGCTTCCACCTTAAATCCAGCGTTATGACTTTGCGACCTAATTCGGTTGTTTTGCGATCGCTATCTATGTCGAGACTGCATGCCCTGGTGGATTACGGGCTGACTACCTCATCCAGAGACGATCTGTATCCCAGCAGTGGGGAAAATATAGGCTGATTATGTTACCAATACATTATACCTACTTGAGTACCAAGGGCACGAAAAGCACCCACTTACCCTTATTTTTCCGATCTCATAAATATCGGAAAAATAACATTGGATCTCAACATTTCCCAGTTTATTCGTATAATCTACCAATAAAGATTACTAGACCCAAAATGATTATCAACACTTATAGCTGAGAGAATATCGAGTTTATTCGTGCGTTTAAACCAATTTTAGTAGAAGAACTATTTTGTGAAGGAGCTCATCCAAGTTGCCTATAGGTCCTTTAGGCATCTTCAATAGTTGTAGATGCCTAAAGGACGTATAGGCACCTAGGTTTTAACGCACGAATAAACTCGATATACTCTCAGCTATAAGTGTTGATAATTGATGATTACCATGATTACCATTTACTATCAGATGGGTTGTCGGCTGGTTCACCATACCATCCCTCATCGACTAGCCTCTTGCCAACAATGGGGGTCGGCATCCAATCTAACCGGATGCAGCTGAAACCAGTATTTTACATGGAGCGACTGCCTATCTGACCTTCACAATCCAGTTAGTAACGATATCCCTTGGTAAGACTGATTGTCTAGTCAGACTTTCGAGCCACTGACTACCTGTAATGATTGTTAAAGATCTACAAATGACAGCTGGGACCAACGGCTTAGCGTGCTTGTCGAGGCAGAGAGGAAACTCGGTATGTAAGGTTTGCCATACCATACAATAGCATAAACATCGTTCTAAGGTTTTCAGAAACTAAGCAAAAATATACGAAATAGACAGCATATTTTCAGAATAATATGACCTTCCCTTCAACTGACCCGTATAATCTACGAGGGAATAGAAGTAGCTGACACATAACTTTTTTCTGCAAAGGGAAAATGGGTTAAAAGAATATTACTCGGGTCACGTAGAAGTTGATCGATATTTTTGTGTTTTTAAACCGTATTCATGACGTCAAAACCAGCCAGCCTATCCAAAGTTTGATTGAGACAATGGCTCTGTTTGATAGTGTGCAATACATCTTACAAATAAATAAAATTGAAGTGTCTGTTTTTAATATCAACATAACATGTTTAACTGAATATATATATAAAAATATGTACGGCACTTATAACAAAAACACATTTTCTTCAATCTTCCTCTGTTTAATTTCAGGTTTGTTCCGGCTTCTTCGAAACGACTGCACCGATTTTGACGGGACTTTTACTGGCAGATAGCTGATGTTATAAGGTCTAACTAAGGCTATGCTGGCAGTGTTTTGCTGGTTTTTATTTTAGAAAAATAATTGGGGTCCCGTGCAAAAAAATTGAAACCTTTGAAATTGTTAACAAAATCTGATTAAAAAAGTGTGTGTTATGTACGCAAGTAAGGAGTTATACTTCTTTGGTGTATAAAACTAAAATGTTGTTCTGCTAACTTCAGGGTGTATGTTGACTAGCTAACTTCAGGGTGTCGGTTTTTCGTGACGCGCGCATCGTAAAAATTTACTCTCATCATTTTTCCCTAACGCGCCAAAATAAGTATAACTTCAAAAAAGGCAGTTATACTTTTTTATAATAATTGTGAACGAAGGTCGCGTAGTTAGTTTTTATTAGTCATTAAATCTGACCAGACCTGTCGTCTGATATAGGTTGTTTACTAGACCTCAGAACAAACACGCTCATAAAACCTATTCCATTAATCAATACGAGTACACTTAACAACAACTTGATAAAAAAAAATCCTTGTAAAAAATACACCACGAATATGGGAGGAAGAAAACGAAACGAAAATTGTGAAGATATTTCTCGTGAAAATAATCCCCTCTCCAAGTGAATGGGTATAGAAATCATTTGATAAATACTCGAGAAGATTCGAAAAGTAAAAAAGTTGATTTGTACGTATTTGTCGGATTCGTACTTTGTATTTCGCGGGAACTTTTTTCATGAATGCTTTTTAGAGATGTAACTCTGACAGTAATTGGTTTGCATTGTGTGTTACTTTTTACCCGACTGACCCAGAAAGAGGGTAATGTTTTTTTTACGTTTTGTATCTCCTTAAATAAGAGGAAATGTGGATGGACTTTTTTCTATACAAATACTCTCGCCTGTTTCCTTTCTGGTTTATGACTTGAAAGCTATGATTTTTTACAGTTCAATAAATATCAACGTCTTCTATGGCCCTATGTTTTCCTTTTTGAAGATACATAATCTGTATAAGCACTAGAACCTTTACAAAATGCTCAAAATTGCCTATTTAGATCACCTGTCTACAAAGGCCTAGTGTACAAATTTGACAACTATTAATGAAAAACGAAAAACATAAGGACGCAGTATATATCCTTCTTATTCAGTTTATGAAATATCTTTTAAATTGATCGAATATTGAAGGAGGAAATAGTCGAGAGCCAAACCTCGAATTATGGCATTTTACTATAGTTGTCTTTATCGCACCAATGTCGAAATCACGCGAGAGCTAAGAGAGACAGGGATAGTTTTTTCAAATACCTACTATGTTTCCTCTTAAGGATAGCCGGTATCCGGTTTCTTATACATTTCCCCTGTCTGACCTGATAGTTTAAAGCGATATAGTGTTGTCAAACTGTGAACGACAGATTCAATTGGGTCTAGTTGACGATGTATCTAGATGTATGAACGTGGACGAGGCAAAAGGAGCATGTCAGGATCTTAGTAGGAAAAAGGCGTGAGTGTATGTATGTAGTTGACGATGGTGACTTAAACCGACATCAGCAGCTTCACTCGAGTAAATGTTCACTTTGATTATTATTCTATGTACACTCTGATTTATTTTGTTTTAAAACGTTTCAGTTTGAGTGAAAGAAGCCAAATGGGAGACAAAAATTAACAGAAAATGAAACGTCTGATTTAATTTATATACACTTTCCTTTGTTTTGCTGACTAAAATGAATCAAAAACCAGTTATCTAATGTTGCCATGTAACGTTATGATTTATATCACAACGACAATCGCATGGTTGTCCTTGTGAGCTCTTATCGCGAAACTTAATGATGCGAACATTTATAGCATTGTTCAACATTATCGCCATGGCAACGTTTAGTGGTATTCCTAAAGTAAATGTTATGAGTTATGACCCGTATCTGTTACATTTTAACATAACTTAGAATTGATCAACTCCTCATGTTCAACATTCGCTATTCTAATCATATGGGTTCGATGACCAGATAAGATTAGGTTAGAGAAGTTTGAGATGAACGCGCGGAGTCTCCCAATACAGGCATTATTTGCTTAAAGAGAGGCTCCAATCACTAATATTGTTGGTGTAAATACTTTGCTGAAGAAATAAATGATTTTTATTTTTTTTTATTATGTTTTTCCGTTACGAATTTCACAGTAGCAGCCCGAAGTCAGTTTTACGCTCAGTTGGTTGGCTTGCGCATATTTTGAAATGGTCTTATAGTACGCGCGGGGACCAATCAAGCTATACAAAACCAGTTTGTGTGGATCTCTCATTGTACGGGAAATTTATACAAAGCGAGGCCATGTTATACTGGAAATGTATAGCTTGATGTCGTTTAGGCGCAGAATGTCCGATTCGGTAAATGTCCAGCGATGGAAAATGTCCCGTTCGCATATGTCTAGTTCGCAGGATGTGTCGCCGTGCGCCTTGGGAAAACAGATATGTTGGTGAGTTATGTCATGTTTTGAATATATACCTTACAGTTTTCGATATATTTAATATTCTACCAATTTACAGTTTGAAAGTTTTCAAATTATGTATTTAATGCGTGATTGCTCCGTAAATAGTCCATCATAGTTCAATCAATGGCACAGACAGGGAGCGTTCGTCCTAACCACATAGTTTAAGGAGGATAATTGTGTTTAATTGTACTCAATTGTCAGGAAAATACAATATTGTCTAAGGGCTGTGTGCTTACGGTGAGTAATGGGCTAGCTCGCCGTCCGTCCGTCTTTTGACGTCAAGCCGTGTTGACGGCGCGTTCGTGTTCCACGCGCGCCTCAAAGAGATGTCAGCAAACAGGGAGGGGCCCGCTAGGGCCGATACCTGCCAAGGCTGCGGGACTGTTCGAAAGAGATACCACGGCCCTGGAACACAAAGGGCAAGGAAGGAACATGGATGGGTTTTAGTCAGTACAAGTCTGACACTCCCTTCCCGCTCTGGGCAGAGAGAGCGGGAGAAGTAATTCGATTTACCATCCGAAAAAAAAGGGCTGTGTGCTTAGGGGAGGAACACACATTGTGTTATAAGATCCGAAAGTTGCTGAAGATTGCCACTGCAGGTATTTTATTTATTTTTTTAATTTTTGCTTTAGTTCCGAGCTTTCGCCAGGCATGTCGAGGACTAAGTCCTGGATCTAAGGTATATGTCTAAGGCAAAGTCGTTTCCTAACAATATGTTTTGCATAGAGTTACTTAGTTTGATGTACGGAATGCTTGGTTGACGGCTTCGTGAAGGCTCCGTTGACACCCTGTATATAAAGACGCTCAAGATAAAGATGGCTTGAATTTGTCTTTGGTGCAATTTAGAAGCCTTAACTCTGAACGTACGTAGAATGCGATAAGACGTAACATAGGGGATAATGAAGACTTATAATGAACACTGTAATCTAATATAACAAGTGTAAGTATTAAGGATAGTTATATAGAGTGCTCTGCCCTTTAACAAATGACAAAGAGCATAGCACTCGAACCACACGTACGACAAAAATGTAAATGACTTTTAAAACTACGAACGATATTGTTTTTGAAAATGTTGAAAAGATTGGAATTGACGGGAATGGGAGAGTGAGCGAACAAAAAGATTCTGTTTAATATTAGTGTTCATTGTATATTTATTAAAATGTCTCGCGTTATTCAATACCATGCAAATATATCGTCTATCAAATAATGGCGAATATTTTTTTGAAGTGATCGTCTTCAGAATATTCCAATAACGTTTTTTAAAGGAACCGGTTGAAATAGTGATGAAGACTTGTTCCCGAAAGCACTCATCACGATCATTTCGATTAGGCAAGTAATTATTTCATTTTTTTATAGAATAGCAAACTTTCTTCAATTATTTTTTGGCAGTTTTCCCCATTGAGCTCTGGGCCAAAAAAATAGACTTTCTGAAGCCCTGACAGCCAGAAGGCGTCGCGGCAGACCCCGTAGGAGATGGCGGTAGGGCGGGACCAGCGACCAGTGATCCACATTGGTCCTAAATCTAAACAACTAAATGTCATGGGGAGAGGCCTTTGCCCAGCAGTGGGATGACGCAGGCTAACCGTATCAGTAGCTCTCCACTTCTTCCGTCTTTCGCGAGCCTGCGCAACCCTCTCTAGTTTTGACTACATTTATCCAATACGCCCCAGTATTGATCGATATAACAGGTATACATAGATAAATAATTCACATGGCTGCTCTAGAAATAGCTGGAATATTAGGTACCTGATACGCTTTTCAGTGGGCAGTTCAAAATGTTCCCGTGTACCTGGGAGTGACTATTTCAGGCAGAGCGTGGGTGTGACGTGGGTGCACAATACAGGTGAATACAAAAGCCCCGCTTTGAACAATTTGTGATAGGCAGCTTTAGTTAACCTGATGTCTACACAACAGTTGAGAGATTTTATCGTGTTGTCTGTACCTGATATTCTGAATGGAATGTGAGATGGAAATACTGAGCCAAAGTTTGCTAATCAGATGTTTCTCTCGAGTGAACCGTTCATTCCGGTGAAAGTTTATTTTTGTTTGAATACATTTTTGGTTTATTTTGTATTCAGACGTTCACTTTGAGTCAATTAATCGCCTGATTTCGCTTTTAAAGACTGGTTGGTAGAGCGGTAAGTCAGACGAGCCTTACTTTAACGTAAATTGCGTCAGTGAAATGGGTCCAAAAATTAACCTTTGAATTCGAGTTGACTCATCTTGGGGTGAATAAGACTTTTGATGAACATGATGAGTCAAATATGTATTGGATTGACATAAACTACTGAAAAAGCATTATTATTATACCTACTTCTTTTCCTTGTCCTGGGTCCGATTCTCGGGTCGGGCAAAGTGTTATTGGGTTTTTCCATCAGGAATTTCTCAGTAGCAGCTACGGAGTTTGGATTTGTGCCCACCTGATGACAGTAGGTTCGCCCCGTATTTTATGGGACTTAAACATAACTGGCGTAATGAAAATGGTGTTCTATTAGGTAAACCTCTATCGAAATTCGTTGTACAAATACGAAACGCTTCGAAACAGATAAATTATTTCTTGCCTAGACCCTCTGATGTAGTATGGTGTCAGACAGAATGGAACTTTGAACGTCATACTTTTGCCGGATTTAGAAACGGATCACTGAATATTCTATGAATAGATGGTCTGAGCTGCGGGACGTTAATTGCCTGCGAGGGCAAGGCATCATATTTAGACTACCTGCGGATTAATCCCAGACTTTCCGAATGATTTGCTTGGAGGTGGGGATTAGAAAAAGTATTTTTAAACTACTTATGCCCGCGCCTTCGCCCGCTTGGAGTTCGGTAAGTGTCCCACAGGATCGTACTACCGGGATAAAAGTATCCTATGTGTTAATCCAGGTTATAAACTATCTGTCTGCCAAATTTCATTCACATCCGGTTAGTAGTTTTTGCGTGAAAGAGTAACAAACAAAACATCCGAATGACATCCATACTTACATTCTCACAAACATTATTAGTAGGATTAGAAGGATAGCACTGAAGTGCTCGGAAGAGGCATTTGGCTGTCATTATTGTATACAGGGTGTGTAAAAAAAAATGGTAGAATATGATAGGAAATTATGTGACTCTCTGAAAAGCAAAGAGAAAGAGTGAAACAAAAGAAAAGAAATAAGTATATTTTTACAACCGCTATGTAAATAAAATAATAAATGAATCATTATAGTACAATGAGTGATCATATCTATTAGAGAGGAGCTCGTGGCTCAATAATAACAGCCGCTCGGATCAAGGTTGGTCAGTGGATGGGTGACCACCCATTTCATACCGAGTTTCCTCCGTATCTCGTTAAGCACTTTAAGCCGTTGGTCCCGGTTATAATTTGTATATTTTTGACAATCGTTACGTAGATACCAGTCAGTGGTCTGAAAGTCAAACAACCAGTCTTACCAAGGGGTATCATATTACCCAGTACTAACAGAGTTGTGGAGGTTAAATAGGCAGTCGCACCATGTAAAATACTGGTATTCAGCTGCATCCGGTAAGACTGGAAGCTGGCCCCAACATAGTTTGGAAGACTAGGCAGATAATGATACGTGATCATATCTATTAGTAGTAGTACTCCAATAAATTGTAAATGTAAATGTATTTTGTAAATGTGTTTTTTTATTGTATTTCTGCTACCATATTAACATAGTTTATAAATTCCGATTGTTACTGACCATTTTGAATCAGTGTTATCTAACATTAAATAAAATAAAATAATTAGTACTTATAAATAAACTATAAATTAAATATATTCAACAGGTGCAAGTAATGATAATGTTCAATTCAAATGTTTGTTAGCGACCTACCCGATCTAGGTTTATTTGAACTTGTGTTTCAGGAAATGTACATATCAAAATTAAATTACGACAGTAAATTTATAAAATAAAATTAGTCTATTAACTAGACAAGCGATATTAACTGGAGAGCAGCGGTGGCCCAGTGGTAGCGACCCCGACTTACGGACAGTAAGTCGTGGGTTCGAACCCAGGCAGGCGGATTACTTTGTGTAAGTTATTTCATCACCACTGCTCTCAAAAACGGTGAAGGAAATTATCGTGAGGAAACCTAGAACCAAAAATTCGAAGACATGTGACATCTACCAATTCGCACTGGGCCCGCGTGGTGGATTATAGCCCATTCCCTCTCGTAGAGAGGAGGCCTGTGTCCCAGCAGTGGGAACATTATAGGCATTATGGGAACATTATATGATGATAAACTAGGTAAGTATAATCAAATTAATAGTAATTTCTATATTAGTATTTTTAATAGAGGGGATTACATACAAGGGGATTACATAGTCAAACCACAACTCCTAGAAATTTTTCTGTGTCTGTAATTAAGTATCGCTAAATAATCCGACATTACAAAACTAAATTTTTTGTAACTTAAACTGTAGAAGTTTAATATCTTGTTGAGTTTAATATACAGAAGAGGTCCTAAAAACACATAAAATCGATTCTCAAATACATGTCCAGTTTGAAGCTTTGTGAAAACCAAGTCCTTCATAATTAACCCGTTGCACTGAAAATACTTACGTTTTTAAGTTCAAAGGCCTTTTCTAAAAGTGAGACAATATGTCGCAAACCGCATACACTTGACCCTTTTGCTCTTTTTTGTACAGTTGACGGGTAGTTTCAAGTATTATATATAAGGGTCCCGAGGGTACGGTAAACAGATTACGGGAAGCTTACACAGATTATTGGGACCAAAAAAGATTTTACCTTTGCTTATTTCTTTTTTTTAATGATATTTTAAGTTTCGTTGGGAGTGGTACAAAACTTTGGAGAGCTTGCATGATGATTCTCGATGTGTATGACAAACGTGGTATTTTGGGATACCATCAAATTGATGTTTTCAAAGGAGATTGGAAACCTACTGTCATAGTATGTGTATAAATAAAATGGAGGTCGTGAGAAAGGTGTATATCTTACTGACTAACATAATTATAGCATACTATACGGAAAACTACTAATGATGATTAATGAGTGAGTTTTGATTTTCAAATTATTTAACTTTTTCGTATTCAACTGTTGTAAAAATACTTTTAACGAAGCTCTCGTCGTTGCGACCACTTTTTTTTATTCTTAACCATACCTAGGAACCTTCTAGTTACTGAGATATTGGAGGTCAAAGATTTTCAAATTTTTTTTTTAAGGTACTAACAACTCCTTTAGTTTAAGTACCTCAATGACCCGTTTACTATTAAATCCATCATAAGCAAAATGTTTTGAGTGCATTACATTGAGTTTTACTGTAAAATGTGATTTATCACTCCAAAAAAAAGTTGTTTCCTAGCAATAATTTTTGCGTTTAATTTGATATATATATATATTTAATTTGATATATGTATGGTTGACGGCTTTGTCCCTTTACACCTTGTATGTTAAGACTAGACGGCTAAACAAAATAAACATCAAAAATGATTTAGTATATATTGGTTCACGTAGACCCTTGCTACGATCTAAATATATTTCGTAGCACTCTTAGCGCTCGTAGCAAGGCTGCTACGCGCTCGTAGCACGTAGCAGAGTACATCTCACTGAAGCTACGCTTCCTGCATTCATTCCTTGAGAATCTAGATAGTGTTGCCATATTTCATTATTTAATCCACTTTAGATATAATATCACGCCTATATTTCTCTGAAGGAGTCTAGCAGCCGGGTTTAATTCTCACACATTTTGCTAGTTATGTTGTATGTTCACTTTAGCAAAGGGGCAATTTGTAGTTTAAAATTTCAGTAATATGGTTCGTTTTGCAATAGCAAATAATATTTATACCTGTAAAAATTAAAAGGGTAATAATATATAGTCATGGTTATAGGAATCAACACGGTTTTACCAAAAACGTTACTTACCCATGTTTTCCTGAGTATATTCGGAAACATAAAAATAAAACTCAACTTTTGAAAGTACTGTAGTTGTTAATTCCAAAGCATCGATCCTTATGGAGAAGAATGTACAAAAAACTCGATGGACACTTTTTTAACTCAAAATATTGTAACAAAATCTTGATAACATCAAAACACAATTAACTAAAAAATATAACATTATAAAAAACCAGGAAGTACGCTTACAAAATTATAACAAAACGACGAATGAATATTTAAAACACAAAACCAAGCAACAGCTTTGTCGTTGATTAAAAATGTATTAATTTCCGTCCGGAAGCGATCGATCGTAATAATGTCGCTTACCCCTCGCCCACGAACTACACACTCAGTCTGTTCGATTGATATAACGTTACTAGGTACTACACACACAACATCGCGCCTGTACCCCCGCAGGGTAATGCAGAGGTGTACTCACATTTCACTGGGTTTTTAAGACCCATGTAACACTAGTTTACAAATGTTAACTTTTTTATACCCAGCAAGATTTTTTTATAAACATGTTAAACTACCTTCCTTAAGCCTAAAAGTGTTAGCAGAAATATTCTATCACGTCACATTTTTTTTTACTGTCTAATCATATTTTTCTGCTACCCCAATTGGGGGTTGTAGTTTCATGTTCATTTATTAGACACAACCAATGAAAAACTTGGTTCAAATTGGTTATTGTAATCTATTGTATTGTATTGTATAACGGGCTGGTGTCCGCAACTCCACGTCCAATGCGCGTATTTTGCGTGCGGCTGGGAAATTTATTCGATCCACCCCAACTCCCCGAGAAAGGCCAGATGCGCCTTGATGTTGCCGACAATCTCGCGGAGAGTACCTGGGTTACCGAAGTACTTTGCCCTGTATGGTGCAACCTCTGGGCAGTGCAGAAGCACGTGGGCGTATTGTAATCTAAAGCAAAAAGTATTTACTAAATTCTGATCTCTTTCCCTACATTGGTGGACAGTTTATAATTTCAAAAATGAGAAGAGTCATTAGAGGTTCGTTAAAAAGTGCATATCTACACTTATTCAGGATTTCCGGATTTCCTGTTGCAAACCAAGATAAAAACTGAGATTCCAAGTATTTTGTGAAAGTTTTAGAAACGTTTTACTGCATTAGTCATCAACTATCGTTCACTTTTTTTGCCCTATGACTGGCTACCAGGGGACCGTTTTTACCAACATCTAAAATCTTATGAAGATCCTATCAAGGATTTTGTCAAAAAATAATGTTAGAGGCTGTATGTTGGCCCATTATTTAAGAGAAAGTAATCCACTATACTAAAAAAGTAGACAAAAATTTGCCATTCTTATTTTTGTTTACTAAAACTTTGTCGTTTTTGCATGTAAACAAATATTTTCAAAACCAGACGTGATGGATTTTTAAAATATTTTTTTCTGGATAACTCTTTCCACAGTAAATAATTATCAACAACTTTAAGCTGGGGTATAAAAATCGTGTAAACTAGTGTTATCGGTGGCGAGTCAACCGTGGCTGCGACTGAGAAATTCCTGATGTAAAACACCCAATAATACTTACCCGATCGGATCAACAGTGGAATCGTTCCCAAAGACATCGTGCTTGCAGTCGTGCTTGCGACCACCGGACTTACGAGACAGTCGCAAGTCGCATCGTTCGTGAAAGGGGCGATCGATCGCAATAATCTGTCGTTCGACAAACAAACCGTTCTATTGAAATAGGGAAAGCAGTCTGTTTGATTTACGTTCGCAGGTAGTAGGCACACACATACAGTTTAATTAGTGCGATTGATCAGTGTATAACATTGTGCAAGTGAACACTGATTGAGATTGTTTACATAGGGTGGAAAGACAGTTTCATGAAACAATAGTAGGTTAGTTTACAAGCTTTTATATAACTTGCAATGTTTGCTTGTTTGATTAGGTCAAATCTTGCAACTGAATTTTAAAACAGATATCCCCAACCGGTTGAGTTGAAATTTTACATACACGTCTAGTTTGGATGACAATGCATGGTTAGCTAAGTGACGTCATGTTAAATCCAATATGGTGGACTAGTTATTTCTTCTGAAGCCTCATGATATGGGTATCAATTAAAAGGGTTAGTTAGCTGAGAACAATTAAAAAAAAAATGACGTCACAACTATATTTCAAAGCTTCATTTTATTTTTAACCGTTTTTCTTTTTTAAGTTCTTTCATTTGCTAACAAGTCGTGTGTTCGGTGCAAATCCATCGTCAAAAGATGATCAAAATTTCATCCCCTATTCAACCCTTTTCGAGTCAGAATTCTTGTGTAGAATGTCCCGTTTCTTGTCATTGTGCACAGTGGTTCAGACCGTGTGTAATCTACTGTCTAGTCTGGCACTGAATAAAAAGATATTTATTTTCGAAGTGAAGTTAAACATATTTATTTTTAACATCACACCAAACTCCATACAAAGGTCGTCGTAAAACTAGTCCGAACAATCTCATTATTTATGTTGCTAACAATTTAAACGTCAATTTTATTATTGAGCATTTTTATACTAAACAAAACAAAATAAAAAAATCCAAATTGTATGGTGTTTGCTTTGTTTTGTTTTGAATTTGGCAATTTTAAAATGCTCTAAGCGATGTAGCAAAATGCTGGCATTTTTCGCTTTGGGATTAATAAAAAACAGCTTGAGCCTATAATTAACTACCTCAGATTGCAGGACTGACAGGAACAAATGACCTCCCCATTTTTGTTTGCAAATGTGTATGTAACAATCCTGAAATATTTCCATAATAAAGGGAAAATGGGAAAAGGCTTTTAAACAGTAATTGGTGTGATTTTCTTTTCGATGACCTGGTGAAGGTTGCGGGGATCCGCTGGATGCGAGTCGCACGGGACCGGTCAATGTGGCGACACTTAGGGGAGGCCTATGTCCAGCAGTGGACGTCTTTTGAAATGATGATGATGAAGTAGGATGGATATCCGTAACTTGCCATTTGCAATGATAACCGTAAGATTACTTTGACACTCATGCTTGAAAGAGAGCGAATTGAAAGGATTTCCAATCGAGTAATGCCGGAACTGTGTCAAGTATGTTTTTCCCTATTTTGGCATCGTTATTGCCAAGCCCGAGAGAAGCAACCGCCATTTGTCGGGTCGTCAAACCTTCGCCTGGCGAGTTAACAAATGCTTTTTATGTGCATTCGTGTTTTTTATATTACTTGATAGATAGAAACCAATGCATATCATATGCACAAACGCGAAGTTTGACATTTGTGACAGTTAAAGTCATTTGACTTAATTCTTTATCTCAGTAGCGCTCCATACGAAAATAATCCTATACCACTATAGAATTAATGTGCATATTCCTGCAAGCGACTAAGCGAATCATACGAATAAGAACATTAACTATATGCAAATACAGTTTATTGTCGTTTTAGGGCAAAGCTTGAGCTAAGTATGTCAAAGTTCGTTATACAATATGTAAAAAAAACCCAGTCCGATAGTCAATTGTTAGTTTATGACGTCACTACCCAAGAAGCAACCGGAGTGTCGCTGCCCGAATCCTGTGTTGCCATATAAGTTTCCTCTTTTTAGTACATTTTATTGAATTATTACCCTATTTGGTATTTGTTTGGTATTTTTTCTAACTTGTTATCTAAAAAGGATCACATTTTGGGGATATGAAGAACAGGGTGTAAAGCTCTTCATCTCCCATAGAAAAAGGAGGCCCACCGACCTGACGGGTGTTATATCTGGTGGGCTACTGCCCGACAGTTGCAATCGGGTTTTTTTTTAATAGTCTTAAGTCGCGGATAACTTTACTTGCGTGATCTAGGATTTTGTTGTTTAGTTCGTCCGCTCCGTTGTAGATAGCACTGTAGTACTTTTTGTTCTATGTTGCTTAGTACTTTTTTGTAGTGCCGCTACAACATAAATAGAATCTAATCTCGTTACCTAATAATATAGTTTTCGTTTGCTCACACACAGCACATTCAATCTCACCTTTTCACAGACCTATTATTGACACGGCGATCGGCATGACCGGCAAATCGATTTATTTCCGGACGAGCAAGCAAAACCGGACACGGCTGCCGGACCCCTATCTGTTACGTCGCGTAAATATTTAGTGTTTGCGCCGTTCTACCGGACGTAAAATGTAGCACATCGGATTTTAGAACAAGTTCAGTTTTGTTGAGCGTTGCCACTGTCACTCATACTTATTGGTAGTCTCTTTCTAAGACCGCAGACTTCCTATATGCCGTCAGTACACCCACATTTCGCCAGTTATGTTTTAAATCCAATGTACTAGGTGGCGAGCCTATTGCCATCAGCCGGGCATAAAACTACGTGCGGCAGACTACGTGACTGCTACAGAGAAATTTCTGATGGAAAAGCCCAATAGCACTTTGCCCGACCCGCGAATCGAACCCAGGACCTCTTGCTCAGCAGACAAATGCGGTAGTCAGTTAGTGCGAAAAAAAATTGTAACAAAGACTTTATTCGTATCTTTGGGTGATACTCATACATGTGCTTGTCGCAAAAAAAAAACAAATAGTAAAGGATATAAAAAAATAAATAAAAAAAATTGGCTAAGCATTTATTAGTTCCACGGATAGTTGTATTCCCAATTCAAAAATCTCATCAACGTTACGTTCATGTCACGCGGTCGTGTTATTAGGGCCTCGTGTATTACAAAACGTTCGCCTTTATAGAGCGCTGTCTCTCTCACTCTTACCTGTCCCTTTCTAACGCTCGATGTTACCGGGTATTTTGCCGCTTTCAACAGAATCTGTGGTAGAAGGTTCAAATAAAGTAGATTCGAGCTGAGTGATGTTAAATTGTTTATTTTATTTATGAAAGCGTGTCGTTTCGGGGGTGGTTGAAATAACGGGCTATCCCTTTTTATTGTGAGTGTCGTTATAAGCGAGTGTGCGATTATAACAGAAGGTAGGGCATTATTGACTTAGCAATCACTACGGTCCGGTCTCGTATTTTTTGAATCCATCTTTTTTTATTTTTCATCCATCTTTTTCACAGCTCAGCATTCTGATCCGTAGAGTACGACAGGTCTAAGCACTAAGTAACGAATATGACTCCTATATATATACATATTTAAAACCGAAACTGAACTAACGACATGTCATCCTAATTCTTGTCAAAACAATTTTATTGCAAGCTGCATAACGTTCACAACCCTCGTACATAGACCCATTACGTTTTTGATGTCATTACGTCAGCCATGATGTCATATGGCGACTCTATGGCGGCAAAATGATACAAGAAGAATACTAGGTCACCAACGCTTGCCAAAAAACACAGCCTAGACAAACAGTTTGCATTACTTGTCTATGGTAACAGGATAAATATTAGTGAAATAATACTATGTGATTTATTAGGATAAACTAACTATATACATTAATAATTAAAAACTACTAAACTAAAATAAATAAACTAACAACAAACTATAAAAGGGCATCGAAAAACTCCTCCTCAACGCTGTCAGCTGGTAATGTGCCCAAGAGTCTGGCGGCGTTGCCACGTTGTATGGCAACACTTGGCCTCTGGCCAAGGTAAAAGCCAGCCCTTGGGTCACGGGAAGCGTCAACTAGGCGTTTCGAAATTTCCTTAAATAGGTTATGAGCACTCGGACCCCACGGCCCCAGAGTTTCAACCCCAAACGGCTCTAAAATATAGTTACCACAAAGGTTTCTATATTTACGCCGCTTGAGGTTCTCTGCAGCCGCAGCGGCATCACCAGCACAGCACGATGAGCTTGGAAGATGGGATGGCGCAAGAGTATCGACGCATGTTGCGTCCCACACTAAAGGCCTACCCATCTTCCAAGGTAACAAAGACATGCTGTCCGGTCTCTGTCCCATCGTCGCGTGCCAAGCCATTGGGTTCTAAAACAGCTGGGACGCCGACGGTGACAAGAGCTCATCGGATGATGTCGTTTATATTTGCGACACATACATATTTTAGTGAAATAAGGGTTCATACATAGACAGGGTGTAAACGGACTCTTCACGAAGCCGTCAACCACGCAATATGTACGCCAAACTAAGTAACTTTACGCAAAAATTATTGCTGGGAAACACCTTTTTTTCTGGGGTGAGAAATCACGTTTCACGGTAGGACTCAATGTAACGTATTCATAACATTGTGCTGATGGATGGATTGAATAGTACAGGGGTCGTCAAGGTGTATTAAGTAAAAAACTACATTAAAAACATGATTGTATTTAAAAAAAAAACTTGTGAAAAAGTTAGGACTTTGACCCCAAATATCTCCGTAACTAGAAGGTTCCCAGGTATGGTCTAGAACAAAAAAATGATCGCAACGACGGGGAGAACAAGTGCCTTTCGGGGTCGTTAAGAGTCTTTTTACACCCTTTAGGTTTTTGGATTGGGTTAATGTTAATGTTTTTCATTACTATTATTTTTAAGCTATTGCATAGCTTCTATCGCGGGCCTTGAGCGCGGAGACCGAATCCAGAAATTCCGCAACGAAAAATTCCGAAACGAAAAAAACCTAACACCTAGTGCCTAACACATAAAAAATGCAATGTAATGCATCGCTCATCTTGCAAGAAAAGCCAACGACCAAAATAAGCGCCGTTTTATTTTTCAGCGGCCAGTACCGAATCTTTTTAATTCGAACTCTATTCCAAAATGTTACTAAATACAATAGAAAAATGACCTCGTGTTTAAATGTTGGCTTATAACTAACCTGATTCAGGTCAAATAAAATCAGAACTCTAAAGCTTATAACTACGAGTATCATACTGTAATTAATGCTACTGGGAAAAGCTGCCAGTCGGCTTTGATAAGATTACTGTGTGTAATCTTTATACGTATAGTAAAGGAAAAATAAAAGGTCATCGGTGCTCTACACATTTGGGTCATTGGCTCTTCACTATGTTCCGTTGTGGTAGTCTTGCATCGCAATAAAATGGATGTCACCATCCTCTGCTGATTAATGTTGGTGCTGTGACGTATAAACTTTATTACGTCAGCTCATAAATCTTGATCCGCTATAAATTGTTTTGTGGCCCAAATTATGGCTTTTCATTTCAGTTTTAGCTATTAAGTATAAGATACACAGCGCTAGGTGAATAGTTGGTTTCTAAACCATTTGGTCGATTCAATATAGGTGTTATTCAGTAACTTATTAAAAGAAGATTTCAATACTGTCATTGCCATATCACTTGGCATATGTGTAAGAGTATAAATTATGTAATTTAGTGTATAAAATATATGTAATGGGACAAGACTTTGGTGCTGTTTGAACCTCATTTGAATAAATCAGTCTTTGTATCGATTTTCGACTGTCAAGATTAGCAGTCGTAGTTTTTAGCAACCAAAGTTTGGGTTTTTCATATCCGTGGGTGTAGTTATCCCAACTCACTATCTAGTCTTTTTCTTACTATGTTGGAGTCGGCTTCCGGTCTAAACGGATGCAGCTGAGTTATTAACACAGAGCGACTGCTTATCTGACTTTCACAAACAAGTTCCTAAGTACTACGATACTTCTTGGTTAAACGAAGTGTCAAACTTTCAGGCCACTGACTACCTGTAACGACTGTCAAAGATTTACAAATGACAGCCGGGACAAACGCCTACGTGGTTTCCGAGGCGCAGAGAGAACTTGCAGTAACTAAGGGTTCAAATACTCTTATGTAAGCAGAGCCCTCTAATCCGCCAACAAAAACATTAAATATAGCCTTAAGTGAAAAACAACTTTAAATATAATTACTTAAAGTACCACTCATCGGCATCCTTGATAACCCTCCATTAACCATTTTGGCAAGCACTTCATTATAATAGTCTAGACAGAGTTTCTCTACAATCATAATAGATTTGGCTTCCATACTATTCTCTGAAGGCCTTTTTGCGTCGCTTTATTCGATTTACTGTAGGTATTATCCCGTGGGACATTCCAGAAAGGAATATTGATCTGCTTGGACTGAAATTACGAGATAGAAATGGAATTTATTGGATTACTCAAGTAAGCACGTTGGTCTAGTGGTCGCAGGCGCGACTGCTGAGCATGAGATCCTGGTCGATTCTCAGATCTGGTAGATTGTTATTGGGTTCTTCCATCAGAAATATCTCAATAGCAGCCACAGCCACGGAGACTGGTAGTAATAGTAATTGTTAGTAATTGTTATTTCAAGCAACGAACGAAAAACATACAATTTTAAAGAGGAAACCTTATAATTTCTCTTCCTCGCGCCCCCCTAATAACCACCAGGGGTAATGTGAGGGATAATGTGTAATTAATGCTCTTATCGTTTCGTGGAAGACGTCTGCTTAGTCCCATTAGTGAGACTTTGATCTCCAACGGTTCAAAGGTTTGTAGTGGTAACTTTTATCATGATAAAAGAGACATGGTAAAGTTTCAGATTAAATTTAGTGAGATTGAACTAAATATAATTTTCGCAGAAATATGGTGAAAAAAACTTTTTGTAGGTCAAGTGGTAATAGAAGTATTAGTAGCATCATCATCTACCTAGCCTTTTCCCAACTATGTTGGAGTCGGCTTCCAGTCTAACCGCATGCAGCTGAATACCAGTATTTTACATGGAGCGACTGCCTATCTGACCTCCACAACCCAGTTAGTACTGAGTAATACGATACCCCTTGATTAGATTGGTTCTCAAACTTTTTTGGGCCACTGACTACCTCACGACTGTCAAAGATCTTCAAATTACAGCCGGGTCCAACGGCTTAACGTGCTTTCAGAGTCACGGAAGAACCTCGGTATGTAATGGGTGGTCACCCATCCACAGACCAACCTAGGCAAGCACGGTTTAACCTAAAGATCGACTCGAGCGGCTGTTATTATTTGACCACGAGCTCCTCTGAAGTATTAGGATCATTGGTTTACCTGAGTTATCTAATTAGCCCTTTCCCAACTATGTTGGAGTCGGCTCCAGTATAATTGGATACAGCTGAATACTAGTATTTTACTTGAGTAATAAAACATAACATAACATCACGCTTGTAATCCCCGAAGGGTGAGGCAGAGGTGTACCGAATAGTACACCCACATATCGCCAGTCATGTTTAAATCCCGTAGGGGGCGAGCCTATTGCCACAACCGGGCACAAATCCAGACTCTGTGGCTGCTACTGAGAAATTCCTGATGGAAGACCCAATAACATTTAGCCCGACCTGGGAATCGAACCCAGGACCTCATGCTCAGCAGTCGCGCTCGCGACCACTAGACCGACGAGGTCAACATTTATAATATTTTGAAAATACCTTCCTCTTATTATGAACTAGCTGATGCCCGCGGCTTCGCCTGCGTGGATGTCGGTTATCGCGACCAAAAGTAATCATGATGATCCCATTTCCTCAGCTCATGGGAACCTAGTTTGCCCATTTTCAAAGTATTAAAATGGATATAGTATATTATCGGTTTAAAGATTCTTTAATTATTCTAAAAGAACATACATTGTTCACTTGCAGAATAAATACATAACTAAGGTAAATTGTAGTCCAGTAGTTAACAGCTTTGTTAGCTTAATACAGGTGGGTACGATGTCGACATATTATTGTGAGTAACTTAATAGTTTTGTGTTGTTAGTGACGTGCTGCCTGAGTTTAGCTTTAAATAGGTTGAAAGAAGATGTGTTCCTGATATCTGCTGGTAGACTGTTGTAAAGTTGAACACCTTCGTATTTTATATTTTTCCTGCCATATTGCGTTCGCGGGGGGCGCGTCTGGATTTGGTTAGGGTTTCTTTGGCTGTATTTGGATTTTTTCGTGTTAAAGGACAACTGTGTGTGTATGGTTTTGTTAAGAATTTTTCGAATGAGAACGCAAGAATTGAATGTGTAAAGTTGATTAATGCTCATTAGTTTCGTGTTTTTGTATAGTTCGAATGTGGGTGTGTGATAATCGTAGTTGAATAGAAGTTTAATTATTTTATTTTGTGCTATTTGTAGATCTTAGAGATCCTTAAGAGATAGACATAAGCCATCGCGGATTTTTCTGTAGACCTACATAAGATATACAATTCTACCATTCATCATTTTATTATATCTTAAAGGGCAGCGTTTTCGTTGAAACCTCCACCAGACGGCTTATTTTTTTTCAACACCTCCAACATATATCATTATATTATAACCAATCTGTACAGAAACTTGACAAATTATATACTAAAAAAATCCTTTAGTACCACTCTATCTATTTAAGAAAACAACATGAAAATCAGTGCAGTAATTTTTGAGTTTATCGCGAACAGACAGATAGACGCGGCGGAGACACGTCATCATCAGCCGATAATGTTCCCACTGCTGGGACACTCACACGAGAGGGATTGGGCTATAATCCACCACGCGGGCCCAGTGCGGATTGGTAGATGTCACATGACTTCGAATTTTTGGTTCTAGGACATGCCTGTTACCTAACGATGTTTTCCTTCACCGTTTTTGAGAGCAGTGGTGATGAAATAAATTACACAAAGTACCCACCCACATTGTGTTATAATATGTAGTTATGTTGGGTTCGGCCGCTTCCAGTACAACCGGATGCAGCTGAATACCAGTATTTTACATGGAACGACTGTCTATCTGCCCTCCACAACCCAGTTAGTTCTGGGTAATACGATACCCCTTGGTAGAAATACAGTGAAATTAGTGATAGCTTTAATTTCCACATCAGGTGTTCCAGATCTTCAATGTTTATACGTTAACAGAGAGTGCTCATCAGGCTGAACAACTTTTGCTAAGACGTCATTCCTATATATATTATAGTGTAACTGGGCTCTTGGAGCTCCACAACAGGTGTTCCACATCTTCAATTTTTATACGTCAACAGAGAGTGCTTATCAGTCTGAACAACTCTTGCTAAGACGTCATTCCTATATTTGTTATAGTGTGGCTGGGCTCTTGGAGTTCCACATCAGCTGTTCCAGATCTTCAAATTTATTCTCTTAGCAGAAAATGCTCATTTCATGGAACAATTTTTGCTATCGTACCATTTTTGTATCTCTTATAGTTTAGCTGGTCTGTTGCGGTTCTGCATCAGGTGTTCAAGTTTCCAAGATAAATTATAGCCTATATGTTGCCCAGACTTAATACCTTTACAACAAAAAAAAATCATTCAAATCCGTCGAGTAGTTCCGAAGATTAGCGTGTACAGACAAACAGACAAACAGACAGACTTTTTTTTTTGGATTCGTGCTCTATTACTGTTTCTAAACCCCCCAAATTTTTTTTTTATATATATTCAATGTACAGACAGTTTTATTCGGTTAAAAATAGAAACAAAGCGGCTTTCCTTGCTTTTATCAATTTAAAAAGTAAAAGTCTTCAAAGAACGGACTCATTGTAAGCATTTATTAAATTGAAAAGAATTTTGTCTCTAATTTTGCTGAAATGGAATTACTCCTTCATAAATAATTAACGACAAAAGATGTTTAGGAGTAAAAATAATCTCGATTCGATCTTTAAACAAATCTTTAGTTCAGTTCTTGCTTAAATTTATTTTAAGGTTTACGCTTTACGTTATCTAATCTAAATATATAAAAGCGAAAGGTCACTCACTCATCAAGAAAAATCGAAAACCACTTGACGTATAAAGATGAAATTTAGCAGGGAGGTAGTTTATAGTCAGTAGACGTCCGCTAAGAACAGATTTTGCGACAGGGGAGGATTAAAGAGGTCTAAGGCCCTCACAAGTTTGTATGAAAGACTTTAATTTTTTGCGATGCGATCACCCATTTTATAAAATTAGGTATCATCATCATCACTGCATCAACAAAGTCGCTTCCCGCTGCCTGTCCCTATGTATGCTTAGATCTTTTAAAATACGCAACGGATTTTAATGCAGTTTTCAGCATGAGTGATTTAAAAGGAAGGTACGTTTATATCTACATTGCACTCGTGCGAAGCCGGGGTGGAACGCTAGTTTTATATAAAATGTTATCATACCTGTAACTGTCTGTTGTACATCTATCTTATCTATCTATACATATAATAAGACAGTAAAAAAACTGTGTCTGTACATTAATTATATTTTAAAAAAAATTGTGGGTGGTTTAGAAACAGTAATAGAGCACGAATCCAAAAAAAAAGTCTGTCTGTTTTTCTGTTTGTCTGTACACACTAATCTTCGGAACTACTTGACGGATTTGAATGATTTTTTTCTTGTTGTATAGGTATAGTCTGGGCAACATATAGGCTATAATTATCTTGGAAACTTGAACACCTGATGCAGAACCGCAACAGACCAGCTAAACTATAAGAGATACAAAAATGGTACCATAGCAAAAATGGTTCCACGTAATGAGCATTTTCTGCTAAGAGAATAAATTTGAAGATTTGGACCAGCTGATGTGGAACTCCAAGAGCCCAGCCACACTATAACATATATAGGAATGAAGTCTTAGCAAGAGTTGTTCAGACTGATAAGCACTCTCTGTTGACGTATAAAAATTGAAGATGTGGAACACCTGTTGTGGAGCTCCAAGAGCCCAGTTACACTATAATATATAGGAATGACGTCTTAGCAAAAGTTGTTCTGCCTGATGAGCACTCTCTGTTGACGTATAAAAATTGAAGATCTGGAGACTGTATTTCTACCAAGGGTTATCGTATTACCCAGAACTAACTGGCTTGTGGAGGGCAGATAGACAGTCGTTCCATGTAAAATACTGGTATTCAGCTGCATCCGGTTGTACTGGAAGCCGAACCCAACATCACTACATACTATAACACAATGTTCTCCGCCGCGTCTATCTGTCTGTTCCCGATAAACTCAAAAATTACTGCACTGATTTTCATGTTGTTTTCTTAAATAGATAGAGTGATTCTCGAGGAATTTTTTAGTATATAACTTGTCAAGTTTTTGTACAGATTGGCTAAAATATAATGATATTTGTTGGAGGTGTTGGAAAAAAATAAGCCGTCTGGGGGAGCTTTCAACGAAAACGCTGCCCTTTAAGATATAACAAAATGATGAATGGTAGAATTGTATATATTATATAGGTCTACAGAAAAATCCGCGATAGCTTATGTCTATCTCTTAAGGATAATATACTATATCCATTTTAATACTTTGAAAATGGGCAAACTAGGTTCCCATGAGTTGAGGGAATGGGATCATCATGATTACTTTTGGTCGCGATAACCGACATCCACGCAGGCGAAGCCGCGGGCATCAGCTAGTTCATAATTAGAGTATTCTATCTTTCTATACATTTTGGATATATTTTTTGCGTCAAGCAGAATTTAATTTGTTTCATAAAAATATAAACAAAATATGCGGAGCGAGTCTTTTATGAAACGTGTATTAAAATCGTACGTATACTCCGTGTCCTATTGCGCCAAGCCCACAGGCCTGCGGCCTGTTAGCAAGCCTGGCATGGCAGCGGGGTAAACAACTAAGGGTGCGCCGCCGGACGTACGTACTTAGATCAAGTGCACTTACTCATGGAAGCTCTTTTAATGCATTTTCCGGAGAGGCTTTGTTGAGTGGATGAATAAAAGGCGACTAACAAAAGGTTTACAAGGCAGTTGTGAGTGGGAACAGAGGGGACAGCTGAAAAGGACATACATTGTCCTTATTAGTGATTGTCGGGCCTACGCTGTTGGAACTAATGCTGTAACATTATAATATTGTAATACCAGATGATTTGAAAAGAGTAACCATGGAGTTTCTTGCTGATTCTTCTCCTTAGGAAACGACCATCCCGAACCGTGCACCTTTTTGTCGACGTTTTTTAACGGACCCTTTTTTTTCCGATGGAAAATCATCAAAGGAGAAGTCCTTTGATGATTTCCCATCGGAAATCATCAAAGGACTTCTCCCTCGGGACTCGCCCCGCTCCGGGCAGAGCGGAAGGGAGTGTCAGACTTGTACTGACTAAAACCCATCCATGTTCCTTCCTTGCCCTTTGTGTTCCAGGGCCGCGGTATCTCTTCCGAACAGTCCCGCAGCCTTGGCAGGTTTAACGGACCCTACACGAAGTCATCACCCAAGCGTTCTGTACATCAACCTAAGTATCTCTACGCAAAAATAAATTCTGTGAAACGACTTTTTTTTGGGGTGGTGGTGCTGGTGGCTGATGCATTGAATGGTACGGGGGTCGTGGAGGAATTAAAACTCAAGTTATAACCTTATAAACTTGTACCTATTTAAAAAATCAACTTGCGGAAAAGTTGGAACTTTGACGCCCAAAATCTTCGTAACTAGTAGGTTCCCAGGTATGGTCTAGTAGAACGGGGAGAACAAGCGCCTTTTGGATACGTAAAGCGTATTTTTACACCTATTATGGGGCTCAAACATAACTGGCGAAATATAGGTACACAGCATTACATCCATGCCTATTCTTACGGGGAATTTAGGCGTCATGTACTAACATTAAGTTAAACAAGACAGTATCCACATTTAACGCATAAATCAACATCTGCCTCTCGAAAGGAAACAGGCCTAAGATTGATCTCCCGTTTTGCGTAATGGGTGAAAAAACATGTGCCCTTTACGAGTAACGAGACGTTTGTTACGTGAGGTCTTTGTCAAGTGGGCACACTGGGCACGTGCCAAATTAACTTGAGAGCATGTGTCATTAGGGTAATGCGGAACAAATTGAGGATTTCGTCATCTTTGTGTCATGTTTGTAAAAGGATTTTGGAAAAAAAGTTTTTTGCTTGTAATGACTGCCTCGTTAGTCTAGAGGTCTTGGGTTCGATTCCCGGATCGGGAAAAGTGTTATTGTGTTTTTCCATCTGGAATTTATCAGTAGGTAGTAGGATCTGTGCCCGGTTGACGGCAATTGGCTGACCCCCTATTACATTGGACTTTAACAAAACCGGCGATGTGGGTGTACTATTAGCTACACCACTGCCTAACCCTTCGAGAATTACCGGCCTTATGTTATGCCTTTTTTACTGACTTCCAAAAAAGAAGAGGTTCTCAACCAGCGGTATTTTTATTTATTTAACTAGCATTAGACCACGGCTTTGTATTTGTGGGTCAATTCCTTCAACCGTTGAAGGAGTCTGCCTACTACATCGTACCATACCATGATCGACTGTTCTATGAACGTAAAGAAACATGACGCGGACTATGCGCACTAGAATGTATCAACAGTGTGTCATACTCGTTTATAACGGTTATTATACGCAGTTATAACGCTATATTCTTTGTAATGACAAGAAGCGGCGGTGTTTGTCGGCGACAGAACGGTCTAGTGGGCACTGGGCATGGTCTATGTTTCAAAATAAAGAATAATTTTTGTCTGACACGTTCCTAGCACGGTCATGTGTACAGATACGGTGTAGTGGGCAAACTCTTTTAGCCATGGAAAGGTAGCGGACTGACAGAGTTTGGACTTCGTATTTTTATAATTTTAAATTAAATATTGTGGATATAGACCTGTAATTCTCTCGGTGTCTCCATTTTAATTAAAATGTACAATGGGTCACAACGGCTCGATTTTAGGTCAAACAACTGTGAGTAAATTGTTGTTTGGACTAAAATTGATTGCATTCGTGTACCCTCTTCAGTTACACTAACACTATACACCTGGATACCTACTAGTTGTTTGTGGAACTACGTACGTTGCCACCGCTGGGGAACACGTACATGCGTTTATTGAGTTTAAAGACCGCAGGGCACTACTGGGCAGTTTCTCCACGCCCGTTATCGAAACGGTCATACGACATTTTTGTATCTTTTTTGCATCATATGTTTTTGACTGCATTATTTACCTTTTGATACGGTTAATAATCAAATATTTACTTAAGTATCCTATGATAAATATGTTTTTATTATATAATTCGTCGGCTCCCTCGTTGGGCTAATGTTCGCAAGCGCGACTGCCGAGCATGAGAAATGTAGGAGTAATGTTGAGTTACTTCCGGCTATACCTTCGGGACGTTTTAGGCACTCTACAGAATGCATAGGTATTCTATTCTATAAAATACCTAGTTATATAGATTGCTGGTAACATAATGGGTGTAAAAATACCCTTAACGAAGCTGAAAGACACATTGTTCTCCCCGTCATTGCGGCCATTTTTTTTTCTGGACCGTACCTGGGAACCTTCTACTTACGAAGATATTGGGGGTCAAAGTTTTAAATGTTATAAAACTTTAATAACCTCCACGACCCCCGTACTATTCAATGCAACCATCAGCTCAATGTTTTGAGTGCGTTACATTGAGTCCTACCGTAAAACGTTATATTTGATTCCAAAATAAAGTCGTTTCCCAGCAATATTCGTTGCGTAGAATTACTTAGTTGCTTGGTTGCCGGCTTCGTGCAGGGTCGGTTTACACCTTGTATAGATTTCCGGTAACATCATCATCTGCTTAGCCTTTTCCCAACTATGTTTGGGTCGGCTTCCAGTCTAACCGGATGCAGCTGAATACCAGTATTTTACACGGAGCGACTGCCTATCTGACCTCCACAACCCAGTTAATACTGGGTAATACGATTTAACGAAGAATACGATAGATTTCCGTTAATATTTTAGATAAATTCAATATGTACAAATTGGATCGAAAAATGGTGAACCCCGGAACGAATGTCGTTTGCACGTAGTGAAGATATGAGTCGAAATTAAAATAGTTGGACAACTGCCAGGTTTAAATTCGCTCTTTTGGATTGAAAATTACCCACAGTTGCTGCCTTTTTATATCGCCATTTTATGCCGTTTGGGTTCAGAGATGTTATTAACCGTTCTATTTTCAGCAGTTTTTTAGAAGAATGGTTGCTGCTATTCGATAATTTTGATCGGCTTTACGTAACGAACTTATCTATCACACTCCGAATGATTTGGAAAAATTGAAGAAGAATGCATTGATTTACATGTTTGAATAAATTGTCTGCTCGAGAACGTAACTACAGCCAAGAAAATATTGTAGAATTGTAATTTAATAATGACTTCGCTAATTCTAATGATTTTTTGGTTGAAATTAAGACGAGACCAAGAATAAAGCGTGTTTGATCAGATGTATGAGCGTGGACGAGGTGTAGGAGTATATAAGGATCGTTGCTAGTAGCGTTCTGTAGCGTGTCAGTGTCAGCGTAGTGGGGGTCCAAAAGGTTTTTTCATCATGAATCTCAGTAGCAGCTATGGAGTCGAAACTTGTGCCCGGTTGATCACAATAGACTCGCTCAAAAGGAATGGGACTTAAACATATTCGCGAAATATGGCAGTACTCTTCGGTACATCTACATCTCTACCTGACCCTTCGGGGATGACAGGCGTGATATTATTTTGTGTATGTTAAATACCAAAAATAAACAAAAAAACGATTGAAAACTGTTTCTTTGGTCACCGCAACGTCTTTTTACACCAAAAAATTATCTGAAAAAATAAACTAATACTTAGTAGGAAATCCCACAAAGTAGCACAAGCTACAAAGGCCACGAGATCCGATTATGTCGATAACTACACTTGACTCTTGACCGCCATATCACGAAGGTGAGGTTCTGAACTTTGCCTTATTGATTGCTCCCCAAATCATGCGTGTTAAAAGTCTTTAATATTTCCAAGTGATTAGGTTTTATTCATGAGTAACTTTGATTTCGTTCCAATGAATAACGTTCGATATTAAAAGGGAACATGTTCAAAATTGGTAAAACACTTGAGGGACGATGGTATGCTCATTAGGCAATGCCTAGGTTTTTGGGACAAGCCCTCCACACTATTACCAATCCACTGCAACTCCTCAAAGCCGAGAATCAACACTGGCGAACAGACCTCAAGTGTGTATGCGGCGTGTCTCCGCAGACAATGGCCCATCTTCCATCTTGCATTGCATGCCCTCACACCTGCGCACTTGACGATCTTATGACTGCATCAGCAAGTAAAGAGCTTTGTTAATTATAATTTGACCAGTATGATAAGTCTGAAACAGTTTTTTTTTCCAGGTAGTTGCATTTACCTGGAAAAATATATAACAAATACAATACATATATTAAATAAGAAACCATTTGATCATGTCTTTCAAAATCGAGGCAAAGCATGCCTCTTGATTTAGAAATTACATTACATATCATCACTCCTGTAATCCTCGAAGGGTTAGGCAGAGGTGTACCTCAGACGGTACAATCAGATCCAGGACCTCATGACCACTAAACCAACGAATTAGCGGTAACTAATTTAAGTTTTTGTTATCTTAGAAAGTTCATGAATCGTAAGTCAACGGTTAAACATAACTGAGATACGCTCCTAGGTTATCAGTTAAGATAACTTTTTAAATATTTTTGGTTCAATATTAACATTAACCTTCAAGGTTATCTATTTGTAAAAATAAAAAAAATATGAGATTTTATTAGCACTCAATGCCGTTAGTTGCTTGCATAGTTCTTTCGCGAAAACCTAAGAAATATTACAGGTAGTCAGTGGCCCGAATGTGTGACAACCAGTCTTACCAAGGGGTATCGTATTACCCAGTAAAGCTAAAAATGTGTAATACTGGTATTCAGATGCATCCGGTTAGACTGGAATTCAACCCCAGCATAGTTGGGAAAAGGCTAGGCGAATGTTGAATAAGGTAAAACTATACCCTTTCTAAGAGGATTTCAGTTTTAAAATTGATCCCATCCTATTCTAACTATTCCTAAATATATTCTTTGGCAGATTATCTATTTTTTTTTTTATAAATAATGAGTGATTTAATATCATTTAACTATATATTAATAATTAAAAACTATTAAATAAACTAAAATAAATAAACTAACAACAAACTATAAAAAGGCTTCGAAAAACTCCTCCTCAACGCTGTCAGTTGGTAATGTGCCCAAGAGACTGATTTTCTAGTTAATCATATTAGTTTTACTCAAAGGAAATGTGTGCCTAGCCTAAATAAACAACTGTTAATGACGATCTAGGACTGAGGGCTTCCTTTGATGTCGTAATGAGTTTGTGCCAAGGACTACTTACAGCCATAAGTGCTGAAAGAATAACGTCAAATAGCAGTCTTTTTGCAAATAGAAAGAAAAAACGTTTGGAACATAAAAGCTTTATTATTATTATCATCTGCCTAACCTTTTCCCTATGTTGGAGTCGGCTTCCAGTCTAACCGGATGCAGTTGAATACCAGTATTTTGCATGGAGCGACTGCCTATCTGACCTCCACAACCCCGTTCGTTCTGGGTAATACGATACCCCTTGGCAAGACTGGTTGTCAGACTTTCGGGCCACTGACTACATGTAACGACAGTCAAAGATCTACAATTGACAGCTGGGAAGAAAGAAGCTCACGAAGAAAACTCTGTATGTAATGGGTGGTCACCCATCCACGGACCAAACTAGGCAAGCGCAGCTTAATCTGAAGATCGACCCGAGCTCTTCAACCGTTTTGTCATTATGTAAGTCCGAAACGATTACTAAAGGAGTCAATAGTAAAGTCTACCAACATGCATGGTAAAAAGATTGGGTCAAATTGTGTGTTGCTGCAAAGGAAAATTTATTAACCCTGAAACGTTCCAGGACCTGCAAGCCTAATCAAGTCTCTGTTCAGTAAATCTGCTGTCAAATCTCGTAATTCATTATTGAGAGTCTATCAATTAAGATTTTATTTTGTTATAATTATTAGTTAAAACAAAATAAAAAAGAGTTAAAACAAAACTGACGAAATGTGGGTGTACTATTAGGTACACCTCTGCCTAACCCTTCGGGTATTAGAGGCTTGGTAAGGCTTGCAGACACTCATCATCATCATCATCATCATCATCATTTCAGCCGAAAGGCGTCCACTGCTGGACATAGGCCTCCCCCAAATGTCGCCACATTGACCGGTCCCGTGCGACTCGCATCCAGCGGCCACTACTAGAGCTGAATTGCTGATAAAGATAAAGGTGTTGACTATACAGGGTGTAAACAGACTCTCCACGAAGCCGTCACCCAAGCATTATGTACATCAAAGTAAGTAACTTTACGCAAAAATGTTACTTACTTTGATGTAGTAAGAAGTGCTGGGAAACGACTTTTTTTTGGGCTGAAAAATCACGTTTTGCAGTAGGACTCAATGTAACGCACTCAAAACAATGTGCTGATTGATGGATTGAATAGTAAGGGGGTCCTGGAGGTGTTTAAAGTAAAAATCTTACATTAAAAACATGTATTTAAAAAAAAAAACCTGTGAAAAAGTTGGAACGTTGACCCCCAATATCTCCGTAACTAGAAGGTTCCCAGGTATGGTCTAAAACAAAAAAAATGATCGCAATGATGGGGAGAACAAGTGCCTTTCGCTTCCGCTTGCGCCTTTGGCTTCGTTAAGAGTCTGTTTACACCCTTTATTTATCATCCAAAATGGCAACTAAGCAGTACCATATTTGCCTTATTTCGCTCTTTTCAGTACCTACCTCAAAAGCTATCCCAAAGCCTTGCCTTCAACAAAAGAAATTAGAGAAATATCCCTGACTCACGTATAGGCTTATCGAGATTTGTGAAGATATGCTACGAAATTCGTAGTACCGTGCTACGAGAAAAAAGTCCCGTAACACCGTACTGCGAAAAAGGTCAGCGTAGCACCGAATAAGGCGAAAAGGTCCCGTAGCTTCGTAGGCCCGTAGCCGAGTTTAACGACTTGACAGATTATGTATGTATTCGTCAGTGAATGAATAGGATTTTTTTCTTTTGTGATTCAAGAGACGTATGAGTATGTTGAAGACTGTCTATTGTAATCTTCGTAATTTGGCTTTATTTATAGAACAGAGATTTTTTACAAAGACTCCTGATTTAAGATTGAATATGTGCTTACTAGAAATTATTTATTTCCGAAAATGTATGTGTGTACCTTCAGATGAGTTATTTTTTTCTAATTATAGCCCCAATTCATTTTACCTTACGGCATGAAAAAAAATCGGTAATTGTGAAACTTACGATTTCATGATAATTATCAACTAATGATGTTATACAAAAATGGTAATAATCGATCACGTATATTATAATTAGATACGATACAACCTCATTACTGACCTACTTACAATTAATATCACAATAATGGTGAAAAAAATAATCATAATTCATATTTTCGTTTAATACTCTTTTTCTAATACCTTTGTCTCTAAATAAACTTCGTAAAAAGTAAAATTTCACCTTGGTATTAATAGATGAAAATCCAATATTTAACCTGATAAATAAAAGTTGCCAAAAAGGCACGAAACCAAAAAACCCTCTCACGCTTCATCAATCATCATTCCGCTCCGCTCTCTCCGTCCACAGATAATATAATACAAGACTAGTCCTCACCGTAGGCTGCATACTGGCGACCGGCCAGCTGTTTCCACCGTACGCCGCTATTTATACGCCCAGGATATCGATTTTCCCCGGAACCGTTACGTAATACAAGGCACAGCCGAAACGTTTGCCGCCGCTGACTGTTACACTCATAAAAAGCACATCTTACTCTAAAACCAATAAAGGAAAACTAGCCAGATTTATTTTAAATCCAAAAAAAGGTTTACACTAGGCAGAAAGTTATAACACTTTTGTAAAAAAAAAAATAAGTTGACTTTATACAAAACGGAAGGCGGGAATGGAATATGAGTTCTTTTTCTTTTTTTTTATCACAGTTTCTGGCTGTGATGCCGTTTAGTGCAGGCTCCGCGGAGGTTTGATACAACCGTGCCCAGTGGCGCCCTCGAGCTAACTGCCGGTTCCGCGGGGCGACTGCGCGCTTCACGCATACAAACAAAGTCGCTACATTGTGTTATTGTTTAACCTTTATCTTGCCGATCATAAAGTTGAAATTCACTTGAGTGCTGTGTAAAATTGAGGGCGATATTTTCTTACAGTATCTTTCACCCTTATAGGGTTAAGAATAAGGTTTATTTTTGCTAGATGCTGTGTTTACGGTTTTGTGTTCTAGATGGGCATTGTATCAGCATTGACGGAAGAATAGACATGATGGCGCCTATTTTTCAATTATTTGTCAAAACATTTCGTTTAATTAATTCATCAGCATTCAGCTTGCTTTTGTTGAGTTCTATATTCTTGCTAATGTTTAACACTTTTGGGATCAGCCTAAATAAAAAGATCTTCTGAAAAATGAACACAGTAAATAAATTAGATACCTACCAAAATCTGTGAATCACAAAAGAAAACAGCCATGCTAATATTTATAACAGCTAATATTATAAATGCGAAAGTAACTTTGTCTATTTGTTACATTGCACGACTTAACGGCTGAATGGATTCCGATGAAATTTTGACATACAGGAAGACCATGACTTGGGGTATTTTTTATTTTGTTAGTATGTTCCCACGGGAGAACTTTCACGCGGACGAAGCCGGGGGCAAAACTAACTATTTCTAAGATAACATCATATGACTACACTACTTATCACGTTTTAGAAAAAATATACAAGGTGGAAGAACCACTTATAAGTTGTTCGTCAACTATAATAAAAAAACAGCTATTCCATACATTTTGACCAGGTAGGCATTGCAGATTTATAGGAAAAAGCTGTTTTTTTTTATTAAACCATGAAAAAATCCTATTGGGGGTACCTCCCACCCTGTAAACTACATTATATTATAACGCTGACAGCAAAATAACAAGTAAAATTATACAAAGCAAGTTTACACTTCACTAAATAACGCTTGCTACGCTTTCGTAGACTTCCGTAGACCCACGTAGGCCGTGTGCTACGACGCGTAGGTTTTATGTTGCTCAGTTAAATATAGTCCGCCTTATATTTAGATTTTATTTAACGAACATGCTATGGTATATTTTTCTTTTTAATTTGGCTATTCTGTCCCACTGCTGGCCTCCCCCATTCCTTTGCAACTCTCCCAGTGTTTTGCCTTCTCTGGCCAATCAGTCCCACGAGTCCAAATCGTCACGCTAGCGTGTCTTGGGCCTGCCTCGGTGCCGACGACCGTCTTTACGCACCTACTGTGTGACGAAAATAAGTAAATATGAATAAATGTTCAACCATCATCATTCGCCTGCCCATATCCCAATTTATTTGGGGTGTGCCCAACTGTCTTCTTCTTCCTTAGGTTCTTCTCCATTATTTCTTCTGTTTATTCTATATTCTCACACTTGGGCTTTAAAAGAGACTGTGAAGTCTGAGTACGTTTCAGCGGTTTATTTTCGGACCAGTCAAATAGAAAACACTGACCTACTGACCTGATTTTTGTGTTTTTAATAAGCTAATTCCAAAACGGACAAACTCGGCAAACTCTGCAGTTTGGTAAGAACAACTTTGAGAGGGAGAATCCAGCTGGGCTGGGCAGCGTTTGGGAAGCTTCGTCGGGTCTTCTCGTCGCGTATTCCACAGAGCCTAAAGACAAAGGTCTTCAATCAGTGCGTCTTGCCTGTTATGACTTACGGAGCCTAAACGTGGACACTCACGGTACGGCTGATCCATAAGTTTAAGGTCACTCAGCGAGCTATGGAACGGACTATGCTCGGAGTCTCTCTGAGGGATCGCATCCGAAACGTGGTGATCCGACAAAGAACTAGAGTTGTCGACATAGCTCACAGAATAAGTAAGCTGAAGTGGCAATGAGCCGGTCATATTAGCCGTTGAACCGATGACCGTAGCGGTAGACGTGTTCTTGAGTGGAGGCCCTCAGGCTCTGAGGAGTGACGATCTTCGCAGGGTGGCTGGCAGCAACTGGATGAGAGTTGCTGAGAATCGAGTTGAGTGGCGTGCGATTGAGGAGGCCTATGTCCAGCAGTGGACTGCTATAGACTGATGATGATGAACTCCAAAAAGGGCTGGCTTTTACTTTGACTACAGGCTAAGTGTTGCCATACAACGTGGCAACGCCGCCAGTCTCTTGGGTTTTCTATGCCTTCTTATAGTTTGTTGTTAGTTTATTTTTTTAAATAGTTTTTAATTATGAATGTATATACTAAATTCATATTTTAAACATGTAAGTTATAATATATTTATTAATTTTAGTCACCGTTTCCAGTTTTTTTTTTCCATTTTAACATTATTTCATTTCATCTTACGCTTGCCTAGGTTGGTTTGTGGATGGGTTACCTCCCATTATATACATTTACGAGTTTTAATACGATCAGTTTCCTCCGTGCTCATAAAAGCACATTAAGCCGTTGGTCCTGGCTGTCATTCGTCAATTTTTGTCGTTACAGGTAGTCAATGGCCCAAGAGTCTGACAACCAGTCTTACCAATGGTTATCATATTGCCCAGTACTAACTGGGTTGTGGAGGTCAGTTAGGCAGTCGCTCTATGTAAAATACTGGTATTCAGCTAGACTGGAAGCCGACTCAAACATAGTTGGGAAAAGGCAGGCAGATGATGATGATGATATTTCATTTCATCATTATTTATCGAAACCCAAGACACATAAAAACTACTGATCCAAAGGAGCTAATCAAAAGTTACATCAACCAAACTGGTTGAAAAACCATCGGTTAAAGAGAACACATTTAATGAACTAGGTCAAGTTTAAAATAAAACTAATACAAAACAAAAAGGTCGCAGTCATCCAACCAAACTTAAATACTTCAGCCGACCGTCAGCTTAATTACAAAATTATTCTGAAAACTTAAAAAAAAAGCCTTTATGGTCGCTTTTAAATTGAGTTAGTGTGGAGCCGTGTGCACCCAGTATAGTGTACTGAACGACTAAGCCATTAAAACTAAGAGTACTTATGTACTCTTAGTTTTAATGGCTTATTCGTTTCGAATCTTGGATTCTAGGATATGCCGATTTTCTTCACCGTTTTGAGGGCAGCGGTGATGAACAAAAGTAAAGTGCCTGCTTGGGTTCGACCCGACGCCTGGCACTTATTCATACATAGCGGCCACCAGTGCCAAGTTATTGGTAGTCAGTAAGAAATTACTTTTTTTATAGGCCGCTTATACGACTTTTCAATCATATGAGTAGCTTTTTTTCTTATTTCTCGTTCCTATGACCAAAAATCCATTTTACTTAAAAAAGTAGGTACTTTTGTATATGTAACCGGTGCTTTGAAAAAGCTTTTGACCTGAGAACGCTTTTAAAATGATCAAAGTCAAGGTAGGTCAAGTAGTCAAGGCCTTTTATACTAAACTTGGACGAGTACCTACGCTTTTATAAGACTGTATTAATGTTAGACTGCCGCAGCAGTCTAACATTAGTAAATCGAAATCGGTCAAGCCGTCCTCAAGTGATGCTCCGTCATACGTGTGGCAATTGATTTTTATTTATTTTTATTTATAGAAGATTCATCATCATCATCATCATCAGCCTATAATGTTCCCACTGCTGGGACACAGGCTTCCACTCTATGAGAGGGAGTGGGCTATAATCCACCACGCGGGCCCAGTGCGGATTGGTAGATGTCACATGTCTTCGAATTTTTGGTTCAAGGACATGCCGGTTTCCTCACGATGTTTTCCTTCACCGTTTTTGAGAGAATTATCAATTACTAAACATGTGCATTACAAACTATATCTTTCGAAAATTACACACCAATTGCAGCTCAATTTAACCCCAGCTTTACTCAGTGACGTCAGAGCCAACCCCTGCGAAGCCGGCTATCCTCCCTGACGAGGGACCCTCACTTAATTAGCAGAGGGCTCCCGAGAATATTAAGTGAGCTCCCGAATTTGCCTCTATTTTTTTTGTAAAGCTCGTATTGAGTGTCAGCTGAAATCGGCATGTAATTTGGTTACAGCGTAGCTTCTATTTTGTATTTATTGCTAATGTGCTTTCGGTTTTAGTTTTAACCAAGTTCCAAAAAAGAAGGAGGTTGTGTACTCAGTGGGTTTATAGGTTGATGATAAAGGAAGGTGGGATTCAATTGATTGGCAATGTTGTACATTCCCAGAAGGGTGATGAAGGTATATAATACATAGTTAAACTCACGTATTTTTTTTTAATTTGGGCCCAATCAGAAACTATCAGAACGTCACCTGCTATGATCCTAACATACTTCTTCTTTTCATCCACGCGGCCTCGGTTTGGGACAAGCCCATCACACTATTCCCAAACCACTGCAACTCCTTAAAACCAGAATCAACAGTGGTGACCACTAGTAAAGCGCCGAGAAAATGAAACTCGACGAATTCCCAGAGAAACAATTTAACAGTCTTGGTTCCCGCAACGAAACCTAACATCCCTTTTTAAAATGATAAATGAATGATAAATGATGTTTATTTTGCAAATAGGTTTTTACAAACACTTTTACACGTCATGTTTTTTAAAGCTAGATGGAGCCGGTGTTTCGTACCTGATTACTCTGAGAAGAAACAGCCGAAACAAACTCAGAGATCATAGTCTGTTTTAAAGTCCAGACATAATCTTGGTTTACGCACATGAGGACTATGCAGATTAGTGTCTGAGATGGCCTTTGGAAGAAAGAACCACACAGATTTAAGTGGAACTGTCCAGTCAGTGCAAGCATTAGTCAGTAATCGTGAGCTCGACTTATAACTCAAGGAGCTCAACGACACGACGAACAATATCAAAGAAAGGACATTTGGGTAGGTCGCTTGTAGTGCTCAAACTGCCAGACCATCGTGGGAAAATTAAAAATAAAATAAAAATATTACCCACATGGTCCACACATTCACAAAAATTAAATAAAATAAATTAATAATACTTTATAAAACATAAAACATCATTAAATGTCACAATAATAAAAAAAAAAATATAGTAAATGCTTAACGAAGTATCAATATATAAAAACATCACCAATTAGATAATTATTTGTACTTCTGGGGCGTCCCTCCCGGCGTTTCCACTCACATCTACCTTGTAAACTACGTTTTGTAAGTGCGTTCATTTCGTTTCATTCATCCTCTCAGTTAAGGTATAATAAGTGTTTAATACATTCATCATCTGCCTAGAGTTTCCCCAACTGCGTTGGGGTCGGCTTCGCGTCTTACCGGATTCATCTGTATACCAGCATTTTATATAGAGCGACTGCCTATCTGACCTCCACAAACCAGTTAGTACTGAGTAATACGATACCCCTTGGCAAGACTGGTTGTCAGAGTTTCGCACTACTGACTATCTGTGACGACTGTCAAAGATCTATAAGTGTTGGATACATTCAATGAAGAGAATGAAAAGCATTCAAAAATCAAGTTTCTGGGGATGCATTGAACATTTTGATATGTAAAAGAAACCCTGAAAAATGCTATCACACACCTCAAGATGGATCTCTAATATCGTATGTCATGTTACGTGTGTGCCAAACTGCATTTCTGACAAGTTGCGAGTCTATCCTGAGAGATGACGAAATGCGGATTTGACCACTTGCGTTTCTGAAGACATCCCAGAGATCCATGTTTCTACTGTACATAGAAGGTTACCTATATTTTACTAAGGTTACCTATAGTTTTACACTCGGGTATTAGTTTTGAAACTTCCTGTAAACATTTCCGTTACAGTTTTCAAGGTTACTATTTTGATCGGCTTCTTACTCAGTTAGAAATACAATTCCTACTCAGCTTGGCAGTTGCCAAGCCAACATCAATAATAGTTTTACTCTTTGGGTACGGAACCCTAAAAAGGAAATAAACAACAAGGTTCTAGTTAGAATAAAAAAGAATATACACTTTAGGCGTCTGTAAAAAAATATTCAATTTTCTTTCCAATATCTGAATTTATTATTTATTTAAAATAAGTACGCCAACAGTACATTCATTTTACATTAAAAGTATACACATTCGGGTTTTTATGTAGGTACCAATTACAGGTGTACACAACATCTCTTAAGTACAATAAAGCTATATAATCGAAAAGTTATAGAAATAAAATATAAAACCATATAATTATGTAATTAAATTCAACGCCTCTAATTTATTACACTCAAATATGAAATCACTGCAGCACGCGACCGATCCCTAAAGTACACCTCTGCGTGTAATCCTTGGGATATGTCAAACGTGATCATAATCAGAATATATTAAAATACTGTTACTGTTGTCTCGGTAATTCGCGCTCTTTAGTCCGCGCCATTAACAGAGAAAACCCAAAAATACTTATCCCTCGGGTATATTTTATCGTTGAAGGATTCTAACAGGATTTTTCATTTTTACAAATCTATTTGGAATCTTCTAACCTTGTGAACTAATTAGTGTTCTCATAAAAATACAGGGTAGAGGAGGGGACTGCGAAACACAACGACTACATAGGAATTTTTTGTGGGTAATTTAAAAAATACAGCTGTTTCCTACAAAAGTCCAATGCCTACACGGTCTAAATGCAAAATAATATAATAGCAGATTTTTTTATTAAATTCATCATCATCATTTCAGCCGAAAGACGTCCACTGATGGACATAGGCCTCCCCCAAGCAAGTGTCACCACATTGACCGGTCCCTTGCGTCTCGCATCCAGCGAATCCCCGCAACCTTCACCAGGTCATCGGTCCGCCTAGTGGGAGCCATTCCAACAAACGTCTTCCATTTTGTAGTCGCTACTCCAGAACTTTCCGGCTCCATTTATTAAATTACCGATGAAAAATTTCTAAGTGTTTCTATGGGCTCAGAATGATTTAGTGAATGAATACGTGGTGACGGTTGTACGTCGATGTTCCCCTCCAACCTTTACAGTAAAACGAGTAGGTCTACTAAAATAGGTGCAAGCTCCATATAAATTCCTTATTAAAGAATGGAAACTGTTAAATATTTAACACATTTCTTACTTATTCGTTAGTAGTGGAAAATGGCTGGTATTTTATATTTCAAAGCATTGTTTGTTATTACTTCCAACTGGCACGGCGCCAAACGACTGCAACGAAATTTATTGTTTAACTTGAAAATGCCATCCTTGAAGTTGTTGTATGTTTGTGACTTGTTGGAACTATAATACATATAAGAAGTAAAGAAGTTGCTTTTTATCTTGGGATGTAAAAAGCCTAATATAAAAACTTTTTAAAAGCTTCTTTGATTAAAAAGTTTTTGTGATAGGATAAATTAGGTAATTATTTTTACCTTAATTATATTTTATAGAATTAAACTATACCATAAAGTATCAAAATCTATTGTACAGACGCCAGCACAACAAACTACCTGAAACTGTCAAATTTTACCGATCAACCTTGAACGCATTGTGAGGAGGTTCCTGTCTGTTATTGACATTATATGTCAGACAGTGGGCGGCTGCATATCGCTCACAAATCGCGATAAGTTTCCTCAGATCGCCGGTAGAGCAGCGGGCGGGCTGAGCAGTACCAGGTCATCAGCGTAGCTAAGATTGTTGAGGCATTCACCTCCTACATGGCATCCAACCCTCGTTCTGCTCAGCTCCTCGATCAGGCCGTTGACGTATAAATTGAACAGAACCGAGGATGTCAGGCCCTCCTGTCTCACTCCACTAGTCAGCCTATATGTCTCCGATAAGGTGTTGTCCCATCTGACTTGGTTTCTTTGGTTGTTGTACCAAAATTCAATGAAAGCTACAATTTTAGATGGTACTCGAGATTTTCTTAGCTTAGTAGTAGGCTTTACTCCAATGAAATGGAACTTACATACCTAACTGTTGAAATGTGGGTGTACTGTACACATATGTGTACCCCCTCAGAGCATACAGGCGTGATGTTAGGTTATCATGTTGTGTAAAGAATAAGCATCTAAACAATTGCAGCAATCACGACAGATTTGTTGTCTATTATTGAAGAGTTCCGTTCCATATCTGTTTTTTGAAGTCATTTAATGAAAGAAGGGTTTGGTTTATGGTTATAACATCTCACGGAACCCAATTTGATGTTCTCTTTTCTTTATGACAGAAAATTATTATTAATATTTTATTATCCTATTTTTCAAAGTTTGAGATTGGATTGTAAATACAGCATTAATTTCGATGTGCGATCCAAATTCTCATCCGACCTTCGTTGGAATTAGCTTTCAATTTGAAGGGATGCACCAGGTTATGAGTATTTTCCATTGAGCGACCAAGCCACGGCCGCTCCATGCAAAATACTGTCGATCTTTGTTTGGACCATCACCACCCAGTCTGGAAGGGGGAAATCTGTAGCATTTTGTTAATAAAATTTGTAACAACACCATCTGTACGAGGGTATCAGACTAGCAACTTTCTCTGAGCATAGGTGGCGTTGTAGTCGCTTTACGCTTACATTTAGCGTACAGATGGCAGCAGTAGATACCTATGCAAATACATGAAAAGGGCGATTCTGTTGGATTGGTGCGGCAAATATTACTGTTACATGCTATTCGTAGGCCTAATTGTTGAGTCCAAATAGAGAGTTTAATATTGATGAAATATTTGAAATTATAGAATTTGAAGGTATGTTTTATTAGACGACCCTCTCTGATCATGCCTTTAATTAAGTCGCGTGTCGGTCCAATGTACAGACGCCAGCAGGTCATGGAAACTGTCAGATTTTCCCAATCAACATTGAAGCTAATGCTTCGGCTATAAAGGCGAAAATCTATTAAATAAATCTGACAGATTGTAGTAGCTTGATGTGCTGGCGTCTGTACGTAGCCAGTTGATAAATAAGGAAGCGAGAGACATCTTGGGAGCATTAATTTTTTTCATAATCGTATACAGGGTGTAAACGGACTCTTACGAAGCCGTCAACCAAGCATTATGAACATCAAACTAAGTAACTTCACGTAAAAATTATTGCTGGGAAACGACTTTTTTTTTTGGGGTGAAAAATCATGTTTTACGGTAGGACTCAATGTAATGCATTCAAAATATTGTGCTGATGGATGAATTGAATAGTACGGGGATCGTGAAGGTATCTTAAGTAAAAAAAATACACTCAAAACATGTATTTGAAAAAACTCGTGAAAAAGTTGGAACTTTCACCCCCAATATCTCCGTAACTAGAAGGTTCCCAGGTATAGTATACAACAAAACAGAGTCTTGAGAACAGTGTCTTTCACTTCGTTAAGAGTCTTTTTACACCCTTTATAGGTGAATACACAGGCGCAGACACGGTTGGTTAATTTTATGACAACAAATGAAAGTGATTAGTACTTTTATTGGTTGCGATAAATAATTATGAAGCCAATTATAATAATAAATCCCTCTATCTACGACACACAAAACTTCCATTCCCACATCGCGGTTAGCGCAACAAATAATAATTGTCTGCGCGCCATAACCTTGTACCGGTGTGACGATTTTATATCAATAGTTAAATGTATGGGTGTGGTGGAACAGATGTGCTGTGCTTTGTCGTAATTGTAGATTTTATTTGTATTTTAAAGTGTTTGCGATCTGTGGTTACGTAAAGCTCGTGTTTGCGGTGTTTGCACTTACGTAGATCTAATGAAATGAACGTGCGTGTTTATTGAACTTAATTGACGACTTCATCCGTGATTATGGAAAATGGATATTACGTTAATAATATATCTTCAATGAGTCAAAAAAAAGACATTCAATGGGGTTAAATTAACTTAAAGGGTTGTATTGATAATTTTCATGATTGTAATTCTGTAACTACACACGTATTACTGGCGCGACTCATTTTTCATCAACATACAACCTGACACTGACCTGCAAGTTGCAAAAAAACGTAAGAAAATTTGAATTTCGCGGGCTACCCGTACGCTTCTCACAGCTTAATTGGAATAACTCACTGGTAGGTTTTTAAAAAATACCATTTTATTAAATAACCACCTTGATTTAAAATTTAATGATAAAAGTAAAAAAACCTATATACAGGCCTGGCATTCGTGTTTTTGATAGACATGAAGAAATCTTTAAATAACGCACCAATCCGCAAAATATTTCAAATCTATTTACAACATTGGGTCAGATTACATTCAAGCAAAAAACGTTAACAATAATCTGTACTAATAACTATCTTTTATAATTTCTGTGACACTTTTCACAACTTTCTCTGGTGTCAAGCTGAGCTGTCAATTAAAATGTTCGCCGATTCGACACACACCACAGCCCCGTCACACGATTTACCAAAAGTCAAAATTTCAATTACGCACTTACACCAACTTTACCTTACCTTTATTTAGACAGCTGTAATCCAATTCCCAGCCTTATCCCTTTTCTGATAAGAGATACTGGTTGAGTATTGAATTGAAAATAATAAATGTCGGTTGAAGTACTTAGTATAGATGACAATGTTGAAAGGATCATGAGTGCATTAGCCATTGTGGTGACACAAAGTGATATCTTCTATGATATACGTCAACGGTACTGAAGGGACGACAAACTTATGGTCGCATACAAACACATGAAACTAAATTTAAGCAGACAGTTCTAAGGGTTAGGCGAAATGCATTTTGTTATTTGGTAAATAATAAAAATGGTTTGTAGAGAATTTTTTTTCGGTTTGCGTTCTGTAAATTGGGTTAAAACTCATATTTGACACTTCAATTCATGAGTTTCGAGTGTTTAGAGCTTATTGTTTGTAATCCGATTAGTAATGTTTGTTGTTTTGTTTAGTTTCGAGTGCTTGACTTCGTTTGGGATCAACAGGTGTGAGGATTGAATGGGTTTGAACTAAATTATTACACTATTAATTATTTATACTATTGATGTTTAATGGTTACAATATTTATTGGATTCAATTAATTTAAAATTAATATTTAGTGTTTGTGAAATTACTTATTTCGTGCAGTGATGGGTTGATGGGAAGGTAAGAAAGAAAGTACCTACATACATAAGACAGTTAAATAATGGGGCATTCAAAGAACAAAAGAAAGAAAGGTTGATGGGGACTGGATATTTTTACAAATTCTAGTACTATTATAACTTATAACCTAGGAAGCTCCTTCTCAGCCCTAAGATAACAAAAATATGCAGGGAATACAAAACAAGATGAAGCGATTGAAAGTAATGTACAGAAGAAATACAGATGTCCTAATCAGACATGAATGCCATCTATGCTTTTGTAAAACAATTCAGATTTGTTAATTAGCTAAAAAAATATTTAGAAAGGTTTGAACACTTAAGGTTTTTTGCAACATACCTCATTTTTCTTCATCTTCTGCCTTTGGTCCTTAACTTTCAAGTCAACGTTTTTGGCCACATAATTTGGCCCGTGTCAAAGTCATTTTATATATGATATTTTTTGCCGCGGAATAGCAGCTGCGCGTTGAAAAGCCAATATCTCATATCGCATTGTGTCTGTGGCCACATGTGACACTCGCCGACGATCGTTGCTATCGGTTAGCTGGTATATGGGCAACTATGTAACTCTAATGGTCCGGTGGTCTAACAGTAAACGTCCATAAATAAGACACACATAAGAGAAGTATTTTTTGAAACTATCCCTTTAAGGTAGTTTATCTTGTCTCTTACTCAATGTTTATAGATTTTTTAAATTAGCCCACATTGTCCCATTCCTCGGCAAAGGCCAATCCTTCCACGTCTGTCGATGGTTTGTTTAGTTTCGCCAATTCACAGGGAAACTTGAATACATTCGAAATTGACTAAACACCTAAGCATAGCAACTGCTTCCAAGCTGATATTTTTTCTAAAATCCTAGCTCTTAAGCTCGGATGTGATGATTGTCAAATATCCATATTCAAATATCTATATTTTGTTCATATTACAACTGTATTACCTGAATAAAAATCATACATAATAACAATTTCTTCTGCGCCAACTGGCAAAGGCGCCGCACACTGATGCTCAAATACAACACAAAGTATATAAGCAATAGAGCAGATAACAAATGATTTGTATCCGCCATAGTCGCGGTGAAGTCGCGCGTGAATTCGGCATGGGTTTGCAACAAGAGGGCTGACCGCAGCGAGGGGACACATTTGTTCTTGATTGACTATCTGGGGGAAAGTTTTGAAATAAAATTTTGTAATAAATTAAGATAATTGTTCATATTTTTGCCTATGGGCAAAATCGAAAGCAGTTTGCTGCCACGCATTGGTGTTGAACGAACATGTGGTAGAGTGATCAAACTTAACCTCAAAGAATTTATTTCAACTAGACCGTTACAGGCACTTTTGTAGGTCAAAAACCAAAGATTGAAGTTAGTCCGAGTCACAAGCCATAATGACTTATGAAAGTCCTTTAATTGCCCATTCCAAAGCATAGATCTGTATGAAGAAGAATGGGCAAGATACTTCATGGACATGAACACTTTTAAATCAAAATAATTTTACAAGACCTTAGTTACATCATTCATATTGAGAGTATACATGTGAAAACTATGCAAAAAGACGTGCATATTAAGACCGTTACTAGTAGTCACATAGTGCAAACTCGACTGATAAAACTTTTTCATTCAATTAATTTTATTTTAGACTAGCACTTCCACTGCGACTTCGTCCTCAAAAATATTGTGATAGCTCGGCTTATTTGCATGATATAAATATTACTTATAGCTTATGTTACTTCTTGATAATTTAGCTTTCTATTGGTGAAAAAATTGGTTAAAATCGGTCTAGTAGTTTCGGAGCTTATTCGGTACAAACAAACAAACAAAACATATTTCCTCTTTATAATATGTATATATATATTATATGTATTAGCATAAATTACTCATGTTGATTATCAAACTTAAACTTTTTAAACACCGAAAAAATGTGCAGTTGCCACGTTGACAAGGGGTAAGCGTTTCGTATTTCTGCAACTACTTTCAAAAGTTTATCTGATCTGTGGCTTACGTTATTGCAATACATTTTTGACTATTCCATCATCGCTGTCCATTTGTCTAGAACCTCTGGTAAAGCTTAATTTTATAATAATGTTATACTTACTACTTATACATATAATTATTTAAAACACCAAGTTTTAAGTTAGTATTTGCTGAGAGCGAATGTAAAACGCAATTTAGAAGTCATGTGAATCTATCTCACGCTATATCACGTCTTATTAAACGATCGAAAACGGATAATTTCATAGTGTGCGAATTTCAGAAGAACGGATCCTACACCTAATTTAGACAACACAAAAATACTACACAAAGTAGACCTCTTAACACAATACACAACAAAGAGGACTGGCTGTCATCAATTGCATTCAAAATATTTCGCCACTTGCAATTCTATTTTATCTCACCAAGTCGGTATGTTGAAAGCATTTAAACATGCATGGAATAAAGAGCCTTTACACTTAACAAACATACACGTCATTCAATAAAGGTATTGACTAACGATTACTGGACCGACAAAGTTTTGAAGAAGCCGCTCGAACGCTGCGACAAAGTCACCGCGCTCCGCCTACAAATGTCATTCTTTACAAACGTCACAATGACGTTTATTGTGTCACACCATAGGATTTTACTGTGATTGTAAATTAAATTAAAAGTTGTCGGGCAGTTTGATGTGGCGAATTTTTGTTTGGTTTTTAGGAGACATTCGACTTCAGGTGTCGGGGTAAGTAGCTCAATGTAGCGGAACAATGTTGCGTCTGTTTATGGGCTCGTTTTTCGGTCCATTCTGGATTTTTTGTTTAGTGTTCGTGAGGCATCGAATGTGAAGTATCATTAAGCCAAGAGTTTAACATAAATTAGCTGTAACCAATCAAGACGTAGCAGCTATGTGTGTGCGGGTCAGTAGGCATAGAAATACTGAATTGAATTTCCCTTGTATTCCTATTCCAGTGTGGTAGGCTGTAACTCTGCTACGACAGATATTACTTCTCTATCTTTTTAGATTTTACCATTCCTGTTTTTTTTTAACTTAAGTAAGATTCTGTAGTATAAGGCACGATTTTTTATGTGAAGACCAATGAACTGTCAAAGTCGATTTTAAATTGGATTTGATTTTAAGGGTTTTCCAGTTGCGATTACTGTGGATTCTGTTCGTTTTAAAAGTTGCACATCCGAGCATTGCGATCATAGATATGATATAATCCAAACATAAAACGGGCCTATAAAGCCTGAGCAACCAACACACCTCTTTTGATTCTTCAACTATAATTTTCAGTATACGCCCCATATAACCCGTATAACAATTTCAACGTGTTCAAGTACCAAGCCAGTCCAAGTACAATGATGGCCGTCACTTCAAAGTCACCGCGTTGGGCGGGGTGCGGCGGCGTCAGTCAAGTCATTGATATGTTTGTCTGTTTGTTTGTTTGTCGGCGTCCGCGCACCTTGTACAGATGTTGTTCGAGAAGGATTGAGACGAAATCGTTGGTGTTTTGTGATACGGTGACAATTTTGAGGGAGACATTATTTGTCTCCCCCAAAATTGTCACTGTATGTGCGTGTGTGTATTATATCTATGTGTTTATTTTTTGCATCCCGGCCATATCGTACCAGTTAAATACTTCACAAGATTTGTCTCTTGCTTTTCCTCACACAGACTAAACAATGTAATAACGACATGTCAAAGTGCGAGTTGCAAATTATTCTGTGTATTTATAAAACATTACTTTCTCAATAGGAACAATTTTTAAGCTATTGCATAGCTTCTATCGCGGGCCCTGAGCGTTGAGACCGAATCCAGAAATTCCGTAACGAAAATAACCTAACAAACTCCGATGCGCGCGCGCACACCGACTCCAAAAACCTATGTGCGATAGAAGCTATTGCATAGCTTCTATCGCGGGCCTTGAGCGTGGAGACCGAATCCAGAAATTCCGTAACGAAAATAACCTAACAAACTCCGATGCGCGCGCACACCGACTCCAAAAACCTACATCGTGAAGTTAGCTAGTCAACATACACCCTGAAGTTAGCTTAGTGTCAGATTTTAGAGGTTAGGTTGTATAGGTAATTAATACAACCTAACCTCCTAGCTCCAGCGGTAGATTAAAAATAATAACCTAGGCTTGTCAATAATAATTTTGAACAATATTAACTTCTCATTTATTTAATAAAAGAAAAAAAATGTTTTCTTATCGGTCACCACGCTCAAAAAGTGAAACTTTAATTAATATAAAAAAAAACAAAGGAAAAAAAATACTGCATAAATAAAATAAATAAATAATTATAATTACATAAGTTAATAAAAAATGCTCGGCAGTCTCCGAGTGTTTTTATAGTTTAGTAATTTCGGTGTACCAATGATCATATCTATTCGGTGCCATTAGCATGATATATAAATAATTGCTGTATGTTACCATAAACTAACTATAAAACCTACTGTATCACCAAAAATCACGCTGATAAATACTTTGACTTTGTATTTTAGTTTTCACAAGCACCTAAACATAAGAAAAGAACCTAGATGATGTCGGTGTTTCCTATCTTTTCAGAAGGTCACATAACACACAACACCATACTCACAGTCTCTTTGAAATTCTAGATAATTTATTTTGGTCAGATCATGTGATGATAAGTGTCTGAGATGAGACGGTCTTTTGAGGAAATAACTACATACATATAAGTTCTGTACATCCAGTGTTTTAGTATAGTTTAATTAAACCAGCGCATTCTTCACAATCTTCACCCCCTCAATTAAATATACCTCTACAGGGTGTAAACAGACTCTTCACGAAGCCGTCAACCAAGCATTATGTACATCAAACTAAGTAACTTGACACAAAATTCTTTGCTGGGAAACTACTTTTTTTTTGGACTGAAAAATCACGTTTTACAGTAGGACTCAATGTAACGCACTCAAAACATTGTGCTCCATCATCCATTTGTGTGCATCCATCAGCGGAGATGTTTAAAGTAAAAATCTTACATTAAAAACATGTATGTATTTAAAAAAAACTTGTGAAAAGGTTGGAACTTTGACCCCCAATATCTCCGTAACTAGAAGCTTCCCAGGTATGGTCTAGAACAAAAAATTGATCGCAATGACGGATAGAATAAGTGCCTTTCGGCTTCGTTAAGAGTCTGTTTACACCCTTTATAAGGCTACTCGAGTTTTCAAGCGTCAGCCAAGCCACTATTCTTAAATCCCGTTATGAAAAATAAAACGCCACAACAGAAATGAGAATAGAAACGGACCTTCCTGTTAGTCTTGCTTGCACGTGTCACTTGTAAATTCTTGTTAAAACTAGTGATCGATCAACTTCATCACGAGGTGAACAACCCTTTATTTACGTCTTTAAAATTGTATTCGATGTCAAATTGAGATGTATTAGGTAAGCATTGAGTGTCGGAGGGCAGGCTGTTATGGTGCAGTTTGGGAGAGGCATGTCCAGCAGTGGATTGTGATACTCTGAGTAAATTGATCGACCCGTTCATACACAGGTCAAACAACAATCAATCGAGATTATGCGTAATTGTTCTTATAGCTTCAAAGATATTAACAAAGCAATTATACTTTAACCACTTCTAATAGTGGCATAACTTAAATTGACTTAATTCCAAATCATCCATTAAAGCTCTATATATGAACAATGTGTTCTTTATTGTAATTCAAAGGGATTAAACTCAAATTTAAAGCATTTGTATTAACTTGAACATCATCATCAGCTTATAGTCATTGCCACTTCAGCTTACTTATCCTGTGAGCTATGTCGAAAACTCTGGTTCTCTGTCGGATCACCTCGTTCCGGATTCATGACTTGGACATGCCCTTTTGAATTCTGAATGAGCCAAAAGTTGGTCAAGTAATCAGAGAATTGAAGCTAGTTGGCCTGCTCAAAACGTAATCATTACCTATGGGCAAGAAACTCCATGAAAACTAACCGTAAACATAGCATAAAGTCACACAAATACAATCCAATAACTTCCAAACTAAAACCATTATCATAGACTACAAATTGAAAAGTTAAAGTAATAATATCAGAAACTAACCCTACATTAAACCACGAGGTCCCCCTGTGGGGCGATGCTCCTCCCTATTGACTGACCCTCGTTTATACCCCACAGTAGCATGGTATCGTGGTGTCATGGTGGGGTCTGATGAAGCCGTGTTGTGGTTAGCGTGGGGAATTAAAAATTATTGTAAATGAAAACCGTTTTGGAAACGATTCCCACTGGGATGTGGGTAAGGAGTAAATCGGTCGGTTTTTTTTTTAAAGTAATCTTAATCGAACATTGATTCAAATGATTTTGGTCAAAGAGATTCAATAATTAAGTAACTACCTACCTGCCTAATTGAGTTTCTTTGCTGTTAGTAAAAGTAAATTTAAACAACACTTGCTCCCGTCTCTATAAATAATCACATAATATATTAATACAATTAAAATTATATCGCTTTGACTATGCATTATTATTTTTTTCTGTGGAATAAATATTGTTGCATAAGTAATTACATAAACTCAAGTCATTACTTTAACGCGACTATACATACAAGTGTTAGCACTGCGGGAAACTTATTATTGCATTTACAATAGCTATGCACAATATTGTAATATTCATTTATTTATTTTTGTCTACAGTAAAAGGGGTGTATTTTGATGTGTTATGCTATAAATATGCGTGTGTTAGTTAGGGATTGTTAGTTTTGCGGACGAGAATAGTTGCAAAATATAAGCAATATATTTTGGAAAATACGGACTTTGTACCCCTTTTTATTTATTTTTGTCTTCATTCCCACAGGTCCAACAATCATACGCGGCGGGTACTAACCTAACCTAACCTAACCTAATGTAATCCAAACGCAGATATGAGAAATGTGAAAACTTGTTATTTTCTTGAATTACGCGGGCTACGTGCGTAATTCAAAAAAATAACAAATTTTCATATTTGCGTTTATTGTGAGGTTTTTATACGTCAGTGCTGTTTTTAGATTAAAAAGTAAAATTAAAGTCAAGAAATTATTCATTATAGCATGCTGGAAGAGATTTCTTTAGAAATTAGCGTCACCTTTTTCTGTTCCTTTCTTCTTTTCTGTATTTAGTGTGTACATAAACTGTTAAAAAAATAAATAAACATCACGCCTGTAATCCTCGAAGGGTAAGGCAGAGATGTACCAAGAAAAGTTTTATTTAGTTTTTCTATCAGGAATTTCTAAGTAGCAGCCACGGAGTCTGGACGCTCGGTTGATGGCAACAGGTTCCATCTTATTGTTTTACGAATAACTGGGTTTGTCAGTCAGTTTAAAATGTCAATTGTTTTTTTTTTTATAGATACTCGTACCTATAGGTTTTCAAATGTCAATTGCAATTTTTTTAAATTTAATTCACAACGTAACACGTATTATATTATAAGGTAACACAAACTAGACTATAAACATGGAGCAATCTCTGTGTCCCCATGTCCAGGCGTCACTGCGTCTGCGTCGGTATGAATGGGTCGCAGCGCCACAATGGCGGTGGGCGATTTATGGCGCTTTTTGTTTTGCGCCACGATTATGAGGTCTCGCTATAGTTCGCCATAGGTGACGGACCACACAGATGGTGCAAATATTGTGGTACAGGCTGTTTGTAAAGGGGACTGAATAGTTTGTAAGTAAATTACTTATTAGAGTGAATTAAAAAAGACACAGCAGTTACAAACGGATATTAACAATAAAATAAGTCCTTTGATAAATTAAAATTGAAAATACGTATACAAGGTGTAAAAAGAATACGGTACCTCAATCTAAGTAACTCTACGCAAAAATTGCTGGAAATCGATTTTTTGGGTGAAAAATCACGCTTTACGGTAGAACTTAATGTAACGCACTCAAAACATTGTGCTGATTGATGCATTGAATAGTACGGGGGTCGTGAAAGTGTCATAAGTAAAAAATTACATTAAAAACAAATATTTGAAAAAAAAATCGTAAAAATGTTGGAACTTTGACCCCCCCAACATCTCCGTAACTAGAAGGTTCCCATGTATGGTCTAGAACATAAAAATGATCGCTACGACGGGAAGAACAAGTGTCATTCGACTTCGTCAAGGGTACTTTTACACCCATTATAACGTAGGCATATGTAAGTATCATATCTACAGCTAGAAAATATATTAAAAGAGAGGAGAAAATTCTTTCTTCTACCCGACAGAGTGTCATCATCTGCCTGCTTAGCCTTTTACCTTTCTACATAAGGTGGGATCTACTTCCAGGCTAACTGGATACACCTGTATACCAATTTTATTTTAATATATGGAGCGACTACCTATCTGCATAGCTATTCACAAACGCTTCGATTCAATTTCGATTCAAATTAGACATACGACTTTCCGAATCGAAATCGAAGCGTCGAATCGAAGCGTTTGTGAATAGCTATGCAGGTCACCTCAATCCAGTAACTGGATAGGTACTGTTAATCCTAGAGCGTAAGCAAAAAATAAGGTCTAAAACTCATTTAAAGAGTATAAAATAATACCGCGTCGAACCATCCGGTGTTTACCAAGGCATCGGACGGGACGGTTCGATATAATATGGCAGGCTAAGATGCTCAAAAAATTATCAGAATAATAAACTGGTTACATTTTGAACACCCCATTTACACCTACACGGCTCCCCATTCACAAGTTTTGTTACATTTTATGACACCCGTAGTAATTGACCACAATGAGTGGCCACCGATACTCTTGCACAAAACTCACAAAAAAACAGTATTAACTCGTCACGGTTCTCCAGAAATTCTACTAAACGATACTTGAATATTATACCAAGGCATTCTTACAGAGATTTATACGAATTTTATAAAGACATAGAGGCAAAACCACGAACTATATTAGTATTATTGAATGAGATTTATAATAGATCGAATGAAAGGTATATATGTACAATTCAATTTTCATTCAAGGTCTATGGTCAATTCATTGACACGGTTTTTAAAATTGGAATAGCTAACATATTTGTCGCGTTCAAGAGACATTGTAATAAAGGATTGATCGAAGAATAAAGGTATCATTTTTTAATGGCTGCCTACCTGGTAGATGGATTAATATTTTTTTTTTCATTAAATTATTATTTGATGTTGTAGTTACAACTGGGAGAATACGCAAAGAACTTCGAACGTGGAGTAATTAGAACTGTAGTATATACAACAGGGAAATTAAATCATCAAGTTGTGGCAAAACAAGAATGTAGTATCTACGAGGAAAATTGTTTTAATTACGGTTACTACGGATCTTGCCACATCTTGTTTTGATAAAAATATAAATAATCTACAGAACAGAATCGGATTAGGGAACGTCTTATTTCCTCAATATAGGTATGACTGAGTGTCCAGAAACATTAGATTACTTATCAAAATTATTTTGTTGCTGTTTTTATACACAGAAAAGAGTAGGTAGTAACGGCCCGGCAAAGGACTTCTTTCTCTTTTGACCTCGATGGTATGGTATGGTACAGACGCCAGCACATTAAGCTACTACTATCTGTCAAATTTCTTAAATAGATTTTCAACTTTAACGCCAAAACATTAGGTTCAAGGTTGACTGGGAAAAGACATACCTACGTCAATGGCGTAGGCGTTCATTAGGACCTCAAAAGTGCAAATGCATGGACACTTAGGACAACTAGTGTATGATGAATTGATGAACCCCTTAAAGTTAACGGACTTCTATAAAAAGTACAAATCCTTATACATAGTTAGTAATCATGCCTACTTCAACAGAAGAGATATTGAGGCATACGGGATACATAACAGCACATCGATCATCTGCAGCACGTCTTAAAGGCGCGACGTTACAAAACATCAAAATAACTGGAATCCTGATAGATACGACGGATTCCTTGTGACTTGTCACAATTTTGACGAATCGAACCTCTTTGTGTTTGCAACGGACTTAAAATTGTTGACTGGATTGAAGAAGCGTGCCAGCCTAGAGTGAGACCCAGTGCTTTAACATGCTTAATTTACAATCCTATACGTTGTGCGTTATGTGCAGATACAATACCTACTACCGATATAAGTTATAGAATTAGGCGTTACTTTGCAGAAATCCATGACAAAACATTGAGAATGGTTTAGGTGCATGGCAAGCTAATTATTATTTATTGCTTGTCCTGCATGTGCATATTTTCGCGGGCGGGAGTGCAGAGCCGCACCAGGCCTGGATCTTTTTTCGCGGAATTGAAACTAAATATTTTGCTTGACATTAAACAACAAATAATAGCTTTGTTTGTTGTTTAATGTCAAGCAAAATATTAAGTATGACAAATGAGATAATTATTGAAGTAGAAAGCGGAAAAATGAGGTTTGTCGTGTAAATCCAGAAAAGCCAGGCCCCTTAGGCCGTCACAAAAAACATCATAGTATTTCGTTTAATTGCTCTTCATCATATACACATATTGGAAGCCCAATCTTTTCTATTAGTATCTTAGAAATTAGCGATTGTCTTCCATATTCAGTTGAAACTACTAGTGTCATAGTTTCTAAACTATCTTGGACTTTATAAGCACCTGTGTTTGTATGTGCGAATTTTATTTCCTGTCTAAAATTCTCACGATTAAACCTCATTCAACTAAATATAAAAAGTATCTTGTATAAAAAAAAAACTAGTTTTTACGGAAACACAAACAATTTTGTACAATCTAATAAAAATGAACGCGGCCAATCGATCATGCGCGCCAATTTTGACAGATCGCGCCATTTTCCAAATAAATTCGGATATGATCTTCGTAAATGCATCAAAAGCAACCCAATCAAGTCTATTGTATTTGAATGGATGTAACTTGATTTGTTTAGATTGATCCGACCCATCCATTTTGTGGTCGCGGACAGTTAGCTTTTTATATGGAATCCAGGAAATCGATGATTTTGATTAAGTTATTATTATTTTGTTTCTGAATAAACACACTTGATCGAATCGGATTTTGTTAACAATTTCATGGGTTTTCAAATTGTTTAACTAAGGTTAACCCCAATCCATTCTATATAAAACTAAAGTGGCCTCATAGCATCAGCTATCTGCCAGTAAAAGCCCCGTCAAAATCGGTCGAGGTGTTTCGGAGATTATCTGGAACAAACAGTCAGACAGACAAAAAAAAATGTTTGTAAGTTGAGTATATACTGTCATATGTATTCAGTGAAAAGCTGCAATTTTGAAATTACTAACAGACACTTCAAATTTGAATATTGTGAATGTGAGGACTATGTGGGTCATTTTTTTTGTTTGTTTTTTTTCGTTGGTTTTAACGATTGTCTGGCAGTTTGAGTACTATAAGCAGCCTACCTAAAGTTCTATCTTTGATATTGTTCCTCGTTTCGTTGAACTCCTTGAGTTACGAATCAAATTACACGATAACTGACAAATGCTTGCATTGACTGGACAGGTCCACCCAAATCTGTGTGGTTCTTTCTTTAAAAAACTATTTCAGACACTAATCTGCATAAACTTCATGTGACTAAGACTATGCCTGGACCTTAAAACAGTCCAGTCCAACCTCTGAGTTTCTTTCGGCTGTTTCTTCTCAGAGTAGGCAGGTACAAAATACCGGCCGGTATGAGCAAATAAAAAAAAAATTGGCGATTAAAAGTATTTTTGTAAAAACCTCTTTGCAACGGATAAACGATGTTTGTTTGAGAATGCAAAGATATTTCACAGTTCTGAGACTAGATGCTGAAAAGTTTCCTTTGAAATAGATACACAACATCCTATAACGAAGCCAGTTTATAGTTAAACCTAAGCAATGAATACGTTTATTTTAGAGCTCGCAATATATAAATGGTGTAGGAAATTTCCCAAAGGTCCAACAAAACTAAAATTGCTAAGTCTCCCATAAACCGTTAACAATATCCCTATATACATAACACATGCGTGCGTATATAACATTCATACAAATCGAGAACCGCAACAATTGCAGAAACCATTAAAACAAACAGGCATGCAGCTGCTCACGGCGACCACTCGAGCGGAACGCTCTGCCCCTGGGCCCGCCCCCCGACCACGCACAGAAATCAACATAAATAACAATACACACCCCTATCTCAGACACTATGACACCTTCATCAACAAAAAAGGCCGAACAACCAACTAAACCATAAACCAAAACCCTCCTCTATGTATCCGAACGCAGAACACAAATTACCGCGAAGACGAACGCACCATTCCCGAAAAAAAGTTAAGTCAACGTCAAGTGTGCAACAATTGAAAAATGTTTCGTCTCTTTCGTCGATTCAATAGATACAGTCCCTCTACTTTTGGGCGCTTTTATTAAATTTATTGTTGAAGGAATGTATATAAAAGTTGTTGAAATGAAAAAGGGTCCCAGTTCCATTTCGATCGTGAGTGACACCAGTGTTCCAATATGTTTTCTGAACAAAGTTACTCGAGGCTCTTCAGACCTTGGGATGTGAGTGATAGTAAGACAGATGGACAGACAAACTGTGATATTAGTACAGACGCTGAGATAAAGATGAAGAAAAGGAAAATCGACGAAACCAAAAGGGAAAGTCGTTTGCGGAAAATTCGCGGGACTTTTAAGAAGTCTGATACAAGTCATCAAGATGCTACTGTTTCTACCACCACAAGAGATGGAGATGAAGACATAAAGTCTGCTACAATAACTGATATAAATTCCCCCGTCGAAAAACTAACACTATGCTGTGACAGGCTGCTTCAAGAACCTCCTTCTACAAAAAAAGAAAAAATAGAAAAGCCGACAGAGGTTGACATAAAACCTCAACCTTATCCGACGCTACCACAGATGCCGTACAACCCGACATTTATGCCAGACTACTTACCGACTGCCGATATAGCACATGCATTAGGAGTACCACCAACCGACCCGTTACTCCTCGAGTCCCTCGCCCAAGGATACGCGATGGAGCTAGAATACGCCAGGATCCTGCACCAAGAGAATGAAGCGAAAATAAACGCGAAGAAACAACGACCAAAGAAATACAAATGTCCTCACTGTCACGTTGGCTTCTCAAACAACGGGCAACTAAAGGGCCACATTAGGATTCACACTGGTGAAAGACCTTATAAATGTGACGAGAAGAATTGTGGGAAGACCTTCACAAGGAACGAAGAGTTGACGAGACATAAAAGGATCCATTCTGGGGTGCGTCCGTTTCCGTGTTCCACTTGCGGGAAGAAATTTGGCAGGCGAGACCATTTGAAGAAACATACGCGGACCCATTTTGTTCAGGCGGAGCGGATGATGCCAGTTTTCGTGCCATTATCAGCGGTTCCACATATGTCTGGCTTTCCGTACTTATACGGTTATTAAGGGAAGGAAAACCGACGGTAATTTTCTAAATTGGAAATATGGGAACAATTTTTGTAGAATGGATATTTCATTTTTCTGTGACTATAGTTGTCAGAATCTTGCCTATTGGAAAAGTGAATTTTGTTATTTCAGTCTCAATGAAAACGTTTAGAAGTTTTCGTTTTTATTTAAAATAGGCAGAGTTTTATAAATCTAATTACAGTGTAATAAAATATACCGATATACTGAAAGGTTAATACGATTTAGTGCAGGATTGTAAATAAAGAAACTTTATAAAGAAATATATTTTAGTACCTAAATATTGCTAGTAAATAAATATTCCTAGCTGATTGTACATAGTTGGTATAATAATCTTCCACTATCAACCAAGATGTGTAAAATGGTTGTGAATACCTTTAATATCTAGATATAAGAGAAACAAATATATTTTGTGAGTTAAAAACAAATTACGCCATTGTTTTTGTTAACCCTGCTTCCTCGTACGTTTTTAAATTTCAGGAGACTCTGTAATTACCAATAATATACATATACTCACACAGCCGTAGAACTAAGTTAGTAATATCTTTCCTATTCCATAAGACACCGCACTGCTCAATTTTTTTTAAAAAGGACTTACACTGATGCCTACTTAACTGTCATCCTGGACTTATCAGCCGAGTGACATCTACCTACTGCTGTAGGTAGGACTCCCCAAGCGGTGCCATATCGACCAGTCCTGTGCTTCTTGCCAGTTTTCACCATCAGGTCAACGGTCCACTTCAGGAGAGACCTTTCAACGCTGCGCCTAAATATTTCAACCCGTAATCTCAAATAGAGGCGATTTATAAAGGGTGTAAACAGACTCTTAACGAAACCGAAAGGCACTTGTTCTCCTCGTCATTGCGATCATCTTTTTGCTCTAGACCATACCTGGGAACCTTCTAGTTACGGAGATATTGGGTGTCAAAGTTCCAACTTTTTCACAAGTTCTTTTTTAAATACATGTATTTAACGTATTTTTTTTTACTTATGACACCTTGATGACCCCCGTACTATTCAATCCATCCATCAGCACAATGTTTTGAATGCGTTACATTGAGTCTTATCGTGAAACGTGATTTTTCACCCCAAAAGAAAAGTCGTTTTCCAGCAATTTTTGCGTAGAGTTACTTAGATTAAGGTACACGTACAGTATGCTTGGTTGACGGCTTCGTGAAGGGCCTGTTTACACCTTGTCTTAGTATCTTCAATTTTAATTTATCAAAGGACTTATTTTATTGTTAATACCCGTTTGCTTCAAAAAAAGTCGTTTCCCAGCAATAATTTTTGCGTTTACTTAGTTCATAATAGAGTCTGCTAACACCATGTATGTACTAATGAGCGACCCTACAGAAAGAGAAGAGAAAGAGAGAAGAGTAATAGATGCATCATTGAAAATATTTCAGGCCTTCTGACAAACCAGCACAGTCTATGATTTCCATATGTTTAACCAGGTACAAAACCTACTTGAACAGTTATAGCTCACTCATGCGAAGCAACACACACGGGGCGACGCCGACGGTTGGGTTGTTGTGTTCATCGTAGTTTTTTCATGGTCTGGGCCCGGAGTTTTGATTAACCTTCAGCCGATTGGAATATTATTATAGCATGAGCGTGACAGTAATAGCTTATAGCCCAAAGCCCATAGCTGTGCTCGCGTAGACACACCTGAGTATCAAGTATTGAAAACCAAATAAAGCTTATAAATATATTATTTTTTTACTTAAAAAAACCTTATCTTTTCAACTAATTAAATACGTAACTCTTCCTGGTTATAAAGCATTTAGCGTAACGTTATACATCTTCTTTACCTCTAGCCAAGATAAGTATAAAGAAGATGTATGGAGCCAACGAAAACGTTCGGAAAGTTCACTAAGATATTGCACAATCACATTCGAGCCTCTAAAAAAACAATTACAAATCACAAGAACTTTGAATCGCCTTCAAAAGTATTACAAAATCGATTCATCATTCATTTCATACAAATCGGAATCAATATTTAAAAAAAAACTTGCACAAATAATCCCGAAGTTTAGAGTACGGACTTCCGGTTGTTAAGAATACATGAATGGACACACAACAATTTGTTATACCTAAATATTTTGACTTTTGCGTCAATGAAAGAAAAGTTGTAAAAAAAGATGCACACTTGGGCCTATAATAGATTTTTGAGAAATACTCGTTAAGAAATCATTACTGCGAAAGGAGGTTTAAGTTATATGGATTCACCTCACGTCCCAAGCTGCCAAAGGCTGCAAAATACAGAGAGACTGGTGAAGGTGATTACCTAAATCACTATCACCATCAGTACATATTATAATACAAAGTCCCCCGCCGCGTCTGTCTGTCTGTTCGCAATAAACTCAAAAACTACTGCACTGATTTTCATGCTGTTTTCACCAATGGATAGAGTGGTTCTCGAGAAAGGTTTTAGTATATAATTTGTCAAGTTTTTATTGCGGGAACGAGATCAAAATTTCAGGATTAGTTTTAGTCGCGATAACCGACATCCACGCGGGTGAAACCGCGGGCATCAACTAGTGTTAAATAAAGAAAAAAATACGCTAAACGAGTCCTGTAGAGAAGGACAGCTACATAACATACGCAAGCGGAGGAATCTTAGAAGAGAATCTTTAAACATATAGCGAGTTGCTAAAACTTAGAAACTCGAAAAATAATCAGTTATTTGATATAATAACATACGTAATTTATATGTTTTCTGACTAGGTAGGTACACGAGAGGTCTTTCTTTTCAGTGTGGTTAGTGCCTAACTTGTTGTCAGAGTTTTTATGCCGACCATGGGCTTCTGACTTGCCTTTACATGCGGTCTAGAAATATCTCTCAGACATGCTGGTTTGGTTTCGTTCACTGAAGTAAGGGATATTTATAGAATACGCACATGAATCCGAAAAATCAGAGGTGCAACCGAATGAATAGTAATCGGAACAGTAACAATAATCATCATTAACAACACCTGAGGAGGGCTTAGATATTGTGACATCACTGATAATGTTGATGGTAAAGTCCAAAATGTATTGGAAGTGGTTTGAACTCGAGACCTATGACTTGGCAGTCCGAGGGTCAGACAAATAGACTATAACTGCTTTTGTTTACCATTACCACATAGATATACATGAAACTTAGAAAGAGCAGTTATGCCAAACCCAGGGAGATTTATCTCCATTTGTCAATCAATACAATTTTAAAGTGAGTAAATAAAGGGTTGATTTCGTTATGATACATGATTGATCACTAATTGTGAACATGGAGCTAAATAGACAAGTGTAACACGTGCATCCAGGTTCGGCACGGCGCCTACCAGGGCTGCGGGACTGTTCAAAAGAGATACTGCGGCCCTGGAACACAAAGAACATGGATGGGTTTTAGTCAGTACAACTCTGACACTCCCTTCCGCTCTGCCCAGAGCAGGAGAAGTCATTTGATGATTTCCCAAACGGAAAAAAAAGGTACGGCATGGCGGCGGATGAATGAAAGATAGGTATTTGTTGAATTGCTGAACGTCAGGCTCGGCCTACCGAAGTTCCAGTTCCTCCCTGTTCTTTTTTTTAGCGTATCAATGGAAATATTCTGCTAATGTTAAAGAAGCCTACTTTTGTAATTGACATGGCTACGAATATCGCTGGTGATCGCTTGTTAGCCAAAAAATACTTAAGAACAACTTATTCTAAACGATAAGTTAGATGAAAGTTTTGATGCCAACGACTACTAGGCCCCAGCTTTAAGTTGAAGTACAACTTTATTTCTGAGTTCTAAAAATAACTCCCATGTAACTAGTTTCAAAAATATCTATGCAGCACAATAAACACGCAATAAAATAACGAATGGCCATTTTGAATCAAACCAACAAACAAATTAGCTACTTTCCCACGATCACTTACATTTGCCCCAAATAATCGCTAAATACATTATAACGTACAATTCGGACGTCCGTTTACCCAGCAGGACTCTTTAACAAGAAATTGAGATATTTTTACACTGGGCACACTGCTTTAATTGGAAGAATGAGGTGTTGTCATTGTGCGCTGCGTGAGTTCTTTTGTTGAAATTTGACTTCCGTTTTTGTAATTGGAACAGTTGACTAACAAAATAAGTTGTTTTGAAGAAAGCAAGCTTTGAAATAAGTACAGTGATGTAATAATATGATTTTTACGGGAAGATAGATTACGGGCTTAGAAAAATATGTAGGTACTAACGAAAAAAAAATATGTAGGTTTTAGATACAACGGTATCAGAAAACATACCTGCCGCGCATTGTAGTTGTAGGTACATGAATCTTTTGGCGTCGCCATATTTAGAGCTTGCGTAATTTCCACACACAATTTTACAAAGTTTACAGTCAACGCCCTACTAGAAATATTATTCAAACGCTAAAATACCCTTGTTGCACTAAGTACTTACAATACAGCTAACTAGAGGAACCCCTAAGATTTGTTTTGCAATAAGAGCAAAAAAAATTAACCTAATCCATGTACATACCTAAACATTATTTTGCAACCTTTTTTTAATTCTACGAGATCCTCCGATAGTTCCCACGTTCTAACAAATGCCCAACATTGCTATCGTAGGTGTGACCTTACTTTTTAACCATAGAGCATAATCTTTTTAATTCTTTCGACAAACAGAAGGATCCCAAGTTATTTATAACAACCCGCCTACAATCCGAACAAATTCGCTGAATAGATAATTTATTGGCCGTATAAGGTCAGTGTGTGTTGCTAGGGTAAAAAATCGATATTCCTTTTTTTTAGGCACAGGTGGCATTTGATACAGCCTGAATGAAACCTTCGCGACAAGGCTGAGGAAATTAATGATAGTTTGTATAAACATTGTTTGTTTATGAATGAATAGTTTTTGTGAGTTTTATTCGACAAATGAGGGAGTTGCTGTTTGTACCCTGCGAAATATTTGAGGATTTCATTTATATTATTATCTATAGAATATATGCATAAACTATTCTTTAGATAAAAAGAGTCTTGGATTGGAAAAGGTGGAGGTTGAAAAACAAATTAAGTAGCGGAGCCATAACCTGGCATAAAGCTTTACTTAAAATTATTTACTGACTGCCTCATTGGTTCGGTGGTCGCAAAGTGAGACTGCTGAGCGCGACCTGGGATCAAAGTTCAAACCGAGGACAGATTTTTCTAATTAGTTTAAAACGTTGGGCTATCCCAACTTTTTAAGCGCAAAGATGTTTCGAACCCTAAATGTTTCAGAATACGATCAGCCGTAGCATTGCAAATGATAATTATAAGTACAAATTACAATACGCACATGAATCTGAAAAATCAGGTCGGCGGTTCGACGGACGGTCTCACCACTATAGGCTATCACTGCTTACTTCTATTTACATGAACTTTCTTAATATTAGTACTTACTTAATGTCCACATTACTGTCCAATATAAAGGGTGTAAATAGACTCTTAACGAAGCCGAAAGGCCCTTGTTTTCCCCGTCATTGCGATCGTTTTTTTGTTCTAGACCATAGCTGGAAAGCTTCTAGTTACGGAGATATTGGAGGTCAAAGTTCCTACTTTTTCATAAGTTTTATTTTAAATATAAGTTTTAAATATATTTTTTTACTTGCGACACCTTCACGACCCCCGTACTATTCAATCCATCCATCAGCGCAATGTGTTGAATGCATTACATTGAATCCTGCCTTAAAACGTGATATTTCACCAAAAAAAAAAGTATTTTTCCAGCAATAATTTATGCGTAAAGATACTTAGTTTGATGTACAGACGCCAGCACGTCAACCTACCCGAATCTGTCAGATTTTCCCAAATAACCTTGAACTTAATGTCATAGAGATAAAGTTGAAAATCTAGTAAAGAAATCTGACAGATTGTAGTAGCTTGATGTGCTGGCGTCTGTACATAATACTTGGTTGACGGTTCGTGAAGAGTCCGTTTAAACCCTGTATAATCATCATTATTGAATTCACTTTTTCCATACCATAAGAATTCTTGGACACTTTTCTTTTGTACTAAGCCAAATAAACGATTCCAAGAGATAATTGACTCTTTACCCAGTGCAATAAATTTGTCTTCCAATATCACAATAGTATGGTCCATGGGAACACCGGTCAGGTGGCCGTGTCACGCCTACAGAATAGACTTTTTACTGAGGCTATTGCTACCTGAAGTAAGTAGCTACTATACCGTGGATAGTTGCCATAAAAGTTAGGACGGTTTAGGACAGTCCGTTAATAGAACAGGTCTAGGTATTCCTAGACCTACGTTGTAAGAATTTGTGAAACTTGATTGATTTTTGTTAAGTATAATAAAATGGGTCAATGTTTTAAATTTTGTCTATTGCTCATATTTGTGATTTTTGCTACTGCCTTACCTCTGCTTAATCCTCCCAAATAATCAGTTGACAACACGATATTTTGGCTCTTCCAGGCGTTTCCCGTTCGTCTTGCGACTTCTCTGCCTTGCCTCGCCTGGGAGACTTACAATTTAAAAAATAATTTTCATTAGATACCTACATAAGTCATTCATTAGGTATGTCATTCATTCTGCAAACTAAGTTTTATGTAAATAACTTAAGTTATTAAGCCAGTTTTAGCCTCCTCTGTCCCAGTCTTCGACAGCTACGATCATGAAAACTCACTGATGCACATAGCGCACTTTATGGTTACCCTACACTACACCTAAAATTCGCTAAAGACGGCACCAACAATACAAATAGGATTATTTACCGCGTCCATTACACTACAAAGCTCATTCATGAGTTTTTACGCAAAAAATGTAAAGTTTGTTATTCCCACGGAGTACTTGACTTTTGCGCAAATTCGCTCCGGTAAGCGACAGGTCAGGTTGCACCTCTATACTCTATGAAATTGACGGGTCATGAATGGGAGCCTTTTTTTAAAACGATGATCGATTTGTTTCGATTTTTGTGTTTGTTTTGTCGACTGTGAGTGTAATTTTTGACACTTACACCTTTTTGAGACTCCCACGCAAGTTTTTATTTAAGGCAGTGCTGTTTTATTCAATAGTCTTGATGCGTTGTAGTCGGGTAAGGTAAAATAGGGCAAGCAACATCTTTTATATATTTAAAACCAAAAACCTCCGAAAGATCAAGAAGAAAGCATTTGACGCATTTGACGGCGTGGTTGGCGCAGTGGCTGAGCGATTGACTGCTGCGCTGCGTGTCGCGGGTACGATTCCCGCACGGAGCAAATATTTGTATGGCCTACAGGAAGTTGTTCCGGGTCTAGCTGTTTGTGTATGTGAGTTTAAATGTTTGTAAACGCACCCACGATACAGGAGAAAATCCTAGTGCGGGGCAACGTTTTAATTTAAAAAAAATGCAAAATACCTGCACACAATTATTTGCAAACACGATAAATATCAAATATAATTATTTCGAACGCAACGACAAAGCAATAGTAAAAAAAATCACTAATGACAACTTCCCGCTCAAAGGGAAGCTACAAACTGTCATGGCGCCCACCCATGGCGCGTGATTTGTCATTGTGGTAATGATGTCACAACTTGCTTAAAGAAATAATTGTTATTCTAGGTATATTTGAAAACGCGTTCAATTTGGTTTTGAATAAAATTGGTTTTATTGCGTGAATTTTAATGGTAAATCAATTGAGGTCCTACCTCGACCATTTTGACCTTTTTTGAAGCTGTCGAAGAATTTAAAGGTACAAATGTACATTAAAGAATCAATTATCTTAATTAGTTATTGAAGTTCCGTCGAGCTGGGACCTGACAGTGTCTGTATGAATTGAGGAGCGACATCTATGTAAACGCAAATAATAATAGATACCAATATTCGTCTGTAGGTCCCCAATTTTTTTCAAAAAATACCAAGATATTAAGCCTACAAAACGTCATTGGTTTCCTAAGAAAAACTAGGTTAGGTTTATGAACGTAGGCGTAGAGTCGTACACGTAACAAAAACAGTAAGTATGTAAGTATCGTAACAGATTCGTTCTATAGTTTCTCTACCTCCATTGAAGAAAGCCGTGCGTTCTTCTAGTGCATCGTAAAGCATAGAAAAAAGAATTTTGTAACGAGAAAAGGGTATGCACCAACTTCATGTGAAGCGCTTCTTCTTCTTCTCAATGGCTTCATAATCATAATCATAATTATTTATTTATCTTTACATCAGAAATTACAGGCGCTGGTATATGCACAATCTTATATAGAGAAAGGTGTCTGAGGTAGGAAGTTACAGATCACCTCTCCGGCTTAGATTCAAAATCAAAACTATTTATCTTTTCAAGCATTCTATTATGAAACCATTTAAAATACGACTAAGTCGTTGACTATGTTAGGATTTCGTGACGATAACCTACTACTACCATACTACTACTCAAAAAAGGTTACAAAGCTAACGTTAAAAAGATGATTCTAAAACCCACTTTCCTATTATAACATTAGGGATAACTCACCAAATCCCATTAAATGAATAAAATAAAATATCCTATCAACATGAAGGGCTATAAATTTCGCGCCAACAATCGTAGGACGTCTCCATTCAACTCAGATCGCCATTGTTGCGCGTACGTCTCGATCCCCTACGTGTAGTATATAGTACAATGGTGCTGAAAGTGCCAGCGTACTTGCGGTTAGACCACACGTGGGGTTGGGCTTCATTGCTAACTATTTTTGGGGTGAACAGGACCCTAAGTGATGTGATGGGGTTTTTCGAGATAAGGTTAATTGAAGAGTTTAGGTTCCGGTTCTGTTTTAGTAAACAATAAAACGACCTTTCGTTACATATTTTAAGACTATATTATATCGAACTAAACGTAAGCACCAGAAAACAAACCTTACATTTCGTCTTTAATAGTATGCTTCAACTGATCGACGTACTCTTCTAGCACTTCCGAGATATCGGTCACATTCAAGCCAGTGGACTCAAAGTAGTCCAAATTTTCCGGGTCTTTCACAAACTTCCGAAACGCAACAAACAGTTTCCTAGCTTCATCCTTCCCACGATAAGAATTCAAACAATACTCTTTAATATTCTTCACCATGTCGAGAACGGTTATAATCAGGTTACTTTCGTCCGTGCCGTAATACCACGACCTTTTGAACATGTTCAGCAAGCCATTACAGACCAAGGGAGTTTTCATGTGTTCAAGTAAACCTATTCTTTTGTAGTACTGCATCTTTTCAATATCAACGATATTCCTCTGCGCACTGCTCCATACATTCAAATGCTCCTTCAGTATTGTATTGAACATATCTAAAAGAGCTTTCATCCCCGACGAGTCTAGTTTGCCTACTTGATCGTAGAATGGAGTTAAGCCTCCGATTTTCATCACTCTGGCTTGCACCTTTGGATTCTCAGGCAGCCATACAGTCATGACATCTAAAGAATGCGCTTTCAAAGCAAGATTATCTTTGACGAAAACTTCTACAAGTCTATCTATTACAGTGACGGGAATTACCGCGGTGGTTGTGGTCGGAGCGACGTCAAATAAGACTTTTAGAAGGATAAGTATGCGTTTTTTAAGCATATCGTAGTCTACTTTAAGATTTTGTTGGACGATTCTGTCCAAACCGTTCGCTTTAAAGAACTTGTACGCGTTGTTGGAATTCTTAACAACCTCTATGATTTCATCCAGGATATTTATCATGACATCGTAGATATCCTCCGGATCATTGCCGTTTTCATTTACTTTAAAAGCAGTTGTATACAGGTCCTCTAGGTTAACTAATGCTTCCTCTATGTCAGGGTTGATGAGGTCTAACTTTTCATCAGCCGGGTCGGAAGCTTCACCTGTAATTATAAAGTTAAATAGTATTTGTAGAATAATCTGTTTCATCCGTAATTAAACGTAATGGACTGCCTCATTAGTCTAGTGGTCGCAATCGCGACTGCTAAGTATGAGACCCACTTCCTGGGTTCGATTCCCATGTCGGGAAAAGTGTTATTGGGTTTGTCATCAGAAATTTCTCAGTAGCAGCCACGGAGTCTGGATTTGCGCTCGGTTGATGGCAATAGGCTCGCCCCCTATTATATTATAATGGGACTTAAACATAACTGGCGAAATGTGGCTCTACTATTAGGTACACCCAGAGGTGAGGGTTAGGCAAACCTAAGGGATTACAAGCGTGATTTTGTTATGTTTATGGAATTGCAAAAACCAAACCGATGGCGATGCTAGGTAGTGTACGTTTCATCAATTGAGCCCACAACAAAAGGATTTTTTTTTTAAACTTTGCCCCAAGCTAGGAATTTCTCCTGTATCATGGGTGCATTCACAAACATTTAAACTCACTAACACAAACAGTCAAGACTCGGAACAACTATCTGTATGCTATACAAATATTTCTTCCGTGCGAGGATCGAACCCACGACACGTAGCGCAGCAGTCAATCGCTCAGCCACTGCGCCAACCGAGCCGTCAGTTTTTACTTACACTAAAAACCACATAAATGAATGTCCTTCGAACCCCAACAGGAGCTTTACTTTGTGTAGTTTATAACCAATATACCAATGCTGAATGAAGAATTGTGCGGAAGCAAGGCCGCCATAGAATCAAAATATCAAAGACATGTTTAAGTGACATTGACAAGCCCACAGGCCCGAGTGGTGGATAACAGCTAACTCCCTGTCCCAGAGAGGGTGCCTGTGCCCCACCGGTGGGAACATTATATACTGATTATGTTGTATTATTTATTAATAAAATAAATAATTACCCACCTGCTCCTGTTATTTCTCCATCACCGCTAACGTTGTCCAGAAGTAGCACAGTCATATAAATTAGACTTAAAAACCTCGACATTTTCGCTATCACAATGGGCATCAATTGACAGAGGATTTTGTAGGAAAAGTCAAAAAGAATTTCAAATACAAAGTAAAAACATTAAAATCTTTTTTGAATAATTGTATGATTGTATGATCGACTCTTTGCTCACAACGCAGCGGAAAGAAAAATAAATTAATAAAATAATTTATGTTATTCATTTAGTTACTGTTCTATTACCTACTTATTACAGTAAATCATTATTTGAAATTAATAGAGAATAAGTGTTAAGGTACTTCGATAGGGAATCATAATATCGTTATCAACTTTACCCTACATTCTCAAGCGCTTACGGAAACCTACGCCTACGACATCATGCGATGCGATTTGCGTCAAGTGCTATCAAATATAGACGACAGCAGGTCAAGCTACCCGAAACTGTCAGATATTAACCTAATATTTTGGAGATAACGTTGAAAATCTATTAAAGAAATGACAGATTGTAGTAGCTTGATGTGCTGGCGTCTGTACAACCAATGTATCAAGTGCAAGTACTTATATCATTTTTTTTTTCTCCGCACTCGCTGTCGTAACACATTTGTGTACACAACGCAATGGAGAACTTCGCGTGAAAAACAGCCCATGCTTACCTAAGTAGCAGGATAACTGGTTTTTTTTTTTTTTTTAACGAATAGAATATTATCTGCTTATTGGAAATTACCTACCTCTAAGTAGTTTAAAAGTCGAAAATTCTGATATTAGGTAGGTCGTATTACTTATTATGAAAATCTTTCCAAGTCATTATGATGTAATTAGCGTGGGCGTATCAACCTAACTGATAATAATCGGAAAACACTTATCGACCGTAGCGGCAGCGACATAATATGGAGGCACATTATCTAGTCGTGTTGGTACCAAAACGTAACTAGATATTCTAATGGACTATTGGTGGCTCCTACAAAGTGACAAGCATAATAAATGTAGGTACCTAACACAGTAGCCCGGTCAAGTTAGACATGCAAGGTTACACAAATTCGCGTAGAGGTGAAAATTTGTAAGAAGGTTCGGAACACCATTAGAAATGAAATGTGAAAAGTCCCCACAGATTCGACTTTTGCAAAAAAAAAATTCAAGGTCAAAGGTCGCGTCAATGGGTTTTTTGCATTTTTCAGCCAAACGGTAAGTTTTATCACAAAATATTTCAGACAAAAATTGTAATTCGTGCAATTCCCAACATTCGTACTAATTTTTAGCTCTTTGCGAATGAATATAACCTTACCCCTATTTTTGAACTAAATTGATCGGACACAGAGGACAGATAGAATATAACAATTATCTCGAGAACAGGGAAAAATGACTGGAATCGGATCGTAGGTCATATTTGAACGTGGCTCTTTTCGTTATCGTTTTTACACAGACAATTTTACAAATGCTTGCCAACAGGCATCCTGCTTTCTTCCAAATTCCAAAAAAAAACCCCTCCAGTACTATAGGTGCGGTGTACGGTGGGCTTGCATCGTGTAATTGGGTACTCCAGTTGGGAACGTACACGTAGGTGCTTTCAAAAGGGGTAGCCACATCGTGACGCTGACTGTACACTAGAAAGAAAAGAATATGTAGTTATGTACTTCTATTAATTGAATGCAGAATTTCTTGAGTTTTTCTGTCATTGTCACCAAGTTTGTCAAAGCGTAAACTTTGTCAAATAGTTGTTTCATACTTTTATAGCTTACAAACTGTAGAATGAACATAAGAGGATAAACAATTATTAAATAATAGTGGTATTTATAACGTATCCAACGCATGGAGGCGCTTACAGTCATTACCCGGTGTGGAGACGGCACTTGCTGCTGCATTCCTCAGAGAAGCATGATCGCTCTCATATCCATTATCAGTTTGGTTCGTAAATTTATTATTTCTCTATCAATATCATCAGCATCATCCGGCCCTTATCCCAATTTACATAGCGACTCAACAACGAATGGCAACAGCCCAAAATCCTTTTCAAATATTGTCAGATTTAGGAAACTCGTAACAGTATTAATTCCTATCGATAGGTATTGTTTTCTTACTACAAAAGTAAAAAAAAATTATGTCAGTCTAATGATGATGTATCAGGCTGAATCAAGAGTTGAATGGTCATCTCTTGGACTCCCAAGGGTGAAAATTATTTACAAATTCTTTGGAAATGGGTAACTTCGTTGAGCAGTGCCTAAGAAAATCTATCTTGTTGTAAACAATCCTTTTTTTTTAATCGCCATGATGTCCCACTGCTGGGCAAAGGCCTTCCGCATATCCTTCCAGGTACTCTTCTCCAGCGCCACCTCGAACCAGCAATTCTTAAGATACCTAAATGTGCGAAATATTTTATAACCAAAGCCGCGTCCTCTGCGCTGTTTTCGTGTTTTAATAACACAAAACATGGTTTGCTAACATTAAGGAGGCGTGGCCTAACATAAACTGTTTGCCGTGACGAATAGATAACATGTTTTGTTAGAAAATGGACGCAGCAGATCCAGCTTAAGAAGAACAACATTTATGCGTGCGCTGCGGTTTATTGGTTTTTTGTGTAAATTCCGAGCGAGCATAGCTAGCGATATGGAAGTTTTACACTGTTATCTTCTACTTCACAGATAGCATGTATCCTGCACATGATAACGACTGGCTCAAACCAATACCCCGAAAACGGGGCATCACCGTGTATACTAGTGGAGTGTGCGAAACAGCTCCTCATCTCATTGTTTCAGATGGCAAACCTTCTGTTACTGCTCGCTTCTATTGTTGTAAGTGCCAGTTAATAACTTACCTAATAGTTTCTGTTAACCGCTGACCCCATAATTAGTTTATCACCCTAAGGTTAAATGTCGCTTGCACGTCTTCTTGCGTCCCAGAAATAAAACGGCGGATAGCCATGGCTAAAGATGCTATGACACGCCTCCAGAACATCTTGAAAAATCGTGGCATAAGCTATAAAACGAAGGCCCGTTTGGTCAGGGCACTAGTTTTCCCGATTTTCCTTTACGGAGTTGAGACGTGGACAATCCGAGCAAGAGAGAGACAGAGGATAGACGCATTCGAAATGTGGTGATGGAGGCGGATGCTCCGAATTCATGGACAGCCAAACGCACACATGTGTCTATCCTTTCCCAGCTCGATATCAAGACTAGATTGTCTACGGTTTGCCTACAGCATATACTGACCTATTCGGCCACATAATGCAAAGAGGAGATAGCAGCCTTGAAAAACTGGTAATTGTTGGCAACACCGAAGGCAAGAGAGCACGAGGCCGGTCGCCAACACGATGGTCCGACCAAGTAAAAGAGGCTATGTCCTCAAGCAAATTTCAGCAGGTGGTGATGGCAACTTTGGACCGGAGTCGATGGAGGCAGATTGTCCATTTAAAGCGGTCCAGTGACCACGATCCTCAGTAATGAGGGACCGATTAAAGAAGAAGCAAGTCTTCTTGCTGGTCTTCCAGAAGCGTTCAGCACGATAACAGAAACCCAACCCATTCCACTACACCAGTCAGTCATCCTGAATCAGCGACGGTTTCATGAACATCTTATTTAGATATCTTAGACAATATTTTTCTACTCTAACTGGATATAAAGCTATGTACAGGCTGTCGCTTTGCATCCTGGTCAAATTCAAGGAGGTATTTGTAGTAATAAAAAATAAAAAAAATCGCAAAAAAAATCTGCTGATTTTTTTTCATCAGCTGTTCCCTACATTTTGACGAGTTATCTATATCTATATATATACATATAATAACAATGTAACGGATCGCTGTCTGTACATGGAAGATATATGAGATAAAATATTATTGGGACCTGTATCAACACAAATAGCACCCAAAACGATGATTGTTAAAATTTTTGTCTGTTTGTCTGTGTGTTTGTGCGCGCTTATCTCAGAAACGGCTTATCCGATTTAGATGTGGTTCGCTAACATATTGTGGTTTTAGCATTCACTTAACATTTAGTGTTTGTTTTATGTCAATCGCTTCATAAATAAAAAGTTATGCCAATTTAAAGACTCACGTCGAACATTTGTTAAACTATCTATTCTTCCTCTGTTCAGTAGCATTGACTGAAACTTTACTAAACTTCATAATAATGGTCTACATGAAATTATGATTATATAATAATAAAAAAAACACGCCTGCCATATCAAAAAACGAATTAAAAAAGTGAACTAAAAATTGTAAATATCTTACTATCAGATTTGTTAAACTATCTATTCTTCCTCTGTTCAGTAGCATTGACTGAAACTTTACTAAACTTCATAATAATGGTCTACATGAAATTATGATTATATAATAATAAAAAAAACACGCCTGCCATATCAAAAAACGAATTAAAAAAGTGAACTAAAAATTGTAAATATCTTACTATCAGATAACTGTGAGTATCACAGTTTTGGCGCGCATGTTGCGTAGGGCGTGCGGGGCGTGATTTTTGTATAATTACCGATGAAAAAATTCTATGTATGTCTCCAAAGGATATACTGAACACGTGGTAACCATTTTCGCGTCGGTGTCCTGTCCACCCCGTTACATTATATAATAAACTATTACAAATGTGAAAGTTTGGATAGATGAATGTTTGTTACTCAATCACGCCAGAACGGCTCAAAAGATCGGGAAAACATTTGGCACAGAGATAGATTATGGTATGGTATCGCACATAGATTACTTATTATCCCAGAAGTAAGATCCACGCGGGCGAAGCCGCGGGTAAAAGCTAGTGCGAACATAAAAATGTAGGCAACATCCGTTTTTTTTTTGCGATTTCAGGTTTGGTCCCATATTGAAAGTTGTTCATAATCCTCCTTGAATTTGACCAGGATGCAAAGCGACAGCCTGTATATAATATTGTGTTTTACACAAAAAAAAACTACAATAAAACCCCTTGTTTAGACTGGTAGTCAGATTAGACACAATCTCCCCTCAAATATTACAAATCCCCCCCCATCCTCCTTCTTCCACCTTTCCAGTACGATGAGGAAACGGAGCAATAACACCACAGATTAGTTTAAATATCAAAATCTTACCTTATGATTCCCAGGAAAATGCAATGCTAGTACAACTATACGTATGGTACACCCTGGCGTTCGTAATACTAGGATTCATCGTGAACATCGTAGACTTTCTATTGAGATACAAGTTGGAAGGCACCTCGTGCGTCATGGGGTTCCTTACAGAAGTCGGTTTCTTATTTGGTAAGCTTGTTTTCAGTATTTTTCTTTTTTGTTACACTGCAAGGATAGGCTTAGCCACTGTTGGAGATAGGCCTCTCCCAAACTTCACCTCAAAACGCCTTGTCCTCCACCTTCTGCAACTAGTCTGACCCAGTCACATGGTTAAGGTCATCGATCCATCTCGCTGAAGAGATATTTATTTATTTATCATGTACAAGAGTTGTACATAGGTGGACTTAATTCCACAAGGCATTCTCTACCAGTCAACGTTTGGGTCTTTAGTTGGATCGCCTTCGATCAATAATCCAAATAAACGTAATTGATCTTTATCTTCCCAGTATTAATGTTTATAATAAACCGAAGTTGTTTATATTTTAAAGCCTTTTTCTACAACGAAATCGTTGTAAGAATACAAATGTTTGTTTGCGTAACCGTGGCCACTTGAGCGATGTATCTTTGTTCGTGTTCTATTACTATATCTAGACTATTATTGATCGAAGGATATCACGCTACTCTTGATATGTGGTCTCCACTCTAGGACTCGTTTGCTTCATGTCTTTCGATAGAATGGTTGGACCACTGCCACTTCGGCCCGTACTCCTCCAAATCGGAGACAAGCGGCGCAGAGATGTGCTAGAATCTACCAATCACAGGCTAGACGAGAGACGCAATGTGGATTTGAACGAATGTGATTGGCTGGTTCCCGCATGTCCTCTCCGCTCTGCTTTAGCTTGTTCTAGGCAAATCACACTATCCTATCTTTGAGTTTCCTCCTTACCATTTCAGCAATATCCCGATGCTTACCTCTAGTGGACACATACAGAAAACACATCAACGGAGAGTCTTCAATAACCTCATAGCATGTAAATAGATTGTGATAAAAAAAAAACAAAATAATTTTTAAATTTTTCATTTTATATTTTTGTACTATCTACTATATACAATGTGGATATTAAATATCTATAGAAAAAAAACATCGTACAACAAAACTTAGAATTAACGCGAATACTAAAATAACACGGTTCCCGCTGAACTCATACACACATTTGCTTACGAATATAAAAAAAAAAACTTGCTTAGTCTTCTTCAGTCCAAAATATATTGAGAGCTATTTTCTTTGACCATAATGATACTTTCTCTAATATTATTCATACAAGTTTCATACAAACATGACATCACGCCTGTAATTCCCGAAGGGTTAGGTAGAGGTACCTAATAGTACACCCACATTTCGCCAGATTTGTTTAAATCCTATGTAATAGGGGGCCGGCCTATTGCCATCAACCGGTAAAACAAGTTTAATCATCATGTTCTACCGACTGCTGTATAATGAACGTAGATGTGATAGCAGGGAGCGTACAACCCTCAATGCAGTGCCCCCCTTACTGAATGGTTGCTGAATGGCGCTAGAAGTGTTGGCAGACCAAACATGACCGTCAAAAGAATGCGAGTAGGACCTGGTTGAAAAGCATGGCCCAAAGAGAAAGAGGCGTAAAATAAGTATATTTTTTGGATACGAGAGAACAAGGTTTCTCTGACTTTCATAGACCAAATCATGATCTGCGTAAGCTTTTCCCAACTTTATTGGGGTCGGCTTTCAGTTTTACCGGATGCAGCTAAATATCAGAACTGTATATGGAGCGACTAGCTATCTGACCTCCACAGCCCAGTTAGTACTTAGTAAAACGGTACCTTTTGGTAAGACTGGCTTTCAGACAAAAACGATATGAAAAAAAAAGATATTTAGTATCGGATGAATAAACTGTTTTTTTTTTAATAGCTCCCAAAATAATGAGGAACAAAAGAATTAAGTGAAACTGGACAGAAGTTCAATCTCAATGCGAATATATTTGCAAAAAAAAAACATCGTTGTTTACTCAGACCCTTTCCGAACTTTGCAATGATTACTTGTAATAAACGGACTAGTCGTTTAAAAACCTGATTATAGTTGTACCTGGATCTCTTGGCACGTGGTATTTATAGGAACTAATGCCGTCTGCCTCTTTTTCCACACAATTTACACAGACATTTTCACAAATGTTAACCAGCAGCGCCCTTTGGAGGTAAGAATTTCAATTCTCTAGGCAAGCGTTCTGATCGTTGCAGCCCCTTCGAAAAACATTGTTAGGCTGCCCCCAAATGCGTGGAGGCATTGTGTCTCGCACATTTTTTGTCCTCCTGTAAACGTGATTCAAGCGCCAAGAGCACCACGCAGCAATGTATTCTTTATCTCCGGTTCTTTGTAAAACTCGCAAGTTGTCAAACATATAAAACAGTTATGTTGTCAAACAGTATCTATCTATAAGGCTTATCATAAAAAGGCACCATGCTCGCATAAAAAAACTACAGCCCAGTTCCACAGCATCAATATTAACACTTATTCTGGTACATACAAAATCTGATACACATCGCAACTACATAGTTCTAAAGTACTTTTGACATTGTTTAAAAAATCTTTTTACAAATTAATTATCCACTATTTATTGTTGGTTCCACGAAATGAATAAATAAGAAAGAAAAAGGCGATAGTAAAAAAAAAAATTAAAAGTTGAAAAATACTCATTTCGCAGTTTACACGATTATTTTAGGACTCTCGGAGACATACAAGGCATGATTTTCATTGAACTACTTATAAGCAAAAAAACACTTCCATTAAAAACAGCGCAAATTGGCGCGTCATATTATACAGGGTGGACACCGACGCTATAATGGTTACTACGTATTCAGTACAGACAAATACAGCAGCACATCAAGCCACGGGCTGGACTGTTCGAAAGAGATACCGCGGCCCTGGAGCACAAAGGGCAAGGATGGAACATGGATAGGTTTTAGTCAGTACAAGTCTGACACTCCCTTCCGCTCCACCCAGAGCGGGAGGGAGCATTTGATGATTTCCCATCCTAAAAAAAAGCACATCAAGCCACTACAATTTGTCGAATTTCTTTAATAGATTTTCAACTTTATCGGTAAAACATTAGGTTGATTGGCAAAACTTTACAGTTTCGGGTAGCTTGATGGCTGTACATCATTCTGAACCAGAAATATTTCGTCGGTTTAAAAAAAATCTGCTGTTTCTTACATAAAAAATGTATGCATCACTATCACTATCACTTCATTGGTCGCAATAACTGACATCCACGCGAGCGATGCCGCGGGCATCAGCTAGTTAATAAAATTACCGTTGTAAAATTTGTATGTATGTTCAGAATGATGTACTGATTTCCTCGTAATCGTAATCGTTTAGAGTCGGTGACCCTTCCACCTTGTATAGTTATGTTACAATAAAACGCTAACAATCTTACTTCGCACAATTGGTCATTTATAAAGGATTAACACCTAAAGCATGTTACACACAGAGTGAAAAGATTCATGTCATCTTGCATTCTTGTGTCGCTTGCACTTTTTTGATAGATTAGTGTTAAATTCAGAAGAATCTACGACTCCAAGTAATAAAAGCCACACAGTAGAACACCGAAACATGTAGAGAACAACATATTGCAAGATCCGTACAGAAATATTTTGTTATGAAATTGGTTAAAGTAGAAGCGTCAGGATAGCCCGAGGAATTGATTTGTTTTTACGTTTTGTGTCATTTGCAGGTTATGTTGAACAAAATATGTTTCGCAACCGTAACAAATATGGCTTTATAATCATGAAAAATCATCAATACAACTCTTTTAAGTTCATTTAGGGCTGATTTTTCAATCATCAGATAACATTAACCTGAAGAGTAAATGTGACGTTTGCACAATCCATCCATACAAAAACTGTCAAAATCACAAACTTATTCGTCGGATAAAAATTAACTGACGATTGAAAAACCGGCCCTTAATCCCATTGAATCACTATCTCAGGAAAGTCATTCAATAGGATTAAACATGCTAGAAAAGCTATCGATTATAGCTATATATTTCAAAGATCATGTAGGTAAGGGCTGCGGGGCTGTTCGAAAGAGATACCGCGGCCCTGGAACACAAAGGGCAAGGAAGGAACATGGATGGGTTTTAGTCAGTACAAGTCTGACACTCCCTTCCGCTCTGCCCAGAGCGGGAGTAGCCATTTGATGATTTCCCATCAGAAAAAAACATGTAGGTACCTTTTATTAGACGAATCAAGTACCAGTGAATGTTTTGTTGAGAAGTAAACAGTTGATTCTAAAATGAAAATAATCTCAAGCCTCAATTTCGGACACATTTGTCGTTTTATCCATCTATCAAAAACGTGCAAGCAATTATTGATATAACTATCCTTAGATAAATAGAAAGGCTCTGTAGGCATATATTTATTTTTTATATTATATTCAAATCTAATGAAAAGAAATCTAATCTAATATCCATAAAAGGTTTCATATAAACTAATTCACAAACGTTACGTTACTCAAGATTTCCGTTTCCGAAACTCATTTTGGCACTAGAAATTATACTGCAAAAGTAAAAATGTCCAATTTCTATGTCAAATCCCTTTGAGATCACAACTTAAAAGAAAGTTTTCTTCCAGATACAGGGTACTAGGGACATCGCCAGCGTTAAATAATATTTATGAAGTGAAAACTTCTTATCTTTAGCATCGTTGTGATTTGAAAGTCGATGAAACGAAAAAGCGACAGTAAAAAGACAGACACATAAATTCATAAGATTTAACGTGGGAGAAAATGAGATAGGAAGCATTATACAGTGTTTATCTTGAAGCCAAAATTTTTGAAGGTTTCACTTCTACCACGTGTGAATTGCATACATGTTTTTTTTGCTGTTTGTTCAAATAAAAATAAACTGTCCCATACCTTTTAATGGTGTAGATAGGTATTGCACTTTTTTATGAATGAATTTTTTTGTTGTTAACTTTTTGACCGCCAGAGCGTAAACGCACGCGTGCACGTGCCAACCACGCCAAGCCACAATTTCACCTACCATTGACATCACATATTTATTTCTTTTGGCGTATAGGGCACGCGCTTGCTTGTCACGTGTATGGTTGCTATTATTATAACGATCAAAAGGTTAATAAACTACGACATAATAATGGTTTCTTGAATCATGTACGGCGATACATTATGCTGTATATTTTCAGTATTACATGGCCTCGCTTTGTATAGATTTCCCGTAAAATGAGAGATCCGCATAAACTGGTTTTGTATACCTTGATTGGTCGCCGTGCGTACTCATCATCAGCTAGATTCTCTGTAGCAGTTAGCACATCGATGTCCCCACACCCTGTATGTCGATTGTCGACTCGACCAAACCGCGTAAATATCACTTAGAATAATTTGCGTAATGCGACAACATTAAACTTTTACGCGCGAAATAGTTTGATGCCATCAAAGAAGGAACACGATTTTCTTATAATCGACAATTTTTTATTCGAAGTCAGTCGATTTTTTACAAAGTTTTAGGCTAATCGTCATTTGTTATAATGAAATAATAAAAAAAAAAACAATATTTATATTTCATATACTTAAAGAGCGTGTCAGAAAGTTTTTGACGGTGGATATTTTTCTGCAAAACATTCCAGAATCGATCATCGTAGGCGACCAAAAATATCGCCTCATCTGCCTTGCTTCTTTGATAAAATGGTAACAGCAATTTTAGACCTTACCCCTACGTCTAACAGTATAAAATGTTCTGTCAAACCATACTGGGCGTTTACTAATCAATTTAGATGTTTACATGTTATCATCTTCTTCCTGCTTGTGGACCAAGTTACTTGGGGTCGGCGGCACTCGTGTTTTTCTTCCATTCTCTTCTGTCAACCGTCACACTATCATTTAATCCTTTTCCTTAGGGGCCGTCTCCACGAGCGAGAAAACCGCGGCGATATTATCGTCGTGCCACATATTTGTATACGATAATATTGCCGCGATTCTCTCGCTTGTGGAGACGGCCCCTTAGATATCAATCCTCACACAATCCATCCATCGTTTCATTAGTCTTCCTCTCACTCTCCATCCATCAACATTTATATTCATCACTCTTTTATACACATATGATTCGTCCCTTTTCATCACATGCTTATAAACTTTTCTGTAACTGGCGCAACTTAACAAATCTTTACATGTCAGGGGGCCCAAAATGTCCGATGACTACCTACTGGGTTTTTATTGCACTAAATTTATTAGAATAGTCCTGATTGATTTAAAATTCCCAGTAAGAAACTCCATAGAACACAGCAATGAGACATACAGTAAACCTGTCTGGAATCCTATAAGATTCTGGCTTTGAATTCTAATGTGACTGGCCGCTTAATCTCGTCTGACACGCACTTTATAAAAATTCTAGTTAGATAGACATTATTATAGTTATTTTTTTTGAGGGCATACTTCCGTTTTGCTACTCCAAATGGTTGGTCTAGTTATGAATTTATTTAGTCTGTTTACTGAAAGCTGTACCGGCAAACTTAACAGACGTCATGGGTATGGTAAATAAAAAAATAAATCCATCTGCCATTACCCCAAAAAAGAGCAATCCTTTTTTGCAAAGTACCTTTCTCGTCCGCGCATTTTCACTTTAATTGAAGGATCAGACTTTCAAGCCAACCGTCGATCGGCAAAAAGGAAATCCGCCCCAAAAACATCAAAAGATAAAACTAATTGACACATTTCAGAAACCAACAAAAAGAAAACAGAAATCAGACTTACTTCGAAACAAAACTCGAACTTTTTTCTAATATTCCGTTGTTTTAAACTTCGAACACTGAACTGTCACTGTCACACGAGTTAACTCACACTCTGATTGGCTATCGTCACTATAGGTTGCTGATTATTGGTGGATATAACTGTGGATCCTGGGGGTATCTTCTGCGGGACCATTCCATCTATATGTCTGTATTTCTTCAGTCGCGTCCATTGCCCGTTGTTGTAGTTCATTTGGAAGTGCATCTCTGAGAGCATCGTGAGGTATGTGTCGTCGGATTGCAGAACGTTCTCGATATTTTCTGATAATTTTATTGTTACTATGTTGCCTAGGTTCGGACAGGGGTTTTCTGAAAGAACAATGTTTTTGTTAACACTTGTGCCTTTGAAGATGTAGAATTTTAATAAGACATAGAATAAGAAATTATACCTATTTTCTCTATCATTAGACAACACTTAAATGAAAGCTTATTAAAAGAGTGCAGTTGGATTTTCAAACTTTGGCGCTCGTTGATCAGCTTGCTTTTTTATATTTAGAATTTCATGTAAAAAAAAAGAGTATAAAATTTCGGATAGAAGAGAAACAGCCGCTCCTAAAACTACAACCTGCGGCGTATGATACACTCAGTTTCTAGAAGTTATAATTATTATTTTTTAAATGAGCATGGAGCGACACTTGGGGGAGGCCTATGTCCAGCAGTGGACGTCTTTCGGCTGAAATGATGATGATTATGATGATGAGCATGGATTTATTTCCATGTCCCCAAAAAAAGGTTCCTATAATATTAAAAAGATGTTCAAACTACGTACCTCTGGAGCCGGCCATGAAACCAAGTATAAGCGCCTTCTCGGGTCTCGTGACACGATTCGCGTTCCGGAACATGTCTTGCGCTTCCAACATCTGTTCACGCTGTACGAAGAAAAATATATTAGGAATGAACACATACACAAGCTTATAGTAAAGAAAAAATTTTTTAAAACAAGATTTTAAATATCATACATTTTTTTTTGTATTCTTCTCAACGAATCCTTTTAATTGATACCCTTAACATGAGGGTGCATATGAAATAACTAGTCCGCCATCTTTGTGAATCCGCCATATTGAATTTAGAATGACGTTACTTAGCTAACCATGCATTGTGATCCAAATTAAACGTGTGAGCAAAATTTCAGCTAGGCTAATTTTAGCTCAGGAACTGTTTTAGAATTCAGTTGCAAGATAAATAAAAGCTTGTAGAAAGCAGTCGGAAGCTCAACATTCATCATGTCGTCACCAGTCTCATCTTATCGATTTAGCGCACTATTATGGTATGCCATCCCTTATATATGATAGCATATCAGGCAATTCTTGATTTTGATGGGCTCAGTTTTTTTCGAGGCCTTTACTCAGCAGTGAGACAATAAAGGTTTAAAAAAAAACTGTGACTGTTACTGAGCAGGCTAAATAAAATTTATAAGTTTATTAATCTCGGCCTTAGCCTAGCAGGCTAAATAAAATTATAAGTTGAATAATCTCGGCCTCAGCCAAGTTGGTATAAAGCTAGACTCCTGTTTTATTCAGTGAAAAGAAATAGTCGGCCTAGACTGAATGCCCCGAATGGTAAGGTTAGCGGCGTTGTTGACATTTATACAAAATCAAGGACATCGTACGGTGCGTGTGTGTATGGTATGTTTCAGAATGAAATAGTACCGTAAGCGATAGTCCTCTACGCGGCAACAGCGGCGTGGGCTGCGCCTGTGGCGGCGCCGGCGGGGCGGGCGGGGCGGGCGGCGCGGGCGGCGCCGGGGCGGGCGCGGCCTGCACTACTTGGGGCTGTTGCACCGCGCGCGCTATTTGTACCTGAGGGAATTAATCTATGTTAAGAAATCTCGTGTTTATGCGTGTTTTTCTAAAACAAAATGTGATTTTCTTTCTTTAAAAAAAAAAAAAACATTGCTGCACACTAGGAATTTCTCCTGTATCGTGGGTGCGTTCACAAACATTCAAACTCACATACACAAAGAGCCAGACCCGGAACAACTATCTGTAGGCCATACAAATATTAGTTCCGTTGTTTGTTCGTATGATTTGCAAGTCAATATGTAGTAGCATGTTGACTTTAGCTTATTTCCGAATTTCCAGAGTGAAAGAGACATCGACGCACAAACGATACCCGGTATTCAGCGCCCCTCCCCCCGACCCCCGCTATACAGTCAGGTAATAGGCTAGTTGATAAGGTCAAAAATAAAATATAAAAAAATACTTAGAAATAAGGCCACTCATCTTAAAAACTACCATCACCGTACAGAAATTAAATATTGGGGGACAATATAATTGTAAAATTGGATTTACTGATAATAAGTATTACATTTGATCCCAAATAAGTATGACGTCACAACGTGCTATTTCATACAAATCACGTACACATTTTGCGTTTTGACAGTTCATAAAAAAGTAACTATTTTGACTTCCTGTCACATACCCTATTAAAAAAAATCTGCAATTGTAATGATTGGCCTGTTAGTCTAGTGGTTAGTGACCCTGACTGCTAGGACGGAGGTCGTGGGTTCGATTCCCACACAGGACAAATCTTTGTGCGATGAGTACGATTATTTGTTCTGTATCTGGGTGTATAATTTATCTATAATATGTATGTATTTAGAAATATATAAGTATGTTTATCAGTTGTCTGGTTGCCATAGTACAGGCTCTGCCTAGGGATCAGATGGCAGTGTGTTGGTTTTCCCAAGATATTATTATTATTATTTTGTTTTCGTCGATGTCCCTCCCCGCCACCCTGTATACATAAAATATTTTGATAAGGCTGTCGAGATGAAACAGTAGAAGTAAGTTGCATGCAATGTAAAAATCAAGATCGTGGCCAAAGATCGGAACACAACAAGTTACTTACTTTATTGAAGTATAGGTAGTGAGGGTTTAGATAAATATGTAGCTTACCTTTCCCGATCATGCCAGATACAACAAGCTGTGTCGTTCATAGACAAATGATGTACCAACATACCGGCTGTGCGACCTGGTGCTGCGCGTGCACGGCCGGCACCACGCCGCGCGACGTCTGCACCACGGTCTGCGTCATCTGGGACAGTACCACACCTCATACTTAGCGCTCTTATTCATTGTACACCACTGATGTTGCGGTACATTGTGTTCACCACAACATACTTCTTTAGGTAAGAATTTAAAAATCGATCTATGAGGCGACGGTGCGAAAAAAAAACGAACTCCATATGGGGCCCAAAATCCGCCATTTTCTTTGCTTTTTTTTTTTAATTTTTATGTAGCCAGTGACGCTTGCGCCACCAAAACGAATCTTACCACACATATAACGGACGATGATAACCACGAATAAATTATACGTCCGACTTATAATTTATTCAAAGCGGTTCATTCGTTTAGACGCTGCGAGGCCACAATGGAACACATAATAATGAATACATACATGCGTGCGAAAACCATGGGTAATGTTTATCGTGCGCATGCTTCTGGGTCAGTCGAGTAACAAAAGTGCACTATAGAATTACATCGCTCGACTCAGCACAGGGAGTTCAAATTCCAACAGTACAATAATTATTTAGACATTCATTTAGGTGTCGTATCATACTCACGGGTTTGATGTTCTGCAGCAGCACCGCCTTCCCTCCCGGCTGCAGTATGACGGTGGAAGTGTTGAGGAGGTTCTGCGTGGACAGCAGGAGCGGCTTCCCGCCCGCCGGCCCGGCTATGAGGAGCTTGGGCTGCTGGCCTATTACTATTGGTTTTGCGCCGGTGCCCTGTGGGAAGAAGGATTAATTTAGAAAATAAGTTTTTTTGGCTACACCCAATGTACGTTTTCAAACACAAGACACAAGAAAGAATAGTAGGAAAGACATGGTGCAGGTCTTTACCCAGCATTGGGATGCTCAAGGCTAAAAAAGGCTCATTTTTAACACGCTTTTATTGAAGTGAAAACTTCTTTAGACGCGTTGGCATTTTTGAGATGGGAGAAAAACAATTGAACTCGCGACACCGTTAAACGACCTCTTTTTCGTTGCACAGTTAGCCGTATTGCTACATATTACAAGCCCAAAAAAATACAGTATATAGTCAATGTATAAGTAAAAGGCTTGTTCAAAAATATTTTCTAAAATGAATCCAGAATCTTGAAAAAAAAAAGTTTTCACTTCTGTCGGCACTCCCGGAGTGGTTGAGTTTTTAAGCTTCACCCGTAACTAACGATGTAAAACAATCTTAGAAGTAAAATTTGACCCACTTCCCGGTTTCCGATTGAGCTGAAATTTTGCATACATGTTTAGTTTGGATGACAATGCATGGTTTTCTAAGTGACCTGGCGGACAAGTATTTTTTTTTGCAGTCCCATGATATGGATATCAAATGAAAGGGTTTGCTGAGAAGAATACGAAAAATGAAATGACGTCACTGTAAAGCGTGTTTTTTAGTTTTGTTTTAATTATTATATTTTTATTACGAGGAAAATTCGTCAGAGAGACTATCGAGAATATAAAAGGAATTCAGGAATTGTTTCCGAAAAAATGAACCTGAAAACCAGTGTATGCGGACCTCCCATTGTACAGCAAATATAATATATATGTATATGTAAGCGAGGCCACGTTATACTGGAAATGTAAAGCATGATGTGCCGCCGTGTGTACAAGTACTGATTGTAATATCGTCAGTAACGACCGAGTCAAACGAACCGCAACAATTGATTGATGATGCTTGATTACAACTACTAGTAGTAGATTAGCAGTACTAGAACAAAGCGAAATCAATCGACTTATTCTTCAAGCCTACTTAAATCATTCAAGTTATTCGATAGTACAGAAGCGAGCAAATCAAGCTACTACAATCTGTCAGATTTCTTTAATAGAGTTGCGACTTTATTACTAAAGCATTAGGTTCAAGGTTGATTGGGAAAATCTGTCATTTTCGTGTAGCTTGACCTGCTGGCGTCTGTACAATTGAAATTGTAAATTTTACATTAAAACTAAATAAGCGATTTTTTTATAATATTTCGTACTAGATTTTGGCCGCAACTTCGCTCGCGTTAATTTAGAACCTGACAATCAATTCGGGCTGTACTCTGCTTGTAATTATATAATTCAATTATGATTCGAAAGACACGTGGCGCCATCTATTATCATAAGAATTTTATAGTTGTTTTCCTCGGGAACAGTACTTTTTTTCGGGATGAAGATATGCCGTTTCTGTCCACCTGACAACGTATATGCAATCGTAATGATCGGTTCAGTGATTTTGGGCTGAAAAGGTAACAAACAAGCCTACTTTCGCATTTATCACTATCACTACATATTATAAAACAAAGTCCTTCGCCGCGTCTGTCAGTCTGTTCGCGATTAGCTCAAAAACGACTGCACCAATTTTTATGCTGTTTTCACCAATGGATTGTGGTTCTTGAGGAAGCTTTTAGTATATAATTTTTCAAGTTTTTTTGCGGGAACTGGATCAAAATTTCATGATACTTTTGGTCGCGATAACAGACATCCACGCGGGCGAAGCCGCGGGCATCAGCTAGTTATATTAAAGTTAGGATGTGCAGTTCCCTGAGATTTGGGATTAAAGGTCTGGTAGGCAGTCGCTCTTTGTAAAACCTTGGTCTACAGCTGCATCCGATTAGACTGGAAGCCGACCCCAACATGGTGAGGATGATGATTTGGACGTCTTTAACACTACATTGAGTAAGCGATGACTGTTATGTTATGATAGTTATGCCCCAGTCATCGTCTGCCTCGTCTTATCCCAACTATGTTAGGGTCAGCTTCTAGTCTAACCGAATACAGCTAAATACCACTATTTTACATGGAGCAACTGGCTATCTGACCTCCACAACCCAGTTAGTACTGAGCAATACGATAGCCCTTGGTAAGGCTGGTTGTCAGACATTCAGACTACTAACTTCCTGTAACGACTGTCAAAGATCTACAAATGACAGCCGGGACCAACGGCTTAGCGGGCTTTCCGTGGCACGGAGGAAACTCGGTATGTAAGGGATGGTCACCCATCCCCAGACAAGCGCGGTTTAACTGAAGATTGATCTGAGCGGCTGTATTTAGCCCGAGTAAAATATCAATAAATCAAATAATTCTTTGACGTGACAACGTCTAATAAATCGATGAACGCCGGCTGCATGCACGAAAAAATGTCCCGTTACGATCATTGTCCCGTTACGCTAATTGTACGCTTGCGCCGCATCTATCTCTCTTCCACTCGATTTTATGACGTTGTCACGTCAAACTATCGTCCGTAAACCAACTTTATAGACAACCAATTTTTTTTCATAGTATTGGGCTATGCCTCCTGCTCTTAGAGTCTCATGGAAAGCGATGGATAAGGCCCACGATTGGACCAGCATGCCCAGGTCCAGAAGATGCCAGTTCACTGTTCCTTTAGCTTGTAACAAAGATACTCACATGTACAAGTAGCGGGCTGGTGAGCGGCGCCGGCTTGTCGGGGGCGGCGGGGGCGGCGGGCGCGGGGGCCGCGGGGGGCGGGGACGGGGGCGTCGGGGCGCTGTCCGGGGCGGTGGGGGGCGCTGGAACAATGGCGTACTGGGTTACAAGTAGTATTCATCTAAAGACTAATTATAACATTGTTGTACAGGGTGGCACACCAACACGTATTTAATACATAGTTCTGAACAATTTCTATGTTCCGGCCACATAGAATTTTTTCATCGGTTATTAAAAACAATATATGTATACTTTTTATTGCGAGGTAGGTCAAACACGCCATTTTTGTTAATAACAATAACCTTGTAATTTCCTACAGCTAGGCTAAGGCCTCCTCGCCTAAGAGCGTTGACCTTGGTCGTAGGTCTACAGGTATATTAAAATCGGCCAACGGGACCTTAGCAAATACACATTATAATGGCTTGAATACCGTGACTATTACAGGCAGTGATAGCCAAGTGATGTGACCGTCGGACTGCCAAGTCATAGGTCTTGAGTTCGGACCCAAGACACGCAAATCTGATTTTTCGGATTCCATGTGCGTATCGTATAATTATAACTTGCTTTGGTGCAGGAAAACATTGTGAGGAAACCAGCATGCCTGAGAGATATTTCTCGAGGGTATGTAAAGCCAAGTCAGAAGCCCATGGGCGTGATAAAAACTCTCGACACCAGGTTAGGCACTAACCACACGATAAAGAAAGAAGATTACCCCCCTTTATTTTATTTTTTTCGGATGCGATATCATCAAATGACTTCTCACGCTCCGGGCAGAGCGGAAGGAAGTGTCCGACTTCTACTGACTAAAACCCATCCATGTTACTTCCTTGCACCTTGTGTTCCAGGGCCGCGGTATCTCTTTCGAACAGTCGCGCAGCCCTGGCAATATTTGAGTTTTGATTCTAAAACACATAGTTTTACACAAAATAAGATGCATATTATGTGTATAACATAAACATCCTTACCATTGGTGTTCTCGTCCTTCGGCATGGTGTAGTTGTTGAGTCCCTTGGCGTAGTCGGGCTGCGGTGGAGACGAGGGCGCGGGTGCGGCTGCCTTCTTGGCTCCTTCCTCCATTTCTGTACAAGTGGGGGTTAGGATTAATATGACCCTTACAATGGTACTATATTGGTCCAATGGCACTATCCCAATCTTTTAACTATCCTACTGAGTTTAACCTACTAAGTAATAAGGTTAAAAACTGGCCAAACTTTCACTCAAAATGTTGGCAGTATGTGCAAGTAAAAATTAACATTGTATGCTTAATATTTTTTTTATTCAACTGTACTTGAATAGTGATCGAGAAATTGAAGCAATACGTGATTATCTCATATTAATTCCCATATAATTACGGACTCGGTAATATTACATGAAACAAAATCGGTTAGGTTAATAAGGAACTAGGTTGAACTAGGTTTCGGTCCACATTCTCATCAGAAATAAATAAAATGGAAAGGTCTGTTTGTAATGTCAAAATAACGAAAAATAAAAAGTATATACGATACTTATGATTAAGAAACATTTTTTAACAATTTATTTTATTTTATTTTAGAAACAATTACATATAATAATATTTTCTATTAAATTCCATGCGAACGAATTCGCACGTAACAACTAGTCTAATCCGTATTAAATGTATCATCGCGATATAGTAAGAAGTAAAGCTTGTACATACCAAGCTTTCTCCTCTTCTTGATCTGCGCGTGCGTGGCGGGCTGCTCGGCGATGTCCAGCAGCTTGATGCCGGCGCGGGGCGCGGGCCGGGCCGCCCCGCGCCACGTGCCGCCGCGCGCGCCGCCGAAGCGGGACGGCAGGCCCTTCAGGGGCGCTGCGGGGACGGTACACAACGTGAGGGTAAGAGGCCGACGGGGACAACGAATGCCTTTCGGCTTCGTTAAAGGTTCTTTTCCCGTCGCATGCTATTACGACCGTGGTGATATCAAGTTCGGATCGTGTTCATGGTTTAATTGCCAGTTGTTAGCGTAAATACACCAACAAGGCGTATTTCAAAATAGCTTGACCTCATTGGTCAGATTGGGGCCCTGCTTTAGTGACTCCATCTACAATGAGCTTTGCAGGCCTTCCCCTTTCGTTTACTTTTTTATTGTTAAGCCTCTGCCAGGCAATCGATTGCCTAGTGATCGTATACGCCCTCGCTAAACTTGAGGTCTTGGATTCGATTTCCAGGTCATTAAAAGTGTTATTGCATTTTGCTGTCAGGAATTTTTCAAAAGCACCCTGAGTCTGGGTTTGTGTCCTGTAAATGGCAATACGCTCATCCCCTTATTATATGGGTGTAGTGTATATTATAAAAACGACACTTACTAGTATCAGTCATCTTCCTAGGCATGCCTCTGCTGCGTACAGGCACGGTGGGCGCCTGAGCCTTCTTCTGATTGGCTTGCGCCTCCGTGGCCTTAGCCAATAGCTCGCTCCGTAGGGCTACGGACTTCGGTTTGCGTTTCAACGTGAAGTGCTTCACTGGGTTGGGTTGCTGGCCCACCTGAAATCAATTTCCAGTGTTTTACTGCAGCAGATAGCGGAGTGTGACATCCAAAAACCTGCATGGTACATTATGATCTAGGCCCAACGAAAAATGCATTTTGCGTTATGCAGCCTAAACTCTGAAGGAGAATCGTGTGTGAAGTTAGTTGCGTTTTACAGAATGAAATACTGTTGAGGGCCGTGTTAATCGACAGTCATGAATCAAGATATCAACTACCAATTATCGACTTAGTTTTTTTTTTACTTTTCCCTCCACTAGGAATTTATTATGTATTGTGGGTGCATTTACAAATATTTAAACTAACATACACAAACAGCCAAATTGATGATAAGGATTTATTAAATGAATGTTAATTAATAATTTAATATTATAATAAATCTGTAACTTTGTAGTGTAGTCTGATAATTTAAATAGAAATTTTAAGTAATGTTTATTAAAATTTTAAGAGTAGCCTACAATTATAATAGTTTTCTAAACAACTTACCACAGAAACTAAAGCATTCTTATTCAAATACAGACACTCAAGTGGCAACAGTCCCAGGTCTGAATGCTTGGCTAATGCCCGTCTCAGTTCACTGATCATATCACTGAAGATCGGCCTGGTCTCATCGAACTCTGCTATCTCAGTGTTGAGGGTGCCTGCTGAAGGGAACGTCTTGAGGGTTTCTGCCAGCATAGCAACCCAGAGGTCCGAGTCCACTGCTGCCACCTCGATGATCTCTTCCAGTTCATTTCGCCACTGGAAATGATTTAATTAGACTTTAGAAGGAAAGAATTAAAATAAATGTATGCACTAATCATGCATATATATACACAAAAAAACACCAAAAACTGAGCAAGTGCTAGTCGGACTCCCGTACGATGGGTTCAGTGCCATTATAAAAATTACGTTTGTTGTATGGCAGCCCCCTTAAATATATTTTTTAATGCTAATGTATTTGGCTGATGTATGATGCGTGGCCACGAAGAAGTTGGCGGGACGAATTTGTTTGATCCCGTAAGAACTTGCGGACGCGCGGGTTCGTGAGTAGTGGAAACAGTGGGGCTTTGCCCAGAAGAGGGACAGAATAGGCTAGGAAAAAAAAAAAGAAAATTTGTTTTCGCCATCATGTGCTATGATTATTAAAAAAAATTGGATATTACTGATAATTGGAGCCTTGTGCTCTTGTTGTCTTTTATTATTAAAAAAAACAGATGGCCTTGCTGACATTATAAGAGTCTCATTTTTGCCATGGAACCCCAAAAATGTCCTTTACTTTTTAATTAAGTAGGTACCTAAATGTCTGTTCTAGGAGTCCTTGAGCACACAAACAAAGCCCGGAAGATAAAAACAATACATTGAGACATAACTCATGATTAGATGTACTTGGTCTCTAATGATACATGGCATTCATTATAAGAGTCTATAATTCTTGGTGTCAGTCATTCTTGTCAATTCATGGTCATTAGGATTACATGCACATTGCACAATACCGTTTGTATTGCCTTGAGTTAAGAATTATAAGCTATTCATGTGGCGTCTTTGATATGCAATGGTAACCATTAAAATTTCATTAGGGTACAAATTGCTTTGCTTGTAATATTTTTCTGAATGTCTAAACTGAAAAAGCAAAAGTATAGCTTGTGTCTGGGGGTCTGTGTGTTGGACATTCGCATGGACCTTGTTCCTGATGCCAATCTGCTATCTATTTATTATATTTTTAAATGGTTTGATTACTTTGGTTTTAAAAAATATTTAAAAATGTAATAGACAAGAGGAATGCAGAATGATTATGTTATTACAACTTGCAATAGATAATGAGATATACTAGTACCTATTGCCACAATAAATTAGTGATGCTTAAATTAATGCCTGAAGATGATTGCACTATTAGAATTTCAAGGCTTGGTGCTAAACCATCATCATCATCATCATCATTCTCTTGCCCTTATCCCAATTTTTTTGGGGTCAGTGCAGCAGGTATTCTTCTTCCAGACATATTAACAGTCACCTCCTTTCTAGCCATATTATAATATCATTATTTTCACACAGTCCATGCATTGTTTCTTTGGTCTTACTTTACTCTTAAACATGCTAAACCAAGTGCTGTTGAACCAAATTTAGCATGTATTAAGATTTTCAAGCATATATGAAAACATGCTTATTACGATCCTTTATAACAAAGTGTGTTTCTACATTATTATGATTTTGCAAACTAAATAATATGCTATCACTTAGTTTTAACATTTTTATTCATCATCTTCATGTGTGACTAGTGCGTAATAGCAACATAGCATTCCTTTTTCCAAATGAGAAATCAAAGATGGTTCTAAAATAAGTAGAGCAAGACAACGCAAACGCTGAGATGACGACATGGTGAGACATTTGGTGCATTTTGGGCTAGAGACCGTGACAAATGGAGGATGCTGGGGGAGGCCTATGCATCAGAAGATGTGCTGATTGACGAGGACGCCGAAGAGCAATAGTTATGTTTTGCTTAATTTATATTTTATTGTTTTAGTTAAATAAAGGTTCAAGCTAAATTAAATACAGGCTTTATTAATAAGTAAATTTTGTAACCCCCAATGAAAAAGAGCGGGATTCATTATGTTTCATACCATATTAGACAATGCAAAACCAAAATCATTGTATGGTAACTGAAACATGTCTTAGGTGTCTGCGTAAGCCTGCCAGGGCTGCGGGACTGTTCGAAAGAGATACCGCGGCCCTGTGAAAACAAAGGGCAAGGAAGGAACATGGATGGGTTTTAGTCCCTTCCGTTCCGCTCAGAGCGGGAGGAGTCATTTGATGATTTACAATCTTAAAAAAAATGTCTGTGTGTCTGCATAACCCTGTTTTCATTTATTGTTTAATTTAAATCACAAACAAGTTGTAGACTAGCTTAAAAATGTCTAAAGCAACATTAATAAATGTATGATACATGTTTTACACATTATGTTTTAAATTAAGTATTTTACTTGTTGCATCAAATCTTGTACACATTGTAAACATGGAGTAAGAACAAAAAAGTGACATAATTGTTGTCTAATACTTGCCAAAAGCTGTAATATTTACAAGTTTAGATATGCAATAATTATGTTTTAAAAAAAATATTACATTTCAATTGAAAAAACTAATTCATATGACTCTTATTTAATTTTCATACAGGCTGTTTTTATCAATGTCTTTGCAATACACTACTTTAACAAGAACATGAAGGTCCTTGAAAATCCATTTCACAACATTAGACTCAAATAGATATTAAAAGTTATATCTATTTCGAGGGCTCCGTGTAAACAAAGCAACAATAGGTTTCTATTAGTATTGCATTCTTAGCACTTTACTAATAAAACCAAATTGTTTCATAGTTGTTTCAATATTTTAAAAGGTCGTAAGTAACGCTATACTATACCATAAAATAGGCAAGCAGTAATTAACCGCTAATGTTAAAAGCCAATTTAGCTCTAATTGCTAGCCTATGAAATGCAATTAAAAATAAATTCAACAAAAATTCTAACATGTAAATTCAATACATGACAACAAATAAAACTAATACATACATGCGTGATACTGCATCTCATTCCTTCTCATCGCTCTATATATGAAAGAAAGAGACCAAAAACACAATACAGTTACGCAAAACCATAGAACTTCAAAGAGAAAAGTTACCTCCTCAACATTTCTGCGCGGGATATGAAAGAAACTTAGCAATAATTTCAATTTCACTTGCGTTTGCAAATCTGGAAAACAGTCCTTGATGTTTTTCAACACTTCGGCATTTAATTGTGTACAAATTGAGCCGCTTGTCCACGAATCATTCGAAGTACCGAGTTTATTGTGGAGCCACAAAGATGTGTCACTATCCCGCACGTTCGCCATCTTGCAACTGAGATAGTGACGTATATGCCATGTGTCTTTTGATCGTACTTTTGAACGAAGATCGATAAAAATATTTATTCCCTTCAATAATCATCTTCGAGACTATAAAATTATTTTAATTAATATTATATTAATGACTGTAACTTGATATAAGAGCATTTTTGGTCTCATTAAGTAAATCTATTCGTGTAAGTTTTAATTTGAAAAAGTCGACAACACAATTTAAGTTTAATGCTCAACACTAGCAAGGTCTTTAATTTGTCTATGCAGGACGATATTCTCGCTCACATTGCTTTTCATTTCAGTTTCTTGAAACTCGAAAACTATTGAGAAAAAATATGTACCGATGAAATTCTCGCTGTCTTGGTTGTAATAAATGATTGACACAAACCATGGACAATGAAGACGTGTTTTTACGCGTCTTATTTGATTTTTTTTTGTTTATGTTTATTTCATTGATCAATCATTACCCTCACATTTCAGTATTTCAGAACCAAACTCCTGTTTATAGTTGTCTCTTTGACACTTAGGTTCCTTACTCTGAGGAGTATATGTATTTTTTTAGCCTCAAGCTCTACAATTTATAATCGGGTGAACCATGTCTGAATCTGAAGCATCGAACTCACACTTACCTTCAATGCCTTCAAATATTTACGAACAGGAAATAAATGATTTAAAAATATGGGATCTCTCGTATCAAGGACTGAAAAGTGTGCCCCACATGAAGAATCCCCTTATATGTGTGAGTGTTGTGTTGATTACTGTTTCACAAAGCCGTAGCTATACTTAGTTAAAGAAGAACGGTCACGACCCATAGGAAATTTACCCAGGCCCGACACAAAAAGAACGTATCTCAGATATTTTGTAATATTAAATATAACAGAAATAAATTAACACTATTCTGAATATCAGTGACTAACATCTCCAGTCTTGAACAAAATCAAACGGCAATAAGGAGGCTTATTGCCGTTTGATTTTGTTCAGGCTAAATATTTTGCAATGTTTTTTTAAATAGTAATTATATATATTTAAAATGACGCCAATATAGATAAAAACACAAAAATAGACAGTCATCGACCTTTTAGCTCCATTTTAGTTAAAATATTTCTAGTGGGTGGAACACTATACAGAGTGATTTTTTAAGTGGGCGTGGATGGCCAAATCCGAAACTATGAGGAATAGAGTAAAATACTCAAAGAAGACTCAAGCCCGATTTTGATAAAAACTAGAATTGCATCATTCGATTTTTGAAAAAGGGTTATTAAAAAAAATCCCCTGAACAAAAACATAAGGCAAAATTTTGGTGTTAGCCATTAATTTTGAATACTTATAACAATTATATATTTAGCTATATTTTAAATAACAAAAAAACTAAGATATGTTTCTTTCGCGTCGGGCTTGGGTCACAAATGACCGTTCTCCTTTAAGGTACACCAACAAGTAAAAAAACATTCTTCATCTTGATCGTACATGGCTTGTGATGTAGTACCTAAATGTCGAAAGAAAGTGATCAGCGCCGGTTTTAGCACTACAAGCGCCCAGGGCGTGATTTCTACGGCGGCTCATTTACGGATACGCGATGCGTTGCGCGTTGCGTGCGGCGTCGCGTCTCGCGGCGCTTTAATGAATTGATACATCTCATTGCTATTCACAGATTCTTTCGAAGTCGTATAATTAATGATTAAACGAACTTACCTGTAAGTGAAGTTCGATCATAATTATGTGAGGTGTTTCGTTCGAAGAGATTAGATATTACACTTGTAGTCACACATACAATGTCGCCACTAATGCACTCAGTTTAAAGACAAACAAAAAAAAAAAAAAAACAAGATGTGGGTAGATTGACCCCATCCTATAGATTCATTGCGTTCAACTCGTCATTTAGTTCAGAGACAAGTAATACTATACTCATTTCACAATTTTGGGTGTTGAATTCGGGAGGGCGGGATGCTAATCTCTTCGAACGAAACACCTCACATAATTATGATCGAACTTCACTTACAGGTAAGTTCGTTTAATCATTAATTATGTTTCTGTGTTTCGTTCTCGAGATTAGATATTACACTTGTAGATATTGAGAGTAATTGGTGAAATGAATGCATTTAGGTGTAAAACTCAATAAAATATTAAAACAACAAAAGATTTAATCATAGGTAAACCACAAATGATTATACAATTAGAGAGGCATTAAATGATAAACCTATAAATCACAATTTCTATAATTAAACCTAAGATAGGTTGTTAGAAATAATCATGTATGAAATTTCTCAATTACCATTTATTAAAATGCTTCTAGCAAATAGTTCTCTAGAATCAGTTGGTATGACCCTGTTATAAAACTTAGCAAAAGTTGTAGATGTGCCAGACCAGCCGGCAGTTTTCCGAATTAAATCTAAATTGACACCCATTCTATGAGCACGAGAAGTACTGGCATGTCTAGTACTGTGAGCAGAAAATTCGGTAACATCAATTCCACTGACCTGTAAGGTACTCTTTATCCACCTACTTAGAGTTTGAGCACAAACTTTATTATGTGGCTTTTTGGAGCTAATAAAGAGAAAAGTGTGATTATTACGTAACGGTTCGGTTAGACGTAAGTAATCTACTAATAATTTAGCTGGGCATATTTCGGGTCTTTCCTGAAAGTATGGTAGTATAAGCATTGGCTGGTTTGAGTTAATACTAGATGTTTTTATCAAATCAGGAATCTTAATAGATATTCCATTAGATGAAGTATTAATATTCTCGACTTTAATTTTGGATAGGGTTTGGACCCTGTGGGCTGTAACAAGTGCAAGTAAAGTAACCAATTTTCTTGTAATTTTTTCTAAGTGCAACTGATCGTGGGGTACCCAGGTCGCCAGAGTCTCTATGACTAATGAGGTATCCCAGGTCGAGTCATATTTGGGTAAGGGTGGGCGAAGTCTAAATAAACCTTTAAATAATCTTTGTACCCGATCATCTTTACTGATGTGATTACCTAAAATTAAAGTCAGTGCCGATCTGCAACTGTTCAGTGTACCATATCGAGCACCAGAATCAAATAAATCAGTAAAAAAATAAATAATTTTTGGGATAGAGGCTTCATAAAGATTAATGTTGTTTTTTATACAAAAAAGAAACCATTTTTTCAAACAACTATCGTATTGTTTGATAGTATTTTCGGATAGGGACGCCAACATGATGTGAACTGATGCCGGAGGAATACTTCTTCTCAGTAGAGATTCCCGCATAATACTCCGGCAACCAGGGTAATCCGCTTGTGTATCTGACGGTTGCTGGAATGAGAAATTATTAATTTCTTAGAAGAATGAAATGTCACAGGTTTACTTTCTAAAAGCTTAGTAAACAATGGGTACCACGGTTGGGACGGCCATACTGGGACGACAAGTATTCCTCTAGCTTTGTCCCTAATAATCTTTCTCAATGTTTTGAGAATGATTGCGAATGGAGGAAACCCATAGAAATACCATTCAGACCAACATATTGAAAAAGCGTTTATATTATATGCGTCGGGGTCTTTGTGCCAAGATACGTATCTAGCGCATTTTTTATTTATACGACTAGCGAACAGATCTATATCAGGCTGGCCGAACGATTTAACTAATCCTTTAAAGGCAAAGTCAGATAATTCCCATTCAATGTCGGGATGAACTCGTCTCGATTCAGCATCAGCGATACTATTCTCGATTGATGGGATGTACAGAGCAGTAACGAAAATGTTGCGAGCCTCACACCATTGCCATATACTTTTAGTAAGTCTTGTTAAATGGGGAAACTGCACACCTCCCATGCGATTTATATAAGAAATCGCAGACGTGTTGTCTATTCTTAAAATAATTTGACAACCAAATAAATTTTTAGAAAAGATTTTTAGACCGATAAACGCAGCCATTAATTCTAAATAATTAATATGCTGTTGTCTTTCCTCCTGACTCCAAGTACCACTTGCTGTTTTTCCCTCACAAGCTACACCCCATCCCGTAGTTGAGGCGTCAGTCTGAATTTCTAAATTGTATTCATCAAATTTTATTTTGCAAACAGATTTATCGATAGAATTTATCCACCAATCAAAATCAGAATCTAAAGTAGACGATATAGTCATGAACTTCTCATAATTATCATCGCCTTTTAAACTTAAGAATTTACATCGCTCAAACTCTTTAGTATAAAGCCATCCGTATTCAATGGCAGGGCAAGCAGATGTTAATAGTCCTACTAAGCGAGCAAAATCCCTAATTTTACACATATTGACGTTTTTAAATTTTAACAACTCCTTCTTAATTTTGAGACGTTTTTCAACAGGCAAGCTAATTTCCATTGTTTTAGAATCAATGATAAATCCTAAATATCTACATGAATTACCAGGAATCATACAACTTTTAGCTTCATTTATAATGAAGCCCAAGGAACAAAGAAATGACTTTGTAATTTCGACATTAGCAAGACAATCGTTAAAGCAATGTGATACGAGGCATAAATCATCAAGATAGATTGTTGACAGATTACCCGTACATCGCAATAATTTGACAACAGGTTTCATAATTTTTGTGAAAACGTAAGGCGCGGTATTGAGACCAAACGGCATAACATTAAATTCGAACAGATTATCTTTCCATTGAAATCGCAAGTACTTTTTAGAATCTTCGTGAATTTTTATTAAAAAATATGCATCCTTAAGATCAATCGTGGACATAAAACAATCTTTTGAAATAAGTTTAATAATTGTACGGAGATCCTCTAATTTAAAATGCTCAGTATTTATAAAAACATTCAAACTTTTTAAATTTAGAATGAGTCGATTTTACCATTTGGTTTCGGAACCAAGAATATATTTGATATAAATTGACCGTCACAAGGACGACATTTAGAAACAGCACCTATAGAGAGTAAACTATCTATAGCCTGTTCAAATTCATATTCTTCAGAACGAGAATATATTTTAGACGGTGGTATATTAATCTGACATGGAGAGTGTGTAAATGGAATTTCATAACCCTTTATCCATGATAGTACAGTTTGGTCCGATGTTATTTGTGACCATTGGTTATAAAAATTACAAAGCCTGCCGGCATAATTTACCGTGACGTCTATTGGCGGTTGCGGCCGTAGTTCGGACGTGACGCTTTGGATGATTGCGCGTGCTGCTGCCTCGTCGAGGGTGCAGACTCCTTGGTTCTCCGCGGCACCGTCGGTCTGCGGTACGGCGCTGGCTTCCAGTTTAAATTTCTGTTGGATGGTGGGGGCTTTGGCTTGTTCGATATAGCCTTGAGCTGTGGACCAGACTTCAACTCAGCTCCTGACTTATTGATGGCCTTAGCCGTTCGCAGCGTCTCAGCGAGCTCTTGTCCGAAGAGTAAACTATCAATTTTAGTCAGCTGCACCTGATCCTTTAAATCTTTTTTCAGCACAGCAAGGATGAAATTACGCCTGGTGACAGAATCATTATGTTGACAGTCGCACAGGATACGCCCGGTATCTACAAGTAATCTCAATATGTTCGGATCTTTTGTCTCTTGAGACAAAAGAATAGTAATGACTTCACTTAGGCATGAAATAGCGCTAGCAATCTGCTTCTGTTTTGCCTGCATAGCCTTATCACGTTTCACTATAATGTCAGTGACTGCTGCCTTAACCTCAGGATTTAGGGATAGTGCGTCGATCAGTTTACAGTTGCCCGGAGGTAAATGAGCATCTAAGAGCTCCTTACGGAGCTCTTTTGTCAAACCAGAAGTAGCTATGAATGCATAGCGTACAGCTAAGTCCTTTTGGATATTTTTACCAAATGATGTAGTGGTTGATGGATCAGATCCCAATATTTCCATCACGGTCTCGTCTAACTCCTCATTGTGATCCTCCTGTTCAATAGCTGCGGCTTCTGTAGCTGATAATTGGAGAAGAGGTACTTGTGTCACCTTAGGTACTTTCGGCCCCTGCAGTGACTCTAAGCATGAAGCGCTAGTTGATGGTACCGGCTCGTCAAGGTTCACCGTTAGGCATTCATTAATCTCCGATTCCAAAATTGAGTTATCTGCAATCGGAAATTATAAAAAGCTGTATATTTTCCAATAAGAATATGAACCTTATTTGTATTGTAATAACAATACAACGTTTCGTAACGATATTTATTCGTCTTTTTTAAATATATGTGTTTATGTATGTATTTTACTTTTTATTATGAAATCGACGCATCATTTTTAACAAATTCCGGGTAAGATGAACTCATAGGCGTTGCATCGTGAACCCGAGTTTAACGAATGCCCAATTACTTCGTGGTTATAATTACCTAAACAGGTTACAAGATATTATATGTACGTGATCAGGCGTAGGTAGGTACCTACAGATGTCAGCGGGTAAGATGAACTCAAGGCGTTACATCGTGAACCCGAGTTTGAATAAAGGATAAGTTGCAACTCGTGCGTAGCATCGTTAATCCATTAATCACCAATTTATAATAAAATTACCTTGAGGTGTTGACAACATTGGCTCAGAATCCGAGGATGATGAAGATCTACGGCGTCCTTTTAGCAATTTTCTTTCCAACTTTTTAAGTTTCTTCTTAATATAACTATATGAATCCTTATCATCACGTTTCCTCTTCGGCATTTTGGTTTATGAGCACTAAATTGCCGAAAAAACACTAGAACGCAAATTAGAAATACAAAGTGGCGAAGCACTGGAATGTGAATGACGAGTTGAACGCAATGAATCTATAGGATGGGGTCAATCTACCCACATCTTGTTTTTTTTTTTTTTTATTTTGTCTTTAAACTTTTACATTGTATGTGTGACTACAAGTGTAATATCTAATCTCGAGAACGAAACACAGAAACATAATATACCTATATTTTTTCTATTCCAGGTCCTGTACCTTCAAAACAACGAAATTACAACTTTACCTGACGATATATTTTCCTCTTTACCGTATATCTCGTACTTCGATTTGAGAGATAATCAAATAACGGATATACCAAAATCCATTAAAAATCACCAGAACCTAACGCACCTGTTGTTACAAAACAACAAACTAACATCACTCCCGAACGAATTGGGAACTGTCCCTAACTTGAAACTCCTACATTTAAGCGGGAACCCGCTAATATACCCGCCACAAGAAGTGTTAGGCGCGGGAATTGTACGCATCAAACAATTTTTAAGCAATCAATTCAAAGAAGATTTGTACGAAAACGTCTCCCCCCACTCCGATATTTCCGATGTTACGGTAAGCAACAGCGGAGTTAGTCCTGGAAACTTTATTCAAGGAGGCCGTAGCTACAATTCGGTTATAGATATGGCCAAATTGAAAAAAAATATGACTATTCAATTCAATGAGAAAGATTTGGACGATTCAGACGAAGAGTTGTATGCGAGAGTTAAAGGGAAGTGCCCGAAATTAGCAAAGAGTCGTTATACTTTGCCGACGTATTACCAAAGTTCGAAATATGTTAAGCCATCAAGCTCAGAGGGGAAAGAAGCTTTTGAGGCAAAAATAAAACAAAGTTTCTTGAGAGATTTGGCAATAAAGAAGCAGAAAGAGTTACTAGCGACGAGAGACAAGATACTAGAAGGGAGAAAGTGTGTTCTTTTCTATAAACCATGTTCTACCTACCCTCTTTTTGATTTTTTTTATTATTTTATTTCGCTCGTCCGATTTTTGTTTTTGGTTGCTAGTCTTTTAGAACAGTGACTAAAAGTAGGTCTTACAACTACAAAAACAGCCATATAACACGGCCTTTTAAAGCTATTTGGATTTTTATGCTTTTTCAAAAATATTTGCTCATGCATGTAACTTTGAAACTATACAATCTCTATCACAATTTACGTGTTCCAGGTGCCTAGAGCAACTAAAAAGCTGGCGAAAAAACTACATTATACATCATAAAAATAAAGCCAACAGCTCATACAAAATGGACTCAAAGGATTGGCCTTACGACACACATCCGGATTACATGACAGTTTTGAATCGAGAAGACTTAGAAAAAGATTTGCCCGACAAATATAGAAAGAACTTAATACGAAGGTGTAAGCCAACGGTTCCTAGGAAGAGTAACAACGATGTCCATTTAGCTTTGAAGATAAAACAGTTGTTTGAGAATTTGGAAGCCATTGATTTGAATAGACAAGACATGACGCCTAGAACAGAGCAGAAAATGCTACTTAATGAGATACAAAAGGTAGGTCTAGTTTTACAGGAATTAGCCTAGATAATCTTGAATGAAAACGCATTCTTTATTGCACACAAAAAAGAGAAATACACACAAAATAATGACAAATAGCTTATGTACAAAGGCGAGCTTAACCCAGAATTGGGTTAAGCGACGACGACGTTTTGGGTTAACGATATTCTTTCTTTTACGATCTTACGATGGGTGTTTAAATAAGGGAAAGAAGTGTCGAGAAAATACCTCATGGTTTGTGTGTCTTGATAAAACAACTAATATATTTTGTTCTAGATCTCTGAAATAAAGCAGAAACTGATGGAGCTGTCCACGACCAATACTAGATCCGTAGAACCTGAATGAAGGGTTAAACGAACTTTTACTATGAGGAGTATTTTTATCTTATTTACTTATAACATAGATTTATTGCTAGGAAAAACAATTTCTCGAGGCTTTGGAAAATAAAACGAAATATGGGATTTTAAATTGTTTTATTACCGATTTATGGTAAAATACCATTACAAAACGCATATAAATAAGACAAAATATAACTAACACTAATGCTAAAATAACCATGGTTACACACAATACGCCGTTTTGAAAGTACCTTAGCCATTACACAAAATTTATGTCTATCGACTACTGTACCCTACTTGGGCATTATTGACAAACAAGACCTATGGACAACTAAAATAAAATAAAGGAACATTACAATTTAAATTATCCTTCACTTTTTATATACTTTTATTAGACATATAAAATTGTTAATTAATCTTAATTAATGACTACACATTATGTTAAAAACTATGTATATTTTTTTAGTTTTGTTTTTACCAAAAACTGGAACACTTTTTTTTTTAATTCTGCTGACAGTTATTGACGATACAAAATGTTTAAGAAAATATACAAGATTTAGACTTATTATACAGCTGATACAGAAAGCAAATTAAATGCGAAATTGTGCAATAAAATACTAGAGACTAATTATTATATTTCCACAATAACTAAAATAGATTTTGCTACGAATAAAAACTTCATGATAAAAAGAGAAGCTAAATAAAAAGTGAGGTTGTTGCCATGAAACCAAGGATTTCATGATATAGTGTAATACTTATAAATTATTGTGACTTAGAAATTTATTCCAATTTCTGCTTTTATACAATTGATTAAGAATATTAGACAAAAAGTGTCAAACACCCGTATCTATAAAAAAATTAAAGGGATTACTTGAGTAATTTTATTCAGTGATTTAGTTATAGCTTAAAGTTAGAACTATCAAAAGCTAGAATTCATAGCTTTGCTTTCTTTGACGGTTCTTACTTCAGCCCATTCTTGTCTATTGCATAAAAATGTTTGCATAAGTAATTACTTAAATTCAAGTAATTAATTTAACTTGACTTTAGATACGGGTGATCAAGCAACAACAAGCGTTATTTTTTTTTTTAAAAAGAGCAAGAAATGCTGCCATAAATGGAATACCATGTTTTATTATTTTCTAAATTACTTGATCGCAGGTGTCAAATCAGAGATTTACCTTGGATTTACAGTTCTTTCATAATGATTGTACCTCTACCTTTGCATCACTGTTAAAATCAAAATGATCTTTATATTCGTTAAACTATGTTTGTTTTGGGGTTGCTGTCGTAGCCACTATCAAATCTGTTGAAATCACAGTGACAGTTTATTCGCGTTACATTAAGGCTGCAACTGTGAGATGTAAATTAACCATAAAATATTGTGACTGTGGCCTATATCCAGCAGTGGACGTCTTTCGGCTGAAATTATGATGATGTGACTGCAATCTATACATAAATAATACAAAATTCTCGTGTCACAATATTAGTTGCCATACTCCTACGAAACGACTGACCGATTCTTATGAAATTTTGTGTGTAGTAGGTCAGAATAGGACATAAACTATTTTTTTTAGTATGTAGGTAGGTAGTAAGTAGGTAGTAGGTCAATTCGAATTCAATATACATAGTTGACAGGATAACGTCTGTCGGGTCAGCTAGTTCATTTTATAAAAGTTAAATATGCACATGCAGTTCTACATTTAAATGTTAAATACACAATAATTGTCACATGTTTATAACTATATACAACACATTGCTTACGTAATTTCAATTGAAGTTTTTAAGCCCAGTGCCCACTATGTCGCGACGAGATTATGTAGCTGGAATTCAGTCGTCGCAAGATCAAAATGACAGAGAATCTTCACAATACAGTGGGCAGTATGGCAGCATTACTTTAGCTTTAGCAATATATGCTGCCATATAGGACAGTATGCAGTAATTAATTTATCCTATAGGTATTTATCATTTTTACATACGAATGCGATGTTTTTTTTCTTATTTCTAGTGTGTGTGTGTGTGTGTGTGTGTGTTTTTACAGAAATTATAATATTATATATACACCGTGATTTTTAGTCGTCTGACAAAGGTGGTCCACTCAATGTATCCGACATAAAATATACTCTAGGCGTGTTTTTTTACCATTAATTAAGATAACAGGTACAAGGAAAAATAAATAATACATTAGAATTATAAAACATCCTGTTAATAATGTTTACGTATCAAACAGTTGAACAAACCTAACCATCGCACGAGTCGAGTAGATAGATCTTCGCTCGCAACAGAATGTTTCAACTACGTTATGCATCATAATCATGAATAATATATACCTATATTTTTTTTTATCTCTTAAATACCTTTCTTTTGGTTATGAATGTATAGTAGTCATTGGATACATGAAGTGGGCTGCCGTTGTCAGACGACTAAAAAGTCACGGTGTATAGTAGTAGTTCATTTGCCTTGACTTAATTTAAATCTAGGCTTGACAATTTAAATGTAAACGTAACTTTATCTTAAAAGTAAAGATTTGGAGGGTTGACTAAAATCTAGAAAATGAACTTATGTTCAAGATTTAACAGTGACTTTATACAAGAATGAAACATGACTCAAAACCATAATAGTGAATTAGTGAACACATTATATTTCTAAATAGAAATATAAAACAAAATTCTGCATTATTACAAAACAAATTCAAATTAAATGAAGCACTTAAAATAAATGAAATGAAGATAAATTGCATACAGTAAAAGAAACAATATTACCCGGTAAGTAATAATTTAATTCCCAAGTCAAATCCACATAGTTAAAATACAATGATGAACGAAGTTTAAAAAACAATTGTATCTCAACTTACTCACTAACCAACTGAATAGAAATCAAAATGAGCTCAGTAGTTTCCGAGATGACTACAACCACACTTATGAAGTTACATTATCACAACTGTACACAAATCAATTATTTAACAGTCACTTAACTCAGTCTTTACCGACACTTGACTTGGATTTAAATATCCAAAGACACACGCCAAATATCATATGCCAACATTCTGATTTCGTAAGGTTTATTCGCACCAAAGTTACTTTTGTGGAGCAACGTTTGCAAGTGTTGTGTTCGCAACTTCGGTGTGGATGCACCTTTAGAAAATCATGAATGTTTTACGACTTGTCTCCCGCGTAATTAGTTGGCATTTTATTCTAAGCCATCTTTTGAAAAATATCTGCAATTTAACCGTGAGCATGTACTTAATTACAGAGACAGAATACCTAATCTTTTTTTTGTATTTAACTTTTACCAACTGAAGCTGTATCTTTTGAATTAATACACTTTTGTTATCTAAATTGCCGCATTTTTAAATGGAAGGCAGAATATTTTGGCATAAATAATTGGCATCATTCTACTAATATCTTTATCTTTTACCCTCTCTTCGATTACTGCACCATACTCAGGAAGTAGAATCACGCTTTGATAATAAGAATAGTTGTTTTTTTCGAGACGTTTTCTATTAACGGGGTTTAAGAGTAATAACGATAGAAAATGTAGTAGCCTGTTTCACTACCTCTTTATAAGTTCCAGTTAAATTACTGTTTTAAAAAGCCTGTTTTAATATTGGGAGCTCAAGTAATAAATAGTCACGGAAATGATAGTATCCCGTAAGTGACAGTAGAAGTTTCAGTTCTCCACATAGTTCCATTAAAATTCTGTCACAATTAAAAGGCAGACAGTTTATCAAGGCATTTAGATATGTCAAACCCTAGGATTTATGCAAGAAATGGAGCCAAAAAAAAAAACATTAAGAAGGTTCTATTTTTTACTCTTTGCAAATAAACAAATAAATGAGAATTCACAGATACATTTAAAAACAAATAGTGAACTTGTGATCCTTACAAAGTTATAAAGCATATAGGTAAATATACAAGTCATATACTACTATTTATATTTTAGTACACGTTATTTAACTTACACAATGCGGCTTAGAATTAGAACATTATTCGTTATAATAGTTTGATATGAACATCAGATCACTGTAATATAAAAAAAGAGTTGCCATAGCGAAATATTATAATAAATATTAGGCTGTGATGTTTTTTAACATTGTGGAAGTTTCTTGCCTTTGTTTTAACGACAAATAGACGGACCCTAACGTTGAGTTAGTCTAAGCGCAAAAGCAAATAACATATCGCACGGGACAAGAGATGTCGTTGAATGCACCGCTATTTCTGACCGGGCCTTAGAAGGTACACCGTTATACTAAATTAAACAAATGCTTAAAATCTTGGCAGTTTCTTTTGCATTGGTTTCTTGGCAGTTTCTATAAGTCGAACGTAATATTGTTATACTTAATATAATTTCAAATACTGCATTTTCAACAATACAGGTTGCTATTATAATTGCGATTATTGTTAGAAGTGAAATAACTAATGAATATAAACATCAACAAAATCATCGAACATCAATTAAATCTGTTGTTTGATACTCAAATGCAATACCGGTAGAAGGTAATCTTTGCAGAATGCCGGTGATTTTAATACGTTAATTATATTTTCCTACTTTGTTTAGTTATATTCTCCGCTTCATGGGTTACGAAATATGTAACTGTGCCTGACTGGCAACACATTCACACAATTTCTTTCTCTCTCCTTCTCTTAGATAAAATCTTTCATTTTATCAGGCATTTTTATGTGAATATTTCGCCAGGGGGAAAGCAAAGTAAAAACCACACGCTATTTAGCACGAATACTCTTGAAAAAATATTTAAATGCTGCGGAAGAATGAACACAAACTGAACTAACCGTCATTGCCTACGCTTCTGTCGCCTCCTCGCACAAAGATTGATGACAATAAACTGAGTTATACTTTACTTATACAGCGGCGCATCATAACCTGCCTCCGCGTGCGGCGCCTGACGGGCCCCTTGAGGTGGGGCTCCCTGAGGTGGGGCCCCCTAAGGTCAGGCCCCCTGAGGTGGGGCCCCCTAAGGTCGGGCCCCCTGAGGTGGTGCAGGCGCTAGAAGGCGCGCGCGAGGTACACGCGGCCGCACGCGTCGCGCTGCAGCTCCACGAAGCCGAGCTTGCTGTAGAACTGGTGCAGGTAGTGGTCCGTCGCGTTGATGCACGCGTGGACGCCGCTTGCACCTAGGGGTAAAGGAACATGGTAGGACTTCGTACGTCTAAGGCACCTCGCGCACTACGCCACGGCTTGTGGCATGACCGGCCGCTACCTTGAATAAAATTCGGACGCTTGGTTGTGCGACGAAGCTTTGTTCCTTATCGAGGTAGTGCAAGAGGTCCCTAAAGGCGAATTTCACCAATGCAACTGAACGCGATCAGTATATTTGAGCAAGAGCTAACACTGATGGCGTATAGTTTAGCTGGAAATCCACTCTAACCCAGCGTTTACACTGTGGTATAAAACATGTATTCGAGATATTGTGCCTTTGATTTTGACGTATATTACGTATATACAGACTTGTCGTAAATAATAATAATAAATAACAATAAATATACGACAAGTCTTTATAACTCGTGTGGGGATAAAATGAATAAGATAAACGAAAATCGAAGGCACAATATCTAGAATACATGTTTTATACCACAGTGTAAACGCGGGGTTAGGAGTCGAAATTCTTTTTATAACTATCGGTACATAGTGCAACTCGTAATCAAAACCACTACTAGGTACCCAGTAAAAAGGAGATGACTGCCAAGATGACAAGTAATACAGAAGTATGCAAGAAGAAGACATGCAGGAGAATGATAATAGAAAAGTATTAGAGTTACCATGAGCCCTTAGCGCAGCTAGTACGCAAGTGAGGAGCCTGGCGGGCGCGAGCGGGTCGCGACAGGCCGCCAGCACGCAGCACGTCAGCAGCGCGGGGTGCGCGCGGGTGACGCTGGCGGGCGCGCGCTCGCATACGGTGAACTGGTGGAAGTGGCGGACGCATTCCTGGGTGAAGGTAACTTAATAAAACACTGTTTATTAAAAGAGGAAGGCGTTATTTAATTTGAAGAAACACCCCGATTTAAAAATTAACACAACCTGTATAACATAAACAACAGGTTGTTTATTTTACAGGATGTATATTTTAGTTATATGTTGCTTAATTTTAATTTTATTGTAATTAGTTTTAGTTTATCCGTAAATAATGGCTTTATACAATTTGCAAGACTTTTACTTAGCAGAAGTATAAACGAAAATAGAGTTGAATAGATGATGCCCGCGGCTTCGCCCGCGTTATCATTATGTTTTAGCCAATATATACAAAAACTTCACAAATTATATACTAAAGCCTTCCACGAGAACCACTCTATCGATTGGTGAAAACAGCATTAATGATAGTGATGACCATACCTTAGCCGCCTGACTAAGGTCTTCCCTCTCGGTCAGCTGTTCCGGGTACTTTTTGCACATTTCCGGTATCCACGCCACTTCCTGTCGCTTATAGAACTCCTTGCTATTCAATACTGCGCACGCATATCCTACTATTTCGGGTTTCATGCCTGTTGGAGAAATATTGTCCAGTTATTACTGTTTTTTACTAACACGGGCCATACTTACCTATTAGGAAAGTTACCACAGACTAGCTTTTGACAACTTTGCCCTGGATTTTTCCCAGGACCTCATCCTCAGCAGTCACGCTTGCGACCACTAGACCAACGAGGCAGACAAACTGTTAAGCCATAACTGTTAGCTAGGCCTTTCTAATAAAAAGTCGACCTGTCACTCAAGAGAAGAAAAAAACAAAGCCGCTGCGGGCTGTTCGAAAGAAATACCGCGGCCCTGGAACACAAAGGGCAAGGATGGAACATGGATGGGTTTTAGTCAGTATAAGTCTGACACTCCCTTCCGCTCTGCCCAGAGCGGGAGAAGTCATTTGATGATTACCCATCGGAAAAAAAAAAAAAAAACGAGGAGAAAAAAACCGGCCAACTGCGAGTCGGACTCGCGCACGAAGGGTACCGTACCATAAACCGAAAAAAAACACGTTTCTTGTATGGGAGCCCCCTTTAATTATTAAATAATTCATATTTTTATTTTATATTTAATAGGGTCTCGTTTTACCCTTTGGGTACGGAACCCTAAAATAACCAATCATCATCACACATCACATATTTAATTTCAGTCCATATCACCCACAACACTTACCGTTGACCCTCGGTTCAATGGTCCGTTTGTTATCATCGTCCCCTGACTGGTCCACCTCTTGAGGAATGAATTCTTCATCGTCTTCTATCACCATGCATAGTTCAGGAACTAGTGTCAGGAACGGTGCGACTAACCTAGGAGAAAAAGAAAAAATGCTTTAAATAGATGCAGTGTGTGAAGGATGAAATGGCAAGAAAGGAGGAGTCTGATGAGATGACGAGCCATAGAGAACTATGGAGGAAGAAGACATGCTGCGCCGACCCCAAATTAATAGGGATAAGGGCAGGAGAATGCTTTGGAAAATGCTTTTTCGGACAGACAAAGGACTTGTGTTATCCTGTAGTTTGTCACAGGTGAATCTAATTCGTTTTTTCGTTTTTGCCTTGCCTTTTCCCAACTATGTTGGGGTGGACTTCCAGTCTAACCGGATGCAGCCGAATACCAGTATTTTACATGGATCGGCTGCCTGTACCTCCGCAACAGTTAGTACTGGGTAATACGATACCCCCTTGGTAAGACTGGTTGTCAGACTTTTGGCCACTGACTAAGTAACGACTGTCAAAGTCTACAAATGACAGCCGGGACCAACGGCTTAACGTGCTTTCCGAGGCACTAAAGGGTTAAGTTGATATTTGTCAAAGGGTTGATTTTTCAATGGTCACATAACTACTACGTAACTTTTACCTGATGAATAATTAATTATTTAAAAAATAAATAATAATTAATTAATAATTATTTAATTAATAATTAATTATTATTTTGAGTTTATTTTTCATATGAAAACTATTTCATCGTAACATACAGGGTGAACTCTGTAGCATGTTCCACTTAGGCTTATTTTGAATAATAGTCAAATAGTTCATTTATTAGGTGGTAGACAGGGTGGAAGGGATATCGGCGCACAAAGAGTTACCACATTTATCACGAAAAATGTAAACTGCTGTTTTTTACAAAAGTGTACAATACCTGCACGGTGAAATGTATGGAAATGCAGTTTTTTTTTTTAAATCATCGTAGTATACTGAACACACCCTATCTAATAAACGAACTATTTGACTATTATTCAAAATAAGCCTAAGTGGAACATGCTACAGAGTTCACTGACGGTCGACCACTTTTCAGGAAAAGCACCGTTTTCGACAACTTTTCTTAGGGCATAAGTGTGGAAAGTGGCAGACCGTCGGTGTCTTTTGTATAAACTTCACATACCTATCAGCTGGTAACGTTTGTAGATCGCTAGGGAACAGGTCACTACAGTCAGACCCGTCTCGACATGTTTTGTGACATATCCCGCATATCTGTAATAAAATATAATGTGATTTAGCATCTTGGTCAGGTATTGTAGTAGGGGCCATCCTTTAACCACGATAGGTTTCTTAATTATTATTAATTCATTTAATTCAGATAATTATAATCCATACAATACATAAAAAGAATTTAACATTATACCTCATTATTAACGTGATACGTTGTGACGTTTAAAGCAACCCCTCCTATTGAAAGATCAGACAGTGTAAGAACTGTATTTGATAAAAAAATGTGTGTATTTGATTAAACATCAAATTGATAAAAAATATTTTTTACATCACAGTCTTTTATTTTTCGCGCGAAAAAATACACGTGATTGTCACTCTTTGAACCTCACGTCAATAAAGGAAGAACGCTTAGATATTCGAAACTAGTAATTGAGAAAATCACTTGAAGCACAATAAAAATAATTAGAGTCTGTAGAAGTTAGCAATTATGTGTTGTGCTTACCGCTTCTTCATCAGCATTGCTATAAGGTCGTATCGTCAGTGGCAGTATCGTAGGAGGAGGTAAGGTTCTCAGCGCATCGCTGGTACATTCTACTGGTAATAATCTTCGTAAGTCTGCAGTGAGACCTCCGCGGAAAACCCAAGGTTCTTGACAACCACTTTCGAATGCCTCGCGCCAGCCTTTTGAAAACCCTGTAGGGAAATGTGGGTATTAGTAGTCTTACCAAGGGGTACCGTATTACCCAGTACTAATATATAAATCTGGTAAGACTGGAAGCCGACCCCAGTGTGGTTGGGAAAAGGCTAGGCAGATGATGTGTGTCGTGTAAAAAGGGTAAAATTTAGATGAAATTGGGTTTATAAAAAATAGGACAGGACAGTGTTTTTTTAAGTAAGAATTAAAATATTTTCATTATATTGGCAATATTTTTAAGTGTAGAAACCTTTTATCAAAAAAGGAAAGGTTTATTTTGCGTATTTTGTTACTTAATTTAATATTCGTTGATTGTATATTCAACTACTAACAACATCGAAATATCCAAATTTTTGAGTTATGTCATTCTTGTCGCAAACAAGCGAATGTGCACTCTTCCTGGTACTTCGAAATAGCATAGTTGTTCAAATATAGATATTATTTGGTTGTAACAAAATACTATATTCTAAAAGATTTTGTTTAAAACCAATAAAAAAATAGGAGGTAATGAAAAACTCACATGTATAGCTTCCTTGTGTATTTGTTGCTATATTTTGAGGGTATTTTCCGAGTTCTGAAACAAAATGAATAGTACTAAGAGATAGCCAGCGTTACAATGAATACCATCGGTTTCGGTCGAAGATGACCGAGTAAGACCGACAGACACTTCTGCCTTTTCATCAACTTTTTTGAAGATCTACTGTGACGTGATGAAATAATAACTCTAATCAAACAAAATCAGTGACAGATAACAGTCTGAGAAAGGATAAGGCAACTAACAGCGCGAAAGCTACTGTTCAATAACGACACTACTAGCGCCATCTAGCGCTTCTCAGGAGCAGTTTGCGAGCGACGTGAAGTGTTGCGCGCAAGCCGACGCGGGACCGACAGCTCGGTGGTGGAGCGTGCCAACTTCACTCTCTTCATACTCGTTACCGTCTGATACGTTAGGCAGACACAAAAATTGTAATATTCTTTTTTTAATTAAATATATTCGTTTTTAAAAGTCATAATAAAAGGATTAATTGAAGAAGTCCCTGGCTGCACAAACCGTTACACCAAACAGCTACATTGATACGACTATGATAAGTAAGCGCATATTTTTTTACACGACTTTTTTTTCTGTGCAGCTCCTGGTTCTGTGCGTCACCATTACACTAACCTAGCCACCTCAGGAAGCCATCCAGCAGCGCCAGCACAGCGCAGAGCTCCCACACGTAGGGCTGCAGCTCGGCGTGCAGCTCCTGGTTCTGTGCCGCGGCCAGGCGTCGCGCCAGGCGCCGCGTACGACACATCCACCACGCGAAGCGACTGCGACGACGACGCCATTCACTTGTCTGTAGACATAAAAACGCTTAGCTCATAGCGTACATCTAACCATTGCACTGGTTCATCGGCAACATAAACAGCATGGAGACAGCATGGTGCCGGATCTGTTCAGCATCAGGTAGTGGTTGTCTGTTCAAGCGGCGCACACTGCTGGTTGCGCAGGTAGAGCTGGTCACGAGCATCCATCAGACGCGACTATGGTTTACCAACTGATCGGATCGAACGGGTTCGTTTCGACTCAATACTACAGCGCACACTAGTATCGTAGCGGCATCGCCACATCGGCATCAGCTACCAAAGAGGAGGTGAAGAAATACCATACACACCTCAGGCTTGTTCCCTCTGGGCAGTAGGCTGGCAGCATGCGTGGTGAGCCAGTTGAAGTCGTGCAGGAGCCGCAGGCCGCGCGATCCGTGCTCGAACGGTAGGTAGAACAGATCGCATAGTAAGAGCAGATCGTCGGCTACGAGCGCGTTCGTGTCTATGGAGGGGTCTTCGTTTTCTACTGGCCTGGTAAAAATTAGAAATTATTTTTATATTAATTTTTTTTTATGTAAAAAAATCTTAGAAGTTAAATTTGACCCACTTTCCGGTTTCCGATTGAGCTAAAATTTTGCATACATGTTTAGTTTGGATGACATTGCATGGTTAGCTAAGTGACGTCTTTCTAAATCCAATATGGGGGACTCCCAAAGATGGCGGACTAGTTATTTTTTTTTAATTCATCAAGCGAAAGGGTTTGCTCAGAAGAATAATAACGAGATTATAGATCGTGGTGAATTATGACTGTGTTTTGACAGTGACGTAAAGTCAAAGTTTCAATAATCAATACTCAATACTTTATTGCATTCCATAATGTATACAAGGCTGGTAGGTAAATTAATGAGAAACAATTATGGACCCTGTCGGGCACAGCAAGTTAGTTTTTTAGAGGAGACGATGAAGCGCTTTTTGTTAGAAACATAATAATATTGAAATTAAGGAAGTAAATCTTATATTTAGATATTTAAGTAGATATTATTTATGAGTAGATTTATATTAATTTTGTTTATTATTAATATTTCTATATTTAGAAGAGTTAAAATAGCTGTGTAAGGACTGTAGCTGTAGTCCTGTGACATCCATCCACGGTTCCACCTCGGCATGCGTTGCTTATCATTAAAAGCTTTATATATGACTGCCAAAAATAACATCTGAACAAAAATATTAAGACCGGAAGGAAAATGGCTACAGCGAGCTAGTCTTTCAAGTCATTGCACCTTTCGAGGCAACGGAAGTTATCAAAATAAAGACTTGGCTCCCGCTGTCCAGAATTTCCTCAAACTTTCTCAGTTAAACTGAACACATTGTAAATTAATACATTATACTTACTCGTCAACTGGTTCTGTGGGCTCCGCAGGTTCCACCATCATGTCAGTGCTCAGTGGACTGTTACTTGGCTCTACTTGCATTGACCCGTTCTGAAAAAACCACTCACTTTATTCCCTATCATATTATTTTACTTTTTAGGTGTATGAAGCACAAAGTGTAAAGTTCTTCATACCCTATAGACAAGGAAAGATCCTCCAACCTCGTCTCGTAGGCTACTGCCCAACAGTTGCTGCCGGGTTTTTAGGGTTCCGCAGCCAAATGTCAAAAAACGGAACCCTTATGGATTCGTCATGTCTGTCTATCCGTCCGTATGTAACAGCCACTTTTTTCCGAAACTATAAGAACTATACTGTTGAAACTTGGTAAGTAGATGTATTCTGTGAACCGCATTAAGATTTTCACACAAAAATTGAAAAAAATAAAAATAAATTTTGGGGGTTCCCCATACTTAGAACTGAAACTTAATTTTTTTTTTTCATCAAACCTATACGTTTGGGGTGTCTATGGATATGTCTTCAAAAATGATATTGAGATTTCTAATATCATTTTTTTCTAAAGTGTTAAAATGTGCCCCCCCCCCCCTGTAACTTCTAAACTAAGAGAATCATAAAACTAAAAATAATATATGATGTACATTACCATGCAAACTTCCACCGATAATTGGTTTGAACGAGATCTAGTAAGTAGTTATTTTTTAATACGTCACAAATCGTAAACCGCAATTTAGTCTAATGTTGTATAGATAATGCTGCGCGCGAATCCGACTCGCACTTGGCCAGTTTTTTTATATGCTCTTAAGTCACGGATAACTTTAATATTGTAATTCAGAATTTTGATATTAGTTCTACATTTGTGTCATAGGCGGCGACTGTAGTATTTGCTGAAGTACTACTGTAATGCTGCTACAACTTGTTTAAACTATGATTTTATTTAATAATGCAACATGTCATCTGAAGTGAATAATTTCAACTAACTTTTGAAGGGTACCGCAAATTACACAGATTGATGTTTAAAACCAGTAAAAATAGGTTTTTAACCAAATACGTTTATGATAAAATTTGCATTTTCAAAACGGAAAGAGCCCCAATTTCTAAAGGTAACATCAAATCGTATGCTACTTGCTAGCTTTTATTGATTTATGTTGAATTTTAGTCGACTAATCTAACAGGTCTGTTGTACGTTGGTATAATAGTCGCAAGCGGTGCTGGGTTCGATTCTAAGGTGAGGTGAAGTGCTCTTGCGGTTTTCGACCAAAATGTTTTCAGTTGCAGCCCGAATTAGAGCCCGGTTGATAGCAACAGATTAACCCTTGCAAGGGGCTTACACCTCTGCCTAACTCTTCGGAGATTACAGGCGTGATGTGTATGTTACTTACCTCGCTCATCCCATCATTCATGACAACATCAGGGTCGGTAGCAGCAGTAGAGGGCGGGTCCACGTCCACGTCCACTTCAGAAACAGACGGGCGGCTGGGACTCAGCGTCTGTGGTGTGTCTGGACAAGAGAAAATGTAAGCTTCTTTTTATTTTATTGGGCTGTCCTGCTACTGTCTGAACTTGTGCAAACATAATAGAACATAAAAAAGTCCCAAGTGCACTAAGAAAGGATCAACGAGAAATTATAAAATTGAACAGGGTTTAGAGCATTTATAGTGGTTTTCAGACTCGCATATTTTGCAGCGTGTATAAGCTCGTACCGGCTTATGCGCGTACAAGTGCTTCAAATTAGACGCTCCAAAAAATGACGAATGACGGGTGTTCGCGTGGTGCCGTGGTGCTTAGGCCCGGATTCTACCAAAGCAGACACAAGACTAGAGGAGACGAGATGCAGTATAAACCACCAATCATCATCATCATCTCAGCCGAAAGACGACTACTGCTGGACATAGGCCTCCCCTAAGTGTCGCCACATTGACCGGTCCCGTGCGTCTCGCATCCAGTGAATCCTCGCAAACTTCACCAGGTCCTCGGCCCACGTAGTGGGGGGCCTTACAACGTAACGTCTTGAGTTTAGCCAATAGTATTTCGTTATTTACAATTCTCGTCTCCACTTAGTTTTAGTGGAAAAGGTAGAGCAGAGAGGAGAGATGTCTCATATAAAGGGTGTAAAAAGACTTAACGAAGTCGCAAGGCACTTGTTCTCTCTGTCATTGCGATCATTTTTTTGTTCTAGACCATACCTGGAACCTTCTAGTTAAAGAGATATTGGGGGTCGAAGTTCCAACAAGTTTTTTTAAATACATTTTTTAAAGTTTTTTTTTTACTTAAGACACGTTCACAACCCCCATACTATTCAGTCCATCCATCAGCAAAATATTTTGAATACGTTACATTGAGTCCTACCGTAAAACATGATTTTTCACCCAAAAAAGTCGTTTCCCAGCAATAATTTTTGCGTAAAGTTAGTGTTTGATGTACAGAATGCTTGGTTGGCGGCTTCGTGAAGAGTCCGTTTACACCCTGTATGTTAAGGCCAGCCTCCGCTTTCGGCGGCCAAGCAGGCAGTGTGGCGCTCGTTAAATTGTAACGCCAACCCCAAGTAACAAGGGATATGGGGATGATAAAACAGCTCAAACTCAGATTCAAAGTTAAACCATTTAATTTCAACTAGCTTAATGCCCGCGGCATCGCCCGCGTTGAGTTCAATAGTTGTTCCCCCACGGGAACATACTATCGGGATAAAAAGTATCCTATGTGTTAATCCAGGTTATAAACTATCTGTGTTCCAAATTTCATCCAAATCCATTCTGTAGTTTTTGCGTGAAAGAGTAACAACATCCATACATACAAACTTTAGCATTTATAATATTAGCACGGATTAATGATTTGACATCGTGAGGTAACCAAACCAGAATGTGTGTGGCATAAAAACTGACACCAGGGTAGGTACTAACCACACGAAAAGAAGAACAAGCCATTTCATGTGGTATACATATAAATAAAACGAAAAGTAACTCACCACCAATACTCATATTCCCATTCCTCTGCTGTTCCTCCACAGCGGGCTCCACTTCATCCACAATGATCTGATCAGCCTCTTCCCCCTCCACATCTTTATCCTTCTTCATTTCAAAACTCCCACTAATCAACTGCCCACCTTCATGATTATTCTTATTCATACTCCCTTCTAAGGCTTTCAACCCTAAGATGGGTACGGGGAGGGTTGAAACAGGTATTTCAGTGGGGAGGGACATGTTGGACGAAGCTATGGGGATAATGGGGTTCGGGATAGACTCATTTAGAATGACCGTGGTCGGGGAGACTAGGGAATTCATGACTGGGTTCGGTACGGGGTTGAATGTCTCGATTGGTGATACCTGTCGACAAAAAGTATTGTTTTAGTAGATTTGAGTGGATGTGATATACAGCGTAGAAGGGACACCTACGCTAAAACGGTTACCACGTATTTAGTACATCATTCTGAAACCCACATAAAAAAATTCATCGGTAATTTAAAGTACCACCGTCTGCCGCAATTCTTGCAATTCTTGCAAGTTCCTTGCAAGAATTGCAAGAACGAGAGAGTTCTTGTTGTTTGGGTGACCTTGCCACTCAGTTCTATACTGTTTGCTCTCAGTGCTAATGGCGCGGACACTTTATAAGTATTGATGTCTAGTAACTTACCCTTGTAGACAGTATAGGCCGGTCATTGGAGCCAGAAGAGCATGCATCAGCCAGAGCTTGCAGCTGCGAAGTGTTCACAGTAGGGATGGCCGGCGCCATGTCCGCTGTACTTGTGGTGGATGTGTTGGATGTAGCCGTTATTAGGGACATGCATGTGTTCACTGATGGCAGGATTGGGATTATTGGTACTGGTGGTACTGTAACAAAAGATATAATTAGATAATTAGGATTAATAAGCACCTGTAGTACGCGTCATGTAATCATACAAGGGAGACCAATTATATGAAAAAGTTTTGGGCCCAGTTGAGTGCCTTGTGCTCCTGAGTCAAAATAACACAATTTAAACTCAACTTTTCTACTGTAATGGACATTGAAACTATATATTTGAAAAAGTTTATCTATTATCAGAACGATTTATAAACCCTCCTACCTGACTCATTCTACATGACCTTAAAATCTTACTTGGATCAAAGAAGATTCCAAGTAAAATACAAGGAAGAACTTTTTGTGGCTAAAAGTCGATTGCAGATAAAAAGGAAAACAATAGAAAGACAAATCAAACGAGCCACAAAAGAATCTTCGTGCGACTGTGTGTTCTTGTGGGGTTACACACCCCATATGATATATGCCATAATAACAGATAATATATTATCACTTGAAATACCGTTCACATGATATAATTTTCATAATTATGCTATAAAAACAAATAACCTAATTTCATGTGATCTAATATTACATTTCATATAAACTTCTTTTGCTCTAATAACATTTAGTATAACGTTCATCTCATATAATTTTCAATTAGTATATTGCTCTTTTTATATAACGTTCAGTTGACCTAATTTTCATATTTACTCAATTTCTGCCCAAATTCTGTAGTGAATAAGTAAATATCAGAAAACATCATACTGTCATCTAACCCTAATGATTCACCAACAATAGAAGGGATCTGGCACTCGGCGGCCGCGCTAATGGTCATGGTTCTAACCTAACCTAACCCAGATGGTTCACCCACAATAGGGGGGAATATATCATACAACAATGTTATAAGTAGTAGTATTGCAGTGTAGTAGTAGTGTCAAAATTATATTAAACGTTACTATAGAATTTGAATATTATACTAACTAAATATTATACTAACTGAATATTAGTTCAAATGTGCATTATCGAAAATGTATATTAACCATTATAAAATTAGGTAAACTGAAATTATATCAATAATTCATTATATCATTTCATTGTTATACTAAAAAAAAATATATATTAAATGAAATTAGGTTATGTGATCATTAGAACTTTTGTTATTATGTCAAATGGTACGCACCCGTTCTTGTGAATGTATTAAGTATGATTTACCTTGTCAAAGGCTTATCTAAAGTCCAACGGAGGACTTCAGTACATTAGTACTTCAAAAATCCTATTATTCAATTACTTACCTGTGATTGTAGCTTGTGGCTTGATCACAGGGCCTTGAGCAGTCTTGGGGATGGAAAACTCTGGTAGCCATTCGTTTATCGCTTGTCTGCAAAAAATAATAGAAATATACAAAAAGATTCCTCATTCATATACCTCGCTGGTAGCCTGGCGTTTATGAAAATCGTAATCCGTGTCTTATTACTTTAGTTGTTATAAATTCATATTTCTGTTAAAAACATGTAACCTATTCCTACACCTATTATATTAACTCGAAAATGATGGTTTACAGGAAAGCCAAAAAACATTATCGCGCACTTTGAATTGCGATGAAAGGGTATCTCAAAATAGACTTAAGATTTTCCTCGAATCAAGGGTCGAATTATTACCTCAGCGCTTGTCGATGATGATACACATGTTTTCCAAGAGTGAGAGGCGCTTCGTCTTCACATACCCCTTGCTCGCTCTCTCGTTCCAGCTTTATATCCCAGGAGACTGCTTCCACTGTAATGAGGACTATAATTAGAACTGAATTATCGCATCAGAAAGGTTGATTTGTAATGAAGAGTCCATAATTATTTGTTTTGTTTTTTCTTTAAAATACTTTACTTGCAACTTTAGAGTTCGACGTAATTTTTGTATTGATATTCAAAAAGCGCCTCTAGCATATTTACGAGGAACTAATTGTAAGAGCTCGAACGTTACACATATTTAACATAAATTTACAGGCGTCCCTATACAAAATGCCTTTGAATGCGATTACGAATCAAAGCAAAGCATTACATAGCTTGATTTCATTAACAGAATAATAAAACATGTCACTGACTATGCGCAGGAGCGTCTAAGCTGCAACTGGCCCAGTGCGCGAGCGTCCGTATCGGTATCATATTGGCGTTGTACTCGCAGTTGGGGTTCGTGAGCACCCCACGTAGTAGTGGGATCAGCTCCGGTGATCGGCCGCAGTATGGACCTGGGAAGAAAAGAAGATAGATTGCACTTTATTTCTATAGCAGTAAGAACTATGTATTTTTTCAGCGTGTTTGAAACAAATATAATATAATTTTATGTATACCTTTAAGGTAAATTGTAAAATTAGCGTAACTCCGGAATAAGACTTTTAAATATTTGGTAAAATCATTAGCCTTATTGCTGATCGCCTAGCTCGCAAACGCTATAATTGTTACTCACCCAAAAACATTCGTTTCTGATCATAATCGTTCGCGTGGAGGTTGTCCCATATAACTGGAGGTCGTCGTAGTACTTGAGTTATCTCCTCTATAGCTTCTGTTGTTAGCACCTTCGATATTACCTTGGGACCTAGAATAAATTGAGAAAATTTGGAAAAATTTAATAAATGTTTTTGTGGAGCAAAGATTAAAATAATGTATAAAGGTCGTGCAAAAATTAATGTACTCTTCATTTCTTAAAGTTAGAAGGGTGAGGAATGATGAATTTGATTTCCTTTACGATTGTGCGAGACAATAATGTTCGAATGACATTCGACGAATGTCAATGAATGAACAAAACGAACAATGTCAGTTTTTCAAGCGGTATGGCGAATGTAACGATTAAATCCTTGTTTAGTAATGTATATATTTGCCTTTTTTTTCGGATGGGAAATCATCAAATGACTTCTACTGACCAAAACCCATCCATGTTCCTTCTTTGCCCTTTGTGTTCCAGGGCCCCGGTATCTCTTTCGAACAGTCCCGCAGCCCTGGCAGGCATCGGCCCTTGCGGGCCCCTCCCTGTTTGTTGACATCTCATTGAGGCGCGCGTGGAACACGAACGAGCCGTCAACACGGCGTATATATGTGCCTTATTTATTTATTTAACACTTCAAGCACAAAGTACAGAGGCGGACTTAATGCCATAGGCATTTTCTACCAGTCAACCTTTGGGTGATGGAGAGACAAACAGCCTTTGATCTGATCTCGCATTGATCCGGACATGATTCAGCGAGGTAGGGTAGCTGCGTTGTTAGAGTTTTTCGTCTTAAGGTGGAAGGTAGCCCGCAAAACTCAAATTTTAAAGTCGTGCGTGCTATTTTATTTTAAAAATAGAACTGCTTATAGGAATAAAGATCGTGAATCATGTAATATTATAGTAGTATACAAATACAAACATTATATACTGTTACATACTAACATTTTCACCTTAGCATGACTCATTCTCATAAAATCTATTCTGTTACGAGAAGAAGAATTAAAACTTACCGGTCCACATAATATCAATCTGCTGCGACAGTTTGGTCCCCAGCGTGTTGAGGTACTCGCTACTGTTGACGGAGGGCACGGCGCGCGTGGAGCAGTACTGCGTGGGGCAGAGCAGGAAGCGCGGGCAGCCGAGGTGCTGGTGGATCTCGTTTGTTACTGATACCTGTGGGAATGGAGACAAGGTTTTTTATTTTAAGTTTTTAACATACATATTTACATAACATAACAATCAATCAATCAAGCCTTTTACAAGGCTAAGGGGTTTTCCCCGAAGGATAAGGGAGAGATGTACCTAGCAAGTACACCTACATTTCGTTATGTTACTGTTATTATTTAGCCATGAGACCCACCTTGGTATGCAGTGCTAAATAAATCTAGTGATCCTTGCAATAATTTGCGCCAACCACAAAACAAAGATGGGCCATGATGATGATAGTCAGTGGGTCGTTTTAGGGGATGTCGATTGACTGATGCTTGAAACAGCTGATGCGAATATTTAAGCGGTTGAATCTCATGTTTTATTTATTTAGTATCCAGGTTATGGCTTCGCACGTGTGCAATTTACAAAGAAGGAAATGAGAAGAGACGAACACAATGATAAAAGAAAATTATATAGGTTGATAAACACATTACCCTCCTCAGTCGGTTAAAAAGTCATGATGCTTCGGACATGTAGATGCAAATTGATTTTCATTTAAATAGATTTAGGATCTCCAAAAAAAGATATGACATATAAATAATGGACATTTGGATAGGAAAAGCTCCTTCTTTCACAGAAATAAAATCTGCAATTAATTTTCAGCAGAAAAGCAGAGAATACCAAGATAAGGTTTCAAACTATACATGAATACCAATCCGCACTGGGCCCACGTGGTGGATTATAGCCCATTCCCTCTCATAGAGAGGAGGCCTGTGTCCCAGCAGTGGGAAAATTATAGGCTGCTGATGATGATTATGATGATGATACATGAATAAACGTAGTTAACCCATTCAGTGCCCAGAACCCAGCATATGAGTCGAACAATAATTTGTTTGTTCGCACAATCCGTATCCGTAGCTATGGACTCGCTAGTCGGGTTCTGGGCATGAATACAAGTCATCTATAGTTCATTATAACGACGATTCGGATACGGGTTGTGGGCACGCGAACGAAATTCACGAAGTTTTCGCGAAGTACTGGGCAGTGAATGGGTTAATAAGAGGAGTAGTCATATTTTTTGTTTAATATTGGGCAATAAATAGTACCTATCTGCTCAAAATCTATTTCTAAAATAGCGCAAAAATAAATGCATCTCCAAGTTGCCTGTAACCATAACGACTGCACATTCTTATCAATGCAGATAACATATACAACAGCTAGGCTGTGCAGTCAGGCGAGCTCGTAACTTTGAAGGCCGTTAGCTCGACGTCAGCCACTTACTGTGTCTACTGTCACGCATGGCTACTGCAAGATAGCTGTTTGATTTTAAAACTACTAATAAAATGGCTATTGGTCGCTTTGTTGTGTTCTAGCTGTCAAACTGTTAAGATTTGTATAGAATGTGATCATTATCATCATATCAACCCGGAATCACCCACTGCTGGGCTATCTTTGTGCCAAATTTCATTCAAATCCGTACAGTAATTTCCGCGTGAAAGAGTAACAAACATACATCCATCTATCCTCACAAACAACATCCTCGCATTTATAATATTAGTAAAAGTAAGATTATACTTACTTGTGCATGTGCAAAGCTCTGGAATATCTGTTTGTCAGACTCACTCATCTCTGGCTCAATATCATCGAACAGGAGTGCGAAACATGTGCAGCCGAATTGGGACACCTTGAAAATAAAGAAACCAAAAGGAAAGTCAGAATTTATTCAAACTAGACTACTTTAAAACAGAAACTGATGAATATGACGTTAAGGCAACTTTTCTTTAAGATTTTTTTTTTTTTAAAGTTAGCTAATTTAAAAACAAAACAAATTCATCTAATAATCGCTTCACTGCATACTGACAATAAACAAAACATATAACTGATCTGAAGTAAACCATCATTATTAAGCGTGTTTTATTATTGTTTCAGAAAGCAGCTAATTCCATTGTTTTCCGAGGTACAGTGAAATCCAAACATGTAGCTTCCTGTAAAGCTACAAACAGAAGTGCATAATGATTGTATCTTCAGAAACATAAATGACCATGTTAGTCTAGTGGTCACGCTATGGGGTTTGACTCCAAGATTAGGCAGTACCATTGGGTTGTTAGGTAGAGATGAGATGTTAAGAAGACACGGCGACACACCAATTTATACATATCCAGTATAACCTGACCACGCTTCGTATGAGCTTCCCGTACAGTGAGAGATCAAATTAATTTGTTTTTACATAGCTTGATTGATCGTTGCCTTGCGTACAAACTTAAAATAACATACCTGTTCCAATTTCCTTTTCAGCGTAGTAATTTCCTTCTGACTACTGTACGATATATCAAGTCCCGGAGACAAAGCATAACAGAATATGATGCCCTGAGATTTTGCAGCCGTAATAAGAGACGTCAGATGTTCTGCTTCCTCTACAGTGTACAGTTCTCTCCAGTAAGCTCGGTGCTTGTAATCGTCTTTTGGTGCATAGACATACATGTCCATGCCCCATTTTTCTAGCCTGTGAATTTTGTATTAATGTTGTTACAAATAAACTATAGAAAAGAAATCAGTTTTATTTTATTTGGGGTTGGCACAGCACAACGTCTTCTTCCATACTTTGCTATTGCATTATTTTTTTGATCTTTGTTTCCTCTTATAGCCACCAACATTCATACTCAACATTTTCCTCATTCCTCAGCATCACATGTCCATACCATGAAAACAATTACCACACAACTTTCAGTCAGCGGCGCCACTTTTAGATTCAAATATGTAAAACTACACTTATTTTAACCTCGAATTATCTAGCCTTTCTATCCTGATCCTTTTTTTGTTCATAGCTGTATAGTTTCCGATACAACAAAAAATAATAATTTTTATATATTTCCCAATGCATGATTTTTTTCAACTCTCCAAGTAAGCCAAGAATAGAAAATCCATTAATTTAAGTAATGTCTAGTGTAACTGTGTAAGCAGATAATAGGCATAACATTAATCACTCAATTAATGCAATTCCTCTAGAAACAGTTTTGATCTAATTTTAAGCAGTAAAATCTTAAGCAGTAAAGTAAAGTAAGCATGTTATTGTTTATGTAGTTGTAATATTATCTATTACAACATCATTAGGAATCTTAACTAAGATAATGTTAGTAAATATGTTGGCGTAGAATGTCATTAAACTATGTGGTATTAGTTATGTTATATACTATGTCTATATTAATTTCTAATGGGTAAGCAATGAAAGGTTATGATTAGCATGTCTAAAATGGTCTGGATCAAGTGGTGATCTTTTTTTTATCGGGCAATCTTTAAAAAAAAAGAGTCAACGTTGTCCCACTATCTCCTTCCGAGCCTGTCACGTTATGACATTACTGCGCCACACATGACACACTAATGGAGTAAAAATAACTTAATCTTCTGCTTTCCACCTACTCCATCTGGTAATTTAGTTTCATAAATAGTGATATTTATACCATTAATGTTCTTACCTACCTCTCTCAAATCCGTATCAAACCTGCTTTTGTACATTATAATGTAATAACTTGATGATTGTATTTGTGAACAATAAAGAATGATAATAGGTATAAAAGGTTGTTGAACTTTTATTTTCATAAAAGGACAATGATAGATTAACAGCTGGTAAGGTCAAGATAAAGACAGACATATATTATTTAAAAACAATTATCACAAATATTTATTGTCATTTTAATGTTCACAATGTGAAATATATTGTGATAAGTGAAAGTTTCCTTTCCATGTTACTTGTTTATAACCTGAATATGTTATTTCTAGTATCATCTGGTCATATTATGATCTTGTTTAATTGGTCTTTAAAACGATTGAATAATTTTCTTATGGACTGTAACCAGGTTAGAGGATGTCCTCATTTTATATTACTCCTATTACTATGTAGCAGTAGTACTCTATTACTAGTAGTTACAAAAATATAAACAGAACGTCGCAGATACTGGAATGTAATTGAATAAATTATCCAAAATGTGAACTGACTGTGAATCTGCTGTTCACCACAACTCATCAACATAATTAGGTTACCTATTAAATAGAATACTCACTTTTGAAACAAATCTTTCCTTTGTTCAGTAGTCCACGGCCGTCCGTAAAAGCCTGTAATAGTGAAGCTTAGGTCATTCACTCCATTACAAACTTAGATAGAAGATGTATAACTACAACTTTACTGACGTATATCGCTACTTTCACATGAAAATAACAACAATTACCTTCAACAACCCCGCAAATAAAGTCCTTTCGATTAGAATTCGGCTCGTCCGGTGTAGTTTCAGTCATATTTACAAGTAAATTGACGATTTACACCACAAAATGTAACAGACGGGCCGACGGAATAAATTTCGCAGTTGTAATAAGATATTTACACAATCTACACTGCCTCGCTAAGAGACAGCGGCAGTGTCAATAACTGTATTATTAAATTCCTAAGTGTGTAGCACCGGTTGACCCGTATCAGGCGTAAATTATTGAATTACTTTATTCCCGACGACAAGGCAATCTCTCGGAGTTATAGTGATGTGATGTGTCAAAGTGATGAGTTTGTGGCGGCGGCGTCCGATTTCCGAACGCACCCACTGGAGATGGGAACACTGCCGCCATGTTCGGAGCAAAGAGTATGTTCGGAGAGAACAAGACTGCTATAAAAGAGCTCCGCTAATTGATCTGATTGTAAAACTGTGTTTGTGAATATCAAGTAAAACTGTGCCTGCATTACATATATCATTCCCCCATATTGGTGACCCCGACGTGAGTGACCCCGAGTGTCTGCTAAGAGTTCAACATTAAACTATTGAACCGGTCATTTACTAAGTTGTCTTGCTTTAATCAAATATCACACAATTCTTGATAATCTACTAATTTAATTTGTGTCTCTGTATATCACAATCAAACCATAGAGTAAAGTAATATTGAATCAAACTTTGCAGAAGTGGAGATACCTACGTGACCTAGAAAACCTTTTTTTATATTTGAGAATGTTATCAATGCGTTCAGAAATAAAATAAAGCTGGTAACAGAGTGAAAACACTGCTCTATACAGTTTGCTCGTCCGAATAGTTAATGAAAACTTATTGACAATAATCGGGGTCGTTTTTAGGTAAATGAGCCAAATTCGAACATTTTCAGTTAATTGTTCACGAAATTTCAAAATATAGGTAGAAAACTATCTTAAGCGACTGACAACTCGGAATAATGCGCCATTTTCAAAATTTCAAATAAGACGTTCAAATAAAAAGCACGGTTAATGCATAAAGAAGACAACATCGAATTGAAGAAATGATTTTTTAATTTTAGTTCACAATTTCATTTATAAAGCTATGCTATAACAATAATACTGACAGAGGTGACTGATTAAAGTGCAGGCCAGCTGGATAGACCAACAGCAACAGCACAAAGGAATTTCGAAAATTCTCTTCAATGAAATATTAGTACTACAAAGTGCTATTAGATAATGACTAGATCATTGTAATACTGCAATGTTGGCATATTTACTTATGTAACTTATGAACTACAATAGTTATGTACAAACAGTTTCACATAATTTTGTCGTATTTACAATAAAATCACAAATATTTAGAAATTTAAATATATGACAAACTTAGAGCTAAGTAGGTGTATTTCATCGTAAGTACTTACGGGCTACATAAGTAAAAAACCGTAAGTGTTAAACCGTAAACGTGAGTATTCTTCAAAAGGTTGTGTACGTAATAAATATTCATCGCAGATATGCAATAGGTATATCTCATCTCAATGCAGGTAGATATAATATAGTGCCACATAGGTCTTTGGCGCGTGGCTTTAGTTGAAACTAACACCTACAGTTTCTCTTTTGAATACAATTTCATAAAAGTTTACCTACAGCGCCGTCCTGATGATATCGTTCAAACGCCAAGAGAACCATGCGGCACTTTAGGTATATACCTCCGTGTTAAAAATTGCAAGTTGAGACAACCTTTCAACACCTTTCTTTCTCGCCATACTAACTTTTAGGTATTATTTAAAAAATTAAAGCGACTAAAAATAAAAACACAATTTCGAAAGTCTTTTATCTTCCATTGTAACGACACTTCGTTCCTTCGCAGTCGCAAAACAAGTTAGTTCAATAGTAAACCGCGGCGGGGAGGCCGCACCTCTGCAAGTGTCAGCCGAGCATTCCACCTGACATGTTCCCGTGGACCCTCATGTGGCGATTCAGGTTACCAGATTGAGAAAACCTGGGGAATAAAAGATTGATTGATTGATTGTTTTAAAATTTATACTAAATACTGCGTAAAAGGGATGATATAACTAAAGGCCTTCCTCCATTTTTTTTCTTTTATTAAATAATGGGGCTGCTATTGACCTCTATTTTCACTCATTTGTGTTTTTTTATGAGTTTCTCCTGAGCTAAACTGAACGCAATGAGAATATTTATTACGTATGTTACTGATAAAATTTTAGGCATACCTATACATACTTTGGCTTATATTTTCATAATTGACTTTATGCAAGATGTAGCTTTCTCCTAACCTAATCTTGTTGAAAATGCTTCCAAAAGCGGCAAAATCCCTAAAACTGGTTGATAACTGGTTCTTACCTCAATAAACACAATTTACACTGGTAAGGTTTTTCTCCAGAGTGGATACGTAAGTGTTTCGTCAGTGTTGAGCTGTCCGAGAACGCTTTTTTGCAAGATCTGCACCTGATAAAAGAGAGGCATGATTAATTTAATACTACTACACTTTCAGTCCCGGCCGGAAAACTTTCAGTATTTCAGCTTGTGTTACTTAGTAACTGAGTTGCGGAGATCAGATAGACAGTTTGGTCTATGAAAAATACTAGTATTCAGCGGCATCCAGTAATACTGGCAGCCAACCCTAACATATAGTTGGGAAAAAGCGATAGATGATAATAAAGACATACCTACACACAAACAAAGAGAAGGCTTTAGTTGTGCTGTTATTCTCCCAAGGAAATCGTGATTGCCTAAATACGTTTTCATTAAGAGGGCTACCACATTTTTTCTTGTATTTGAGCGTTTTACTCGATTTTTGATGTGTGATTATGGTTTATATATAGCCACAAAATTAAAAAAAAATATGCCCGAGAAAGTTTGATTATTTTTCTCGGGAATGTTTTAAACAAATATTTCAATTTGTTTACGTACATGAGAAAAAACCTTGTCTCTGCAAAGGATGTTTCATAAAATCCTACTTTTGGGCATCTTTGATGCTTTGTTACATAAAAGATATAATAATATTATATTATATAAAAATGTCCATGGTATGTACAAGGTGTACTTTGGATTGCTTTAACCAATTTTTTATGTTTCATACAGAAATACACCAAAAAAAAATCCGTAAAACAGAAAGATACCTTTTTTCGTCCGAAATGATATTTTTTTATCTACGAAGGTATAATCCAAATTCAAAGAAAAAATATTTAATAAGTAAGGTTACTATCTTACCTTGCTTGAAAAAAATAATTAGACCATTTAAAAGTAAAATACTACTTGAAAACAATTGTTTTATGCAATGCTAAAAATCAATATAAATCTCGGAACGGGCGGTCCTTAGCTAGTTTGGTCATTTTAGTTTGTTTCTGGAATCCGAGGCATAGCTGTTTGCATGTGTGCGTAGTATACCTCGCTAGATGCACAGTTGCGCATCCACTGCCGCATGCCGTCTAATTTACCTAAACTGAATTATTTAATTTTGTGATAGCATTCTTAACAATAGAAAAAAGTCTTCCCGTTATAAATAGTGTTTTTCGGGAACAACAAAGCGGATTTAGTTTGAATCTTGGAAATAAAAATATTCGAAACAAATAAATGCTTTTTTGTAAGAGTCTGACAGATGACCGGGTCATCTGTCGGTGAGAACCAGATGTATAGAAGAGTGGAAAACTTGAGAAACAAGAGTCTGTCTCTAGATAAGGTAAGAGCAAAGAGCAGAGTGGAAAAAAGAAGCGCTTACTGATATGGTCGCTCTCCAGAATGTGTCCTCATGTGTGTGGTGACACTGGAACTTTGGCTGAATCGACGATCACATATTGGACACCTATAGTGGTAGAATAGAGAAAAATTGAAATATAATATTAGACTAAGCAATCTTAATCTTAATTTTATTATTGGTAATGCCCTAACGACGGCAGTGATGTCCAAGAACTTCGCATTCGCAACGTTCATTCTGAGTAGTTACTTAGAACCCAATCTTCTTAGCGTGTCGATATGAATCTAAATCTGAGAACTGAGCGAGCCAGATAAAGTACCACTTCCGTAAAACTTGTAAATAATGTATTATGTTAGATTCTTAAACAAACATTTTTAGAACTTGATAGAGAATGAGTGGCTCTAGTTCTTGAATGGGTATGCTAATATGGGATTTTAAACAGGAACGGAAAAGCGCTGTTTTAGAGAGACTCAACGATGCGTTTTCCCTGGTCAAACATTTAGACCAAATCATGTTGATCTTAGATCAGCTAAACGCTTTCAACTACGAGATGACAGAGAGTCAACGCACAGTTTTCCTGACGACTTAAACAGATAGAGGCGGTCTGTCCTGTTCTGCTGATATGGAGCTGTTTAAAGACACGCGCCCACTACCACCACCGCCTTGGTATCTATCTCTTTTCTCTTTGTCAGCTTTCACAACTCACCTAAACGGTTTCTGACCGGTATGCGTACGAACATGTGCGGTCAGATTAGCAGCCTGCGAGAAACTTTTGTTACAATCTCCACATCTATACGGTCTTTCTCCTGAATGTGTCCGAAGGTGCGTCTTCAGCGTGCTTGGCCGGGCGTAGGTCTTGCCGCAGATACGACAGAGGTTGGGCTTCTGCTCGTCATCTTCTGAGCAGTTGCTTAGGGCTCCAACCTAGGTAGAAATCGTAATCTTTATGATCAGTAATGATAGCAAGATTTACATACACTGTGTATATCGAATTCAATTGATGATTCATGATCCGCACAGGTGCTACTCTTTAGCCTCTGTAATGTAGCCGCGATTTTCTTTTAGTTCCTTACAACCTGTATTAGGTAAGCAAGTTCTTTTGGATTCAATTAGAATTAAAACGTGTTATTGCAGTTGCAAGAATTGTGTTAGTTAGTTAGAAAAAAAGTTTTAGGTTAACCTGTAAGCGTTACATATGTAGCTCATATTTGGCTAAGCGTTATTCCTAACCGCCAGTACAAGACAATGACAGGAACACGTCTAAAGTCAAAGCATAGGCTAACGGACTTCATACAAAATGACAAAAAAAAATATTTTATAGATGACATAAAAGAGTGCACAAGACCTTCATCTAGGTACACTTATAGATCTAACATGAGTGTGAGGATGGATGTTTGATACGCAAAAACTACTGAACGGATTAGGATGAAATTTTACACATAGATAGTTTAACACAGGATAATTTTTATCCCGATATTATGACCCTGTGGTACAATTATCGAACTACACGCGGGCGAAGCCGCAGGCATAAGCTAGTACTTAAATAAAAACAACGCATTATCATATTACTCACCGGAACTTTTCCCGAAGAATTAACACACGCAGCATACCCATACTCCTGCGGATACTGATTCATCTGTCCCTGATTCAAAATGTACCCGTTCCCCATATTCTGTTCCTTCTGTGTCTCCTGATCATACAGCTTCGGAGGTGGCCTCTTCAGACTCTGACCTAAACCTTTCTGGTTGGAGCAGTTAGGTTTTTGCTGGAACAAGGAGTAGTTTGGGTTTGGTTTAAGAGGATTTTGCAGCAGTGGCTTGAAGGTTGAGGTGGCAGTGATCAAAGGGTCGCTCTGGCTAGGTGTTCTGAAGTCAGCGGTAAAGGAATAGGTGGCTGAAGGGTAGTTGGATGAGCTGATCATGTTTTGACTTTGTGGGTAGACCACGTTGACTGAGGGCGTTGAGGTGTTCTGGTTCCATTGCATCTGCAGAAGAATTGATCTCAATTATTAAAAAAAATACATTTCGATTTTGTAATGTCTTTTACTGATAGTTGCCAAAGAGATATTGTCAATGTCGCGGGAAACTTCACTGCTCAGCATTCCAATCCATACAGTACGACAAGTCGAATCACGGACTATCTAGTTGTTCTAGTGACTTGTCACCATTTCATCCATTCTGAGTTGTTCCTGTGCGTTGTGTTCCGGTATATTTCGCCATCCCCTTGGACAAACGACCCGAGGTACCGAAAATCGGAGTAGATCGGTATGGGTCGAGATAAAATCGCTTCTGGCAAGGGCTATAGTCACAGGCCTGGAGAGACCGCCGAAATCACAAAACAAGTATTCTTTCGGCAAGCGTGCACTATCGTCGACAGCATCATCGCTTATGATAACATTTAAGTGTTACCTGGGAGCAGAGCTGCTCGGGCGGACATCCATGCATGGTCATATTCATGGACACGTTGACGCTCATGGTGGGGAACAGCGGAGCGGCGCCGTAGTGCTCGTAGTAAGGGTAGCTGCTGTTGTTCACCATCATCTACATAAAGCAAAATAAAGTTTGACCATGGTATTGGCACACAAAACCTGCAAAGCATGTGTGGTCAAATTTAAGGTTGTGATTCAGCTAAGGGCGTCTCCAGGTTACATTTTGCGTTATTGGGGGGCAGAATTATGAGAATATACCTGATTTGCAAGGGCGAACCCTACCTATACCTAAACTCGTTTTTTAAGCGCGTCTAGGTGCGTCTTAGCGCGCCTTTTGCTACACGTGCAACTTATGGATTCTTGAATAAGCTCAGGCGTGAGACGCGTAAATTACTTCAGAAATGCTTTACCAAATGGTTTGTAAAAAAATAATGCATTTCTATGTTTGTCTCATCCTTATATGATGCTTTATAGCATTGGCATGATGCTTTATAGCATTCTCCTTTCTGATAGAGACTGCGGCTAACAAAAGACCGTGTAAAAATTGCACTTTTGTCAGAAACAGCAGATTTAAAACAAAATTAAAAATTTGGATGTCGGGGGGTGAGGGGGCTCAAAATGATGTACCGAATACGTAGTAACAGTTTGTGCCTCGGCATCCATTCCACCCTATAAGGGTACCTTAATTTTTTTACGTTAATGAGAGCTTTAAATTTTTGTCAATTTTCCTTTTCACAATATTCTACGACTTCAGCGGCCGCCGCCAACGCCGCGCCTGCCGCCGGTCGCTTATGCGCGTCGCTCGACAGTTTATCATTATTTGTTTCCACGTATAGAAAACAAATGATTGAACACAAAAAAAAATACCTTATTTTTTTCAGATAACAATTAAATACCACTGAGGTTCCTACTACACGTATCTTGGACAGAGAATGTAAGTTCAGGGGATAACCGGAGAACAGAAATAAATCTGCATGCAATCAAATGAAACTATTTGTTTGAAAAATAAATTGAAATTATAACTAAATTGTATTTTTGTCCATCAAATACAAAATTTTCGTACACGTAACCGCGTAGTTAAGAAAAATGTAAAGCCTTGCTACGAGACTACTTGCTACGCGCTGTGCTACCGGACCGGTCTCTACGGCGTAGCACACATTAGTTTGAAATTCTTAAGGTGCGATTAAACCGAGCGGAATGGACTCCGGAATTTAACAAAGGTATTTAAAAAAAACCATGACAGTTGGTTGTAAAAACATATATTGTTATTAAACTACATATTTACGGTTATCCTTTTTAATGCTGTAAGACATTGATTTTTGCCTTTCATGATTCTAGGTCAACGGAAAATAACTTATAACAGGGGATCTCAAACTTTTTCAGTTCGCTGCGCACTTACAGGTTTAATATTTTCCCTCGGCGCCCTAGCTAGTCAAAAAAGCTGTGTTTTATAATAGTGTTGACACACAAGAATACATTTGAAAATCCGGCTTCATATAAATAAGATTTTGCAAGAGGAATGAGAATTCTAAGAGGTTTTGAATTTAAAGTTTGATATTAATTTTGAACCAATATCCAAAACTCCACCAAATCGGAACACCTTGTTTGCTCGGTGAACCTTGTTTTAATTTAAGCCTGCTGTCGCAAGAGTTCAATGAGACTCTCTTGTTCTTACGAATCGAATTCTTGTGGATCTATTGCATGGAAAGGCATTTCGATTAAATGCAACGAAAATTTTTCGACATCGTCTTCGGCAAAGAATTTTAAAAACCATTAAGTGCGCTTCGAAAGGTTTTCCGTGAAAATGGACATTAACTCTTGTGAGACAACAAGCTCGTTAGACTTTAATCGAATACTAGCTGATGCCCGCGGCTTCATCCGCGTGGATGTCGGTTATCGCGACCAAAAGTAAGAGATAGACTTTTTGAACTTTTCTGTAGACCTATATAAGGAATACATAACATAACATAACATCACGCCTGTGATCCCCGTAGGGTTAGGCAGAGGTGTACCTAATAGTACACCCACATTTCGCCAGTTATGTTTAAGTCTCGTGTAATAGGGGGTGAGCCTATTGCCATCAACCGGGCACAAATCCAGACTCATATAAGAAATACAATTCCAATATACATTATTTTGTTATATCTCAAAGGGTTTATTAGGCAGCGTTTTCGTTGAAAGCTCCCAGACGGCTTATTTTTTTCCGACAACTCCAACATATTATTATATTTTAGCTTTAAACTTGACAAAATATATACTAAAACTTTTCTCGAGAACCTATCTATTGGTGAAAATATCCTGTATCATCATTGGTGAAAACAGCATGAAAATCGGTGCGGTAGTTTTTGAGTTTATCGCGAAAAGACAGACTGACGTGACGGAGGACTTTGTTTTATAACATGTAGTGATAGTGACTTAAGATTCGTTTCCAGAGAATAGTAAGCAGTTCAAGCGTCTCACGGCGCCCCTTTTTACCTCTCATGCAAGACATGAAGACAGACTTCTTCCTTTGTCCCCAAGTCACTTCGCAAGCAACAATAGCTCATAGGTTTAATCATGTCTCGACTTCTCGCTAGACTTCTTTATTCATCATCAGCCTATAATGTTCCCACTGCTGGGACACAGGCCTCCTCTCTATGAGAGGGAATGGGCTATAATCCACCACGCGGGCCCAGTGCGGATTGGTAGATGTCACATGTCTTCGACTTTTTGGTTCTAGGACATGCCGGTTTCCTCACGATGTTTTCCTTCACCATTTTTGAGAGCAGTGGTGATGAAATAAATTACAAAAAGTAATGCGCCTGCCTGGGTTTGAACCCACGACTTACTGTTCGTAAGTCGGGGTAGCTACCACAGGGCCACCGCTGCTGCTGGGCGACTTCTTTATTATTAAAGAATATTATAATACAATACAACCGCCCACTCACTATTCCTGTGGGAAATTACCTACATAATTGATTTTAATCCTTCAGTTATTTTGGCGTAAGAAGGTAAGTTTAATTTTCAATACATTATAAGATGAGGATGCCGTATGTCTTAATTTGATAAATATGTTAATGAATAGTCCATACAAGGTAACAAGGTTAAATTACATAACATAACATAACATAACATAACATAACATCACGCCTGTAATCCCGGAAGTTTTAGGCAGAGGTGTAAATATAATAGTGCACCCACATTTCACCAGATAGGGGCGAGCCTATTACCCTTAACAGGAGACCAGTCCAGATTCCTTGGCTGCTACTGATAAAAACCCAATAACAATTTGCCCGGCCTGGGAATCGAACCTAAGATCCTACCTAAGAACCTATCATGCTTAGCAGTCGATTGCGTCCACTAGACTAGCGAGGCAGTCAAGTTACATTTTTCACCAGTTTAATTTTAATTTAAGCCTATAAGAGGCTCAGGTACAGTGTAGATACATTGACACGCAAACTCCTAACATAAATAAATTCATTACATGATCGGACCCCGTTAAAATTGTCCCCTAAAGAAAGCTGATTTATCCATGCTCCAGATAGGTTGCTAGGAAGTGATCTGACGATTCAGAAGCTTATTCTAGCCTTAATGATGTACGTTCCACGCCGTTTCGCTTTTTTTTTTGTGATTATGGAACTTTAAAGTCGTTATCATTAAAGCATAGTTAGAACAAAAATAATATTAAACGGTGCTTCCCGTTTAATATTATTTTTGTTCTAAGTATGCTACACCAGCCAAACAACACACCAGCTAAACAAATCAAAATAAAACGACCGTTATTAATCCATCAAAGTTCCAATTTTAATAAATCCTGCGAAGCCAAACCAAAACGTTCATAAAGGGAAGCCAGTAATAATCCAAGATGCCATATTAATTACAATTATTTCATATCGAAACCCTCGAAGGGCGGAACATCGTTTCCAAGGTTTTCCATACAAAATTTTCCCTCCAAACACCCCTTTTGTTAGACAGAAACGACAAATCAAAATCCTTCATGCAAGAGTGAGATGTAAAACCAATCCTTGGAGTTGAACAGCGAGATGTATACCCGTCCTTGTTTCGCTTAACGGGTGGTAGCTGAGAGTGAAAGAGATGGTTATACCTGTGGGTGTGCAGCCTCTGAAGCACAGTCGCCGTGGACGACGGCGTGTTTCAGGGAGAGGAGGACGTCGGCCGCGTCCCCCCCTCCCCTCTCCCTGCATTCCCCCGTTCCGCTTCTGTTTGAGTAAAATAAAGGGATGTATTGGATTGCATCGTTTTATTAAACTTAGATTATGTAGTTATCGTAATGTTAACTATTGAAATAATGGTAATGTGGAAGTTAGCTATTTTCTTATTAATGTAATAAGTAATAAAGTCGTAATAGTACATTATGGTACAAGTGTGTAATGTTGGTGATTACCGCTGAGGCGCCATTGAGGCCCGAGCCGCTAGGTGAGGGTCTTAAGAGGGCCAAGCACGGTAATCATCAATACACACGTGTATCATACGACGTTTTTCAACACACTTGTGAAAAAAAAAAAAAATGTAATGTGTAAGAAAATAAAAAATCATTTTATCTTATATTAAAAAACTTTATTTAGAGAAACAATTAGTAAATGTGCAGTTAGTAAAGTTATAATTAACTGTTTTTGATCGCCATGGTTCTCTATGTCTTTTACAGTTATATTTGTTACTTTTTGGTATAATAATCGGTATATGTAATCGGTAGGTATACAATCATGTTAATAAACGAAATAATAGATACAACAGTCCCCATGACGAGAACCTCGTGAAAGCAGAGAAAGATAAACAATTCAAGTATCTAGATCTGGCTCGCGAGGTTGTTGACATGTGGTACGTGAGGACAGCAGAGGCTTAATAGCCAAGAGCCTCGACCAACATCTGAGGAGGCTCTCGCTTGGCAGCTGGATCAAGGGCTTGATTCAGAAAGCAGTAATTCTGGACACGGCGCGTATTGTCAGGAGGCCTCTCAACAGCCCTGACCACCGGTAGCTCGGACCCTGTTCCCAATGATGGTGGCTACTATTTTTTATATTTTTAAATCGCCAAGCGGTTGGTCGACTCTTCACGTGACCAGAGGGCGGGCCTATTTTTTGGCTAAAGAATCAGCATTGCCATCCAAGGTGGCAATGCTGCCAGCCTTCTGGGCACTTTTCCTATTGACAGTGATGTGGACGAATTTTTTGATACTTGTACATATTTTTATTACTATCATAGATTTGTAGTGTGTAAATAATGTAGATGACAATAATAATAGTAATTTTTTTTATGTTGTTTTTTATTTAAATATGTAAAAATGTAATGAATATGTATATAAATAAATAAAGGAAATCAAATACAAAAAATCAATAAAATAAAAACTAAAATTCAATTAATAAGTAGGTAGTAAAAGTAAAAGAAAATCTATTTTGAAGTCATCATCAAAAAATCATTCAATGAGTAATAGCATTTTCACTTAAAAGGTTTTTGACTCGTTTTATAAATATTTTGTCGTTCTCTTCCGTTCTTATATTATTAGGAATTTTCTTATATATTTTTATTGATATAACTGAGGGCTAGTGCTGTATAATTTTAGTTTCGATTGGAGTACTACGAGCGTGTTTTTGAATCGTGAACGCGGTGCGTATCGGTGAGGTTGGTCTGAGGTTTTAACAAAGAAGTTTGGATATTATCTCACAAATTTACAAATTTCTAGAATATAAATTGATGTCAGAGTAAGAATGTCCAGTTTCTTAAAATGTGGTCTACAACTTTCGTCGTTTTCAATATGGACCAATATCCCAACACTTTTTTCTGCAAGATAAACAGTTCGTTAACATCCAGAATGATTCCATTCTTTGGGGAAATTAGTGTTGATGATACTTAAGCCATGCGTATGCGTAAGCGTAGTAAGTGGATAGGGCAGTTTTGAAATCTGTTGATTTTATGAGCTCACGTAGTGCATATAAAGGGTGTAAACAGACTCTTAACGAAGCCGAAACGCACTTGTTCTCCCTGTCATTGCGATCATTTTTTTGTTCTAGACCATACCTGGGAACCTTCTAGTTACGGAGATATTGGGGGTCAAAGTTCCAATATTTTCACATTTTTTTTTTTTAATACATGTTTTTAATGTAAGATTTTTACTTTTAACACCTCCAGGACCCCCTTACTATTCAATCCATCCACAATGATTTTCGCACACATCGCACAATGTTTTTAGTGCGTTACATTGAGCCCTACTGTAAAACGTGATTTTTCAGCCCAAAAAAAAAAGTCATTTCCCAGCACTAATTTTTGCGTAAAGTTACCTACTTGGTTTGATGTACATAATGTTTGGTTGACGGCTTCGTGAAGAGTCTGTTTACACCCTGTATAAAACTAGATAGCTTTGGTTTTATTTTTTGTATATGTGCTCTCCACGTCATACGAGTATCTAGGTCCAGACCTAACAAGGTAAAAGTATCTATAATTTTGGTTATTTCTAAGTTATGGTCTTTCATCAGGAAGTCATTATTGAGATGTTATCAGCGAACATTACACACGATTCCGTCATATTTTGGGGAGATCGTTGATATAAATCAAGAATAATAAACACCCTACAACACTACCTCATTAGGTCATGGTAACCTTCCTTTAAGTTATTGGCTGTTTGACGTTTTCTTGCATTTATGGCTGAACTCAATGGAAGGCACACATGTAAATCATGTTCTGAGATTATATGCTATTTAGGATACTTTTTCCGTAGGTTAATTTTCGACCTCGACACGAGCGAAACTGCGTGAAAAAGCAAACATATCTAACATCATCACGCCTGTAATCCCCGAAGAGCTAAGCAGTGGTTTAGGTACCATATTCCCTACACCCTTTTTTTTTAGGATGGGAAATAATCAAAATTATGACCCATCCCGCTCTGGGCGGAGCGGAGCGTCAGACTTGTACTGACTAAAACCCATCCATGTTCCTTCCTTGCTCTTCGTGTTCCAAAGCCGCGGTATCTCTTTCGAACACTCCCGCAGCAGACCCTGCACCCTCATTTCGCCAGTTATTTTGAAGTCCCTTAAAATAGGGGGAATCGTTACATATCGAGTTTCCTCCGTGCCATCGGAAAGCACGTTAAGCTGGTGGTCCCGGCTGTCATTTGTAGATTTTTGATAGTCGTTAGGTAGTCAATGGCCCAAAAAGTCTGACAACCAGTCTTACCAAGGAGTATCGTATAACCCAGTACTAACTGGGTTGTGGAGGATGAGAAGGAGATAGGCAGTCGCTCCATATAAAATACTGTTATTCAGCTGCGTCCGGTTAGACTGGAAGCTGACCCTAACATAGTTGGGAAAACGCTAGGCAGATGATGATACTATAGGGGGGGGAATCGAACGAACCAAGGAGCTCATGCTCAGCAGCAGGATAAAGAAGAAGGGATGTCTTAACTCTTACACTATTACTCATGAACTCATCATCATCTCCCTGCCTTATTCCCATCATGATAATTGGAGTCGGCGCAACACGATTTTTTGAAGTGAAAATTTCTTTAGGCGCGTTTTTGAAAATTTTTGAGATGTAGAAAAACAATTGAACTCGCGACACCGTTATACGACCTCTTTTTAACCGACTTCAAAAAGGAGGAAACGAAATTTTGTTTTTGTGTATCTTCAGCGTTTTCTTCGCCAATAGGGAATATGCGTATGATTCAAATAACGCTCATTTTTTTTTTATATGAACTCTTTTCTTTTAGATTTACGTACATATTCATATTTTTTAATTTCATTTCATTTTGATTAAGAAAATAATTATTGAAAAGTGCACAAAATGAGAGGGAAATTCAAATTAGTAGAAACGCAATGCTATTCAAGCTATTATGTTAATTATTCTGGTCGGAAAGAATTGTGACGTCAAAGTCTATAACAACAAACGTCAGCTAGTGCATAGTTGTTGAATGCTTGCGATTAAATTCAGTTTTATTGTGATTTTGTGCAGACATCAATCTAACTACCATAAAACATCCATCCACACACATTCATTCCATTCTAACTAGTAAGTAAGTCCGAGTCAGTCAGTGGTCGTAATTGAACCAAATCTTAGTACATATAGCTTTTTTCAAGTAAGGTTGTAATGTAATAGAGGATAATGATGACACTTGCAAAGATTAGCTGATAAACAAACAAATTGTACTTAAAGCGAAATAAATACTTTCGTCAAAATGGTCTTCACAACAGTATAAACAAGTTGATGGACATATCATGTCTCTTTTCATGATTTTACACCACTTTCTCCTTGTGTTCACACCTCTCGGTACAAGAAAATAACACTTTGTTTGGTGCGTTTCTATTTGTGTTTTTACACAAGGTCACGATACAATACTGAAAAGCCGGTTTATTGTCCTGTTGCATTATTTAATTGAAGTAAAACACAAAATATTAATAGATTACAGCCTAAAACACTCCTGCATCTATTCACTAGTTGTTTGCTGTTACAGATTGTGACGTCACGACAAGCGCGCCAAAATGGCGGTCGTTTAAAAAGCTGATATCAGCCGACTATTTTTAAACTTTTTTTTTGAACCAAATGTTTTTTTGGGGCTGGTTTTTTTGTAACATTTACATATTGATGTAAATAATCATTTCAAAATATAAAAAAATACATGCATATTCCCTATTGTTAACCGATTTCGATGATTCTTTTTTTGTTTGGAAGAGTATTATTTCGCGGTGGTCCTGTTTAAATTTTGCGAAGATCTGATGTTGACCTTCGGAGATATACAGTGGAACTCTTCAATAATAGACGGCAAATGTATCGTGATTGCTGCAATCGCTTGGATATTTATTGTTTACACAATTTCATAACGTACACGGAATATCACGCCTGTATACTCTGAAGGGTTTCTTTTTCACTTTTCGCCAGTTATCACTTCAGTTCAGCGATATCTTCGCCTTCAAAACTAACCTTTTATCTACACTAAAAAGTTGTGAATAATATAAAAAATTGCATAAAATATTGTTGAAATATTTAACATTAATCAGTTATTTTTGGAGTCGGTGCCAGCCAAAGTTAAAAAACTTGAAAATATAATAATAATGAAAGTGACCCACACAAAGCTATCTATACCAAAACAACCTGATTACCAAGTTTAATTAAATTTAGATATGCAGAGTAAATTACTCGAATTTTCTTTTAAATTTACCAATTTACAACAAGTTATTGAACATAACAATAAATACAAGCCAACCCTACAATTACAATTCACATAAAAAAAATAGAAAGAAAAATAAAATATAACTAAAAGGTTAATATTAAATTTTAGTTATATTTTATTTTTCTTTCTATTTTTTGACTCTGACACCACTGGCACCGACTCCAAAAATAACTGATTAATGTTAAATATTTTATGCAATTTTTTATATTATTCACAACTTTTTAGTGTAGATAAAAGGTAAGTTTTTGAAGGCGGTTGTGCGTTGCAGAGTTAGCCGTATTGTCACATATTACTTACAAGCCCAAAGAAATACAGTGTATAGTCAAATGTACAGGGTGTAAACAGACTCTTCACGAAGCCGTCAACCAAGCATTATGTACATCAAACTACGTAACTTTACGCAAAAATTAGTGCTGGGAAACGACTTTTTTTTTGGGCTGAAATTTCACGTTTTACAGTAGAACTCAATGTAACGCACTCAAAACATTGTACTGATGGATGGATTTAATAGTAAGGGGGTCCTGGAAGTGTTCAAAGTAAAAATCTTAAATTAAAAACAAGTATTTAAAAAAAAACTTGTGAAAAAGTTGGAACTTTGACCCCCAATATCTCCGTAACTAGAAGGTTCCCAGGTATGGTCTAGAACAAAAAAAATATCGCAATGACAGGTAGAACAAGTGCCTTTAGGCTTCGTTAAGAGTCTGTTTACACCCTTTATAAGAGTATAAGTAAAAGACTTATGCAAAAATATTTTCTAAATATAATCCAGAATCTTGAAAAAAAACGACCTCTTTTTCGTTGCAAAGTTAGCCGTATTGCTACATATTACAAGCTCAAAAAATACAGTGTATAGTCAAATGTATAAGTAAAAGAGAACTCTTTTACTTATACATTTGACTATACACTGTAAAATATTTCCTTTCTGTGCAAAAATATTTCCTAAAAATAATTCAGAATCTTGAAAAGAAATGTTTCCACTTCCGTCGGCACTCCCGGAGTGGTTGATTTTTTTTCTTCCATTCTCCCCTGTCAATCGTCAACTCTTACACTGCCACTGTTACTATTAGATAGATATTTTTTGGATTATTGTAAGCCTCGTTAGTTGACATTATAAACGTAGAGTTACTTTTTGGAAACTGTCTTTTTTGTATTTAGTAGAAAATATTTATTTAAGTAAAACCAACCTGTATTTAAACGAAACAAGGTTGAAATAACGATGATCGACAATCTTCCACAAAATAATGAGTGAAAAAAAAAGTAGTTCCTATAGTTTTAGAGGATTCCTTGAGATGTTGAACGTAGTGCACAAGGTTATTTTAATTGATGGTCTGTAGTCTGACAACCAGTCTTACCAAGGGGTGTCGTATTACCCAGTACTAACTGGGTTGTGGAGGTCAGATAATAATCAGTCGCTCCATATAAAATACTGGTATTCAGCTGCAACCGGTTAGATTGGAAGCCGACCCCTACAAAGTTGGGAAAAGGCTAGGCAGACCATTACCTAATTCTTCTGTTGGTTCTTAATCGTATAAAAATTAACTAAATTCATTGCTGCACCTAAATACCGCATACCTAAGGTGGGTGGACCATTAAAGGCGACCTTAACAAATAAACACTTATTATTCGTTTATTTACTGGATAAATGAAACAAACTAATTATTAAGTAAAACTGTTTGTGTAAAATGCGGGTTTTCACACCTGTTTTTTATGCAAATAAATGATTCTTATCCGGAATTCCGGACTATTCCCTTTAATTGACGAAAAAAAGGAAAAGGTTCTCAAGCTTACGTGTGCTTTTTTGTATGTGCAATTTACACACATGTTTCAGTGTTCCGATTTTAATGTAATTGGGGAGGCCTCGGAATTAATCTCATTTAAAGCTGTGTTTAAAACTAAAGAACATACCTGTATCCCGAGCATGGTGAGAAGGGGAACAGCGACGGCAGCGGCTCCAGATCCAGCGGGGGCAGCGAGAAGGACCCCATATCGTCCGGCGGCCACGCCTCGTCCGGGGACAGCGCTGAGCAAGCGATGGTATCGCTTAAAGCGTTTAGCTCTTCGCCATTTTCTGGACAGCAGTTCTCGTTTTCCTGCTTTAAGAAAAACTTGTGGTTTAGTATTGAAGAACTTAAAAATTTAAAGACCAGTGCGCGTTGGTGGATATGAGATATCCACCGCACTGGCTCCGGGTGTTGGATTACGGCTCATTCCCTCTAACAGAGTTGTTTCCTACATCCCAGACGCAGGAACATTTTAGGAGTTCTAATACTCATATTCTGTTAAGATGCTTAAGGCCATCTTTCCATACGAGGTGAGCTTATAATAGCTATGAATGTGCATTCGATAGAATAGAATAGAATAATTTTATTTGCGTAAAAACATGGTACATTTAGGTCTTGAATTTAGATCATATATGAACCGATATTCAGATAGTGTAATTTAAAAGATGAAGTCATACAAATAACACATGCGTTTGGAACGTTTAGTAAGATTGTCTCCCAAAACGCCCGCCCTGTTTTAGCATGGGAGAAGAAGAGCCGTAACAAATTCATCGGCAACAGATATTCTGTTAAGCTCTTCGCCGATTCAAAGCTTCCGCTTCAAAGGTCCCTAGGTCTCATGGAAAAGGATTGACGCTGCTTGGTTTTAAACATACGCGCAACACGCCTCTTCACAGCACAACCTAACCTCTCCGCTAAACCGCCACTGTTAGAAGACCACCACTTCTGCTCCTGTCTTCTTCTGTGTTTCTTGTTGGATATCGTTTTTAAATAGGAACGAAGTTGTTACAGTACCTTTGTATTTATTTACTTGCTGAAAATCTTACGAAGGGTAGATTAGATAAAGATGTTTTTACAAATGAAAGTTAAAAAAGATGTTTTTACAATTAGCTTTGCTGGATGAATTAAGAAGAATCGATGACGTTTTTGATAATAATGACTACCTATTATAATTTTAATCGTTTTAAACTTGGCGCCCAACGTGGGACTAGGTCCCACGTTGGGCGCCAAGTTTATTTATTAAAAACCACGATTATAAACTAATAATCTTGTGAAATCTTTGCTAATTTAATCTTAAATTAAGAAGAAACGTTTGTGTTCTATGTAAGCACATATTAATTAATGATTAAATTATACATTGTTGTGATTTTTCTTAATGAAGTCGGCACCCAGCGTGAAGGAATCAATAATTGAAAATAGAATATATATAATATCTTTGAAATATAAATTTCAATAATTTAATATTTACCTATAATGTGTTTTTGGTTGAATTCGAGATGACGATGTTTTGAAGTTTTCTTATAAAATTGGCGCCCGACGTCGGACAAACTAAACTTAATTTTATAGTCCGAAACGTGAACAAAAGTAACATTTTCCACAATAAAGTTTAAGTTATTTTTAATGATAATCACTACCTTCAGCTTTCACAGTTTCACCGCCCTCACTATTCACCCCCCAACCCTTAAAAATTACACTATAACCAGAATTGTTTTCAACACACCTGACAACACTCTTCCGGGAACTCTCTCAAGGAGTTCTCGACGCAGGTACACTGTAGAGGATCGCAGCAAAGCCCGTGGTCTGCCGGGCAATACTCGACCAACCCGAATTGCGGGTTGTTCGGGACGTAGCAATCCATCGCCCCGCCTCTTTGCGCGCATCTCTATAGCGCAGGGGCGGAGATTTCTCTCATTCTTTGACAATCAGTTGCTTAGTTTCCGTCGCTTGTAGTCGCGGGTTGGCATGCTGAAATGTTATAGATTAGGTTTAGTTCACATCTAAAAATGAAGTATTGAAATATTAGAATGAAATTATTTATTTAATACTCAAATATGTAGCTTAATATGGAAAAACATTTGAGACCCTAGAGTATTGCTTGTACCTACTTAGTCAAAAAATGACAAGAAACATTGTGCTATTTTCGTGGAAAGGCATATGGTTTGAATTTTATTAAGTTTTGCACTAGTTCTACTGTTTGTCAAAGTCCCACTCCTACTCTTCTATTGCTGTACCTATCTATTACAGGATTTATTAACATCCTTTTCTTGCCATTTTGAGAAAAAAATGTCTCCTTCGGCTATTTACCGACGGCATTCTTGCCTTCGCCTAAAGAACTAGTGCTTTTCTCTCATCTTAAAAAAATAGCCAATTGGGTTAGATAAACATGATTAATAAAAGTTCAATTTGCATTCCTATCTGATTTCTCTCTGCATTCAAAAGCTTGATAGACCATTTCATGCACAGATAGGGTGCCGCTGTTGTTTCTATGAACAACAGCGGCACCCAGATGCTTTCGCAAGCGCCACGCCTCCTTGCCCTATCTCCTGTTGTTTCTATGATCTGTGATTTCATGTCATTGAGAGAGCACAACTTTTCTGTCTGACTTTTATCGTGACAGCAAAATAATAAGAGGCTTGAAACCTGTAAGCAGCTGAGATGAGAATTTTGGAACGTAAATAAAGACAGGAAGATCGTGACACTAGTACTGTACAATTTAAGCGGGAGAAACGCCATTGAGTTTCTGTCGTACACGACGAACAGAAGAATTGGACATAGACGATATTTTGTCATTGTGAAGTGTACCTTCGTGTGTACTTATGAAGATTAACACACGAAGGTACCTACTATATTTAAAACACCTTTATCATCATCGGCAACCGTATCGATTTACACTTCAATATTTTTTACCACAAGATTGCCACCGTAACCTGAACACGAATAAAACCTCATTTTAGGTTTCTCTCTTTTACGCTCAGTAAGTATTCTGGGTCGAATTTCTATTTTTCAAAAAGTTCCTTCGCTTCATCAAGTGGCAATTGTTTTCAGAGGTTTTCATTTTTCTACAACTCAATAGGGTCTACTTTGCTTTTCAGCTTAGACTCCACGCAAATGGTCCACTTTCTACAGCCACCAGTGGCTGGCGACAAGCTGTTTACATGATTTGTAAAACGTTTTGTATAGAATCCCAGCACACGCGCGTGTAGCGCGCGGGTGTGGCGTCCACTCGCGACTCAGTGTCCGCGACACGTCAGTCGCCACTAGTGGCGAATTATAAATAAATACCGACCACTCGTGGCAGTCACTGACCACCTTCGTTAGCGCAGTACCAAAGGACGTGGCGCACGACAGCCACCGGTGGCTGTGGTCGGTGGCCCGTTTGCGCGGAGCCTTACTGCGTAAGTATGTCCTTTCAATATTTTTTTGATTTTCTTATTAATGGTCGAATGTCACCTTGTCTAGCCCTGTTGGGCCAGATTTCTCTCTTGCAAAATGTTAAATTCCTGTACCTTTCTCATTGGTTTCATCATCATTCTCCGGCCCTAGTCAGCAGTGGACTTGATGGAAAAGGACATAAATGCAATAGGACATGATTATGCAATGCCAACCAATAATTTAGTCACTCAATTAGGTACGTACTTACGTCACATATAAATGTATTTCTTGTGGGTACTGTGCAAGGACTGTTATATACTATATAGGTACTGACATGTATAATATACCATGATGTAGGCTTTATAAGCCGATGGATTTCAAGTAGGTAGGTATCGAATGTATTTATAATATTATTCGATATGTGGCGAGAAAGGAATTAGCCCCGTAATCCTGTCTAGCGGGCACCGGAGTAAGCGGATTGGACAGTAAATGAATGCAGAATGGAATAGTTTCATTGAAATCGATATTACTGGCTGTGCATCGCGAGTTCACCAGCGTTTAATGTCACTTATTATTTTCTGTTGTGAAAAGTGGGTACCTAAGTTAACTACTCTATGTCCTTTTCTGGGAATTAAGCTGATTACAATTATGATGGCAATGTTTATTTCTGTAAGTAGATCGTCTAAGACACTTCTACACCTCTACTTTTTGGTAAAGGATGCACATTTTTATTTTCTAATTAAAGCAATATAAATAACCTGAAGTAACTAACTAACCAATAAACTAAAAAATGGCGTCAAAAACCTCCTCAACGCTGTCAACTGGTAATGTCCCCAAGAGACAGACGGCGTTGCCACGTTGTATGGCAACGGCTAGCCTCTGGCCAAAGTAAAAGCCAGCCCTTAGGTCACGCACGGGACGTGGCAAAGGCTGTGAACACGCTGATTCCACGATCCTAGAGTTTCAACGTTTTCGTAATTTTAAAACTAGATGGCAACGGCATTTCCTTTCTGACTGATCCTTGAGAAGAAATGCGGAAACAACGTCCATGACCACTGTCTAAGAGTCCAAATGTTAAAAAAAAACTCTGTTAATGTCAAATGTTATTGTAAATGTTTATGAATCTAATAATGCAGGGCCAAGTTCAGTAGAGTCTTTTGAGGAAAGAGCCATTGCAGCTTTGAGTTGAATTATTCGGACAGACCACTCATATGCGACATCGTGAAGGTCAATACTGTTTTAGGGAGCTCAATGGACAGTGTCACCTATGACTTATTGTTTCTTTTATTTTTCGTGTGGTTAGTGACTAACCTGTTGTCAGAGCCTTTATGCCGCCCATGGGCCTCTGATTTGGCTTTTCATGCCGTCGAGAGATATCTCTCAGGCATGCTGGTTTCCTCACGTTGAATTTATTGTTTATTGAATTGAAAATAAGTGTCTCTCCTTTCGCATGTACTACCTTATACCTATTTAATGAGTTGTGAGACTTTTGACAATTATGTATGACTGATAGTTATTGTCAACGTTGTAAACAATTTAACCAAAAGTATACGTATAATGGGATAGTTTCATTCTCGAGTCAAACATATTTCGATTTTACGGTGTTTTTAAGTCGCGTATTTATACATATGCATTCTAACCTACTAAAAGTAAACTAACCTTTTCTTTGACTACATCTTTGCATTGGCAGCTTCTATCATGAACACCTCCGGCAGCAAAAGACGAAACTGTCGAGGGATAATCAAATGTTTGCAAAAGGAATTCTGAAGAAAGAAGTGTGTAAATTTGCAAAAGTCTTTCTTAGTTGTAGTCTTCTGAAAGTCTTCTACGTCGTGTTTTGCTTGACAGCTCTGCCATATTTTAGTCCTGGAGGACAAACGAGGAAGTAGGGACAAACGAGCGAGAAGATGCGTCATATCTTGTGACGAGGCTCCACTATTATAACAGGTATAATGAGTTTGGTGTGAGTGGTTATGGTTCAGTTCAAGTCATTATTAAATCCTTTTGGAACATACAGAAACAGTGGAGTTGAAGCCATGGAGTTTCTTGCCCGTTCTTCTCCATAGAGATTTGCGCTAGGGAATGAGCAACTACAGCACTTTCACAATTTGTATGCCTTGTGACTGGGACTGTAGCTACATTTCGCTGTTATATTTGTTTATGTTGAAATAATTTGGTACACTCCATATCTGGCAACATTTTGTTATTAAAAAATAAGTTAGATATTGTAAGTCCCGGTAAAACTGTACTTTTTTATCTCTTTCGCTTCTGCAAAATGTCATCGCCTCTTTTTAACCTAATTCCATGTGCCTCCTGTAATATCTCTGTGATCTCAGTAAATAAAGTATATTTTGCCCAACTCGTCGTTTGTATTCGGCCACTGCGACACGTCTTGCGAACAGTTTAGACAATTCAAAAGTGCCTGTAACTGGCCTGCTTGAAATAAATGCTTTGATTTTGATTTTGAGTGGATTCGTATCACCTTCAGATATTTGAAGAAATCATTATGGTGGTCTGGGGAGATCGGGAGTACTCCTATCGACTAAAAGCCCACGGTTCCTGCTACTAACATTATTCGGGGGCGGAAATTGCATTTAATCGCTCTCATATGTTTGCTAGCAATCACACGGTAAAGACAATAATAATTATAATATAATTATACCATCGTTTACCAAGTCCCAGATTATTATTATTTTAACTACAACAATTTATAGATTTAAAACACTTACCTTTACTTTTCAGTGTACGTTAGAAAGCACAGTCTTGCGCAATAACGTGAAACTTCTTATATGAATCTAGTTACTGTATTTGTCTAGGTTGTTTAAATATAAAACTGCTACGGAAACTAAGAAATTCTTTTGTTGAACATTGTATTTCTATTTTCCAACAATGTTTGATGTGTACGTGCTACAAACTGTCACTTTTAATTAAATTACGTATTCGCACTAAACAAAAAGAAATAACGCATTTCTTCTTATAGGTAATAAAAATACATACACACGTACCTTTTACTAAGAAAATATCCAAATAAATTCACTGAAAAGGCACTAATAACACGAAATTATATCGGAACACATCACAAATCACAGTTTCGCACAAAACCTCCATTCACTAATTAAATTAAACGTAGCGGTCGAAGCATGTGCCATGGCAACACCAGCGAGCGTTAAAAAAATTAAAGTTATTTTTTTAATAACGTTTCGGGCAGAGGACGAGCCCTTACACCACGTTGATAGTGACTAAACTATCTTCTGAGTGTGCTAAGTGCACTCCCGCCCCTACCGTAATTGGCTGTTTGTATCCAACCCCTCTGAAAAAAAAACATGACATATTGTGCGCGGGAAAGTGGCTGTCAACGTATCGGGTTAACATGGCCGACCATGCGGAAGCGTATCTCTGTGGTGAGAATCGTTTACCGGAGTGATGATAATGTTTAGATAAGTAATGAGGTAATTAATTTTGTTTACATAATTCATTTGATATTCTTCACTTTGCGGGCTTTCCAGTTTTGCATGTTTTTGGAGTTGAATTGAGTTGGTATCGATATGCGTGGATTTTTCAGAAAGTTTTAGAAACTGCAAGGTTAGTACTATAATTTTGTAACTTAGATTCCTTCATGCTTACAATAAAGTTACATTCACTGTAACCTACTTGGTACATACCTACATAGCTAGGTAAACGATGTTCACCAAGTCCATCAGCTCTGTTTCTACCTATACCTATACCTACGTTAGCAATCATTCTTCCTTATCCCAGTTATTTGGGGACAGTGCAGCATGTCTTCATACTTCTTACGGGTCATCTCGGTAGATACCTCGACCGGTCTAATAATTATGAACATCGTCATCTGCCTCGTCATTTCCCAACTATGTTGGGGTCGGCTTCCAGTCTAACCGGATGCAGCTGAATACCAGTATTTTACATGAAGCGACTGCCTATCTGACCTCCACAGCCTAGTTAGTACTGGGTAATACGATACCCCTTGGTAAGACTAACCTAACGACTGTCAAAAATCTTCCAATGACAGCCGGGACCAACAGCTTAACGTGCTTTCCGAGGCACGGAGGAAACTCGGTATGTAATGGGTGGTCACCCATCCATAGACCAATCTAGGCAAGCACGGCTTAACCTAAAGATCGACCCGAGCGGCTGTTATTATTTAGCCACGAGCTCCTCAATAATGGTGGTCCTGGTCTAATAATTATGAACATTTAATTAAAATAATTTCGGTTTCTGTTCGTTCTCAAGTAGGATAAACCACCAATCCACCACGTCAATAAAAGTGCCTTGCCAACCTAACCTCCAAAATCGTTATTGACATATTCATCCTTTATCATTACGAACATGATCCAAATATCAATACCGATTAGTGCGGTGAGCCACGCTGGGCCACCCAGGTAGCATCACGTGGGCCATCCGGAGCCAACCTGTCTCGCACGCCATTGTTTCAAATTGATTAAACGTCGCTTATTTGCAGGTAGATTGTGGGTCATGTGGTACGGCGTGGGACCGTTTGGGAATGGGCAGTAATGCTGTTTGAGACAGAACTTTAGAGTCTACAGTAGTGCTTAATTGAAATTATTTTCTTTCAATAAACCTACATGAGCACTTATGAAAGTATCATTTTCTTGCTGAACCTTCTGCATTAGTCAATGCAGAAGGATCAGCAAGAAAATACTCGGTTACTCTTTTAAAAATATGTATTTGTTTTGTATAACTGAAAAGCCTAACCTTATTATGATTGTTCTCGAAAATGATTTCAACATTCTTGAAACATATTTAAGTTAAAGATTATTTGAAACATACATAAGAGTTTCGGAAAATTATTTCATAAGTGCACTTCACAGTGCACGATATATTCTGTTTTCGCTACAAAATAATCCGGGTAGAGCCTAATTACTTCACATGCAGAAGACTCTCAGTAAAACAATTCCAACAAAAAAACCTGCCTTTGCAATGCACAGTCATGTAAAAAGTATGTAGATATTTCTGTGCGCATTCTGGTAGCAATCAAAGATCGGCCATTCTTGGGCTGCTAGCCATCTAACAAAGCGTTCAATATTTTATTTTAGGTTTTTTCTTTAACAAGACATTCTTACTGTGCTAAGCTGTTCTTAACTTAAATTCAAAGAAGCCTCACACTAACGGATGCAGTATCAACAAAAAATGGCGCATATTTTTGGCGCGCGAAAGCGTTCATGGAAAGTCACACCGCGCACCGTGAGAGTTTTGAAAGAGTTGTGCTATGCAGGCTGTGGGCACGCGGCCCACTGAACAGTGATGCCGAGCTGACGATCGACGAGGTGGTCCAACCCACACAGGGAGTTTATACCTATGTAAAAGAGGTCGAAGATCGAACGTTCTGGAAGGTAAAAAAATAGAGTTGGTGAAAATATGCGATATGATCTGAGAAAAAAAAACACATTTCAGGAAGTACACATTGAACGAGGCAATAATATTTCTAATTCATGTCATGTTCATAGTATTCATACCAGTAAATTCGATTTATTTTTGAATTTATATCGTTTGTAAAAATACTCTTAATGAAGCCGATAGGCACTTGTTACCTATTCTTCCTCGGGCGGTATCATGTCGCCGTGGTGGCGTCGGTGCGTGTGCTTCTACGAGAGGACATCCTCACAAAGGCCTGCCTTTTTCCTAGCCCCCTGCTGTCGACCAGGCTATTTTTCCAAGCCCGGGAAAGATAGGTCTGCCCTATTGCTGCAGGGAGGACACGGCCCGTCACGTTACCTAACGCAAACTAACCTAACATTTAACATACCTAATTATTTTTTTCGCTTTTGGTTATGTATTTCCCCTATGTTTCCTAGAATGATGTGTAATCAACGAATTTTCCTTCGCACAAAAGTTAGGAAAGGCTTTCTTGTTATGCCAATTGTTACTTCCTGTTCCTGTTCTGGCAACAAAGTGTTGTATGATGTTAAATATAACTACTAACTACTTACAACAACTAAAGCTGACTTACCAACGACAAAAATCTTAAAAACCGGCAAAGTGCGAACCGGACTCGAGCACGAAGGGTTCCGTACCATTATCTATAAAAACGTTAAATTTACTTTAATTAAATTATTTATTTTTAAAGTGAATATACAACTAAATATTCTGTGAATATTTCAAGCGTCCACCTGTCGCCGTTATTAATATCGAGCAAAAAAACGGCAAGAAATCACGTTTGTAGTATGGGAGCCCGCCTTAAATATTTATTTTATTCTGTTTTTAGTATTTGTTGTTATAACTGCATCATCTGTGAAAATTTCAACTGTCTAGCTATCACGGATCATAGATACAGCCTGGTGACAGACGGACAGACAGACAGCGGATTCTTAGTATTATAGTCCCGTTTTACCCTTTGGGTACGGAACCCTAAAAAGAAAGAAAGAACAGTCTTTATTATGATAGTCAGTGGCAGTTACGTAACTGGTGGTGTTCTGTTGTTGAAAAATAAATACTGCCACATTTAAAATTGTGAAAAATCAAATCATTTTTTACTATTTTATGTTTTATAAAACAAAAGAGCAAAATTGATCACTAAGACACTGTTTATAACTTTAGGATTAAGGAAAGCTCGTAGCGCGTAGCAGCAGCAACCATCGCGCCGCCGTTGGTTCTGTCTAGCTAGGCTAGCAGCTTCGGAACCTGCCAAGAAAATAAAGTTAAATTCAAACACTGTTTTAAGCTTTCACGGTTTAAAACTAAACTTATATTGTCACTTACGGGATATCTTCTGTGATTGTTTATTATTTTGAGCTCCCGATATGTCAACGCTGTTACATTGCGAAAGCGTGGCAATATAAGATTAAAGTCAAATTCGTGTAATCTACCCTCAGGGGCACATTTAACCGTCCACCCATCTCAAATTCCTTATCGTTTGTTTATGTTAACTTACGCTTTGACTACTAGGCGTAACTTGGTAAGTGGGTATTTCTGCAATAAAAAAAAACAATCATATTCACTTTTTGTTTACTTCTGTGGTCTTTATTCAACAATAATCAGTTTAGTCAAATTTTGTCATTCTCGCCACTCGTTTTGTGTGAAGGATACATTTGTTTCAAAACGTTGTGGTACCATTTCTTCGAGTAAAATCGAGGTACTGGGGTACTGTGATTTGACTTACCCCAAAAAAATGCCTCTGGACGCAGCTGGAGCAGCCAGGGCTGTGGGGCACTTGCAGACGCTGTGTTTAGCCATTGTCGGATTGGACGAATGCTTGGATATCCACGAACCACTATACAAGATGCTATCCGGCGTTACAGAGAGACCGGTTTATTCACAAGAAGGCCTGGGCAAGGTTGTAGAAGGTGTACATAAGAGAGAGATGATCGTTACATCGTCTCGAACGTTCTTTGAAATCGGTTCACAACGGCTTCTGAGGCTCGTAACCGCTTGTTTCAGGTACGAAATGTAAGTGTGAGCCTAAGAACCATAAGAAGAAGGTTAGCAGAGACGGATTTCAAGTCCCAGAACTGACCGCAACGCACAGAAGAGCGAGACTTAGATTTCCTAGAAAACATTTAAATTGGACTTCGGAACAATAATAATAAATCATTTATTTCAGATTTATCCTAAGACTACATCCATATTTTTATCAACATTATTATACACGAGGCTGTGGGTTGCAGCCCGAGCCGTAGGCGAGGGCGTAAATCAGCCGAGTGTCTAGTGAGCAAGCTGCTCAGGAGTTTCATACGCACTTTTTCAACACAGTTGCGAGGAAAAAACAAACGTGTATTGCATCTTTTAATTATTAAAACAATTGGTGAATGTACAATTTTCAAAACGAAATTGGATTGTTTTAGATGGCAATTTCACAGTTTGTGTTACATTGATACTTGCCACTTCGTGACAAAACTTTAGATTTCCGACCAATAAATCCATCCGAGCGTCTCTTAAAAAATGCCATCAGGTTACAGTACGTTTTGATATCAACACCATGTTTGAGCTTCACCTTGTTTCTTAACATGGAATACCACAGGGAGCTGGGTTAGTATGTATTGGCAAGTTCAGAGAAATACGCAAAAAACACATTGTCAGAAAATGCCTGGGTTTTTTTTGTTGCTCTTCCATTGTAGGAAACTATCCTAAGCAGCTAAGTACTTTTCTCTAGATTTTGCTGGTATAATACTCGTAGGCTCTCGTTTGCATTTTGTGCTGCATTTAGTATTTTTGGAGGGGAAATCTATCAATTGTCGGCGTCCCAGCTGTTTTAGAACCCAATGGCTTGGCACGCGACGATGGCAGGAGACCGGACGGCATGTCTTTGTTTCCTTGGAAGATGGGTAGGCCTCTAGTGTGGGACGCAACATGCGTCGATACTCTTAAATTGCGCTATCCCATCTTCCAAGCTCATCGTGCTGTGCTGGTGCTGCCGCTGCGGCTGCAGAGAACCTCAAGCGGCGTAAATATAGAAACCTTTGTGGTAACTATATTTTCGAGCCGTTTGGGGTTGAAACTCTAGGGCCGTGGGGTCCGAGTGCTCATAGCCTATTTAAGGAAATTTCGAAACGCCTAGTTGACGCTTCCCGTGACCCAAGGGCTGGCTTTTACTTTGGCCAGAGGCTAAGTGTTGCCATACAACGTGGCAACGCCGCCAGTCTCTTGGGCACACGACAAACTGCAGCGCTTTTATTTTACAAGAGAAATGTTCGCATTTTCGCATCGTCTTTTAAGCATACTTACCTAAATAATTCCATGGTCATAATCATCCAATATCGTTCCCACTACTGGGACATACCCCTCATCTCTGTGAGAGGGAGTCGGTCATAATCCACCAAGCTGGTAAGCATCAGGGTAGCCCGCGAAATTCAAATTTTCTTACGTTTTTTGCAATTTGCAGGTCATTGTCAGGTTGTATGTTGATGAAAAATGAATCGCGCCTGTAACACGTGTGCAGTTACAGAATCATAATCATGAAAATCATCAATTTTACCCTTTTTTTTTTCGGATGGGAAATCATCATATGACTGCTCCCGCTCTGGGCAGAGCGGAAGGGAGTGTCAGACTTGTACTGACTAAAACCTATCCATGTTCCTTCCTTGACCTTTGTGTTCCAGAGCCGCGGTATCTCTTTCGAACAGCCCGCAGCATCGATTTTACCCTGAGAGTTCATTTAACCGTATTGAATGACTTTTTCATGAAATATTCATTGAATAAGGTGACAAGAACTTGCAATTATGATTCTCTTGCCATGTCCTTATCCCAATTTATTTTGGGCATGTCTTCTTTTTCCATACTCTCTTTTAGTCGTCCTCTCATTCTCATGAATCGCCCGCTTCCTAGCACTATCGTATTCCTCTACTCTTATAGCCAACTAGCGGACGTAACGCGGTTTCACCCGCGTAGTTCCCTTTCCCGTGGGAGTACTGGGATAAAATATAGCCTATGTTACTCGCTGATAATGTAGCTATCAATTGCTGAAAGAATTTTTCAAATTGGTCCAGTAGTTTTTAAGTTTTTCGTTCGATTCGTTACATACGAAAATACAAATATCTCCTCTTTATTCATTCAAACAATAATTTATTCCATGGAATTTCTTAAACTCCAGGCAACTACTCCAAGAGACTCTTTTCTCCATAGAGACTACGCTTTGGTATCGGCAACTACAGTTCTTTCATAGTTATTATATGCCTCATGACTGGGACTGTAGGTACATTTTTTTGTTTTCGACAGTTCTTAAGTACCTTATCTGGTCTATCCTTACTATATTAAAGTATTGTAAGTTTGTTACCTTTTCACGCCTAAACCACGAAACCGGTCATCCGATACTAAACGGACATAGGATACTTTTCATCCCGAAAAAAAAGTACTGTTCCCAAGAAAATCAACAATAACGTTATAATACTCATAGATGGCGCCACGTGTCTTTCGAATCAGGATTGAATTACAAGCAGAGTACAGCCAAGTTGATTGTCAAATTCTAAATGAACGCGAGCGAAGCCGCGGGCAAAAGCTAATTTGAAATAAATGCATTGAGTTTGCGTTTAAGCTAACGCCTAAATAAAAATTCAAATCCATCGATCGTTGCGCTCACCTGTCGGAAAGCCGATCGTTCGGAAACGGGAAGTGTCGGGTGTCGTGTCCGGCGTCCGGTAACCGGATAGGACCGGTAGGATAGCGAGGATGAACTCCCTTTGACATAACGTCACACCGCTGCCGCTGCACCGATGACTGGGTCTCTGTGAATATTTTACACAGGATACAGTTGATGATTAACTTTATTGGTCGAAAAATATAGACCAACCTGACTATCGACACACGACTTCACGCCTATTTTCCAATTTTTTTTTTTATTTTTTTTTAACAAAAACTTTGTCCCACACTAGGATTTTCTCCTGTATCGTGGGTGCGTTCACAAACATTTAAACTGATATACACAAACAGCCAGACCCGGAACAACTATCTGTAGGCCAAACAAATATTTGTTCCGTGCGGGGATCGAACCCGCGACACGCAGAGCAGCAGCCAATCGCTCAGCCACTGCGCCAACCGTGCCGCCGAAAAATGCAGGCAGCAAGCATCAAGTAATGTCTGACTAAAGGTTCGACTTCGGCTAAAACCACCTTCGGCTTAGACCGAAAAGGGCCGAAGTTTTACTCGAGCGCGAAGGTTCTAGGAAGCGCCGAAATTGCACGAGCGGTCCCGAATGCACGAGAGCCCGACGGAAGACGTACCGTAGACGTACGACTGGTAGGGGGAGTGGTCACACATTTCGAAGCGGTTTGATGTTGATATGTTGCAAGGTAATTTTAATCATCTCGTAAAGTGGTCAACAATAACTTTTATTTTAAAAGTTTTAAATAATTATTATATACGCGATACACGATAACCCGACTAATGGGCTTTGGCTTTGATCAGAAATCCACCTTCGGTTGGAAATCATTTTAATTTTGGATTAACGTTTCAATTCTTCTTCATTTTCTTCGTGTCTTGTGTCTTGAAAGTAAAAACTAGTTATTAGTTTTTAAACTTCACTTTTTCATGGACATAATCTACAATTCGACACCATAATTATAGCCATGAAACACATAACTGAAATTGCTTCGACATAGGCTTCAATCATGAAACTCTGACGCAGGATTTTTTCCCACGACATCAATCATCCAAAAGTTCCCACAAGATAACTAGATCTAAATACTTTCTTTCTACCAAAAAATCGTGATAAAAATCTGCACGAACACCAAACCATCCTCCACCCTGAATTAATCGCTATTTAAAACTAAACAAAAGACAATCATTGGTATACTCATAGGTAAGTCCTGAACGTGCATGATCTGACTTAATTTCATTCGTATAAGGTTCAAATTACAATGCGCGCACCCACGTTTAAATGCAACAGTTAAACCAAGCATGATCTACTTGTGCAAACACAACAGTTTAGTTATAGTTCGCCACCTGTATTTGCCCTTAGGCTCAGTAGCAAGTGCGATGGTATTGTTACTGTTTGATCTGACAGGTAACACATGTTTGTTTAGCGGGTAGTCGAGTTTTTTGAGGGCGGGTAGTTTTGATAAGGGAGATAATGTGTGTAATGTGTTTCATTTTATTAGGTCTTCTTTTTGTGGTAGTTAATCTCGGCGTGTGAGTTTTATTTGTTTCGTTAGAAGCTAACAAAAGAACCTATTGAATTTCAAACCCAATGGTTTTCGTGAGTGTTTTTCGTTGATGTTCCCGAAGACAAAATATTTTTCTTTATACAATAAGATAACGCATAATTTTACGTAGGTACAGTTTATTTATTTATTAAGCATTCATTTCAAATAAAAAAAAACATAAATTATTAGTAATGATGACCTATGTTAGTAAAACTTATCTACAATTACAAACTGTTGGCCTTATGTTGGCATGCCGTTGTTCGAGTCCAATCTGCTCACTTTGTCACTTTGTTCCATCTGGAAGAACAATACCAATCAAAAACAATTAGGTACTTAAAACTTTAACCAATTAACATATCACTCTAGCTTCACTGCACTCATAAAAACCCATTTGCAAAACCAACAATCCCACAACCACAATTAAATACCGCTGACAATCAGCCGCTGTAAAGTGATACGTCTCAATCGGAAACACAAATAAAAGATAAAACTTTGAAACTCAATATGTTATTCCGATCTTCCATCCATTCTTACGATTGATTTACATTTAATCGGTTGAGGGGACGCGTGGCGCGCGCGTGCCATGCCAGATAAGCCGGCCATTTTGATTTTTTTGGCGCGCTCGTTAGAATGGTAATTATTGTAATTTTGGTTCTTGTAATATTTTAGCGAGTGTGTTTGTGAATTGCGAAGTGAGAAAATTATATAGTTTTGTAGATAGAAAGCACTATTTAGCTACTATTACTTTAGTATGTGTTTCAAATTCAGTGTGGGTACTTCGAAGAGCGAAGGGATTCGTGAAAGTAGGCTTAAGAGGGAATAGGGGCTGCGATTCTTCAAAGAAATGTGAGTATTCCCCTTCTTTCTTTTCTGAATAATACTTCTGGAGCAATCATTTCTTTTCATAAAATCAAGGTCTGCTGTAGACAGATTATCTCAATCATTTCTTTTTTTTCAGCAGTTAATAAGTAAAGAAAATATAACTCTGCAAAAATAACAAAAATGCCCCAATTTTACGACCGTGATTACAGGACTTCCAGACAAATTCGAAAAGTTTTTAACATACAACTTCCTTAAAATTTTAATGTCTAGAATAATTGAATCCACTCAGTTTTCAGGGAGAGAAAAGGGGAATACGAAACGTGGATCTCGACAATTTTTTTGTAATATAATCGGTCTTAGCTGCAGCTATCTTTATCGCACTCTACGGACGCAGGCTTGACGCAACGCAAAGGTAATAGTTCCTACAGATAGTACAGATACCTATTTTTCAAATTCTCGCAGGGTCTGTTTCCTCTTAAGCCTTAGCTTTGCGCATGAGTTGCTACATCCCGCTTAACATTTTAAAGTAGGTAAAAACTCTTTCTTACATTATATTTTCCATTCACATGTTGCCCAGTCTCGTTAAGTAGGTACGGTCAAACAAGTTATTTGGTATACACGCAGAAATATTCACAATCCTAGTACCTACACATACAATATACTTTGCAATTTTATTTTATAAAAGCTTTTGTCATTAAGAGACTGACTCTTATTGACATAAGCGTTTTAAAATACAATTTAGAAAAGTATACGCTTCGGCATTGGATTGAGAACATTTCCGTGTGTATACCAAATAGCTTGTTCGACCGTACCTACCTAATTCAATTGAGCTTTAAAAAATATTTAGGACCCAAAGTCCCAACACAACCAAATTAAGAAGTTATCTAAATATTATTAAATACTTATAAAAATAAATAAGCTCGACTATTTTCCACTTAAAAGCCATAACTTAGCCTGGATCAGGAGTCGTACTCACATTATGAGGATTGAGAAACCAACATCTTCATCTATGAAAAGACATCTTTTGCAATCATCCAATTTTGCCCAGCGCACGACAGTAATTGTATTTCACAGAATATGGAATACTTTTATGTATTTTCTTTCTTGCATGAATGTTTTATCAATAATTATTTTAGTCAATTAATTAACGCATTAGATAACATCACGCCTGTAATCCCCGAAGGGTTAGGCAGAGGTGTACTACCTAATACTACACCCACATTTTGCCAGTTAAGTTTAAGTCCCATGTAATAGGGGGCAAGCCTATTGCCATCAACCGGGCACAAATCCAGACTGCTACTAAGAAATTCCAGATGGAAAACCCCAATAACACTTTGCCCGAACCGTGAATCGAAACCAGGACCTCATGCTCAACAGTCACGCTTGCGACCACTCGATCAACGAGGCAGTCAATTAATTAATTAATGTTTCAATTTTTTTTATCACGTTTGTATGGTTAGGTACAGCAGTGAAGCTTAACAAAATATATTAGGTAAACGTCCAAATATACGAAATTATTAAAAGGAAGTTTTCCTTTCCTTTTTCCTAAAAGGAAGAAATACCTACTTAATCACTTCTATTACTCTGTGACAACTACGTAGGTAGTTCAATGGAATACCGCTTCCAATAAATATTTTATTTGCCTTCTTTAGAAAACGTAGCTATAGAAAACTCAGCGAAGCTTCGAAAGCTTCCAACAATACATCAGTGGAATACGAGTCTTTTTAATTTGCCTCGCAACTGAAGAAGCCCTACAAGCAACCTTCTAACTGGTATCGATTCAGCGACTCCCGCTTTACCAAACTTCACCGGCTAGCTTTCTTATAAAGCACGCTTTTTATTTTACTTTTAAAAAGTTTGCACGCTATGGTAAAGAAATTCTAAAGCATATTGTTTATGGTTCCCGAAGTTACTTAGAATCTGGGAGCTTTTGAATTATTTTATGAATTAAAAAACTAAGTTAAATAGACGTTGATTTTTTTATTAACATGCCTGGGTACTGTCTTTGATCAGAGATTATTTTAGAGTTCCCTAACTCGAAAGGAACAAACAGTAACCTTATTATTATAATTGTAGATAATCATTTTTCAATACACTTTCTCGAAAACTGGTTCATATCGCACTAAGATTAGGTTCAACATGCAATGTATTTCACACACATGGATTTTTAATATATTTCCGCACACGTGCGGAAATAAAAATCTCCACAGATAACTAAACTTATGTATACTAAAGTGCGTTTTTTAATCCTAGAGACTAAATTGACACATGCTAATGTCAAACTGTATAGATGTGACCTAAGCATGTGGCATATACATACCTTTGCTTCTTCTTCAACCTGGCGAAAGCAAAGCGCTGAAAAAAAGCAAATTAAATCTTAGTTTCCTAATAATTCCAGACAAAAATACTTTCCGTTCTTTTGATTTCTTCGAAAGTGTATTGAAAAATATCGTTTGATTCGTTACTCAAAGTTTCCCTACTTATATCAAAATGTACTATAGCTGTCCGATTATTAAGATTAAGACTACTCTTCTCCGGAACGGGTAGGGGTCATCATTCTTTTGCCTTTTTCCCAGGTTATTTGGGGATGGCTCGATAAGCATGTCTAATTCTTAATACTACATTCTTAGTTAAAATTAATGACAATTACTATACTAAAGTGTGCGGAGGAGATCGTGGCTAAATAATAACAGCCGGGTTGATCTTTAAGTTTAAGTAATTTGCCAAGGTCGGTCCGTAGATGGGTGATCATCCATTACATATCGAGTTTCCTCCGTGCCTTGGAAAGCACGTTAAGCCGTTGATCCCTTCTGTCACTTATAGACTTTTTACAGTCGTTACAGGTAGTCAGTGGCCCATGCAGTATTACCAAGGGGTATCGTATTGATGCCTAGTACTGACTAAGTTGTGGTGGACTAGGATGTGGGTGTACCTACTATTAGGTACACTTCTGCCTAACCCTTCGGGGATTATAGGCGTGATGTTATGTTATGTGTTAACTGGGTTGTGGAGGTGAGATAGGCAGTCGCTCCAAGTATAATACGGATATTCAGATAAATGCGGTTAGACTGGGTCATAAAGGGTGTAAACAGACTCTTAACGAAGCCGAAAGGCACTAGTTCTCCCCGTCATTGCGATCATTGTTTTGTTCTAGACCATACCTGGGAACCTTCTAGTTACGGAGGTATTGGGAGTCAAAGTTTCACCTTTTTCACAAGTTTATTTTTTAATACATATTTTAATGTAAGATTTTTACTTTAAATACCTCCAGGACCCCCTTATTATTCAATCCATCCATCAGCTCAATGTTTTGAGTGCGTTACATTGAGTCCTACCGTAAAACGTGATATTTCAGACCAAAAAAATAAGTCGTCTCCCAGCACTCATTTTTGCGTAAAGTTACTTAGTTTGATGTACATAATGCTTGGTTGACGGCTTCGTGAAGAGTCTGTTTACACCCTGTATATCCTCACGATCACATTCCAGTCACAGCGGTCAATCTCAACGGAGACTAGCCTATTACGTAGATGATTTTATAGTGCACTATAATACCACACAGGTGCCCTCAGTCTTCCCGGCAATCTAACACGACCGGACGGCCTTACATCCTTTCCGAGGTACGGGGTCACATCACAAACTATCAAAACTCCGGCCTGCTACTGAAATAACTTTCTGCGAAAAAAAAACCGACTTCCAAAAAAACACAAAAAACGACCTAAAATAACTTTACTTTCGGAAGTCGGTGACTTTGTTTGTTTCATTGACTTTTTTGTCACCGACTTCCGAAAGTTATTTTAGGTTTTTTTTGTGTTTTTTTGGAAGTTGGTTTTTTTTCGCAGAATTTTTTTTTATTTTACCCTTTTTAGTTGTAGTATGCCACACAAATTCTTGTCATGAATTAATTTTTAAATTGTAACTAGAAGTTGATGACCTCAGTAGAGCTTCCGAAAGAGTGGGTCTTAGTAAGGTTAAGGTCAATTGGAAATCGGGAAGTACGTCAAATTTAACATACAAGACTTCACGCGACGTCGAATGATGTACCAAATTACTGAACCGGTATTGATGAAATTTCTATTCGACCAATCGGGAAGTACATCCTTTCACATAAAGAATTTTTCAAACCGGTTTCGAAACGACGGAGTTATGAGGCAACAAACACAAAAAAAAAATCTTACAACCGAATTGAGAACATCCTCCTTTTTGAAGAAAGTCGGTTAAAAAATCCGAATGAAGAATCCAGACAACGCTCCCCGGCTTGGGAATCGAATCCTGGACCCAACGCTCAGCAAACGTGCTTTCGACCACGAGTCATGCCACCATGCCTGTATACAGGGTGTAACAGAATAAGCGCAATACCTCCTAGGTGGTGATTCAGAGTATTCAGACCTTCAAACTGGACAATAAATTTTCCCTGAGGAACATGGGTCTTTAGGAAAAGTTGTACAGTTTAGTCCTTGGTTCGCGCCCTGGCAATGCTGAATGCTCTACTGACGTCGACACCGGAGTGTGATTTATGTGCCGAGATGGTTAGACGTTATGTCGTGGATGATGGAGTTTCTGTGAGAGGGTGAACCACGGGGATGAACGAAAGATGTCATTTTCTTGTGCTTGTTCTGTGAGAGGATGGACGAAAGATGACATATTCTTGTTAGTATATTGCAATCGCTTGGATTTACGTCTGTTATGTTGTACATGTTTTGTCCAATAAAATAAAATGAGTCGTAAAAAAACTTACATCCTGTACAGCATGGTGTGGAGGTGTCTGATGAGATGACGAGTAATAGAGAAGCATGGAAGAAGACATGCTGCGCCGACCCCAAAAAATGGGATAAGGCAGGAGAATGATAATCCGGTAGGGTGTGGTATTGGTGTGACCGTGCTATTTTATTTTCTTGAATTACGAATTATGAATTACCGACCTACCCACATTTCGCCATTCGTGATTAAATCTGATGTATGGGTGAATCTAATATAATAGGTATAATACCCGACTTGCACGGTATTTCCTCATAGCATGGCTTTTTTTCAAGAAAGTGCTTTAGTTGCATTTGCCCGCTGGTTCGCCCGCATAAGCAGGTATATAGGTATACCTACTACAGATATTGGAAGACAAAATTCCAATATTTCAAAAGTTTTTAAAATACCCACATGTTATAAACTTATGTTGTTATAACCTTATTTTAAATACCTACATGGCTATTATTATCGTTTACCTCTTGTTTCCATAAAAATCTATGGAAATATGATACCAAAGGTATTTTGAAAAGGGATTTTGCTAAATCAGAGCCTCTTTTTAAGTATGTTTATGAATCACTGGCGAGGCATCCTATTTACTTCCTCATTCTGTCTTATTTACTATTCACGAAGATTTCCTGAGAGCGTCCATGAGTCCACCTCGCTAGTTGCCTAAAAAGTACAATTGCAAGAAAGGCAGATGTCGCTACAGTCCTCCAAATGTTTGATTGAGCCGGTGATACCTACGAACTATGGCATATATACTGTATTCAATTTATAGATAGATACACACTTAAAATGTAATATAATATTAATAAGCAAAACGCCTGTCACTGAAATAAATAATTAATAATAGGCAGGACTCTTTTATCAGTCATGCACTCATAGGCAAAAATTAGAAAGTTTCAAATAAACTCTATGGTTAATATCTAAAAGTACAGACCATCCAAAAGTATGTACAGACGCCAGCACATCAAGCTACTACAATCTGTCAGATTTCTTTACTAGATTTTCAACTTTATCTCTATGATATTAAGTTCGTTAGTTAGGTTGACGTGCAGGTGTCTGTACATAAACTCATACAGTCCATTTAAAAGTATAGACAGCCGGCACGTCAAGCTACTACAAACTGTCAGATTTCTTTATTAGATTTTCGACTTTATTGCTACAGCATTAGGTTGAAGGTTGATTGGCATAATCTGACAGTTTCATAGCTTGACCTGCTCGCGTCTGTACTTTAATAAGCTGATGGAAAACTGACAAAATAAATCCCAAATTAGTCTCTTTAAAATATATTGGTTTTGTCTTGTTGTTGAAGTGTAGAATATTCGTTCGCACAATGAGTCATGTATTGGATATTTTGATGAATAGATGGATTGCTTCTTTTTATTATGCAACACATATATTATGTAAGGTCACACAGCAAAACTTAACATTTTTAAGTTTTTTTTTCTTATTTTAAAGTTTAGTATTCAACCGTTGTTGGTAGAAACAATGTGCTACATGTACTGGCAATCTTACTAGTCTGGCAACATCCAGATTTGTAATGTCAAATTTTTATTGTCGCAAAAATTTCAGTCATTATTTTCGCATTATTATTGGTGACATCAAATAAGTTTTTAAAGGTACAAAATAAATCAATCAAAAGCATTCCGTGAAAGTTTTAAGTGTAAGCCCGTCGTTTCGGCTGTGCGTGCTAAATTATCAGTGTAACGTGTGATAAGGTCTGCATAAATGAATAATGTCGTTGAGGTCGAAGGCACTGGCACTAGTGGAGGTGCTGCTGAGGGTGCCGCCTCTGTTTGTGGTGGATGAGTTCCTGAAGATCAGCCTGGGTCTGCCGGTGTCGACCGGCGAGGAGTCCGTGCTGGGCAACATCACGGTTGACGGCGTCACCGTTGACCTGACGGACCCAGATGTCAATTACTACGACGCGAATTTCTACAACGCGTTCTTCTTCACAATCGTCAAATTCCTCATGTGCTGTTTAGGTAAGTGACGTTTTTTAACAAGCACTGACATTGCAACATTCAGCCTTTAGAACAGTTTCGAAACTCGTGACCCAAACCTTTCGAAATTTTTGTGTTTACTCTGTCGTGTCATAATGTTTAAAGAGTATATTGTTAATTTTGTACTGTTCTACTTGCAAGAAGGCTAGTCTTGTACTCCTAATGTTAACTTTGTATAAAAGTCCCAGTGTTTATTGGAGTTCCCAGCCTTGTATTGTATTGCTTAGTCAAAAGCATATAAAAATGAATAACTGCTATCAATTTTACTAGCTCAAAAAATAGATGGCCCATCGGCATCAGGAACAAGGTCCAGTCTTTCTTATTACCAACAATATATAATTTGAAAGTTTATTGTTATGATGGTTATGAAACTAGAGGTGAACCGCCAAACCTACACTATGTAACAACTCCAACAATTACAATAATTTTTTAATTGAAAAAAAAATAAGGCATAAGAAAACAATGAATGTTATGCATTACCAACCAAGTTCTTTTAACAATAGAACTTTTCCAATAATATATAATGCATCTGACTATATAATTAAAATCTACAGTTTTCAGTGTATAAACAAACAAGTGTCTATTATAGTTAAACTATTATCCAACACATACCTTATTAAAAATTCATTTGAAATTGTATGAAGTCTAATTTACATACAATGTGTACAGAATGATCTAGTGGAATGTTGAATTACAGAAATGTATAAATAGGTAAAAATTATAATTACTAAAACCGATTTTTGTATTGTATAATGGGCTAGTGTCCGCAACTCCACATCCAAAGTAAATATTTTGCATCAGCATCATTCTCTAGCCCTTATCCCAATTAATTTGGGGTTGGCGCAGCATGTCTTCTTCCATACTCTCTATTACTTGTCATCTCTTCAGACACCTCCGTTCGTGCTATATCATCGTTCACAGAATCCATCCATAGTTTCTACTACAAATTGCATATTTTGCATAAGTGTGGGAAACTGATGTTTAGTAAGTGTGTGATACTCACAACCAGTGTGCGTGTGTAGCAAGATGTATGAATGTGGGCGAAGCAAAGAGAGCATGTGATAATCGTAGAAAGTGGTGTTCTATTGTTCCTAACTTTCTACCTACCCCAAAAGAAACGGTATGTTTAAAGTATGTTGTTTATCCAGGGCTGCGGGACTGTTCGAAACAGATACCGTGGCCCTGGAACACAAAAGGCAAGGAAGGAACATGGATGGGTTTTAGTCAGTAGAAGTCTGACACTCCCTTCCGCTCTACCCAGAGCAGGAGAAGTCATTTGATGATTTCCCATCTGAAAAAAAGGTATGTTGTTTATATGGTCCACACACTAAACTAACACAGTCATGTTTCATTTACCTTGATTCACAAATTTTATTTTGAAAACTGCTTCCCCAATATATTGGCTCTTGTGATGTACAGGATCTCTTAGTAAAATAGCGATGACTACACTGATGTCTGACCAATCGCCTGTCAATAAAGATTCATATTATAAATATGATTTTTTGGTGTTATTGTCTACAACCAACAATGACATTGTCTAAAACACTGTTTTAATCTTTCACGGTTTACAACTAAACTTATATTGTCAAAGAAAGAGGGTAGCAGATTTGTCTGCTCTTAACAAGTCATTATACAATATCATTATTGTATAATTATCACTTGCTTTGGTGAAGGAAAACATCGTGAGGAAACCAGTATGCCTGAGAGATATTTATTGATGGCATGTAACGCCAAGTCAGAGGCCCATGGGTGGCATGAAAACTCTGACACCAGGTTATACACTTAATCATATGCTGAATTAGGAAATCCTGGATCTTTAATTGGAGATGATCAAATTTATAATACTATTGTAGTAGTTATACCTATTGTAATTGGAGGTTTTGGTAATTGACTTGTGCCTTTAATATTAGGAGCTCCGGATATAGCATTTCCTCGAATATATAATATAAGTTTTTTGATAAAGAAGAAGAACAAGTTATTTTGCCGGATCCTCTCCACCAACTATGCAGCCTTCAATTACAGAATGTATTCTGTAATTGAAGGCTGCATAGTTTTGTTCTAAAAAAAAAATATGCGCGTGGCTCTATTTTTAAAGCTGATAATATAATGATATATGGTCCTAATAATCAATCTGTAATGTTCCCACAGTGGGCATACAAGCCTCCTCTTTATGAGAGGTGAGTCTATGAGAGTGGGCTAGTAATCCACCACACAGGAGTTTGATGCCATCCACACCAAAGTACCTGTACTGATTTTCTCTGAAACTGATGTATCTTCATTGTTTTGCAAAGACAATGTAGCCCCTCGTCTCTCTTTGCAACTGTTTTCAGTTGAACCCCAATATCTTGATAAAAAGATTAGAATTACGATTATCTTTAAACATTTGTAAAAAAAAAGCTACTTCAAATGACTAGTCAAGGTTCACGAGTAGGTATCAACAAAGGCATTATTAGTAGGTATAGTAAACATGCGACATGCGCCCCATTAGTTCACCGACCCCGACTATAGAGTAAACGCAAATCAGAAGTCGGTAGCAAAAAAGTGAATCAAACAAAAAAAAATTAAGCTAGGATTTTTTTCTGTTAATTTTTTTGCAAAAACGTTTTTTTACTTTAATGTTTTGCCAATACGAACGCATTTCATTAGAACCTCATTAGAACGGTGAACATTTTCAATAATATGCATTTTTTCTACTGTAACCTTTCGTCTTAGGGCCAAGTTCACCGACAACATAACGGTCTGATTATCTGAAAACAGCTGTTTACCGTGAATTTTCGTGTTCCCGAAAGCAAATCTGATGATTAAACTTAGTAATCAACTGTTATCGCTAATTCAATGTCGATGAACATGGCCCTTAATCATCTCGATTTCCTTTTTTGAACACAAAAATTCATGGTAAACATTTTCAGATAATCAAACCGTTATGTGGTCGGTGAACTTGGCTCTTAATCAAGCTATATAAAACCAGTTTATACGGATCTCTCATTGTATAAGAAATCTATACAAATCGAGGCCAAGTTATACTGGAAATGTACAGCTTAATGTGCCGCCGTGTGTACATTGGGCTGGGCCGACCGGAAATTCGCCGCCCTATTTTCCTAATTAATTAAGAAAGGTAACAAAACTGCAACATTTTTGAGGGAGTCTAGGATTATGTTCTAATTGCATTGTAAAATGTGTCACGATGTCTACCGTGTGTGTATAGCAGTATAGCTAGCCTGGAACGTCCCCAATGCGCCCAGCTTTAATCATACCGCCCTTATTAATGCAATCCAAGGGATCCCCCCGGGAAATAATAAGCATCTAAAGGTTGGCTGTAGACTCTCGCCGAGGCGGAGCGAGTGCGAGATTGTATCTGTATATAGTATCGCTCGTCTAGCCTCGGTGTTCCAAACTTTCTCTGTCCCGCATCGATTCTTTGCTAGACTTCTCGGGAGAGACAGAGAGAGCTTTCGGCTGACACTGTACAGCCACCGTAATAATGCTGAAGGAAAAAAGCTGCTCGGCTTATCTAGAATTGTGCAAAACTGCCCCAAACAAGATTCAGCGGTGGAAGATACCGAATGGAGTTTACCGAACAGCCAGCACCAGCCGAAAGCCGAACCAAGAGTTAAATTGTTAATGCTTCTTTTTGCTTTGGCTCTGTTGTTCAACAAATACTATCGAACCAAACGTCCTCGAACAAGTGTGCAAAGCATCCCCATAGGAAGTCTTTCAGTTCTAACGTAAGCCCATTTCCCTTCTCCAAATTCTTCACTCACGGAAAGCCAAACGCTCTGATTTTCCAATCATTGTTCAACAGTTGTATTAAATAAACTGTTTGATTTTGAAACATTAATTCAAAGAAACCGCGATTTCCGCTTGTATCCTGAAATATCGCGTTACATACGATTTGACCGACGTCCGCGTTAATTTGGACTTCCCCCCCTCGGTTCCGGTCAGCGGTAGCAGTTTGGATTTGTTAGCTGTATTAAATAATAGGTTTGTGTACTAAGTGGACGTAATAGGTATTATTGAGGAGTAGAATGCAGTAGTCGAGTAGAGGTCATCGTCTGTCTAGTCTTTTCCGACTATGTTGAGGTCGGCTTGTTGTATAACCGCCTACAGCTGGAGTATTTTTTGTGGAGCGACTGAATATTTGACTTCACCAACCCAGGTATTAGGTTTAATAGAATACGCTTTGGCAAGACTGGCAGGCTGTCGGACTCATTCTTTGACAGTCTAAGGTGTCACTGTCATTACTAATTTTTTAGTTTACTATCGTTTCTGGGGATTAACTGAAGATACTGTAGGCAGCCCCTCAATGGTAACAAAACCAGTAAAGCTGCCTATCGAAGACTGACAGTATCTACATAGGACAGGTCAAGGTCAAGTGTTACCACTGTCTTGCGGTCGTCCAAAGGAGACATGACTAACTTCTTTTTCACGATTTGTTAATTTTCGAGATTGTTATTTATTACACCGAAAACTTACTAGTTTTTGGATATTCTGAAGTGAAATCTTACAAAAGTAAAAAATTGAAGAATATACCGTTTTCGGTTATGGCGGCAAATCTCGTCTGGGAGTAACCATCGATCGACGCAGAAAAACAGGTGCACTCGCTCTTCCCTCTTTCTGCAAACCCGCTGGGATGGCATTCTGACACCGCTGGAGAGAGATAAGGCAGGACAAAAAACTTAACGTGTTTAACTTTAAAATAAACATTTAAGTAATCAATTAAATAATCTCACACTGCACAATACAAGTGTTGATTAAAGTACTCATAAAACTTATTAAAAGCATCGTAAACTGCTTGTGTGTTGGGTTGTGAACCGATAACACAAAGAGTTAAATTCATTAGTAACAGGGTGCTAATTCCTAAAATGTTACCTGAAGTGATAAACACCAGTTAAATCAATAGTTCAGGAAACAAAGCTCTCAGAGTCGTGTTTACTAACTTTTGGGTACCGTTAATCCCGATGTAAACAAATACATTCAAATATGAGCGACGAAATGGAGTGGCAAGCGGAAACCGGAAGACGTTGCGTTGGAAGGCCTCTTACTAGCTGGACCGATGACCTGGTGAAGGTTACAGTGATCCGCTGAATGCGAGTCGCACGGGACCGGTCAATGTGGCACCACTTGGGGAAGGCCTAGGCCCAGCAGTGGACGTCTCGGCTGAAATGATGATGATAATGAGCAATAGACGGGACAAGACGAAGAAAATCGTAATCCAATACTTGTTACAACAAATCGTTCTGTCTAGTGTGATAGTGTCGTACGCCTGCTTGTCAGGTAGCATTCGTGTGTCAAAATGTTCGGGATCAAAAGTTTTGTATGAAAATAAACCAAGTATTCACTCTGTATGTCTGTAATTTTTTTAAATCTCTTCGGTTGAAAATAAGTTGTTAGATCTGCCTACGGAAATTACTAACTCCTTAGTGAAAACGTCGGGAAACTAGTACCCTGACACAGTTAGGTGGGGTCGCGGCAGGCCACGAACAAGATGCCGGGACGACCTAGACAGGTGCCGTCAGAACTGGAAGCAGGACGCGCGGGTTCGCGAGAAATGGAGGAAGAGTGGTGGGAGGTCTTTACCCAGCAGTGGGACAGAGCAGGGTAGGAAAAACAAAGTGAAAACGGAATAAGGTCAGCGCTAGCATTTACTCCGAGCCTACGTGTCAGAATATAGTCCATTTCCTCTTACAAAAGCATAAAAAAATCATGCATTCAATCCAGATAAGGCTTAGAATCAGCATGGTTTGAACGTCGAAATTATATCGCATGTAACGGGCTGGTGTCCGTAGAGTTGCGGACACCAGCCCGTTATTCAATACAATACAGTAAATCTCATGTAATTTTTTCAGTTCCTTAAAACGCCCTCCTCCAGTCTCCAGTTATTTAGCTGTGGAGTAAAAGTGGCGGAACACACTCCTCAACAGCATGTGTATGAAAAGAGTACTGAATACCAGGAGAAGGATAATTACTGTAACTGTTACCTTGTGTCATGCCACTGCTGGTCAAATAATAATAATAACGTTACATTTACTTTGGTTTCGGCCCGTAAATGTAGCTGAAATCCAGTCCAAAAGGGCTGAGAAGAAAAACACTTTCTTAAAAGTGTTACAATATTTAGGTATGACACTGGTTCCCGCACTAGGATACCCTGTGTCTCAGGATCCAGAAAATGCCCCATGACTTCAAATTCTAGGGCTAATTGATTATTGTTTTTGTCCAGCTCGTCCCGCTATATCCTACGAGGACTGCCGCGACGCCTTCTGGCTGTATCAGGGCTCCAAATCGTGGTTGTTTTGGCCCAATAGAATAATTAAGCCCAATTATGATTTTATCTCAACCGTTCGATCAATCAGTAGATCGTAATAGACTGATTAGATTTATCAAAATAATGACATTGCAAGGACGTTATCACTACACTCAAAACTGATTTATAAAAAACATTGTTAGTCATCGTGAATTGTAAATGACTGATGTCAATGCTCTTCAAATCTTTATTACATGCTAACAATCTGACGTTTTTCACAACTCAGTGTGATTCTAAAAATAGGAAGAATCAATCAAGTGCATTAGGAAACCTCTATCTGCAACAAACGCTAATCAAAGCTCAGTTGGACACTCTCTCGATCTCTCTCTTCTTCAACCCTTGGCCACCCAATACTGAGTGTAGGTCTCTTCCAAGTCTCTTCTTTTTTGGCGGTTTTGTGACATGGCTATCCAGTTTCTTCAGTTGGACACTACTTTCTGGCAAACACTCAAAAGACTCACGTCGTAATATACTATACTAACTGGTGTTAGACCCGAATTCCACCGAAGCGGAGACGAGCGGAGCGGTACGAAGACGTCCAAGATTCGATCAATCGCAGGACAAACAAGATACACCATGTAGATGCGATCGATCAGTTCCGTCTAACGTTTCCTCTCCTCCCCCGCTTGTCTTCGCTTTAGTGGAAACGGGGCCTGATGTAGACCAATGTAAGTAGACAATTCTAACAGAAATTAAAAGAACGAATGCGGACAACACAATCACATTTCTTGAATATCTCTGATCTCTGAGTACCAATTCTGTTGGTTCGCTCCTACGTGAGGCCGACCCGATCGTGAGGCCCAAATCCATCAAATTACCTGAAAAAATAAATTCGTGAAACAAACTTCCGATCCGACTAATCAATCGTCAATGCTTAGTTACGTGTCAAAAGAAAAGTTGGTTTAAAAAAAAACCTTTTGACGCCATATTAATGATGAATGATTCATTATCTATGTTAAACTATTATTATTTTTCCACAATCTTAATTCGGAATATATTCATTTAATTGTGTTTATTTACTACTTCGAACTGTGTATATGCGTAATGTAAATATTTACATATTTACCCAGTTATCTACTTCAGATTTAACTGTGGCAGTTTGTAGACTAAATCAAAGTCGGTGATGTCATTGTTATCTTAGTCTATATTTGGTCCATAAGCTATAAATATTTCAGGGGACTGTGTAGATTATCCACTTGTCTAGATATTTTGTCAAAAAAGTTACCGAGTAAACGGCTTCTGCGGCAAAGTCTGAAATGGCTTGGGTAGATATCATAAACTTTATTCATGCTTCAGAAATGTGGTCAGCTAGATATTCGTCATCGAGTTTGTCTAATTTTAAGTATAAAAAAAAAACAAAATTGATGACACACAATGTCATAAATCGAGTCATAATGTCGGTATTTACAAAGTCACATACGAACTCCGAACTCATCGTCTTGTCGCCACGCAAAAACCTGCATCGCGCAAGCAGAGCTATCAGAATTCTGCGCTATAAATATAAAATTTAAAACCTGACCACACCCAGGAGTAGCAGTAGCACAACAGATGAACAGACATAAGTATACAACACCCGCCAGAAGGCTAATTCACGTAATTTTATGACGCGCCGATGAAGTTGTAGTGCAGTTGCAGTGCAGTTGCAGTTAAGTTCAAGTTCGAGTGTTATACGGTATTCACTTAATCTTTGAACTGCGCGTAAGTTGAGCGTGAATTGCACGTCAACTGTACGACAACCAAAAAATATTACTCACTAAATAATCGAATAGAATCGATTACATTTCAATGAATATGACGTTATAATAGTATTAAAATAATAACGTAACTACACGTTGATCGAATTGAAACTTATAATCTGTCATTTGGAGGCGTCAAACGAATAGTAGAATACCGGTCATGTTGCATTTCGAAGAACGCACCAAAGACGCGCAAGCGCAACAGTAGAATGCCGTTATTGCGCTCGCGTGACGCGAACTTGACGCGAGCGTGTCTGACAGAGGTAGAGAATACGAAAAGCGTTGTTTTGATCGAAACTTAACTGCAACAGCACTTCTTTAGTTACGTGAATTAGCCCACAGGTCGGAGATTCCTACGTTTTCGGATGCGGAACTTTAAACGCTGTGGCTCATACCTTCATATCATCATCATCGTTCTCATGCCCTTATCCCAATTTATTTGGGGTCAGCGCAGCATGTCTTCTTCTTCCATACTTCTCTATTACTCGTTATTTCATACCTTCAAATAACCTCTTAAAATAAACTCTCCCATCTTCTAAATTCTCCCAGACTAAAAACATGTATCACAGTGACGATGACGGTGCAAAATTCAATCCAACACAATAAGCATTCATCGCATTATTTTTTTATCAACGCTATCCCACGCTAGTAGATATAACAGGCAGTCGCCACACAGACTAGACGCGATAAGTACCTAACATTATTCATGCTTACTCAGTGTTGACCCTTTGTACAGATTTGACACTTGCGTGAATGATTACATAGTCGATTTTTGTCTAGGCTGAAATAATTACACAGTTGACAGAATACAAGAAGTTGATTTAATCAAAATTATAATAAAATAATTCCTGAAAAACATTATACTTCGTGAAATGTAATTTACAATTACATTTCACGAAGTATATATAATTTTGAATCTTGACACGTTGGTTCATGATTTTTGAAGTTGATCAAACTGCTGCAAGTGAAGCTCAAATAATACATGAAACTTCGAAAAGGTAGTATGTAACGAACTTCATATCACAAACCGAAGGATTCTGTAGGAAATGTTTCATCCAGTGCTTTATTGTTTGAAAAAGGGCAACGTGAATTAGTTTTATAGCATTTGATTTTGAGTACCTTACGCAATTACCTCGCTGGGTCCAACTTTTTTTTAGGATGGGAAATCATCAAATAGACTTCATTTGATGATTTCCCGCTCTGGACGGAGCGGAATGGTCAGACTTGTACTGACTAAAACCCATCATGTTCCTTTCTTGCCCTTTGTGTTCTAGGGCCGCGGTATCTCTTTCGAACAGTCCCGCTGCCCTGGCACCCACGTTACCACCTGGTATCCCACCTTAGCAAAACTCCCAATATCCATCCCAATGCCCAAAACCCGCACATCCCAACAAACAGCGTCTAATAAACCAAGTTATCATCAGACAGCCTTCAGTCAAACTGTATGCAGCTGTATACCACTATTTTACATAAACGACTGCCTTCCTGACTGCCATAACGACGAACAGTTACTGGGTACATGCAATTTCTATAACCCTCATCAACAACACAGCAACAGCTTCCTATAATTCAGTAAACGATTTAAATAAAATGAACGATCGCGAATACTACTGAACGAACTCAGTAGAGTCAGACCAGACCGTTTGCGATCAATAAGTATATCACCCCCGTTTCCCCTTGTACTGTATACATGTACATCATAGAAAGTGCATGGTTATAGGTGGTTTCCATGCAACGAGATGCATCTATAAAGTTTCACTACTCTTTATCACCACGTCTAAGATATTTGGACCCACTAGACCCCAAAGATAAAGAAGAGCAAAGATATTTTTTTGAGAAATTTAGCGCTTGGTGTTAAAGTTTGTGTGAATTTTATTGGCTCATTGTACGGAACAGACAAACACCAGAAAAGAGGTTTAAAATAGTTTGTTTCTGACCCGTTTTTCTACAGAGAGATCTTCGACTTTCCGACTAACGGACCGAATCCTTGACAATTAACCTTTTGACCACCATTATCACATATACATGACAAGCAAGCGCGCGCCCTGTACGCCAAACGATACAAATATTTGACAAAATGGTAGGTGAAATTGTGGCTTGGCGTTGAGGGGCACACGCGTGCGTTTATGCTCTGGCGTTCAATAGATTATTTGCTTGTGAATCATTCTATTGACATAAATTCGTCGAGTTTAAAATCACCGCCAGAATATTAGATGGAGTGTTGATTGAAGGTATTTACTGCGAAATCCTAACTTAATTGAAGAACTAATTGAACACTTGATGATTTGCAATCAAGACCACATCCAAGAGATTTAAAGATCCAACGCTACATTTGCATCTAGCCTTACAGGACTGCGAATTTTTGAGTTGCGTTGCGTTGAATTTTGCAAATTGCACTTTACATTACATAGAGTGCATCGTAGCCCATGGAAGCACACCTCTACCAATTTCCAAAACGTTTCTCTCCCCTCCCCCTCTGCCTATGACGTGTCCCACACATTCTACAATTAGTATTTGCTTTGCGCTATAGACGTGTAGTTGCTGGGTAGGCAATTTCGTTCACAAACTTATCGATCGACATCGCCTCGGAGTTCTAGACAATTAGTGTCACGTCTGTAATTACTACCCTCGTAATCGAACTAGTTTCGACCGTCTTTTGTAAATAAGTTTAATTGTCAAATATCTTCATACACTACTTTCTACCAAGAAGTATCGTATTACCTAGTACTAACTGGGTTGTGGAGGTCAGAGAGAAGCTCCATGTAAAATCCGGTATTCAGCTGCATCCGGTTAGACTGGAAGCCGACCCCAACATAGTTGGGAAAAGGCTAGGCAGATGATGACTGCTTTGTAAGTCGAACTTCGACATAACTGATGTCGGTGAAAGAAAACATTGTGAGGATATCCGAACTGTAATCCTTTCTTCCTTACTAATTAATTTAATTACAAATGCGAAAGTTTTTTTGTTACCTTTTCACGCTTAAACCACTGAAGCGAAAAAAAGTACTGTTCCTGAGGAAAACCACAGTACTTTTCTTATGATAATAGATGGCGCTACATGTCTTTCGAATTGTATTATTACTATCTTTTGCCCGCGGCTTCTCTCGCGTTAATTTAGAATTTGACAGTCAATTTAGGTTGTACTTTACTTGTAATTCAATTCTGCTTGGCGCCACACATGTTGTTTTCCTCGGGAACAGTACTTTTTTTCGGGATGAAAGATAAATCGATCAAGCTAGGTTTCATTTTTAGAAAACCTCGTTTTATCAGTGTTACCGAGCAAAGCTCGGTCATCTTGGTACCCGTACTGTATGTAAATGAAAAAGGTCAAAAGTAAAATTTTAAAATAATTCGACTCCTAATCCCCTCCTCCTAATCTCCTTATTTCTGGGGTGAAATTTTCTCCCCAGACATTGCCGGCTCCCATGCCGCCATGTATTGCCAAATAAATCGACCTCACTATAAATTCTCTTGCCAACTAGAACACCGTTACATTGATCTATTGTTCTTGCTAAAAGATAACTCTCAGATAAAAGAAATAAAGAAATTACATTTTGCCGATTATGGCTTTGTTTATTTAGATGATACTTTTTCCTTTTGGTATTTGATCGCTGCAGAACCCCGCTTACGACCATAGACGATGCGACTCTCGTCAAAGCGCGGCACTTATTTCCGTCCGTGACTCTGGCATGCTCTGAGGCTTCAGCCGGCCATAAACTATAGGGTATCCATGACAATTTTGTGCATGCAAAACCGAGTTCCATAGAGAAGTAGAGGACACATACGTAACTGCATGCCTGCCGGATAGCTCATTTGCAAGCATGCCATCACAGGTAACAGACGACTATCCATGACAATTTTGTGCATGCAAAACCGAGTTCCATAGAGAAGTAGAGGACACATACGTAACTGCATGCCTGCCGGATAGCTCATTTGCAAGCATGCCATCACAGGTAACAGACGACAATATGTTATGTTTATTACTAGCTGACTCGCGTAACTTCGTCTGCGTCACATAACAGAGAGTAACTACTTTTACTTCGTTTGTCCTCAGTAGCTATAGCAAATTGATTGTGTAGCTCTTAGTCAAGCGATAAGTACCACAATTACTTGCAAACTATGTACACAACATACAGCAACTCACTACAAACACTAATCTACTTATAATATTTTTGTAATAACTAATAAGGGTAGGAGAACCAATCAATTTTCATTTACAGGCTTATTGGCGCCCAGACTCCCCAGTCTGGGCGCCAATAAGCCTGTAACGGTCTAGATTTTGTTTTAATTTTTAAGAAGGTAGTTTCGTCTGTCTGTTTCGGTTTCCGGCGTATAATAATCAATCTTTTGAAGTATAAGCGGATACTTAAATGGCTGTATGTTCTTGCGGGATAATTGCGTAACATACATAATACAAAGCCATTCGTTTTTGCAGTTCAAAAATATTGTTAGCGTTAATTGAGCAACTGTTGAGCAGACCTTTTTTACCCAACTGCGTCAAAAGGAGGGTAATGTTTTTCGAGCGTATGTATGTCCATTTCTTATGTACGCCCTACAGCCTAATCGGGTGGACAGTTTTTGACATAAAAGGTTTCGTTGAATTCTTCTGAATTGTGGTAGTGACATAGGCTATATACATGTTGAAACGGGTGCCCGCAAATGGAAAGGGGGGGGGGGGGGTGTTTTTTTCTTACCATAGCAATATGAGTATCAAATGGAAGCTAGTGGCAAGACCATTTTTATTTTAGTAAAAGAAAAGCCGAACTGCTTCAAAAATAATGAACTGAAAAGGGAAAAAAAGTATCACAATAAAACCTAAAATAATGTGAAAAAAACGTTGTGTATAATAATTTATCTCAGTTCGACTGAGTAATGTATATTTTGCCATGCATTGTTTTTTAAGACACTTAATCAAATAATGACTTATCTACATAATAATTATGTGTATTCAAATTAGCTAAACTAAATACTTTAAGGTGGTGCAGGCCCGACAAGCAATACTTACAATAGGTACCTATTGTTATACTTGTTTTTCCCTTTTCAGTTCATTATTTTTTAAGCAGTCCGGTTTTTTGTTTTAATATATTTTTTAAAACTTGGTGCAAGATATAAGAAATCCTTCGGCTTTTAATTAAAACTGTGTTACACAATTTGAGTGCAGATGCAATTAATTCGTCGACATTATAATTGTTGATGGTCGACCGGTATAAGGCAGACTCATTATACAATGCTAATTTAAAATTAAAAGTAGTGCAATAAAAACATTGATTTTGATTAAACAAGTTATCGCTTTACCTGATTACACGTGTATGAATAATTTATCTGTCAGTTATGTCACTGTCACGAAGTATTTAACAGTACCTAGATGACCGAACTTTGCTCGTTTTTTTTTTTTGACGTTTTCTAAAAATGAAACCTAGCTAGATCGATTTATCGCCCCCGATCGATTTCTTGAAAATTGTTGGAGCCGTTTCCGAGATCCAGATTATATATATAATACATAATAATAAACCGGGAAAAACGAAGGTTTTGTCTGTGCAATAATGGACGAAGTTATGATGACGAATAAATATCGGAAATACATTGTGAAGGATGGCACGGTTGACATAAAGGGTGTAAACAGACTGTTAACGAAGCCGAAAGGCACTTGTTCTCCCCATCATTGCGATCATTTTTTTGTTCTAGACCATACCTGGGAACCTTCTAGTTACGGAGATATTGGGGGTCAAAGTTACAACTTTTTCACAAGTTTTTTTTTTTAAATACATGTTTTTAATGTTTTTTTTTTACTTAAGACACCTTCACGACCCCTGTACTATTCAATCCATCCATCAGCACAATGTTTTGAACGCCTTACATTGCGTTCTACCTTAAAACGTGATTTTTCCCCCAAAAAAAAAAGTCGTTTCCCAGCACTAATTTTTGCGTAAAGTTACTTAGTTTGATGTACATAATGCTTGGTTAACGGCTTCGTGAAGAGTCTGTTTACACCCTGTATGTCGGGCATGCCACCGTCCGGGAGAATCGATCCGACACATTATTTCTGGGTGTTCTAGTCTAGCTAACGGAGAATACTTGCATAGACACAACCTCGTTGCCAGGATTATCCACCAGCAACTTGCTTTGAAGTACAGCCTTTTGGAATTAGAAGTGCCATATTATAAGTATGCGCCCGACCCAGTTCTCGATAATGGTAATATCACGTTGTATTGGGATCGATCTATCACCACTGACAGGACTATTGTTGCCAATAAGCCTGACATTGTGGTGATAGATCGATTGGAACGCCGCGCAATGATTGTTGATATAACAGTCCCGCATGACGAGAACCTCGTGAAAGCAGAACAAGATCAAGAGTTCAAGTATCTAGATCTAGCTCGCGAGGTTGTCGACATGTGGGATGTGAGTACAGCAGTCATTGTGCCGATAGTCGTGTCAGTCAATGGCTTAATAGCCAGTAGCCTCGACCAACATCTAAGGAGGCTCTCGCTTGGCAGCTGGATCAAGGGCTTGATTCAGAAAGCAGTACTTCTAGACACGGCTCGTATTGTCAGGAGGTTCCTCTCTCAACAGCCCTGACCACCGGTAGCTCGGACCCTGTTCCCAATGCTGGTGGGCTACTATTTTTATATTTTTAAATGTTTTTTTATGTAGTTTTATATTCAAATATTTAAAAATGTAAAGTAATATGTATATAGATAAATAAAGGTAATAATAATAAAAATCTTAACAATGTATGTTTTCCCAAAATAAAAATCTTTATTTATACAAAAACCTTCAACGTCGCTTAAATGCTAGGTCACATGACTTTCAGTGAATTAAAGGTAATACAGATAGTGTAAACCCTGACTACCAAACTAGGAGATCCTGTGACTTAGGAGTCAGTGTTCTGCTGTCACTATGATACCAAAACCTTTACTAAAAAGAGTGTTATTCCATATACAAAATCATGGCAAAAATTAGGTTTAAAAGTACAAAAATAAAGTTTGTAAGTCATCATCATCATCAGCCCATAATGTTCCCACTGCTGGGACACAGGCCCCCTCTCTATGAGAGAACATTTGAATTATTTTAAAAACATTAAACTAGGAGTAGAAGGAATATCTTATAAGGAGTTGTATTCTGAGTGTGTTTGTGTAATTGTGTGTGTGGACGTCACCTGGAGGTGTGTATGTGAGGGTAGGCGTGTGTATGAGGAGGTGTAAAGGTGTGTGTATGATTGAGTCAGTATACTCGCATGTATATGTGCTGTAGTGTTATGTTTATGTATCTTGCTGATATTAATGAGATTGTGCTAGATAAAAATGGGCACCTATAAGAAGTATTGTACGGCTACTGCCGGAGGTGGAGTAGTTCTTCTGTCTGAATGTAATCCTGATCCTGAGGCCAACTTTGTACCTTAACCTTGACTTCATGGTGACTTAGCCCAGTTAATTGAACAATTTTAGCGATGTTTCTATAAATGAAAGAGCTCACAACGTAGAACTGGCGCCTGGCGAATGCGGTCTTGTGGCTTATAGTCGGGGGTGCCATTTTTACTCTGCGCTTACTGTTATCTGGTGGGGGAATTTGTTTATGCTTCCTAAGTGTGGCTCGGAGGGCAAAGAGCTGTCTCACCGTAAGAAATCCACAGTCCGCATATAGTTTAATAGTAGGCAATCTATATGGTTTACCAAGCATAACCTTGAGCACACATATATACAGGAATTGCTCGTTTAAAGGTATAAGATTATGAAATTATATGATCCTTAAAATGATTAGCTTTTTCCTGTGCGGACAGAGTATGCAAGGATCATAGCAGGTGGCGATCTGAAGTTTCTCCCCCCATGTTTTACCCCTCCCCTTCCCATAGGAAAGGCATGAGTTTATGAATTTTTGCAAATAATTTCTGACAAGGCATGAAAGTAGAATTAATGCTGTGGAAATGCGTTCCTTGCGAAGCATGTGTGGTGTAACTCTGAATGATAAAGGGAGGAATGAGGTTATACGGAAACGTTGCGGCTTAAAAGAAGATGTAGTGACAAAAATTGAAAAAAGTATGCTTAGATGGTTTGGTCATGTGGACAGGATGAGTGAAAGGCGACTAACAAAAGGTATTTACAAGGCAGATGTGAGTGGCAAAGTCGGGAGGGGACGCCCTAGAAGAACATACGCTGACCTCATTGGTGAGGTTCTTCAGAAAGGTCAGGTGCGTAGTACTCGCAACCGGCGTGCGTGTAAGACTAGATGTATGAACGTGGACGAGGCAAAAAGAGTATGTAAGGATCGTAGCAGGTGGCGTTCTGTGGTTTCTGTCTACCCCCATAGGAAAAGGGCGTGAGTTTATGTATGTATGTATATATGTTTCTGACAAGGATTACCGTGAAGTAACTAAGCGCTAATAGCACATTCAGCTTTAGAAAGAGACTGCTAATGAATGAAAGAGACGACGCTATACAAGGCCGATTTTTTCTATATGACTAGTAACTCTCTGTTTATCTGTAACCTTTTCATGTCTTCACAGCTGAGCACACGGACTAAACATGACTTGGTATAGGATACTGAACACTTTTCATCCCGGTAGAAGTAAATTCCCGTAGGATGTTATTTTTGACATTTTTGCATGACGATGTCATTCATACATCTGGTCATTCACGCATTATGAATACTACGTACCTGACTTTTGAAGAAGGTCAATGTATGTCGTCGGCCCGGCGTTTCCACTTTTAAAAATATTAAACCGTTAAATCTTTTGTTGCAGTCAACTTAAGTGTTTTTTTATTTATAAATCAGCTGATGCCCGCGGTTTCGCCCGCGTGGATGTTGGTTATCGCTACCAAAAGTAATCATTTTCGTTGAAAGCTCTCAGACGGCGTATTTTTTTCCGACACCTCATAAATATATCATTATATTTTAGCCAATATAAAAAAAAACCTTAACAAATTATATACTAAAACCTTCCTCGAGAACCACTCTGTCCATTGATGAAAACAGCATAAAAATCGGTGCAGTAGTTTTTGAGTTTATCGCGAACAAACAGACAGACGCGGCAGAGGACTTTGTTTTATAATATATGTTGTAATTGACACACATCATCATCAGCCTTTAATGTTCCCACTGCTGGGACACAGGCCTCCTCTCTAAGAGAGATTGACACACAAAAGGAGGTATTTTATAACAGCCATCACACCATATTTTTGCGCAAAAAAATATCTATTAATAATATCCTCACTATCAGTAACCTTTCGATTACCAATAAATCATATCTAAATTTAGATTCGATTAAATATTTTTAAAGGTTTAGCACAAAAATAACCAAACGTGAGTTAATCTGTCTAGCTAGAAGTTAGCAACTACCTAAATGCTTGTGCAAGAAGTGAATTCTCGTCAAAAGTCCATCGGGTGTGGATTGAACCCACGACGATGACCTCTCGGTTCCGAATCCGTTGAACTCTAGTCACTTCAATACATTGCTTCTTTGCTTCACACCAGTTGCTTCAGTAAGCGAGTGTTATGAAGTTAGCTCACTCCATAACCCTCGTTGTGTCTTTGAAGGACAATAGCCAAAATTAAATTATACGGCAGCTGGAGTTACTGACATGGCTTTCAGAATAAGCAAGTCGGCAGTTGGCGGCCACGTTTGTCGAAGGACCTGTCATCACCGATGGAGCGAACAAGTCCTTAAGGCGAAGCCCATGTATTGGCAAGCATAGTGTGTGATGACCACCAGCTAGATGGATCTTTAAAAGGTGGTTTAGTCAGACTGGATGTGGAAGGCGGAAGACAAGGTTGGAAGAGGCCTATGTCCAGCAGTTTATTGCAGATAGCCTGATTTGATTGATTGCAATTGCTTCAAATTGGAAGCGCCATTAAAATATGATTCGCTACTGGAACACGTATGTCGTTACAAAGTTATAATTATAAAAATCATCAATACAACCCTCCGAGTTCATTTAATAGTCGTATTACAATTTTCTCGGAAATTCATGATATTTGACGCTGTAATTTTCAGCAGCAGTGAGTTGCACATTTTTTTCTTTTCGTGTAATTTACTATAAATATTTTACGAACTCAATTTGCAAGAAAAACCGTCGGCGATGGAACTTTGCCGCTCAAATTCACATTGTTTGGATGTATTTCAATTCTTATAAAAGCTAAAATTATAATAAAAGCTAAAATCCCATCCTCGTCGCCACTGTTAAATAAGACACGGGCACACGGCCTACGGTAACAAGCTGTTTATTCGCACTGAGCTTAGAGGCGTACGCGCATGACACGCAGGTCACACATCTATCACTATAGCTATATCTACTGACTAACCTAACAAACATAAATTGAATGTTTTACTTGTTTATTGGAGTTCTAGAATTACTTTAAAATTCCTTTAGTTTTCAGGGTAAAAATCGCAAAGAAAGCCTAATTTAAGCCATAAATGTCTTGATTCAGCGTCCATTATATTCCAAATAAACACAATTTTATAAAATAAACTAATATGATATAAAACTTCAATCTACAATGAATACGTTTCATTAGTTTTCGTTTGTCGATATAATAAGACAAAATTACAATAAATAAAATTAAAGTACTAAAATTAGATTCTGCCTCAATTCAGCTCGCTCCTCTGTCTCGCGCGAGCGATTGACGAGGAATGACCTGTATACGACATTTTCGCGCGCAATCTTCCGGAAATCGCTATTACTATTGACTCGTGTACGCCGATCCAATTACAGCGTCAAAAATCATGAGTTTGCGTAAAAAATGTAATAGGACTCTTAACCAGATTGAATGCCATTATAATGAATACAGCCAGACAATGACTGGCAAATTGAAGAAACGTAAGAAAATTTGAATTTCGCGAGTTACCCTGGCGCTTCCACATTAACTACGCGGTGATTAAAATAATAATTCTAATAAAACCGCAGTAAAAATTAAATGAGCAAAAAAAATTAAATGAGGGTATCATTTAATTTTTTTTCACGTCTTTTGTACCCATCCCAAGGTTGTCTGTTCGATATCGCAGTAGCGATAAGGACCGCCATTGTGCCCTTAATTAAAACAATGCATTATCTGTTCTACTCTTTTGGTGCACAATCAAGCATAATATTCTATCTACATTCAGTTTTCTTTCTTATGGCAGCCCTATTTTACAGCGCTGTATTTTTGAAGTTTTGCGTCGTTTGCATAGTGGTCGCAACCGTTGGTACTAAGCGTCAGGTCCTGGATTGGAGTCCGGGTCATGTATACACTGTGACTTTTTAGTCGTCTGACAACGGCAGCCCACTTCATGTATCCAATGACTACTATACATTCATAACAAAAAAAAATGGTATGTAAGAGATAAAAAAGAAAAAAATATTATTCATTATTATGATGCATAACGTAGTTGAAACATTCTGTTGCGAGCGAAGATCTACTCGACTCGTGCGATGGTTAGGTATGTTCTACTGTTTGATACGTAAACATTATTAACAGGATGTTTCATAATTCTTATGTATTATTTATTTTTCTTTGTACCTATTATCTTAGTTATAATGGTAAAAAAAAAACACGCCTAGATGTATTTTATGTCGGATATATTGAGTGGACCACCTTTGTCAGACGACAAAAAAATCACGGTGTATACAGGGTGTAAACAGACTCTTCACGAAGCCGTCAACCAAGCATTATGTACATCAAACTAAGTAACTTTACGCAAAAATTAGTGCCGGGAAACAACTTTTTTTATTGGGCTGAAAAATCACGTTTTACGGCAGGACTCAATGTAACGCACTCAAAACATTGTTCTGATGGATGGAATGAATAGTAAGGGGGCCGTGGAGGTGTTTAAAGTAAAAATCTTACATAAAAACACGTATTTAAAAAAAAAGTTGTGAAAAAGTTGGAACTTTGACCACCAATATCTCCGTAACCAGAAGGTTCCCAGGTATGGTCTAGAACAAAAAAATGATCGCAATGACAGGGAGAACAAGTGCCTTTCGGCTTCGTTAAGATTCTGTTTACACCCTTTATATATATACATATATTGGATTATTCCAACAGGAATTTCTTAGTAGCAGCCCGGAAACTAAATTATTGCTTGTTTAATGACAATAGGCTCGCCCCCATTACATGGGATTTAAAAATAGCTGACAAATTGTAGGTGATTTACTGGGTACACCTTTGCCTAACCTTTGAGAATTAGAAACGTGCTTCTTCTTCTTAGCGGTATCGATGGCAAAAAGTGTAAATAGTATTTTTAGCCCAAAACTCAGCCACGCGAACCCCGCTCACTGATGCAGTAAATAAATCATCAAGAGCGCAGGTCATAGAAACGTGCTGCTATGATATTATTTTAGTTCCTTTTTAAGGACCCGTACCCGTAGGGTAACCAACGGGACACTGTTACTAAGCCTCCGCGGTCCGTCCGTCCGTTCGTCTGTCCGTCCGTCTGTGTGTCTGTCAGCAGGCTGTATCTCCTAATCTGTAATAGTGTATAGTGACAGTTTAAATTTTCACAGAATGTGGATTTCTGTTCCCGCTGTAACAACAAATAATAAAAATAAATTAAAAATTAAACGGGTCTCCCTACTACGATGGTGCGGGAACCTAAAGCTTCGGGCACATTACTGTGTCGTGTTGCGTCGTGGCGCGGGAGAGGCCAATCAAAACTCCTTGTGATTTTACGTCACCGTGAACAGATTCGTATGATTGGCCTATCCCGCGCCACGACACGGTAATGTACTCGTAGCTTAATGCACGAGGCCGACTCGCACTTGGCCGGTTTTTTCGGACAGCTTTGTTACACAGATGCGTGAAGCTAACTTGTGTACAAAAATACTATGTAGATACCGCAAACCACTGCTTGAGTAGGTACTAAGTTGGTGATACCACTGTGAAGGTCGCCCAGAAGACACGGTGGAGCACACGGTGGAGGTCACACACACATCTCAGGTTTGTGTTACGCATCTATTATCGTCGTTGTAGTGCGAGAAGTCACTAAAAAAAAAGAAAAAAAAAAAAAAAAAGAGCGCTTGGATGCTGTGTACGGTGACTCTTCTCCATCGATGGCCACCGTCAAGAATTGGTTCAACGAGTTTGCACGTGGCCGTACGTCGGTTTTTGATGAACCACGTCCAGGTGCACCGAAAATAGCTGCTACGGAGGAAAACATTAAAAAAATCCATGATCTCGTATTGGCAGATCGCCGATTGAAGGTTCGGGAGCTAGCTTAGACTGTAGGCATTTCAGAAGGAACAGTGCATCATATTCTTCACGAGGACCTCGGCATGAGAAAGCTGTCGGCGCGATGGGTGCCGCGTTTACTCACACCGGAAAACAAGCGCAACCGTGAGACCACATCGGAGACGTGTTTGGCGCTGTTTAAGCGGAATCCAGCGGAGTTTTTGCGTCGTTTTGTGACCGTCGATGGAACCTGGATCCACTGGTCCACACCAGAGACCAAGGAGCAATCAAAACAATGGATCCAGACCGGGGAACGTGCTCCAAAGAAGGCGAAAACTGTAAAATCGGCCGGAAAAGTTATGGCCACCGTTTTCTGGGATTCACAAGGTGTGATCTACATCGATTACCTCGAGAAGGGTAAAACAATTACAGGGCTTTACTATGCCGAGTTATTGGGCCGATTCGACGCCGAATTAAAGAAAAAACGACCCCATCTGGCGAAGAAAAAAGTTCTGTTTCACCACGACAACGCACCGGTTCACACGTCTGCCGTTGCCATGGCCAAATTGGTCGAATTACGCTACGAATTGCTGCCCCATCCACCGTATTCTCCAGATTTGGCCCCTTGTGACTTCTTTCTGTTTCCTAATCTGAAAAAATCACTCGCCGGGAATAGATATGGATCAAATGAGGAGGTCATCGCCGCAACGGAGGCCTATTTTGCAGAGTTTGACAAAAACTATTTTTCGGACGGGTTAAAAAAGTTGGAGCATCGCTGGGCTAAGTGTATCGAACTAAAAGGAGACTATGTTGAAAAATAAATTGCCACTTTTCTAAAATTTTCGTTTACTTTTTGTAGGCTAAGTATTTATTGAATGACCCTCGTATGTCAACTAACTTTTTTTCAATTACTGGGGCTTCTCTGCTCACTAATGTTACTAAGTTAGTTTTTGCATTCAATATTTTCGACGAAAACCCCTTTAACGTCACTTAGGTATTTCTTGCTGACAAAAGCTTTACATTAGATGAAATAAAATGTCCGATAGAAGTCACCAACAACACTTAGTTACATTTTGCATACTATATAATACTATATTGGAGCGGGTTCAGTTTCCACGTATGCCGGTGGAATACAGGAAAACTGGTCCTGTTGAAGAAGAAAGAGCGCCCTGCAGACTCCCCAACTGCATAGAGGTGGATGAGGCAGACAAACTCTTTGAGAGCTAAACTATAGGCCGCCTAGTCCAGTACCTGGCCACTGAGGGGCCTGATCTGGCGGATTCCCATAAATGCCGCTGCCCCCCCCAAAGCAACTGTGGCGTTTGTCAGACTCCTCGACTATCCCTAGGACTGAGGATTTCCACCTCGAAAAAAAAAGATGGGAGGCACTCCTAAACCTGCCAACCTCTGCCGCATAAGATAGGCCCACTCTCATCTACCCGGGTCGACATGGCGGGATGGGGTTGACGAGAGATATGGCGCAGTGTTCCACAGGGATCCATTCTGGGGCCACTCTTAGGAAGCATCGGATACGACCGGGCGCTTTGCGGTGCGCTTCTTCATGGTGTCTGTGTCCGCATTGGTGTCGAGTCGACGATGAAGTGCCTGGGTCTCGTCCTCGATAGTTGGTGGGACTTTGGGCCGCACTCCAGCAGTTGGCTCCCCGGTTGATGAGCACCGCGAACTCAATCTCGTACCTACTGCCCAATCTGGGGGGCCTCAATTCCTCCTGCAGAAGGATTTATATGGCGATCGTACTGTCCATGGCGCTCTAGGGCGCACCAGTATGGGTGGACAAGCTGACGGCCTAAATACCGTAATTCTACGATGAACCCAGAGAGCGATGGCCGTCAGGGTAAATAGAATAAATCAAACATACATCTCCTTCAAGGCGGCAAGCTTTTTGACCGGATCACCTGAGATCTTGACATTGTAGTCCTTACGCAGAGCGGGCACCTAATGCCACGCCAAGTCGAGGTGTACAGGGCTGTGCTCCACCAGGTCCTAGTGGTGGAATGAGAGGCTAGCGTGTCGAAGCGCAGTGCACACTTCTTTTACAGCGGTAAGACCCGCGATGAAGAAGTGGCTGGAGCGTAGACGGCGCCCTCATTTCCGGCTGACACAGGTGCTCTCCGGACATACTTGCTGCGCAAGACTGTGGAGACTGCTCCGACGTCACGGTAGAGCACACTATGGAAGTATGGCCAGTCTGGGCAATGCAGCGCCGTGATTTCAAGGTGTTCGGTGCTTCGGATAACATCTCACTTACGGTCGGGAGCGCGCCGGGCGCCGATTTCCGACCGCCATAGGGTGTAGCCTGCGGGTGACAGATTTGAAGAGTCTGTCACTTGAACAGCCACAGGTCCGGGACGGTAGTGAGCCGTATTTTGCGCGCGCCTCTCATGAGGAACTATGCCCGTGTACGGCCGCAGTGGGTGTCGGGACCCGCATGTATTATGTGGGCCAAAATCTGGCCGGGGGAGCGTAATGAGCTGCGCAAGTACTCAAGCACCCCGAATTAAGGTAGCCGAAGAACGCCGTGGGGTTTGTAATTGAAACGGGTCTAAATCACGTACTGATTATAAGGTTTAACAATACCGTGGTCACGCTAGCCGCCCCTAACGTAGTTGGGAAAAAGGCTAGGTAGATAATAATAATAATAATATCTTGGGACAACCAACACACCGCCATCTGATCCCAAACTAGGCAGAGCCTTTACTATGGCAACCAGACAACTGATAAACATACTTATATATTTCTAAATACATACATATTATAGATAAATTAAACACCCAGATACAGAACAAATAATCGTACTCATCGCACAAAGATTTGTCCTGTGTGGGAATCGAACCCACGACCTCCGTCCTAGCAGTCAGGGTCACTAACCACTAGACCAACAGGAGCAACAATCAAGATGATGATGATGATTATCGTGGTCACAGGTTGACTGACACAGTCGGTGTAATTCGACAGGCACGTCGAATAGTTCAATAAATTTATGCAACCTTATAAATAGTTGACAATTCAGACCCGTTTCAATTACTTTCGTTTTTTTTTTTGTATTAAATAACTGATTTTTACTTTGATATTATGATTTTTCTATCTTATCCACCTTTGGACAATAGTCACTAATTGCTTGCTATCTGAAAAAAAGCTGTAGCAAGAATGAATTAAGTAACACAAAAAGTTAATCATATTTTGAGTATGCTAGAATTACTTAACTTTATTTTTATTATATTTCTCAGTGACAGTAAAAATATCTACATAATTTACTGAATATTAGAGCGCAGGGTACAAATATCAATATTTTGTTCATTAAAAGCATTTTTGTAACTATACACGTTAATGAGTTATACCGATAATAAGAACAAAAAACTTTAAAACGCGGTTATCTCGAAACTAGCTTTTTGCACTTAGTGATTTCTCGCTCTACAACGACGTTATGTGGTATTGCCATGAAATGGAAATAATAGTTCCGACAGATAGACTAAAATGTGATTAATAAGGAATACTACGAAAAAAACATCAGAATATGCTCTGCACTGCATCTGCCTGAGGTCGACTCAATCTGTACGTAAATCCGTATAAAAATCCGTACATATGGCAACACTGTCATGAGCTTTGTTTAACACTATTTAAATATCTTGCACCACTCTTGAGTCTTATTTTACTTCCAAGGTCCTAAACGTTTTAGTCCTATTTAAATCTAGACTATTAAAAAGGATGACGGATGATCACATTAGACTCGATGCTGGCACCAATCAGACTAGAAAAAAAGTCTCAAACCATTTATTTCCATACGTTCATCAAATTATTACAATTAATAATAACGCTCAATCATCAAAATCAAAAACTCACTATATCATCGAAATATGAGCTTTGCATCGCGTTCTTTACCGTAGAATTTTTAACATTTACACTTCGAATCTGTGTAAAGACCTCTAACCGCAGTGTTGTCGCAAAACCTAATAGAATTACCCACGCCTAAGCACACCGTTTACTTTGCTATTTTAACTTCGTGTCTTCAAAACTTTAAAGAGTAACAAACTGCGAAGATTCTTGTTTGCGAACATTAAAACAGTACATATTTGTATTTCACATTGCACTTTGCTAAAGAGCTAAAAGATCGATGACCGCTAAATGCGCAAGAGTAGCCACGGTGACGGATTAGTTTTAGCTAGAAGGCATCAAAACTACCTTGATGCTTGTTTGACTGTCTTTCTAGATTGCGATTTATTTTATCTTAACTCAAGCGATGACTAATTATATTGTTTTGCTGATCACAAAAAGAATTCACACAGAATATTTGAAAAACACAATAGTAATTATTTACCATTTTTTTTTCTCGAAGTACATATAAAATCACTTGAAATTCTTTTTTTAGCAAACAAAGTCACTTGGTCCTACGAGCAATAAAATAATGATGACTGTGCAATTCTTTTTCTTAGTCCCCCCCAAAAGCCCACCTTGTCTTACTATATTAAAAATCAACTTAGAAACCTTTGGTCACATTTCTACCCAGTTCAGGGCTATTCGGCACAGACTTGTAAAAACTGACCGCAAAAACATTAGTCTATCACTAAACAGTGAACTACAGAAGACTCAAACTATATTTCTTTTTTAATATAATATATGATTGATTAGAAATGGTTACTAGTTGGTTTGGTACTGAGATCGTTTCAACATGGGCTCACGCCTAAGGCTCAATTTATTCCGAAAGCGTCTGAGCGAGTTAGGTTAGGTTTAGGTGTTTTTTAGTGAGTGCAAGCCCCACATAACCAAGCCACCTCCCCGGACGGTGCGGTATGCTTAGGCAGTTTTCACTTTAAAAAAAAAAAATAGGCTTTGGCACCCTAAAGCCTTTTTTTTGAGAATTACTCATGAGAACTACTCTTAGCGACTTGACTAATGTAATGGAACGGACGTTGGAGTCTATGGTAACTAATTTAGGACACATGAGAGTCTCACCACGATCTGTAAGGGTATTCCAGAGATCTTGAGAACTTTTCTGTCAACAACATCTTCTCCTGAGTTGAGAGATGCACGGGGACCAACTTAACGTACAGACTCCAGCACATCAAGCATCTGCAATCTATAAATTTTCTTTAATGTTTTTTCAACTTAATCGCTGAAGCGTTAGGTTAGGTTAGGATAAGGTTGATTAGGACAATGTTACAGTTTCAGGTAGCTAGATGTGCTGACGTCCTAGACTGAGGGGCGTCGGTATGGAATGGATGGGTCACATCTACGGACCTATCTTGAAGATCAGCAGTAATTTTGTAAATATCACAGTGCGGGTCGTGTAGTAGTGTTTCTGTAATTATATTTTTGGTGTGATTATGAACTCAAAGTAACGGTTCACCTTACAACACAAGTGATACGGTACATAGTTTTTGCGTCTAACTGTATGAGACAAGCTGCCTTCGATTTATTTATAGACCCCAAACGATATTTAATGTTAACCTTTAGAAAAACTATTCATTTGCTAATGATTTTGTTGTCTGTGGTCATGGTTATAGTGATGGCTTTATTTAGAAGAGTGTGAACGATGGGGTTTCCCATCGGTAAAAATGACGATATATATTTAACCATTTCAAGAAACGTTTTTCAGATATCTTCCCTTTCAAATACTCTTGTGCATATTTTTCAGACTTCTGATTTGACATTCTTATGGTTCGTTGTATTTTATGTTCTTCGATTCTTATTTTAACTAGGTATTGTGTCTTATTTTTATATGCACGTCATAAAGGAAAAAATCCTAGAGTATACTGGGTGTAAACAGACTCTTCACGAAGCCGTTAACCAAGCATTATGTACATCAAACTAAGTAACTTTACGCAAAAATTAGTGTTGGGAAAACTTTTTTTTGGGGTGAAAAACACGTTTTACGGTAGAACGCAATGTAACGCGTTCAAAACATTGAGCTGATGGATGGATTGAATAGTACGGGGTTTGTGAAGGTGTCTTAAGTTAAAAAAAAAAACATTAAAAACATGTATTTCAAAAAAAACTTGTGAAAATGTTGGAACTTTGACCCCCAATATCTCCGTAACTAGAAGGTTCCCAGGTATGGTCTAGAACAAAAAAATGATCGCAATGTTGGGGAGAACAAGTGCCTTTCGACTTCGTTAAGAGTTTGTTTACACCCTTTATAATTGATGCTTTAATGTGTTATAGTCTATAATTTCTTTAAAAATGCAACAAAATTATAAAAAATATTTCTTTCAATATAAAGAATAAACGCTAACAGGTTGTCCGTTTATCACAAACTACATCCGTAAAAGTTAACCGGTTTCGAATGTTGAACCTTGATTCAGAAGACTAGTAGACAATATAACACAGCTTATGGGTACTGCTTTCACTTTTTTATTTATCATTGATTTATATTTAGCCTCTGTTAACCTGCTGCAGGACAAAGGCTTGTCTTCATTCCTGGTTTTCAATTCTTGATCTTCCTGATTCTACAATTTTCTTCGGGGTCTATCGTGAATTTCCGTATGCTCGTCATCCTACTGCTTGGCTAAGTCCTCTCCCCTTGACTTGTTGTTCTCTCGGTCCAGGGCTCATGTGCACCTCTGCTCTTTTATTTTGTCCATCTTCTAAGTGGTATTCTGCGACGTTTTTGTTTTCCTCTAGTAATTTGATGTGGCTTCATTATGTTTTCTACACAAAATCCAACCAGATAAGTCAGTATCTATTTTAAGTTCCTAAAATGACTAATCGGAACCGGATTTACCTGTATTTATTTGTACAAAACAATATAGGTATAAGTAGTAAATAGATTGCGGTTACGTTTTCGATAATAAAGAAGCCTGATTGGTGTAGTTCTCAATCACGCAAACAGCAGAATGGTCTACAATAGGGTCATGTAGTTTATTTTAACTCCTGCTTCCGTTGAATTGGTCATTAGCATTACAATGATTGGTGATGTTATTCTGAAAGGTCAAGTGCGTAATATTCGCAACCGGCGTACGTGTATAACCAGATGTATGAACGTGGGTGAAGCAACAGGAATATGTTCGGATTGTAGCAGGTGACGTTGGGTAGTACCTGTTAAACTCAAACTTCAAATGCGGAATGCCGTGATTGGTAATTATTTTTGGCGATCAACCCTTGAACCAGGGGCGGATTTCCCTATAGGCCGAGTAGGCCCGGACCTAGGGCGGCAAAAATTGGTCGTTTTCCAATCGAATAATCGTTCACAGTTGCTACGGTCTTTAGATTTTGATGATTTGATAAACAAATTCGCTGCTTAGAAAGCCAGGCAAAAGACAATTTGTGAATAACGATTCATTGTTACTCACAAATAGAAATGGTAAGAATCAGTGTATCAGTATCTGAAATACTGATTGAGATAATGAAATCATTTACTGGCTATCGTTTTTTTCCGATTTTAATTTAATTTCTATAGTTTATTTAATTTTTCATGCTTTACAGCGCATAGGGGGCGGCAATCTTTCGTAGGCCTAGGGCAACCAACGTATCAAATCCGCCCCTGCCTTGAACTAGTTGGCTATTCAAAGCAATTATACTAACAAAAAATTATTAAGATCTTTCTTGAACTGGTTTCAGACAATTATCTTAAAATCCGAACAAAAAGTAAACTTTTCATTACTTACCTTGACCTCCAAGCTTATAATGCAGTCATTAACACATCGAATTATGTAACACCAAACTATGTCACTGCCAGACGGCGGTAGGCAAACGTTATAACATTTGCTCTGAATGTGACCAGCTGATTTATAAACATAATCATGCTATAACGGTTCCGCTGCTGAAACGCAAGCCTTCTTCGTGTCAGTGGAGACTGGAAATGTGATGGCTGTGGAAGCAGACTCATAATAAAATGTATCTTATCTCAACTTATAAAGAGTAGAATTCCAGTCGACCCAGATTTGTCAAAGACGTCGATTCGACAACTTAGGTATCTTCGTAGTTGTAGCGCAGCGGTATAAACATAATCACTAAATTGAGGCCAAAATTAAATGCATTTGTGGCGTAATCATTCTAATAATATGATTTATTGTTCTCGTTAATTTAAAATGTTATGATAAATCCTACTTGTCATGAATAGTCATGATGACTAGATTTATCCCTCTACTATTATTTCCTTCTTAAGATTGATTACATTATTTGCAATTTCGAGTAATGACGTACCTTATAAAAAAAAGTGTGTGTGTACCTACTTATCAAACTAAAATGTTGATTAGCTAACTTCAGGGTGTATGTTGACTAGCTAACTTCAGGATGTAGGTTTTTCGAGTCGGTGTGCGCGCGCATCGTAAAAAATTACTCTCATCATTTTTCCCTTACGCGCCGAAAGAAGTATAACTTCAAAAATCCAACTGCACACAGTTCGAGTTATTCAAGTATTAACATTTGTCTTTTCTTCTTTTCCAGGATGCATGTCAGCACTGTGTATATTCGTTCTGTACACAAAGCACCTAATCATCGTGTACCTCTACCTGACGTCTGTCGGCTTAGTCTTCGTGTCCTATTGGACCAATGTTTCGGCCATCAAACAGATGCAGGCCTTAACACTAGTCGAAAACTCACCTCACTATTCAACCAGCATCCTAGAAGATATATTAAATTTAAACGTAAAGAACCTCATCGACGTTGAGGGACCAGGTATATTGATCATTCAAAACTACGCAATACAGTTCATGTTGGCTGTTATATTCAAGTACGTCCACCTCGGGCCCCGCCAACCGACCATACAGAAGCTTCTACCGATCAGCTTCATGGCGCCTTCGTTCCTAGCGATGTTGCCAGTTCCTCCAAACCTTCTGCACCACTCACCGGTGTTTTCCGCGCTGTTGCCACTCTTGTTGGTGAAGTACGTGTTATGGTCGTCAGTGTACAACGTGATACAGGTGGTGTACGCGGGCTACCAGCACGGCCGGCTGTTCGTCAGTAACTACGGACTGTCAGCACTTGTGGAGACAGAGTGGATGCGGTTGAATGTCCCGTGCGTGTTGCGAGTGTTCTGGGTGTTGCGGGTCGCTGAACACGCCCTAATGCTCCTCGTGGACAACTACGACGAGGAGGCTGAAGAAGGCCTGAAGGTTTCTACTTTACTAGCAGTTCAATCGCTCGCTTCGATGACCAAGTCTCTGCTAGTAACTGGATGCGAGACTATAACTGCCGTGCTCGGCATGACTTCTGTGATCTCATTCTTTTGCCACTATATCGGTAATTTCTTCCAATGGATTCTTTTGACAGATGAAGAAGAAGACAAGAGTATTGGAACGGTGTCGGCTATCCTGTTCTATATACTTGCGCTGCAGACGGGATTAACGTCATTAAATCCTGAGAAAAGGTTCATACGACTGTGTAGGAACTTCTGTTTGTTGTTCACTGCTCTGCTACACTTTTTGCACAACATTGTGAATCCTATGCTGATGTCGTTGAGTGCATCGCATAATCCAAGTACACACAGGCACGTCAGAGCTCTAGGAGTGTGTGCCTTCCTGATAATGTTCCCGATCTCATTGTTAGTCTACTTGTGGTCGCAGCACACAATTTCCACTTGGCTTTTAGCTGTGAGCGCGTTCAGCATAGAGGTTATAGTCAAAGTAATAGTCAGCCTAATGATCTACTCACTATTTTTAATCGACGCGTATCGAAGTTCATTCTGGGAGCAGCTCGATGACTATGTATATTACATTCGAGCTTTCGGAAACACTATCGAGTTTTGCTTCGGCATATTCTTGTTCTTCAACGGTGCATGGATCTTGTTGTTCGAGTCTGGAGGAGCTATTCGCGCGGTCATGATGTGTATCCACGCTTACTTCAATATATGGTGTGAGGCGCGAGCCGGCTGGTCCGTTTTCATGAAGCGACGAACTGCTGTCAATAAGATCAACTCCTTACGAGAGGCCTCACCGGATCAGTTGAATAGATTAGACGACGTATGCGCGATATGCTATCAAGAGATGCACTCGGCCAAGATCACTCGCTGCAACCACTACTTCCACGGTGTCTGTTTGAGGAAGTGGTTATACGTGCAAGACAGGTGTCCTCTGTGTCACGACATACTATACAAAATAGAAACGGATGGTAGCAAGGACAATGAAGGCATCGAGGACAACACTAACAACCAGAACCTGTTGCTCGAGGAAGACCCGGAACTGCTACTTGGCGAGGGTGTCAGATGACTGCACTTGGACTAGGCGACCATAGCCGTACCACTTAGATTGAACTCAGTATCAATTTGAGAACCGACTAATTTGGGTGGTATTTTTTCGATTTGTATAGTAAGTTATTGTTTTTTTTATATTTTAAATCAGATCGATATACCTGTGATTTAAGGTTTAAATTTTGTCTTGTGATGCATGGTTTTTTTCTCAATAATGCTGTGTGAGGTTACTTAGTATAAGCTTAGTGGTTACTCGATGCTTACTTATGTTGATGTCTCCTGTAATGTACACGTTCCAGACTTTAAAATTGCAAGTACTCGATTGAAATCCTAATATTGGTAAAATGTTTTTGAGAATATTAGACGAAAAAAATATGAAGCTATTTGTAAATAGTTAAGGTATTTAGAAATAGCTTATAATCTTTGGAGGTAACTTGAAAGAAAAAAAATATAAAAATAGTAATTTTTTCCCATAATAAACTGTAAATAAACTATTATTTTAGTAGTAAGTGTGTTTTTTCTATTTGTACAACGTACATGATTTATGAATGCTCTTGGTGTGATTGACTACACATCTAAGTATGTGACTTATTTGTCTTACTACGTCTAGATTTAAAGAAGTCTTGGTAACTGCATTAAATGTCAATGAGTGTGTAATCGCTTTTGTTTCACGGTATCTTCCTGGCATTACCGCCTGACCTCTTTCTGGATCTTTTTGATGTATCCTATTCCCACCGTCATTATTCTCCCATCCTTACATTCTTATCCTATTATTTTGTATACTTACTTATGGGAATTACTTGGGGTTTGGGGTCAACTTAGCATGTCTTGTTCTTCCATACTTCTTTAGTACCCCCGTTTTAGCCATGTCATCCGAAACATGCTATGCTCACTATCCATGTGATCCGTTTTTCTTATGGCCTTTGTTACTTACTTGTGGTTTAATACTTTTCTTCGTAGTCAAATGATTGTTGTTATTTTAATAATGATCTCGCATTTCTCACCATAATGATTCATACTAGGGATCTAAATCCTAAAGTTTAAAAGCACTCACCACACTGTTGCCATAGATGGCCACTTGCCTACTGGGTAAAAGCTTCAGCATTGATCGCCAGACCTCACCAAAGGCAAAAAAGTTTCTCATCAGAGAGTGATTAAAAAAAACTACGTTTAAATTCCTTTGGTCTCGGCTATCAGACAATTAAATAAATGAGTACAAAAACGTCAATAATTGACTGATAAAAAATCAAAACACAGGAGTCAATGGTTGACCTCTAGCAGAAGTCGTTGACCTTGCAGATTGAACTTAACCACAGTTCATAAAAAAGTTATGTATTGGATTTACATTCTTGAATATGTATATTTATCTTACGTACCTATACGATTTTATATTCTATTATCGTCAACCGAGAGGCTAATTTTGGTTTTCTTTTTGTGGAATGTCCCTTCTCACGTTTCCTAGTGTATTTTCTCTACCCCTACCGCCTTATACCCGCAGGTCAAGAGTAAATGTCCGAATCAAGATTTACAATAGTAGGCATCGATGGAGCCGTAGACACAGATCTACCTAACTGCCTGGGTGAAGAAGATATTCACTAACTTTTTCTAGTCAATGCACATCATAACAGGTAAAAGATTATTGGACAAACGCCAGCTCACTTATAATAATGAGCTCCTAGAAACGTAAATAGTCAACAAAACTATCATAGATAAAAACCCACTAAATAGCTATTTCATTAATGACGAGGCCTGATCCAACAAATATTTGTATACTTTGATTACCACCAGGGACGAAGCTAGCGCCGTATCAAAAGTACTGGGCTCCGAGAGTAGTAGGGGGGCCGTGACGTAGAGCAAAATTAACACAAAATCATCATATAATCTCAAATTCTTATTGATACGAGGGTCGTAATGAGAAATTAATGAAAATGTAACTTATCGCTGCCCAAAAAGTATAAATATTTCAATAAAGTCTTTATTTATCGCGACTCAGAAAGGCCCAATTTTTCCAGCTCGCTCTTCAGTGAAGACTGCATTTATAGCAAACCAGAAAGTTTCTGTTTTTCGAGCTCGCTACGAAAGTTATCCAGAAAGCTCAAATAATTATTTCATAATCCTCTTTTTGGGCTCGCCTTACTCGGATTCAAAGGGCCCCAATTTTATTTGATACAGGGCCTTATTATGATTAGTATCGCCGCTGATTAACACTTAAAACGGAATGTTTACTATGTTTATTATTTGTTTAGGTATCTGTTGTTGTAACAGCACCGAAATATCGGGAACTCAAATAATAAACATGGTAAATATGCCGTTTTAAGAATATGTCTATATAAACTAGGCCAAAGTTGATTAGGTGTTCAATGTACTCGTAATTGTTTATTCAGTAGTAGGTACACATACATTCTATTTATTTGAGGTAAAGTACAGTACCTACATACAACTGAAGTTCAACAAAGTCAATAAGCCATTGATCTTTCTGCTAACAGTTTCACACCTAACGAAATGCAAATAAATAAAAAACAGGCCAAGTGCGAGTCGGACTCTCGCACGAGGGGTTCCGTACCATTATCTATACAACATTAGACTATGTGTGTATGGGGACACCCTTTAATTTTCAACTATTTTTATTTTTTTGAACTTTTGCTTTACTTGTGCTGTAAGACCTTGCTTTTTGTAAATTTTGGTACTAACAAGTTTTCGCGAAAATCTAAATTTGCCCATATCTTTTTATTGTATTGACTCAGGTCCTTGATTTTATACACCTAATAAGGACTATAGACCTCAGTATTTGGTATAATTTTCAACTTGCTAGATCCACCCGTTCCTGAGAAAATCGTTGGTGACACACGGACAGACAGACAGACAAGAGAGAGTAATCTCTGGTTTCTTTTTTACCTTTTAAGGTACGGAACCCTAAAAATACCGATATTAACTTAAATATGGTCCTTGGTATTTTTGACCGGTAAATGTATCATGGTAAGTCTCAGTCATTGCGAGTTATATTCAACTGGCCCCCTATTCCTCCCTCCCTTTAATTATTATTATTTGTCTACCTAACCCTTTGAAGAATAAAGGCTTGAGGTTGTGTTATGTCAGTTATTACCACAGATATAGATATACTTAGATAACGCAAGAGCTTCTACTTCGTATGCCCAGCTTAAGCATTTTATAATTTGCTTAAAACAACAACGTTACAACTAATGAACTTAATTTTAGTCATAAAAAAAAAAAACTGGCTAGGTGCGTGTTGGACTTGCGCACGAAGGGTTCCATACCATTATCTATATAACATTAGACAAAAAAGAACAAAAAAATCACGTTTGTGGTATGGGAGCCCCCTTATTTATTTATTTTTTTATTCTGTGTTTTAGTATTTGTTGTTATAGCGGCAACAGAAATACATCCTTTGTGAAAATTTCAACTGTCTAACTATCACGGTTCATGAGATACAGCCTGGTGACAGACGGACAGACAGACTGACGGACGGACAGCGCAGTCTTAGTAATAGGGTCCCGTTTTACCCTTTGAGTATGGAACCCTAAAAAACGTAGTCTATTTTGTATAGTAACTAAATAGTGCTTATGACGTCATAGTAGGTAGTCAAAAATTGGCACGCTTGGATTTCATACGGATTGTGATACTTGCGTTAAATAGGTATATCTACATCTGTGGTTATTACCTACATAATGATTTGTGCAATTGGGTACAATGATATTTTCACTCTGCCTTGAGACTAGCCATCGTCAGCTGTTTTTGTCATAAATGTAAAACTGGATTGTATAACAAGCTGCTTAGGAATTTTGACTTCCTCTTTGCTTCTAGCAAGGGCACTAATATCTAGTTTTAAATGTCGCTTTGGCTAGATATACATACATATATTCCATATTTGCAGCATATATCTAGAAAATCTCGTTTAAGATGTCTAAAAATGCATTTTATATTCGACTTTCCTGTTCACCCCTTCGAATAAGGATAAATATAAATTCATTGATCTCACAAATAAAGTTTTTGTTTATTATAACATCACCTTAGTTCTTTTGTTTGGCTTTATTGCTTACCTGGTTGCAAGCACGGTTTCGTAACGTGGCATTTGATACCTGGATGCTCTTAAGACGCGGTTATTGCATATTAATTATGGCTAAAACTCGGTATTTGAAATAGCGAGAGACCTCAAACAATACCCAGCGAAACGCCTTCAGAAAAAACAATAGCACGTATCAGAGAGAAGTCAGTTTTCATTATCACCGTCTTATAAACTACCAAAAGAATAATTCAACAAAAATACTAAGTAAAGAGACATTTATTTAAAAACAATAACATTATAAATACATGATGTACAAACACAAACGCTTTAGTTGAATACAAGATCCTTGTAGTTGGACAGTAGGTAGTAGTTCGAAACGTGGCAGTTGGTCGAAGTGCGTACGACTGTTGTACGATCAGCGCGCTCGAAGTTTGCTTTAACGATCTCGTAGTAGCGACCGTCACTGAAAAAGGAAAATGTATATCTTTTATTTAAGAATTTCAAATAAGTAGGCCTCTTTCCGTAGATAGAGGAAGTAAAATGCATAGTGGCCCAGTATAAAAGCAAATAGGTCCTAAATTCTTGATGTTAAAGGTGTTAGTTTGAGCAATATTTTCTTAGATAATGCCCAATGTGTAAAGACCAGATGAATGAACGTAAAAGAGGCAAAAGGAGTATGTAAAGATCGTAGTAGGAGGCGTTTTGTGATTTCTATCTATACCTATAGGAAAAGGCGTGTGTTTATGTATGTATGTTTTGAATGAGTACCTAGATACTTTTATCTGAAAGTTTCCTAGCCAGCACACTGAATCTGCTTGCTTTAATTACAGGTAAGAAAGTGATGAATTTACTAAACCAATGCAGTATTACTCACCTTAGCACCAAAGACTTAAGTTTCAGGCACTTGACGCGCAAGATATCGATGGCTTTCTGACTCTTGTCACTAAAACGTAGGTTCTCTGGATCCCAGCGCAGTTCCAAACGCTCCAAGTTGGGACAGCTGTTCGCTATGCCGTCCATCAACTGGAAAGGTGAAATTATGAAACCGTAGTCAGTGCCTGTTGAATTTCATGACAGAAGGCTTGTTTCTAAGAACATAATATTCGCCAGGACTAGGACATTTACATAGATTTAAAAGAATCCATTTCATTCAACAGTTTAGCCAGTCTATAGTTAACCCATTCACTGCCCAGTACTTCGCGAAAACTTCGTGAATTTCGTTCGCGGGCCTACAACCCGGATCCGAGTCGTCGTTATTATGAACTATAGGTGACTTGTATTCATGCCCAGAACCCGTCTAGCGAGTCCATAGCTACAGATACGGATTATGCGAACGAACAAATTATTGTTCGACTCATACGCTGGGTTCTGGGCACTGAATGGGTTAAGTCTATTGGAAAAACTCTGGTTTACTAATTTTTACATTCGTTATGTCTAGAAATCTCAAAGGCAATATTTTTCTAAAGTAAATCTGCTTGTTTTGACGTGACATTGGTGCCGATTCCCTTGTTTACAAACTAAACCAAATTTTAGTGTAGTCCTGTCAAATTAACCAGCGCCTGACACAAGTTTAGACGTGATCAAAAATTTGACTACTAAAATTACATCAAATTACGTCAGGTGCTGACTAATTTGACAGGACTACACTAAAATTTATCTTCTGTCTTTTTCTTAATGAAAAAGATACACCGAACTTTTTGTGAACAAGGGAATCGGCACCAATGTCTAATAAATCGATGAACGCCAGTTGCATGCACGACGAAAAAGTGTCCCGTTACGCTCATTGTACGCATGCGCCACTTTCGTAGTGTCAGATATTGACAAGCCTAGGTTGGCATTTCTCACTCTCTGTAGGTGTCATAAAAATTGGATTACAATAGTACTATATGCTTAAATGATAGTATTAACTGAATAGTGAGATAGGATAAGGATTTCAATTTTTAATCTACTGCTGCAGCTGGATCTAGGAGGTTAGGCTAGGTTAATCTCTCTCCACTCGATTTTACGACGTTGTCACGTTAAACTATCTTCCTTAAACCAACTTTACAGACAACCAATTTTTTTAAAACTTTGAACTTACTTGATCAACGTGAATATTAACGCCAAGGCGTTCCTGTGTGCCCATGATCAGAATTCTGAAACAAAACAGTAACTTTATACCCATTTATCATAATATCTTCTTCACTTCGACGCATTTGGTTCTTGCCTCATGTAACAACAGTTTCACGAGTTACATATTCACGCAGCTTAGCGTTTTAATGCTAAAATCTTGACGAAATCATAATGGGGCTTTTGCCGTGTTAACATTATGGCTAATTGTTACAGGTGACTACCATTGTACGTTATAATTAAATGAGTATGTTGAATACTATTCTAGACATGGATTTTCCCAGGGGATCGGACTTGGCCCTTTACCTCTAAACGTAAATAATAATGCCTTGTTGGTCTAGTGGTTGATCGACTGCTGAGTAGTGCTGAGCATGAGGGCCTGGGTTCGGTTCCTAGTTTCGGCAAAGTGTGATTGGGTTTTTCCATTAGGAATTTGTCAGTAGCACCCACGGAGTGGTGACAGTGGTCCTATTACATGGGACTTAAACATTAGTGGCGAAATTTGAGTGTACTTTTAGGTACACCTCTGCCTAACCCTTCGGGGATTACAGGCGTGATGTTATGTAATGTGATACCTGTGTAAGGTTTTTTTGCTGCCACAGTTATAAGGTCAAAATCAAACAATCACTTCTAGGGATGGATATTTTTCAAAGATAAGTCTGTAGAGAATCTCCGACCAATTTTGAGTTCGACCCTTAGTAATAAACTAGTCAAGCAGCAAAGTTTCGAGTCTACTTCATCCTCCATCACTCACTTGGCGTTAACTAGCAGCTGCAGCACACTCTGCCACAGCTGGTCGGTGATGTGCGGCATGCCGCTGAGCACGAGCCCGTGCAGCTGACTGCCGTGACGCGACAGGAAGCGGTGCAGCGCCTCGTCTGTCAAGTTGTCTGATGAGTCTACGTCCAGGCCTACCAGGTTTCTGTAGGAAAATGGTGACATGTTATTAACAATATCAGTGAAATAATTGGTCTGTAAGTCGCAAGCGCGAGTACTACCTGGCGTGGAGTCAATTTGGGATGTGATCAATCCACTCGCGAAGTTGCTGTCAATTTTCGGGATTTGTGGGTGGTATATAGGGTGTAAGGGACACTGACGCACAAACCGTTCTCTTTCAGCACAATATTGTGAACCCCACATGGAATTTTATAATCGGTAATTTAAAAAAATGGCGTTTCATACATTTTGACCGTGTAGGAAACAGCTGTTTTTTCTTTCGGTGTCCCAGACCAGTATTTGGCAAAGGGCTGACGTCCCATACGGATACGGGCCCGCACCTTATAACATGATTGGCAAATGGGGCGGGCTATCGTTTTTAAGTTCACCAGATGGCGCCACTGTCGAGTAAGGTCCTGGTTTAATTCTATTTTATACTTTATCCACTGGCCCGTGTTACGATTTATGGCTTACTTCCTCCCACGCCGACAATGGCTGCATCCTAACCGTAGATTGTAGGCTGATAAAGCATGTATCCTCAAACTCTCACCTAGCAGTACCAGATTCCATCCAAGCTTTCAGCACAGAGTCGTTGAACCCATTGATCTGTCCGGCGCTCAAGAACCTGAGGTTCTGTGTCCTGGTCAGCATGTCGATGAGGCACTCCGTGGAGAGGTCCGTGGCTGTCACGTCCAGCTCCTGGACTGAAGACTTCTCCCATTCCACTTGCATTACGTGCTCGGATTGGAGACCTGATGGGATTAGAATGGAGATTCAATTCGACTTTTAAATTTGTTAAATAAGTGTGTTGTTGCTAGGAACTTGTGAAATTACGTTGCTTTCATTTTCATAATATATTTTCGTCGTAGAAATGAGCAAATTAAATCGGCGTTGATCTAGTCAAGACAACCCTAAGCATGAAGTCATAAGTTCAATTCTCACACAGAACATTATTTTCAAGTCAGACAAATTGGTATTAAGTTTTTCCATCTCGAATTTCTCAGTAGCCCGAAGTTCGGATTTGTGCTCGATTGATGGTTATAAGCTCGCCCCTAATTAACGCCGTAACTGCCCAAATGCTTGTTCCAAGGGATTAAGCAGAGCAAATCAGTTATTGGTACACCTCTGCCTTTAGGCAGAGGGACTCCGAGATCCTTCGCGGATTACAGGATTACCAGGCGTAATAATTGTGTTAAGAAGACATTTTTACTGGTTTATTGATATCAACTCCTAAGATAATAAGTGAAACCTACTGCAACCGTTCATAAGCAAGCAGGTGAGTCTCCTGGACCGTTGGAACAGCGTCTTCATGGTGGAGCCCGTCACTTTGTTGCAGAAGTTCACCGCCAGGCACTCCAGCTGCGCATAAGGTTAGATTGTAATTTACTCGTAGATGCATGTTACAGAGATAGAGACTATCACAATTAGATTGGAGGATCTGGGGAACTGTTCACATCAAATTTGTTAAGACGTGTTTGAATCCGAACACCATAGTTTTGCCATCTCTTGATGTCAATGAAAGTCTTGAAATTGAAGGAGTACTCCGCCATCTCCTTTTTGACTGGGTCAGGAGGATGTTCTTTATCGTGTGGTTTAGAGCCTAACCTGGTGTAAGTTTTTATGCCGCCCATGGGCCTATTTACATGCCGTCGAGAAATCTCAGACATGCTGGTTTGAGGTTTCCTCACGATGTTTTCCTTCATCGAAGCAAGTGTAACAATACGCAAATGAATCCGAAAAAATCAGAGGTGCGTGTCTTTGGTTCGAACTTGAGACCTATGAAGTGGATGTTGATTGTTAACGATATATTAGATTAACCACAGATCGACGGGTTAAGTAGAATAAAAAAGTTATCACAAGTGAACTGCCAGTGGTGCCGATTCCCTTGTTCGCAAACTATTTGCATGGTATAGTTTGATCACAATACAGTCTTGTTGTCAACACACTCCTAACTTATAAAACATCATCGTGTAGTCACACTTTACTATACCTGAAAGGTATGGTCCTACAAAACTATATTTTAATTAATTCATGAGCTTTACCTGAATACAATTAGAGCTGAACGCATCAATATGGGAGTCATCCACGAAGTTGATACCATACAGATTGATGACGCGAAGGTTAGGGGTCGCAGACTTGAGTTTGTGCACGTTGATGACTTCATATATCTCCTCCTCTTCTTCTTCTACCTTCTCGTACGTGCCTGAAAGAGATGGAAAGAATTCTGTTGGCACATAATAAATAAATAAAATAAAAATAAAAAACCTTTTATTTCCAGTTTACAAAAAACATAAACAAAAGAAAAGTTTGACTGGTACTTAGCTACTTAACTACGACTACTACTTGCGTTTATTAATAATTACATTAAATACAACTATATTTATACAGAAAAAGTTTTAGATCTAATAATTATGTTAAAATAAAATATAACTGTTTTTAGTGGCTGTAGGTACAAGTTTTGAATTATTTTCCCCCTGGAACCCCTCTCAGGTGAAGGCCTCCTCCAAAGCTTTCCATTTCTCTCGGGTTTGGGCAATTTTTTGCTACTGTGGGCCGGCAATTTTGCCCAATGGGCCTTTCCATAGCGTTACTGTTTTTGTCCATCTAAGATCTTCCAGACGAGCTATGTGACCGGCCCATTTCCACTTTAGTCTTTGACTATAGCTGCATGCGTCTATTGCTTTAGTTTTAGATCTGATTTTCGTGTGTTTTATCTTCTGTATTTTCTTGATTTTTAGCATACTACGTTCCGTTCCTCGCTGGCATGTATTTATTTAGTTTTTTATTTTATTTGTGAATTTCCATGTTTGGCACGCGTACGTTAGGCAAGGAATGAGGCACGAGTCCATGACCTTTTTTTAACTTTATAGGCAATTCGCTTTTAAATATCTCTTTGTAGCTCCAATATATTTATTCCATGTATGTTTGACTCTTTTCTCCACTTCTAGATAATTGCTATCCTTGCTGAAACCGATTTGTTTTCCCAAATATACGTACTGATTCACATATTCTAATCGTTCTTCACCGATTGTTATAATTGTTTTTATAAAGTTGGTCATGATTTTGGTCTTCGTGATATTGATTTCTAAGCCCACTTTCTTGCTTGCCGCTTGTAGAGTGTCCAACATGTATTGTAGTTGGTGGCTCGATTCCGCTAGCAAAACCAAGTTGTCAGCGAATCTTAAATGGTTTAGGTATTTACCTTGGATGTACAGACCCCGATTTTTCCAGTCTAATTTGCTTATTATGAATTCTAGTAAAGCTATAAAAATCTTTGGGGATAAGGCGTCGCCTTGTCTGACTCCTCTCTTGACTGTACTGTACTACTGTTGGCACATAGCAATTCGCGGAGTTCACTAGAAGTCCGTCAAAAAGAAAAACTGGGTAGTGCCAGACCTCCTTCATGGAATTTCACGTCTCACAATTTTTGGAGCATAGAGTTGCAGAAGTGTGTGACTAGTATCTACTTACATTTTTTATAAGTAAGTGAGAGCCTGCAGTTTGAAAATTAGCGGTATGATACCTCCATGCCTCGGAAAATTTGATTGCCGTCCCTTCTTTTTTTGGATGGGAAATCATCAAATGACCCCTCCCGCTCTGGGCGGAGCAGAAGAGAGTGTCAGACTTGTACTGACTAAAACCCATCCATGTTCCTACCTTGCCCTTACTCTTTGAGGCGCGCGTGGAACACGAACGCGCCGTCAACACGGCCTGTCGTCATATGACGGACGGACGGCGAGCTAGCCCATGACTCACCGTCCACAGGTCGGCGCCTATGGTGGCCGAGAGCCACCACGTCGCTACAAGAGAGTTTCTAACCGAAAACGTTGACGTATGTCTGCTTTTTGATTTTTTTTTCCATATTGAGTTTTGCTGTTAGCAACGCAAGCAAAGACATGTTTTTCTTATTATTACATCGAGACGGAAGTCATAAATATTCCTAATTTCATGAATTAAAAAGAACGCGTTCAATTAGGTTTATGAATATAGCCAGAATCAGAAGTTTTATGGCATAATAATATGACGTGTTTATTTTTTAGTTTTATGATGTGTTTACATACCCGTGGTTCATGGAATTTATGATAATACTTAGTTTATGTCTGTGGCTTCGCATACTTGGAAATCTAAATTTATCCCAAGCGCACTGTACGTATTTTCGCGTTTATGAAGTACTAAACGGTCCAGCTTGTTCTCCCCGTCCGTCATTGCGATTAAGTATTTTTTATTTTCGGGCTTTATCTACCTTCCCAGGTAGGTGTAATCAAAATTCCAACTTTTTCACGTTTTTAATGATTAAACTTTGCTTTAAATACCTCCGTGACCCCTGTACTATTCAATGCATCCATCAGCACAATGTTTTGAATGCGTTACATTAAGTCCTAACGTATACCGTAATTTTTCATTGAGGTGTTTTTTTCCTTGAGTTACTTAGTTTGATGTATGTACCTAGGTATAGAATGCTTGGTTGACGGTTTCGTGAAGGGTCCTTATACCTTGCAGTAGCGTAGGTTCGATTGAACTCGATTCCTACCGGCTTCCCTTTGAAAAATGGCACAGTCAGTATTCTATAGACAAATAATATAATCACATTAATGATATATGGAGTATATGTCATTAATGTGATTAATGATTATGATTGATCACATTAATGATATATGGAGTATATGTCATTAATGTGATTATATATGGCTTACCTCTTACGAAAATTTATCCTTCGCTGCTGATACCTTGTATAAACCTTGGCTTTAAGTACTTACCCCACTTTCGTAGATAAGTAGCTAAATGTGCAGTCCACCGTGGTGGTGCATATATCCATATGAACGCGAAGACAGCGAATTCGCACGACGCATCACTTATGTTAGGACCCGAAGTACGGTCGCACAGTTAACTCACCAATAAGATGTAGAATCTCCAGGCCATTAATAAAGTTATAGATCTTCCTCATGAAGCCTTCCATGAAGATGACCTCAGACAGGCAGATGCAGAGGTAACGCAGTTTCGTGGGGAACGCCTGCATCTCCGAAAAGTCGTGCAGCTGCATGGCTGGAAGATGGAAAGAATGAGGTTTAAATAGGCGTTAAAAAAAAAACGATTTGCGTAAAGATTCCTTAGCTAGGTAGATAAATGTCAACTCTCTTTAAATAATCATAAAGGGCGTAAAAATACTCTTAACGAAGCCGAAAGGCACTTGTTCTCCCCGTCATTGCGATATTAGTCTAGACCATATTAGAAATATTGGGGTTAAAGTCCCAACTTTTTCACTTTTTTTTTTTTAGGTACTTAGTTTCGGTAGGTTTCATTGAGTCCTACCGTAAAACGTGACTTTTCACCCCAAAAACAAAAAGTCGTTTCCCAGCAATATTTTTTGCGTAACATAGTTTGATGTACAGAATGCTTGGTTAACAGCTTCGTGAAGAGTCTGTTTACACCCTGTGTACCATTTGTTCTTACCGGCCTGACTGTTACTTGGTGCTATCCTCACTTATAAACTAAACCCAACCAGGAATTATTCTTACGCCTTGTTCATATTTTACATCTGCAGGAAATGAACAAACAACACGACGCGGACGTCTTGACGCTACGCAAAATCCGCTGCACCCATTGAGCCTTCATACTTGAGAATACAGGTGCAGCTGAGTCTACCTACTATTGGTAAGCGAACCATTGTTTCATGAAAATACATTAAACAGACTGACAATTTAATCATCTGTAATCATCATTGGGGTCATTCTACCCGTTGTTTCGTATGACTGTTATAATGATCCCCTTGCCGACCACCGGTGACTTTGCCACCCTCCACCTTATTTCTTGCCAGGCCATATTTAAAATACTGTTGACAACGGGTGTATAACCGTTAATCTTATTATTGACTTACCAGTACTAAAATCGAGCAGCATATGCGTCAAGTTAGGACACTTAGCAGCAAGTTCATGCAGAACCGTATGAGTGATCAGTTCTATGGGCAGCTCAATGTACCGCAGGGAAGGCCCGAAACGTATCGATATAAGCGCTAAAAGTGACTCCAGTGATCCTGAAAATAAGAAAGTTTCATTCATAAAACCATGAAGTTAAACCGAAATCAGGACAGAATTTTGAAGTATCTAGCTCGAGAATGAAATAGAAAAAGGCACTCAAACTGAGCATTTCTATTATTTCCATATTACTGTGTTGATAAGATCATAATATCTATATCTCTACCTATGCTAACTTTAATTAAGCGCAATTTACTGCTATTTCATTATTATTAACACTAACGCCATCTACTAGTAACTTTTGAAAGCAATAAATCAATCTCCACAGACAAGAAAAAATAAATTATAACCTTTATTCAACGGGGTTGCTACATAGCAAAAATATATTTTATGGTAGAAATGTTATCAATCCACGAGGGTTCTAATTTTAGACTTATATTTCTGATGGGTTCAATTTATAGTGAATGAACTTACCAACATGTAATCCTGAGATTTCTGGTCGTAAACTGACGTGGGTCCATAGTTTTGTGTCGTAAGCAACCATGCGCCATCTTTTGCATACCGTAGCCATTCGACATATTTCTCGATGTGTTAGATAGGAAAATATATTTAGTAATACTTTGTCTGGTAGCTTCTCTATAGTCTGAAACAAAATAGAAAGCACGTTAGGTTATTTTATGCTCCTAATCATTTGTTATTCGTTCATGGCACCCATTGCGACTGCATATTGGCACTACTTATAAGAAATTAATGATTATCTTTCACAGGTGCAATCATAGGTAGAGTGGTCTCGTTTGAGAGTTATATTTACCTAAATGTTTGTCATTATAGATTTGACCTTTATTATTACAGATTCTATTGCATTCTTATTCCGCTCTACTTGGGAAAGGGTTATGCTCTCTAGAGTTAAATAAACGCGCAGGATAGTCACAAAAATATGTAAACATAATCGAAACAATAACAAGAACATTACCGTGGTATTTACATAACATTACCGTGTTAGCGAACGGGCTCCTCACTTCCCCGCTCTCGGTCAAGTAGACTTGATTGGCTTCCAAAGCCAACTGCCCCCAAATATCAGTTGGAATATCCATAACGATTGTATTTATACTACACACTAAATTAATCACGAAAAATACATTAAATTACAAGGTATTCTAGCGGAAATCTTTCCAGATTTACTTGATACGCACGTAAACTTCGACTCGAGCGCATAAATGGAACGCTCAGGTTAATTTTGGAACCATCCGGGATTGGGCGAAAGTGCTCGTGTACGAAATATTTCAGAAATACGTTGATTATTTATTTACTCTTTAATAGAAAATGACACGGTATGACTGGAGAAATGCGTACACATGCAAATGTTGATGTTTTTAAAATTAATGATCATCTTTTGATATTTCTCATCGTTTCAAAATATTTTTGGACGCGGGAAATTTGAAAGTTCTACATGCCGCACAGTTGGAATACTGATCTTTGATGGTGCAATAAAACTTTTCTGCTCGAGCTTTTAGAATTTTTAAATAAAAAGGACGTGTCTTTATCTTAGTGATGAGTTCTATTAATAGCTGCAGGCTTGAATTTCTTCCACCTTAAACCGGTGTGTAGCCAAGTGCGTCAACACCATAGACTACGTTTGTACCTACATAATGTACTTATAATTTACATGCTTCTAGGGCATGCAAAATATTTTAATAGCCTTAATAGCGCTTAGATTATTCTCCATAATTAAGTGTGAACGAAGGTAATTATTTTGGTCATGGTGCATTGAATTTGTCCAGTATAAACGAATTTTGAAACCATGTGGCACCGGTGATTAAATTAGTATAAGGGCCAGATAACAATGATGATGATGAACCGAATTTGCATTTTAATTGTTTTGATAAGCATAAATACAACGCTCAATCCATTTTATTTTATTGATAAAGACCTTCCCCGTGAAATTAATCGACACCACAAATCTATAATTATCTCAAATATTAGTTATCTTATTGTCACTGAACTTGTTCTTTAGTCCTCGGTGTCTTTAGTCATAATGATAGCTATGTATGTCTGAGCAGATATAACTTGGCAAGCAGGGTGGTATTTCCTGGATTGTGACTCAGGACGACGATCTGTTCACGTATAATTCCTGTTAATATATTGTTATTCGGCACGTGTAAGAGAATCGTGTTCAATTCGGTCATTTAAAAGAAAAATATCGTTCATTGTGCCGTTCAGATTGCATCATTAGTTCTCTTGCATAATCTTAATCAGAATCAAGTCGTAGGTACAATTGATTTTATTGCTGACACAATTTGTTTGGAGAGACGTACGGTTCCCGAGACAAAAATAAATCATCTGTTTATGCAACTATCAGTTGTATTTATTAGTTATTAAGAGCGAAGGTTGATTAACGAAAACCCGGCGACAAATTGTCGGCAACACGGCTACATACCATAAATTCCTAATTTGAAAAGTCGTTGTAAAATCATGTCTATCTGTTCAATTTCTACGATAATAGTTTTAAAGTTTTAATTATAATGTCATGTTTTTACAATCATGATGTCAATGTTTATGCAATCTTGATGGACTAAAACAAATGGAAAACTAACTTTTAGCGAAGATTTATATCTCTTGTAAAAGTCATAGATTTCAAATTGCTTTCGCAAGACTTTTCAAGAAGGAATGCTTCATACAATATTTTAGTTTTTAGTAAAGGTTTAGTTGCTCAAAGCGATGAAAAAAAACCTTGGCGATTTTTAAGGTAATATGTATATCTGCTAATCATTGTTTGATTTCAACAACAGCTGTAGTTCTGCTACAAAATTCACCGAAAGCACATCTCGATCCAAAAATTATTTCGCGAATCAAGTCTGAAGATTGGACGTCAATATTATGCCGTCGAAAAGCCAAAAGTGTAATGGAAGTGGCGCTAATCTAATCCGGCCATTTAGAAGTGAACAGATGTTTTCCTAAGAATTTAGAATGAATCTCCACAACTACTTTCATATGTATATGAAGATGACGCAAGTGAATGGAAAAAACAAATGAGCAGGCATTCTTGTACTTACCTTAAAGAGAATGATACTGGCTTATGAAAACTCAGGAATGGTTTGGATACCATCGAAAATAAATGAAATCGAAAATAAATGAAGAGAAAAAGAAATCTATATTCAAATCCCTCCACTTGTCAATAGATTCACAATCACTGCACTTGCTTGTCTTGTTTATAATCCAAACATTACCTTCCTCCTTGGTGGGGTAGGTGGTGGTTTCAGTACAAAGGTCCCTATCGTTTGCGTTTGTTCATCCTGCATTATCAAATTATTGTATATGCTCGTTTCCTAATGGCCTGCACACGACTGATTACCTGCATATAATCACAACAAGTAATTGTTTGGCACAAATCAATCGTCTGTCATTGTCACTCAGATTATTTTTAGGGTGTCAACCAGCCTAGACTTAGATATCCATGTTGGTATATTGAGTTGGGGTATTTCCCTATATATTTATAAGCGTGCTCTTGTTTCTATGATAATACAAAATAAAAATAGCCTTTATTTACTACTAAACATAATATTAATCTACTAGTGCTTATCGATATTTTTGTTTACTTGTATAATTATGTATGTATAAATAAGTTAATTGATACTTATTATATAGTAGTAGTAGTCGCCTCTGTGGCGTAGGCCTCTCATAAACCTTTCCATGCATCTCTTTCCCACCCCTCACGCATCCATAAGGGTCCACATCTCTGACTGAAGATGTCTCTCCACCTTTTACTTGGTCTCCCTTTTTTTCCTTTTCCTGTCTCTCGGTACGCATTTTGTTAAAAAAATTATCCACTTGTTATTATTCATCCTACAAATGATAATACTTGATCCGATAGTAAATATTGTACGTGTAACGTGTATCTTGTTGTTATCAAGGGTTATTACTGTCTGACTTCTATCACGTAAAGCTAAATACTTTCACAGGTAAACCATTACTGAATCGTCATAAAATTCCTAATCTTTTCACTTTCTAGTAGTTTCTTTCTACTCAACCACCACAATGTCAAGAGATCTTCTGTCTCCGATTAATTTTAATGTAATCTTGCTAAAGTACCTACGTGTACTGGGAACTGATCCATGCTCTTTCATTTTATCTTAGGACAGTTCTATTTATCAGAGATCTGCTGCTCAAACTCAAAAGCATTTATTTCAATTAGAACATTACAGGCACTTTTGAATGTCAGAAAAAGAAAGGAAGCTACAGTCACAGACACAAGGCATAATGACTTGTGAAAGTACTGTAGTTGCCCATTCCAAAGCTCTCTATAGAGAAGAATGGGCAAGAAACTCCATGGGCACTCTTTTCAAGTTGCTTAGATGTCAACCTGGGACGATCAATAGATTCTTGGCCGACCGTTTTCTTCAGTCAACTCAGACTACTGCAGTCCTCTGCTGGGCATGGTGTGTCTTTCTAATGTCGCAATCGCAAAATATCCTGTTATCCGCCTTCTGCATGCAGTCTGACCCAAACCTGTCCTAGACTACATATGCTGATATGTCGTCTTTTTTAACCCTTTTCTAGATCAAAGTAATGATGGTAAAAACACGATTAGTTTAAAGGACGCAATCACGCAACAGAAAAAAATGGTACTGTCTATACATATAAATTGTTTATTATACCTGCAGACATAGAACTTCGAAATCATAACAATTAGTCAACGGCTGCTGGAGATTTATGAAGACGATTATTTAAGAAAAGATACATTATGGAGCCATCTGGTCAAACGCGGCGGTATGTTCCTTCACTCTTTTCGCATTTAAAAATAAAGTAAAGATAAGTTCTGCACACCCTTATGGTGATAATAATTATGTTGATCTCTGTTCATTGATATTTTAAATCCGACTCTCTCTTATTTGTGTGCAATAATTACGGCCGTTGTGACTGAAATAGAACAAACATCTGTCAGTTAGCAAGGAACACATTGTACGCACTCTCGTAAGAACTTTAATGCATTTCATTATTTGCTGACTAACTTTTGTCCGCTGCTTCCTTCGCGTGGTTGTGTTGAAAATTATCCCGCGGGAACGTCCCACCGGGATAAAGTATACTATGTCCTGATTTCATCGAAATCCGTTCAGCCCTTATAGGACGTAAAGGTGTAATAAAAAAACTCACATTCACATTTCATAGTATAAATTACTTACTTGGGATCATGAGGGCCAAACACAGCCTAATCTGATGTGTAAATAAATTGATTTCATCTTCTCTTTTGATAAATGTTCAGTAAAGTAACGAAATATTAAAGACAAGCTTTAAGTCAAAAATGTTGATTTAGAAAAGTCATGCGTTCGTCTTAATCATAACACATTGCGGTTTATTGACTTTTATTGTTATTTTATTTAGCCAACAACAAACATTAGCTTTGTTCAAGTAAAATTCTACATGAATGATGGGAAAACCACGCACCAATCTATTTAGATCTTTTAAAGATTAACTGTAGTTGCCTAGGTTTCGTCAGAAAATTGGTCTTCTTCCGTGACTGTTAAATAGTATGGCAAGAAGAAAAGGCATTTCAGCATCATTATTTGGATTGAACGCTTTAGCCTGAAGTTCAAGACAATATTCATTAGAAAGCCGCATGATAATTATAGGCGAACCATGGTTAGAAAATACTGCAACAGATAGACAACATGAAGATGACTGCTTATAGTAAGAATTAAAATTGATTAAAACTAAAAACACGAGTCAATCTAATTACACCTTAATGAATCAGTGACTGTCACCCAGTCAGAGATATTTAAAACTCTCTTCCTCACTGTCTGTCGTCTTTAATTACAGTCTAAACTAAATGGGGAACGATCAATACTTATAGTTGTTTTTCTTTTCCACATTTTGGTTTTGTCTATCTAAATGATTTTCCAATTCATTTAAACAATTAAAAAGCCATTGAAATACACAAAATATTAATTTATATTGTACCATAATTACCACTATCTGTTTCCTGCGAAAACTGGACCCCATATCATCTCTGTTGATCGCCATCGCAGCACTGTCCACATTCAAGATCCCCCACGAATCCATGGCTGCTGGTCAATTAAAGTCCCCACAAACAAAAAAGTCCTTCGTATCACTTTGTCCTTCAAAACACACACAAGTCCAGTTGGCGCGAAAACTCCATGTAACAAAGTTTGAAGCAGATAAGTGTAGTTAAGTCTACAGGTTTCCCGTCATGTCACCTGTCTGTCCTTCTTAACCGTCTGGTACTAATGCGAACCGCAGTGTAAAGTTATATTATAACAGATGTACCTATATGCTGTCAGATATTTAAATTGGCAGGCCAAAATAAGTACGGCATTTTGCTTCAACTGGGCGCAGTGAGACGGTGTGGTTGCCAAGAAGATTCGTATTGCAATCGTGTCACTGTGACTACGGTAGATGTACGAGACCGTCTAGCATCATCTGCCGACTGATTCAATGCTATGTCAACGGTATTTAGATTTAAGATTATTTTGCAGGAAATCGTGAATCTGTGTTTACACAAGAATACTGCTAATTATCAATTACAGTGTGCATTAGTCATGTGTTTTTTAATCAAATCATCCGCCTATGCGTAATTAGAATGAATTTTTCATTGACTTTTTTATGTTGCTGTTGGATGAAATCCAAATAATTAGAAATTATGTTAGTATTGATTCATTTCGGTAGGCGTTTGTATGGCAAATCGGCTTATTTACTTGTAAGTTAGTTGATGTAAGTATATATAATACGTATGTCGGTATATTTCTTACGAATTTATTTTTCTGTATTTGATAAAAACATAATCTTTGAGTTTAGATTTTTATTGGATTTACATTCGTAATCATAAATTCTTTTTAAAATAATAATCATATTTACAAGAACATAAGTCTTGAAACCGTTGGTTGAAGTAAAATGTGTGGTATAAATGTACTAACCGATGTGGAACTTGGGTATAAAATACTTCTTAAGAACTGGCAACATTGAACCCCAGATTTCATATTTCATTCACTCCTATATTCATTTCTGTCACAGCTGTCACTGTCAAACTGGCAGCTGATTGATATGACCGATCGTTGTCGTCATTCGTTTAGTCGTTCTTCCGTACATCGTAATCTCATCGCATTGTTTTGCAATGTTCTTTGGCGGGGTGTCAATGCTATTCGTAAAATATTACTAGTGCGCTCAATACAGTAACATTGTTAGTGAAACGTTGGCGACCTAAAAGTCTTTGTTTAAAAAATTATCTTAGAAAGATAAGTATCGGTCGGACGTGCTCAGTTACAGTGTAGATTAGTTCGTCTGCTCTCGGGCATCTTGCTTTATCTCATAACTCGGAAATGCGGACATCTCCAGTGTGCTGATTATAACCAGTTCATCGCGAAAAACAGTATCTGTCGGTTGTTTTGACGATGTCTCGGTAGTACTGGCCGGTTACTAGAACGTTGAGAAAGTTGCACCGGGTTTGTGGACTTTTGAAAAAGGAACGCATTTTTTCTTAAATATTTCACCGCGATAAATCTGGTAGCAATGGCGGGCTATTTACCAGAATACATGTACACTTTTGTGGACCAGCTCGACGAGCATCCGTGGCTTTTCGCTGGCCTAGCATCTATCCTGGTTGGTCTCAGTGGCATTTTCCCGCTACTCATCATTCCACTGGACGCGACAGACAGCTTCACCGATGGCCGTGAGTATTTTTGTTTACTTGCGTTGAATTTTTCGACCATGTGTCTTTTATTTTTAGATTTCCCAAGTCATCATTAATGCTAGTGTCATACCAGCGCATGCGTCGTCTAGCTCATGAATTAATTAAGTTTCGTACAAAGGACAGAAACTTTACATTAATAACTATAGGTCACAAAGCTTAGATAAAAATAATAATAAACAAGAACTCAGTGATGTAATTTCTACTAAAGTAGATCTTGTTAATCTAATAAGAAATGGATTTTATTTCATATTTTATTTACATTGTACCAATAAACAGTATTTTGGCAGTGGTTAAAAAATCAGCCAGTGTCAACAGTTACAGTACTTTTGCTAAGCCTTGTTTACATATTGAAAAAACAAGTTCCTCCATAAAAACTGGTTATAAATCCATAACAAATTCTTTTTTAACTAAGACAGAGATATTTTATTTAATGTTCTCATAAATTTTATACAATTGTTTTTCATAAGAAAAAAAAACCTGGGTACCCAGCCACCTACCAGTATCCAATTCCCTATTATTTTAATTGCCCAACAAAATCTGGAAGAAATTTATATCCTTTATTAAAAATTCACTGGAACACATATTATGGAATATAAAACACTCATCATAAGTCCACTATAGTAACGATTCTGTATTTAGCTCAAGGTTCAAGTTTATAAAAATAGCTTCCTGTACCCGTATAGAATAATAAAAGTCATTACTATAATAAGGAAGAAGTCAACATACTTATTATTATTTTTATGAATGAATGTAACTATGTTGAATGAAATATTGTACTGGGTACTTTTATGTTACGTTATATGAAAATATGTATTTACATTTTATTTGCTGAAATATTCTGCAAAATGTTAAATAATATTAAAAAAACAGCAAGCAAGTAAAAAGATCTCCAGTTTATACAGAGTGTTAGGGTTACCACATATTCAGTACATCATTCTGAGCACCCCCATATAGAAATTTTTTACCGGTTATTAAATAAAAAAATCTATTAAATATTTTTTTTAACAAACAACACAATACCAATAAACATAATACCAATTATTATTATTTTCACCCATCAACATCTGCCTAGACTTTTCTGAATTATGTTGGGGTCAGTTTTCAGTCTAACTGGACAACTTTATGCAATTCATAATATTACCTGCAACTGTGAACATTTTACGAATTGTAAAGTAATTCATATTATTATCCTGTTATGATTCTGCTAAAGCAGCTATTTTAGACCTGCTTTTTTTTTGTTTTTTCGGATGGGAAATCATCCAATGACTTCTCCCGCTCTAAAACAGCTATTTTAGACCTGCTTTTTTTTTGTTTTTTCGGATGGGAAATCATCCAATGACTTCTCCCGCTCTGGGCAGAGCGGAAGGGAGTGTCAGACTTGTACTGACTAAAACCCATCCATATTCCTTCCTTGCCCTTTGTGTTCCAGGGCCGCGGTATCTCTTTCGAACAGTCCCGCAGCCCTGGCAGTATTTTAGACCCCTCATATTATATATGTAGTGGACTGCCTATCTGACCTCTACAACCAATTACTGAATAACTCATAACCTTCCCAAACCTTTCAAATAACATCCAAAATATACAATATCCACCAATCACATAACATCAACATCACCCACATAATCTTACACCACTAACAATGCACTAGATATGACATCAAAATTTACAATACAAACAGGAACTATGTTTACAACACAGCTCTCTGTGCAGAGGCTATTGACTTAATTTTGTTTACACCACTTCGTAAGAACCATTGTTTTATCTACACTGATAAGCTGTGAAAGCTACTACAGCTTTCTTGTTTGCTGACTATAGTTGATTCAACTACGACTTCCTTCCTCTTGTCTTGTGTTTATGAGTTGCTTCTCTTAGTGGAAGAATAACATCTATTGTGTTCATTCATTCTGGTCTTGTAGTTGTAAGAGTTTCTGCTGAGCTTAAGGTCCTGAATTCAGATTCAGCCATAATTCTTTTTCTTTTTGGTTTTTATGAATTTCTCAGTACCAACTTGTCGCCAGGATTTGTGCCGGTTTTGCCACACCAATCGATCGATCGTCGGCCGATGCCATCAATCGATGGTAAAATGGATTTATCGACGTCGATCGATAGTTGCTCTCTTTCGACTAATCCATTCTACCTTCGATCGAAGGCATCGATCGGATAAGGCTGTGAGTTGATAACTGATAGAGATGTTAGAAAAAAATAGACATGACTTCAAATAAATTGGGATACAGGCTGGATAGAGAAGAGATGATCAAAAATTGTGTTGATTCTTATGATATGCAATAACTGATATTAATAGTATACTTATTACTTAACAGTAATGAGTATTTTCTATTTTTAATGTTTTCCTCTGATATTATAATTATAACAGTATCATAAGTGGTTTGCGTAATGAATGACCTCTAAACTGGTTATTTTGTAGGTCAAATAGAACATAACTGTTTGATAAAGGTGCATTGATAAAAGGTTTGAAATACAAATATCTTACTGAAAAGAAAAACAAAATGATCAAGATAAAAAGCTTTGTCTGTAAAATAAATAAATAAGTGTAATGCTACTTTCCAGAAACAGGTTCAAGGATCTCTAATTATCCAAGAGTTGATTGACACAATCAAGTCATCTTAGAGCAATTGCACACTCCATTGGGTTTCATTCAATTAAAGAATCTTTCAACCGTTTCTTAAAACTAATAATTTTTAACAAACTGCTGTTAAATACCTTTAATTTTTATTCAAATTGCATAGAACGAAAACATTTCGACCAGCATTTAATAAACAAAAATAAAATAACATCACGCCTGTAATCGCCGTAAGGTTAAGCAGAGGTGTACGTAGTACACCCACATTTCGCCAGTAATGTTTTTTAAGTCCCATGTAATAGGGGACGAGTTTATTGTCACCAACCGGGCACAAATCCAGACTCCATGGCTGCTACTGAGAAATTCCTGATGGAAAACTCCAATAGCATTTTGCCCGGCTTGGGAATCGAACCCACCATTTAATACAGTATCAAATCCCGAGTTCTTAACATGTTACAAAGTTGTAGGCTGCAAGTGCAAACTAACACTTCACGTCTCTCTACATTACCACCCCGCTTGCCAATATGATAAATGACCTCTTCCCGTGCACTGGTAATATTCGGTGTAAAATGCGATCGGTTATACAATGACAGATAGAATTGGCATACTTTTTGCCAGGTTTTGAGACCGTAATCGTCCGTAGGGGATTCGTAGGTGGTACCTAAGTGGTCCAGCAATCATTAAAGCCTTCATAGTTTTTGCAAGACTTCCTCGGTGCTTAGGTCTTCCATAGATTTATTCCTTTTCTCTTTCTTTCCAGTGTGCACATAGAAGGAGCACTTTGGATTTAAGATCAGAAGTTCGTCTTCACAAATTCATAGACGTACTACAGAGTTCACTGATGATCGACCACTTTTCAACCTTATTGCTTAGGGCATAAAGGCGAAAAGTGGCAGACCGTCAGTGAACTTGGTAGTACGTCTAACCAAACCTACAATATGTATAATCAGTCATTCAATAATCAGGCGATACTTCAATGTGCTGTGCTGTACTGACTTGCAAATATTTTTACTACACACCTTTAAAAACAAATAAAATGGAACTGTCTGTTTGTAATTTCAAAGAAACAGAACCTTTTTTAATTTTGGTCTTTCTGTCGGTCTGTCTGTTTTCTCCGGCTAATCTCTGAAACAGCTAGACTGATTTTGACGGGACTTTTACTGGCAGATAGCTGATGTTATAAGGAGTAATTCAGACTACTTTTAATTTAGAAAACTTGGGTTCCGTTTCCGAATTGGTAACAATTTGACGCGGACGAAGATCGTGGGACACAGCCTGTGAAGAATAAAATTTCACTTCGAAAACACAGAACATATCTTTCAATGCATCATCGTTATCTGAATGTGCACAATGAAATTTGCACTTGCCTCAAATAAACGGTGATCGATTGACTGACGTTTGCTAGGCCCTTGACTTTATAAGGACTAAATATGGCTGTGAAGATAACGCGATATTGTTAAGAAAACCTTTATAGACTCTTTAGCAGCACCAACATTTTAACAATGATAAAAAACTCAATGTGATTTAATATTTCAAAATAGCTTGATCTTATCCTGGTTTATTGGTCAGATTAAGACTTAGCTATGGACACGCCATCTACAGTGAGTATTGGCGAACCTTCCCCTTTTTATATCCATCAGTTCTATTGTGACCCTGTAAACCCGTCATCTCGGAGTTTGACGATAGGCAGTCGTTCAATATAAAATACTTGTATTAAGCTGCATCCGTTTAACAGCCGACCCCAACATAGTTGAAAAAAAGCTAGGCAGATGATAATGTTCCTGCGTTTTGGCTGATTTAAATCCATTTTTTTCTCTAACGTCATCAGTTTCCTGCCCTTATCGCAATTTATTTGGGGTCGGTCTTACTCTTCCATTCTTTATTACTTTCTAGTCAAGTTTTTTCCCCTTAAGGTGGAAGCGTCAGGGTAGCCCGCGAAATTAAAATTTCTTTACGTTTTTGGTAATTTGCAGGTCAGTGTCAGGTTTTACGTTGATGAAAAATGAGTCGCGCCAGTAACACACATGTAGTTACAGAATTACAATGAGGAAAATCATCAATGCAACCCTCTAGGTTCATGTAACCCTATTCACTGAATTATATCTATATATAATTAAAAAGTCGTTCAATAGGGTTAAATGAATTTACAGGATTAAATTGATGATTTTCGTGATTGTGATTCTGTAACTACATACGTGTTACTGGCGCGAATCATTTTTCATCTACATAAAACCTGACAATGACCTGCAAATTGCAAAAAACGCAAGAAAATTTGAATTTCACGGGCTACTCTGACGGTTCCACCTTAACGTATTTACCAAAAAATATCTCAGTTTTTCACACTCGCTCTTAGAGATAATAGTTCATTTCAATTGATCATAGTTCGAACACTTACCCTCGTATCTGACTCGTTCTTATCACGCGAAGATAACACGATTTATTTCAGATCACAAGCATTCAATCTTGTTGCAACGTTCGTCGATATGTTACGAAATAACTTCAAACTGTTTAGCAATGGTTGACAGTTGACTGGGTAACAAAAGACACTCGAGATTTAAAGTGTTTTGACGAAATCGGAGCGTTTACCTTCCTGAAAAAAATACTCCTCAAGCGATGAGTTTGCTCTTCGGGAGAATTTTCTTTTTAATTTTGCAGACGCCAGAAATAAATTGATGTTGGGGACTTTCTTCCGCTGCTTGTCCTCAGCCATAACACAAGAAAGTAGCGGAGGGCGGGCGTTTTAGGTTATTGCAGTTCAAAAGCGCTTTCAATTTAGGCTAAATGACTGTTGAAGTTGTCAATTTTGAAAATATAACAAAGCCGTCGAATTGCTAAGCTCAAAAAGGCGAAAGAAAGAATGCTTAAAATTAAAACATGTCCTATGATGTGCACCAATTAAGACTGGCTAGTATCTATACACAACTGATTGGCATTGAAACTGGTTGGTTCATATCTAAATAAGGTATAAGATGAGTTACCAGTGATAAAACCGGCATCACCTCCTCATCTTTGCATAATCTTCAACGACCCTACCCTATAAATCACCGTTTTAAATCATACGAAAGTTTGAAATGGTATCTTAGATGGTATGCACCCGGAATCACAGAGATACAGGTCAATTTATAGCGAGCACACGAGGTGAATAACCTGTTAGTGTTGATGCACAATACTTGTAATCCCTACCGGACATATTGAATTATAGTGCAACTATATGCGATAACAATACAGTTGGAATTGTTGTGGTTACACGGTATGTGATGGATATTGAAAACCTTATAAAAAAATAAACTAAAGATATGTACTAAGATGACAGGTTGAGATCTTTCGCCATTAGAACAGTCATCTGCTGGACATAAGCCGCTTCAATCATACCTACGCCATTTGACTCGATCCTTGGTTTCTCTCATCCAGCCTGTGAAGATCATATAGCTGCTATTAGCCAGATGACGTCCTCTCCTACAATGGTTTCATCGCGAAATAACAAAAGTATGTCGATCCGCGGTGAAATTTATTTGACTGTTATTGAGTTCAAATATTAAGTTTCTTTGATTTGCTGAGCGTTGGAAGTATTGCACCAACATCTAGGCTCTTCCTTCTATCATTATTTCAACAAAAGCGGTTTTGCGTTAAGCCATGCTCGGAGTGCAATTTGAGACGCTAAAAAAATCCACAATGTTGTTTATTTTGCTGTTTCAGTTAAGTAAATCACGTATTTTCTTTTTGCTCAATCTCATATGAGTTTGTAGCTTACTAGCTAGTATCAATAGTATGTCAGTATACCAATATCACAGCTCAATACGTTTATTTATGTACAGTCAACAAAACAGATAGGCATGCAGGGTCGAAAGATATAATTATTTTTTTCTTAAAAACCGATCGATGTTTTCGAATGAAATTAAAACTAAATGATGAAAAATAATCAATTGGTTAAATTAATTCAAATACCATTTGAAGATGTGCAACAGTTTCTAAAAAAACTAAAACTATATCTTTCGACCCTGCTTACCTATCTGTTTTGTTGACTGTACCAGCTGCGTTCGCAAGATAAGCGGTAATTTACCCTATATTGTCGAGACCCTACTGTGGGGGATTCAATGTCGTTAGTGCCTAGTCTAACCCTTCTTACTGCCTTTATCCTGCAGCATTATGTTGTATGTTATGGTTGCAAAATCAAAGATTTATTTCAAATACCAGAACAGTTACAGGCATTTTTGGAGTGTCAAAAACAAAAATATGAAGCTGCGAGTCCAGGCATAAGACAATATTGTTCGGGAATATAATCGTTGTCACAGGAATAGAAAGTTAGAAGAATAATATGAAAAGACAGATCATTCTAGAGGAAAAGCGGAAGATTGGCGCACAAATCCCCACGTTTATTGATTATTTTGTATTTATTAAACTATGAAGTTATATTGATAACAATGCACTTCACACGTATATTGATAATAAAGTTGAGATGATAACATTGCGCATCGGTTAGCACGTAATGCCAATTTAACGATACCATTTGGGTACTTCTTTATAATAATATACTCTACACGTAATCGATAAAGTTGTAACGAAACACGTAACTTGATAAAAATGCACTTTAATATAAAACTCAGAAGAGGAACATTGGTTTGATAACTAAACTCCTATGACTAGAACATTATGCACTTGCTTTTGTATAATTCATTTGTCATCTTCTTGTATGTTCTCTCTCCCACATGTTAAACCGCAACGACAGTCTGTCTTTTGTTGCTCTTACAACTTCAGGACTAATTTTCAGTTGCTCAAATTATATATGTATGTACCGGGTTTCAGTCCGGTCTTTTAACTACACTTTTAAACCGGGTTTTACTATGGGACCGAAACCCGGTTCCGCATATACTTTATTGTATAATATATTCTATCGATCTATGTTTATAAGTTAGGGTGCATTATAAAGCCAGTAAAACTTCAATAAAACAAGAACGGATTGTTTTAGGAAGTAGAGTAGGTTACCTACTAAATCAACGCATAGTCTATGCGTTGATTTAGTAGGTAACCTACTCTACCTTAGACTATGCGTTGATTTTGCGGCATAGTCCAGTTTTCCACAAGAGATCATAAAATCAAAATACACAAGGCGGATAATACAACAAAATGTATGACAATTTCCTTCACAAATATTTCTTTCTATTTTCACAATCGATCGCTTTTCGTAAGCGACCTTCGAGTGAACACGAAATTTTAACGTTGTGCAAACATTGCCGTCTGTTCGAATTAGCGATTTCAGTTATTTCAAAGAAAATTTCATATTTTTAACCGATTAAAAAAGGAGGAGGTTCTCAATTCGGTGGTTTTATTTTTTAATGTTTGTTACCTCACAACTCCGTCATTTATGAACCGATTTGAAAAAATATTTTGTTATGTAGTTTTTTTTTCTTCTTGACATTGACATCACCAATAAAAAAAATGATGAAAAAAAAAAAAAGAATGAAAAAAAATTATGAATGAATGATGTGAAAATTGATTCAGGGCAGGAATTTGTGTGGTAGGTATATTACAATCGAACTACAACTAAAAAGGGTAAAATAAAAAATTACTTACAAAAAAACACTAATAAAGTCTTGGCATGCGGAAGTCGGTGGCAAAAAAGTCAATGTAACAAACAAAGTCACCCACAAATCTCTGGCCGACCCCAACATAGTTGGGAAAAGGCTAGGCAGATGATGATGATAAGTTTCAAAAAACATGATACGTAGAACTTCTTAGAAAAAAACCCATCCACTCTGGGAGTGACGACAGAAGAGAAAACTTATTATTATTTCTTTCAAGATTCTGGATTATTTTTAGAAAATATTTTTGTATAAGTCTTTTACATATACATTTGACTATATACACTGTATTTTTTTGGGCTTGTAATATGTAGCAATACGGCTAACTCTGCAACCAAAAAGAGGTCGTCTAACGGTGTCGCAAGTTTAATTGGTTTTCCCTATCTCAAAAATGCCCAAAGAAAATTTTCACTTCAAAATTTCCATTTCATAGAAACTTACAAATAACCATCTCGATGAAATAAGATAGAAATCACTACCGACACTAACTTCTTTCTCGACGGTTCGATCAGCTTGTAGAACTGAGAATTAAATAATAATATGATGCGACATGACACACATGACACATAATACTGTTGACCTACGGCAAAAAAACAGCGTTAAATTACGAAGCAATATATAGATAGTATTGCAACCTAAAAAACTGCCAAAAATCACTATTAGACAAGTCTTATGCAGTTTTTTTTTATTACAGAAAAAGTGTGTAGACCAAAACCCGACACTGTATCTAAAACCGCGTTCAGCTGTCAATGTCACAATTGCTATGGAATATTGGCACGCTGTCAGTGTCAATATTCCGCAGCAATTGTGAAAACCGCCGATGAAATGTGCTGAACGCGTTCAGTTTCAATGACGAAGTTAGCTCTTAGTAACAAAAACTTTGTCAGTAGACATAAATAACAATTTAATGCATTGCCATTGGTTCCATTCCACCGGCTATTGTTCTTCTTAATTTATTTGCATTCATTCATATCAGTAAGCCAGACGCGTCTCTAAAATTACATAAAGGGTGTAAACAGACTCTTAACGAAGCCGAAAGGCACTTGTTCTCCCCGTCATAGCGAACATTTTTTTGTTCTAAACCATACCTGGGAACCTTCTAGTTACAGAGATATTGGGGGTCAAAGTTCCAACTTTTTCAAAAGTTGTTTTTTAAATACATGTTTTTAATGTAAGATTTTTATTATTACTATTCAATTCATCTATCAGCACAATGTTTCGAGTGCGTTACATTGAGTCCTACTGTCAAACGTAATTTTTCAGCCAAAAAAAAAAGTCGTTCCCAGCACTAATTTTTGCGTAAAGTTACTTAGTTTGATGTACATAATGCTTGGTTGACGGCTTCGTGAAGAGTCTGTTTACACCCTGTATATAATGTTTTTATTATTGTTTGTTATCTTATCACTAATGTGGTTTTCTATGACCACATAATTATGCAGGTACATGTGTATAATATTTTATGTATGGTCTTATATGGATTGCTGGCGTATAGCACTCAAGAAGACTATGAATAAACAGTCACCAAGTTCAACTACTTTTTTAAACTTAGAACCTTAGGGTGCTTACTTGGATAGACTGACCAGTGACCACAGAAACACTCACAAGTTCAGTAATGCCAAAACCCAGGTTATGCTATATGCAGTTAACATAAACATCAACAACCAATCAAGTCGTTTTTATTCAATTTCCTCGGTCAAAATATTGCTTATCATAAAAATTAAACCTGTGTACCTTGTATAATGTTCATTGCAATTACGTATATGCACCATTAATCGCGTAAACGTTCGAGATCAAGTTCATACTTAGTTCAAGTTATTATTGAGTATAAAGAATGTCAATCATACAATTTTCATAGCTCAGTTTTGTTGTTCTTGTTCCATAGAATCCCACCCCATTGTTTCGGGGTTGCGGCGTGGCCTTTATTTTTCCTGACCTTGATTTCCCCTATCAAACCCTAGTCGTTATTAACTCCTTGGATTTAATCACCACAACGCTCAAATTTTCCTTACTATTGAATTCAAAACTACAATGTAGTTCCGTTGATTACAGAAGCTGAACGGAAAATTATGTATGACTTAGTGACAAGAGTTGACTGGCCCTACAAAGTAGCAGGTTGTATTTACCGCTTACTTGTGTTATCCCCCTTATCTGTACGTGATGAGTTGCTTGTTCCTGATAACTAACACTTAAGTCGTGGCGCCAGAGGTCAGCGCACACGTGGACAAAAAATTGTTTTATTAACATCTTATACTGACAAAAGATAGAGCCCGAATGTAGTTTTGTATGCCTAATTACCTACTCGGTCAATTGTAAAATAAATGGGATTAAGCGCTGGTCGATGAAATTTGTCTTAATTCACGTGTTTATATGTGTATTCCGATGACCCCACCGCCCTTGGCCCCACTGGTGGGGTAAGCGGGAATTGATTAAAATAATTAAAAATTGCAGCAGCGGTGGCCCAGTGGTAGCGACCCCAACTTACGAACAGTAAGTCGAGGGTTCGAACCCAGGCAGGCGCATTACTTTGTGTAATTTATTTCATCACCACTGCTCTCAAAAACGGTGAAGGAAAACATCGTGAGGAAACCGGCATGTTCTAGAACGAAAAATTGGAAGACTTGTGACATCTACCAATCCGCACTGGGCCCGCGTGGTGGATTATAGCCCATTCCCACTCATAAGAGAGGAGGCCTGTGTCCCAGCAGGGGAACATTATAAGGCTGATGATGATGAATTAAAAATTGTAATTTAGGATCATGATGTACGCTTCAGCAGTATCACCGTCTACCCAAAGTCAAGTTAACTTAACTATCAAAACTTTAAGAGATGTGACTGCGTATTGTCCATAAAACTATATAAAATATCCAATGTCATTGAAATATTTTATTTACCATTATCATCGCCTCCCATGGCTGTGAATTTAAAATTCAATTTCAAAATCATCCGACAAAGACAATGCGCTAAAATAAAACAATAATGCATTCTGTCCGTGATCTAAAAGTTCTTCAGATTTCCCAGTAATCCATCTCATGGTATCTCAGGAAAAAACTTAAAGATGGCCGATAGCAAGAAGTTATTGATAAGTACTGTTTATACACCTAGACGCTGACAGTTGCCCGATTGTCTATCTCAGAATCATTTTATCGCTTTAGCAAAAAGGAGTGTCGTAAAAGTTATCTGAAAGACTGCAACTTTTAAATGTTAAAATTACAAGCAAGTTAAGCAGAGGATTTGGAGCTCTGTATAAAATTAGGAGCACGTCTTTCTTCTCAGAAAACGGCACTCAAAAACTAAAGCCGGAAACACTTCTTCCTTCTTAAACGCTATCACAATTATTTTCAGCTCAAAATAATCACCCGAATCTTCCACGTGAACCTTAAGTCAAAGCCATGATTTCAGGCACTACGACATGGCTAGGTTAGATTCGAAGAGAATAGCGGGGCTAGCAAAGCAAGTAAAAGAAGCATAGAGATAAATAAATATTATTTCTGGTTGGACTTCTTCTCCCCAGAATTCAGCGACAGTTTGGCACCTTCAGTAGCGTCCATCAGTGTCTGCAACTTGCTGACAACAGGACACACAGAACAGAATATTCAGAGTCTCATTGTTTGTGGAACAACATCACATTAACACTCCAGAGCAGAGTCATCTATGAATCTCTCACTACCTGGGCAGATTTTCGTTGGCCAAATTTGGTTCGGATACTGCTTAGACTTCATCAATAAATTTATTCAGGCTTCTTTTTAGGGTTCCGTACCCAATAGGTAAAACGAGACCCTATTACTAAGACTCCACTGTCCGTCCGTCCGTCTGTCTGCGTGTCTGTCTGTCCATCCGTCTGTCACCAGGCTGTATCTCATAAACCGTGATAGTTAGACATTTTCACAGATGATGTATTTCTATTGCCGCTATAACAACAAAAACTTAAAACAGAATAAAATAAATATTTAAGGGGCTCCCATACAACAAACGTGATTTTTTGCAGTTTTTTCTAATGTTGTATAGATAATGGTACGGAACCCTTCGTGCGCGAGTCCGACTCGCACTTGGTCAGTTTTTTTCTCAATCAATATCCTTCACGCGAAACGCAGCCGTAAATAAAGGCGCTAACACGTACACTCGTAAAATTAAACTTGATGCAACGATAAAAGTAATCGTCTTTATCGCAGCAATCACAGCGGTAATCGACAAGCAATTGACTAATAATACTACTTGATACCATAATTATCTTTTAATGTAAACTTTAGTGCCAAGCGCGCTAATGCGCGTGCTATGTGATATATGAGCGAAAAACATGAAGTCATTTAGGTAACAGATCTTTTGATCCTATTGTTAGATAACATTTTATTGCATACTTAATTAACAAACTTAAAATATTAATAAAAACATGTACGCATCACTATCAAAGAGAATACACACGGCACAAAAACAGTAACTTCATTGCTGTTATGTGTTTGAGCCGTTTGGGGTTGAAACACTAGGGCCATGGGGTCAGTCCGGGTCCCACCTTCGCCAAGCTGTTGGCGTCGAGTCTTCCCGTGACCAGAGGGCCGGACTATTTTAGGGCCAAAGAAACAGCATCGCCATCTAACGTAACGATTCTAGGCACTATTCCAGTTGTAAGTGAAGCGGGCGAATTTTTTGACTTTTCTATTTAATGTTTTTGTAAAATATTGACTTTGTAAAGCAAGGTATACACTCATCGTGATGTCGTATGGCAATATTTGAATCTACTTACAAAGCACATTGGGCAGTAAAAGTCGCTAAAAAGGTAACGGCAAGGCAATTTACCCTCAAAAAGTTCAGAAAAACTCATATATCATGATTGTAGACCAGGTATTCTTCAGATCCTTTGATCTTTTTGATAGTATAACTGTTATTGGTGCTGAAAAAGTAATCGTTTTATATTTTCCCCAAATATGGGGTTTTTGGTACAATGAACTTGATTGGTGTTTGGCGGCGGAAAGCGATAGTCGAGCCAGTAATATCGCTTACTATAATGCTTCGTGATCTCCAAACTTAACGCACCTGTTCCTCAGGTGTGTCTGCTACTTTATTAAAATAAATCATATCAATGGATGCTCAAAATTCGGAAAAATTTGACATTCACTGGGCCTGCAAAAAAGATAACGGCTCACAGATACACATTACAGGCTGTATGTTTATGCAAAAAATATGGAGCAAATCAATCAAAAGCTCTTTACGATTGATAGGTCAAACGAAAACTGTAATGAATGAATGTGGAAAAGGCACACCAAAATGAAATGGATGGATGTGCTATGATCAAAAATAGTATTTTTTTGTGGTCAGTGCCTAACTGGTGTCAGTTTTTATGCCGCCCATGGGCCTCTGACTTGGCTTTAAATGCCGTCAAGAAATATCTCTCAGGCATGCTGGTTTTCCCACAATGTTTTTTTATAAAGCCTGCTTCAATGATATATTCATTCCTAGTTCTAATCACCTATACGGCCAGGCCACGGTCGAGCCGACGCAAATCCTATAAGCAATGACCCTTGCGTATCAGTCTAACTGATTAGATACCGCACAACGATCTCGTGATATTGACAGCCTATTGTTAGTTGTCACTAAGAAGCACTACAGCTTATCTGTTAACCTTCGAATAGTTCGTTTACTGGATTGCAATAAGCGTTAGTATAAGGAATCAAAATAGGTACTCATTCATCATCTGCCTTACCTTGCCTTGCCTTGCTTGTTGGGGTTTGCTTCCAGTCTAACCGGATGCTATTGAACACCAGTATTTTACATGGAGCGACTGCCTCTCTGACCTCCACAACCCAGTTAGTTGTAGGTTATACGATACCCTTTGGTAAGACAGCTTGTCATACTTTTTGGGCCACTAACTACCTGTAACGACTGCCGTAAAATTTACAACTGACGATTCCTCTCAAGCAATCCTCATAAATCCAATGGTTGACGAGAAGTGCCACCATTTGAACGAGCAAAGTATCTGCTTAGTGTCTCTAACTCCTAGTTATGAACTGATGATTTTAAAATCAACTCCCTTGTCGGACAACTATCTTCTTTGAATATTATTAAAAAGTAAATGTTTCTTGTTACAGCTGGAGCGTCTATGCTGAGGATACTACTCAGCTTCGCAGTGGGAGGTCTACTTGGCGACGTGTTTCTACATCTGCTGCCAGAAGCGTGGCAGAATGATCTCAATAATACTAAACGTAAGTCTATTTCAAATGTTCTTTTTTGTTAGATTTCCTCTTCATGGGCTTGAGTTCCTTTCGCTTCTTCTTTTTCATCGTGTCGATGATTTCCTTTTTTTTTTAATTAAGTTAGTTTTGATCAGAACTCTGCCAACTCGACGGCGGTGGTGGTGGTCTCGGACTCGGATAGCGACAGGAAACTTCCTTTCGCTATTAATACATTATGGTGTAATGGAACAACAGAAAAAAAAATAGAGAAAACTTTTAAGTTATTTGCGAATAGATAACTATCATAGTCGCAAGCAGGCCCGCTGAGCATGAGATCCTGGGCTCGATTCCGAGATCGGACATACTGTTATTGGGTTTTTCCATCAGGAGATTTTTTGTAGCACCCCCAGAGTCTGGATCTGTGCCAGGTTGATGGCAATAGGCCCACCTCCTATTACAAGGGACTTAAAAGGTACACCTCTGCCGAACCGAGGCGTTATGTTATGGTAAATATGGCTTATAAGTATTATACCTTAAAAACTTTGCTTTGTCAGTAAAATTAGCATGTCTTCTATCGCATACTTACAATCCATACTTGACATCAGTTATCTGATTTTCATGCTGTCTGTAACTTTACGTCAGCACAAAACGTAAGCCAACATCGAATCATATTACAAATCTTCAAAACTTTAATTTGTTCCTTATAGTGTACACGTATTTTACAATTACCTAGTGATATAACATATTTGCATATAAATCGTCAGCAGACAGTTATTTTAGTTACGTTACATAGACATACTGTGTAGTAATTAGTTTAATTCAATACTAAACTTATTCAAGGGCTGGTTGGTTACGTAACTCGAATTTAAATCGGCCTTTGTTTTCGACAAAACATTCTCATCAATAATAAAGGGTGTTAAAAGACTCTTAACGCAGCCGAAAGGCACTTGCTTCCCCGTTATTGCGATATATTTTTTGTTCTAGTTACGGGTCAAAGTTCCAACTTTTTTACAAGTTTTTTTTAAATACATGTTTTTAATGTATTTTTTTTACTTAAGACACCTTCACAACCCCCGTACTATTCAATTCATCCATCAGCACAATGTTTTGATTGCGCTACATTGAGTCCTACCGTAAAATGTGTATTTCACCCTAAAATAAGTTTTTTCCCAGCAATAATTTTTGCGTAACGTTACTTAGTTTGATGTACATAATGCTTGGTTGACGGCTTCGTGAAGAGTCTGTTTACATCCTGTATGTATGTTGTCGCGTAACTCACTGCTTAATCTGTGCAAAAACCTCTCCTATGGTGTCCTACGTGTTCAGTTCATGAATCAGTACAAAAAACGAAAAAATTAAAAATTCATTTTGTTCTTTATGTGTCGATGAATCTAAAATTGTGTTAGATCAGTATGTTGCCACCTGCACAGCTCTAACATTTGCTTCGAATAAAACCCTTAAAGATGCAAGTGGTTGGGCTGGATGGCAATACAGGAGGTGGAGCATATCCTGCGGAGGGGCTCCACACTAGCATTCTGTTCGGGATAGATCGAGGATACTTCATTTGGTCAGATTATGTCTGCAGCGGCCACTGCTGCTCGTATCCATGTGGCAGGTGTTCTTTTCCGGGTTGATGAAATGAAATCGTTGAATTTTCTTACGGATTTGTATGCTGAATTGAAGTGGATTTGTAGAGGTCACTTCATCAGTATTCAATGTAAACTCATAACGTTCATAGCTTACAAAAAAATGTTTCTAAGCTTACTGTTTTTATATCAAAACAAGAACCAAACCGGTTTCCACTTCCTGATCGTACAACACAAACAGCCAAACTTTGTGCTCTTCGAAAAGAACAATAGATTTGGAAACAACCACATTGTAACTTCCTATAGTTTACAAACAATGAGTTTGAACATTGTCAGTGTTACTAAGGAAACCACTAGTGCTCGTTTTCACTAATACTAGACAACGCTTATATTCTAAATTCAAGCGAACTGTATTTCAAAGCTCGGTTCAGCCGTTCAGCGCAGAGTTGGAATTCAAAAAGTGCAAGTATGATATGGTATGACCATAATGCCATGGAAGTATGTTAGGTTTTTGATGTGACATGCAACTTCTATCGATACCCTTGCGCCATCCCATCTTCCTAGCACGGTGCTCTGGGGCGGGTGTTGCAGGTGTAAAAACCTCAATTAGAGCAAATACAATAACTTAATTGGTAGTTATGTGTTCCAGTCGAGTACCCCACCTAGTATTATTTACTTCGTATTCAGTATTTCAGGATATTTCCAAGCGGTTGGTCGACGCTTCACGAGACCAGAGGGCTGGCCTTTTTGTTGGCCAAAGAATGGGCACAGCGTCCAACGTGGCAATGCTGCCAGATTTCTGGGCACTTTTTCTATTGACAGCGATGTAGACGAATTTTTTGACGCCATGTACTGCTTGATAGTTGTACATTGTAATGAATTAAAAATAAATATAGTGAAAAGTGCAATAATATTTAGAAATTAATTTCGGTGACTTTTTAGTTCAAACATGACTAGTTGCTACGTGCATCGATCTTATAATGAATTTGATTTGATCACTATAAGTATTAATTCTACTCTCATATTACGGAAAAGTAACACGACGCGTAATCGTTAATCGAAGTGCAATGTCAAGATCATACATACTTCGAATCAACGATATCTCATGTTTCACCGCGATAGATGTAAAAGTTGCGCAGGTCTGTACTTCTAATTAGTTATACAGCAGGGTACGGGTGCAAATATTCTCAAGGGTAGTTGAAAAAGAACGATGGATCAAGATAGGTCGTCATTACCAGCCAGCACCCTTCAGCAACCTACAGATCGCAGGACCACTGTCACTCAGTCAAACAGACACACTGTCAAACAGACAGACTATAAAGTACACAGATAATAAATCTTTTTTTTTTATAGCCTACATTGAATTATTTCTAGCCAGGGCCTTTAAAAATTGCGATCGATATTGCAAAAACAAATAAGTTAAAAAGTTAAAGACTACTTAAATATTTTCAGCAACAAACGTATCAATTCGAACAATGTGTAAAATGCTAATTTAAGTAAATGGTTGGCATAGTTATGTAGACTGTAAGTAAATAGTAGGTAGTTGTGTATGCAAACAGATAACGCGCGTTAAGTCCATTGTCAATGCTGACGAGCCAGTGCGTGTGTGCACGAGCAAGTTCACTGACGGTCTGCCAGTTTCCACCCTTATATCGTAAGTAATAAGGTTGAAAAGCGGTCCGGTAGTACATTTAAAAATCTTTGTGTACGTCTTCAAGAACCTGAACGTTTTCCGTATTGATAATACATACGAATTGACAGCCAAAAATATTTGTATGGTATGTCTTGCCACCTTAATTAAAGATGGGCTTCAGAAAGTCAATCCAGCTAGACAAAGCTGGTATATGTCCCGCTATATATTGCGATTTAGCTGTTTTCTTTTTTTTTTTAAGACGTAGTCCCACTCTAGGAATTACTCCTGTATCGTGCGTTCATGGGTGCGTTCACAAACATTTAAACTCACATCAGTAGAAGACAACCAGATCCGTAGGCCATACAAATATTTGTTCCGTGCGGGGATCGTACCCGCGACACTCGTCAAAAGTCATTAGTTTATGATTGATTCGTTTGGGAAGAACATCGAATGGAGGATCAGAAGTTGATAAAGGTCACAACACATTGTTTGTGCATATCAATCTGGATCTATTCAAAGTTCGAGTGAACCAGTTTCTTCTAGGCAAGCGTGCTCCACCCTAATGATGCGGCATCATCGGTTCAAATCAGTCAAGTTGCGCCCAATCGCAAGCCTTTACAGTTTATAATAAAAATAACAATAAATAAATTAATAACGTGCCATTGAAGTGTCATTTATGTCCAGCAGTGAACTATAGATAGACCGATTATATGGAAAGAATGCGAAGAATTCGTGGTAGTTTAATGTTAAAAGTACAGGAAATTAAGAAAATAATGAAGCACAAGTCGTCAGTCGGAACAAACAGTCGATTTTTTTCTAGTTTCTATAACAAATGATTAAAAGTAAGCGCTCCATTTTATTATTCCTCTACATAGAAAGAACTGTTATGGAATTGTTCAAAACAAAGCCGCGAAACTTCTCAGAAAACTTAGAGACAAAGAAACGGACACCAGAATATCCGATTGCCGTTTCCACACGTTTCCTACTGTTTTGCCGGCTCGTCACAACACGGCTTGAGAACGACTGCTTTTCAATGTCACTGCGTGGCGTAAACGACGATGACCTTGTATTGCATAATATAGTGCATTCATTGACACTGCGACTCATTACAAGTTAAAACGAGGAGAGAAATGGGAAAAGGAAGAATAGATAAAATATAGAATCGTGAATATTAGGTTTTTTTTCTTTAGGAATTTATCAATAGCAGCCTAAACTCTGGACTTGTTCTCTTGTTCTTGGCTGATGGCAATTATAGCTTCGCCACCTATTACATGTACATAACATCACGCCTGTAATCTCCGAAGGGTAAGGTAGAGGTTTATTTTGACAGTTATGTATAAGTCCCATGTAATGGGGCGATCCTATTTCCATCAACCGGGCACAAATCCGGACTCCGTGACTGCTACTGAGAAATTCCTGATGGAAAAACCCAATAACTCAGACCTGGGAATCGAACCCAAGACCTCATGCTCAGCAGTCACGCTTGCGATCACTAGACCAACGAGGCAGTCAACTGACGAAATGTGGGTATATTTTAAGTGTATCTGCCCAATCCTTCAGAAATCACAGGCGTGATGTTATGAATCGTTTGACGTTAAGATGGCGCCACCTTGAAAGGTCAAGATTTATTGGATAACGTACTAAGAAAAAGGTATAATTTTCTTCAAGATACGGATGCTCATTATTTATAGTAATAAACATAGCTGTCCTATTTCTAATTGTTTGTCTACAATGTTGAGGTTACGTGTCGCTAATCGTTGGTATTTGCTTTGCGGTTGCGGTTAGGAGAATATTACATATTATGAATTTATATTGAATGATGTGTTTATTGGTATTTTAAATACATAAAATTGCATGGTCGAATGAGGTCAAAACCCGCGTGAATTTCTGTTCATTCTAGCCGAGTTTTCAGGTTTACACTGGTTAGATAAAATTCAAGGAAGAAATCTAGAGGCTTTAGTCGTATTTGAATAAGGTTTATTTTCTTAGCGTGTCGCCAGCAATTGTCAACCCGCCAGAACTTAGGTACGATACGACTTTAGCACCATCATTAGCGTCCAATAATTACTGTAGCGTGCAGGTATCAATATTAAGGCACACAGGACACGATAGGGTCATTAACGCCTGTGCACTTCAAATCCATCTCCTTAGCTTGTCGATGGCAAAAGATTCAAATATGTTTGGTTCAAAAGTCGGCTATGCGGTCTCAGCTCACTGATGCAGTCATAACATAACATCATCAAGTGCGTAGGTGTCAGGACATGCGGCGCAAAATGTAAAAATGCATAAAATATTCGTTCTCGACTGTTCTGCACTGCATGTGTACTGATTCAATTTATTGCAAACGACACTCAATCACTGGAGGTGACAAAAATTTCTGAGGGGACAGCATGCATAGCCAATCAAATAGCCTGCGACAAGGTCGACAGCTTGTTAGTCAGTCTTCATTAGCGTTCTTTAGAAAAGATCAAATAAGCGATGAATGTACGGAGTATACCCATTTGAGCACCGATTTCAAGAGCACCAATGCTTAGAGCAAAGCAAAGGAATTTTGAGCAAAGGGAATGTCTTTGGTGCTTTTGAAATCGGTGCTCAAATGGGATTACTCTGGATGTACTGTGTAGATTACTGGTAGATGATATGAATATACAGGGAATCACTACTGTCGTATTGAGTTGCACTGCTTCCTTTGTCTATTGGTCACAAGCGAAACGCAATGCTATGCTCATGCAAATAAGAAGATTTATTCGTAGGATACGGTAAGCACAAAGTTGTATACTTACATACATATATATACGCATACGTTTGATAACACTAAAATAGTAACACTTAAATCTATTATAATCTTAATTTTAAAATTACTCACATATATCCTAAATTCTATCTGACATGCTGAATGCCTGCAAGATCCTGGGTTCGACTTTCAGGTCAGGAAAAGTGTATTTTTTATCTGGAATGTCTAATAGTAGCCCTGTGACGCCACAGACGAGACGCCGCGAACATACTGGGTCAAGGAAATATAAGTCGTACCATCGACACGAAAGAAGAAAGCCTGTGCCCGGTTGATGATTGGCTAGCCTCATAAATAAAAATGTCATAAAGAAATTTTTGAGCAGGGGTGTGATAGGATGAAGCGTAGAAGAAGACCATAGACACGGTGGAAAGACTATGTGAAAGACGATATGGCTAGAAAGGGGGTTACATGGATGACGGTTAGGCACTAACCACACGGTATTGAAAGAATAAAGTAAGATGACGACTAATAAATAATAGAGAAGTATGGAAAAACATATGCTCCGTCGACCACAAAAAAATTAAAATAACTGTAATGGCGCATCCACACATGCCGAGCGGCACGGCCGGCGGCACGCGCATCTTTTACCTGCGGGTTTTTTTTTAAGGCAGCCTGAAAGCTGGCGGCAAACCCGGCGGCATGTGTGGATGCGCCATAAGTAAATGATGACGAGGTATCAAACAAAAAAAATGTTCATCGCCAAATAGTATTTAAATACAAATTCTAAAATATACAAAAGCCTTTTTTTCGGATGGGAAATCATTACATGACCCCTCCTGCTCTGGGCGGAGCGGAAGGCAGTGTCAGTTTTTTACTGACTAAAACCCATACATGTTCCTTCTTAGCCCTTTATTTTCCAGGGCCGCGGTATCTTTTTCGAACAGTCCCGCAGCCCCGGAAGGCGTCGGCCCTTGCGGAACCCTTCCATGAATCCTTTATGAAACATGTCAATGATAGCTAATAAATACACAAACACAACACAATGTTTTCAAATAAATATTACAATGGTTTTCGATATGGCTATTTTTATTGCAGGTAGGAACTTGGAAGTGTTATCAGCCTCCGTAGAAATATTTAATTCTGTCTAATTCATACACCTGCATTTTTTTTTATTATATTTAATCTCTGGACTTTCAAAGAGGCATTGATCACTGATAGAAACAATGTCGCATCCATGAACCTTTTATAAGAAGCAACAAGGCGTCATAAACCTAGTGATTCCTGAGACTCCTACATCCTATTTACAAAATAAATCATTTTATTATATAGGCGTAGTTGAGTTCTCGGTTATATACTCCCCCTTCCCCTGGTTATACATTCACGGAAAATTTTAATTGTAAATCACTGGGCCCATACAAGTTCATAAACTTGAAGATGACTAGACATAACATAATCACATTATAAAGTGGATATTCAACTAATTTGTGATATAACAATGACAAACGTTGCACGCGCACTCATTTACATTCAGATGTTGAGGTTTTGTATCAACACTCACACATGCCAATACAAAACACACTCTAACCTTAACATTATAAAGTTTAAAATCGTTTGAATGTGTAACCTGTTAGGAAGTTTTGTGTTCCAACTGATAGTAACGCTATGTAGTTGGTAGTAAAAAGTAAACATATGTGAGTCAGACTATGCTCGATCAATCATGGTAACTATGCGTTACGATTGTAATTATTATTCGCTTGTATGACTTGCAGGCGAGTTTGTGATGAGATTTGAATATTGCTGTACTATATGGATTTATAGCCTGGGACGAATCGTATGTGACATAAAGAGTAATGAATATAACGCCTCTTTACAAGAGCAACGTGACATCTCATAAAAAACGTTTTTATGAGATGTCACGTTGCTCTTGTAAAGAGGCGATAAATGTTGATGGATGGAGAGAGAGATGAAGATCAGAGATCGATGGATTGCGTGAAGAATGATACGAACGAAAAAGGAGCAATTGATAGCGTGGCGATTGACAGGGGAGAATGGAAGAAAAAACCTTGTTGAGCTGAGCTGACCCCAAATAACATGGGGCAAGGGGAGGACCAGCAGCCCAGCGAATTACTGGCAAACTAAGGGTGTAGGTATAAGGGAGGGACCCGCAAGGGTCTGCCAGGGCAGCGGGACTGTTCGAAAGACATACCGCGGCCTGGAACATAAAGGATAAGGATAAGGCATAAAGCATAAGGGAGAAGGAACATGGATGGGTTTTAGTCAGTACAAGTCTGACACTCCCTTCCGCTCTGCCCAGAGCAGAGAAGTCATTTGATGATTTCCGAACCGTAAAAAAAAAAGGGGAGGAAGATTATGATACAGATTTGTAGCTAGGGACGTTTGTGGGTTAATTTGTAGTACTTATCTGGTAGATAACGATGAAAAGTCAAAAATGTATGGGACTCGGACATAAGCTACTGAATATAGTGCTTGTTGCTTTGCCTAAGGCCGCTGGACCAATTCAAGGTTACACAACACAAGGTTGCGTCACTGACCTCAGTCAAAGGTTCAATGTCGCATGTGGTCTATAAAACTGTTGCTTGCCGGTATCCACGGTAATAATAGTAGGTCTAGTAAGATGGTAGGTCAGTACCTACGACCACACACTAGATAAACCTATTATTTACTATTACAACTCTACCGTACTACCTGTATCGTACGGTCCCCTGCATTACTTACCCCTCTTCCAAAGTAGAATCGGGAAAAAGGGAGTCAGGTAAAGCAGGGCACTGACTGTACGTCCTGTCCTTTTTACCCGGTACAGTTACCGGGCTAGCCTTTTAGGACTGCGATTCCACCAGAGATACAGAGCCAGGATGCGTAGCGAGGGATGTGTGTGAAACCAATCGATAATTTCGTTTCATTTTTCAAAACTTGAACTACTCTAGCTAAAGCTATGTGATTGGATAGTTCCACACACATTCCACGCACGTTATTAATTACTTGAAAATGCTGTTTATTGCTGCAAAAGTTAATTAACTACTTATATAGCATAATCATTAATCAGCCATAATACATTATAATTGCTGGGACACACAGAGCCATATAAAAATGTATCATGCGGGCACATCATAATAGGATAATAATATGAATCTCGTTAAAATTCTTAAAATGGTCACAGACGCAGTTAATATTATGAACTGTCACTTTGTGACCATTTTACAATCACGTTGTCATACAACGTGGCAACGCCGCCAGTCTCTTGGGCACATTACCAGCTGACAGCGTTGAGGAGGAGTTTTTCGATGCCCTTTTATAGTTTGTTATTAGTTTATTTATTTTAGTTTAATAGTTTTTAATTTTTACAAATTGTAACGTAATTCATATTATGATTCTGTTAAAGCGGCCATTTTAGGCCCCAGAGCGTGTAGGTGGATGTCGCGTATCCTTAATGTTTTGGTTCTCCGACATGCCGCTGTCCTCAGGATGTTTCCTTCACTGTTTTGAGAGCATTGTTGATGAAATAATTTACACAAAGTAAAGTGCCTGCTTGAGTTCGTACCCTTGTTTCGCTCAATAATTCAACATAATCATTTATATTGTGAAATTAATAGTTGACAACAATGTGTAATTGAATACAATAGGAAGTAATTGCTCATGCATGTATCAAGTTAAAGTAGTCCTTGGTTTATCACACAATTTCACAATGTATACCCCCCGACCACCAGTAATCTTCGTCATATTCTAGAGTCGATAAATTATGTCGTTGTACACTCATATTTCGCCAGTTATGTTTTAAGCCCATGTAATAGGGCCTATTACCATCAACCGAGCACAAATCCAGATTCCGTAGCTGCTACTGAGAAATTCCCATACCTAAATTTTCATGCCTTGTATAATCTAAGCATTGTCTCTCTAGTTGGCCCTACTCTTATATATATTTATGTTTTGTTTCCAAAATCTAACAACATTCTCTCTCCACAGCTGGCGAGCACGTCTCCCTAAAAAGCGGCCTATGGTGCCTCTGCGGTATGCTAGTCTTCATCGTAGTAGAGAAACTATTCGCCGCTACCGACCACGAGGAACAAGAAGAAGAAGAAGCCCAGGAGGAACCTGAAGTTGTCAAACAGAACGGTTCTACGAAGATAAAGCAGATTGAGATAGAAGAAATAGAGAAGTTGTTAGCGGTTGAGAGGCGGCAGAGAGGGAAGAGTATTGGTGATGGAATCTGTGATGGTAATGGGACTGTGACGGCGAAGCAGCTGTATGATACTTGTGTCTTCAATAATAATACTAAAGGTTAGTTATTGTTTTGTTTTTGCTTGCAGTTAAGAACTTGTCGTTGAACATGGAAATTAACAACAAATAATAAAAAAATCTAAAAAAGAGAAGGTTCTCAATTCGGACGTATGTTTTTTGCAAAAATAATATTATAAGTCTGTTTAAAATAAAGAAAATGTAATGTAACTCACAGGCAAAATGTTCCTATGCCAAATTGCAATTCAATGACGGATGGACATAGCCTTTTGGTATTTATTTTGTAATAACACTTTTTCACCAAGCAATGACTATAATATAAAGGTTGCACTTACACTTGGTAACAAAGAAATTGAAATTCAAATAGAAAAATGGGTTGGTTGTTGGAATAGGTTTTGTTATTTAGAAAACAGAATATCGATTTAATGTTGCTTTGACTTGTGTATAAATAGTTTGAATTGACGTCATAGAACTTATGACAAGATCGTTCAAAATGTAGTTTTGAAGATAAAGCCAAAGTTTCTTTGTTCAATAAAATTAGATAGAACTGCAAATGCTTTAAATTGCCTGACTTATGTTGTTTTAATTTTTTTTTCCTCTGCGTTTTTGCTCATTTTTTTTTGTCTCAGATTTAATTTCATTTAAACTTCATCTACAATAACTGCGGTACATTGGCGGACTTAATGACTTAAAATTCATAAATTTTGTTAACAATTCCTACCTCATATTCCAGGAGTATGCTGCAACACAGTAGCCAGTCCGAACGGCACAGTGCGCGCCTGCAACAGCAAGGGCAACAGGTGGATGGGCCGCTGTCTGCTGCGCGAGGCGAGGGAACAGGCGCTCAAGGCCACCAAGGAGAAGAGCAACAAGAAAGATGTTAGTCTACAAACATGATAACTTGTCGTAGATGTAAACTACAAGGTGGAAGTGACACCGATGCACAACATTCAGTACATCATTCTGAAATTCCCCACATAGAAACTTTTCATAACAGTTTGTGTAGGTATTGCAGTTTTGTAAGAAACATCTGTTTTTTTTTTTAATAACCGACTAAAAATTTCTATAGTGGGTGGCTTAAATGATTTACTGAATACGAGGAAAGTGATTGTCTGTCGGTGTAGCTTCTACTCTGTATCCTTTATAACTGTATACTTCCATTTTAACATGTGATTTGGCCAGTTTCGCACTACACCTCATATTCTCATCAGCACTGTATTTTTTCTTTATTTTTTATATAATCACAAAGCCTATGGCAGTTCCATGGTCCCCTTAAACATATTTCTCATATTTGAACCACAGTTTATCATTCAATCTGATGACTGAATATTATTTACTCATCGAAAATTGCATTGTTGAAATTTTATCTGAGCTTTTACCGTTCCAGGTGGCAGGCTACTTGAACCTGATGGCGAACTCCATCGATAACTTCACTCACGGGCTCGCAGTGGGAGGTTCCTTCCTTGTCGGGTTCCGGGTGGGGGTGCTAACTACATTTGCTATATTAGGTATATATGATAATAGATATTAGTTTGTTACAATTACACACATAACATCAAGTCTATAATCCCAGAAGTGTTATACAGAGGTGTATCTAATAGTTATACCAGTTATATAAATATAACTGGTGAAATGTGGGTGTACTCTATGGCAATAGGCCCGTCCCCTATTACATGAGACTTTAAAGTCTCATGTAATAGGGGGCGAGCCTATTGCCATCAATCAGGCACGAATCCAGACTCCGTGGCTGCTTCTGTGAAATTCCTGATGGAAAAACCCAATAACACTTACAATGCTACAATTCTCCAACATATAAAAAGTCGGTTCCTGATGCACACATTTTTGTCCTACGACTGTACTTGTTTAAACTTATCGATATAAAAACCTATAAAAACCCTAGTATAATTTATAAAATGTCTTAATTTTTTTACAGTGCACGAGATTCCTCACGAAGTTGGAGATTTCGCGATCCTACTCAAGAGCGGGTTCTCGCGGTGGGAGGCAGCTAAGGCACAACTGGTAAGTTAAGGAAACAATGTCAATGGACCATCCACACTCCGCTGAGACCAGTAGCCAACAATAAGTTGTTGTTGAAGTTGATTAATGTTGTAACAGTGTGACTGTTGTTTGTTTCTTTACTGAAAATGGGCCCCGACTGGGTTAGGACAAGGATAGCTAGAGTACGTCTGCACAAACCCAATTTTAATGCGTTACGCATCTTTACTTGCAGGCAACGGCGGCAGCTGGTCTGATCGGCGCCATGACGGCTGTTATATTCAGTGGTGCCAGGAACTCTATTGGTAAGTAGTCTATCCAAGGTGGAAGGGACACCAACGCTAAAACGGTTTCCACGTATTTAGTACATCATTCTGAAATTTTTTTGAAATTCTATATGAGGGAGTTTGTATCTTAATTCAAATCAATTGAATGAATGCAGCACATGACTTAAGTAAACGTTGATTATTTAAAAAATAAACGGTTATTCATACAAAACTGTAAACAATAGATTTATTTTAGACGAAAAATTCTGATGGCTATAATCATGTTCTGAATTCGTGGCAACAGTTATATATAACATAACATGGAGATCAATAAGGGAACATACACATAGCCAACTCTTCGAACCATTCAATTACCAGAACATCTAGTCTTATGCATAATTTCCTTAACCCTTTTCAGAGGCCAAAACCTCCTGGATAGTCCCGTTTACGGCGGGCGGGTTCCTCCACATCGCCCTCGTCACCGTGCTGCCTGACCTGCTCCGCGAGCCCGACAAGATGCAGTCACTGAAGCACCTCGGAGCCCTGGTCTCCGGCATACTTATCATGGCCTTCATGACCTATTACTTCGGCTAGATATGGAGATAGTATGTGATGTGTTTGTATCAATGTAGGGCTTTTGGTTTCGAGGTAGAAGTTGATAGTAGGATATGGCTATAAAAGTAAAATCTGCTATGCACGATTCGGCTAAGCCGGGCGGCAAAATATGGGTACAGTCCCGAGCGCATCAAGTTACCACAAACTGACAAGTTTTCTCATTCGATTAAGAACTTAACCGTCAACATTTTATGGTTTAAAATCATTTGGAGAAATTTGACAGTTTGTGGCAAACTTGATGACCTGGCGACTGTACTTTCTACTTTGTCGCCCCGTTTGTGCTGTGAGTTATGAATGTGTATTCATCACACAATCTTAGAATGATGTTTAGCACTGAGTTGCGTAATGCCTGCATAGCGTCGCTTAGGCGTGTTTACATATACATACGCTAGAAAAATGCCCGATTCGCAACCGTAATTAAAGATATTTCATATCAAAGTAGCTAGAATTCATGACGATCTAATCTGAACTATAATAAAATTGCAGAAACAAGTGACAGCTAAATCGTTACAAAAATCAGTATATAACTCTTCGCCTCTCACCCAGAAGCCCTAGTTATGTTGTAAATAATGTCATCAGTGGCTATAACTTAGGAATCATATATTTTTATATTCTTAAGATTAAATCAACGTCCGCCAAGGACACTAAATGAGTATTAATATTTTTGAATTTAACTTAGACTGTGAATTGTAGGAACTTTTCGAAATTAAGTTAAAGTATAGTTCTTTAGGTAAATGATACTCCGAAAACGTGTGTTAGGATATACGTAAAGTTCTAAAAGTTTTTTTTTTTGTTATATTTGTAACAGACCCAGTGTTGCTCGTTTCTGTCGTGTTCATTTTTTTTTCAGCGATAATTGTGTAAAATCAAGGATTGCATGGGTTTTATGATATTTTATATTCCAGAATTAAGATAAATATATGTTTTATTCTAAAATAAAGGTTGCTAATGATAATAGCAGGCTATATCAAAATGTACTCCACTATATAAATGTACAAATATTATTAGATATTAATCACTTATTAAACCAAATCACACTATGTTAATTAGTTTTAAGCTTTACTTCTTCTTTAGTAATTTCTAGTTTTAGGAGACACACAATATCCTTTTGCGATCTCCACTACTTTACCCAAAACTACATTAATTATTTAATACGAAAAGACACACAAAAATAACATTAAAAAAGTCTATTTGTTCGAAAAAAAAAATAACATTCAGACGAATTGATAACCTCCTTTTGGAACTCTGTTATATATAAAAAAATCAATGCTCTTTGAAATGAGTTTTTAATGGTAACCTTATCACGTAAATGTTTAAGGATTGTAAATTATTGTAAATATTATGGAGTTAAGAACTTATAACTGTCGGAGGCTATGACTTTTGTGCTAATTGATTGGAATCCATTGCGAAATTAATAAATAAGCCCACACTTTAGCTATATCCGTTTTTACACTTAGGCATTTATACAAATGCTGCTTAGTTAAAACATGCATAAGCTTAGCTAATTATTGGTTCACATAGTTGGCTATCCAAAAATTACTCTTATAACTCAAAATGCAATCAAAAAGTCTCCGGTGTACGAATAAATACGGTATAATGTAAGTCCCCTTAGCGAATAGTATGAACTCCACTTCTAATATTGTGATAGGTTTCTAGTTATCAAATAATACTTGTACTGGTCTTGTTATTCTGTTTGTTTTTAATATAAAATATTTAATACATACATAATCATGTGTTTTACAATGCATTTTAGCTAGTTTTTAATGTGTTTTGTAGCGAGTGCATTTAGAAATGTATATTTTTATGAGAGAAAAAACTTTATAAATTTTGCCCTTTTTTACGTACAAGTTTATATAATTTCCGATATGGTCGCTAACTGCACTTTTTATATAATAAATAATTATGTATCTACAACGAGTAGCCATTACAATATAATGTGATAAATAATGCCATTTACGAGTATTTTTGTCGTGTGCAACGACGTTATTATTAAGAAAAGTGTTAAAAGTCAATAAAAGTACCAGAATCAATGTTTTGTTTCATTCAGAATATAACGTAAAAGCGAATGGTCTCACACCCAGTTCCTGAATTGAGAATGAAATAGGTTGGTACGATATTATAGGAATAGAGTAGGGTTTGAAAAGCTCTCACCCTCAAACTCTCTATTTACTTATTTGTTAACTAGGGTAAAACACCCAATTATTGACCCGAAGGATTTCTGTGGAACTTGCGCAAAAGAATCCGACTATATAATGTGACGTCGGCAAACGGAAGCGCGATTAACGCTTGTGCAACTCACTATAGTTCGAATCCACGCTTGTGCGACAAACTAAGGTCGACATCAGGCTAGTGCGACAAACGCATGCTACACTGCCGTCTTAAGGATCCTTCACAAGCCTGGCGCGGCGGCTGAAATCCAGCTTGCTGCGGCAGGTTATACAGAAGACCGAAGAGTAAAAGTTGCCTGTTTAGCGTTTGTGGAAAGCCTTCGATTCGATCGAGATTTGGGCTGTACTGCAGTCTGTCCAACGGTGCCAAATTGACTATCGGTACATCGAGGTGTTGGAAGTGTTTGTACAAAAATCACCATGTCAGTCCGACTTCAGGACCAGACCTCGGGACCTATCTTTTGCAGCGAGGTGTGAGACAGGGAGACGTCATATCTCCGAAACACTGTTCACCGCTGCACTGGAAGATGTCTTTAAGGTTCTGGACTGGAGAGGGCTAGGCATCAACGTCAATGGCGAATACATCTCTCACGTTCGGTTTGTCGACGATATAGTTAGTGGTCATGGCTGAGACCGAGGAGGACCTCGGTACAATGTTCGATGACTTCAGTAGAGTATTCAGAGAATTGTTGCTGCGCATCGTTTGCGATCAGGACATATTCCACTAAACAACTTTGCTTATCTCATGCGAAAATCTGACTCTCCAAACTGTGAGGTGTGTGGTAAGATAGAAGGTGCGCAGCATGTGTTGATGGAATGTGTCCGATATACTCATAAGAGAAACGCAGTTATCAACGCAATGAAATTGTCGGTATTGGATGTTGGAGTGTTCCATGGTATTTTAGCTAAGCCTACCTCTGAAGCAGCAAAAATATTATTCTTATTCTTTATTGCACACAAATTAAAAATATACATACAAATTGCAATAGTATAACTTATGTACAATGGCGAGCTTAACCCAGAATTGGGTTTTCTTACAGCAAACCTAATTTTTGATTACGAGAATTGCAAAAGAGGATACACTTATGTGCATTAACATTAGATTCTGTAAAATAATCCATTTTAAAAACTAAACTACATACATACATTATGATATACGTAATACATACAGTACATATATAAATATACATACATATTGATTGTTGACAGGAAATGCTGCTTTATTCCTTTCTTGAAAACCTCTAACGAAGGGCTATCCCGCAAGGAGTGTGTAAGTGAATTCCAAAGACGCACATCACGAACAGTGAAAGATCCATCATACCGACTTGAGGAGTGGGGAGGGAAACGAAGGAGGAGAGATGACGATGAGCGACAAGGTTTACCTCTAGGGACAAGGTATTCAAAGCGTTCCCGAAGATACGAAGGAGCCTTAGAACTGTGAAGAATGGAAAATAGAAAAGAAAGAGTGTGACAATCTCGACGCTGCCGAATAGGTAGCCACTTCAGCTGCTTCCGAAATTCCGACACATGGTCGTACTTAAGAAGCCCGAAAATGAAGCGGACACAGATTCTGCAGACATTCGAGCTTATTAAGAAGTTCCTCAGTCGCGTCGAGGAAAGAGACATCAGCATAGTCTAGAAGAGGAAAAAGAAGAGACTGAGCAAGAGTAATTTTAGTTTCAAATGGCAGAAACTTCTGAAGTTGCTAAGAGACCGACACGAAGAAAACACCCTCCTGCTTACTTCAGCAATGTGAACATGCCAAGATAGGTTGCAGTCCAAGAATACGCCTAAATCTTTACTTTCTTGGAGTAGGCTATTGCGATACCATCGTACACGACAGGAGGAAGGGGCTGATGATTCAATAAATTGATGAAGTATCTGCCACCAATAATGAGAGCTTGTGATTTTATTGGGTTAACTAACAGTCCAAAACTTTAAGCCCACTGACTGATGTTTTGAAGATCATTATTGATGACATCGATGGCTCCAGGAAGCTCTTCGAGTTTAAAATGACGATAAAGCTGCAGATCATCTGCATAGAGATGATAATGTGATGTTAATACCTAGGTGACAGCTTTAATGAAAACGGAGAAAAGAAGAGGAGAAAGGACGCCACCCTGGGGAATACCCGCAGAAAGATCGCACCAACGAGACAGGTCTCGTTCATGTGTACCGACTGCGAGCGACCCCGAAGATATGAATCAAACTGAGATACCGAGAACCTAGATATGAGTCACAGAAGGAGATATGTTTAAAGAGGAAAGGATACCTAAGAGGATGTCAAAATCCACCGAATTAAACGCACTGCTAAAGTCTAATAGAACCAACAACGTAAGGAGACGGTTTTCCATAGCCAGTCGGATGTCGTCCGTAATTTTAAGTAGGGCAGAAACAGTGCTATGTCCAGGACGAAATCCAGACTGATAAGGACTAAGCAGGCTATTGGAAGAAAGGTAATGTGATAGTTGATTATTAACAACACTCTCAAGGACTTTGGACAGGATTGGAAGTATTGAAATTGGGCGAAACTGGGATAATGAATAGGGACTTGAAACTTTCGGGAGAGGCAAGTCGTAGGCCTTCTTCCGAAGGAAAGGAGCCAGGAAAGAGAGAATATTATATACTTTTTTATTGGCTAAGAGATTAGATTAAGTCTTTTTATAAGCTAAATTAATTTAGTAAGTAAGTTTATATTCGTAAAAGTACGATGGGATTGACAGCGTCGCAAATGTGTACAAAAATCCCTTAAATAAAGATTTAAAAAAAAAATGCACATAGACAAAACCAAAGTCATGTTGAATACCCATGCAACACCCACTCTTGTCAAGATCGAAGACCCTACACTCGAAGTTGTAGACAATTATGTCTACCTGGGACAAACGGTCTAGATAGGTAGATCTAACTTCGAAAAAGAGCCTATGTCCAGCAGGGGACGTCTTTCGGCTGAAATGATGATGATGCTTGAGTGTCGATAAAATTGATGGGGTGGGTGTCAACAATAGGTCTCTTCCAAATAAAACAACACAATTATGATTTTCGTTTATTTCTCAATGTAACAAAGAAAGGATATTTATGATACAATGAGCTATTAATATAATTTATACATGCTACGAAAAACTTAAATAACACAGTCCGCTAATATCGAAAGTTTCGCTCCAACGTCATGTAGAGAGAATCACATTTGTTTACGATATTACGGTTGAATAGACAAAACATAATTAGCCTTTAATGATTCTGTAATGCACCACACGCGGGCCCAGTGCGAGTCAAAATAATGTCTTCGAATTTTTGGTTCCAGAACATAGTGGTTTATAAGGCTGACGATGTTAATGATACTAATAATAAATATTAATAGCGATGGATATTGTTACTTAATATAAGATAATCATATCTACAGAAGTTTATATTTCAACATGGACAAACTATTTCTTTCTGGTAAAGCTAAAACCAACGCAAACTGTATTTTTTAAAGTTTGTAAAATGTGCTTGGATTCTATTGAGATAAAAATGTGCCAGGGTTATACGGAAAAATGGCACAAAAATAATGGCGTTTGTAAGTCACCATAAAAATAATATTTATAATTGTCACAAAAAAGATAAATATTTACATTTGACATGGCTTTTTTAATATGAAAGATTTTCTAACTTAACATATAGTTTAGATAGTTTTTCATCCCGACACAATAGCTACAATCGTGGTTTAAAATCTTTAATACACATGGATTCAAGTAGTGGACCATCTTTTACAAATATAAGTTGGATACTCAAGTATCCTCATTGCATGCATACTAAAAACGTTAATAAGAGATTCCAAAGATTTCCAATAGGTAGGTATACAGGATGCTTAGTCTATTGAATATAACTTTACCAAGTATTTTTGAAGTTATACTTCTTTTGGCGCGTTAGGGAAAAATGATGAGAGTAAATTTTTACGATGCGCGCGCACAACTTCCCGGAAAACCGACACCCTGAAGTTAGCTAGTCAACATACACCCTGAAGTTAGCTAGTCAACATTTTAGTTTTATACTTAGAATAATAACGCATAGAAGCCGCGTCTAATCGTGTGTTAACTTCATTTTCTTTGTGTGCGTGAGCCGAATGCGTCTACGTTCCTTTAACGCACACAAATATAGCTTTCAATGATACCATTACCAGCCCGTTACCCAATAAATATGGGAAAACGCATTACAATGTTGCTGGATCAAATCAAGACAAGTATTTTATTTTATCAGGAACTGGATAAGATGAAGATGATTATTATGTAATATGACATACGTATTTTTACGCAAGGTAAAATTCAATTTATTTAAAAATAAGAGAACCATTAATTGAATGAAGAATGGGATATCGTTCAATGCATTTAGAATATTTGATGTGTGATTTGTTTTATTAATAATAAGGCATGTATTAATTGCTGACATCTAAAAAAAATGGTTTTGATATCAATTAATGGTAAGTGTTGTGTGTCGCCACCGGTATCCTATTTACAAAGACTAATATAAAATACCTAATGCCAAGTTAGTTTCTCGAAACTGGCCAAATGTAATGTCGTAATCAATAACGTAGGTAGTAGGTAAATCAAAAACATTTTGTTTTTTGCTATACAAATAGCAACACTGTATTGTGATAAGTTAGGTTATAATAATGTTTGTTTAATGATCGATTTACGTAAAAATAATGTATAAAATGTAAGTACTTAGATGTGAAATGTAATTTGATCACATTTTTGTGTTGTCCTGAAGTGCCATGACATCCTTACACGCTACAAACTGTCATTTTCAACTATTTAAATAATTTACTCGCGAGCTGTGTTCGCCGGAACGTGACCTTGAGTACTGACGGCTCGCCGAGAGCAGTATGCCGTGTATGGCATAGTTTTAGTTGCCTCACTTTTTGCTCTCGTACTAGGTTTCTATGCGTTATTATTCTAAGGTTTTATACGCCAAAGAAGTATAACTTCTTACGTGCGTAATAAGTACACACACACTTTTTTTTATTGATATTTTTCTTGGCAAGTTGAGAACACATGTAAATGTTAAAGATAAATAACCAAAGACTTGGCACAAAGTTATCTTGGTATGGCCAAAACACCCTGGATAATTTAAATAACTTTAACCACACAATATTTATTCCCTTCAAAGTAAGCAATATAATAATACTAAAATAACCATATAGGAGGCGTAGCTAGGAGACAGAATATTGCATTTTTAAAGTAATATTGCAAATTACAAGAGAATCCCGAAAAACAAAAAATCAATGCAAACTTGAACTCGTAGTTTAGAATGTTTGCCAAAGATATTTGATAAAGACCGCGGCAGAATTTAGACTTAAACTTTATGTATGATTATATTATAATCTTACCCTAGCTACGCTAAAAAAATCACAAGTTAATTTATAATCATTACATAAGACAAGGTATCCGAGCGTGATAAATGCTGGTAGGTATATAAAGGCAAGTATGTACAGCGTGACACATGTCGTATATACAGTGACAAGTGTCGCATTACATAACATACACCTTTTCCACGCGTTTCATACAGAACACCTCCTTGGTCTTCGGGCAAATGATGGAGCCGTGTTCCTTCATCATTTCTTTAAGGGCCTGTTGAATGAGAAAAGTGTTTTGTAGATACAGATTGGATGTTGAAATAGGCTTTAATCGCATTAAGATTAAGACTGTTTGTGAATGGTCGCTCCAAATGATAATCACTTCGGATTATTAGAAATGTGTATACACATTTCTTTTCATTATAGTCCAATCAAAATAAGCATAAAAAGGTGGTTGAATAACAATAATGCGCATAGAGCTGAAAATTGGTGGAGGTCTTGAATATACAATTATATATGAAATGTCAAATGTTTCCACCAATCCCGTGTGTGCTAAAAAAGGTTTTCTAGGTCAAATGTCAAAAATATCTGATTTTCGCGTTAACGGTGAGTGTTATCGCAAAAATAGCTCTGACCTAAATTGTAGATCATAAGATTGTCTACAAAAATGTCGCTACACGTATTTCCTACGAGCTTGCGCTACAACTGAATTTTTTGGAGTAGTAATTTGAATGATACCCATTATACGGAGCGTATTAGAACCGTCTAAAGTATTTAAGCATTTATATCAGCATTGTCTGCAACATCTGTAATAATATTATAAAAAGGTGAAATTTGTTTATAAGTTACTATTTAGGGGGTTAAATTCTTCCAGGTGTTTTCAGAATTCTGTGTAAAAGTTATGTAACGTAAAAGATAAAGTTTGTACTAGTATACGTTACCTTCTCCCCATAGACCTGTCCGTTGGGCAGCACCATGGGGTGGTTGTGCTCGTTGAGCGGCGCGCGCGAGATGCGGCACAGCAGGCGCGAGTGCGACACGTGCGCGTGCGGCAGGCACGCGGCCAGCGCGTTCAGCGGCGGCTGGCACGCGGGGCACGTGGACACGCGCGTGGCCTCCGAGTAGCACTGAGTGCAACTACGTTAAGGAAATGTGCTAACACAAATCATCATCCTATTATGTTTTATCAGACCGTAATGAGTCACTACTGAGCAAATGAGCCTGTTGATTCCTTCCATCGATCAAAAATTAAAATCCATAGATTCAAAATTTGCTGTTCCATACATTTTGACCGGGTAGGTATTGCACTTTTGTAGGACACGGGTTTTTTTTTAATAAACGAAAAATGTCTACATGTGGACCTGGCGGGGCTCAGAATGTTGTGAAACTGAATACGTAGTAACCGTTATTGCGTCAATGTCCTTTCCACCCCGTATGATTTTTTTTCTTTTTTGTCATAAAGTCTAACCGAAAGATTTGTATTGAGGATTTTAATGAATATACACTTCTCATCAAAAAATCGAAACACCTGTGAACTTTTGTTTTGTATGAGTTTTATATACTTTTTGTAAAATTTTAGAAACAAAACAACAATTCATCGGTATATCACCCGACGGTTTAGTCTCTAGCTTCATGAGTATTAGCAAAGGATATGGCGTGTTGAGCGCGGCGAGGCCCAGCTGCAGCGCGACCGGCAGCGCGGGCAGGCGCGCCGGGTGCAGCAGGCGCGCGTGCTCCCAGCGGAACTGCAGCACCAGCCCCGCCCAGCGCCCGCCCTGCAGCAGCGAGCGGTACGGCTCCACGTCTAGGGGAGGGGGGAAACTCACGATACACTAGGAAAATCTTTGTCCAAACATCTTTTTAGAAAAACCGTAGCTTTACTTTTTCCCAGAGAGCAGAGACATAAGAGGATCGGAGAGAAGTATTAACAATAAAACAATAATAATAAATTCATTTATTGCAGCTAAATAACACCCATTGCTACACATAAATTGATAGAAATCACACAGATACAATTAAATAGAATATAAAAAAAAAACAAATACTTAAGATCAAACCAAATCAAATTGAATCAATTAATGAAAATTAATATTACTATATTTTATATTAATATATTATATATATTTTAATTTATTTCCTTTATTTTTTTTAACACATATTAAATACATTTTTAAATATTCAAATATAAATCAATGTAAAAAAAAAAGTAAAAGCATAAAAAATAGTAGCCCACCGGTATCGGGAACAGGATCCAAGCTACCGGCAGTCAGGGCTCCAGAGAGGAACCTCCTAACAATACGAGCCGTATCCAGGAGCTCGCTTTCTGAATTAAGCCCTTGATATAGCTACCTAACGAGAGCCTCCTCAGGTATTGGTCGAGGCTCTTGCCAATTAAGCCAACTACCGACACAATGATCGCAGAGTCCACATCCCACATGTCGACAAACTCGCGAGCCAAGTCAAGATACTTGATTTGTTTATATTTCTCAGCTTTCACAAGGTTCTCATCATGCGGGATCGTTATGTCAACAATCATTGCGCGCCGCTCTGATCGATCTGTGGTAGGCAATTTGTATGATTCCCCCGTTTACATACGGCTTCGTCAGTTTAAAAACGCTTGCAGGCTAAATTATACCTTGTTCAATTGTTATAATTTCGACGTTGGTTGGAGTTTTAGGGTGACCATGATATACGACTATGTGACACGTAATGATCACACAATGATCTTACCACCAATAGGGTGGATGAAGCCTTATGCCCGTTTTCACCAGTAGCCCCTAAAATTTAAGTGTCCCCTAAACAAATATAAAGGGCACCTAACGCAAGTATTGATTTCATCAACGGTTAAGTGACACCTAAAGCATTAAGGGGGCCCTAAAATTTAGGGGATGAATTGACGACCCCGTAACACTTAGGTGACACATATTTTTAGGTTATTTTGTGACCGACCAAGATTACTCTTAGTCCAGTACTATCGAAGTTATGGGAAAGGGTCGTCCTGAACAGGCTGAATCCTCACCTACTAGAAAACCATGTTTGTTTTACCTTTTGTTTTAGAATCGGTGGGGATTCCACCTTGTTTGTTGCCTAACAAAAGAGCACTTTCAACATTGAACTCAGCTAAGAATTACACACTAAGCAAGTAAAAAGTTGAATAACTCAAGTCTAATTCGACAACGTTCACAAAGTTACATAGCTTACCTGTATCCTTAGGGAAAGCCAGCATACCCATGCAGTGCTGTATGTCCTTGAGCTGATCCTCCTCGTAGGTCGAGAAGTGCTTCTTAGCGTAGCGGACTGCCTCCAAGCGTTTGTCTTCACGAACTAGTTCTATGAACTCCTATAATCAAGAATATTTTTGGATTAGATATCTTGGATTGAGAACTTTCCTGAACTCTGCCCTCAAAAGCCAGAATTAATATAAGTTTTGTCAACTTCAACTAGATGATGCTATTGATAGAATTCCAGAAGGCAAAACCCAATTACGCTTTGCCCGCCGTGGGAATCGAACCCAAGACCTGATCTCAGCAGAAATGCTTACAGTTCAAGCCAGTTTTAATCAAATATTTTTTTATTCCAAGCTGTACTTCAATTTCAAGATTTTTAGGTACACATAGTGTACAAAAATCTATACTAATATTATAAAGAGGTATTTATTTGCAAATTCGTATGTAAGGGTAATCTGCGAAACTAATAACTAAAGATCCAATTCTAAAAATTCTTTCACAGGCAGAAAGCTACACTATTCGTGGGTGCTTAGGCTATAAATTATTTATTTTAAACTATATATTATTAGCCAAGCTATCACAATTTTGCGAAGTCTAGTATTCAATATACGGAATATACCTGTATCCGTATCTTAAACTCCATGTTGGAGTTAAGTTTCCTGAGCTTGGACTTGTTGTCGGCACACCACTGCAGGCAGCGCGCCGTGCGTTGAGAGTACAGCTCAGCTTCCACTTCGGCCGCCGCGGCGTATATGTCTGGAGTATGAGAAGATGTGCTAAGCTTTGCAGCTGATTTGCATAGGAAAAAAACTTGATAAATTGAAGACATCTTCAAGACCGAAAAAAGAACTATGGTCTCAGGACAGAACAGGGCACTGCGTCAGCAAATTATGTGAGCATTCCTGAGTACTATAAAGGCCTTAACCTTTGTGGTCATTTAGGAATTAACTCTGGCACATTGTAAAGAAAAACATACCATAAATACATACGTCAATTTTCGAATCAAATATACAATTTTTTTTTTTTTTTTTTCTTTATTTATTTAGGGACATTTATAATCGCAATGCGTATGTCAGTCCCATCGTAACCTAAATACACATTGTTCATATCTGGGCCATGAACCTGAACAGACTCTTCGCATCATCACTGTTTGGTTGAGCCAGGATTTGATGAAACATGCAAATATACAATTATCCAATAGCATTTTAGTTACATTGTTTGCAACAAACACAATCATTAACATCCATAGATATAAATAATTTTTTAAAATTATAAAAGTATGTGAACCGAGTATTTTTTAATTTAAAAATAGAAGTATTTACGTTACGTTTACTTACACCGCACGCTTGTGCTAGGGCTTCACGTACTTTTTGTGCTCAACGCAGTAACTGCGAAATACGCACTCCAGGACCACCAAAATCTGTGGTTGTTATAGTCACAATAATAACTAGAAAAAGAAGCTACTTACCGACATTAGTAAGGTCCCGTAACCCTCTAGCATCAGCGAGCTTATTAGCGGAGTCGTAGTAGCCGTTACGTAGGAAGTAATCCACCAACATGCGGTCCAAGCGGACTTTACGCCACTGGTTCAAGGTCGTCTGCGATGTGTATGACATTGTCTTAAGTGGGAAAAGAAAAAAGTTGTTAAATATTGACATCACTAATAAGATGCGCCTGACAAACAGCCAACTCAAAGTCCATCATCATCATCTGCCTAGCGTTTTACGATTTAATGGGTGTAAAAAACCCTTGACGAATGACTTTTTAAGATATAATATAATAGTTATTTAATGGCAGTTAAAATTAGTCCCAGTTAAAATTACATGAAATACTATAATTATTTGAGAATCTATACAGTATTAAATTTGTCTTATAAAATTAAGCTTATGATGACGCCCAAACAGTTTGTCCCGCCATCTCTTGTCATGGCCGCTTTTTACAAGTATCTTTTTAGGGTTCCGTAGCCAAATGGCAAAAAACTGAACCCTTATGGGATTCGTCATGTATGTCTGTCTGTCCGTCCGTATGTCACAGCCACTTTTTTCCGAAACTCTATGAACTATACTGTTGAAACTTGGTAAGTAGATGTATTCTGTGAACCGCTTTAAGATTTTCACACAAAAATAGGAAAAAAAACAATAAATTTTGGGGGTTCCCCATACTTAGAACTGAAACTCAAAAATAGGAAACCCATACGTGCGGTATCTATGGATAGGTCTTCAAAAATGATATTGAGGTTACTAATATCATTTTTTTCTTAACTGGATAGTTTGCGCGAGAGACACTTCCAAAGTGGTAAAATTTGTGTCCCCCCCCCCCTGTAACTTCTAAAATAAGAGAAAGATAAAACTAAAAAAAATATATGATGTGCGTTACCATGCAAACTTCCACTTGCCTTTTTTATAAGACAGAACCTTCTTGTTCTCGTTGGAGGGCATACTGAATGAGAGAAGCATACAACACATCTGCTAAAAGATGAAAAAAAAAGACAGAACCAAACTATTACCTTAACCTGTGGCGAGCTGGGCTCAGCCAGGGCGGCGGCTTGTTCCTTCAGGTGCTCCAGCCTCTTCTTGCACACGTAAGCGGCCTGCATCTCTTCTGTGATCGCTTCTGAGGCCTTGCGCTTCATTGTCGTCAGCTTTTCAACCTGTTAGCCAGAATTGAGAGCTATTGAGGGTTTTTAGATTGATAATGAGAAGAGATTAGACTGGTTAACACTAGTTTCCTTACTAGGTGGGCCTTCAAAGTAACTAGCGAAATGTGGGTGTACCTATAGAGGTACACCTCTGCCTAACCCTACAGGATATGCAGTCATGGTGTTATGTTAGTATGGCTTTTCAGTCAAAATCTTGAATTCAGAATTCAACTATATTTGTTTAGCATGGAACATTAGCAATATTGCCAAACATTGCTAATTTTCCATGCTAAACAAATATAGTTGAATTCTACCTTGGAATTAATAAAGTCTGTCAAGTCTGATGTTCACAAGCTATAAATTAATAACCTACGACATAATGGTCTACAAGCAACTAATCTTTAAGTAGAGACAATAGGATTGTTTTTAATTCAATTTGGTACAAGTTACCTATAATCCACATTTACTCAAGTAAAACTATTCAAAATATTTTATTTATTATGAACAAATAACTTTATCATTTAGATCCTATCCCTGTGCTGCCCTCCCTCATAGACAAGCTAAGCTGAGGCTCGTACTCCACATGGGGTGCCCTTAACACGCAGTTGCTTAATTTATAAGTTTTGTCCCAGGCCTTATACTCAAGGCACCCACAGAATAGTTTTGTTAACCAGAAGCTGGCTGACTTAGATTGGCCTGCGTGATGCCATATATAAAAAAAAAAACATATACTTATTGAAGTTTCAAATAATATGAGAGTAAGTCATTTCAAGCGTCTACCTTATCATGTCCAAAACAAAACTGAAGCCTGAGACCTGCAGAAGGATATTGAATAATTTTGTATCTCACCATTCCACCAAGCAGTGAATCGATCTCTCCAGTAGTGACTGGTTGCTTCCTTGTAGCTGTGTCAAGCTCGCTGGCTCCGCTGCCCACTTGGCGGGCTTCAACATCTAACACACGCTGAGCATTGCGGTAGCGTTTGTTAAATACCTCGTATGGTACCTAGAAATTCATGAGTAGTTATTAGATAATAATATAGCTGTAAATAATGTTGTTTTCGTGTTTCATAAAGTCGCTTAGTGCTGGCAACTGGCTTTCGTGTATGACCAGATGTATCAATGTGAATGAAGCAAAGGTACTTGTAGCAGATGGCATTTGCCCTATGGATATGGTAGTTGACCAAAAAAATCTAATCAGTCCGTCAGGTAGATTTCCAAAAAATATTGGACATGCAGTACGTCGAAAACTCGTGTGACTTCACATTTCGGTACACTTTTTAGCGGAAAGTGACGTCACAAGCCCCCACTCATGAACTTTGGTGCGTTTTATCTTCGTTATTTTTTATTGATTTCATAAAACAAAAAAACGTATCTAATATTTTTCGATATCTAACTGACGGACTAAATAGAATTCTATTTTCTTTACTCAGGAAACATCTCTATTGTTTCATCAAATAATGATTTTATAGATTATTGATAAAGAAATTCTTTTTCTTTGAAGTAAATAACTTAACTTTGATTTACAAGACCAATTATTTTTTAAACTATAAAAAGAAATCAATCTTAAATATGATAACTTAGAAAGGGTAAAAGAAATAGAGGTAGTGAACGCAAATGATGGGAGGACGAAATTAAGTTCAAAGCAGGTACGAACTAGAGAAGAGTTTCAAAGGACAGAAAGCAATGGAAATCCTCAGAGGAGGGCTTTACCAAGAGGCACATTGAACTCTGATACCGATACTGTAAACCCAGGAAATGAAAAGGACAATGATAATAGTACCGCAGCACAGGAGTTTTCAGGATAGAGGGAAATTGAATCTTATATATATATTTTTTTAGGCATTAATTGTGGAGGTCAGATAAGCATTTGCTTGTAGAATACTGGAATTCAGCTGCACACAGTTTGACTGGAAGCCAACCACAATATAGTTGGGAAAAGGCTAAGCATAATTATGATGACATATTTTAGGTAATTTAATATATATTTCTAAACTTATTGGACGCTCACGCATGAGCATTAATAAAGTATTTTATTGGTTTCAAAGTATGTACCATTAATCCATAGAGCGAGCAAGACTTTCCAGAGTCATAAAGCAACGGACAATAATCTATTTTGTCTCATTAGTTGATGCTTGAGTTATTATTCTGCTGACCTATTTATTAGGCCTAACAAATGTTGTAAGTAAAAAAACACTTTTATACAGAGTATTAAACTGATGAATACTTTGTATAAATTACTGTGCAGGGCAGGTGTTATGCATAAAATTAATTAAGATAAGTTGAATTATAATGTGGGCTAACTTATATTTACAAAGAGTATTTGGTCAGTGGGTCGTCTTAGGGGCGGATTTTTTTATAAGAAACTTGCAAACCTGTTGCATATTATTTGAAAAGTAAATAACAAGCAACACTTATGGAAATAAATTGTAACGTAAATTAGCAACAACATTGTCATCACAAATAATGGCTATAATTGTATGATCTCGTTGAGATTAAGAAAAGTAACATGGCTAACTTTACCTTCAATGTTGCGTGCTCCAAAGACTTTAACTCATTCATCTTGTTGCTCGATTAGTTAAATAAACTTGTATTTTATCCTCAAATACACGAAAACTCTCATAAGGTAGTCAGATGAACTCTTCTTCAAACCTTAGAAATGAAAACAAAACTCAGCTGATTGATCAATGGACTACTAAGCGAAACATACGTAGCTATACAAATCAACCAAAATTTCAGTTTGAGACAACAATTCTAGTGAATGAATAATTAAACTGCATGAAGTGGCAACAGTATCATTTATTTATGGCAACAGCAACAATAATTTCACGATGCAATTGCAAAAAAATGTACTAAACCTTTTTGTGACGAATACGTATTTTCGATCATCGATACAAGACGGAACATTATTCAAGAAACATTGTTTTGTCTCTGTTTCTTTGTTTGAAAAAGAGCGAGATAAAAATGTGTTAGTAAAATTTTAAAAGTACGTTTAAAATCTACTATATTAAAACTCTATCAGAATTTTGTAACGAAATTTAATAATAAACGACCAGCTTATTACGAAATAAAGTAGGTATATATATTTATGCATATATATTTAAAGATAACTGCAGTTTAAATATTACCTACCTGGTAAAATAATAACAATAAAATAATTGGAAAATCCACCATGACTTTTCAAATCTTAGTTTCCAGTTTTTGAACGGATGCTGCCATAGACAGTACATTTAATTATTTTATTTATTAAAAACAAAGTGGGCTTATTGGTTTTCTTCATTTTTATTTGTTTTCAATGATTAAGCAGTGATTATATTTTAATAACTATTACAAAGAAGTATGATTGTGCATTATTAATGTTATTATTTATCACTTTATTCGACTTCTGTTTCGTTTATGCAATGCCATTAACGAATTAAAAGATTTCGCTTTAAAATTCACGATTTATTTGGCAAGTGTTGTGGTTAATAAATAAAATACAATAAATTTTCATTTTATTTTTATTGGATTCTCATTGACAATATTCTGAGCATATCAGCATAGACAACAATTTAGTCCATGCGTTTTCGGCGCGTCAGCGCGTCACTTTCATTACGCAAATCCGCCATTTTGTATGTAGCTGGCGGTGCTTCACGGTATACTTTCTCGGTTCAGTGATTATCCACGAAAAACTGGGAAACTTTGTCCAATTTGACTTTGTAAACTGACTGTGAATAAAACTAACAATTTTGTGAAGTAACATAGCTTCAACTTCTTGTGCTTTCGTGATTTGTGTGTGCCCTTTAATTGGAGCGCGTGGCTGGTGACTCTTTGTTGTTGGAATCGGCATATTTACGGTGAGTTTCTTTATATTTACTAATAACAAAGTAGTTTCAATGAGTTACTAGTACTTCGGAGAAGTTTTAGTGGCGAAAAATGTATTGTGAAAGAGTTATTAGTAAGAATGTGTTGGCGTCATTGATGCGGTTCTAGCGGCGCGGTGATTGCTTTGCTGTGGCGGTGGCTGGCGGCCGACGACATTATTCTCGCGGCGACGCCGACGCGTCACCTCTTGATCGCGTGAGAAAACGTGTTACTGGTGAATTGGTTTTTCTAGAAATCTCTATGGAATAATCCAAAATCCGGCAAAAATAGTTTGGACCATAAAATTCTGAGTTTTTGAAAAGTTACCAACATGTGCTCGTAACGGTTGTGACCCTAATTTAGTAAAATTGTGGGAGGTGCGTTCCAATGAGTTTTCTCTAAAATCTGAATAACCTATGTGCTGTAATTATGGATTTCTGAAAGCTCTATTAGACTGAGGTGAGTACAATAGTATTTTACTTACTAAAAAAACGTACTGACAGGAAAAAAAAATCAATACCACAATGTAACAAGCCACCTGTTTCTTAAAACATGTAAAAAGTTCATACTACTATTTTCTGTAAGTACTGTAAAATTTCCTTTTTTATTGGCTTCTCGGATATTGCTAGTACAAAAAGTGTGTTATTGATGACTTGTATTAGAAAAAGCTGAACCATGATAAGGACGACACTTGTCTGTGTTTTTTTAAATGTAGTGAAGATGCAACAACTTTTTATCAAGTGACATTTTAGGGGCAGTTTTATTTCTATTAAGCAATTATAGTTTTGGTTAACTATTTCAGTGTCATGAAAAAGGTTAGCATCCTTTTCTAATATGAATCTAATGCATTATTACTTTCAAGAAAACAGGTTTTAATTTTACAATAACACACAGTTTCTGTCAAATTACGCGATTATTACTGAACCTATACAATACTTGCCTTGTTGAGGGTAGTTTCATGAACTCTTGTTTTTTTTATTATTACATAAGTTTGGAGTTTTCGAGTTTTCTGTAGACCAAAAAAATGTTATATAAACTTGATGTTATGTACCTATTAAGTTAGCCATTGATAAGTCAATATGGCTGGAGTGTAGAGTAAAAAAAATAGTTTAAGTATAGAAAATTATTAGATTCTAAGACTCATGGTCCTCCAACGCACCTTCTCCATGGGCCTTCCTTTTGTATGACATTTGATTTTACATGAACTAATTCATGTAAATCGCTCTATATTTCCAACCTTGTTCATAGAAACCATTTAGGTTCTGATAAGCATGGCCCTGCAACGCACGGTTTACTTATTGTGGGCCTTAGCTTTTTTTTTAAATGATATATTTTATACTAATTCTTGTTCGGATGCTGCTGGGTCAGGCGTGACACAGTGGGGGGATTTTGTTTTTTTTTTTTGCCTAGGACTTACTGTTTTCGAAATAATCATGAAAATGCGAGTGCCAGCATATAATAATATGTAAATGGTGTGTCGTAGGGCCATGCTTCTCAGAATGTAAATGTTTTATAAGGTTAATAAAGTGCTGCAATAAAAATGACTTGTCTTCAAAGAATAAAACTGCCCATAAGCATACCCAAGATCCACTGACATAAAAAATCAATATTTCGCGTGTTTTTTTTACATCATCTCATGGTTGTCAACTAAAGCAACCATTTCTTCCCTGAAAAGATTTTCATCCGAGCTACCATTTTGGAAATATACGGCGATTTATCTATACATATATATAAAAATGTATCGCCAAAATGTATGTACGCGCATAACTTCCGAACGACTGCACCATTTTTTTTTTTTGTGTTCCTTATTGGCAGGACAAGGGTTTATATATAAGAAAATTTTGGTAGGTAGGTAGTTACAATTCGAATTCAATATTCATAAAGGGTCAGCTAGTATAAAATAAAAACACAGTCCCTTATTTCAGTACTAAGTACCTACCAAGAATTGTTTTTTCAATTTTTGTTTTCTGCATATAGTGCCTTTAACTAAGCGTATACTCCAACTCCTAAAAATCCCAGATGACCCACTGACCCAAATGATTTAACCATTTTATAGACATTGTTTAAACCCTCAACAATAGTAAACTTATTAGAATGGTGTAGGTTAAACCTTCCCAACAATTCTCTCTCAAAAGTTGATAGCCAAAAAGTTTCAATGGATTTCATTTGAAACTTTCCACCTTTCATTATTTTGCCTATTTAGCTTTTTCATTTGTTCGGTTTTGTTCTTGTTTGAATACTTTTACAAGTTTTATTAATTTGTTTGTCGAAGTTTTTTTTTTTTATTAAAAGTACTTTTCGGCAAACGTTTTCATATCGTGTTTTATAAGCTCCTGTTCTGATAAATTTGATGAAAGAAGTATTTTCGTCGAGTTATTGCTATTTCGTTTTCAGCTAAAAAGTTTTATTTGGTGTTTCCAATAAATGTTTGTATGCCGGCGGCGGGTGACGTAACTCGTTCATCAGTAATCCTTAAACTTATCTTTGTTGTAGTTTTTGCTATATTAGGAATACTGGAATAACATTCGTATAGGTATAAAATACGCCCTCATAATAAATTGGTTCTTTTTCCGACAGTTTCAATCAACGCTGTCCTCGTATTTCAGCAAATTACGGCATTCATTGCCGTGAACGCGACATATTCGTTAATACGCCAAACGTTTAAGCAACGATGCAGTCCAAAATAACCCAATTGCTCCCAGCGACAAATTCTCAAAAATGACGTCTATATTCTACCCGACCATTCGTATATCTACATGTATAGATACCTAAATGAATAATGTACGCCGTCTAGAACGTTGGCTCTTGATGCCCAAACATATTCACGTATATAACGCTCTTAGCAACGAAGTTTATGTAATTTGTACGAGACGCTATACGAAATAAAACATTTCTATTTTCCTATGACTATATTATAATTTTCTTGTAAAAATTTCTAACAAAGACAAAACTCGTGCAAAAGAATTACACGCAAATTAAAACTTCGTAGGTAATGTGCGGTTCTTGAACCACATGTAAGCATTTATCGTTGGCTCGAAACTACGCTAGCTGCTTAGATGTAGCATAGCAATACATATGTACTGTGGCGTAAACAAAGAGGACGTGTAGTGTAGCGCATCGGTTCGCCTCGACCTATCTTTACACGCTATGTCAAGAAGTAACTAGGTATAGTCGAGTCTAGTCTATATCTAACTAGCTAATGCAGATAACGAAACAGTAACTCCGCTTGGCTTGCCTTCGGCTCTAGGGCTGTCGATTACTAACAATATTTCTTTGGAAATGTATTATCAAAACTTTGTCGAGAGGTTTGGAAGGAGAAAGGGCGTCGTCTTTGCCCAGCAGCGAGACACGAGATAGAACAAAAAAAACTTTTACGCGCCGTGTTGCTATGTTAAATTAGAATTAGATTAATGATGAATGAAATATTAATCATAAAAACTTCTTTATCTAGTTGTAACGTTCCATTTTAGTTATCATCTTAATGACGCCTACAATGTAGGTATGTATAAGTTGTAACGCTCTTACGCGCGTGCCTATCCTACCGTTGCACTAGACTTTTCCCACTCATTTTTCAACGTCCGTATATTATAAATCGTTTATATGACATCCATGGAGCTCGCTTAGATACTTCTCGGTAAATAGACGGACGGACAGACCACATCCGTTAGTGGCGGTGTGTGATTGTGCACGTGTGTGAACGGCTCACACAAACGCGCTCTCGACCGGCCAGGCGGGTTGTCGATCGGCAATCGATTGCGCGCTCTTTTTAAATACTCGCCTACAATCATCGCCACGATTTTATTTAGCTTTGTTTTCTTGCTCGAGGCCGTGGAAAGGTGTCTTCGCGGTATAACGTGTTTTTTTTTTCGTCGGATGCTCGTCTTTATAATGCGGCTGGCAACTTTTATGGTTTTGATAGCGTTGGGATGGTTTTGGTTCTGTAATAAATTTATTGTAATCTTAAAGTCTTTCATTTATTCTGTTACTGTTGGATTAATGAATTAACATTGAAACTGGTAAAAACCAGTTAGGCTTTTCTGATTAAATAATTAGTGTCGACAATAGGAAATGTAATATAATTTTACTGCATGTAAATTGAAGTTTACACAAATGTTTATCCAATACATAATGTACAAATACTTATTTAATACATTTAGATTCTGCACTATTTATGTAGAATACCTACGAGTTTAAACGTTTAATTTTGTCTTAACGATTGTCATTAAAATGTTAATTAGTTGCAATAATATAATGGTAATGTTGTGACAAAATTTATCTGTTCATGCATATTCTTCTGCACGTGTTAGGGAATTTATTTGTTTTTGGAAATTTTCTTCTTTTCTTTTTTTTTAGAGGATTTTCTTTTACTTCGTGCCCTTTCTAACGTGAACCTCTCCATAATTTATCACAGTGTATCCCGAGGGTAGATAAATCAATTTAATTTCCCTACAAAGTGCTAGCGAGTGACCAAACTACCCTACTCTGAATCAGTGTTTTCCCTCCTACCAAATAATTTGTTGAGGGGTTTCTTTACATACCTACAATGTATCGTTTATAGCTTGAACTAAAACGATAGAACGCGCTCTCACTGTCACATAATACTTTTTCTTCTATCTAACTAACTTACACACCCAGAATTCAAAAGAGAACGGGCATAAATATTTTTGATTACAAAGTTGTAGGGCTTTAGGCTTTTCCGTAATAAAATATTAAAACATGTCGCCACGTAGTTGTCATAACGACTTTCACCTCTTGCAAAAAAGGTTTTGATATTATGGAGCCATTACTAAATCCAGCACTAGGCATCTACAACCTGAGTTGATTGATTGGTATCGTTAATTCAAACGGCCTAACCCGTTCTTATATGTGTACAGCCGCGGGCTTTTCCGCCTGATCAGTTAAAAACAAAATCTCCTAAACGATGCGAAGGCCGGCTAGGAGAGCGCTTCATGTTGTGAGTGCAATCAAAAATGAGCTTAGAAGTGATCAGGCGGAAGTGTCAGCCGTTGTACAGACGCTAGCTGGTCAACCGACCCGAAACTGTCAGACTTTCCCAACCAACCTTGAATATTAGGTTCAAGGTTGGTTGGGAAAGTCTGACAGGCTTCAGGGATAAAGTTTAAAATCTATTAAAGAAATTTGACAGATTGTAGTAGCTTGATATGCTGGCGTCTGTACCTAACAAAATAGATATACCGATATTGTAATATTCATCAAATCGGTTGAACGTATCATCATTTTATCGCAAACGCGATGACTTGTCACCCAAGCAATGATATGCGCATAATTATACACTAGAAGCTTGCAGTTTTTTTTTCTATTTACCAACTGTAGACTTAGTTTTCCTGTCGAGATGACACCTGGGTTTTTCCAGACGCGTCCAATGTACTTAGTATTTTTTTACATTAACGTGTGAAGTAATCTCATCAAGCGATTCATGAAGTGAAGCCAAATAACAATAGTTGAAAGAGTAAGTTTATTTGCATCCTTTCAAAGCAGGTCTTTTGATGACTACATTCCCAGTTAATGCAAATTTTGTTTTATTCCATTCTTTGTTCTTACTCGATCGAATGTAGGGCTTTCCGGCGATCCAATCGAGGTCATCTGGTCGGTGGCCTTTCAGCACGACTTTCGCCATTTCTTTCAACGTCAATATGTTACTAAAAAACAAACAATGGGACACATCATCGTGACGTGCATACCCTGATGTCGGCATACTACAAGAATTAGTACAAGAATTATTACTTAGTTCCGGGTCAACTCATCATAGATTTCCATCGACACGCCAAGAAGAAAAATAGAAAATACTTTACTTTTTACCATTAATTAATGGAGACATATAGGTCACGGTGCTCATAATCCAACGATGCGTCACTGTTTATGCAAGATTACGAATGCAGTTGCAGCAGTATCGGGTTGGGTTTCAAGATCACAATTACGAGAAAATAAGGTCTTGTTGCTATGCTAACGTGTTTATTGCAAGCAGTTTTATTGCTGAATACGTGTAATGCCACTGGTTTAGCATGCAGGTACAGATCTTTTACAGTCATATATACTTACATAACATAGCATGCCATTGTATCATGACACCTACATTATACGAGTAAATAGTCTTTTCCTTCCTTTGATGTCAGATAAAAACATTTAATTATTATTCGAATTTAACTTCAAGTTAACCTTACTTTGTTTTCCGATAACGCAATAATCCCGATGTTTTTGCAAATAACATTAAAAAGAGAAATTCAATAATTCGATGGTTCTTCAACATCTTATTGTCCAATTACTTTGATAGGAGGGCCGTCAGTAACTTCAGCCTTCTTTCAACTTCTTATGCGTAGTAGCAACAAGTAATTTTCCTTATGACACAATCGTTAGCACGTGATGTTTCTTGAATAATAAGCGTCTGTGTTAGGCATTATTGCAGATAATGCTAGGCGACTCATAAGAGCATGTGGCTATTAGTCGCTTATGTAATCTATTGTGAGGAATGGAATAAATAAGATTAGTTTGTGATGAAATAATACAAATTTCTATACCGGCTATAAAACTATTTCGTGGTCCGTTTATGGTTCCAAATAAATATGGTTAAAAATATCTATGTAGAGAAGCATCAAGCCTACTGCAACGATCAACCAGCTCCATTTAGAAAATAAAAAATGGCGTGAACTTTCTTGACTTGGGAAAATTGCGAGTAGAACCGTTGAAATTGCTATGTTGGGGTCGGCTTCCAGTCTAACCGGATGCAGCTGAATACCAGTATTTACGTGCGACTAACTATCTGACCTCCACGACCCAGTTATGGGGTAACATGATTGCCCATTGTTAAGACTAGTTGTCAAATCGGGCTATACCCGTAACTACCTAAACCTAATGCAAAACAGAATAATGAAGTAACCTTAGTAACAGTAAAATTTTAAAATCATGGAACACATTACATCACACACGATGTAATATTTTTAATGCATTCACATTGTCCTATTAATTTGTTATCTGCCTTGAACTAGAAACTAGAATATTTCCATGACATGATCACGCTACGCTTATATTAACTATGTATACTGCTTGTTAATCATTTACGCTGATTAATAATACTAAACTGTTAACGAATGTGTTTAATTGGATGATTGGACTGTATATGCAGCAGTAGGAACCAGTTATTCTGCCTTTTTCTTATGGGACACAAACCACATAATGCCACCTGCAACCACCCCCATTTGCTTCTTCCACGGTCATACACGCACTTAGGTTGCGAGTACTACGCACCAGACCCTTCTGGAGAGAATCACCAAAAAGGTCAGAGTATTTTCTCCCAGCACTTCCACTCTCGTTATTTTCACTTATCTCATCTTTTCCAGGTATCCATATTATAGCAGTAAAACTCTAAACTGTTGGCAAAAGTGTTTCTTTCTATCCAAGTATTTAATTCCCCACAAAAAGTTAGTTGCTGCCAAGCACCAAACTCCCGCAAGATAAATTAAAACACAAACATTAGTTCAGTAGCATTGTCAAAAACTGTATAATTTAACTTACGTACAGTTCTATTGTACAACGGGTCGTTAATTCTCCCTCCCCCATCCACGGGGGTGAGGTGGGGGGGGGGACCCCATCCGTTGACCAACCTATTAAAATTGTAATTACCGACCGGCTTTGTATGTTATTGTCGAAAAGACGTCATATTGATTCCACGGAACGTGGGTATGCGGTAATAATATTAATGAAGCAATCGATTTTATTGAGAACATAGTTCGAATTTCAGGTAATGCTTGGTCTTTTGTTCCAAGGGCCTTTTGTTTTTCCAAGTGTTTTTGCAGCTTCTCTAAAAAAGCGTTCCGAATCCAAGGATGTGCCAAATGGACAAAACGTATACCTGAAGTAATTTGGCTTCAAAAACTTAGCAAATAAGAACTTCATTCATACTCGAAAACTTTACAAAGGACTCGAGCTACTGTTCCCAGAATATAATATTCACTTAATATCAGAGTACAGTACAGTTAATTTCCCATACAATGTCGACAAAGCTTTATCGAACAATAGTTAATGTGATTTTGACACAAAGGCGGGGGAGCTCGTCCGAGGGACGCTTCCCTCCGTCTCTCAAGCACATCCCAAGATTTGAGATATGACCTTGTCGTGTCCCCTCCGATAGTAACTCACTTATCAAGGCCTCTTTATTCTTTGTGGCGTCGTCTGTGATGTTATTGCGAGAGCACGAGTGCCCCAAATTGATGTCGCAAATATGATATCACAGAATTTTAACTGAGTTTGATTACGTTCTCAAGCAAAAATGTTTTTATTCGAGGAAGTTTGATTCGTTCGAGTGTTCGAGAAAATTGAGGCGCTGCCTGTCATTCGTTTCATTGTTGAGCTTCCGACTTGAAGGTCTTGTTTGACGAAGGTTTGATGTGTAACGAAATATTGATTATCTTTCTATAAATTGAGTTGTATGTATGTATTGGAGAAAGCCATGTTTGACACTATGGATTTTACATTAGAAATACCGCTTTTCAAATACATGTAAATATATGCGTATCATGAGAACCACGCAGTAAACTCATATTTGTAATATCTAAACTAATTCATATCAAGTCATGAATAAATAAACGTGCTGCGTGATCGATTTCATCATCTCAAATACAAGTTTCTTTACACATGACGTCCACGAAAGTCTTTACGAACAGAATATTTATATAAGTTGCTGAGTGAAGTATAGTATAAAAATGTATTTACAGCATGTTCTATTCGTCGCTTCGCTGGTCGTGGGTGCGAGTGGTAGGATTTAAACACATCTAAAAATATATTATTGCGTGAATCTACGTATGAATAGATTTTTGCACAAGATCAGTATTACTTGGTTTGGTAAAAAATGTATGTAACTGGAGCTGATAAAAAAATCTTAATCATTAAATCCACTAACATCATCTTAAGCCAAGCCAGAGGCCCATGGGTGGCATAAAAACTCTGATACCAGGTTAGGCACTAACCACTCGAAGACACCACACGTATATTATACTATTTCATAAATGGGACAGTGTATGGATGGATGTTTGTTACTCAATCACATCAGAACGGCTGAACGGATCTAGATGAAATGGCACAGCGATAAATTATAATCTGGAATAGCCCGACTAGCCTACTTTTTATTTTTCTTATCATCCATACTCATCAAATCGCGGGGAAAAGCTAGTCTAAAATAAATTTAAATAATTATCTAGGTCAGTTCACAGTTGGATGATTTTGAGTATATGATTGGTTATATTTTTGACGAAGTGGGTATCGTCTTGCTATTTTCACACATGACCCTGCCAATTTGCCTTTCTTTTAATTATGCCTTTCTATTCGCAAATTACCGCTTTGAGTGATTGGCTCTTACAAGAGTTATCAAATTTTGAGGCATTACGTCTGCACCAAAAAACTAGACGTGGGCGCTGAGCAGTCTACACGAACAATATGATAGGTGTTCCCAAAGCGATATAAACATTTAGATGCGATCATACCGTTGTTTATTGCAACCGAATGCGCGCCCATAATGCTGGATTTATAGCTCAATTTACTGTTCCCATACCTCAATCCTCACAGTTTTATGTTCAATGTAGTGTGTCTTTATTTATCAATTCCTCTTATTGTAACATTCTTAACGAAGCTGGATTAACGAGATTTCACAAATTCATTAAAAAATATACCTTCGCGGATGAAAAGCTTGAATTCTCACGTAAACCCATTAGGTGAGCGACAAATAAAAATGTTACTCGTGCGAAACTGAAGGTTACAGTACTTTATATTGTTTCGATATTGCGAATTCTATACGTAGATAGCGGTTGCTATACATTCATTCACGTCTGAGCAAATATTTAACAGGGATGACGCCGCCGCTTATTAAGACAGAATTTACTTCACCATTGTTGGATATTATACGAATTGAATTTTTTTACTTTCAACACTAGCATTAACACTCCTTCTTAGGTTAGAAGTAAGCGTTTAATTACAACAAAGCCATTCAAAATAAGAATTAAACTTCAAAGACGACCGCATTTGAATTCCTACTTTTCTCACAGTTGGATACAACCATTTTCAGGTTGGCTTTATACGTGTTTTATCGTACACTTTACGTAATCAAACACACGGTTATACCATGCGGTGATCATTCAAAAGTATTTAATGGCGTCTTGTGTAAGCTGTTATCGCAAATTCCCGGGTGGTTTTTTTCACAGTACTCGGTTATTCGGCCGGTTAATGAAAACCGACGAGATGGGATGGCTAATTGGATTCCGTTTTGTATCGGAAGCCAGCGACGCGGCTGCGTTTCCGTTCCGAGCTGGTGTTATTCACCTTTCGTGTTCTTTGTCATGGTAATTTTTTAGAAACAAAATGACACGCTTTAGCGGAAATCGAATAGATCGACTCGGCCGTAATTTTACCATTTTATTTCTCTATCAAGTTTTGTTTTCACAGTTAAACTTTACCTCCGGCTTCCTTTTAAAAATCTACCGTTTTTATTATATTTGGCGAAATTCTCGGATAGATACGTTCAGACGAAACCTCGGGAAACTTTCCCGTGAATGCCGAGAGCATTCTTCGGAGTCTTTCCCTAACTTTTATTAAAACAATAAAATAACTTTCCCCAGCTACTCGTCTATAATTTATTCTCAAGCGCGTCTCACCTTTATCTTCGCCGGTATCGACATTACCGATGCTTTATTGACAAAAAAAACGGGTATTTACAGCGAAAAACATGCCACTAGAATTGTGCGACGTCGAATTTGATCTAAGGCTTGCTGCTGAGTCATACAAGTGGCGACTGTCGGGGTAGGGCGGTGTTTGGGAGGGGGGAGGAAACCGCTCAGCTCAGCCACCTATTGTAGTATTGTGGAGGCACGTTGTTTTTGTGGAGAGTGGTGTGTCAGCGACAGGACGTAAGCTGATGTGGCCGTGGCGAACTAGGCTGGACGAGAACGCAACTCGTTTCAAAAGGTCTAGCTAGACAATTTATGCGGTCGCTTTGTTGATGACATTCTGCAAGTGAACGATGCTCGCTTTTGTCTAACAGAACTATAAGGTTTCTAAACGAACCCAAGCTTCAAGCTACACGCTATAGCTACAAATAGATTTCAAAATTAATAAGACTCCGTTTACAAAGACTATCCTTTGAGAGCTCTCGTCGTCTCCAAAAGGAAAAAAAAACAAAAACGTTGGAACACTTCTAACAACGATCGTGGAGATGTTGTTATATACTCAGGATCCGTTCAATGCGATGTAGAAATGAAAAAAGTAGACATTAGTTAATTAAACAACGTCGGGCGTAAATTTTATTAGTAGTAGTAAGATGGGGAAAAGTCGTTTTGAAAGATGCAAGACGAGTCAGTTGGTAAGTTTTGTCGCGACGAACTGTAAATGGCAATTACTTAATCCGCAAGTTGCCACGACTCGACTGGGGGCTGTTGCCGACTGTGGAACATTTTTTATTTCCATCGTTCTCGCTTACATTTGTTTCAGTGTTTGTTTGTGCCGAATTACATTTTTGTTTTATTTGTTTGCACTTTTCTTTTTGGTCGGTACTTTGTGCTTTCTTTGCTTTACTTCAGTTTGCGTTTCTTTTAATGAATATTTCGTGCAAAGATTTATCGATACTTTTAGCTTTATACATTTCGTATTTAGATCGATTTTCCTGCGGCTTCATTTCACCATATAACAGTTCAATTTGCATTACGTTGTTAACTGGCAAAACCTTTCTATGTTTATTTATAATGTTTGAACGTCAATTATATAATTTGTTTATATAATTCTGTCTCTAAGTCTGCAATTAATACATATTTCGCCAATTTACTAATGACCATTATTTGCACTTCTGTAACCGCCTATTCCCAACGGGGAAACATTTGTGATTCTAACATTAAATTAGTCGGCAACATAATTAGTTTATTTAATTAGTTAGCACAGAGTCACCGTAATTCTGTTTGTATTACTACAGTTTCACATAATGCAGATAAAATTACCAGACCAGTATGTACTAGCAATTCATGTCACCGGGTTATCATTGTTCAAATGAAATAGCCGAGAGAGAATTAAACTTGGAAACCGATGATAGCGTACGCCGTTATAAAACTTATCATCCTTTCATTATGATAGGTATTTTGAAACACATATTGTATCTACAATTAATTAGTTCGAAACATGACGTCGTTATAAAAATCCATGCTTTAATCGCGTAATTTTCTTACGTAAACGCGAGAGTTTTTCTTCAACAAAGATATATTATGAATATGTAAATCATTTTTATTGCGTCGTGAATAAATTAAACTTGATTAGAGTTAAATGTCACAACTCTGCTGTTCACACGCCTTCATTCTTGAATATTTATAACATTGTATTTGTCTGATGACAATAAAATTAATTATGTATATTTAGACCGGATACAGAGCGACGTTTGTTCGTGACTGATTTTATAAAGCGAATTTTAAACACGTGTGAATCTGTCTCCCGGTAGATGGATTCAAACCACCCAGGTTTTCAATCACTTGTAGGCTTGAAGTGAACCATCACTCTTATCATTCACTCTCTCAAACGCCACCGTCTACCCAAGATCATCCGACGTATGTAATTGGCGACTTCGACAGGGCAATTTTACAACTAACGTCCTCAAACAAGATTCTCTTTGTTTCCGTACACAAAATGACGGCCTCTTTGCTATAACTGTTATCATAACCACTTTATCGGGCAATTAAAATGTTATATATCAGACATTTTAATGTTGGCTAGTAATAGTAATAATACTAACAACATGCAACTTACTAACGACTCTAACTACGATAACCTAACTACCTAACTTTAATGTCAGATTGTTCGGTCACTAATTTTATTTATTGCCTACGAGCTCATGACATCGTAACTTCATCGTTTAAATAGTTTCTCCCGAAGCTTCGAAATATGTAATTAATATTCTATTGTCGATGTCACGTGAATTTATGACCCTGATAAATAAATCGTGTCCTATTCTCCAGTTCTGCTTACGTGTTTAGGGGCGAGCTTCCCCGTCGCTGGCTGACGCAAACTAAACGACAACAATTTTCTATAGGAGATTGTTTTTGCAAAGAGGTTCATGAATTGTTTTAACGAAAATCTTATATTTTGGTCTTTCAAATTCATTTAGGGTCTTCCTTCCTTCAGTAATAGTTCGATTTCGTATTTTAATTGGATCTTATGTAAATTTGTAATAAACTTGTTCAATACAATATAAATTGAGTAGCAACAGGAAACGGGCGATGTTGTCACAAATAACACGTTCAATTTCCGGGTGACCTTAGGCGTGGTAGGCAAATGGCAATTTCTCACGTTCGATCCCAATCTTTTATATTTGAAAGGTAGCAACACTTGGCTACCTATGAAAGTACTTACTTTAAATGAATTTCCGATTAAACCGAGCTAAGTGAATACAGCGAATTATGTGCAAAATCAGTTTAGTAAAAAATTAACCGCATATGACCTATATCTTAATCGACAGTTATAATTTTAGCAGATACTAAAAACTAACACTAATTTCTTCTACGACGACAAAAACATCCGTAGCTAATATTGGAAAATTAAAACGTCTGAAAGCCGATAAAACAGAGTTGCGTTGTCATCGGAAATCTTGCTAAGATGGCGTTTCTTTTATGTGGAAGATCGTGCCTCGACGCGACAGTAAAAAGTAGCTGACTTACCGAACCGGTTTAGTAGCGTCGGCAAAAAAGTCGGATGTGTATAGATTAGCTATGTGAGACGTTCGTAATTAATGATTCCGTTTTAGAAGGATACTTACTAATGTTAATCGAACTGAAGATTCGCGTGTTGGCAATTTTTCACTAATGAAAAATAAGGTAGGCCTGTAGTTCCTGTCAGGATTAGAATTACTTTGTTTGTATCATAAATTATGTCACCACGATCTACTTATTTATATTGGTATAACTCATTGATTTTTATAAATAATTCTATAACTCTTTTATTTTGATCCCTAAACTCGGTACGAATGTTTTAACTTCAATTTACATTCCAATTTAACTACGGTACGATAAAAGAGTTATCCAAAACACCAAAATGAACAATATCATTTTACGAAACAGCGCTAAAAACTGCAAATCAAAAACATACAATTTAGTTAACCGTACGCGAGCTTCAAAAAAACATTTCCAACATTCACGATACACTTTTATCTCAAAGTATATAAAGCTGTGTAAATTATATTAAATATGTTAATGAATCCTCTGTGCTAGACTTTTTTCTCGCGACTGACATTGACGAGATCCACAGACGGTAATTATAAAACCACCTGGCTTGGAACCAGTCGTGAGACTTGCGAATAAAGCGGTCGCATCCTCTGTTTGTAGAAGAATTTTACTTGTTTTATTTATAGGTGATGTAAAAAACTGGTATTCCGCGAATTGTTGCGTCAATTTTCGTTCAGTTCTTGGTACAAAACCATCAGCTGCGTTTTGCTTTCTCAATAAACGGATATTAGTATATGATATCTTGAAATATTTTGTTTCTATTTTAAACTATAGTTGCATATTTCCTCGGGATTCAATTAGTGCTTATTCGCTTAGACAAAGAGACTGAATGAGTACTAAGAAGTTGAACTCAGTATTTTCAAGTATATTGGAAGTTATGTACCAATTAATTCCAGCAAGTGCTAATTTAGATTAATTCAAATTGTAGGTAAATGTGAGTAGTTTTAGTATTTAATTATTAATTTATCTTCAAAAGTTTCAAAAACATTCGGAGACTTCGCAGAGGTCAGACAGTAATTAAGACAGCGAGTAATGATTATGAAATGCTTTCAACTTTGATAAAATATCGATAATCTGTGTCGATTTTGTTTGATTTGGTCTCAAATTGACCTGTTTACTTAATTAGAATAGAATTCGATTTTTTACCAACATATTTTCAGTTGCCTTAGTGTATAATTTTACCCTTTCAAACGAAGCACGGTCTAACCACACAAAGGCAAAACGTACTTGACATTATTTGTAGGTTACGATCGAAAGCTGGAATCTTTCCTCCTACGTTTAACTATTCCTACTACGATTGACTGAACTCCACGTCAGAAATTATAACACGAAGGGCGAAAGTATTGTTCGTTGTTGCTTACCTACACACAAACGTCATACCGCTTATGTTTTTATTGTACACACACATAATATGTGATAAACATTCACGATAAGGATTATTTAATGTAGAAATTAGGTACTGTTAGTATTTCTGAAAAAATTAGTCATTTATTTATTCATGCACGTGTATATTTGAACGCGTATAGATCCGCTTTGGTAGCACTTTTATGTCGCTTCGTCAGTTTTCCGCACGTCGCTGTTTGTTGCATGTTTTATGTTCATTGCTCACTTCTATGCGTATGTATTTCTAAAACAATTTTCCCGATGGTGTTTCCTATCGACAATAATATCGAACTTCAATAACTACTACATATCTTTCAGACCCTATTTAATCCTTTTAAGGAATGAAGTTATCTAAAAATATCTATATTATATGAATTAATGCTTCGCTTTGTCATAGAAGGAGGTCTTTTGCGAAATGGTAAGCTTCAAACGCCGCGGTAAGGCAGTAATGCACTGCCTGTAGATTTCAGAATTTTGTTACGTAGGTATAAGATAGTCTTCATGCATGCAAATGTTGGTTTAATTGGTCACTTCTATATGTATTTCTAAAATAATGAATCTCAAGTAGAACATCCCCTCGGTTGCTGTGCCCTATTAAGGGCTATTGTAACTTCTCTCGTTCCCAAGCCAATTATAAAATTGACAATAGCCACCACGAGGTTGGAAACACTCCCATTATACTCTCATCTCCCTCAGTGTGATTCTCATTTATAGTACTCATCTTGTAAAACAATATGTCCAGTAGATGAACTGAATACATCCGTAAACTGAAAATGTCGTAATGTAAAGAAGTGTGTAGTCAATTCAATACGTATACACACGTGTAAGAACGGAATTAGCTTCACTTACGTGGCAGATTTCTATGCGATACGTAGTTAGAAGTCTATGTATTAAGTGTATGTATTTACGTCTGTTTATGTACTATGTATCTTGAGCCGTCTTCATTATATCCCTTGTACCGTTACTGTTTATTAATTTTACATAATGGCAAATCATCTTCGACAACTTTGTTGGCTAGTTGTTATTCTACACAAGCCCGACATTTTTCAAAACTTTCGGGTTTGTTTTTTGTATCAAATGGTATTAAAATTCTTGTCATATATTCCATTTGTATAGTTGATCATGAAGCGTGAAATATTCATGTAGTATATTCTTGTTCGCGTTTACACTGTGTATCGAAACGTTTATAAAACTATTTCCATTCACACCCACTCGTATTATACACTAAAGTAAACCACCAATAAACATTTCTAAACTAAACGTACACGTAGAGAATCATTTCATTCATATAAAATCTTTTTTTATTCGAACAAAGAGAACTGGAATCATTTAATATTAATCGTTAAAGCGAATTGAGACCGGGCGACACAGCTAGGTCGCAGTTAGGTTACGTAGACAAGGGCGGCGACCTTGGAACCACCTCCCCCCTCCTTGCGTGCCTCCCTCCCTCCGCCTACAACCCTCGTGCACCCTCCCGGGACGAGATGTGAGCTGACTTTTGAGAACCTACTCCTTTGACTGTTACCAACTACCTATCATCTATACATGTATTGGTTCTTGAAGAATCGATGAGATTTCGGTTCGCTTTTCAACTTGTTACATTGTATAAACGTTGACTTTGTTATAAATATGAGTTAAAATGTTTTTCTTGGTTCTAATGGGTGGTTTTCTTTTGTTGCAGGTAGGGGAATTTCACTAACAGAACGTGTACCAGTTATTGAGTTATCGTAAGTAGAAAAGAGTATGAAGTTCAGAGCGATTGAGGTCGTTCAACGCCTGAAGATTTTCGCCACGTGCTCAACAAAGGAAAATTCCAAACCATGAATAGTCAAAAATCTATTTAGTTGGGAGATTCTGCTCTCTATCTTCTCAAACTGCTCGCAAATTAGGATGAGCGGACCTAGTATTATCTTAAGACCACATAAACAGCATAAATTAGCTAAACACTCATCGCACAAGAGCGGAATGCTAATACTGAGAGTGATTCATTTATTTACATGGCTCGGATTACTTATTTTTCAAAGTAGGTGGATTGAACTGAGAGGTATTTACTCCCGGCTCTTTTCCCTCTGTTTTTCCATATTTGCAAATGTTTTTTTTTATATCTAGTAACACTTACTATAGAGTTTAAAATTACGTGACTAGTTTTATCCATCTTGATGATACATATATCCATTTCGCGTTATTGCTTTTTGTGATGGCGGTTACATGTTCAATCTACGCAACAATATGTATATTGATAATTTTTACCTACTTCGTTATGTGTATGTGTTGTTGTGTCACTCACTCTATACATAATATTATACATTTCAACATCACGTTAGCGTTGTTTTGGGGTTGGTAATGGGACAGAAGTTCTACAAAAGATTCCCCGAATCGGGGGTGACGTTTGGGGAATCCTTTTGTAGGAGTTCAGAGTACAAACCATTCATTACCGTCTAGGCACCTATATTAATTCCAAGGGCAAGCCAGTTCTTGAATTATTCATAAGTTCTAGAACCAATTTAAATTAAAAAATACCGTTTCTTTATAAAAAAAAGTTTGTGCCCCCGTTATTCTTATCGCTATGATTACAAGACATCAAAAAAGATAACATGGAATGGTTAGGTAGTAAAAAATCGTACAAGCCGACTCGCTTACTAATTCAAGCAGACCTCGGCTCTCGCTTCAAAACCCAGTGACTCATTTTGGCCTTTTAAAGTAATGAAACAGTTTTTTTTATGGTATAGTTAAGTTTTGTCTGCACGCCCCAGCAGTCAATCAATTCAATGATACGGGCTATGCAGTGACTTGACATTTTGATATTATTTTGATTGAAATTGTTTAAACACGCTCTGGGGATTATGTCAATATGGTGGCGGCAGCTTCATTAAAGTCAATATAAAGCAATCAATCCATTTTGTCGGTGATAGAATGATGATTAAAAAGCTCCATTATAAGCCCACGCTAAGCCAAAAAGATTCCATCTCGTTTTAAAAGATCTTAATTAACTATATTGTTCAAACTTTGTCGATTTATCTAACCAAATAAGATTATCAGATGCGTCTACATTTATAATGGTTCATCAGATTCAAACCCACGAATATTAAATGTATTATTCCATTAGATAGAGATCATATTCTACTCTCTAATAGAATCGGGTTAGAGTTCATCTGGTATTGAAATCGAAACATTTTATTTGAACTCTCCGAATAACGTTTTAGTAAATTGATCTTGGGTTTATTTGAACAAAATTGCTCTTCTATTGTGATTTTAATGCATCAAAATAGATTTAATTTATAACTGACATGTTTTTGTGTACCAAACAAAAATTGCTGTCTTGATTTTCTGAATATTTCTCACAGAAATTCACGTGCATCATCATTAACATTATTTAATGGGAATGTATTTTGTCTAATTAAAATATCCAATTCACACAGAAACACGAGTTTACAATAGATAACAATGCTTAATTTCAATTTTCGGTTAATTTTCACACAATCCTATTTAATCCGCTGCAATTTGTATGATTGTGCGGCACGTAGGTCCTAGCTCGCTGCAGTAATTGTGTAATATCCCCCGCAAAGCCGCGTTACCAACAGCCGTACACGTACTAAACTTACACATTTGATTGCACTTAGTTTAATTACTTGTGAATATCACGAATTGTTAACCGAGTTATGCTGCAAACAACTTAAACCACAACAAAGCAGCAAAGAAACACCATAGCAAGCGTTACTCACACACTCGCTTGGTTCTGAACAAACATTTCTCATCCGTAAACTAATCTTGAGTTCTCAAGGATTCATGAAATTGTTAATTGAATTGTAATGAGTTTCACTTCTATTACTACATTTTCTTTTTTTTAAACTTTCCTGTAGCTCGTTCCGATACTGCAAGTTATAGAGTCTAGATAAATTCAGCCTTTAACTACCAGCAATTAATTTTCTAAGATGCGAGCTTAGATATAAAAAGTTCCCGGATTAATACAAGTTTCATGGCTAGTCCCGCACAACTGCTAGTTGCATCTCTGTTCCGCTCGCTCCAACTTACTTTGAACTATATTTTAGTGCACACTCAGGCGAATTGCTCCCGGAAAGTTGACGCACAACTTGAGCCCCCAGCCCCGCCACTCTAGTTTAGAACAGTTCTCATAACACAACGTATATCAAACAGTATGCATGTGTGCACATAAAACACAAGTTCGCGTTAACTCGCATTCTGAAGTCGGGTATATTATGTAATCTTCCGCGCTTTCCCAACTCTCTAAGTTGGACCATTGAGTCGCTCACATTGTCGCGTGCGGTAATAACAGAAACTCCTTTAATGTCACTTGGAGTTGTCGCTAATGCCGCTCTAATTTGCGTTACATCCTCGCCTTTTGTGTGTTTCATTATTTCGTTGCGAGCTTTTTGTTTGCTATTCCCCCACATTAGCATGACGAGTCGTTCACCTTGCGCGCCGGAGGTGCCACGTGTCGCTCCTTCAATAAATATCTTAACACCGATTGCGCTTGTTTGAACCTAGAGCGGTTTTTACAGAGCAATCATTATTATGTAGTTGTTTGTCAGGACGTTTGGCTTGCATTATTATTAGTAACCGAAGGCATTATTGCTAAGAGGAAAACATCTCGAAATAGCGCTATTGTGCGACTCCCGACTAGCTCGCCGACGTTCGCCATTATTCACTTTTTGCAGCGAGTGCTAGCGTTCGACAAACGACTCGTTCTGTCGACGTTGACGTTTTTGTGCCTCTTGGTGTGATACAGCCAGACGCTTTGTCATTTTTGAGCGACCACTACAATTTCCGTGCTAGTTACAGTCCGCTGCCCTAACTATAAAAAAAGCCAATCAAATTTTGAGCGCTCTTGTTTGGGCGTGTACTACGTAAATGGAAGTGTTATTTTTCTCTTATAAAGTCAAATGGCTAATTTCCCAGTCTGTTTGGAGCTCTAAACTGTATATTGTGTCGTAAAGGTGCCGCGCCGCGCTGTTCCGCGCTAGGTGGGATACACGTCGCGACTCTCAATCACGTTGTTTCCTCACGTTACAGTTTAATGGTTTGCCTATTCATGTTGCGTACGAGATGACAGCCGCTCTCGGCGTCCTCAGACGAGAGCCAATTTAGACAAGTCGTTCAATTTTCGCTTCTATAACGAGAACTAGTGAGAAGTTTCCGGTCGTTTGAGTTTGTAAATGGTTTGTTGCTGTTTTCTTGCGTAAGCAGAGTCATGACCATGAGTCATTTGCTTTTGGTCAATTATGTTGAAGTGGTGTGATTATCTTGTCGTTTAATTGTTTATGTTTTACTACTAAGCGTGGGTTGGCAAAACAAGTGACGATAGCGGTAATTTGAACTGGGGCGTTCCCCAATTAGGGCGATTAGAAATGGCGCGGTCGACGCCAAATTGGATTATGTGCCCGTGAAACGCTATGGTCTCTCGGCAGGCGACCTCATGTTACCTCCGCTAAGGTGTAACTCCGTGTAACGGACACGAGGTTTGGCGTTCCGCTTTATCACTATACAATTTTATTGCGCAATTCGCGCCATTAATAAATACACGTGTTATCTCGGTGTTCGAGAATGTTCGTGCGTCCGCGTGGCATTGCGCCCGCGCTCGATAGTACTAGCGACTCCGGCGAACTGAGCTCGCTGAGACACGTTTCGTATATTGGCGGTCGAGAGTCGAGACTCACAGCGTCGTGCACCGATCGTAAATTACGTTTTCGCCAGTGTGAAAGGCGACCGCGGTTGCCAGCCGGCCGGTGCATTCACCGCTCACCGTATCGAATTTATCGCGAGATCGATACGCGCGCATGGCCAACGCGCTATGTATACATACAGATACACTTACCTGCGCCTAGCCGACGACGTCACCACACGTGGCGCGGCGGGGACGCGCGGCTGTGTGTGTGCGCGCCACACGATTATATGGAATTCAGCGATTACGCCACCTACCTAACTACGTACAGGCAGCGAGCGCGAGTGCGTCCGCTCAGCGGTAATAATAATAATTAGCCGCCTCATTATTGTTATTGGAGGCGACAGCGCTCGCTGTCACCGACGGATAACCGCTGCGCGCGACCAGACGCAGCGTTTGATTCTCGTGTCGTACTCGCAGCCATTGTTGCCATTGTCACCGGAAAAGGAGAAGTAGTTCCCTTTGTGTTGTTCTGTGTACCTACTACCTGGCTACCGGATTGTAACCGCTGGATTGTTTGACGCGACACCACCCGGACCGTTCTATCAGGTACGTTTGCAGTGTAAACTTCACTTATATCGTAAACAAAGGACGCGATTTCTGTTAAGGGAGTACATAGCCGGCTGCGCGAAGTGGCCGTCTCCAGAGGGTTTGTAGGGCGAAGCGTTCGTTCAGTGACCTTGTAACGATGTTACACGAGACTTGTTACTTTTGGCCGCTCAGCAGGAGGTTGATAGTAAACTAACAGCAATAGCGTTGTTACTAGCCAATTTAGTTCCGAAAACATGATCACGATGAGTGACATTGGTGGCAAGTTCTTTTAAACTAGTTTGGAAGTAATTTATCACAGATTGCAAATTGATTGTGTTCATGGCTTTAATTTCAGCGCGCGGTTTGTGAATTGTGTGTATGTGGTAACTTATTCTTGAGCTGGACAAATTGGGAGATTCTTTGATAGCGTCATTGGAAATTGTTTAGCCTAGATTATTTTATAAATATTTTAAAACTTCTCACTAAAACATTTTAAGTAAACAATTTTTTTTTTGTGTTTCACAATCATGCTGTGTTAACCCCTATGTGGCCCAGTGCTTGTTCAGTTTCGTTTGAAATATACTAATGTTCAACATAGCACTTATCCACAAATATTTACCTATAAAATATAGCGTTTGCTTACGTTAGATAAGTTTTGACACAACAAAGCCGTTTATCAGCTGAATAAAATATTTTGGTGGCGTTATCTAATCGGCCGCCATTTTCTATTCATATTAACATTAATTCCGGATTGTTTCGTTGGTTTGTTTCGACATTTTAGTTGATAACAATGCCCAGTTTAATTAGTAGGTTGTGAGACAGATTATACACGCCGACACGGAAGACAAACATAGATTCTTATCAGATGGAGAGAAGGGGGTTACTGTTACTATGCGAAAGGTTGCCAACCTCTGCATAGGTAGGGCGGTATTATTAAACATGGCAATGTCTATGGCTTGTGAATTCTTCTGTCTCTTTTCATTTTGTAATACATTCTTTATCTATAAATGCTGTCTGTGATTCATCATTTAAGACACGATTCAGCGATCGATGGGATAGGTAGAGCATAAATTTGTCTAAACTTTAAGGAAAGTAACATGAGGTTAAAGACGCATACCCACCGCGGCGCACGGATAGGTTACGCACGTGTGTTAACCTTCGCTTTGCAAGAAAATGTATGTGATTGTGTCCACTGCAAACCACTGACGCGCTATGCATCAATTGACGTTATTGGTACATGCGTGGCTTGCTCGAATAAGGCGCTCACATAGCTCAACGCTGTCCACGGTTTGCACGCTCTGCAAGCGATACACACGATACACGAATATTAAGCCACGACTACGTATCGCAGCACAGTTTTGAGATAAAAACACATGCGTAGCCTCTCCGTGTGCTACAGTTGTACATAGTTGTTGGTGTGCAGAATGTGCAGTAGATACGTACAGGGGCGTGCCGTCCATAGAGGCAATTAGGCCTAGCCTACCCTACCAACAACGCCAAATGCATTTATTATAACTATGTAATAAAATAACACAAAATATTAAAAAAGAAAGTTAAAACTCCTGAGCAACACTTATAGCAACTTGTCGCGCCCGTGTGACGTATTTCACAATACTACGATTATAAGGCAAGAAGTCGTACGGCCTACCTGTGCATTCATAAATTTACGCATACTGATGCATATTTTCGCGTGTATGAACGGCACACATGTATAGATATGGGAGTCACCTCCTTGGACTGTAGACGGCCATCGTGTGTTGTTATTGGACGAATAGCTGCCCCACAAAAGTCAAGACGTAAGGTCACGGTAGCCCGCGAAATTCAAATTGTCTTACGTTTTTTGTGATTTGTATCGCAATCTTGAATGTTTTGCTTTTTCTAACTTACTAAGTTATAAATAATTAGTTTCAAAACGTACAGTTACTGTAAATATTATTTGTTATGTTTATTATTTGTTTATTTACATAAAAATGGTGATCTGTGAACTTTGCGCTGATAATGGTGCCGATTCTCTTGTCACAAATACCTCTAAATTAGACTAAAAATCACCAAAAATTAGATTATTCCTGTCAAACGACAATTTCCCATTCTGAAATTGACTTAAGTGACACAAATTAATATTTTAGTGTGACAGCACTAAGATGGCACGGAGATATTAATTTATTGAAAATGGCAAATTTTGCTATTCTGAATTTGACGTTTTTCACCCAAAATTTTGCGATTAAAAAGGTGTGGAATAAAATTAGTTGTCATGGACTAAAATTCATACCAACACCTCGAGTTCAGGTGCAAAACCAGTACTGTCTTTTTTTTTCCTTTTCTTTTGCTTATATCTCGAAAATAGTGTGTCCTATCGCAAAAATAATGAAAATTTCGACCCCCTTTATAAGACCCAATAAATTTAAAATATTATAAATCAATAAAGGTGACTACTTTGAAGGTCATCTTAAGTAGAACGACACTGTAATGTTGCGCGATTTTTTTTTTTCGGATGTCAGTATACGTGGCCTACCCTCCGTGGACAACCACTGCACGCCACTGGATACGTAGACCCACGTTGTCAATCCAATGAATCCACGCAGCAAAAATGCACCACGTGCCCGTGCACAGCATGCACCGCGGTGGGTTTGCACCTTAAAACCTCACTGTAAAATCCAGGAAAACATATTGCTTACTTACTTCCTTTCTTTAAGTTTAACTTCCACAACCTTTCTACAAGCTTTTTCATTTCACATTTAGAATCACAAAACAGTTCACCGAAAATGCGACCACATTGCTGGTTTATTTTATCAAACGGCAAGTTTAAAATGTGCTCCCGTACGAATATCGAATGCGTTGCACGTGCCAGGCTCCGTGATCGATGCGGTGCATCCAGATACGCGACTAACGTAAATCTGGGAACGGATCAGGGCTGGCAGGAATGTTGAATTTTATAAAAGGTGAAAATTTTAGAGGAGTATGCGAGAAGAAGACATGCTGCGCCGACCCCAAATAAATTGTGATATGGGTAGAAGAATGATATGAGTCTTGATGTTCCTCTTATCCTCGTAATGTGGTTATATTCTGATCAGAAGCCAAAAGTCGAGATGAGAGACGTAATATCTGATGCTATTTGTTATGAGTTGAGGAGGTTAGGTAAGCAGTCGCTGCATGTAAAATACTGATTATTCAGCTGGTTCTGGTTGAACTGGAAGCCAACCGACACATAGTTGGGAAGAGGTTAGGCAGATGATGGTGCTGCCGTGAGTAATTATTTTGATAAATATCCTCTTCCTCCAAAGCATGAAAGCAGGGCTGGAAAAAAAATAATTTTATAAAACAAACAGTCCAAATGTTTTTTTTTTGTTCTTTTTAGTTTATTTATTTAAACTTCATGTACAAGAGTGGTACATAGGCGGAATTCATGCCACATGGCATTCTCTACCAGTCAACCTTTGGGCAAAATAGGGCAAATTGGGTTTAGGGCATTATTTCAAATTAATTCGACCTATAACGTTTCATTTCTAGCCTAGATCTTTTCGAATTCGCCATAGTAAATAATACTTCACAATGTTCTTTTTTAATTACAATGCCAATAAAAGTAAAAAATATACCATAGCAACAGCATAGACTCAACTGGTTTTATGTCAATTTTATGTAAATATTTATTTATTTTCATTTTACAGCCACTCATCCGCCATGAAAATTAGTTTTAAAGCTTATTTTTTCTTATTGTTTTATGCAATGCTTAAAACTTGTTTTAATCTGTGTTTTTAAACGTGTGATAAAAAACACGGTTTAAAGTCAAACTGTTTCACATGTGTTTTAAAACAACTTGTTTTAATCATGCCAATCCTGGAAATAAATACTGCATGTGGACAGTCTCCATCTCATCTCCACCATAGAGAGTCCAGCTCCCTCAAATAGCTACAAAACAACTGTAAATTTAAGTTAAAAAAGACCTTCACCAGTCCACCCTGACTTCTTAAGTGCAAGTATACATTAATATAAATACCGTCACGCCTCACGTACGGCTCACGTCCACGATTGATGCGGCTGATCGCTCTAAGAAATCCTGACGGATGTAACCCTAGCGCCCTGGCCGCCGCGGCCGCGACGAATAAAAATGTCCCTCTGAAACTGAACGCAATTTATAAAACCGCTCTTTGTGATAGTGCGCGTGAACCTAGCTGTGTAACTGCTGCTAGGGTTAGCTTTTCGAAAGGTCTGTTTCAAAGCACAACTTTGAAGCTTATATCTCTGAAACGTGACGCTTGTCTGAAATTTGGCCTCGTGCAATTATTGTTTTTATTGACGCCAACGCTAACTACTAACATTTAAAAAAAAACTGAATGGCGTACAGGTATCCATGTCATCCCATTATCCTGCGAGGTCTGCTGCGACATATTCTGGCTTTGTCGGGGCTCCATGTCGCAGCAGCCGTGGCCAGCCGAGTCCCCCTTTAGTTGAGCGGCTTACGTATGTAACACGTTTTTATGGTCCCAATAAAAAATAGTGCGGATATTTATTTGTAATTTTTTTTTACTTATGAAAACATTTTCCGCTTTCTTCAAAAAACGCCTTTAAAAGTCCGGTCATTTCCTGACATTGGTGATACCCGAGTTCTCAGGCTTAGATGACATTTTCCCGGCCTTGCTGCAATGGGGTGTAGACACCCTTGCGCCATGGCTGGCTGTCACTTTCCAGGCCTGCTTAGCACATAACTATGTACCACTCCAATGGCGAGAGGTGAGTCATTTTCATCCCCAAACTAGGCAAATCTGACTATACACAACCTAAAGCGATGACATCCTTCCTTCGAACCAATAAGCCTAACATCCTTCCTACTGAAAACCCTTGAGAGACTCTGTGACCGACACATTCGGGACGGACCTCTCCGAGAGCTACCACTCCACAGGCAACAACACGCCTACTCCACAGGCAAATCAACAGAATCCGCACTACACAGTGTGATCTCAAAGATTTAATGTGCAGTAGACTCCAAAGGATCCTCACTAGCTGTTTTTATTGACATAAAGGAGCTTTTGACAAAACAAATTTCCACAGCATCAACGCAGCCCTCGAGGAACACGGCGTGGACTCGACCCTGCGAGGATGGATAACAAACATGCTCAGACTGAGAGCCGTACAGGTTACGGTGAACGACACCACCAGAGCCATCGTGGCGAAGGATTGCCCTCAAGGGGGCGTCCTCTCGTCACTGCTATGGAACCTCGTGGTAGACACCCTTATCAAGCGTCTAAACGACAAAGGTTACTTCACGGTGGACTACGCCGATGATATAACCATAATAATAAACGGAATACACGAAAACACACTGTGTAATCTTATGCGCCAAGCCTTGAAGATAGTAGAGGACTAGTGCAAGGAATATAAACTAGCAGTGAATCCTACCAAGACTGAACTTGTCCTCTTCACAAAAAAAAAGGAAGCTGGCAACCCTACAGTTGCCACGCTTCTTTGGGACCACCCTAAGCCTGTCGACTGAAACCAAATACCTGGGCATCTATTTGGACAAACAGCTGAACTGGGCAAAGCACACCGATTACATCACCACAAGGGCCAGCATAGCCCAATGGCAATGCAAAAGACTGCTCGGAAGAAATTGGGGCCTAAGCCCCAAAATCACCTACTGGCTATATACTACAGTCATCCGACCAATCATCACATACGGCTCTTTAGTTTGGTGGCCCAGGACCAACCTGAGCACTGCCCAGAAAGAACTCGACATGTGTAGCAATCACCGGAAGCATGAGGACAGCACCCACTGCCGCTCTACAGGTGATGCTGGGGCAGCCACCTCTACACCTCGTCGTAAGAGAGGAAGCAACCCAAGGGATCTTCAGGCTAGAAGTATCCGGCACCCTAAGTAACGACTCCAGAATAAAACATACACGCATAAAGTATGATGCAATCAAACACAAGCCTATGATGGCATCACCCAACGACAGAACCCTGTAGGCCCACTATTTTCAAAAACACTATAACATTCAGCTCACAGCGGAAATGTGTGACTACTCAGGTCCACACGAGCTAAGGATCTACACGGATGGAACAAAGACTGACGATGGGACAGGTGTCGGAGTTTTCTCCGACGACCTAAACATCAAAATATCCAGACCCCTGGGAATGCTCAACTCTGTGTATCAAGCAGAATGTGTAGGCATTATCCAAGCGGCACACGCCATAGAAGCCAGGGGAGTTACGGATACCCATATTCGTATACTTTCAGACAGTGCCTCAGTTCTACAATCCTTAAAGAGAAACCAAATCACATCAAAATGAATACTAGAATGTCACAATGCCCTAGAACGTGTTACGGTGCTAAACCGCAACACTGTGACACTGCAATAGATCAAAGGACACAGTGGATCACTCGGAAAGGATGCGGCTGATGAGCTTGCCAGAAGGGGATCCAGCACAAAAGCCATCGGACCCGAACCCATTGTACCCTTTCCTTTTAAGCAGCTAAGGGGCTGGCTAAAGGAACACACTAAGACACAAGCGGAAAAATGGTGGAGCTCGACACCAGGGTGCAGGCAATCCAAGGAGGCTATGCCGTCCCTGGATGCAAAGCTGACCAAGCGCCTTCTGCGCCTGGATAGAGATAGCCTGCGACTGGTGGCGGGGACCATCACTGGACACTGCTCACTGAACAAACACTTCCACACCCTAGGAATCACGGATAGCCCTCTGTGCAGAGCGTGCATGGAGGCGGAGGAAACGGTGGCGCATGTGCTCCTCGAGTGCACCGGTGTCACCCAGATCCGCGAGGAGACTCTTGGTACACCGAGATCCCTCGCGGATGCCCTGAGAAGACCGGGAAGTCTAATCTGCTTCTGGAGGGAGGTGGGCTGGTTGGAGTAACGGCCACCATGGCTCACGCACAATGGTCCACCTTTAGGGACTAAGTGCGGAAACCAAACCCTTATAGATAAATACCCGAGTTGTACTATGTAGTTTTGTTTGTATGTATCTGTGGGTGTTTCCGTTCTATCGGTTTGTTTGTTATACGTAGGTCTACTATATCTATCTATTGGATTAGTTGCATTTGCTTAATTAAATTGTTGCTATCAACAAAAATGAAACAGCAATCAACGATTAGCGCTATCAATCGTAGACTTCCTCACGTTTGTAAATGGTCTAATCTAAATGATGATATTATTTTTTTTGTCAAATTATTGTTTACGTATCTATTAATTATACCTATAAAAATTCGCCTAAACCCATACCGGTGCAATCTCAGAATCAAAATCCCGTTTCAATGGCACATTGCATTTAATTCAAAACAGGTAGTCTATACTGACCTCGTTAGCACAAACGTAATCGTAACACGAATAACTTTCACAGCGAAGCACATAAAACTGCAACGCTGTTATTCAAGGAAAGTACATTAAATCAGAACCGGTATGCGGAAAAGCAAAGGTAGAAACGCTTACACTGTGTGAAAATGACTATTTCGAAACGTGTTTCTTATTACAATTACCTAATTCGCCGACGTGTTCATATTATAATCGTGCATATTTCAACGCTGATGTCATACCATGTCGTGTGCGGTTTTATTTGCGAAAGCGACGGCGGTTTTTTTTTGATAAATATCATATCACAGAATGGCAACTAGATAGGTAGATATAATTTCGCATCGTACGGTTCGCGGAATGTATGTTGTTGACGTTTTATTTTCATGTTTGCTACACACTTTAATGTTAATGGTGCACTATAAATATGTCTGATGTATTGCAATTGCAACGGGTTTGACTGGGTACGGTAAGCAGAAACGTGGTTTATTTTTGGATTACTTTACGAGTAGGAGACTGAACACACTAATAAATATGACCGAATTAAGTAATATCATAGAGGTTGTCTGGGAGATATCGCAATCGTATCGTTAGTTGTACTCTAAGATTTTACAATATTGGAAAAACAATTTTGGTTGTTCATTGAACACCAACACTATCCTTTATGTAATCAGGGGAAATCCGAATAGATAGGTCTTTTAGTCCGATATTATCACTTGAAGTAAACAAAGTTTACCAGGATCGTTAATAACAATACAATAATTTACTAAGGGCATTTACACTTCTATTTAATCAATAACTCGCGTTTAATTCTATAAAATATATTCTAATTTCCTTCCGTGGTTTCGTTATGATATACAGAGCACACATCCGTTATTATATTGTATTAGTAGGTATTACTTATTCCATACGCTCAAATTCCGTAATTTATTATTCGAATAATGTCAACATACGGCCGATTGGCTAATCAGTGCGGCCGCAATCGGCTTAACGAGTGAAAATGTCAGCGCAGTGTACAGACAGGCGCATTAATCGCTGTGTGTAAGCCTAACATTCATATAGGATTATTCAGCAATCATCCCATATTTTAGTACTTAAATTGGACTTTGTTTTTAGGGTTCCGTAGCCAAACGGCAAAATACGGAACCCTTATAGATTCGTCATGTCTGTCTGTCCGTATGTTACAGCCACTTTTTTCCGAAACTATAAGAACTATACTATTGAAACTTGGTAAGTAGATGTAATTTTTGAACCGCATTAAGATTTTCACACAAAAATATAAATAAAACAAAAAATTTTGGGGGTTCCCCATGCTTAGAACTGAAACTCAATTTTTTTTTCATTAATCCCATACTTATGGGTTATCGATGGATAGGTCTTCAAAAATGATATTGAGGTTTCTAATATTATTTTTTTCTAAACTGTATAGTTTGCGCGAGAGACGCTTCCAAAGTGGTAAAATGTGTGTCCCCCCCCACTTCTAAAATAAGAGAATGATAAAACTAAAAAAAAGATATGGTACATTACCATGCAAACACCTGGCAGTGTTCAATATCTCTGTCGTAATTGCAATGTAAATGTGGGCAATCTCTTGCGTGATTGATATTATGAACTGCTCTCGACAATCGTTAAGAACATTTTCTTTTTATTAGACTACGGTTTTACTTAATAAATAAACGTGCCATGAAAATCTGACCTCTGTAATCCACTTTTTGAGTATTCTTTGTCTAAATGCACTCGGCTAAAGTACAAAGCAGTAATAGTTCTCAACGCGTCAACCATCTCTCAGCACACACAATAGAAACCATCACTGTTACGAAGGTTGATCAGATCATCCAATAACTTTTCTCAGACCGTATCAAAACTAAAACGTGCAAATTTATTCGGCAGTTTAGAATAAACTATTTCATTCTTGTGTAACTGGCTAGCATTCATCTCGACCTACACCACTGCAACTTTCTTTAAACTCCGACCAACGTACACTACACACTCCTAAGTCCTATCTATATTCTATAGCAGTTTCTAGACTTGTTTGGGTATGCTGTAGGCAGGCCAACCGGTTTCAAAGTAGGCTCGCAAAAGTCACCTCGAAAAGAAAAAAAAACGGTTCACTTTCTTACGATCTTCGTTTGTAGCGAAATATTTTATGGTCCTGTTACTAAAATAAGGTCTCGTGTCAGGAATAAGTTTATTGTTGTTTGGATTATATGCTTTATTTTTATAGCTGACTTGTCGCTGTTGGTTTTATTGCCGAAATTGTTTTGTCACGGAATCGTGATTACGGTATACAATAATGTACATATCTACATTACCCTTATTCTCCCTAAACATCATATTTTCCACCGTAAGCCAAAAAGCGTAAACTAACATATGTATGTTCCGAGACAACAGGATAAGGTGAAAATAGGTTTCTTTTATTCAGTACGAAAATGAGATATTGTATGGGCTTTTTTTAAATTTCGGTAAAGATACGAATATTTTATCAAGTCCATCTGATGCGAGATGTTTCAAGTTTCAGATGACAATAAAAAATAAAAAGAATTTAAAATTTTTGTGATATTCAAGGCAGGATTTATGGTAGTGGTCCTTATAGTATGTCATCTTCAAAACTACATTACAGTTCAAATATTTAAAGAGAACAAGTTGCTTTGCTTTTGTATCATATTCTGTGTGATGTCGTCTACGGAAATGTATAAAATTAGATCGCATGCAGTAACCGTTGCTTCCGCACTGCTCCGCGAGTCGTAGCTCTCAACACGTACAATGTTATGAGTACATATTTATTGCGTAGTATAAGTAAAACTGTTAAGTAATAAGTCCCTGAAATTGTGGAATTAACTTCTATGAAGAAATAAGGGTATGTAATTATGAGAACACTATGGCTTTAGTGCTGGCTTTAATGTCTAGGATATGGCTTCTTGGGTAGATTCGAAAAAGATTCACATACCGGATATCTGGATTATTTAGCAATTTTAATGACTAAATCATCGAGTGTAAATATAAGTAATGCAAATTCAACACTGATTTTATCCTAAATCATGTAGCAGGGCCTATTGTAGGTTTTATGAATAGTATACACTTGACTCTGCTCTCAAAACAGTGAAAGAAAACACCGTGAGGAAACCGGCATGTCCTAGAACCATACATTCGAAGATATGTGCCATCTACCAACCCGCACTGGGCCCGCGTGGTGAATTACAGCCCACTTTCTCATAGAGAGGAGGCCTGTGTTTAATTATATTATAGGCTGATTACACTATACACCTAGCTGCGTAAGTATTTTCTAGTTGTTGAACAAACGATGCACATAAAACTTAGATTCATACCAGCACTACTTGAACATCATATCCCTACTTCCCAGACTCACAGGTAAACACTAGACGCAGTTAACCTATGCCCTGTGACATTTCGATGTACTGAATCTAGTTTGGCTTTTACTCTGAGAAGATTCTACGTGGGAAAGTGATCGTTGCTTCGTAACTAAGTACGTACTTGCGGTTTTGTTCAACAATTTGTACTGTGGCTAGGTTCCTCTAGGCGACTGGTGTAATTGGTGTGTTTTTGTTTAGCTGGTCAAATTGTGGGAATTGATCAAAGAAAGGTTATTTTCACATACATAAGCCTTTTTCCCATAGGGGTAGGCAAAACCACAGAACGCCTCCAGCTACTATTGTTACTTACTTACTACCTTTTGCCTCGTCCACGTTCATACATCTGGTCATACTCGCATTGCGAGTAAAAGTAAGGTCCGAGTATGTCCTTTGTTATTTCTCTTAGGTTTTAAATTAGTTCGTAAGGGGAGTTTTTTTGTATGGTGAACTGGTAAGGGTTGATATTATAATGTTATCCATGACCGTTATCTAGGTTCACTTCGTATGGTCGGGTGTAATTCAATTCGGGGGATTCAAAAGCATGAGTAATAAATTCTCTATTCCAAAAAAAATACTATTTATTGCAAAATCTCCATCAATAACACGAACACAATCCATACACATTAACCCTCACAAACACACATGAAATATTACGGCTTGCCCCAAAACAATAATCCCATCACATATATTTTTCTGTCCACGGGAAAAGGCCCGGGAATGATTAATAGTGACGTGGGCCTGCGGTCACGTCGACTATGGTTACGCGTGGTTGAACTGTAATCTCACCAACGAACTTATACTAATGGAAAACGGACATCTGTACAGCCCAAAATCTTGCAATAAAAGAAAAGTGTACATTCAGGAATCTAATTAAATTTCAGACTCAGTATCAAGTTTAAAAATGTCGTCGAATTTATCTTGGTGTGCCTGTCTGCTGAACTATCTATTTCCCTGAATGCATACATGGTATTTTCCTTTTATTATTTGAGGAACAATGTCCATAGATCACTCTGTTAATGACAGGGATCTTAACCATTTGTTTTGTGAAAAAGCATAATGATTCTAGCAATACGTTTTTAGGAGAACGTAGTGACACGTTTTTAGATGAAGAAAAAAATTAAGATTTTTAAGTACATGGACGTCTGTCGACATTTATCTAGTTATCATAAAGCTGGTTCGATTATTCAATGACCAAAGTAACTTTCCAAATGAGACACAGCAGTAAACCACATGTCTTCGCTACAATACATACATAAAGTATAGGGTTCCGCAAACGGTTATTGTGAACCGTTCAATACTCCAACCCACTTAGTTACATGTCGGTTGTCAGAATAACAAATGGCCAAAGTTGAGACCTCTTTTGACGAAACGCAAGCGGTTATGGCCGACTTCCAAAAGATTTGATGCTTTCATGCGTTCTCGACTAATGTGGCAAGGACGTGGCCCTAAACTCTTAGCCAATCGTTTTCACACATTTAATGAGACGATGAAAGTGTTTCTATTCTTAGCGCTCCGTAATACGACAAAAGGCGGGTGGACAGAGTGGGTTTCACATATTTGCAAACGCGTTCTATAACTGTGTAGCAAATACCAAAGAAGTAAGCATGTGGGAGCACCAGGCTTGCTACCGAGGTGACAATTCCTGAGCGATGCCAATGAACAAGACGTAATAACTAACTGATTACCGTCTAGGCCTCTTGCATAGTCCACGTCATAGTCCGAACGCACGAACAAAGCCTGCCAAATAGTTGACGCAACCAAATATCAATGCGATAATTTTTAATAGAGTTTGTTTATTTCAATGCAGTATTTACATTCGACCCGGATTTAGTGATTACACGTTACAAAACACCCTGTCACTAATCTCCATCTAAAAATATTGTACTTGGCACTGAATTAAACGGTGTTCTCTTTGAACTATGGCCAAGTTGTAATACTTTGAGTTGTAATTGTACAGCGTTATCAGGGGCACTGATACGGTGTATTTACTAAGATAGCGTATCATTGATAACGAGTGTATTGCAGTTTTTGATAGTCGGTCGCTAACAGCAAGTTCGTTTTCCCTACATATCTTGTTTCTAAGCCACTCTAAAACATGTTTGCGCTCTATATTTTTAGATTTCGATTTCCTTGATCAAGCAAAATAGTAGATTTAATGGTCTGGGACGTCAGCTATAAAGGGTGTAAACAGACTCTTAACGAAGCCGAAAGGCACCTGTTCTCCTCGTCATTGCGATCATTTTTTTGTTCTTGACCATACCTGGGACCATACCTGAGATATTGGGGGTCAAAGTTCCAACTATTTCACAAGTCTTTTTTAAATCCATGTTTTGAATGTAAGCTTTTTACTTTAAACACCTCCAGAACCCCCTTATTATTCAATTCATCCAACTGCACAATGTTTTGAATGCGTTACATTGAGTCCTACCGTAAAACGTGATTTTTCAGCCCAAAAAAAAAGTCGTTTCCCAGCACTCATTTTTGCGAAAAGTTACTTAGTTTGATGTACAGAATGCTTGGTTGACGGCTTCGTCAAGAGTCTGTTTACACCCTGTATGTAGGTAAAATTTCTGCTCCATTGCTTCGACTGTCGAAGCATGATTGAATAGCAGGCCAACCAATCTTCCTTTTTGTTTCGTGAACTAGAATTTTCTTTAGCATTTATTTTATTCTTCTTCCACTTTCAAACTGAAAACACTTTACAACTTTCAATTCTTGAATTGTCCAAAACGTAATCGTTTCTGTCCTTTGACAAAAGTTTGGAGAAGCAAACTACCGCGTACCGCTTCTCACTCCCCTAAAATCCCTTTAAAATTAAACGAGAACTTGAAAAATCCACTTTGGCAAACTTTTGGAAGTGGAATCGAGTTGGTAAGTTAGTTACATTTCGTCGTTCAATATTTTATAATGTGGCGAGAGGTCGGCCGGTGATCCGTGAGCGTCACTCGACCTCCACGAAGGCCGTGCCCGGCTTTTATTGATTTTTTATACGCATTGTCCATTTCGTTCGTACCTACGCCCCCGCCTAGCGCCCGCCCGCTCTGGGCCACTACAGCGACGAATTGCGATCGCTTTATTTGTCACACGTAATTACACTGCCAGTTACACATTTTATCATTAGGCCGTTATTGGAACATGCTATTAAACTCAATATCATATTATCTACGCTTTGCTTTCACAAACATTGTAACGAGATTATGAAACGCTTTGTTTACAATACGCGTATAACATCGCCCATTTATGAGCTGAGGTGAAACAAAAACGTCAAAGTTTTATATTTGTTGTGATACCGTTAAACTGTCTACGTTAACCTACTTATGTTTTCTCATATTGGCGTCGCGGGTGTAACTAAACTAAACCGTAGCGTAGTGTATGCGTAGTTATATATTAGCTTTTACTAGAACTGGGAAAATCGTTTACGACTTCTGTTCCACTCGTAAAAGTAGACGAAAAGTCTAAAGGAGACCTTCAGATTATGCCGATGTTTTATCTTCAGATTTCAGATATTTTATTACTTAAATAGTACAGTTACTTTCACGGTAACTCTTAGACGCAATTGGAAGATAATATCTGTAGGCTTTAAAACCTGTATCATACCCGATTAGTAATGTGTGTTAATAAACGACTGAGAATTTAGTAGCAATCGATTCATGATGATTATTAATTATACAGCAGACCTCAATAATATTGATGAACTTGCTGAACTGACAAAACAGCACCAGTTCGTCCCACTTTACTTGGTTTTATTCGGAGTTTTTGCAGCGTCAGCTTCGTAAAGTCTCAATGTTCCTGTTATATCGATACTATGCTAATATCGTGTATTTTTTTTTTACAGATTGTAAACTGTGTGGACAACCAGATCACCTAGCTAACTACTTTATACAATAAAGAAGTAAGTTTTTGCAATTTCTTAATTTATGAATTGGTCTTTTGTTTTGCACAATTCTTTGAACGTTCGGTCAGGGAAGTAAAGTAGGTTAAAGTTACACAGTGTGTCAAGTGTCAACTCTTTATCAGAAAATTAAATGTGATTACAAATTATTGTATTTTTGCTATTCTATCTTGTTGACTCTTTGTGAAGATTGAACAATTTGTAGATATTTAAGTCGGAATTTAATATAATCAACTAATTAAGCTAATTATTTTTTGTTACAATAAGAATAAAAAGGCGATAAAAATCTGTCTGTCTGAATGTCGTTGCTATCTAATTCACAAGGTGCACGTACACATCCAGTGTTCATATATTATTAAATCAGCAGTGGCGTGCAAAGTAATGAACACACCTGTTGTATTATTCTTTTAGCTATGCCGTTACACAATGGGCCATCGTTTGCGTATTCTGTACTCGAACAATTTTCGTTTATGCTAAATTCAAATATTCACTAATAATAATAATTTTAATGTTTGCGGCAGTCAGCAATTCAGCACCCACGTAATTTGTTCTGTGTTCGACGTCAAACTGGTATTTTTGCTAATTACTAATTCGCCGCACTAAGTAAACCGTGAATTACGTTAATAACGTTACGAGCATGTCAAATCTTTGACGCTTGTTTAAGTTTTTTCCCCATTTTTGATTCCGATTCGATAACGAAGATTCTTAGCGCTTTCGCAAAATGCCTGAAAGGCCAACCTGTGCAGACCCAAAAATTCTCCGTATTTCTAATTTTATCCTCCTTTGAGCCTGTTTGCGGAATTTGAACTCGAGAATTCCTGCGTCCGTTGACTCTTGCGCGGGTGGCGCGCGCGAAGCCGAGTCGTAAAATGCAAACGCTTCGTGTCACACGCGGAGTGACACATAGCTTTCATATCGCTTTCTATCTTTGTTCCTATGAGTTATGCCCTGTGCCCCGCCGGTCCACTAGATGAACGCTAACCGCGCCACAAATCATCGGCTCTGCTAACTCACTCCGCAAGAACGTCGCCCTGGCCCCCGCGACGCCCGCCGACCTCGGCGACGTCTTCCCACAAATTCTCACCCCGAAACGATACATTCACCGCCGCGTACCGGACGAATATCACACGAACGCCGCAATGACGTAAACTCCATAGTCGCTTGCGCCAGCCAATGTTCAGCTTACATTGGGCCGTTGTGCGCGGCACACACGATCATTAAACGTATATCTGTTAATAATAATTGCGATTGTCTGGTTGTACGTGCGCGCCGAGTTATGGCGCAGTTGCCGGGCGGTTTGCGAGTGCCCCCTCCCCCCTACCGCCACCACAGTCACCCACCGCCGACCCCTCAGATCTGCGACGAGCGGCGCATCTTGAGATGAAATGGCATTCAGTTTCGTTTTGTGACGGTTGAATGGGCGCCCGGTTTTGCGAATACGTGTGTGTATTGAATGTTTGAATACATGCATTAAACTATACATGATGTGTTTTCACATGACTATGAAAATGTCGTTAGACGTTCGTAGTCTGAATGTGACATTTAATATTCAATTTAAACTTCTCTATTGAGGCATGGAAGAAAACCACGTCTCTACAAACAATCGAAATTTATACACAGAACACGTAGTTCCATCTACATTTAATGTGCCGAAATATGACCGTGACCCTGCCAAAAAAAAACTATTTTATCGTAAAACTAAACAGATTATTACCATATAGCTATGTAAAATGAATCAAAATGCTTGTCGTTAATTTCTGTATTCGCAAAATCGGCCATAATGAATTGGCATTATATAACCCTTGATACAATACACACACTATAAATTCTCATTATCATGATGTGATTGAGTATTATTACCCCAATTTTTTATACGAAAACCTAGTCGTTTGACTCACTATGTATTGAACTAGGAAAAAAGCGTTTTAAGCCCAGGGTTACATTAAAAGTCATTAGAGAAACTTCAAAGAAGTGATGGCTATTTATATCAAGACTTCATGAACTAAAAATAAGCCAACATATTATTATAATCCAGTCTTCAAAACGAAACTTGTTTTGTTTCCCTAACCCGAATTAGGAATTACATGAACTACTAAACTGCTAAGCAATACCGTCAATATTTGCCTTTCGCTACGAGAGTAAGCTTAGAATAATACTATCATAACATGTGAAGAACTTGTTTTTGCGCGAATCTCAAACAGAATCACAATCATGAAAATCATCAAAATAACCTTGTCCATTTAATCCTATTGAATGACTTTTTCATGAAATATTCATTGAATAGGGTTACATGAATTTAGAGGGTTGTATTGATGATTTTCATGGTTTTAATTCTGTAACTACATACGTGTTACTGGCGCTACTCATTTTTCATCAACGTACAACCTGACACTGACCTGCAAATTACAAAAAACGTAAGAAAAATTGAATTTCGCTGGCTACCCTGACGCAACCACCTTAACAAGTACCAAGAAAATAAGGCTAGATTTTACGTTCAAAAGACACGAAAAGGAAAATACGAAGTTGACACGACGATGTTTCGCAGACCCTTTAGACGGAAGCCTACAATTTTCACCTTTTATGCCCAATAAGTTACAAGCCAGCACTTTACGAGGCATTATAAAGCACATGTTACAGTTTTTTCCGTTAGCTTGCACATTTTTACGATCTCAATGCGGCTCGGTCGGCAGCTTAAAAGGCCAGCGCACATCGGGGACGGCAGGACAGAGCATTTTATCTTTACCCAACGAACAACGTAAACTCATGCTACTAGCTAGTGGTAACAAGATATACAGGGTGTTAACGGACTCTTCACGAAGCCGTCAACCAAGCATTCAGTACATCAAACTAAGTAACTTTACGCAAAAATTATTGCTGGGAAACAAGTTTTTTTTTTTGTGGTGAAAAATCACGTTTAACGATAGAACTCAATGTAACGCATTCAAAACATTGTGCTGATGGATGGATTTGAATAGTACGGGGGTCGTGAAAGTGTCTTAAGCAAAAAAAAAACTTTTGAAAAGGTTGGAAGTTTGACCCCCAATATCTCCGTAACTAGAAGCATCCCAGGTATGGTCTGTTTAGGCATCAAAGGGAATTTCCCTTCGCGGCATTGACCATTGGAATCTGTATCTTGTTTACACTAACTACGTAAGAATTTACTTACGTATTGTAAAGAGAGAATACTCTGCCCTGCCGACTCCGGTGTGCGCTCATCTTAACACAGTGGAGCCCGAAGCCCGTCGGGCTCACACGACCGGTCCCTACGTGATCTCTTGCGAGGCCTGCGACGCTCCCCGACTCGCTAATAACAGTTGTAGGTACTACATAGGTACATGCTATACATGTGTGAGAGGAAAAATGTTCTTCGTTACTTTGATAACGTATTGTGCGGGACGTGAAAGAAATGCAGCCTTGGTTGGCAGTTTTAGACTGTTTTTAACCCGACTTTAAAAAAGGAGGAGCGGTTTAAAATTCATCTGAATATATATTCTTTTTTGTTTGAAAGAGTACATTTCCAAGTTGGCCCCATAGAAATATTGTCATGATCTGATCATGGACTTCGGAGATATGGAACGGAACTATTCAATAATAGACAGCAAATCTGTCGTGAACACCACCAACACCATAACAGCACGCCTGTATGCTCTGAGGGGGTACGCAGATGTGTACAGTACACCCACATTTCGACAGTTAGGTATGTTAAGTTCCATTTTATCGGGGATAAGCCTATCACCATGAAATATAAAATAGGATATTACAACTAAAAATGGAAAAATAAAAAACAGCACAAAAAAACTAAATTTAACAAACAGAAGTCACCGCCGACTTCTGAAGCTAAAGTTATTTTTCACATTGCTGAGTTTTTGAAGTCGGTTTTATTTTTTGCAAATTTATGATTGATATCAACCATAAATGTCTTGTCGGTAAAGTTTTACCTATTATAGGCATAAAACAGCAACCAATAAACAGCTTTAGAGATACGTAGCAATTCTCCACAGTAAATTAACAGCTTTTTGTAGATTTCATTACGCATTGACTTCCAAACGTAATCGATTACAAGTACTTATAATTAATATCCGCATTTGTACATTTAGAATCCCCTTAGAAACACGTAACTTTAGATTTTATATGTGACAGAGCAAGAAGATTATTTAAAGACAACGGGTATTAATGCCTTTACGAATGATATCCCACACAGGCTTAATCAAACGAGTTTCACCATGGGTCTTCACAATAGGTTAAGTATCTGTCATTACTCATGCACCGTTGCGACTTTCGAAGCTTAGTACTTCGGTGTCATTGCACTTCGCGTTCACGATACTTCCCAACTCGAACGAACCCTGTATAGGAAACAGTATGACACATGTTTAAGTACCAAGAGAAGCATTGTTCAGCCTAAACGGAAATGACTAACTAGGCTAACGCTGCTAGTTTGGGTTTTAGAGGCTTTACATGATTTAAACTCATTAATTATGTCAATAAAAATTTCATTTGTTTTGATTCATATTTTGCTAAATATGGACAGTCAATGAATGAAAATGTTAGTAATAATTGGAACAGTGTGGATTTATGCATTAATAACAGTAAACGAAGCATTCTTAATTCAGCACAAGCGTTTGTGCTAGAAGTTTTCGTCGCGACAATAATAAAATTTTCCATTCATTTCGTCCTGTGTCCTGTTGTGAATGCATCTACGTCATCGCATGTCTTGGTGACCCGTCTGCAGTTTCTTTATATCAACATTTTCGATACACATTCTCAGCACGATATGGCACTTGTGTAGATATTGTACTTTGTAGACAATGCAAAATGTAACAAGATATAGCGCTTCGACGGGCCACACGAGGTTAAATCGTGTTATGTAATATTTGTTGACTGCAAAGTGCCCGGTCATAGGTTTGCCATGTTGTTGTCAAATCAATTACTGCATCGATTGCATAACACCCACCCCGCATGAAATCATAGGTTTTTATGTCTAACTGTTTACAGTTAGCAACTGGAAATACCTTGATTGCATACCATTGCCTGCGGGTGATATATATACTTAATTACTTATTATCAATTAAAGTTACTTTTCGTGTCTATATGTGTGACCGCTTTGTTCGCCTAAACCACGCAACGAATTTTATATATTCGCCATCATTATCATCGTTATCATTCTCATGCCTTTATCCCAATTTGGGTTCGGCGTAGTATGCCTTTTTGTTTCTTACTTCACTTGCTCTTTTGACATTTCGCCACATAGTAGAGTACACCCATTCCACACATTCTAACAACACGTCAGTAATTCTAACATACTTTATATTCAGTGCTATAATAAAGTTTAAATGATCAAAGGTGCATTAACGGAAACATCTAAAGCTGAAACTCGCTGCTTACATTTCAACTAATGAAACTATGCAGACGTTCTTTGAAACCGTTGAAACTGATTCGTCTAAATTCCGATGCACCCTGAGCTTTATGTTCAAGTGTCGTCTGCCAAGTAATGGGCACTAATATCGTTATGCGCAAGTCGATAATACTTAGCAAGGCGAAAGGAATTCGATTCTTTATTGTGCACACACGTGTTCGGCTCGGCATGATTCGGGCGGCAAATCATATATTTGTAGATTAACGTTCGGGAAACAGCCGTTGTTTTGATGGAGTATTCCCATTTGACCTTTTAGCAAAGATTTTCCTTTTTTAGCAAAAGGAATATCTTTGGCTCTAAGCATTGGTGCTCTTGAAATCGGTGCTCAAATGGGAACACTCCATTTTGATCTTTTAATTACATAGTGTAAGGTTGTAAAACAAAACTATATTTTCTTATAAATTGTTTCAAGTTATAGGTCGATCATCAAATCAAGTTAAACTATATTAAATCAGTCAGAATGACAAAAAAAACTATAAGAAGTTACCATTATGGTAGATGTAACAGAATTAGAATAAAGAGAAATAAACATAGACACAATTAATTTCACTGAATGTTAACGATTTTTATCTGGGTTTACTACCCTAAAACGTGTTCCTTCGAACTTTTTAACCTCTTCCACGAGCCCAATTGTTATTTTTATTCAAAAGTCTCCCTAAGTTACTAACACAAATTCCCCAGCAAATTATTAATTCGTTAAAAACCACGTCAAACTTCGCCTTTCAGCAAAACTTAATCCAATCCAATTTAGTTTGAATAGAATTAGACTGCGAATACTAAAACCATTAATCGGACGGTAGAATTTGTATGTAAAAGGCTTCATATCGGCTCTTGTCTAATTCTAATGACGCGCTACGTGTAAACGACCAGGGAAATAGGTCGTTCGTGGAAAATCGGTTTTGCGAACATTGCCGATTTGGGTATTGTGTAAATCATTTCGATTTCAGGATATATATCGTTGTTCACAAACACAGGAGATCAAAAATTAGGTAACTTATTTAGAGATTATATGTTAGCTATATGTGTGGGTAGGATAAATAATTATTAGTCTTCTTATTCTTCAGAGGTTCGACCAGGAGGTCCAAAATGGTCGCTTAAGCAGAATCACAAAAGGATAATGATATTGCTGTGGAAGAGCGGAGTCTCCTAACACAGGCATTATTTGCTTTAAAGGAAGCTCCAATCAGCAACTAATGTAAAACTTTTTGGCTAAAAAAATAAAGATTTTGTATTTTTTTTTGGTATTTTTTAATTATGTTATGATTCTGCTAAAGTGGCCACTTTAGGATCCCAGGACTCGGCTACCACAATAAACTGCAAAAATAAATGGTTAGTTTTATGTTCTTATTAATTAACACCTTACTTCTTTTTGTACGCTTTCTGTCTTTCTGTCCGTAATGAATGATTGCAAAGAAAAAAAACATGCTCAGTCTTACTTACAGCATGTTTTAGAATGTCACTTTTCAACGCACTTGCCACTTCGTTGAATCACTTCAGCGCACCTCGGTTATTTGACTTTCAACTGAAGTGTGCTACTATTTTCCAATTTAAATACGCATTCATGCTATCGCATGTGTACCATTGACATAGAGAACCACAACCACGTCTATCTTTCTTACACAGCATGTTCCTACAGCCTCAAACTTCTAAATCTGGTCGAAACAGCGAACTAAGCCACTTGGAATCATTTACTAGCCCATAAAAAATAACCACGCTTTCCTTTTGAGCAAATCTCCAATATTCACGGCAGTTTTATTGGAGCGTAGTCCCTTAGTAGTATGATATAGTAACACGTAGGGTGCTGGGTGGGATGTGGCGCGCCCTTACGCCTCGATTCACGCGGTGTCGTTTTACCAAGGGCCCTTTGTAAGACAGAAATGTGATAAACAGGAAAATGCTCACGGCTACCTACCCCAGATAACACTCAATATTGGAATCTAAACTTTATGCCAACGGAATTAATTTCCATTACTAACGCAGATGATGCGTCCATTGCTAGGCAGTCTCAACTTGGTACGAAATTGCGAGAAATAATTCGGGGCGTTTGCGGAATCGTTTGATTTTTGACGTCTAAACAAGAAGCTTTCGACGCCCGTTTCAAAGCGGAATTACATTTAACGGAACAGGGAACTTGGGCTTTCCTTATTTTGAGAATTAATTTGTTTTCCTGCGGCGCGCGGCGTTCTTATTGTAAATGTTTCCGCATTTCCAATTTCTCCTTTATCTACATTTTTGATTAGTTCATATTTATTAGATGTCTTCTTAAGTGCTTGGAAAACAAAGACGCTGTTGGTTTGGTTCAGAATTTCAGCATATCACTGTTAAATCGCAATCGAAATTACGGAATTGAATAAATGTACTAGTTTAGTTTCTAAAATACATTCAGACCGATAAAGCTAACAAGAAAGTTTTCAGTGTAGTTACATTGATCGCAGTTTCAGCAAATTGCAAAAGTTCACAGTTTTAACTAACCAAAACCAATTTATCGCAACAATTCTGTATGAATCGCTTTCGAAACAAATAACCAAATCATGAAACAAAAACTCTGTCGAATAAATAATATCAAGCCGTACATACAAACACAAGGCGACGACGCCCGCACTGTGGCCCACCTCGCAGTTCCAAACTGGATGTACTAACTGAGCGAATCAATTAAAAACTCTCCAAGTAAAGTTACCCCCGGTCTCTACAGGCTGTGTGATTTACGCGCTTAGGTGTTACAAAATTGCGTTGTTTTGCGGCTCTCTGCCTGTATAAACTTTTTGCACGTTTTGTCTTTCGCATACCGGAATGTACGTAGCCTAACGTAGGATAGTTTGAATCTGTTAATGTAGCTGACCTACATTTTTCGTAATTAAAAAAATATAGCTGCGAGTTGTTTTCTTTCATGCCTGGAACTGAAAATGGAGACTTGTTTTTTAAAGAAAATTATAATTACGGGTGAGATTTCAAGGTTTTTTTTACGGACACACCATTTCAATCTGTCTTTTTAGTGTTTGCCAAAGTAAACATCAGAGGTTTTGGTTTATTATCTCTACCCTACAATCTGCGGTTGGTCTCTAGTTTGTAATAAAATATTACTCGTATCTCATATCAATATCATATACGAAAAAAATATTTTTACCAAATCCCTGCTGAGTTACTCAAGTGATTTATATCCGAAGGACGATCGGCCTATATATCAAGACGCGAATATACAAGATATTTCAAACGTCTTGAATTTCCAAATCACATAATCGGATTTCAAATGCTGAAAAGCCGTTCGTCTATTATGTGAGTTGTAAATTACAGAGTGAAATATCGCGAAAGCGTCTCAATTTATGATGAATATGTGTAAACACAATGATAAAGGATGGGAGTTGTCAGGTAAATTCGGGATCACGTCCTTCGAGCTGGGTGAAGTATTAGTCTAAGATCCGAGCTAGGAACGACCTTCAGTGATCTGTTTAATGGAGGAAAACTATTTTATATCAAATTTAGTATGTTGAAAAGTATATCGCAAGAGGAAAAAAAAATCCTAACCAAGCTATTATTTACTCGACAACTCTCATTAAAACCAGATTTTTATATCATCATATTCGCAATGAAACAGCGCGTATTTTGATATAATTGTGATCTTTTTTAATAAATAAATGGGGGAAAGTAACTAGTAATCGATATACCTGTTTATACCTGCCAACCCAGTAGTTACGCCAGGAAAAAGGTAGACAACCCAACGCTTGCTTTTATTATTTTACAGGCTAGTACCTTCGGTTGGTATTAAATTTATTTGTTAAACTCATGAGCGCACTGATTAATAAAAACAATATTTTTCACTTTTTTAATAAATAATAGCTTGGTCAGAATTTTTTTAGCCAAACCACTCGCGATATATTTTTTAACATACTAAACGTGATATAAAATAATTTTCATGCATTAAACAGATCAGTGAAGGTTATTCCTAGTTCAGATTTTCTACTACATAATATGTATGTATTATTTATTGATGTTACACGTGCTTCGTACCTTGAAGATAACATCTCCGTTTAGTTTCTACTTTTATTGTATGCCTCGACGTCTTTATTCTAAGAATAAGTATATTTCGATAACACGGCTTTACGGAACTTTACTTTAAACACGGATTATTTGTATAAGATTCCAAGATGGCATGTTTTCGATATCTTATGACAATGTTCCATATATCCCATATTATCTCTTATACGTTATTTATTTTAATATTTGTGTTTAGTTTTATCGACTCTATCCAACATATCTAGATAAACTGATGCACGTAATTTTCATATCGAAAAGTTATATTGGTGATCTCGAACCCTGATAACGGAATCCGTTCTATTAAACTCTGCCAAGTTGGTCTGCAAACGCTACCACACGTAGGAAATTACGTCCATTGACTCGTTGATATACAAGAGATTCATCTAAGTAATTCTAGTAGTTGGTGGTAATGGAGCATATTCAGTAGTAAACCATGTTTTATCGCAAACCAATTACTTTGACATCGAAATATTTAGCATATACAATCATATCTAAACATATGAGTATCATCAAGTACCGCATATAACACTGCACTGCATAATAATACCGCCCATTAAAAAGCAATTATAATGATAATTTAAATAAATTATACAAATCTACATGCCACATGTTTCTCTTTCTTGCTCCAGCAATTTTTATTTCATAGCTCTAATCAGGCTGATTCCCTGATGCTGATAACAAGTACTTCATGAGAGAGCATAATGTATTACGTATAATAACTATTAATTTACGTTTCAAAGGAGCATTATCTTTCATCATCTTGTTACCCATATAAATTATACAAAGCCTACCTACGGCCTCGTGTGAAATTATTGTGAAAAAAAAAAAACTCAGTTTGATCAAATACATATTCCATTATGTGTGACGCTGAACGCGTTGATCACTTGTTTAACGATCTATGAAGACCGACCTTTTGTGTCCCTATTGATTTTTATTGATATGACCTGCGTCATCACACCATTGTACAGACGCCAGCACATCAAGCTACTACAATCTGTCAGATTTCTTACTAGATTTTCAACTTTATCTCTATGACATTAAGTTCAAGGTTGGTTGGGAAAATCTGACATATTCGGGTAGGTTGACGTGCTGGCGTCTGTACCTAATGTTTCTAGGTCGGCCGAAGATTTAACTTCGCATATGTAGTTCATTATGTTTAAGAGTAGAAGGAAGACCAAAGAAACGATAGATGTACTGTGTGAAGGATGGTATGGATAGAAAGGAGGTGACTGCTGAGATGACGAGTAATAGAGAAGTATGGAAGAAAAGCAGAGCAGAGCAGCGGTGGCCCAGTGGTAGCGACCCCGACATACGGACAGTAAGTCGTGGGTTCGAACCCAGGCAGGCGCATTACTTTGTGTAATTTATTTCATCACCACTGCTCTCAAAAACGGTGAAGGAAAACATCGTGAGGAAACCGGCATGCCCTAGAACCAAAAATTCGAAGACATGTGACATCTACCAATCCGCACTGGGCCCGCGTGGTAGATTATAGCCCATTCCCTCTCATAGAGAGGAGGCCTGTGTCCCAGCAGTGGGAACATTATAGGCTGATGATGATGACGGAAGAAAAAGACATGCTGCGCCGACCTCAAATAAATTGGGATAAGGGCAGGAGAATGGTGATAATGATGTAGTTCATTATGTGTTGCAAAATGTTGCCGTCAGATTTATAATTATGAAGAAGAAAGTTCTATTTACCATTAAATAAAATTTTCCGCTTCATAATTCTAAATATAAGTATATCTTAGTTCTAAATATAAATTTAATCCCCTCTGTGTAGTAACTTTTTCTTCCAATGTTTTTAGAATTTCACTTCCTGATTACGATGAAAGTTTCCGTTCAGGGAATGCTCCTCAAATATGATCATTATTTTGAAAAACAAGGAACAAGTATAAAATCAAAATTGAATAACAAAAAAGTACACCACAATTTATGTTCTTGTTAAAAAGAATTTACAACTTTTAATTAGCTTTCACTTTGTTTTAATACTTTTACGACGACTTTTTTCCATAATAATGAGTATTTTTTTTTTTTTCTAAACATTCTCTTTGCTACGGGTTTTACTGTTCTTTGACACTTTGGCAGTAAATAGTTTTGAAGAAAATCTAGCCATTTTCTTCCATACGTACATGTATGTGTATTTGAAACGAGGTCATGCCGATTGAGATACAAACTAGAACTAATGAAATAGTATAGCTGTGGTTCACTGACACAGCACAAAGAGAACAGTAGTGCGATTCTGAACAAAGTCTAGACTAACGGTGCTAACGGTACTTTCGCTACTTTCGCTATGCGTCGTCAAGCAAATCAATGACGCGCCTGCTATTCGTTATTGACCTTTAAAATATGTTTTTGGCAAGTTAATTAAAAATCCAATTAGCATCGTTGTGGTCGTATATTTTTGCGTGGTAACCACTCTCAACACTTCCACAGACATATATCCATATTCCATATTCTTATAGGCACAGTTATCCGCATTAAATGGATATCCAGTTTTTGGGCAGTATCTTAATTAATTTTGTTTTCAAAGACATTCATGTTGATGCCATTCGTTAGACGGACTTTAAACGTGCATAAGCCCAGCTACGTGCCACATATTTAAATAATGGCCGACATCAAATTAGCAGTAAATTTGACTATTCTATTAAATCTGGATATTAAATAAATACATAGACAGCCATAAGGTTAATAAACAAGTGCTTACGTATAACTTAAACATATTTAAATATGAAATCACCATTTTATGTTGTACTACTGGTTAATATTTTATTAATTAGCGGTGCTTGTAGCGTTGCAGAGTGAATGACCGTGTCCCGACGACGGGCGGGAACGCATGTAAATGAGAGTTCTCTTGATGATACCATCAGGCTGTGACGTAGTGCATTTATATACTTAAAAAAAAGATGCAACTTTTTCTACCACTTAGTGCATTTATGCTTTTTGAAGTACATGCGATGCTTCTTGTGAGGTCGAGTCTATTTCTCTGACGAGGCTAATGTCTGCAGTAATTTTATATGATGGTACTGAAATTATTTTTCGTAAATAGTAAAAGGGCCCTTTCAGTTATAATGATGATTGCAACTTGTAGACCTATTTCATTATCCCTGGATAAGTATCTGGTTCTTAATTTATTCTATCCACATTTATCTGATAGAAAATGGCTAAGCGGTCCTTTGTGAAACAAACTTCTAGATTAGTAGAATTCAATGTTTGTAACTATAGTTAGGTAATTAAAACTGAGTCGGTAACTAAAACTGCGCTCCTTTACGTACTCCTGTAACTAAGTACAAACTGAAGTATATTCGATCTCGGAGATAACGGTCGGAGTAGCAACAGAAGTGGTTGTTATGTTAGTGTACAATGAATCACACACAGTCAACTACTTTCTACTCATTGCATTGATTCACAATCTGTCCAGGAAAATAAATACTTGATTCATAGCAGTTTTTACTTGAGGTTCTCTGTAGTTGCTCTGGCAAAAGTTAATTGCTGACGCACTAATAATAACCTTATGCCGTAGTTTGAGGTCCTACATAAACTCACGCCCTTTTCACATGGGGGTAGGCAGAAACCACAGAACGCCACCTGCTACGATCCTTACATACTCCTTTTGCCTCTTCCACGTTCATACATCCGGTAATACACACACGCTGGTTGCGAGTACTACGCACCTGACCTTTCTGAAGAACCTCACCAATAAGGTCAGCGTATGTTCTTCTAGGGCGTCCCCTCCCGGCGTTGCCACTCACATCTGCCTTGTAAATACCTTTTGTTAGTCGCTTTTCACTTATCCTCTCCACATGACCAAACCATCTAAGCATACTTTTTTCAATTTTTGTCACTACATCTTCTTTTAAGCCGCAACGTTTCCGTATGTCCTATTTTCAACAAACAGCCTTTATTTAATAATTAAACTATAAATCGAAACTAATTATAATAAATAGGTTAAACTACTATAATAAATAGGTTTACATTTGGGGATTACAGGCGTGATTATGTATATTTAACGTTCGTGTTTTCAAATCCCCAAATCCCTTACCCCCTTTAAGGGTAAATCCCTTATCTCTGACGTCCTCTTGAACAGATCAAGAAGTCAAAACTTTTTACCGACTTTCACATATCATTCATTGTTAGTAGCCCGTCAACACAATTCAATAAACCTTTGTTTAAATAACGCGGTTTATCGCATGTCGATCAAAATGTGTTAGGACGTACTTTCTAAACGTTGCTCATGTCATATTTTGACGTCGCTGGCCGATTGTGCGAAATGAAAATAACAGAAGAAAGGTGTGACTAATAATTTTGATAAAGAATGATGGAATGAGTCATACTGAAAATAATAAAATGACTATTACTGAAAATACTGAAAATAATAAATGCACCGGCTAGCGACAAGGAGTAGAAAGAAATACGCTAAACTCACATAAATAAAACTCACGCCTTTTTCACATGCGTGATAACCAGAAACTACAGTACGCCATGCCACCTGCAATAAATAATTTACATACTCCTTTTATGTCATACAGTCACAAGCACCAATATGTAAACACTTAACAACTTTTAAAAGTATTTTTCTTCTACTGTTCTGATTAAAATTTCACATTCTTACGAACATAATATTCTGGAACTTATATTTTTATGAAAAAGATCCTATCTCCAAGTTCCTTATTTCTCGCGAAAATAGCTTTTTTTAATTTAGGAAAGTGTTTGGTGCCCGTGACTGTACATGTTCATACATCTGGTCATACGACTCATGCCAGGCAACTGAAATATGAATAATTTTATAAATACTGAACGAAGTAGTGTATTATTTGTTACATGGACAGTAATTATTATGTTCGTATAACATTCCTAAAATACAATTTATGTATACTCATTCTAGGAAAATAAATAAGCGCATCAAAATTAAATTACCTAATCTAAGAGGTAAAGTGTGAAGCTGTTTATTTCTGCAATGTAGTAAACGTACTTGTTGCCATGTAGTAACTTATTATAACTCTTAGCCTTATAAAATGTTTAAACTTAAGCACCAGTATACAGGGTGTAAACAGACTCTTCACGAAGCCATCAACCAAGCATTATGTACATCAAAATAAGTAACTTTACGCAAAAATTAGTGCTGGGAAACGACTTTTTTTTGAGCTCAAAAATCATGTTTTACAGTAGGACTCAATAACGCACTCAAAACATTGTGCTGATGGAAGGATTGAATAGTAAGGGGTCCTGGAGGCGTTTAAAATAAAAATAATACATTAAAAACCTGTATTTAAAAAAAAACTTGTGAAAAAGTTGAAACTTTGACCCCCAATATCTCCGTTACCAGAAGGTTCCCAGGTATGGTTTAGAACAAAAAAATGATCGCTATGAATGACGGGGAGAACAAGTGCCTTGCGGCTTTGTGAAGAGTCTGTTTACACCCTCTATCTAAAAGAATCTTATTTCTATTTCTTAGAAATCTTCCTTTATGAAAGTTTTTCTAAAGAGAGAGAATTTTCTTCAAATAGCTGCAAAAAGTACCACTGAATCTCCTCAGACAATCTTTTTACGTCGTTTAGCTGACAAGCGCTTTATAGATATACAGATACAGACACTACAGGTAATAACTGGCGTTAACATTTGCATTATAATCAGAGCGGGTTCTTGGAAAACATCTGCGGCACGTGGATTCATTCAAATGAGAAATGTCAGTTTTGATTCGAAGACTTCGCTTCTGTCTACCCAAAGACGCTGCATCATGTATTTGATTTAGGGGTGATGAGAGGAGGATTGTGTGAGGCATGAAAGAAGAAGGAGTAAATGATAGCGTTACGGTTGACAGAGAAGAATGGAAAAAAAAACTAGCTAAATGCGAGTCGGACTCGCGCACGAAGGGTTCCATACCATAAACCGAAAAAACAACACGTTTCTCATATGGGAGCCCCCTTTAATTATTATTAAATAATTTATATTTTTATTATTTGTTGTTATAGCGGCAACAGAAATACTTCATCTGTGAAAATTTCAACTGTCTAGCTATCACGGTTCATGAAATACAGCCTGGTGACAGACGGACAGCGGAGTCTTAGTAATAGGGTCCCGTTTTACCCTTTGGGTACGGAACCCTTAAAACGTGTTGCGCCGTGTAACACCAAAGTAACATGGGACAAGGGCAGGAAGATGATGGAAATGAAATAAAGAAAACTTAAAAAAGTCATGTTTGTTTCTTCTGACCTAAACAAACACCTAAATTCTCGAATTTCTCTCTGCTTGCTTTCTGCAGGTGATACCTTATCCGAACAATAATAATAAGTAACTCATAATACTCCCCGACGGATGTTGGCAAACTGACTAGCATAGTACTGGAGGAAGTTTTACCACCGTATGTTGATGTTTTCCTGTCCGCTCGCCGGTTCGTTTCAAGGAAAAAACTCAATGAATATTTATGCAACGCATGTCGTATTATTGGATTTCGTATTTATTAAAATGTGAGAGAATGGATATGAATGAATACTATTTAAACTCTATTTTGTAACAACGACCGATATTTTCAACAGCTTTTTACGAACGCAGAATGGAAGCATGCCCATTAAAGGCAGCCGATTTAATATTCATCTCTTATCCATTGTTATCGTTGCGACAGGTAACTTCTGAGAAATCTACGTGGAATGTACGGATGTACTCGTCGCTTCTCGTAGTAAACAATTCCAATTACATTCATAAGTCAGATTGACAGTCTTTCTGATTAGAGCCTGCGCAGACGAGGGGCTTTTGTCCACCGGATAGAAATGACCTTTCCTGTTCATTGGTTGTTGTATTGTTTTTTCATATACAGGGTGTAAACAGACTCTTCACGAAGCCGTCAACCAAGCATTATGTACATCAAACTAAGTAACTTTACGCAAAAATTTGTGCTGGGAAACGACTTTTTTTTTGGGCTGAAAAATCACGTTTTACAGTAGGACTCAATGTAACGCACACAAAACATTGTGCTGATGGATGGATTGAATAGTACGGGGGTAGCATGTATTTAAAAAAAAAGCTGTGAAAAAGCTGGAAGGTTGACCCCTAATATCTCCGTAACTAGAAGTTTCCCAGGTATGGTCTAGAGCAAAAAAATTAATGCAAAGACGGGGAGAACAAGTGCCTTTCGGCTTCGTTAAGAGTCTGTTTACACCCTTTATTGGTTGAGATCCATTAGTTGTTGCAAATTGTTTGCGGACAAATTGTCCTTCGTCAGCACAGGCCCTTAAACGTACCCGCCGAAACCAGTTTTCACAAGGAGAAACAGACTACTTATTATTTTAATGTCATGGCCTTTTTTCACGAATGCTCGCTGGGGTGACTGTACGTAGGAACGCGTTTGGACAGTGTTTCCAACACCGTATGAACATTCGTCATCCTAATTTACAAGCGAGAAACTAATAAATTTAGCGGTTCACAGCTTGAGGTCTCTTTTATTAACGCACACAGCGTTAATAAATTCCATAAATTATTCACATTTATCAATCTAACGACAAAAATATTTAAGGGAGCCAACACACAGCCATCATAAATTATCCAAACGTTGGGCCAGGTCTTACAAATTACCTCTATTACCTGAACATTTTGTATTCACAAGGATCAAAGAGTTCTCTTTGACGCACGTTAATTTACACTCCGGTTCACTTACATAACTCGTCCTTAATTGCGAACGTCCATCCATACAATCTGTTCCCGATACATCCCTGATTATCAATTCAAGTCACTGATGTTGAGTCAGCTTGTAACAGAACGGTGCTAACTTAATTATCAAGACCCTGACGCTAAGCGCGTGCTTATTATATTCTCTTTACATATTGACCGTTACGTAGGCAGATGTTTGTCCGAACGATTTTTGTCCACGAGGTGTGCCCGCATTGTGTATTCCGACAGTCGCCTCGGATAAACCCAGTTTACGAGCTCAGCAACATCGGTTACATCTTGCCATTGCAAATGTACACTGGCGACGACTAGTCTGAGAATTTTTCATTACATAAAATTTTACGCTGAAACAATTCGTGACTTTTCCATCGACTCAACTACAAAATTGTTACTTTCAGTCATAAATTCACCCGATTTTATGGTACAGGCAGAGAAATTGGCAATTACAGTGTCGGCACACTCATATCGCAATTCACGTGTCCTGCACCAAATTCGTTGTAATACTCAAAGCTCATAACGTTTCAGTAGTTGGAGTGATGCTTGAATCGCGGAAAAGGCCCTCGCTCATCGGGTTTAAATTTTGACGTAACCCTAAAACGCGTACGAGTCCAATTGCCGGTCGTTTGCACCGGCTTTCCTTGCGATTGAACACGGTTACACGTTGCCGGAGCCCGGGACACGTCGGATTGGAATATGTAAAATAATTCGCCGTGCCGAAAGCTCGCCGGGGCCGTTTACCTTTGCGATGAGATTATGCTGAAACTGACCCAGCTTACAGAGGTAGCACGTTGAATGGAATATTTCGGGGTTATTCGCAGTGGCTTTTGTTGAATACGCGAATATTTGAACGGAAAACCGTGTTACGAGGACGTTTGCGTCTTTGTTACGTTTTACTTGCATTAAAAGCTTCCCAAATTTCCGGGTTTTGTGAACTCGGAATGATTGAAATGAATAACCTATTTAATTCCGATTTTAAGTATAAGTGTAGCGTGGTTAGTTACCATGTAAGTGACCAGAAACTAACAGTTTTTAGTCGCGATATAGACAGGCAACATAATATACATGATTTCTAATTAAAAGAAACAAACCATGAATAAATTAATATTTTTAGCAATCGATGGCCTAGTGAATTATGCGAAATGTACATAAGCATATTTTATACATTTGCTTACCGTCAGAAAAAATATTAGTTTTAATGTGTCATTTCTATTGTTCTTTGAACAGTTTGTATTTGGATCAATGTCGTCAATCGAAAATTCGTTTTCTTAATTATTGTTTAAAATGTTAGTAGATATTCATACATTTTAGAACACCATTAATAAACGTCGGATTACTGTAACTAACGCCGATGTAAATAAAGGCTTTGCATGTCATTTACACATTTTTTGTAACACAAAAGAGACTTTGTTATTTAAGATGAATTAATGATCTTCGTTACTGTTCGTGTTTTTGTAATGGGAATTAGGAAAATCCCAAGCGGCGTCGATGCCTTTGGTAGTCGTAGCCACGTGTGCCTTTAGCCATTAAACATTAACACCGTATACTGAATAGTGATGACTTGTTAGTGGGTCCGTAGAGTGTGGGGATTACAATGTTTGTTTTCTTTAATTCTAATGTAGTTTTCGAAGAAAAAGCCCTCATTACCAGGTGTAAATCAAATCCTGTTAGATATGGACATAAAGATAAAATAAAACACGAATAGATACACAAATCATAATAGAAATAACTTGTCGTCAACTAATTGATCAAATCAGCTTATCGTATTTCAATGTCGTACACAAATAGTGTTTTTATGAGTTGCTCAGCATGCAAATAAGTACCTAGCTACCTTTAACAACGGACCACCAACCGTTGTATCACAAACAAACTCAGCTGGAAAGCGATCCGCTTTCATTTGCTTTCTCATACGAGTGAGCAGGCTTGCCTAGCAACCACTAGACGCACGCGGCAACCGTGGACGCACACCATTGGTCGAGTCTCGAGTTCCGACAGCAAGTACCGCAAGCAAGATAGCAAGATGTTGCGACACCATTGGCTGTCATTAAGTTATTAGTCATTTCCCGTACATCAGACGGTTTTAAAATGCGATTACGATTTTTTTTTTTGTGTTTTTTTGCTTTTGTGTCAGTTTGATCAGGTGCCGTTGGATATAGACTGTGGAGATAATGACAATGTACAATCTGTAATTCAGTTTGACGATATCTACAAAGATACACTAGTGGGTTGTCTTTTTAAACTCAAAAAATCTAAGGGTTGAAAGTTGTACCTTTAGGTTAGTTGGGTTACCTAGCGATATCTTGCTTTAAAGGTTTTATTCTGAATTCCAAAAATATCATAACCATAATATGCCTTATCATTCTGGTCGAAATTCACAGTTGTCATCAATCTTTCACCAACTTTTAACAAAACCTTCAACACAAAAGAACTAAAAATTAACGAGCATACATTCTCATAGTGTTACAGTACTTTCATCTTATTTCCTCGTACTCGTAGCACTAGACGACTGGTGTTTGCGTGACCTGTGCGTTGACCCGTAGTCGCGCCCTCTGCCGGCGCCGGTGCCACAAATGCGATCTTTGCACTCGCAGCACTTGTTACTGTATAGTACTAGGGATGTTAGCAGTATGCGGCTTTTATTATTAGGGGTGGAACTGGGTTACATGTAGGGTGGAATTCATATAAGAAGAACTCGAAGTATTTATAAGGTCATAGCGTCGTTGTCTAATTTGGTGGCGCTTCTATGCGGCTTTTGCAGTTGTTTGACTGAATGGAGGATTGAATAGTTTATTTTCGAGAAAATTGGGTTAGCTTTCAGGTTTAGGAGGTGGAAATAAAGAATCACATAAATCAGTGATTGACTTAGTTCTGTTGCGTGTAATATGTTTCTAAAGCACCTCCTGAGTTATTCAATACAAACTGTGCTGGGGAGAGTCTAGTGTGTATCATCGAAGCATCAACCGTGCATTTTATTCACACCTCGCACGCCAATAAAAACCCACATCACAATCTGCAAGTACGTTAACTACCCTCCTTTGATCTTCCACACAAGTTCACTCGCTCACACACACACCCAGTAATAAACGCCTTGTATAATTCACGCCACTTATACCACGTGACTTACTGTCAATGTGTGTGTCACTGCATTATGCAAGTGTGTGTGAGTATGAAATGAGATCACGGACTATGAACCCCTGATACAATGTTGATACAGGCGAGTGATGAATGGAAGGAGTGCAGACGCCGTCGCCGGTCGTCTACAAAATCTACTGTTGTAGTAATTGAATTGCGAAATAACTTATTCATTCTTTATAAGTACTGAAATTGCTCTTGAAAATAGTTCATAGCATCTAGGATACCCATAACATTGTTGACTTAGTAAATCTATATACAGTGCCTTCCTTCCAGGATTAAATTAAACGAAGCCAATGTTGGATTAGAGCTGTGCAGGTGCTACATACTGGTTTGATAAAATTTGAGTTTAATCGACACGAAGAGAAGTACCACAGATACCTCTGTAAGCATCAATATTATGTCTCTCTGAGAACTTCGTAACGAGATTCCTACAAGTTAAATAATACTACTTCCCAACGCTAGCCCTGCCTACGCTATTTCGTGGAATCGTATGCTGAGGTGCCCGTGATCATGACCTTTGCACGGAAACGCAGACGCTTCATTGGATCGGGGTCGTCAAAGTTTCTCCGACAGGAAAAAGATATTCTTGTTAGTTTCAGTAACGAATGTCGTACTTCGTTGGTATTAGACTTAATATTTTTACAGTTTTAATAACTAACTAAACTATAAGCGGGTCATAGGTAAATGACCGGAGACAAGTGGCAAATACGCATTTACCCGCGCCTATAAAGTTAATTCACGATAAGTGTTTAAACAGCATTTACGTCTAAACCGTTTACTGATAGTGTAATCTTAAACGGCAATTTACGAAAGTGCGATACAACTTGTGTATTTCAAATACCCTGTCAACTAGAAAGTGATTATTTCGTACTTTCAAAGAGAAAGCGTGTTTGATCGAACGCTTTTAGAAGGCTTCCTGTGTCGCCCACTTGTCTTTATTATCATGAAAAACACTCCATACACAACACTTTACAAATTACTGACGTTGAAAAAGAAAACCTTTCTCCTTTCACGCAAAAAGGTTAGAAATATCATTCTCTGTAACAATGGGAAGTAATACATTGTTATGTAAAACGAAGAGAACATTTCTTCCAACTCGGACGTACATTATTGCAAACTATCAATAAAAACGCGCAGTCCGCATAACGGCGGTACATTTTACCCATATTTCAGTCGCGTTGCAAATCGTTCAGCTATTCATAGTGCGACTCGAACGCAGTCAGTTTCCAAGCAATAATAATATTGAAAGACAGCCCGCCCGCTTCCGCTTAGCTCGCTCGGGAGGAATGCTGATACAGTCCGCAGGCAAGAAACTCTCCTTAGGACACTTACACACGCTCATTTTACACTGATGCTAGTAAAGTTGGAGGAAATAGGTGAATGGCTGCTTTCCGCAATAAAACTTTATACTTTGTAGTTTGCAGACGAGGGTTCAGAAATAGGTACGAAATGGCAAATAACTGGAAATGCGAAATATGGATGTAGCAATTTCAAACTAATCTCTATAATTGTTAACAGGTTTTGATTACTCTTTGACCTAATGCAATTTCAAAGCAATCTAAATCCATTTAGGTTGACATTTTCTCTGCAGCTCAGTCGATTAAAATTTAATCAGCCGGCAGTTATTGATTATTCAGAAATGTGAAGCATGATATTTTGTCATAATATTAATGTATCAGCGTTGATTCATTGAAGCTATTTTCCCACAGTGCTAACAACACGCAATTTGTCTAAAACTTTCCATTCGGTTGCATAGAAACAAAGACAAGTTACTCTTTTTACGAGCAGCGCTGCGTCCAAACTAGATCGCACCCACGGGTGCAATAACATAATATTGATGTGACGCCACGGCCATAAGATTGAACGTGTACGTGCGCCCTAAAACCGGCCTTGCAACCGATAGGGTCATAACTGTTTACGAACGCCATAAGCTGAGCCAGCATTCATGTCTGCGTAGCCATTTCTGAAACAGTATACCCCTTTAAAAATACGTTTCTGCTTACACGCACGCTTTCGTGCCGCTGAAAATTCATTAGCAACCAATTTGGAACCTTACACCGAACATAACAAGATTACATTTATATGTAACTGTAACTATATCGGTACACTTAAATTTGCTGCACGCTGCGATCTATAACAAACGTGAGAATTATACATGAAGACAAAAGATTCTCAGGCATGCCATTACAACGCCTTTTATGTAGTAAACATTGGCAATTAGTGCAAAAAGCTAGTACGACTAGCAAAACCAGGACCACTTCGAAGGTATTGTGTCGTTTATGGCTAATATTCTGTATAAATAAAATATCGCAGCCATTGTGGTTTAACGAGGTCTAAAAGCATTCTATCTATATTTATGGATTAGAAAGATGGGCGTTGCATCGATGCTATTAGTATAATGGTTATCAGTATCGCCTTGTTAGAGCCAGCTGAAAATTATTTATTTTCTCAGTTAGATGTACACTTCCTACTATAAACGTTTGTTACCTAGTATCTCTCCACTTATGGAAAGAACAAAGGGACGCCTCTATCCAACAGCACCATAATATACTACAGCGCAATTGTTAGCCACGAATTTATTGAGCCATTGGACAGAACACAGAAGCACAGAATTTATCTCTAATCGGCATTGATACAAAAAATTGGTCAATTTCAAACAATGGCGGGACCGTTGCCTAGTGCCTCCTTTGTGTGGTCCAACTTGCGGACGGAATCACCGGATTCACTGGCTTTTCGTTTTGTTTGGCCGCAACACGGCACGGGAAAAAAAACGCACGAGACCGTGTCAGTCCGCTGCATGCTGCACGTATACGTATAGAGATACGGATGCGGAATATAAATATTATTTTTTGGTATGTTGTTTTTTGAGTTCCGTTTTGCATATAATTTTGGCGTTTTAAAATGGTAATTTTAGTTTTTTTTTTGGTAGATGAGTTGATGTTAATTTTGCTGAGATTTTTAGTGTTCTGTTTCTTTCTGATGGGTAGCTAACGGTTTTTAAAAGCGTTTTTTCATGAACGGACATAAATCATAAATTAGTTGATATTGACATCAAACCAACTAACTGATCACATGTTCATTTATTAAAGACGGTCTCAAAAACGCAAAGTAAGCCAAGCGAAAAAGTGTTAGCTAGCGGTTTAAAATCGATTAACCGTTTCTTTGGTAGATTTTTTGCACGTCCTCTTCCGGTCCATTCATCTCCGTTTTAGTGGACCCTTAACAGGTCGACTGCTTTCACGCGCGGATTTCTGAAAGAAAAAACTTTTTCGCCTGCACAAAGCCTTTCGAACGGGGCCAACTGGGGCAATGGCCCATCGATAGGCACGTACGAACGTATTTCGAATTGACTCATTGATTGCGCAGAATTGGACACGTTATTAGCAAGGTATATAAAGTGTTATTTATTGAACCAACCGATATTGGCAGGTGTTGTTGCTAGCCGAAACTCATTTAGATTTTTGCTGTTTTGATTCGATAATGTTTTGGGCTGTGATAGTAATACCTACTTAATTGTACGCATCGTTAGTCACATTTCTAAAAGCGTGTTTTGAATTTCGATTACACCTATACCTATGCGAATATCGTAGATTGTAGTGCATCTGCTTGTTGTGTACTCAGTGCGGCTACTAGTAATTTAAATTCTTAAAGCATTCAAACATCATCATCTGTCTAGCTTTTTCCCAAATATGTTAGGGTCGGCTTCCAATCCAACCGGATTTCGGAAGTACAAAGCCTTCAAACAATTAGAAAGAAAGAAAAACGCGAATGTCATTAAAACAATGAACGCATGACGGCATACGTAGAAATAGGTTCACATCAGTTCATTCACATAATCGGGAGTTGAAATAGGGCGGAGAGTACACGTGCGTTCTTCGTCGAATCGATGGGGATGAGATCACCCCCCTCACCCACCTGTCTGACTCTGACCCGCTTTTCATTATTGCCTATTGTTTACAGAATCAATGGGTTTGTGGGCCCTTTATGTATTAAATGTGCTGTTTCTGTACTCGATAATAGGAAGGGTGGCGAATTGATCGAATTTCTATACAGTGGCTGTTTTGGGATCGTTTTACTTTGGCATTTATATTTTAAAATGATCTGTAATATATGAAAGATTGAAAACATTAGGTACACGCATTTTAATACGTACGCCACGTAACAGAAGTATTACCCAACCCAAGACATCAATGCCACCATATGGTTATTTCTCTTTTACATGAAGTTCATTCAGTTCAGTTATCAGTCTTTTAGCATCCAGATTTAAGATCCATCCACGTGAATTGGAGCCATGTCTACCTCTGCCCAATCATGCGCTAAAGTAGAACGTACATAGGTATAGGTATATATTGCGCAAACATTCATGATCATAATCTCCGTAACGTTTCTACTTGCCCGCGTTACAATTAAATCGTCCACAATAATTGTTTCCACGTGCAAATAAACCATGAGGAAAAATCGTTAGCGAACAGTTTTTATCACCAATCTACCTATTATGTGAATGTGACACGCGTAAAACGTATTTGTACAGTCAAAAGTTACGCTTGAATAGTTTATCAAAGTTGCTCGCTCGTGTACACTTACCTTTTGCACAGAATTTTTATTTTATCAAGAGTTTTCAGTTTTTCACAAGTTCGTTTTCCAAGCTAAAAATAAATGATATTTTGCACACATTTTAAAATAGTTGGCTATTTTAATCACACTTTATATACGTGGCATTTTTGCTGGTTACGCGCTAAAATATACGTGGAATAACCGACTACAAAGGTCGTTAATATGATAATTCGCTCGTAACATGCCTTACACAAGCGCTTTATCAAATACATACCTACTTTACTACAATAGTGGGTGCCGAGTCGAGGTGATAATGATAACAATACCATTATTGATCTACTAGCACTTAAACAGCCGTAGAGATCGGAAAGTAATGAAGCGCGTTTAAAATGCAGTGCAACCGGCAACGTGGCCGTCGAGTCCGAGCGTGCGGGGTGAACGACCGCAGCGCGTCCCCGCGATCGAACGCTCACCGCTCGCCACGCCACCGCTCGAATCGCCCAGCGCCCTGTCCCACTTTACACGACAAATTACTGTACCCGACTCGACTCGCACAAATACAACGATTGTTTCACCACTTTTTACCGTAATTACCTTTTTTTCGTTAACTTTCAAAAATCTACCGAGATTCAAGACTATTGTTGTCGAAGTTGACACGAAAACAACCGCTTAGGAACTTGAACGGCAATAAAATTTGTTGTACAGCGAACTCGCAACACTTCTCTGAAATAAAACTCAAAGGAAAACAACTAAATCCCAATTTTGACTCGGATCCAAGCAAAAAAAAGTAAAATTACCCGGAAACTGCACTGCACCGCATAAATTCGTGCAAAATATTTCGAATTCATTAATAAAAGTTAAGAGTGATGTTTGTGCAAACTGTTTATTCGTGTTGTGCAGTTTTGTCGCATATTGCGCCAGCTTGTTCTTTTAGAAGCATGCTAACGCAATCTCTTTAATTAGGTATTTTAATGTTAACGCAAAAACTTGGTTGAATAGACGTACCCAGCGTACGTAATTTGGTGTTAATTTGGTCAAATTCTTTGGTAAATTGAACTATAAACTAATTACATAATGGATGTTTATGATTCTTTATAGAATTTAAATATAATTTGGTTGACAATAACTCGAATGATTTTTATTGCAAAAAATACTTTTCATGTTTTTTAAAAGAATATCAGTTCTTATGATTAGCAAGACCACAAATAGAAGATCTAGATGTAAAGGTGGAACGCTATGTCCAAAGATATTCTTCATGTATTGAAATTAGTAAGAAACGAAGCGTTATATCGGTTACCCATACAAATAATTCGCCCCATCTTGTAACATGTGGTATGATAAGCGAGGCAGACAGTTGGTCGCTCCAAGCTATCTGAAGTAGTGCTTGCTTTGCTTGAATAAACGACGTAATAATAGATACTCTGCACTTCTCATTCGGTACGTGTACGCGGAGTATTGAACTCGTTTCGACGATTTGTTGTGCATTGTTCAAGTAAATGGTCGTTTTCTATAATGAAAAGCTTTTGTGAACATTTCGTTACCCCATTTATTCGGTATATCCTGGTCTATAAATATTTTGGTTGAAGATCGAAATATCTAGTTGACGACGAATATTAAAACTAGTTCATCGGGCAGCGTCGAAACCAGGTGACTTTTACCCGCGATGAACCAAAAACGATCATAAAAAGATGGAAAGGGTTATTCAGTGCATTTTGCAATTTTTCACGTATAGGAGATATTTCTATTTCGCTAGTCGCTACCCTGTAGTACCCCACAGTGAGGAAAACCATCTGTTTCCGTTTTTCACACTCTTCAACTCTTTGAGACTCATTTACCTTTCATCAAACACGATCAAGACACAAATACTATTACAATACAAGACACAAAGAATACACACAACATTTAGTCCACCGCCAACCACCCAACTTTATCAGTTCAAAGTCGACTTTATGTAACTCCGGCGAACAAGTAATCCGTCAAAAACATGGCACACGTATCCAACAGTTTTAACTAACTTAAACTACTTTGGTTTTGGCCAAATTTCACCCCCGTACCACCCGCTATACTACAGCTAAGTCTTTGCACTGAATTTGTATGCAGAGTTTACTATACACATACGTGTTTTGATTCTACAGCTTCTCTGTTTGGTAAGTGAAATATTCATTGTGGGGTAAATATTGGGAGTGAATTTTTAGTTAGGTGTATGACGTCATTAGGGATTCTAGTCTGCTGAGTGGACAGCTGAGCACGTTGAAGACTATCATAATAATCCTCATGAACAGACTGCAAAATATTCAAAACAAACGGCCGATAAATTCATTTACACCTTGTAGTATTTGTAGCAACATACAGAGCAAAAAAAAAAAACTTCTTAATTTGCCAAATCAAAATAACAACCTTGCACAGTTCAGTAAGTTACAAATAAGCAGTAAAAACCTATGTGAATATTTTGTATATATTACTGAATATATCGATAACACTTATGACTTAGTACTAATAATCTCTGAAGCATTAAATTGCAATGCGTACAGTAGTTTGCCTTGGCATTTTTAATACATGTATTAAGTATGTACATTTTCATAAGGACATGCAAAATCAATATTTTAGTAACGCTTATCAGCCTACAATGTGACTGCTAGTGCCAATATTCAAGGGGCTCCCCCAGTTTTCCTTATTGTTTTATTTACGTCATAAATAGATAATCACTTAATATTGAAGCGCTTGTTAGGCGAACAGTCATCCAATCATCCGCTTTATCGCACTTTATCAGCAGCATATAAATTGAACATTACATAATTAGTTCGCTTATATTACACCATACGCGGGGTATCGTTTTCTTACATCGATTACCGATTCTATGTTTATCCTATGAAATATTGAGTACCCATCATCTTTCATAATAATATGAATGAATACAAGAATCGACGATAAATAATTCCCCGGAGTGGCTGGCCATATAGTTGTTCTAGTCTAACTCGTTGAGCGAAAACGTCAACCGCAGCTGGCTTAATTTGTATTGATCTTAGTCAGCGAAACATTTGGTCACTAAGTTTAATTGGATAGCCACATTCTTTTCACGAATGCAGGATTATACAGGGTTCCTATTAATTACTTATTAGCAGTACCTACCAATGATTCAGGACGCAGACGGAAATGACTGCTGAAATATGCAAATGTAAAACCATTTAACCCTTTACTGTTCCAATTTAGATATCGATATTGGCAATAATATAACCTTTCGTGACAGCATAATACCCAATAACGTTCAAAAGGGTTACTTTCCAGTTATCTACACTTTTAGAGCTACTAAATAATACATTTGAAAACACACGAAGTTGCTCCAAACCTTATGAGAAACTTGTTATTAACTACTGGAAAGTTCACGAAATTGCTGTATTATATGTTATTAGTGAGTACATAGATAGGTACGGTACATACAAGAGTCAGCGGGGACGGTAAAGTTTGTTGCAAAAGATTTAATGGAAGTTAGTCTCTCTTTGTCTAAGTTTGGCACTCGTCTGGTCGCCTCGCTCCCGTTTCATAACTTGACGCGGATTCAGGGTTGCTGGACAATACGTAATACTACTCTTTTGTCATGTTTGTTCTTGTTTGTTCCAATGTTTCATGGCGTTTTATGAGATTGGCAGGTTGTAGTTGGCTATTGCAGTTTCTACGTTATGCAATTCCGTTAATAATATCAAAAATAGTGTTGTGGAAATGGCTTTACTCTTCTTTTATCATAACATTTGATCTACTTTAGATATCTAAAAAGAATTCCTATGAAATTAGCTGAATAATACAATTGTACTAAACTAAATTAGCGATATCTTTCACCAAGCGACAACCCTGCTCTCAAATGTATATCTAGGGGTTAGTCAAAAGGGAAGTTTTATTGCTCGTGAATTTCATTATAACTTTGCGAAGCTCTCTCTTCTCTTAATGCCTTTAAACGAGGATTGTTGTCTAATTTGTACGAATTATGTCGAATTTTCCTTACGGGACTCCGACTTGGTTGTTATGAGAACACGACCGTACATGTGAGCTATGCTTATGGTTGGGCTATAATTTGATTGTCTCTACATATTTTAGGAGAAAACCAAGCAAGGTTTTCTTGCTATACTTGAAACCTTCGGAGGTGTTCGAAGACCCGTTAAAACATTTGGTCGCGTGACTGGAACACACCTCTGGACTTTGTATTTCTTTTTTGTATTCCTTTTTTGTAAACTCGAGGATGAAGGTGGCATTTTTCTTGACTAAACACCAAGAAAAATATCACCTTATTTTCACGTGAATGGACATGCGTTGAAGCGGGAAAAATGTGAATCATAAGTTTGTTTTAAGCATTCATTATGTCCAAAGTTCAAGATTCTGTTAATTGAGCCATTGGTTCGGAAAACTTGCTGTCAATGATCGTAACGAAACATAAGATCTAAAGGGCCTACTAACATAATATGTATTGTGTTCAAGTTTATCGAAATCACTTTATTCTTCACATGAACTTCACAGACATAAAAAGACCCATTGAAGCCATTTGAGATCAGAATTAGCATAATCGCACCGTGAATCATACAGTATCTGGAATGACTGGGCTTTTTATTCAGTCGCATTATTGAGCGGTATATGCACATAATATGAACGTGTGACACTACTGATGTCAACATTCATACGGCTAACAAGAATATAGAGAATTTATTGCCCGCTTCCTTCCTTATAAGAACACTTGAAAGTTAAGCCGTCTTGGAGTTGCAAACTACAATTTGTTACAAATGTGAAATGTATTTTCGAATCTCCAATAGTTCAGAGCAGCTATGTTAGAAAAGCTGAGCATTACTTGGTTCTTGACTGCACGTTTGAATTTAACAAAATGTAGCTTTCTTCTAAATATCCAGTACACCATCAAATCGAAACATCCGTTCAGAACGGCAAAGGACGAGAGCAACCTTAAATCAATATTCGTACTCAAGATCAAGTAAGTCCGTCCGTATCTCAAAGTTATATATCCAATACGCCAATATTCTGTCTTTGATTCCACTCAACTGTATATTCGACAATTCTATCAAGAGAATCGTTCAGGCGCATTAACGTATATCGATAACCAGGACAATGCTAATCAAAGAGGTTCTCCAGAAAGCCAATCAACCAAGTTATATGTCCCTCAGTCGTCGTTGGCTTAATCTGGTCTAGTTTTATCCATGGTCTCACTTCTATCTAGAGTTTAAGTGATTCTGGATCGCCGCCAAAAATAAGAGCTCGTCCCGATGCCTTCGAAACACCTACACAATCGGTTCCTGATAAAAAAAGTCGTTTCAATGTCTCCGTTGAGAGCCGATTGAGCGTAACATCGCTAGCAGTACAATATGTGGATGGGTTTTAGGATTCTATTAAGACGTGTTAGCTTCTCTTTTTTATACTATTGTTCGTTTGTTTGTAATCTTTTAGTTCTTCTCCGTTCAGATCCTTCCCAAGTTTGTTCTTCTCAATTTAAGGTTATGCAATTGCACGTCAGCACAACGTTTTTGTATTTTAAAGTCCAACTTTAAAATACAAAAATGTAACTTTTTTCGCAAAGCTGAAAGACTAATAACAACATCACAACATCCCGAGATAGTAATGCACAGTTTTTCCACTATCTCCGTGCAACGGACGCGGTATGGTAGTAGCAGTAAGATTATGACACGTCACAAGTTACCCGTTGGCCCCCAGGAGAAAGTTTACTCGGGCGAGTTTGTTCTCTCTCCTCCCTCTCCCATACGCCCTACAGAGTCTGCAAGTTCGCCCGCCTCGTACTCGGCAAACTAGATTCTGTGATGTTGTGTTGCTAGATGAGATACACTTTGCACTGCTTTGTTGGTATTGAGGGTTTGTTTGTTGTTTGTGTTTGTTGAATTATTTAGAATTGGCGATGTCTATAAAAGATGTTTCAATCAATCATCATCAGTCCGTATGCATTAACCCGTGTGTCTACTGCTGGATAGTATCTTAATCCATTTTTGCGGTTCTTACGGAAACAGAGGAGAGAAAATATTTTATTTGCCAATAACCACACGGCTTACTAAATTAGAACTCTCGACAAAATTTTATTTAGAACTTGAATTATTTTTAGATTTTGTTTAAAAGTTAATAAATATTAGATAATATTTGCCAGTGTCTCTCTTTTGATCATATAAACGAATTAATTTTTAGTTGATACGATCTTGAGCACAAAATCTAATAGATCTTTCGTAGTTTTACGACAAAAAAAAGACACCTAAAAACGCTCGTGTATTGACTCTTCTAGCACATTTTTTATTCATAGCCTTGTTCAACTTAGTCGGTCGCTGTGTAACTATCGAACTACCGTTTCAACTCGTGGAGGCGAATGGTAAATGTAAAGGGGAAATAATGTTATCGCCCCGCGTGTCGACTTTTGGTCCAACTGCCCCCAAGTTTTGAGACTTTCGGACCTACACAAACAAGCGAGTAAACAACTTTTTTCTTGTTACATCTTCGGTAAACGAAAAGTTGGCGGTACTTTAGTTTTGTTCCGAGGTTTTTGTATATACATTATGAATGATTATTGTAATTAATTCGTATTGTTCCAACTTTTTCTTGTTCAAAAGAAAAGTTTTTTTTTTTCCAAATTTTGTTTCTCTTTACAAATTCTTTTTGCTTTGATACAATATAATCATTCAAAAGACTTAGCAATATCAATCGACGTAACTTTCCACTGTTCAACCAACAAGTATTAAACATTTTATTTCTGCATAACGTAACTAAATTCCTTACCTCACGAGACGATGAACCCTTGGGTCGAAAGTAAGCACAATGGGTAAAATTATTTCAACTTTCCACTTTTAATGCATCAATATGGAACTTCATTAATCTCAAAAATGTGCGCCGCAAACTGCCAAACTGTAAAATTACCTCGTCTGCAACTAACAAGCTAAGGCGCAAGTTTGCCTGTATCTTTGCTTGGTCTATAGCAGAAAGCTTCCACAGACTATCAAAGTCTTGTTCGCTAACCGTTGCATATTCAAATTGATCCGTCTTGTATCCTCCTACCGTGATGGAGTGAAATTCGGAACTTCGGAAATAGGTCGCAGTCCCGCAGTCTAATCTTCTATCGTGAGAAATTATGTTCCATTCATCAAAGAAGGTGTGGATCAGTAATCAAAGTATGTATTTTGTATCTTTGTGAACTCGGTACTGAACGGAATACTGATGTGATGGGGTTTATGTAGGAGTGGCGATCGAACATCTTATTCGTGCAATCCGAATCTTAAAATCTACAAAATGCGGTTTACGGCACGAAATAGGAAAAAAAAACAAAAAGACAAGACATTATGTCATTACTATAGTTAGATGAGAAATCTACAAAACTGAAAGAATAGCAAAACTTTCTGGAAGCTATCACTCTTGATTTCTTATACGTACAAAGTTATTTCTGTTTTAGGCGTTGAAGTTCGTCCTACTTTTCGGCTGTCATGTTTTTGTGTCAATGGAAAACATGTGCTGATTCCGAGAACTTTATTGAACTAGATTTACGGAACTTATCGTTCAAAGTGGGAGTTTATACGAACAATTTCTGAAATATTCTGTAAACTGTCCGTGGCCAGAAATGGAAGATGATTGTGCTCATTAAAGTGTGTATTCAGAACGAACATTCGCGCTACGATACTTTGTAATGTAATTAAGGATTTCCATGAAATCGTTTCTTTGGTTACCGTTCCACTAACGTACTTAATTACTATGATGTTTGTACATTAACATAATGCGCGAATTACCAAGAAAAATCGTACATTTTCATAAGTACAGTCAATCACCTATCGTGTTGAGAATCAATAAAATCCCAGCACGTAGGCTTGTCTATCGTAATTAATCAAATGGTAATTGGTCATTGTCTTATCCGCCTACATTACTCTTGGGAGCAAAGCAATCAATATCGTCTCAAAGGGATAGCTTGTCAAAGATTATCCTGTGCCAGTAAATTATCACATTTGTGCAACTACCCTTGGAAGGACGAACACAGATATCTGTAATTAAACATCGCTTTCCAATTAACGAACTGAGGCGTACGGTATACCCTCAAAATGCTATCAGTTTGTACACGGTGAACCAGTGTGTCTATTTCGGAAACGGGTCTGTGTCTCTCTCATCTGATAATATCGCCGACTAGTTCTGTGGTCGGACAAAGCGGTCCTATATCTCCTGTGTTGGCGGTGAAAGGGGTTCCATTTGACGTGTATGGGGAACTGGGTTCGTTTAAAATGATCGATTTTGAAAGCGTTGTGAATTAGAGCTTGAATTTTGCTCAGTGGACCGGTTTGGCTTGCTGTGTTTCAATTATTTAATAACGGATTTCTGTTTTGGGGTATTGGATAGAAACTAACAATGAAGAGTTTTAATTGGTATTGCGCTGTACTGCAGATGATGCATTGTTCTGTTTAAGTTTTCTTTTAATCATGAAGCAGTGGGAATTCCATCGCCAAAGATAAGTTGAGTTTTATACCGAAAAAAGAAACGAGTAAGTTGCAGGGAAAGCTTTGCCAAAACCAGTCGACGTTGTCTCCTTGGAACAGTAAATTCACTAAGGCAACCTCAGCAATCGATAGTCCAACGACCCGAGGTGTAATAACAATTTATCGGTTTCAAGTAACCATCGCCATTCGTCGATAAGAAAACGTTTCCCGAACGTTAATTAAACTGATAGCGTTGTGGATTGCACACATCTATCTGTCGGGACGGCAATTCGGCCGGACTACCGCAGTGGATTCCACGATTTGAGATGCAAGCGGTGTTCTTTATGCGACCGTCCCACTCGGAACCGGCAGGCACGCTGCCTGTAAGGAATTAAAAGTCGCTGCTTTGACTTCTGAAATCCAACTAAATTCCCTATTCCTTTTGCTTTGAAATGAGTCGGGTTAACATTGAGAACTCCCCCGAACAGGTTGCGGTTTTTACAAAGATACGTGAAAGCTCATAAACGCATTCAGAGTAAGCGTAATTATTGCACGTAAGTATTGCACCACAAGCGACAAGCCGGTGAGCTGAAATAAAACTAGCAATCTTACTCCAGTAACATCGCAACAAAGAAACATTACTTTTATTGTGTACATACTCCCATTCGGACAAGAAAAGAAAGTAATTTCAAACTCAACAATTATAGCGATAACAGAAAGTACGATTACAATACGGAAATTGAGAAAACCAGTCTCTTGCGACCGACATACGGAAGTAACATTATCTTCGCATCTAACAAAGAGGCCACTCATACTGATTCATTGTAAAATTGGAAAATAACCGCCGCCATTACTCAACCAGCTGGGTTTACTGACAGCTCAATATCATTATAAATAGCACTTATCTTTATAATTGAACGAAATGTTTTTACAGTTAACAGACATAACTGTTGAAATCTTGGGAACGGAACGTACAATTAATCCCCTATACTCTGCATAAGACCTAAGGTTTTGATTGATCAATTCTGTCGCCTGACGAAGGCTTGTCATGTTCAACTAATGACTCAAGCTAACATGAGTTTGCTATAAAAAACAGGATTAGTAGTTTCTACGGCACTGACGTTAAAATCGATTTCTTTTAAAAAAACAGTGATGAAGACTGTTCAAAACTATTTTTTTTGTATACTCCAGTTTTATTTAAAGATTGTACGATGCTCGTGTGTGTATGCTAATGGTCTTAAGATGCTGATATTCTCCTATTGTTTGCGAAACTACAAATGCCGTTTAAAGGTGCTACTAAAGTACTTTTCATTGATGATAACATTCAACTGAATAAAAAGTCCATAAAACTCAACTTTTACACTAGACTCCGTTTTATTTTCATCTGGAACCGATCCGCATTTAGACAACGCTGAATTCGGAATTTCAAATGAGTATAAAAGAGCCAATTCTATAAATATACAAAGTGATCTAGGTGGGCTGCAGACAATGAAACAAACGACAAAGATTGTTTGTAATACAATGATTCAATTGGAATGACTTTCAGTTATCATCGGTATTACAGACTACGTAGTATAACCAAGTTTGTTTTGTCTATAATTCAGGTTTTATCATCCCATTTCTCACTAATTAAACGCAATGATTTGTCGCAGCTGTCGGACGCGATCAATGCTCCTTTCAATTAAAAGTTTGTCGTATAGTTGTTCCTCCTCTCGATAGATGCTTTTTACGGAAATTACAACGGCACACTTGGCGCAGTCCTACACGCCCCATAGCTGTACATCGCACTTCCAACTTTTAGTTGCGACGAAGTTGATGCGAACTTCACAAGGGATTATATGAATCAGTGATCTGTTTGCAGTTTGCTTACGTTGCTTGCTCGTCTGACCTGCTTACACTGGTATTCAAGAACGACTCTTTGCTGTGCGGACACATGACATTGAATGGGGCGCTGTGATTGGTAAACGTTGTGTTGTCTTCACTCGGGTTGACTGACTGACATATCTGTGCGTTCATTATAATGAGCGCATAGTGTCGTTCGTCCCTTAAGTATTGTTTATGAATAGGTTTTTGGGACACTGTGCGTCCGCGCGCTCATAGTAACGTTCATGAATACCGGTGTTAGTCTTGTAGTTTTTACTTATTTGCGTATGGAAAACCTACACCCGGAGTCACGAATGCTATTTAAGCATATTACTTTAGCTACAAAGTTGCAACCGGCTTTTAAAGTTTGTGCAGTCGCGCTCACTACTTTTAGTTCCACAACAAAGTTGGTACGAAGTTTAAAAGGGATTCTATAGAGGAAGTGATCTCTTTGATTGGTTTTTTGACCTGATTTATTTAGGAGTTTGTGGTTGATTTATGCTGACATATGGCACTCGTATTTATCTTTAATTTTGTGTATGTTACTCCTCAAATAGTCACTCAATTTCGAAATTGACGAAGCGTGTTCAATTTTCTAAGTGAATGATGTTGGCGAACTAAATATCAATTCAAATAACTGTCAAATTTTTAGATAACAATATCCAATTAATGTCATCTTAGTTTGATAGTCGAACGAAATATTGTATACATAATAATATTAGATGTATGTGGTTTTACTTCCACATATCAATATGACTTTCCGAAGAGTAACTTCTAGTAAATTAATGTATGGGACATTAGCGACAGGAGGAACTAACATTTCCCGTAACTTGTTAATAAACTACTCAGTAACTGCTACAGTGGTACCAACATAAACATTAAAGACGGCACTTATGAAAGGACTTATTTTAATGACAAAGCGTTTCCTCTCGCGTTTGTCGGCGAACCATCAATAGCACACAAAATCGCTTACCATGTTTACATACTGGCATTCATACCATAGTATCGTACGTGTTAGTTTGTATGGAAACAATGCAGGTAATACCCCACGGCTCTAAAGCAACAATGTGGTTCCGTCCGTTTATAGACCGTAAAATATTACGTCGACGCTACGACCAGACGTAGCCACGTAAAACTAAATAACGACTTTAGACCACCGAGATGTAGCTAATGTTATATTATGTATCGTTTTATACCCTTTTACGACGAGATTTATCTTTACTTCCTATATTTCAAGATAACTACTTACTACTACAACATCTTAAACTATTTTGCAGGTGATGTATTGTGCTAATCAGGTTTATAATTCCATTCAATGGAACAGGTTTGTCCAGATTGGCACAAACTTCTTTTAGAGGGGTCGACGAACTTTGACCCCTTGCAACCTGTTGTAATCTAGGGAGATGAAGCGACGCATGAAACTCGGTTTATAAGCACCGACGTTACAGGCTAAACGTTGGTGTTCTTTTAAAAGGGTTTTGTCTTCATTATAAAAGAGTTTTGTTAAAGGGTTGTAGGGTTAATGAACTCTTGGAAACATTGTATAGTGATGCAATTTGATTAAATTTTGTCCGAATCTGCATTGCGGGAGCCATCTAGCAGATTGTTTTTACTGTACAAGGACTGTTAATAATAGCTTTAAGGAATAATTTCAAATGCACAGCTAGAAGGTCTTTTCGATTCTTGAATTTCTATACAAGTATTTTACGATAATCTAAAATCTCTCTTAGGGCTGATAGCGTTTACCGGAATAAATCTAATATAACCTCATCTTTGTTACAGGTGCAGTGAAAGCATTCGGACGCAGTGATCAGTGTAAGTTTCGACGGCCACGCTGTCGTACGTCGTGTCGTGCCATATAGTGTGGTGCCAGTGAGTGCTAGTGTTGGCTGCGAGTGCCAGTGACAGTGCCAGTGTGTGTGTGTGCGTGTGTGCGTCCGCAGTGGCGCCGACGCCGGCGTCAAGTCAATGCCGGTGTGCCGATGGAGCGGTGATCGCGGCCTGACTACATCACAAGAGCAGCGCTGGTTAGTTGAAACTTTGTTAACGTATGAGAGGTTGCCTCTACAGAGGTTCAGTCGGTCACATCGCGGAAGCATCTCCGGACATCGTACACTGACAGAGTTCATCATCATTCTCCTACCCTTATCCCAATTTATTTGGGGTCGGCGCAGCAAGTCTGCTCCTTCCACACTGACAAATAATGCAATGAAATATGTGTCGAGTGTCCAATGTCCACAGTCGGACCGCAATTCACCCGTACCGGTTTGCCAAAACATTTAACCGGGCGCTCGGCAGCGTCAGGGTATGAATACAGCGCCAGACACTTCCAAAAGTAGTAAAAACAGTAGTATAGGACCATCGATTTAAACATCTAACTACATACTTCTAAACTTTTAAAGACAATCAGAGTTTTTGGGTGTTGGTATTCTACTGAACTAACTTCGTGATTAAACCTCATGGTCTGTTGAGGCGGTGAAGAGAATTTTTTTTTTATCTAATTAGGTCACGATGGAATTATTTTTTTCTTGCTATCGTTTGCCACGTGTAAATTCATATACTAACTAAGAATTTGATTTATCAAAGACACTGACGTAATTTAAATACAATTAAAGATTGAGCAATCCAAAAAAGTGACATTTAATAAGAGGTCTTAATAAATCAAGTCGTTATTAAAAAATGAAACAGAATAATCATTACTTAAGAAGAGATAAGTTACTAAAAGACTCTATTATCCTCAATTATTCTTCAAATCGTTCTACAACTTGATAATTTAGATAAAAAGCAAAACTCGCTTTCGAAACAGATCAGGGATGTGGGCATTCAATCACTGGTAATTGACACATCACGTCTTGATAACGGAAGGCGCCTGTATCGATCATATTAACGTCTATGAAAACAGCTAAAATATTAGTTACCTCATTAACGAAAACAAGTTCCTTCTGTGTCACTGTCAAGCCTAAAGGCTACCTATACATGGTGTCTGCTTGACCACCTACAGATCAGTCTGTCCCCATCAAAATTTGTAACGGCTGTAACGGCCCCTAGATTTACGCACCTAAGTTCATTGCTCGAGCGATACTCCCTGAAGCGAATCAATGCTTAGCTTTAAATTGATGAGATTGGTGCTGATTCCCTTGTTCACAAACTAAACTAAATTTAAGTTCAGTGCATCTTTTTCCTTCTATTTCATTAAGAAAAGGACAGAAAACAAATTTTAGTTTAGTCCTGTCAAATTAACCAGCGCCTGACACAAGTTTAGACGCGATTAAAAAGTTGACTACTAAAATTACATCAAATTACGTCAGGTGCTGACTAATTTGACAGGACTAAACTAATATTTATCTTCTATCCTTTTCATAATGAAATAGAAAGAAAAAGATGCACTCAACTTAAATTTAGTTTAGTTTGTGAACAAGGGAATCGGCACCATTGTGTCCTTTCAACTATGTTAGGGTCAGCTTCCAGCCTAAACGAATACATTTGACGTACCTGTATTTTTTATGGAGTTACTGCGATGAGGTTCTTTCTTGTATGCACAATTTCGTTCAGACCAATCTGCCCATAAGTCTATCAGAAACATCCATGACCTTTAGAAACTAGTTATAAAATTAACAAAAAAATAATATGTTCTTGCTTATCAGCCAGCACTTTTTGTGACAGCCGTTGTTGACATAAATGGTTTGTTCAAGAAAGCGCTCTAGCTTTTTAGACCTTGTAGTACAACAGTTTGCGTTTGACAGGCATTATTTTAGATAGGCGAGCTTTCTAGCCTTTCCCACAGTCTAATGCTAGGGTTCGGTCGCTTTAGTTTTAGATTGGACCGGTCCTGTTAAATTAGATAGCAATGGCTGGGGCTTGAAACTAACTTAGCGGACCTACATTTCTTCGGTGTCGGTTAAATCAAGTTTCTTTAGTGTATAGTTTTGTCAGTGTTCAGATAGGCAAAGTTTTGACCGTAGCTCGTAGTGTTGATTTGGACGTGAAATAAAGTGGCTGTCGAGATATATTGGCAATGCATTTCTTTCAGCGTTGAGCTTCAATACATGATTAATAAAAGGAAATATTTATTTATTTATTCAAGTATGTACACACAAAAAATACTTAACAGAAAAATTACATTAACATAGAAGAGCACAAAGGTACTGCTTATGTCATAAGAAATTTCTTCCAGCAGACCTGCGAGAAAAAAAATAGATATCTAAAAAAACAATGTATATATATATCTAGAAATAAAAAAAGATAGAAATATATATCTAGTCAATCATAATATTATACATATATGCGTATATGTTTTCGACGACAACTATTAGAAATACAAATATCCTATAGTCCGATATTCTTTACAAGAACGCACGTCCTGCGAAAACAGGACTGTCCAGTTAGGAATTCTCCACCTGGCAAGCCTGGTTTTATCCACTCGTTCATCAGCCCAACATAAAGATAAAACTCATACCCACAAGGTACGTTCTACAGATGATAAATATTGAATGAAGCAATTGCACACCACAGACGATAAAAAAACGCGTTATTATTATTCAGTACGTTTTTCATTATAAACCTTGTTTATATTCTGTCATCGCTGTTATGAGCTTATTATCTTATTTCTGTGTAAATGCATACTACATTGTAGCCGTCTTATCTTTGAAGTTTCTTTAAGTGATATTTGCATTAATTAATACGGCTACGTACGTGCTATGTTCGTCGTAGTCACTGCTGTGTCGTTAGGTCTAATGCGATGCAGGCCTATTGCTATTTATGTGGTTCATGTAATTGACTTTGGAACTGAGTACCTTAAGGCTTATCTAGTTATGTACTTAATATTTCCAGTTGCTGTTTCGTCTGCCTAACGAATATATCAATTGTATGCAGTTAATTTCAGAATGACTATTGAAAAACTCATACACAGGTGATAGGAATGATAGTAGGGAAACTAAACTTTGTGAGTATTAGATGTTTTACAAAAAAAAACGTTTTTGACTTTGCGACCACAGTATAAATAAGCTGATATTAATCCTCATGTAAACCAAACGAACCAATACCAAAATGTTGCAAAAAAAAAAAAAAACTCACCACCAATGCTATTACTCTATCTTTATTCATCTAAATCATTTCATACATTTATGTAAAGAATAGTTTTATTGATCCTCAATCACTCAGAACGTTAAAACTTATTTGAATAATTAATACACAAATAGACAAAGTGGAGTAAATTTAATAGAGTATTTTTCATAGTTAATTATTTATTCAAGTAGCAACCAGCAGCTGGTTATATATATTTAACGTGTCCTGTTACAAAGACACGTGACTACTACGACTAGACCTTTCCACGGTAAATATGAAAACGTTTCGTTTTTACTATAGGGTCAAGATATTAAGATAAACTAAGGTACTACAATACATACAGTAGTCTCCTATTACGTGTGAATAGTGGACCTGAGATTCTATGTTGATTTACTTTTATTTTTGTTCCATTCTATCGCAATTATTAAGAGAAAGTTTTTTTGGAAAGCATTGCACCGATTCCATTGCAATTGGAAAGTAATCACTTGCTAGAACGAACAGTGATTTGGAATAAATTCAGAAAAGCTACGAATTAATCAGCGAAATTGTATTGCCATTACGTATAATTATAAGTGTGCTAAGTTTTGAGGGTATACATATGGATGGCTGTAAGGGTAGAGGAAGATTATCAAAGAAACGATGGATGGATGTGTGAAATATGATATGCCTAGGAAGGGGGCACAGTGGAACGAATGTATGGGAGCGGTTGGACGTAGACATGTCCGAAAAAAAAGAGTAAAATTATGCCAAACTAATGATGCCATCTTATTCGATTACTTAATGCCTTCATAACTTGTGGTGATGAATTTCTTCATAACTCCCATATTTCGGGAGTAATTTGAGAAAATGTGAAATTTTACTATGAAAATGAGTGTATCGAGCTCTCTCCCTCCTGATTCCGGGCTTGTTTCAAGTAGCTGTCTCTAATATCATAATGCTAATACTAAGAGCTATATTTAATACTAAGACACATAGTGCGCCAAATGTGCACTTTCTGGGATAAAGAGTGATGTTTATTTTATAACACAATTTTTTTATTTTTTGTTTATTTTGTTGATTAAAACCGTTTTTCTAAAGGTTTACCTTATTACAATAACATTTCTGAGCAGCCAATTAGAGAAGATATAAGCTAATTAGGATATATAATTAGGGACTTAAGGTTTACATATAAAACTGATGCACTAATGATTACTGATAAGAACATTGCTATTATTTAATTACTAAATGGCTCTTAATACACTAATTTAGCATGCATCATTTACTAATTATCACAATAACTAATTACCTTGCAATATTTAACAAAGGATACCTGGGATACCTGGATTTTATATAAATAGGTCACTATTAGTAACTTTAAAATCAGTGTTGATTTACACCTCGTTGTATCCAAGCTAATCTCGCAATGTATTTTCCAAATTTTAATACAAATCTTGATATTCACGTTGCTTTATGCGCACGCGCACATAAAGATTTACGCGACTTTAACTATTTGTTCAGTGTTTTAAAAGATAACAGTTGTGTTCAGTTATGTGAAAGTGCTGAAACAAGTTTAAAAGACTGGTGTCGTCGATTTTGCTACCGCATTTATGCAAAATGGACACAGTCTGGAAGAAGCACAGATAAGTTTCGGAAGAAACATGAGATTTGGCTACAGGCTGCAATTCAATGGCCGGAATTACAGAATGAAAATATGGAACCTTCTACAGAAAATATAAGTGACGTCATCGAGCCCATAATTTCTCCTGCTAAATCTGATGCTTCAACTTGTACACATCCTAGTCCTCGTAAATCTTTTGAGGACCTTAGTAACCGGCAAAAAAGAAGACGCACTGAAGATAGTCTTTCATGCAGCAGTAGCAGCGCTGAAATTATGTTTTCGGCCGAAAGGGCGCTTCAAAAGGCAGGACAAAGCGATACAGCTTATGTTATGAAATACTTGACGGAGAATCCAGAAGAGGCCTCAAAAATCAAAGCCTTCATTGAAGGTAAATCAATTCAGGTACGGGAAATATCCCCTTTGAAGGCATTGGCTCTTTATGTATCGATGAACTTATCGAAATGGCGCTATAACACTCTTCGGGATTTCAACACTCAAGAAGGAGCTCTTCAATACCCGAGTTACTACATGTTGGTTAAAGAAAAAATTAAGTGCTATCCGGCCAAAGAAGATCTCACAGTTACAGAGAGCTCTGCAAAAATCAAATTACAAGCCTTGATGGATTTAACCTCAAGAAGACTTATTAGGTCGTTAGAAACCCCTGTTGATCCCAATCAACAGCTCGTATTGACCAGCAAATGGGGTTTTGACGGATCATCTAGCCAAAGCATTTATCATCAAAGGACGAGTGAAGATGAGCAAATCGATCTTGCTAGTAATTTTATGATTAGTCTTGTACCACTGCGGCTCGTCTCAAAAGGTGTAACAATTTGGGAAAACGAGCGACCATCTTCCACTTCATTTTGCCGGCCAATATTGTTTAAGTTTATAAAGGAAACGAAAGAAAATGTGCAGAGAGAGATGGCTGAAATCGAAGCAGAGATTGAAGCCTTAACTCCATCCACCATCACTGATGGAATTAGTGTCAAACACCAACTGCTGTTGACAATGATTGATGGTAAAATTCATTCCATTATATCCGATACAGCAGCTTCAGTGTGTGACATATGCAAGGCTTGTCCTAAAGAAATGAATAATTTAGAGTTAATCAAAGATAAACACGCAAACGAGGACATGTATAAATATAGCTTAAGCACCCTTCACGCTTGGATTCGCTCAATGGAATGCTTATTACACATTTCCTACAAATTAGACATAAAATCATGGCAAGTAAGGGGTGATATAGCAAAAAGGCAAGTTGATGACAGGAAGAAAAGAGTTCAAGAGGCTGTAAGAAGAGAAACGGGCTTACTTCTCGATGTTGTGAAACAAGGCAGTGGATCCACCAACAATGGCAACTCGGCAAGGAGATTTTTTGAAAACTACACTAAATCTGCTGAACTGACCGGAATAGATGCTATGCTTTTAAGAAAAATCTGTGTGATCTTGCAGTGTATTTCATCAGGAGAGAAGATCAACGTAACTAAATTCCGAGAGTTCTGCTTTGATACTGCTAAGCTTTACGTGGAGTTATACCCATGGTATTATATGCCTTCTTCACTTCATAAAATTTTAATGCATGGGCCAGACATAGTTCAGAACATGTCAATTGTGCCCATTGGTTTTCTATCCGAAGAGGCATCTGAGGCTAGAAATAAAGATTTTAGAAAATATAGAGAGGGGCATTCTCGAAAGCATAGCAGTATCTCATGCAATGAAGATATTATGCACAATCTTTTACTGTCTTCTGATCCACTTGTTACAAGTATCCGTCCAAAAGGAAATAAGTTTGTAAAAAAATCTTCTTTTAAGGAATTTTATGAGCTTACGGATTCTGAGAAAAGTGATATCGAATTTGTTAACATAAATGATTTAGCGGACATCGATTCTGAATTTGAATCAATTGTTAAGATGATGATGACGAAGATAATTAAATGATGTTATTGTTTTAAAATGTGTAACTTAGTAAATTAGAGCTTACATCTTAATTATTTATTGTACTTTTAATTAAACTAGGTAATTTATTATCAACTTACTTAAAAGTCATACTCTCATCAGTTCTTGTGAATATTTTTGTTAATATATATTTCTGTATATATATAATATATTTATAGACCTCTTAATAAGTCTGTCTGCGGTTTAAAGTAAATACAAATGGGGAAAAAACGTTTTTTTTTTAAATTTTCATTTCCTTTTATCCCAGAAAGTGCACATTTGGCGCACTATGTGTCTTAGTATTAAATATAGCTCTTAGTAATAGCATTACGATATTAGAGACCGGTACTTGAAACAAGCCCGGAATCAGGAGGGAGAGAGCTCGATACACTCATTTTCATAGTAAAATTTCACATTTTCTCAAATTACTCCCGAAATATGGGAGTTATGAAGAAATTCATCACCACAATTTATGAAGGCATTAAGTAATCAAATAAGATGGCATCATTAGTTTGTCATAATTTTACTCTTATTTTTCGGACATGTCTACGTCCAACCGCTCCCATACATTCGTTCCACTGTGGGGGGTGACGATTGAGACTATAACTAATTTATTAGAGAAAGATGGAAGAAGAAAATCATGCTGAGCCAACTCCAAGTAAATTGGAAAACGCCGAAGTACGTTGAGTGATAGTGGATCGGAATAAATGAATTCTGATTTGAGCCCGAAGTAATTAGTGAAGCTATACTTTCAAGTATTATGCACAAATGTGGTGTCATCGCTATGAATGGCTGAATAATATTATAATAGCACACCCTCACGTAGTGCTGTGTTATTACGTTCATTAAATACCAATTACCGTTATTATACAGCACGTGCCAAATACGACTTGGCAGCTCTCATTCATATCGTTGAAGCGCATGCAGACATTGTTTTCACTTTCATCTCAAATAATTATCATTGTATTCCTAGTAAATCGTGATACTACTACTGATACTTACTATAGGTACACCTCTGCCTAAACCTTCGGCGATTACAGGTGTGGTATTATGATGTTATCAGTCGTGGCAATATGATTATCACAAAAGAATAATAATAGAATACAATGTTATAAGTAGCACAAATGTCTTTGCACCTGCGGCTATTCTTACAGTTCTATGCAACAAGATTTATGTCAAGTCAATCTAGCAAGGCAAAATAATTAATCTGCAGGTTTATTAATGCTCGTTTATATATCGTAATTAACAAAGTTACATTCAATCCATGATCGCAGTCACACATCAGTCAGTAACTGTATTTAATTGGCAGTAAGCACAATCCAAAACCGTATTTGGTATAAATAAAGTAGGTTAAAGTTGAAAGCAACTAAAATATCCAAACCAACGTATATCGTATAAATAGCTGTCCACATTTTCGTGTCGCTATTCGCTTCTCCTGAATTCATTCGAGTTCCACGCTCTCTAAATATTTCACATACAAGGACAGCGTGTTTTACGAGATACAAGGAGAAAAATCTCTGCTACGGCGTTCTTGACCACGGGGATAAAATATCGCCCGTATAAACCATCAAAGAGCCTTTGGCAGGTCTTTTATATGAGAATACTTAACATTCAAAGAGTAGTGTTTGATAGCGAATCACGAAAGAATTTTTGCAGCATTTTATGCAGAAGAGAGAATATTTTGTAGGACCCATTCTCGCAGAAAACTCTGTTTTAATTTAATGGAAGTTGTTAGGAACGATAGAGCTTGGTCAATAGGCACACTGACAAAAGCAAATTCTGTAATTTATTTAGAACGATTTCTAATTCGGAACTTTCATAAATTTTTTGTGATCCACTATTCCAGTTCCATTTCGTCACAACGAAACAAACAAGCACTAAAATAAACCTAAATCAATTCCATTTGTCCTAACTTTAGGTCGAAACTCAAACATCCTGACTGAAAATGGTACGAATGTAAAGTTTGGTCTACTACTCGAACTAGTTTTAAAGCGTCCGCATTCTATACCGTTTCGTTCGGTTTCGGGACAAATATTTATTGACCTATATTTATTTCGAGCTTGGACTGATTAATTTAACGTGTGTAAAAGCCACGAAGAATTCGGAGAAATATTTGTGGGGGTGTATAGTTTCATTTTGTTATTAGTAGAACATTTCGCCTATCAGCCTGCCAAACGTTTAAGGTCGAGTTCACGGCAACTATAAAAACGTCAAATTGGTGTTTTATATATTTTTTGTGAGACTATATTTATAGTTTTAGTACTTTCCAAGGCCAAAGCTACCTTGTCATGAAAAAACTGTTAATCACGATTTTAGTGCTTTGAAAATGTTGTGGAATTATTATGTCGCGTAATTAAAGTAATCTCAATTAGTTTTATTCGAAAATTAATCTTACACCGTGCCAAGTTGATGTTATTATTTTTTCAAGTAAAGCGTGATGAGGCAGCATGTACAAAGCATCAATTATGATCGTTTCATACTGAGGGGACTGAGTGAGAGCTCTTTTTTTAATGCATCCAGTTCGCCTTGACCCCTCAACGGGCTCAGCGAATAAAGCATTATTATAAAGGTAATGTTACCGTTCATACCTTTTTAAAAATGCATTCGATTGACCTTGACCCAGTTAAGTGCCACCTAGCCCTTATGCGGAGATGATTGCCGAGGTAGGTAAAGGGTTATTTTTATTTAAAAAAGCATTTCTTTAACCTTGACCCATTTTAAACCCTAAGAAGTAAAGATCGAAGATGTTTTCTTGTGATTACCCTACGTTTTCTAATGGCAGAACTTACACCCGGTTTTTGGATAGAAAATTATCGACGCGTCAAAATTTAAAAGAGAAAGTACATAGACTTGAGTTTTGTTTTTTAATCAGCATATTCTTCAAGTAATCCAAATATGATACATATTTGGATTACTTGAAGAATATGCTGATTGAACTCTACAAACCTCACAAATCCTTGTTACAACGTTACCGAATAACATCGCCAACAAACAAAAGTAACTAATCCAATTTGTTTCCTTTGTTGATTTGCAATCGAAACTCAGAGGAAAAAATAGGCTGACTCAATTTCTATCTTTCCCATGGCAATAGGGAAGCTCTTCCAACACTTCCTTATTGACATGGAAAATGTGCCGCCGTGTGTTACCGTTTCGCTGGTATTGTTTACACATAATGCTGATACTGTTTCCGATAAGAACATGCTGTCGGTTTGTATGGAGGGAAGTGTAGTGAGAGAGTTGGAACCGTTGACATTCGATAGACATTGAGTTTGTAAAAGTAAAAGGTTTTATTTGGAAATCGAATACTTAATCGGGTTGCATAAATGTTTCAATGCCGGTACACCATTCCCAGTGACGACATAACCTTTATATGCCAGAAACATGCCCTTAAAAACATGGGCGCGTTATAAATAAAATAGATCATTAACAAATTATTGTCATGTCTGTTTTTAGATTTGGAATATCTTCATTTGTGACTGAAATAATAACAAAATTCTAGATTTAGGCTACAAGATGTATTCAATTCATAATATAACATAACATCACGCCTGTAATCCCCGTAGGCTTAGGCAGAGGTGTTATGTACACCTCTACCTATATAGTACACCCAATAGTATTCAATTCATGAAATAAATATCAAATACTAGCAGACGTCACGTGGTTTCACTCGCGTAGTTCCTGTTCCAGTGGGAGTACGGGGATTAAATATAGCCTATGTTACTCGCTGATAATATTAGCTATCCATTGCTGAAGGAATTTTTCAAATCGGTCCAGTAGTTTTTAAGTTTATTCGTAACATACAAAAATACAAATCTTTCCTCTTTATAATATTATAAGTATAGATACCAAATTACCAACTGTATGTTCAAGTTCATTTAAATCCTTTATTTTCACAACCAGAGTTCCAGACACACTTCACGCCTGTTTCTCCAAAGACTCAAACAGGTGTTTATTACCACCGAGTCTGACTCATCGTCGTTCGTTCGTCGGCGATAAACCCCATGCATATAAACAGCATGATAGCTTCGCTTTATCACCAGTTGAAATAAAAAGCGCCGTGTAATGTCGGCACCTCAGACCGAATTGGAACAACGAGTTGGGATGAGATATGACGTTCGGCAATTAGTGCTAGCTTGTATGTCCCGTAATTCCAGCATTTCCAGTGCTATTTAGCGTAAACTTCTTAAACATGGAGAAGAAATTTAGTTTAAACTGACGCTTAGATCCGTGGGCTAATTCACGTAACTAAAGAACTGTTGCGCGTCTTTGGTGCGTGTTTCGAAACGCAACAAGATCGGTATTCTACTATTCGTTTGACGTCTCAAAATTACAGCTTATAAGTTTCAATAAGTTTCAATGCACAACATAAGTTCATCGTTATTTACTTTTGTTGGTATCAAATTGTATTTTTTATAAATGTAAGCGTTAAAAATGGATTATTGTATGTAGACAAGTTAACTACAAGTCGTTTTCAATGAAATTCTAAAAGTTTTTTCACTTTTTAGTGAATATGAGTTTCCAATTTGGTTTGAGAATTTGATTCCTCGCTGCCGAAATTGATGACCGAGAACGTCGTCAAGCAATAAGAAGACAAAGGTTTTCTGTGGATCTATTCCGTATTTATACACATAGGTACAATATCGATAGAATCTAACAGACCTTGCTCCACTCTTTGGGAGTTCTTTGATTCCCGTCTGCCTCGGCATTTAAAATGTTCGCGTACTCTGTCCAAAGGCGTGATGTGAAGGCACTCCCCTGTCTAGACCTTAGTCTGTCACAAGCAAGGGCAAGGCCCTGTGGGCCTCCAAATACTCAACCATCAGTTCTATTTGCCGCACAGAAACGCGTTTGCGTGATGTCATACCTACTGAAGAATCAAGATGAAACTTATATGAAAAAAAAATTACTGCTTCTTCTTCGTAAGCTTCACTTTAACTACATCCTTAAATATCATTTTATTCATAATTATATTATGATTATAGTAATAGTTGTTTTATAGTTGCATCTGTGATTTGCACTTAGTCTTGAATTTCAACTTTCGCGTCATATCTGTTTGTCTGGGTATCCTGTTATTTTGACAGGTTTGGTTTTATGGGGCAATGATAGACCATCAATCAGCCAAATTTTAGCAAAATAGTGTTTAATTGTGAAACAAAACATAATTGTTGGTTTATAAGTAAGAAAAAGCACTAAAATCTGTACTGGGGTATTATTTTAATATTATAATAACGTCATATTCACTGAAATGTAATCGATTCTATTCGATTATTTAGTGAGTAATATTTTTTCTCTCATGTGGCCACACCATAAGTCAGTTTTGTTGTCGTGCAGTTGACGTGCAATTCACGCGCAACTTACGCGCAGTTCAAAAATTACAAGAATACCGTATAACACTCAAACTTGAACTTAACTGAAACTGCGCTGCAACTGCACTAAAACTTCATTGGCGCGTCTTAAGATTACGTGAATTAGCCTACTGATTTGTCACAATCTTTGCAGTTTTAAAGTCCCCGCAGACTGCAGACTTTCTATTGGTCGATAGTTCAGTCGGGTTCTTAATCAGTATGAGCATGTATGCTAATATTACAACTCTTCTGTATCGGCTGATAAATCAGTTTTAATGGGCTACACGATTGCCGACAGACTATACATATTATCAGCCAACTGCTCAGTATAGCGCTCTTATCCCACACGCAGACTGATTGTTTGATCAGCCGACTGCGAGCGCTGTCTTCAAAAGCCACCTGATAACTAGCAATTTTTTCGAGCTCAGTCGACTGACTGTTGGGACTGGTTTGCGCATTCGTCACCAACTAGACCGTTGAGTTGGCTTAGTGTGCGCGCTAGCAGTCCCAACTTGAGTAAACTACCGGCCGATAGAAAATCTGCAGTCTGTGGGGGTTCTTAAAGCGCTAGTTTCTTCTCTGCATCCAACAATGTACAGTCAACAAAACAGATAGGTATGCAGGGTCGAAAAATATAATTGATTTTTTCTTAAAAACCGATCGATGTTTTCGAATGAAATTAAAATTAAATGAAGAACAATAATCAATTGGTTAAATTAATTCAAATTTCATTTGAAGATGTGCAACAGTTTCTAAAAAAACTAAAACTATATCTTTCGACCCTGCATACCTATCTGTTTTGTTGACTGTACCTCTACTGCCAAATGAAAATTGCCGCATTGATCTTCTTAACATTATGCCCTGTCAAGAGAGATCATTCGTAGCTCTGAACTAGTCAAGAGCCGTGTCGTCCGGCGCGTTAGCCACGCATCGATTTACGCAATTACGTTGAAGGTCGAGTCATAATACATAACATGACTGCGCTGCGGACCATCTAGACAAGATCTAGACTTACAATAAAAGTCACAGTAGTGACTTGTAAGTGTTGTTTTTCTACGCTACGGCTAGTTAGGTCTCTAAGGTCTTCTTGAATGATAGCTTTTTCACGTTAGGAGTCTCATAGAGAGAATCAGAAGAAAAATGTTGAATGCTATGGAAGACGGTCAATAAAAGATTCGGAGATATTATGTGGCTGGTAAATATTAGATATATTCTTTCTAATTTAAATCATTTAAAATACTATCATGAAGCTATCGTTAGTACGTACAACGTAGTAGACTAGAATTATCAGCTAACAGGTTAATTAATATCTGAGTCGACTAAGATCTTTGTATCATACGACAGAGCTTGCACACTCATGATAACTAATTTGCGATTAATCTTGAACCGACCTTAAAGGCTCCTCAAATGAAGAAATTGTAACTTATATTTACATAACAAACTCGACTACGTCTCAATGAAATAATTATGTTGAAGTTATTAAACCATCGATTAGTCACACCTGTCCAATAGAATCTTTTCAATGTGTCTGGATAGATTATAACAAAACCTATTATAATTATATTATGATTACAATTAACAACGAAGATGGTATCAGCATCTCTTGTAACTGAAAAAATACAATACTAGCTGACCAGCGCAACTTCGTCTGCGTCACATAATGCAATTACATAATATTGCGACTATAAATTGAGATGTAAGCTATCCTATCTCTCAAGTTGTGCAAATTTGATTAAAATCGGTTGAGTAGTTTAGGAGTCCATCGCGGACAAACAACGTGACGCGTAATTTATATGTATATATTATTAAGATTACGATTAAGAAGATATTGTTGTACGATTACATCGCACATTTATTTAGATCGCTAGCATAAGCATTATTACCTTGTAAAGTGACTATTTGAATTTAATTGACTACACTTCCTTCCGTTTTATTGTTACAATTAATAAATATTTTATCAAGAAGTCAGCAAGAATCTCTAATGTATTATTAGCAAGCAAGGGCTCGTACAGTTGTATATATCTAAAGATATAAGATGCTGCAGATCGTACGTTATGTGTAGTGCTATTTTATTAATAGGTGTCAAGGTCTAGCCTTAAAGGTCATTTGTAGTGCTGGTAGAGAATTCTGTTCTTTTGTTATTATAAGACCCGAGGGTAGAACTACAATTTACTTAGGAATAGGCTAGGCTCTATTATTTAGGCTAAATTATTTTAACATACTTAGCGAGAGTGCTACTCGTACACATCTCGTCCCCTTCAGAGGAACAGGCGTGTTGCAGTTTTATTTGAGAGGAATGTAACTGTTAGACTGAGTCTATCAGTAAATTAGCAATGAAATCTCATCGTTCAATCAATTCACCCAACTACCTGTCCGCTGATCCCGGAAAAAAATATCTCTTACTATCTCGTTCGTGTGATAAAATCAATCCAGGCTGGGTGGTTACAGTGCTCGCTCTCAGTACATAGCAAGACCATCCAGCTACTACATATGTGGTATTGCGATCGTTAAATGTAACTTATAGCCGTATGTGGCGTGGCCCCAAGCCCCCAAGCTCGCACACCCCCGACGGCTGGGAGCACTTAGCGGGCGGCTTCGAGATCAACTAACCTGGTACCGGGATATGCGATAGTTTTCCTTTAGTTTAAGTTACATTGTTGTTGTAACGCAGCCAGAGAATGTGCCTAAATGCGTTCGGTTGGGAGGCAATCGTTGATGGTGGTTAATGAAATCTGCGCTTGAAAAATAGGTCAATACTACTTACTAATACTGTTTGTAAAGCGAATCGTAAAAAACAAATGTAAAAGCTTAATAAGCAGACTGATATTAATTACATATAAACTACTGAAATTAGCTTATATTATGCTATCGAGCGACTTTAACGCTATAAATCAATGGACCCAAATACCTAGTATTATCCGTAGACTGACTTGATTTATTGATTGATGTAACAGGGGGAACCTCTTGTTGCCATTCACCTGGATACTTTCTTTTAGCAATTCAAGTTACCTCATCAGGGCTTCAAAGAAGAAGAAGACGAAGTCGTCATTTCACCACTCTCCACCGAAGTCGCGACCACTAAACCAATGAGACGGTAATAAACAATCGTTTATTCAACGCAATAACAACGCTTATGTAACGCCAGCAACAATATATTTATCAGCAACGAACGATGCTGTATACAAAACGTAAACAGCTGTTTTGTATACTAAACAAAGTCGTTTCGATCCTTTGGCATTCAGATCACCTTCCGCATTTTGATGGGGTTCTTCTATCCGTTTTATATTTTACTTTGTAGTAATACTGCATTATAGCTTCAAGACTTTTCCCTGAATATAGTAAAGATGGATGGATTTTGTGAGGAATGATATATGACAAAAAAGGAGTATACGATAACTTGACGATAGACAGAGGAGAATGGAAGAAATAAATATGTTATAAGTTAGAAATAAATATGTGTTATAATATGTTTTATATCCGACATCAAATTACTTGGGATAAGGGTAGGACGAGATAGTTTGGCAGATTAGTGTTAGCGTTTTGTAAGATAGGAATACACCCGGTAATTCTAAAGTAAATTTTGACGAGTTTTTCTGAACAAACTGGCTACTTACGAGCACTTTACTAGCAGGCAAACTTTATATATATTTACTTTACGTTAATTTATCCTTATATTAATACATTTACCTATCTTTGAGTATAAGATTCGATTAGAACGCATTTCTTGTTATCGCGATATTTCGGATGTATAGGACGTTTGAAAAATGTAAAAATGTAGCAAATAAAATTAAATTCTGCTTAGGCCAAAATAACCACTGAAAGTCTAAGTCTGGCCATTTTTAATGTACGTCAATCGGGTTGTTTCGATATTCTTCCCAAGTTTTGTAGATTCATATTGTAGCCTCGTTGGTTAACGTCATTACTGAACCAGAAGAGTACGTCATCGAGGTTAAGCAAGAGGGTGTTTATACGGCGACCGTTAGTGCAGACAGCGAAGCACTTAGCCACTGTGCTAATCGGGTATTTAATATTTAATTTTGTGCTTAATCATTCACATCACACTTTCACATAGTACTATTTAGGCGTCCCCATTAGAATATACAGCTACGTAAACACTGCACAGCAAACAGTAAATACAACGTTATTAACGGCTTTCTGTGCAACAAAAACGTTTGAACTGCTGGGACACATGGCTCCGCTTCGTGAGAGTAAGCACGCTCTCATCCACCATGTGGTGGTTCTAGGACATGTCGGTTTACTCACGATATTTTCCTTTACCGTTTTGTGATATGGTAAAAAGGATAAATCAATAAAAAAGATAAATCTTACTACTCCCGTACAAATCTGTGACAGTCAAACAGTTTCCATCACCACTTTTACGGTAGAGAATATTCAACGACTGTACATTTCGCACATAAAACTTTGAGAACCATGTCATAATGTTCTCATTATGCCGGTTTTTAACACAGCGCATAGTAATACGTATTCTAATGTCAGACATTCAAGATAAAACAAAACACATAACCCAAACGGCTGCCAATAATGTATTGTATTTGCAATACAGGCGAGCCATTCAGCGTGGCTTAGATGCTTTTGTAGCTATTGAAGATATTATGCAAGTTATTGCTAGTATTTGGAACATTGTTTTGTTCAGATCTATGCAGTTCAAACTAGTCTCTGTTTATGATTTTTAAGATTCTATAGAATTGAAGTACATTTTGATGCTATGTCAAAAACTGTAATACAATCTCTCTCAGATTTATTATTATAGGGGTCTAAGCTGTCTTATTGATCGCTTAATAAGGCCTCTATCAGCTTTTCCTACTATTCACGCGAGTTGCTGTTTTCGTTGTAGTCTAAAACCTTAAAAACAGCGTCTTGTCATCGTCTGTGCTAACGGAATTTTGAACCTAAGTATGCCCACCCATCTTGTTACAACCAATTCAGTAGCTATCAAGAGTTAAATTACGATGATATACTGTTATTAAGTAACATATTATTAAATACACCCCCAACATCAATTAACGACTACCTAACACACACTATGATTCTATGCGTAGAACCTATCATTAGATATGTTTATCACTCCAATACACGGTATTCATCTGACAGGTTGCCTGATTTTTATTAGCTAACAGTATAACATGTCTACTAGTATATAAAATATAAGGTCCCATTAAAATAGCTGGACAAACTTTTAAAAATCATTCAGACCTCCGAAATGAGGACAGTGTTAAAAAAATTAATAAGAAAAACGCGTTAGATACTTATAAGAAAAAAAAACAGCTAACGATAATACACAAAAAAAAATGCCGGCAATTTATTATTTTAGGTCAAATTAAATACTTTAGTCAGCGCTTTTTTGCTTGGATATCTTTGGTTGGACATACTGAACGCTGTGTTAAAATTTGTCCATCTATTTTAATGGGACCTTAAATATATATACGTACATCTATAAACTAAGGTGTTTTTTTCGTGAGGTCGGCAGAAACTACGCTACCTGCTACGATCTTATACTCGTTTATGGCATCCATTATCAGCAGGGATCGGAGTAGGTAGAAGGATTTTTGGTACTTGTATCATAAATGTTCACAGAAAGAATAACATGGATAAGTCATTTTCCCGGAAAGTAATTCCGGTATTTTCGGATCCAATTAAATATTGTTAATGTTGGTAGATATTATTACTACTCAATTTTAAAGGAAGGTACCACCGGTTAGTGCACCACCCATGATCCATTGCTCTGATTGGTCGTTAGGTTATGTCAAATCGTGACTGGGTAAGGTTAAAAAAAAATATGAACAATATAATATTGCTCATTTTAATACAATTCCTACACCTAAGGTCCGGTTTTCAACCAATTCCGAAAATCCGGAGGACTGTCCATATTAATACATAGATTTCGGATCAATGAACCCAATTCAATCTTCCTACTCCGATCTATGATTATCAGTGATCATACATCTGGTCAAACAAGCACGCGGTAGACTTGTAATCATTATTCTAATTACTTGTTTATACAAAAATTATTTGTGTCCTCCTTGTATTTGTGTCGTTCTTGTAAAAATATACCCAAATTACATAGCTAGTACGGTTGAATTCATGGGGTAGACAGTCATACCACGGAATCCCTTCAATCACCCCAATTAATAATGGTATTAAAGTAGTTTGACGTTTAGGCAAGTTATTTACCGAAACCAAAGTGTGTTTGTTAAGGATTAATTTATTAGTCTAGGCTCGACCTAAGACTGAACTTTCAGACTGTTTAGTTTACATAGCTTTAGTAAGAGCGTTGCGAAATAGCGTAGCTTTGTTCTAAATCTGTATATTTATTAAAATTAAACATAAGTATAGAAGTAGGTGATCCGACAGAGATCCAGAGTTGTCGACATAGCTCACGGAATAAGTAAGCTGAAGTGGCAATGGGCCGGTCATATTAGCCGTAGAACCGATGACCGTTGGGGTAGACGTGTTCTTGAGTGGAGGCCGCGAATCGGCAAACGTAAGGTGGGACGCCCTCAGGCTCTGTGGAGTGACGATCTTCGCAGGGTGGCTGGCAGCAACTAGATGAAGGTTGCTGAGAATCGAGTTGGAGTGGCGTGCGATTGAGGAGCCCTATGCCCAGCAGTGGACTGCTATATGCTGATGATGATGATGATGATAGAAGTAGCCGAAGTAGGTTTATAGCGGGTAAAAAAATTCCAGTCCTAGTCGGATAAATCAGTCTCAACAAAAGCTGCAACAGTAACATTTAACGCTTTACATAACTTGAATAATAAAAAATACAATGTCAATGAGTAGACAGACATAAAAAAACGCCATGTGCTACGATCTCCATAACCCTTGCTTCTTCCACATGTATACTTATCATATATCCTTACATACTTGCACACCGGTTTGGATGTACCTGATTCATTGCCCCTGACCTTGCGTATTGTGTGATCCATTGATAACATTTCTTAAAGATATGCACAGGTTTATCCGCTCATCTTGTTGTTATTGAAATGAGGTTTACCCCTCTGAAATAATCTGTATGGAAGGGGAGAAGTTCCGCTCGCTCGCTCCCCTGAAGCTGAAGTGAGGTAACGTTGCGTGCTTAACTTCGTGTTTAAACATAAACAGCTGATAGGTTACTTTCCTTTTCCTGTCATGCTGTCATTATTATGGTGTATTAATCCTAATTAATATAAAATTATAAATGCGAAAGTGTGTGAGTATGTCTGGATGTTTGTTACTTTTTCACGCAAAAATTGCTCACCGGATTAGGATGAAATTTAGCACACAGATAGTTTACAACCTGGATTAACACATAGGATACTTTTTATCCCGGTAGTTGGAGTTCGGCAATTGTCCCAGCGGGCGAAGCCGCAGGCTAAGCTAGTCGTTTATATTGTAAAAAATATAGCTGATTTAGAATTCCGTTTTGTTAGTGAGCCTTAACCTTACTTTTATTAGTTACGATTTTTTACTAATACCTACTATTTTTTAACCTTTCATTTTGCAATTTACTGAAAAAATCTTAAATCATTGCTTTTATTAGGCTAAGCAGATAAATAAATGACCCTTGTAGATTATACCGGATAACGTTTTTTCAAGCTTCAATGTTTTGGGATACAATGCTAAAATGAATGGATCTAAAACTTGACGTGTTATTTTTTTTATATACACGTAATGTGGTAATCTAGATTTTCATATTCATTACAGTTCAATGACTAAGACGTGCTTAGTTCTTGTATTAAACTATAGTTTAATTTGCTTAAAATATGGAATACATAAATTTATTAAATATTGAAGCTATACCTTATTTGATTAAAATTGTTTATAACTTTCAATACTAATATGCGTCTTCAATGAAAACTCATCAATATAATGTATAAATAACTTTCTCAATAATTATTGACCTAAAAGAACCAAGTTTATTAACCACTACACCCATTTCATGATTTTTAGGGTTCCGTACCTCAAAAGGTAAAAAAGGAACCCTTATTAGTAAGAGTAAACTGGCGATGAATCGACTTTCTTTCAAAATATTCTCAGCAATATTTCGACTCCAACGGCCCTTTTATAAGTCTTCTTCAACTTTGTTTATTTTTAGCATTAAGATTGTTTTCTTTCACCGATATTAAAGCCAAAGTTTTCATAACACCTAGCTTTTGCTGTTACCGCAAAGTCGTGGGTGGATACACTAACAAAATATAAACATAAAATTGTGCCCTTGGTGTCTTGCACTCACAAAGTAGCCCAAAGGTCGGCTTACTTTGCGGTAGAAGCAGAGATCTTTTGAAGGAACTTATCCGGTGAAGTACTATCACTCTTGGTGCCAGTGCATCTTGTAACAGGCACGTAAGAAACTCAGCTTTGTGTCTAGGATGACAATGCATCTAGGATGTTTCTTGTATGCAGATATCCACAGGTAGCAGTGACCACTTAACATCGTGTTTGCTGTTTAATAACATTAAATAATAATACAGCTTTTCTCATTATTTTCTTGTATGTTTCCAGGTGACGCGCTGCGTAGCGGTGGTTAAAGCGGCTCTGCCGCTTTAAATGGACAAACGCAAGATGCTGCCAAAGAGAGCGCGTATGGATAGCATGCGGGGTCCCATCGCCAACGGACCCTTGCAGTCGAGGTGAATATTATAGACATTACACAATAGTATAGTACAACAATTATGTAAGTATAGTCCGGTTTAAACAGAGAACAGAAAACAAAACAAGTCTAGACCACTAATTTATCGTTTAGGCAAAAACTAGTAATAGATCTTTGATCTAAATAACTTTGACAACAGTTATTTAGATCAAGGATCTGCTTGTTTGCTCGAGTTGTTACTTATCAAATTATTTTTTGAACTAAACGTATAATTAAATCACATAATTATCGAAGCCACCACTGATTTAATTCAATCACAATCCACAAGCAGAAACTCCAACAGTTTAGCAAAGATCGAATCTAGCGGAGTCGTTCGTTTAATTCGTAAGCTGGTCGCGAGTGAACGCGGGTGGCAAGTTAACAAAGCGTCGTCCGCCGTCTATTGGGCTCACTCCACTTATTCTTTTCTCGCGCTAATCCTATTTGGTTTCCATCAAAACTTGCCCGAAGGGTTGCGTCCCCGCGCCCCACTCCAATGCTCTCGGCCTCTTTGTTTGCCACCAAAATCTGTTTTCGTCTGCCCCCGGAAAAGTTTGTTGGAATTCTGAAAACTCCCTCCTTACCCGCCCGGAATTACTTTCCCGTTTCGCCGCCCGAAACTTTCCCCAGCAATAATAATAATTCTGCTCCGCTATGACGAAAGTTTAAATTATTAGTTTAATCGTACTGGTGTGCTTTAATTATTCTCGGCGGGGCAAGGCGGAGGGGGGGATGTTCGGGGCACGTCCTCTCCTCGTGATTAGCTAACTTGTCCCCGACTGCCGACTGCTATCCCCAATCTCTTCTAGTTTCCAATATTTGTCGGTTTGCTTAGAAATTTAATTTGTCCATTAATTTTGGTTTGTCTATTACCAAAGCTAATTGGCAGTTACAAACTTGTAATTTTGCTGTTCGGCGTATCTCTTAATCTAAATTGGAGTACCCAAGTTATTTAGTACTAAACTTGAATGCCTTTAGTGTTGCAGCGATTCTTGCTAGTTACTTATTTATCGTTTTGTGTCCTATTTTAGCAATCCTTTGTTGTTGTTCGAAGGAAAACTATATCATCGTTTAAACATGTCCAGTCACGGTTAACACATCTGAATTTCTAAAACTGTAAAATTAGATTGCCAGTTTCGAATTGGCACTATCCGCAACTAGCCAGCTACGTTTCAAATAAAACTATGTTATGAAGAGAGAAAGTGACCTCATGAGTCGACATACGTCAATCAGACGTCGCAGTTATTACACAAACGATATCAGAATATTAATAACGTATAAAAAATCAGTTTGTATTTATATGTGACCACTAATAAAATCATTTGCATATAAATTTTACTGTCAAATTTACATTCAATCCCCAGATTTGGACATAATTGGCATAATGCTTGAATTAACTAAATACACAATTAATAAAATTTAAATAGGCCTAATACATATTAGGAATATTGACCAGAATTCATAAATAATGCAACAACAAAGCCAAGCCAAGACGCTTAGTTTTGAAGAAACAAGCGATTTAAGTACCTAATGGTCTTTTATTTTAAAAAACCACTTAGCGTGTTTTGAACAATATGATTAATTCGTAGAAATAAATACGCATGAAATGAAAAAGAAATAGTTATTGGCTTAACAATGTGAAACAAGTATGAATCACAACGAAGTTTCTTAGTTGTACTTAACTCGGTAATGAATGACTGTAATTACAAATGAAATAGCTGTGCCGATCCATATCTTTTTTCATTGTGTTACGTGTCTTATGCGCGTTCTACGCCACATTATTGTTTTAGTACATGATAAACAATACTAACTAGTGACATTAATATTGTATTCGGACGTATTTCGGATATCCAATATGGCGGTAAGCCTATATCCAGCGGCGGTAGGCCTGCAAATTAATAAATATGATATTTTGTATAGGTAACGAGCTTGCAATCATTTGTGGTATTATCAAAGCTTTTCAGTTATTTTATAAGCGCTCTTGGGATATCAGATAATAAGAATGGTTAGGCAATATTTTCGTGCATTTCTAAAAACATGCGTTAGATTCGCTGTGTTTATTAGTAATACTTGGCCCTAGGCATCAAGTAAAATAATGTTTCTTGATGGATTGAAACTCCGTCAAAAGAAAAAATCTAGCTTCACACCTACTCTGCATAATCTTGAGCGCTATTCTAGCGCTACGATTCTCATACGTAGAAGCAAACCGATTACCCGATTTACCTACGTAGTACATTTTTCATCATCAACTGGAAAGAAAAAACCATTGAAAGTTTTCATCGGAAGTTATTCAACCTATTAACCTAATGCTTGAAACAACACCCCTTAATTCAGAGTGTTTAAAACCGTCGTGTATTAAGAGCAGCTTCGTTTGTTTTTCTCGAACACCGGCAAAAGTTGGTGAAATTGACGGCCAAGCTCCAATGGAGGCGGGATGAAAATAGAAAAGTAGCACCCGTACACGTGTTCGTAAACCGTTTTAGTGTGGCATGATTGATCTTAGTTCTATTTTTAAACATTATTATGAAGTTATTGGTGTCGATTGTCTGTGTTTACTTTGTGACAAAACTTGGCACGGTTTTCTTCATTATTCAAGAATTTCTTGTTCAGTAAGGTGACGCTATTCGCTTAGATTATATGAATTAGGCAACATTTTTTGTACACTGAATTGTTCATGATTTGGACGTATGAAACGTCATACTCGTAAACGCTTCATTTCGAAAACGAACTTGCCAACGTACGTAACCTATAGTAAACACTAATTTGGGATTGGGAAGGTTTTTATTTATATATTTAAGAATAATTATGTCTCTACATTATTTGACGAGCTTCAGGTTTTGGTTTAAATGGGCGTTAGACACTGGTTTTCACACTAATGTTAAGGAATCTATAGAACATTAAAGCGGGCCGAATCTATGTAACATTTCAGCGGGCGTCTGAAATTGAATAAAGAGGAAATCAAAAATATTTTGTTTGAGCCCGTTCGTTTATTGTAATGGAATATATTTTCTGCTTTATTAGGTAGGAAGTATGAATGGTCGGTTCGTATATCGCGTTGTTCCAATAATATGCCGCCGTCGTATGTAACATTATCGTCGTTTGATAATGTGCTGTAAGCGTTACGCATTCTTTATCACTTACGTTTTATGTAACGTTTTCGTTATTCACATTTACTGCTTTACGTAGTTATTTATTGCCACTTAGTGTTAATGTATGATATGAAAGTGCTTTCTCTTTTTACACGGTAGGTTTGTACTTCGTACAAATATATGAAGGCGCTAGAGGGCTAATATTATGTAGTCGCTTTGTGCTACACACGTTTGCCAACTTTTTTTTTTTGGAAGCCTACTTTTCCCACTCCTCGCCAATTCATGCTGAAGTCGTCCAAAGCGTCCCTCCATCTCCTCGGTCTGCCGGTACCCCGTCTAACTTTCTCAGGGCTCCAGTCTTGCTAGCGATATAAATATGTGCAAAGTTCGTAGTTCAAACACTTTATTTTAGCATTTGGCCATACCTTCTTACTTACCTAGTCTAAGGTCTTTTTCTGGTTCCTTTTGTTCTCATGATAAATCTTTACAGTTCTCGCATATTTTTAACTTCTATAACTATAAGCTTGCGAAGTTAAGCAAACTTGGAAACATTATACAACTTATAACATTCCAAGAACGTTATGTTATCTTTGAACATGCTTCAAGACTGAACTAAGTTTGTATAATGTTCAAATTTAACAATTTGAACATTATACAAACTTAGTTCAGTCATTCTTAATTTAAGATGTTAGGTGCACGTTCCTCCGTGGCCTGAAATCAGTCGATGCCAAAAACTAAAACGTAAAACAGTTAAAAACCAATATTTTCACATATCGAATATCCTTTTTCCTGAGTAAGCTTCCAGTCCAACCGGATTTCTGATGTGGCTGAAATAAGTTTTGCTCTCGGCGAAACTGCCGTTGTCACTGATCCTGTCCTAAACCTTGTAATTGAGTTGAGATCCAAGGCCCTCAACTCAATTCGTCAGAGAATTCTGCCTTTATTTCTATTTATGCATAGCCCGCTTCAATAAACAACAAAATAGACTATCACGGCTGTTTTCCCGAAGGGTAAGGCCACATCTCGCCAGTTATGTATAACGTAAAATGGGGGCGAACCCATTACTTTCAATCAGCCAGTAACTTAGACTTCAGACTGATACTGAGTAATTCGTAATGGAAAATTACGCTAATAATGCTTTGCCTGAATAGGGAATTAAACCCAGGATCTCGTACTCTAACTCTAAAATACAGTGAATATTTGTTTAAACGCCTCTTTATTATATGATTCCAGGCCCCTAGTGGCGTTATTAGACGGACGCGACTGTACAGTCGAGATGCCGATACTGAAGGACGTGGCCACAGTCGCGTTTTGCGACGCACAGTCCACCTCGGAGATACACGAGAAGGTGCTGAACGAGGCCGTGGGCGCGCTTATGTGGCATACCATCATACTGACCAAGGAAGACCTCGAGAAGTTCAAGGCGTTAAGGATCATAGTCCGTATCGGCTCCGGCGTTGATAATATTGATGTCAAAGCTGCTGGGGAACTAGGTGAGTCTTATTTAATTTTATAGATATGGAATATACTTTACTTTGTACACCATACAATTTCAATGAGTTTTACATACGCAGGTACATACATCAACAACATTCATTTATTTCCAGACAACTTTGGCCCATAGATATATACATCATAAACTTATCTATATAAATAGTAAAAACTGGTAGAATGTATTGGCATCTCTAGTCTCAAGTTTTCCGATGACCTCAGATATCTATTATGTGTGTCATGAAGGAACTTGAAACGTTCTTTAAGATAGAGGGGGTTGTGAGTTTGAACTGAATTTGTAGAGCTAAAACAAGATATGATATGATATTAAATTTTCGGCGAATACGGACTTGAGCTTTTTACGAAATTCGGAAATGTGGTCATATTTGCTCAGGCCAAATATAATTTTATGTCTCTTTATTTAGATCACTTCACATCAGTAACATCTAGTCACTCACTACATCAGGCCAAGCCCAAAGACCATAGCAAATGGAGGGAATTTGTTAAAAAAAAATTTAGTTGGCCACATCACGATCTCCATATAGGCAGCTTATTTGAATTTACTAGCGTAGGAATCTAGTGAATCGTTTTGACAGAGAAGCCCACAACCACAACCAACAGGTCTGCAATCTATCCAGAGTTGTTGCCACCTGGATACATAGAGTTGATAGTCCTATAAGTGTCAGTAGGATCAGCAGCTCCTATTGTATAATTGGTTTCATTGAATATTTAAATTTGGGGTGAACTGCTATTAATGACATATTAATCAATTAATCAAAAACTGATGATTTTATATAAACTTAATTTTCAATAACCTGTTTCTTTAAAATGTTCTAGGCATAGCGGTATGTAATGTGCCCGGCTACGGCGTGGAGGAGGTAGCGGACACCACAATGTGTCTCATACTGAACCTGTACCGGCGGACGTACTGGCTCGCCAACATGGTGCGAGAAGGGAAAAAATTCACAGGTATACCATCACCAACATTTTTGGTATTTTTTATTAACTATTTCATGAACATTACTTCTTAAACCTGTATTAAACTGCTTGACGAGTCTCCCTGTTTGTTTAGTCTTCTCTTGCCAATCTCGCTTAAACACTTCAAGGTCCTCCTTTGCCCTTGGCGACTACGCCCGACTTGCCGCTGCGTGACTTGCGGCTATTTGGCGTAAACATGCCCCGCCCAATCTCACAAAAACTACAGATAGTATTTAAAAAGTGTCTTCACGAAATATCATTTCCCATTCCGATTCCTTCGTCTAGCGTAGCAACAGTCATGCAGCCACAAGTTGTCGTTCTTCAAATTCAAGAAACTGATATTTACGTCGACACATGACGGAAAGAATGCCCTTGAGATGTAATAAAACTCAGCGGTATTGTAATAAGTTACTTTACTACGTTCGCGACACGTGCAGGCGATAAATATAGCCATTCTTGAAGCTATTTTTAATTGTATTCTGCGTATTATTGATACTGATAATGTTGCTATAACAAAGTTGCTTTTATATGGTTAACGCTCGCTATATAAAGAAGTTTTCGAAAAAACTGTTGCTTGTTATGTTCCAAAGTCATCATCTTCTTGTCCATATGCCCAATTTATTTATAGCCACTCCCTTTGCAGCCATCTCTTCATACAGAGCGTTTTCTCAAAGTACATAAACAAAATGTTTTGATAAGACATAAATGCGGTAATTGGTTAAAAACTTTCTGGACATCTTCATTTATATCTTACGTTGTTCGAGTTCTTTATTGTATCCAGCAGATTTTTCTTGTTTCAAGATCCCCTCCATCTAATCTAGGAACCAGTAGCTTTTAGTCGTTCTTTTACTAGGATTTAAACCCTAGATGTCATCTCGACGACGTTTCTCCTCTTCTCCTGCTCCTTGTGCATCTCCACCTGCGTGTGTGTACCTCACCTATCCGAAGCCTTTCGAAAGTGCTTTTCTAGTCGAAAATCATTTATCTTGAATAATAATGGGAATGGGAATTATCAACACTACAAGAAGAAGCACCTTAGACCTTCATCTATGTGAAATACTTACATTGGTGTGTTTCCCGCCGCAGGTCCGGAGCAGGTGCGCGAGGCGGCGACGGGCTGCGCGCGCATCCGCGGTGACACGCTGGGCATCGTGGGGCTAGGCCGCATCGGCTCGGCCGTCGCGTTGCGCGCCAAGGCCTTCGGCTTCAACGTTATCTTCTACGACCCCTACCTGCCCGACGGCATCGAGAAGTCGCTCGGGCTCACCAGGGTCTATACACTACAGGTGAATATTGTGACATCCCCACACTTGGTGCTGCATAAGAAAACTAGAAGGTCCCATGACAAAGGCGCGGGCTGGTAAACTTCCAAGTCGTGATATTGATCACACCTGGTAGTGATGATCAGTATATCGTCGGTTACAGACGTATGGTACTGTTAATGTTTATTAGAACTTTCAGGGTGTTGAACCCTTTTAACAAAATCCTTAGGTTATCATGCTATGAACAGAACTGGGTTAGCAACCAACTCAAAAAACATGGCACCTGTTGCTTATCGCAGATCAAAAATGTACTATAAGAATAAGGTAGAGCAGTATTTGAGGAGGTAGAAGAGCTGATCGTTAATTACATGAAATGCTATAAACCCTGGTTATAGTTTTCAAATATTGACTAATTGTATGTTTGTCGTTTCCAGGACCTCCTATTCCAGAGTGATTGTGTATCATTGCACTGCAGCTTAAATGAACACAATCACCACCTCATCAACGAGTTCACTATCAAACAGATGCGCCCAGGTGAATATAACACGTTTATTATACTTTTATTAAATAGAGTGAAGTTCAGCATCTGATGAAGAATCACACCAGAATGGCGCTACTTCAGCGCCATTCTGGTGTGATCAAAGATATATGACAGAAGGTAAGACAAAGAAAGTTATGATATTGTCTGTTAATGAGTGTTTTAAACTCACAATCAGTGAAAATGAGAAGCGAATCAGCTTTCTTGTTCTAGAAAATGCATTTTTCCACAAATAAAGTATTTATAACTCGTCACGTCAAAAATTAAATAAATACACATAACCAATCAGTTCAATGAATTCATCACACATTTCAAGAAAATATTTAAAACATGCGTTATGCACGTAAGGCTGCTGGTACCTGTCATTCTTGAATGTTCTACACAAAATATCGATATTTAATTGAAACTGCATGTCTGCATGTTAAATTTTTTCGAGTATAATTAAAAAGAATGTTCGAGATTCAAGCGATGTGTCGTGACTAGATTTTGTAAGAGGCTTACTTAACCATCCGAGCGGTGGATATTTCCGCCAAAAAAATATCCCATCTATATCGGTGAGAGGCCATAAACTATCACAGTGCAAAAGCTGACGTGAATCTTTCTCTGTTGCTGCGTGAAGAAGGACAAACCCAAAAAATACACCTTCGCATTTCTAATACTTGTAGGAGATACTCCTCAAGAGAGGAGGCTTGTGTCTTAGCAGTGGTAACAGTGTAAGCTGATGATGTTACGAATATAACTGATTGTTTAGTCCTTAGAATAAGGTTCTTTAATTCTTTTCCAGGCGCCTTCCTGGTGAACACGGCGCGCGGCGGGCTGGTGGACGACGAGGGGCTGGCGGCCGCGCTCAAGCAGGGCCGCATCCGCGCCGCCGCGCTCGACGTGCACGAGAACGAGCCCTTCAACGTGTTCCAAGTACGTACCGCCCCTGCCACCACGCATATGGGTTACTCACGTCACACTATTCCCAATCACTAAACTCTGAAAGCTAGGATCAACAACAGTGATCACCAGAAAAGCGCCGGGGCAATGAAGTTCAATTAGTCCATCTGAAACGATCCAACCGATTTGGATCCCGCATTGTGTTGTATCGTGGGTGCGTTTACAATCATTTAAACTTACAAACACAAACAGCCGAATCGGAACAACTGCCTGTAGGCTATACAAATATTTGTTCCGTTCGGGAATTGAACCCGCTATGCAGCGCAGGAGCCAATAGCTCAGCCACTGCGTCAACCTTGCTGTCGTGTTCGGTATTTGTGTCGTGTTGTAATATGGTATGACTTTCTCACAGGGTCCGCTGAAAGACGCGCCGAACGTGTTGTGCACGCCCCACGCGGCGTTCTACTCGGACGCGTCGGCGCAGGAGCTGCGCGAGATGGCGGCGTCCGAGATCCGGCGCGCCATCGTGGGCCGCATCCCCGACTGCCTGCGCAACTGCGTCAACAAGGACTACTTCCTGGGCGGCGCCGGCGTCATGGCGGGCGCGCCGCTGGCCGCGCCGGCCGCGCCGCCCGCGCCCTACCCCGAGGGCATCAACGGCGGCTACTACGCGGCCGCGCAGGCGGCGCACTCCACCACGGCCGTGCACGACGCGCCCGCGCCGCCCGCGCCCGCGCCCGCGCCGCACGCGCCGCTCACGCCGCACGCGCCGCACACGCCGCACACGCCGCACGCGCCGCAGCCGCCCATCTCCCTGGTCAGTGCCAGTGGTAATGCGCCTCAATACTTTACCGACACACGCCCACCGCCCCACCCGTATCCTCCACCCTCCTACCTGTAGGCGCAGCTGGACGTCTACAGGCTGGATTGCTCCCCTAGCTAGTGCATGTTTTAGTAATTTAATTTAATGATTTTACCATCGAACCTAAGCAACTGCACGACTCGGAACGCTGCTCCCCCACTGTCAAAAAATACGAGTTTGTAGTAACTTTTTTTGTTCCATCTTCCAAATAATTTAAAAATACCAAGATCGTAGGTCATTATACTTAAAATATTAAATAGTGTGATTTTAAGTATCATCGAGTAATATCTATCTTTCGTGTGTTGCAGCCAATCAACACGTCGGATCCGGCCAACCATCAGTTGAACAAGCAGGAGAGCTCCGACGTCCACTAGGCGACGACGATGCGCTACGTTACAGTACCGTGATCACGCCGAGCGACTAAACAAACATACAAACAAACAATAGTTTTATTGATTCCATCGCAATTATGTCATAAGTACCTATGTCGTAAGCCAACGAGTGATATAATATGTAGTCGCGGCGTTTGCATAGAGGCGACACAACGCTTTATATTATAAAAAAATTAATAGTAAATTAGTGAGTCTTTATGCGTCGATAGTCGGTACAATCCGCGGCGAGTGAGTCTGTCTGTCCTCTTCCAATTTGTTTTATAGTGAAATACGTTCCTATCGCGGGGTAGGGGACCAATGGAGTGTGCATGAGTGACTGCAACTGTCTTCTAAACTTGTTCCCTCTGAGCACCTCGCTAAATAGCCGAATTTGAATATAGGGAAAACAATCATGAATGACACTCCACTTGTTTTCTGCTTCATGGTTTTCATAGTTAATTCATGTTAACTGACAATAAAAATGAGTATGCAAAAGATTTCATCACTATCGAATTTCTGAATATAGAGGCACTGAACTTTTGAAAGTTATACAGTGAGTCGGGACATCTCCATTCTCGAACATGTTTTATATAAATATAAACGTCTGTTAAATGAGACAAATAATGTAATTAGTGCATACGGCTTGTGTGTGACTGTACACAGTTTTATTTCAGTGTGATTATGAGATTCCTTGTGGAACGCACACCCGTCTCGATGCAAACGTCGCCCGATATGAGCGAATAGTTGATTCTGTGTTTGTATTTGGTAAGTTGGGACAGCTATATATAGATACTGTTATGGTAAAATGCGTGTTCTGATCGCGGGCCGAAGCGTGTATGTTCAGAGTGTACTACGTGTAAATAATGCGATAAAATGTCTCTATGTTAGCTCTACTCCACACAGTCAGGCATCACGGTTATTCTGCGGTGAGGTAGGCCTAGACTTCTAGTCTGCTTCTTAAAGCTGCCAATGACAAAAGCGATGATCCACTGTTTGGAGTACATGGTTTCACCTTGTCAATAGTTAGCTGCTGGTTCCATATTCGCACCAAAAAACACTTCTAAGCAGGTATGAATAAAAAAAATGCTTTGAGTGCCCATTTGTGGGCATTAATAAAATAATAATTCAGGGCTGAATTTCGAACCAGCATTTTATAATGGAAACATTTTGCTCAAGACAATATTAATGTTGGGTGTATTAAATGGTCAGTTAAAAATTGTTGATTGATAAGTTATTTTTGCATAATATCTAAACCTGTAAAGTAGAGTCAAGATTCACGTTTACGAGGATGCCTTACAACAAAAGGGTAAAATATATGTTTTTGAAACTTATAGAATTTACGGCTGAAGCAGTTGAAATTGGTATTTGAGTAAACGTGAATAAAGCACGCTTCTTCGTTTGTCCTGATCTGTTCAGAGACAAAATAAATAGCTCTTAAACAAGGCTAAAATACATGTACAAATCGAAGTAACGGTACTGTTGTATGCAAATTAAATTGTCAGTCCCATCCCACAGTTATCGCGTTATTCAGACGTGCGTACCGTGTGTGTGTTGTATCAAAGCGCTGGAGTATACTGTGTACTAGCATACGTTCGATGCATGGTCCCAGCTGGTCTATAAGCATTTGATCGCATTTGTTTGTACCCACATGGCCGAGCCCCGGTCCGGCCCGGCCCGAGCGCATGCATTCGAACTGTTATTTTTAAGTAATCAACAAAAGGACTGTAGAATTCTATCATCACACTTTATTAACGAGAAAAACGGATGTCTTCGTGTTTCTTTTTTTTTTACTTTGAAAATGTACAAAATCATCCTTCATTTGAATATTTTTTTTAAATAGAGTTTAAGTGACGAATTTGTACATGAAAGAACACTATGATATAACATTTAGAACCGAAACGCAATAGAGGGGCTCCGCCCCGCCGAGCACCCGTTTGACAATCGTGAGAATTGGTATTTAAAAATTAGTATTTACTTACAGTTTAGTTTAATGACAAAAACAATGTGTATATTTTATGAGAAAGTGAAAAGTTCTTAAATAAAACTATTGTTTTCGGATTAATTACCAAAGTGTTTTATTTACTATCAAACAAATGTCAACCTCATGCTTCTTCAGTTCTGATTAACCACTAAATACAACAAATTACTAATACATAATAAAACAATTTTATTGAGATATATCTCGTCCACTGGCTTCTACACTTATCTAGCACATTTTGTAAGTTAGAAAAGGTCTACTATAATAAAATATTCATGCATTATATTTCACATTTGCAACTTTAAAAACGCAAGTTTTACAAATATAACATTTCATGCAGTAATGAGATCATTAGTTTAAATTGGCACCTATTTTTACTATTCCTAATAAATAAATTAACATTTCGGGGCTAAATCAAACTGTAGAATAAAAAAACTAGTAAGGCAAATACTGCCTTTAAAAAAATTCGTTTATTCGCAAAATGGAATGCTTTGTCCAAAATTCCAAATGATGTTAAATTTCATGCCAGTTATGATTTTTGACAGAGAAGTAACAACAACCCAGAGTATAGTTGTACAGGGATCTTTTGGCGCGTGGAAAAAATCTGAACTAACGCCATCATTGTGTAATTTCACAAAATAAAACGTGTTCACTAGAGTGCCAAACCATCAATGCAGCATTGTAGGTAAGTAAAACCCCGGTCTATGAAATTTGACCACATAAAATCTTGGCCAAAAGACTAAACAGTCACTTTCTATTTTCGAAACCCATGGTATAGGCCCGGACTTCACCAAAATTTGACCGATCACAGGAGAGACGAGAGACACGATGTAGATCTCAACCAGTGTGATTGGTGATTGGTCGGTCACCGCACGTGTCCCCTCCACTCCGCTCATCTCCGCTTCGGTGCAGTCCCGGCGCTAACTGACTCCCAATCTAAGCCAAAAGGCTATCAGCCCATCCCACAGTTTATTCCATTCCGAGTACATGATTAAATATTCAACTTGCCATTTGCAATAAATAAATCTACATCACGTTAGTTCGTTGGTGACTTCTGTGAGCACGGAGAACAGGGAGTGACTACCATGAGTCTTCTCGATTCCTCTGCGTCTAATGCTCGTTTCATCTCGTAGTATTTCTGCTTGACCGAATAAAGCTCGCCGTTGACTCGTTCTAATTCTAAGCGTTGGTCGGTCACCTGGCGCTCGCGCATATTTAGTTCTGAAAGGTATAGTAATTTAGTAAGTACAGACGCCAGCACATCAAGCTACTACAATCTGTCAATTTTTTTTAATAGATTTTCAACTTTATCTCTAAAGCATTCGGTTGAAGGTTGGTTGGGAAAATCTGACAGTTTTGGGTAACTTAACCTGCTGGCGTCTGTACATAGCCACATGGATTTTTGGCGCTTGTATGAATTGGGGAAGTTCGGTCAGTCTCCATCTGACGAATGATTAGGTCAAGTTATTGTGAAATATGAAACCAGCTATACCAGCGCGATTAGTTTCACAGTTAGTTCGGTATTGACAGGGGGTCGTGCTGTAGAAAGCTAAATAAAATTAAATAGGTGATGACGGCGCGGTTATTAAAATTATGTAGGTATTTTAAACAATAAATAAATGAATTGTGAATTTTATAAGGATTAACTGTGGTTTGCAAAGATTTATTTCTATTATTATCGGTAGATTTCTAATGCTCTTCTAGAACTATGAATTTGTTAAGAAAAAAAACCACATACCGGCAATCAAACACTTCATCTTAGTAGTCCTTTGTGTCAACGCTCGTTGCGTACGATTTAGCGTGATCTGCAAAATGTATGAAGTTTGTAGATAATTCGATCATACTATAATACAGTATACTCGTATACATTTTCAGAAGGACGCTGTACAAATGTTTGATTTTTTTCTTTGGGAATCGCACTAAATAAACAAAATGGTGGCGTTAGATCCGACCATGCAGCACTGTACCTACATAAGTATTGCAATATATTACCTGTATCTCAGGGCTAGGCTGCAGCGCCAGCATGTCTTTGACGGCGTTGTACAGGTTCCGGGTCTCTTTCAACTCGCGATCTTTGAGGACAATCATTTCGCTCTGAGCCAGCACTTTTCTGTAAAATATTGTTTTTATAGGTATCGTTATGATCTGCCAGCAAAAAGCAACGCAGATCATCCCAACTCAACCATGTTAGAATCTTGGTGTTGTCATCCAGTCTAATCTAAGAATTAGAATAATTGATTTGCTTTAAAAACAGGTCTTACCAGTTGTTATAACTGGTGGTTTAGGCATTATTATGTAACCTGAATACCAGTACTATACACGGAGCGACTACCTCTCTATCTATTGTTTATTTGTCTGTTACTTCCACAACCCAGAAACTGATGGATGAGTTATACCTATAGTGGAAGGAGTCTGTACTTCTATAATTTTGTTTAAGGTATTAGGAGGTATATGTATATAGATATTATAGATCAGTCGACCGCCTTGAGCAAAAGCGTGTTGATTAATGCTCATGGCTTGGCTTCTCTGTATTAGACAGAATTTGCCCTGCAGTCACAAACAGGCTGGTATAAGTTAAACAGAACAACAGCCTCCTGAACAACACCATTAAAAGAGTTGCCCTATTAGACCAGGGTCGATAATTTTTGAAAACACAAAAAATAATAGTAGGATGAAACCCATTGGAATAGGAAGAGAATATAACAAAAATGAAAGGAAAAATAATTTACGGGCGATCTGAGGTCTGGAAGTGGATGGAGTGAGTTTTTAAGGGTAAAAAACGGTTTATCTCGATTTCCGGCAAAACTACAAGTCCTATGGAAAAAAGTTAAATGGCCAAGTTGTAGGTTATAAAAAGATCTACAACTTTTGTATTTACACTTTTTCGCATAATCTCAAATTTCATGTGAAAAATTGAAATAACCATGTTTTTGGTTTTTGAAGTTATACTTCTTATGGCGCGTTAGGGAAAAATGATGAGAGTAATTTTTTACGATGCGCGCGCACACTGACCCCTAAATTTAACAGCATGAAGTTAGCTAGTCAACATACACCCTGAAGTTAGCTTAGTGTCAGATATTGACAAGCCTAGGTTTTTTATTTTTAATCTACTGCTGGCTGAGATAAGGCGACAGATAATTTTTTTAAAAAGAAGTATAACTTCTAACGCGTGTACATAAGTACACACACACACTTTTTTATTTTTATCTTTTACAAAAAAATTTTTTTTTTCACGAAATTTGGTGAAAACTTACCTTTTTATGTCCCAAAAACACATTTTTTTAATTTAAAATATTTAGTTTTTCACCTTATTTTGACTTAATTAATATCGAAAAATTTACACTTTAATTTCGAGTCATTAAAGTGTAAATAAGCTATTTATTAAAATTTACACTTTAATTACTCGAAATTAAATTGTAAATTTTAATAAATAGCTCAAAATTGTACATAGTGATTAAAACAAAAAAAATCGGATTCGAGTTTTTTTGCATTCTCGGAGAAAATATTGTTTTTTTTTTTTTGAGTATAATTTTTTTTAAACCATCAGAAAGAAGAGATTTCAACGAACAAAGAACCCACAACACAAAAAGTGGATATTTTGAGGTGAGAATTTTCGATTGAAAACTAGGATGCTTTTCGATCGAAATAGCGCAACAACAAGAAATGGGTTCTAATAGATTCCTAAATACACTCTAAATTACCTACTTTGGTACCTCATTCATTAGAATGATTGAAATGATCAAACTTATAGAAATACAGTGTTTTAACGGTAAAGTCGCGTTTCAGTCTGTAAAATCATATAAATTGCAAAATTTCAATACGGCCTCTTCTAAAGGCTTAACAACTGATCAAGCGTGAAGCAATCCGGTCAATGTCTGACCTAAGTCCTGCACTTTTTTTTGCTGGATTATGACATTATTACAAAACAGAAGGTTATTTCATTGATTAATTGTGTATAATGTTGTCTGCATTCTATGGAAAACCCATATCCAATATAGGGGTGCGTACCATTTGACATAATAACAAAAGTTCTAACGATCACATGACCTTATTTCATTTAGTATATTTTTTTTAGTATAACGATGAAATGATATAATGAATAATTGATATAATTTCATTTTACCTAATTTTATATGGTTTAATAAACATTTTCTATAATGCAAATTTGAACTAATATTCAGTTAGTATAATATTTAAATTTTGACACTACTACTACACTACTTCTACTTAAGTATAACATTGTTGTATGAATAAATAACTACGAATTAATATGTTTTTTTGTTCTATCATATTTACCTCATATAAAGGGTGTAAACAGACTCTTAACGAAGCCGAAAGGCACTTGTTCTTCCTTTTATTGCGATCATTTTTTTGTTCGAGACCATAACTGGGAACCTTCTAGTTACGGAGATATTGGGGGTTAAAGTTTCAACTTTTTCACAAGTTTTTTTTTAAATACTTGTTTTTAATGTAAGATTTTTACTTTAAACACCTCCAGGACCCCCTTACTATTCAATCCATCCATCAGCACAATGTTTTGAGTGCGTTACATTGAGTCCTACTGTAAAACATGATTTTTCAGCCAAAAAAAAAAGTCGTTTCCCAGCACTAATTTTTGCGAAAAGTTACTTAGTTTGATGTACAGACGCCAGCACATCAAGCTACTACAATCTGTCAGATTTCTTTACTAGATTTTCAACTTTATCTCTATGACATTAAGTTCAAGGTTGTTTGGGGAAATCTGACAGATTCGGGTAGGTTGACGTGCTGGCGTCTGTACATAATGCTTGGTTGACGGCTTCGTGAAGAGTCTGTTTACACCCTGTATACCTGCGTCAGATCCCCTCTATGGTTGGTGGATCATGTGGGTTAGGTTAGGTTAGAACCATGACCATTAGCGGACGAAGGCGAGCAAGCGTAGCGAGCGTGCCGCGGCAGCGGCCTTCGAGTGCCAGATCCCCCCTATTGTGGGTGAACCATCTGGGTTAGGTTAGGTTAGATCCCTTCTATTGTTGGTGAATCATTTAGGGTAGATGGGGTTTTAACATCATGTTTCATGTTGGGTCATGTTTACTTATTCACTACAGAATTTGGGGACAGAAAATGAGTAAATAAGAAAATTAGGTCAAATGAAAATTAGGTCAAATGAACTTTATATAAAAAGAGTAATATACTAATTGAAAATTATAGGAGATGTACGTTATACTAAATGTTATTAGAGCAAAAGAAGTTTATATGAAATGTAATATTAGATCACACGAAATTAGGTTATTTGTTTTTATAGCAAATGAAAATTATATCATGTGAACGTTATTTAAAGTGATAATATATTATCTGTTATTATGGCATATATTACACACCCCCCCTGTATAACCCTGTAAGTTCATTTAACCCTATTGAATGACTTTTTCATGAAATATACTTTGAATAGGGTTACATGAACTTAGAGGGTTGTATTGATGATTTTCATGATTGTAACTCTGTAACTACATACGTGTTACTGGCGCGACTCATTTTTCATCAACGTACAAAAAACGTAATCAAATTTGAATTTCGCGGGCTACCCTTACGCATCCACCTTAAGTCCTATTTTATCGTGCCAATGTGTGCTTATGGTTGTTTAACAGATAAAAAATGTCGTCACACTATTGTTATTGGTTTCATTAAATTCATTTAATCGTGGTATAGAAAACTAAGGCCATGTACGACCAATCGATCATTTCGTTTTTATTATTGACACGCCAAGTTTGGAACCATAGCTAAATTTATACTTTTAATAAGTCGGTACCTCTTCTTTTTCTCGAACAGACAATGAACAACAGCTTATAGCTCGTAAACATCTCTTATTAGTATGAAATGCAATTAATTTTATTAGCTTTGCACCATTGCAGACTTTGATATGCAGTCATTATTTTGAAGTGACTTAGTATCTTCTTTATCGTACAACCTGATACTGACCTGCAAATTACAAAAAACGTAAGAAAATTTGAATTTCGCGGGTTACCCTGGCGCAACCACCCAAGTCCTAATTTATCGTGTCAATGTGTGTTTAATAATTCAATTATTTCTTCAATCAACAGGTCTATGTTTAATGCTGGATGAAGCTTTTGGAATGTGGCCATAGTCGGGACTAAAACCGCCATCATCATTTTCAATTACAATTTCCAAAAATGTATACCAACAGCGACCTCTTGAGAATGTCAAGTTCAAGCGCCAATATAATCATGCAGCAGCTGTTGTCACAGGACATCATTGAAACTGCCAATTATAACAAGCACGATAATCTAATGGACCCTCATTGATGATAGTTGTCAACGAAATTGACTAATCACTGGAACAATTATTGTTAAAACACGACAGAACGCGTGACAAGTCCCCATCAATCCATCGTGGTTTTCTTGCATCTGCTCGTTAACGAAAAGTGTCTTCAAATTAATTTGTTTGAATTGCGTAAAAACATGAATGCTTTCAATAGAACAGTTACAGATTTATTATTGTGTAATAGATGCCACAAGGTCGCCTTCCGAAGATTCAGAGAGTTGTGTTTGATTTGCTAAATAAAAGTCGGTCTTCGAGAGTGGCTACATACATTTATTGACGTGGAATCGGGTTCAGCTGCTCAGAAATAGGTTTTCCATATACATAAATAAGTTTTCAGGAGAAAATTTCGGACTTTTCTTTCCTTGTAACGTACAGTACAGTATAATTTTATTCTGCGATTTGTTACAACGATATATTAAGGTTTACATGGGTGCATTTTAGTATGCCAGTGTCATTTCGAAGAGTGGGACATCAGAATATCTTCTAAAAAGAATACCTAATCCCCGTTTCACTAACACTACCAATACGTGAGAAAAACGCGCTTTTGGATTTTTTACTTTCAGTGCTGAGACGAGCATAATGATATTAAAACAAATATTGAGATTTTATTAGGCATTTCTAGTTGCAGCGTAATGTTAATATGTAAACGGGCATAAAACACTAATATCCGTTTGAAATTCCTGCAAAATCAATTACGCACATTTAAGATTTTTGCAGAACAGTTTCCCAATAACGTTTGTTTAAGTTATTTGCGTGCGATTTCTTACCGAGCAATACTGATTACTGACTGTTTGAGCATGACGTAGCGAATATTAGTAGAAAAACGAGCAAGGTCCCTGTGGGAATTATCGTTGACGTACATCGTGGTCAATAGATTTCACTGGCAACGGTGAAATAAGTAATAAGGAGGAAATAAACATGTTTTTTTTTTAATTCTCTATTGTGTCTAACTTTGCACAGATTCTCGTATAGATGTGCTACAATAATTATGAAATCATAAAAACACCAAAAGGTATCGTTTAAGCTGGAAGCCAGCAACACAGCTTGTCACCAGAAATAAGAATGTTGGAACACCTAATATTTGCGTGTTTGTCTGTTTGATGTTATGTCTGTCCCCTCCGTGACAAGCAAAACACGCTACGCCGTTTATCTTGGCTGGCTATCATTCGTAGATCTTCGACGGTAATTATACGTATTCAGAAGTTTGAAATTCTGACAACCAGTTTTTCCAAGGAATATCGTGTTACCCAGTCATGGAGGTCAGATAGGCAGTCGCTCCATGTAAAAATAAGAGTATATTAAGTAGTGCCTACTTATATCTGCATCAGATTGATCTCTGGAAGCCGACCCCATCGTAGTTGAGAAAAAGCTAGTCAGTAAATAATGGTGTTATGTTTAGTACCAGGATAATATGAAGATACTTACTTCTGCGTCAACCTAAGTTTCTGCGTGAGGCGAACGCTTTCCGGGTCGGTGCCCTGCAGCTTGCGCCATCTGTGCACGTTCAGAGGAGTCTCTAGGGCTTCCTCCAGGGCTCTCACACGGAGGCGTTCACGTCCTAACTCGCGTTCTAGGTTGAATACCTGGGGATAGATGGAAGAGACGTCGCCGACGAGAGTAAGTATCGGGTAAAACGGGGCAAATAGAAACTCAGGTGAATCGACACGAAACTCTGAAAGGATTAGTAATGTGATATGTTATAAACAAGTACGGTACAACAAAACACCAACCACCGTTAACATACCAAATTAATCAACGTTGAAATGCCTATCAAATGTTTGACTTGATTTATTCCTGCGTTTCTATCCACCCACTTTTACGTACACAATTTTACGATCAAAGATGTGTCAAACAAAATCGTCAATTATTTCTACTGCGATGCCTAATAAATTAGTAACATATGCCATATGATCTAATAAATTAGTTATTACTAGCTGAGACCCGCGGCTTCCCCGCGTGGAATTCCACAATTCCACCATCATTTTGTTATATCTGGTAGGGTTTTGGCAGCGTTTACGTTGAAAGCTCTCAGACGGCTTATTTTGTCCGACACCTCCGACAAATATTATATTTAAGACAAATCATATACTAAAACCTTCTTCGAGAACTACTCTATCCATTGGTGAAACCAGCATGAAAATCGGTGAAGTAGTTCTCGAGTTTATCGCGAACAGACAGACAGACGCGACGGAGGACTTTGTTTTTATAATGTGTAGTGATAAGTAGTGATTTAGTTCAGCTAGTAATACTTACCTTGACTAGCCAAGAAAAAACAATGATTTTGAAAAAAAATAAATTAAAAAAACGTAAAACTAATGGCTGATTAAGTGATTACCGATTGACCTGAAATCAAAGAACTACTCGATTGCAAAACTCACCTCCAGTCTCAAATCAGTCATATTCTCAATTCCCTTGGAGAGCAGGTTCTTCTCCTTGCGCAATCGGATGATCTCCAGGCGAAGGAGCCTGATGTCTTCCACACGCTGTTCGTACTGGCGCTCACCTTTCAAGAATAAAACATAGGTCACAAGATTTACCTACGCATAAGTTGGTAGCCTGTAGTTCTAAAAGTACTCGTCTCTTTTTCCATATCTGCATGGAGCAGTTCCCTGTTTTCTTCTATCTACCAAATATAAAGCCACATTAAGGCGGTTACCGCGCGGGGTGTGACTACGTCAATCGCTTGTTTTAATAATCAATAAAATACCAAAATCAATGAGAGACGAAATAAACGTGATAAACCTGAAGCAAAAATACAAAAAATACTTTTATAACACATTTGCTCGTAAAGGGGCTCTTATTTCACCAATTTCAATATCGTATGGTACCTCATTACGTACTTGTGCGGTAATGTAATGTAAAACGCACGGTTTCAAGATGCTCCGTCAAAAACGAACGGTACTTTTTTAAATCTTAGCAAAGAGTTTTTATGTCAGAAAAGTGGTCAACATTTTATGAATAAAATTAACTTTGGGAGATAAAATACAGGGTGTAAACAGACTCTTCACGAAGCCGTCAACCAAGCATTATGTACATCAAACTAAGTAACTTTACGCAAAAATTAGGGCTGGGAAATGACTTTTTTTTTTGGGCTGAAAAATCACGTTGTACGGTAGGACTCAATGTAACGCATACAAAACATTGTGCTGTTGGATGGATTGAATAATAACGGGGTTCTGGAGGTGTTTAAAGTAAAAATCTTACATTAAAAACATGTATTTAAAAAAAACTTGTGAAAAAGTTGGAACTTTGACCCCCAATATCTCCGTAACTAGAAGGTTCCCAGGTATGGTCAAGAACAAAAAAATGATCGCAATGACGGGGGGAACAAGTGTCTTCGGGTTCGTTAAGAGTCTGTTTACACCCTTTATAATTAATAAACATTAAATTCTTTAATTTAATTAATTTTGACAATAGATTACAACCATTTATCTGTAACAAAAACACAAAAATATGAATTTACTGTATTAGTAATACTGGCTGCTTTTGTGCCTTTGACTTAAAAAAAAGCGCTAATGCGCGCGCCTCACTAATTTGTGAACAAGTAAAAATTATTCCGCGCGCTTTTTCTTTTCACTGTGTTGTTTTTATTTAAAAATGTCGTCAAGTAATGATGAATTTATTAATTCGACACTGCCTGAAGTCTCAGAGGCAGCGAAAAAGGCTACTCTAAGCCTCTTGTCTGAAAAATCGACCGATAGATACTTACAAGCGTATCAAAATTTCGTTTAAGAAAGTCCGAGTTTTATTTATTTCCTCGCAAATATGTTATAACACGTCGTATGCCATACGTGCGCTTTGATAATTACAGCCTCTGCCTTCTTGTAGCCCTCGCCTACGGCTCGGTCTAGCAATATCGCCTCGGCTGTAATGTTCAACTTACCGCACTTATATCATAATGTACTATTATAACACATTTGCTCGTAAAGGGTCTCTTATTTCATCTATTTAAATATCGTATTGTATCTCATTACGTACTTGTGCGATAACGTAATGGAAAATAATATAATGATGAATTTATTGATTCGACACCGTCGAGAGTTGCGCAAAGTCAAGTTAGTTGGTAATTGAAGAAATTTTGTCTCTCATCCAGCGAGAGATTCGTTTCAGTTAGTTAGATCTTAAGACCCTCCATTTCCATCGACCATATTTATTATCCCTCACTACACAATACGCTCACCTCTCTGCAGTGTGACCTCTAGTATCCGTATCTTCTCGTACAGCAGTGAGATCTCATCGTTCCTCCTCACCAGCTGTGCGCCCACCACGTCGCGCTCGTTCATCAGACCTTCCAGTTCTTTCATCAGCTTGGCGCGAGCTGTGTCGCCTTCCTAAGCACCGAGTTAAACTGACTTATAAAAAAATGTAAGTCCAAAAATAAACTATGAATGGAAGAGTATGGAGAAGAACTCTGTCCAGCAGTAGGACAGTGCAGTCAAATTAGAAAGAGCACAAAATCTTATATTTTCCGTAGCTAATGTGAAAAAAAGCTTATAATATTTTAGGATTACTTTGCTGCTCGTATCTCAGTTAGCGTGACATAAAATGCTACTTCTGAAAATAGGATGTTAAGTTTGAGATCTTTATATCTGAAACTTCTCAATAGCAGCCAGACATTTGGATACGGTATTAAATGGGTCTTGAACATAATTACTGAGGAAATGTGGGTGTACTATGTACTACTAAAATGTGGGTTATCTAAGTCTTCATGGAATCCAGGCGTGAAGTTCAGTTATACCATTATTAGTGGCATCAAGCAATTTACTAACCTGCACGATCCTATTAAGCCTAGCTTCCTCCTGCCTCAAGGCGGCTATATCGGCCCTCGCCTCAGACAGTTTCACGAGCCCCCCCTGGATCTCCATGCGAAGCTGTTCGTTCTTCTTGTTGCACTTCGAGAGGTGTCCCTCGCACGATTTCAGCCCCGACTCCTTGCCGCTTATGTCTTCTTTTAGCTGTTCTATTTGGTATGCTAGCATCTGTGGAAGAAGTTAAGTGTTATAATAAGTTTTTCAACACACTTGCTCGTAATGTGAGCCTTATTACATCGTTCTTAGGGCCATAAACCGAACTATAAGACACACGTGCATAATAATATTACACACTAGTGCATAATAGAATTGTCCCTACAAAGTTAAGTTAGTACCTAACTGCAAATTATATGCGAGTAAACAGAGCATTTTCAATTTAACCGGGTTATACAGTTTTTTTTGTAACAACAAAGAGGTTTTATGCCGCTGAAATTTCATTTACATTTTTTGAATAAATAAATGAGTCCCTAGACGAAAAAACATTTATTATTATCAAATTATTACAATTATTATTATTCACAATAATTTGTTATAAAATATTTGCATTTTATCACTAAAATTTTAATTTTGAAGTAGGCTGTATGGCAACATGTAGGTAATCAATCACCTTACATTTGGAGCGTGCAAAAAAAAAAAAATCCCATGCCATTTCCCATAATTTTCATATTTTGTTTGTATCGTATTTGTTGCTTTGTGGTAAATAATTGTAAAAATGACAAGTTTTAGTACAGAAGATTAACAATTGATAGATTTAACCCCGCCAAAAATACTAAATGCAGCACAAAATGCAAACGAAAACGAAAACCTGCAAAATCTAGAGAAAAGTACTTAGCTGCTTAGGATAGTTTCCTACAATGGAAGAGCAACCAAAAAACCCAGTCATTTTCTGAAAATGTGTTTTTGGCGTATTTCTCTGAACTTGCTAATACATACTAACCCAGCTCCCTGTGGTGCATCTATTCCATGTTAAGAAGCAAGGTTAAGCTCAAACATGGTGTTGATATCAAAACGTAATGTAACCTGATGGCATTTTTGAAGAGACGCTCGGATGGATATATTGGTCAGAAATCAATGTAACACAAACTGTGAGATTGCCATCAAAAACAATCCAATATTGAAAATTGTACATTCACCAATTGTTTTAATAATTAAAAGATGCAATACATGTTTGTTTTTGCCTCGCAACTGTGTTGAAAAAGTGCGTATGAAACTCGTGAGCAGCTTGCTCACTAGACACTCGGCTGATTTACGCCCTCGCCTACGGCTCGGGCTGCAACCCACAGCCTCGTATAATGAGCAACTTAGCTCACTTGTATCATAATATACTATTATTGGTCTTCTGCTAGTCACCCTTGGCAGCATTGACCAGAGAGGGCTTGAATACGTAATTATTTTTTAGTATATTTTTTTTCTATAAGCTTTACCTAAGTTTAATAAAAATAGAGTCTGAGGCATTTAATTAACTTTAACTTGGGACAAAAGATTCATTTAGTACATTCATGAGCACGAATTAGTCACTGTGGTACAGTTATAACAAAATTCAAGATAATAATAATTTTATTGATTGAAAAAAATGATAGAGAGCCTCAATGTTTACTTGTAATGCCGTGGGCGAAGGGCCTTGATTGAAACCTGAAACGTTTACTACATAAACATAACTGTTCACCTACCTTCATCTTTTGTTTCAAGTCCTGTATTTCATCTAGGGCTTCAGTATAGTTCTTATGCAGCATATTCCTCTCAGCTCGGGTGGCGTCAAGCGCGACCGACAGTTTGCGCGAGTTGATGGTTTCCTCACGAAGTCCCTTCTTCAGGTCCAGGATGTCCGCAGTGCGCAGACGGACTTCCTCTGTACAAGAATTTGAGAGACACCTTTGGTATTTTTTTATTTTATACATTTTTACAATTGTGTAAATAAACTGATTAAAAAAATTAGGTTATACGATTTAAAGAGTTACCAAAAATAAAATAATAATAAATACTTGCCTGCTATTTCATCAATTTTCTCGTTTAGAGCGATCGTCTCCTCCAACATTCTGAAAGGAATGAGCAATTTATTATTGCAGAAACGAAATGATTAAACAACATAATATTTAAGACCCATGTACATGATTATTATATTATTTTCTATTAAAGACTTTAATCCCTCTTTTTACCACGATGAGTTCAAGTTTTCCAAAGAGAACACTTAAAAGTTGCAGCAGTTTCTTTCACTAATCTGTTCATATGAATACACTGAGCCTGTCGCAGTCCACTGCTGGACATACATCTTTCTCAAGCTGCGCCATAACTTTGTTCTTTATTTGTTAATCCTTATTTTTAACACGCTTTTATAAGCTTCACCTGTAAGTAACTATGTATAAAATCTTAGAAGTTAAGTTTGATCCACCTCCTGGTTTCCGATTGAGCTGAAATTTTGCATACATGTTTAGTTTGGATAACAATGCATGGTTAGTTAAATGACGTCATTCTAAATCCAATATGGCGGACTAGTTATTTTTATGGGTATCAAATGAAAAGGTTTGCTGAGAATAATACGAGGAATAAAATGACGTCACTTCAAAGCGTGTTTTTTTGTTTTTTTTAAACTATAATACTATTGACTCCACTACTCCTAAGTGAATCTCGTTCTTTTATACCAACTTTTCTAGCAATTTACTATCTTCTGTCTACCCCTCACCTGTCCTTCTCCTTCTCAAAGTCGCGTAACATGAGCCTTTGCTTGTTGATCTGCGTCGCGCTCACCTCCAGCTCGTGTTCCAGCTGCTTGCGTCTCTGCTCCTGCAGGTGCAACATTGCCAGGTTCTCGAGAGCTTCATCTGTAAGATGATGAGGGTTTAAAATATGATGACATACTTAACTAACTGTTTTTCTTTTACAGGATCTCAGACTTTCTGGCTATGGAAATATTGAAGGTTCAAATTCCAACATTATTAAACGTTTTTTTGCAACCAACCTGTTTGAAATGAATAAATTAACTTTACTTTATTTAGACAATGTTTTGTGTGTATTAATGATTGATTTTTATCTCCAAAAATAAAAATGTTTCCATGCATTTAGCTTTTACTCAATGTTACTTAGTTTTAATTGTGCAACGGTTACATATGATAAAATGTGTTTGTGTACGAACTCTGTATCTTTTGCATATTCTTTAAGAGTATTTCCTTCTCTCTCTTGTAGTTCTCGATATCCCTCCGGTCGGCCTCCGCTTGCTTCTTGCCTAGCATCAGGTCGCGCTCCATCACCGTCACTTGTTGGCGAAGACGTTCGCTGAAAGAAAGCATAGCATAATCAACTTTATGTTCTCACTGCTGAGACACAGGCCACCTCTCAAAGAGAGGGAATGGGCTAATAATCCACCACGTTTGCCCAATGCGGGTTGGTCAGAATGCACAATCAGATGCCAAATGGCTTCAAACTTTTGGTACTGGGATATGTCGGTTTCCTCACGATGTTTTTCTTCGACATTTTGAGAGCAGTGGTGATAAAAAAAGGCCTCGCAGGCTTACCCACTACGCCCAACGGGGCCAAACCTCTGCCAGAGAGTCAAAACCAGTGGCAATCGCTTTCCAAGTGTTTCATATTTCTTCATCATTCATCATTACAGCCGAAAGACGTCCATTACTAGACATAGGCCTCCTCCAAGTCCACATTGACCGGTCCCGTGCGACTGGCATCCAGCGGATCCCCGCAATCTTCACTAGTTCATCGGTCCACCTAGTGGGAGAACTCCCAACGCAACGTCTTCCGGTTCGCGGTCGCCATACCAGAAGTTTTCGGCCCCATCGGTCATCCACTCTGCGAGCAATGTGCCCTGCCCACCGCCACTTAAGTTTGGCAAGTTTTCGGGCTACATCGGTAACCCTTGGTTCTCTTGCGGATGTCCTCATTTCTGATTTGATCACGCAAGGAAACTCCGAGTATAGCTAAGTTTATAAGTTTTTTTTTTTAGTCTATTCTATTCGAAAGTCCTCTCCATTGCCCTTTGGGTGACTTTAAACCTTCTGATGAGGCTCATTGCTCATATTTTTCAAACATAATATGGTGTTGCAATGTGACAAAAAACACTTAAAAGGTGGACAGAACTTTACAGTGGTCGGATTTTTTTAATGAGTTCCTAGAGGTATGAAAAAGAGAGCTAAAAAAAAACGCTGCTCTCGATTTTTTTTTAAATTTCCTGTTTTCCTCAATTATCCCTAAAATACCGAGTTTTAAGACTAAGATTTCTTTTGTCATTGGTAACTGATACTTTTTCACAGGTATTTCGACATACAAATGTTCAAGAAAACCACATCCGTGAGTGTAGTGACGAAAAATACATTCGGAAATATTAGAAAATCGTATCGTCGTAAATGTAAAACTATATAGTTATACATTTAAAACATTTTGTTTTAAAATCGAGAGCAGATTTCTGTATAATATTTTATATCATAGATTTCCGGAAAGTAACGCCTGATTCTACAAAAAATAAGAAGTAAATCTTAGTACTGACCGGTCAGATTCGACGCCAGCTTTGCCTTGTTCCATTAGTTGTAATTTCTTACTTTCTACGGCAACCTGCTTCGCCAGCTTCAATGCTTCGTTGCGCATTTTGATGCCGTCAACGATCGTGTTCTAGGAGAACATCATAGATTTTTAAAGCAAGAAGAATAAAGTAAAACGCAACAGTCTTACTTTTAAGGTTCTTCAGGGGCTACTGGCTAACTAATGCACACAGGTTGATCGAGATTAATATAAGGTGGAAGCGCCACGGTAATCCGCGAAATTCAATATTTCTTAAGTTTTTTGCAATTTACAGGTCAGTGTCAGGTTGTATGCTGATTAAAACATGATTCGTGAGCATCACAAATATGGATTTACTGAGTTATAATTATTAAAATCATTAAATACCTAATCTAATTTAATCCCATCATCATCATAAGCCTATCGCAGTCCACTGCTGGACATAGGCCTCCTCAATCGCTCGCTACTCAACTCGATTCTCAGCAATTCTCATCCAGTTGCTACCGGCTGGTAGCAACTGGATATGAGCAACTGGAACCCTGCGAAGATTACGTTTGCCGATTCGCGGTCTCCAAGAACACGTCTACCCCAACGGTCATCGGTTCTACGGCTAATATATCTGGTCCATTGCCACTTCAGCTTACGTATTCAGTGAGCAGCAGTGAGAGTGTCGACAACTCTGGTTCTCTGTCGGATCGCCTCGTTTCGGATGCGATCCCTCAGAGAGACTCCGAGCATAGCCCGTTCTATAGCTCGCTGAGCGACCTTGAATTTATGGACCAGTCGTACCGTGAGTGTCCACGATTCGGCTCCGTAAGTCATAACAGGCAGGACGCATTGGTTGAAGACCTTATTCCTTAGGCTAATTTAGTCCCATTGAATGACTTTTTAAGAAAATTTCGCGGGCTACGTGGGCGCTTCCTCCATAAGCTACGCTTGCCGCGTACTGGGACCAGGGTCCTTGCTTCGGAAAGCACGTAAAGTCGTCGTTGGTCCTTGCTAAAAATCGTAGATTATTGAGCGTAGTCAGAGTGAAGCCCGAAATTCTGACAACCAGTCTGAACAAGATCGTGTTACACTAAAACTGGGAAGTACATGTCAGATCAGATAGACAGTCGCTCCGTGGAAAGTACTGTTATATACAGCTGCATCCGGCTGGACTGATAGCCGACCTCAACTTAGTGTCGAATGTATCTATTTTAGCGCTTCTGTGGTGGTTACCTTTGTTGATTCTGGGTTGCAGGAGTTGTGGTTGGTATAGTAGTCACAAGCTCGACTGGCGAGCATGAGAACCTGGATTCAATTCCTGGGTCGGGCAAAGTGTTATTGGGATTTTGTTTAGGAATTTCTCAGTAGCAGGCATAGAGTTTTAATTTGTGCCCGATTGATGGCAATAGGCTCGCCTACTCTACATGGGATATAAACATAACTTGCGAAATGTGGGTATATTAGGTTCACCTCTGCCTTACCCTTCGAGGTTTACTGGCGTGAAATTATGTTATGTTATACCTTTAGCTCTTTGCTAGTATTTTGGAGCGCTAGCTTGGCCTTGTCGAACTCCGCGTTGGTACGATTCAGCGTGTTTCTGAAGTTTGTGGCCCTCTGAATCGCAGCCTCTTGCTCGGCTTGTGCCGTTTCCACTTTTTGCGTCATACTATGAAGCTGGCGGTCTCGACGCTCAAGTGTCTTTTCTAATTTTGCTATCTGTGGAGTTAGATAATAAATTATTGTACAGGTTATCTTTTTTTCCAAACCCAGCCTCCTTCCCTTAGTAATTACTCCTGTATCGTGGGTGCATTTACAAACATTGAAACTCACATTCACAAACAGCCAGATTCGGAATCATTACCGGTAGGCCATTCAAATCTTTGTTCCGTGCAGGAGTTGAACCCGCGACACGTAGCCAGTAGCCAATCACTCAGCCGTAGGATTTAAACATTACTGGTGAAATCTGGCTATACTATAAGGTTGGTACACCTCCGCTTAACTCATCGGGGCTTACTGGCGTGATGTTATTTAGATTGAATTTTACAAAACTAACTTTTTCTTTGAGGTAAGTAATGTTCGTCCCTCGGGCGTCCACCTCGTTCTTCAGTTGTTCACCCTCTCCTTTCAAGTGTTCGACCAGACGATTCTGACGCACGGCATTGTTTTCAGCTTCCTGAAACAACAACATCGGCATTACTCATCATCTGCCTAGCCTTTTCCCAACTATGTTGGGGTCGGCTACCAGTCTAACCCGATGCAGCTGAATACCAGTATTTTTCATGGAGCGACTGCCTATCTGACCTCCACAACCCAGTAGTGGGTAATACGATAATAATCTATAATAATCTTTTTATTATATTATTGAAAATCAATTATATTTTTCATTCTTCCCAATCGATTAGCCCCTCGTGTAGCAATCGAGTGGTGCAGCTCTACGCATTAATAATAATAATAATGTTTATTTTTTTTCTTCCACAAATAATACTTATAAACTAACACATGCAAATTGATTGAAAATGATCACTATGCTTATTTGTGGGAGACTGGTGCCTAAACTAAGCCTAAACTTGTATTTCAGGACACCAGGGACTCCCCCTACAGGCAAAATATACATTCTTCATTGGTTATTAAAATAACTAGGTAAACTGGTGTCTAGTTATTGTATTATAGGTATACAGATATGGATATTTGATGGAAAGAACAAAACATTATATTTTAATAGCAAAATAATAATAGAACCTTAAATTTGTGTGAAGTGTAGTGGAGACAAGCTGTGGAGAATAAGGTGCGTGTGGGATGTAGGTGCGTTTAATAGGTTTGTCTGTATCTTGTTTGTGTGTGTGTGTGTGTGTGTGTGTGTGTGCCTGGTGTATTTGTCTGTATGTCTGTGTGCGTGTATATGTTTATCTGCATTGGTGTGTGTGATAAAGTATAGTTAGGATGAGAGGTTATAGTGTGAGTGGGATCATTGTCTAACTAGATGTATGGTATATGATGGATATTTCTTTTTGATTTCTGTTAAATTTTTATGACTAGTAACTCTTCTGTTTTAGTGTAGTTCAATTTTAGTAGCCAGTTTGTTAGTACCCGTTTACATTTGGATTTACTGTAATTAAAAATACCTGTTTCTTTGTTTAACTTATTGTACAGCTCAGGGCCTCGGAAAATATAAAATTTTTGGGCAAAACGTGATTTCATTTTAATGGTATTACATATTGCATACTGCCTTCTCGTTGTTAATTTTGAGAGATCAAAAGAAGTTGAATCCGAATGTTGTCTCAGAGTAGTGGAGAGGATGTATATTTGTCGTACTGATAAAACCTCGGCTTCCTGATACAATGCGGCAGTGGGGAAGAGCCGTGGTTTTGAGAGGCCTACTTTCAGAATCAATCTTTGAGCTCTTTCTATTTCCAACATTTTTGTTTTACACAATATGACCTAAGTTAACCTCCCCAAGTTGTTACACAATATGACAGTATGGATTGAACAAGTGCGAAGTATACCATTTTAAGTGTTTTACCATTTGCAACCTGTCTAAGCTGTTTAAAAATATAAGTAAGCTTCCGCACTCTTTTAATTAAGTTGTGAATGTGCTCATCAAAAGATAATCTTCTATCAATGACAATACCCAGATAACGAATACTCTGTGTCGGCTGTACATTCGAGCAGCTGCATTGATTCAAGGGAGGAAAGCAACACCGATGCACAATTAGAGGGGGTTTATTTTGGAAGAAGTTTTTAGTGCTCCTGATTGAAAATGGAATATATTTTGTTTTATCAGCATTAAGTGTGAGCGAGTTTGCAGCGAGCCAGTGGCAAACCGTATTTAGACCTAATTGAGCTAGTGAAAATACCTCCTCCCAAGAATCGCCAATGAAAGTAAGAGTTGTGTCGTCTGCGTATGATATTATTTTGCAATTTTTTAGTTTAAGTTGACATAGCTCATTTATATAACATAGAAACAGAGTAGGGCCAAGAATACTGCCCTGTGGCACTCCGTGCTCAATAGGAAGTTCATCACTCAAATGGTTCCCGATTTTAACGCGCTGTGTACGATCTGACAAATAATTGGACATTAATTTCAATTCATTTCCCCGTATTCCCATGTTAGCTAGTTTCCGAATTAGGGTGGGGATAGAGACTGTGTCAAAAGCTTTGGCAAGATCGAGAAAGATTGTTAAGCATTTTTTGTTATTGTCCATGTTTCTTACCACGAAGTCAGTAAAAGTATGAACGGCCTCATCCGTGGACTTGCGGGCTCGAAATCCGTATTGTGTTTCTGCAAGGATTTTATTTGTTTCTAAGAAATTTATTAGCCTATGATTAATAGTACGCTCGAAAACTTTCGATAGTGAAGAAAGGATAGAGATGGGCCTATAGTTGTTGACACAGCCTGTATCCCCAGCCTTATATATGGGGATAACGATTGATTTTTTTAGTGCTTTAGGAAACACACCTGTGTCAAAGCAACGATTTATGAGATAAGTGATAACAGGAGCTACCAACTCCACAACATGTTGTAGTAGCGTAGATGAGATTGTATCCCATCCAGGTGAGCATTCTCTCTTTAAATTCAGGATTACAGTTTTAACTTCTTCAGTATCCACTTTGAGTAGTGCGAATGAGTTGCTAGGGGAGGAAGCTTTAACTACGGAGGTGTTATTGAAACGTGGAACATTCGAGGGTATGCGTTGTGCCAATATCTTACCAACAGTAGAAAAGAAGGTATTAACATGATTGATAGATGATTGAGGGCTGTGATGTGTGTGTAATAGTTCTTCAGGAGGTTTATGACATTTATTAGAATTCGTTATAGATTTAATAGCGTCCCATAGCAATTTGGAGTTACCTTTAGCCACTTTCAGTTGGTTTTCTTCATACTGTCGTTTTAATTTTTTAAGGAGATTGTTGCAATAGTTTCTATATCGTTTATATGTTATATTTAGTATTTCATTACTTGGTTCTTTTTTAGTTTTAATATGCATGTTGTCCCTATTTTTAATACATTTTAGTAGCCCCGGCGTAATCCAGGGTTTTAAATTAGTTTTATTTCGTGGCATCCTAATGATCGACATATTTTGTAGTGTTAAATTAAATAATAATTCGATGAATTTATCGGTTGCCAGGTTTAAGTCGTTTTCAGCATAAACTTGACTAAAATCAAATTTTGAGCAGTCAGTGATGATCCCGGTCCAGTCTAATTTTCTTACTTCTCTGCCATTTATGGGTTTTTTTGAGGCCCCATGCTTGAGACAAAATAGAACAGCGTCATGGTCAGTAATCGAAGTTTGAAGATTAAATGTGTAGGACTGTAACTTGCTCTTAACCAAAACATGATCCAGGCAACTATAACCTCTAGTAGGTGAGTAATGCGCCGGAAGTAGACCGTGAAATGAGGCAATATCTAGATATGACGAGGCATTGGAGTCCGCATTTAATATATTTATATTAATGTCACCTACTACGATTATGTTTTGAAATGATTTTACCTGCTCAAGAATGTTGTGGAAGGATTGCAGAAAGGAATCTAAACATCTAAAAGACGGTGGCCTGTAGATTGCTACAACAACTGTGTTAGTCCCAAATTTAACTAACATACAGTTGCATTCACAAAGAAGTGGTTCTTCTATTGCGTAACAATGTTCATTACGGACCATGACTACCACTCCATCATTCTGATTCAAAGTTCGGCTCGTTTTATAGGAGTTATATCCGTTTATAACAGGAAGATTAGATACCTGACGGAGCCAGCACTCCGAAAATACTATAACGTCGCATTTGAAGCTCAATCTAGACAAAAGCACTGAAAATTCATCGAAATTCCGATTGATACTTCTTATATTTTGTTGTAAAATTTTGATATAGTTGCTAGCTGTTGGTATGTATTTGGAGCACTGTTCTGGCTCACAACTAAGAGAGACAGAAGCATTAAATTGGTCCAAGTTATTTAATAAGTCATTTACCGCAGCGAATGTTGTTATTTATAACACTCGTAGGACAATTTGAGAAGGACATAGGAAGTTTAAGATTACTGTACACATTGTATACTATTAAGATTAAGATGCAGAAATCAAAAATAGGGCACGAATACAGCATGCCTGAACAAGGATTCAGCCAGCCTGGCGTGCAGACATGGCACATGTGTAATATTGATTTATCCCCAGGGAACCATAACCTGATTTTTTGTAAGAATGTGTGTGTGTGTGTGTGTGTTGCTTGTTTAAGTGTGATGTTAAGAATAGGCAAAAAGATGTGGAGTGTATTATGTGCAGTGTGTTGACATGTTTTCTTATACAAAATCTAAAAAATACGATACCCCTTGGTTAGACTGTTTGTCAGACTTTTTTGGGCCACTGACTACCTTAACGACTGTCAAAGATCTTCAAATGACAGCCGGGACCGACGTTACGCGGCAACGGCTTAACTTGCTTTCCGAGGCACGGAGGAAACTCGGTATGTAATGGGTGGTCACCCATCCACAGACCAACCTAGGCAAGCACGGTTTAACCTAAAGATCGACTCGAGCGGCTGTTATTATTCAGCCACGAGCTCCTCTGATGATGATGAGGGTGACTGGTAATTAGCGATCGATACTTATGCACGTGTTTTACTCATGATAACAAACAACTTTCCCAAAGGAACATTTTGTAGCGCCGCTTATGGAGCGGGATTGCGGGCCGCGCGGGTGCTCTACCTACCCACACCCAGTGATGCACGGTACGATAGTAATGAGATAGAACGGCGTCACGCAGCTAACAGCTGTTAGATAGGTGATACGCTGGCTGTTGTGTTATTGTGATAAAAGTAAATAGGCAAGTATAAAAAAAAGGTTTCTTTGGGAAAGTTGATGTTATCACGAGGACAATCACGTGTATAAGTATCGGTCACTAATTACCGGTCACCCTATATAGAAAAACCTTACAGTAACTGTCGGGCAGTAGCTCACCAATCACAACACCCGAGACACAGAGGACACAGGAACAGGAGGGAGGGTACAGAGGATCCTTCCTCTTCTATGGTTATGAAGAACTCTATACCCCGTTTTTTATGTCCCTATAGAACTACGTGCTCAGAGTTACGAAAAGCTTCATTTTTAGAGCGAGAACTGACCTCAATCTGCTCCTCAAGTTTGACGATGGTGTTCTCGTTGCTATGGTTCTTGGCCTCCAACTCATCTATGTAGTTCAATGAGTTCTGTAACCTTTGTTTGGCACCATCCAGTTCGCCTTGGAGACGAAGCTTCTCTTTCTCGAACTTTTCTTTCTCTTTGGCTGCTGATGTTGCCCCGCTTTTTGGAAAATTAAGTGGTTATTGAGATTATTTCATGAAGGTTGGAATATCTGCAGCTCGAATTTGGCTTCAAACCCTTTTTTTTGGTATGTTCAAATCCAGCCAGGCCCATTACCGACTCTTTTGTTTTACATCGTGTGGAAACCGGCCTGTTCTAAAACCAAAACCTGGAAGGCATTTAATTATGTATGTGTTATCTATCAAACAATCGGCACTCCTCTAACATAGACGAGGATATTGTCCCAGCTGTGGGAACATAATACTGATTATGCAATTTATCGTAAATATATCCAATCACAAGGTAAGGCAAGACTTTTCTGTAGAAATCATGTGCTCTATATCTTTAGGTGATTTTTGCATTGACGAATAATCATATTTAGCTACATGTAGCATAAAACCAGTGTGAACAGTTGTTGGTGAACCAATACAATAAAATGAGAATAAAACAAATACATACGCATCCTCTTCTCCCGCTCGTTTCCTGGCTTCTAGCTCCTTCTCAAGCTTGACGAGCGTTTTCCGTAAGGTTTCCATGGCCTCTACGCTTAGCAGCTCGCGCGCGTGCATGGCGTCTGCTAGATCCTGGGCGTTTTCTGTCAGGACATACGACGATATAAGTAGGTAATAGAACTGGCGAATTACGGCTTAAGAATTGAACACACCAATCGAGTCGTTTAAAAATATCGAAAACAATGTTATTCATCTTATTTCGGTTACTAGAATTCGACTCGACACCGCATCAGACTATTCGCTTAAATTACGTGGATATAAAGATAAAGTTCTTTCTGCCCAGCTTAAGTTGAATATGCGTCAATAAATGTTGTTCTTACCCAGTCAACTGACCCCATACCTCAGCTGGACATTCGCCTCTCCCAAGTTGTAGAACCTTACAGTACAGACCAGTATACCGGGAAATTACTCATCCTCAATCTTTTTACCCGACTGCCAAGGAAGGGTTATGTTTTTGCGCGTATCTTGTATGTTTCTTTGTTTGTAAATTTCTTTATTAGCTCGTGTGTTCCAAATGACTGGATGGATTTCGACGATTAAGGTATCATTAGATTCGTATCAAAAATCTAAGTGTCATAGCGTGACAGGTGTTTAAAAAAATTTAAATGGCGGATTTTTGGCGCTAAATTGTAAGTCGTTAATATTTAGTTTTCAACCAAACCTATCGAGTAGGGTATCAAAATTAAGGAAATTAGAAGAAGATTACAAATACATATATCGGTACATAATACAATTTGTAGTCGGGTTTTTAGGTATCTTTAATGAAATGTTGCTTGTTCTAAAACTTGGTCTGCTTTTGTAGCTCTTGACTCAAACTTGACTAAGGGACTCTGCGTATTACGCGGCCATTACCACGACTTTTCGAATGGTCGGCCGCTATCTTAAACAAAACTAGTCAGACACCCGATTGCCGAACAAAACTTCTTCGTGGTCGAAGTTTCTGTGTTCAAGAGTCGTGTCCGTGTGGTGCGCAAGGTCCCTATAAGATTATGCCTTAATATAAGCGAAGAAGTGACGTCCTTTCACAGTTACTTCACATGTGACAGCAGCAACCCAACAGCACCATTATTGTACAGACATTTTTTTATTATTAACTGCCTATTCGAGAATACGTGTATTACGACACAATGCAACGACGCGGCGACGCTACACCCGCTTCCGACCCGCTTGCCCGAGCGTTGTTTGTGGTGGCGGCCTGGAGGGCGACGGGCGCGGCTCCCGCGCACCCTCTCTATGAATAGTCGATAGTTGTTATTCAAATGTTTAAATAGTTATTTAATACTATAAAAAAAATGTTTGAGGTCATATACCGGCTTTTCAGGCGGCGCGCCTATGCCGTAACGATCTCGCGGAGCCCTATTTTCAGCGTTAAAAAATAATTATAAATAATACAGATAGACTTTCAGAAGTTAGATTTTTTTATTGGAAATTTCCTCCTCTTTGAAGATCTTTTTTCAAAAAGTTTTAAAATATCTCTATTTTAGAAGTTATTAACGAAAAACGAAACACCTTGTTTTTTTCATCTTATTTTGTTAATAACAATCGCAATGTTTTATGTGCTAATAAATCATTAAAAACATTTTCAAGACGTCATTCCGAATCGAATGACCTATCGCACATATTTTTAGGAGCTTTATTTCTATTTAACACGTTGTTGAACTTGTTGACTAGACTATAAATTGTCAAATTCTAAATTAACAAGAGCGAAGCCGCGGCCAAAAGCTAGTCATAAATACATGAAATTAAACCCGCCATACTCTCGACCCGTCCCGCACCCGACCCGTGCTCGCTCCCTGTGTGTTTACTGTGATGTATCAGAAGTAAAGGTATCAAATGTGAACAGATTGTAAAGCTAAAAATTTCAGCAGTACTCACGGATCTCCCGGCGAAGTTTCTCGATAACTTTGGTGTTGTCGGTTATTTCATTTATGTAGTCGGAAACAGTGTCCTCGTAACGATTGAGTTTGTTCTGGAATAAACATTATAATCCAGAAAATCTTTTGAACGGAGTATACCTCCACTACAATACCAAGTGTTAACGGCCACCCCACCAAGCATTCTACTCATTTCAAAAATGATTGCTAGGAAACGACAATAATCACGGTTTACGGTAGGACTCAATTTGACGCACTTAAGACATAGTGCCGATGGATGCATTGAATAGTACATGGATCATGGAGGTATTTAAAGTAAAGTTATAACCAGGGATGTTGCGGATGCAGATGCGGATGTTGGAAGGCTGACATCCGCGGATGCGGATCTTATTTTTTTTTAAGAATCTTCCTTTGGTACAGTTATTGCATATTTTACAATGAGCCTTATCCTGGTCATGTTTATCTTGTTTAAAATAAGTCAAAATTTCACTTTGTGTCGGTGGTGACATTGTGAATTCACTTGTCCAGTAAACTATTAATAGTTTAACACTAACAATAACACTCAAAAACTGCAATGTCCATACGCTAAGCGCAAGTAAACTCGTTATGATTGATACAAATGATAAACAATAACAAAGGCGTCGGATCTTGTCACCGAAATCTTCGCTCCTATTGGTCAATAAGCACGTGCCCAGTCGCAAGCCCTAACCATTTTTTTCTTGCCGCGACCTACGCTATATCCGCATCAGCGCTAACATCCGCATCGATTATTGCGGATGCGGATGTCTAAATCGATGCGGTGGCTCCGCATTTGCGGATGCGGATGCGAATATCCACAACATCCCTGGTTATTATGAGCCTGATGTGTCCCACTGCAGGATAAAGGCCTCCCTTCCCTCTTTCCATTCATCTCTGTCTTTGGCCATTTGTACCCAATCCTTTTCACACATAAATAACATTAAAACTTGTCTTTTTTTGACACCCGGTTATTAATTAGTTACATACCCGGAGTACTTCTTTCTCATCGCAATGATGTTGGTTGTCTTCCTTGAGCTTATAGTAGGTGTCATACAGCTTGGTGTACACATCAGATATGAATTTCATACCTTCCGTCTCACGAAGCGTATCCAGAACCTGGAAGTATACATGTTAAATCGATTGTCCCTTGGAATGTGTGTAGGTATGTCCTTTAAAAAATTGAGGTTTGGGGAAAAATTATGAAGAATGATCACCGGTTACAGATTTCATTTTCTTACAACTGTTATTTTCGATCAATACGCTGGATTGACGACCAATTCAATTCAATTCATTTTTTCAATACCATATCTCAGCTTTCTACAGATTTGCTTGATTATCAGGTCGCTTTTCTGATCGACAAAAATAATATGTCGATTGACTGTGATCTGTTGCACATACACATTAACTTGATTTCGTTTTTGTTGTGTGTGGTAGAAGCAACAGCGAGCCAATACTCAGAAAGCCAGCAGTGGATTATTTCTGGCGGTTTGTAGGTTCAGCCTTCTCCATAAGAAACCAGGTGTGTGTTTATGAAATCATCTAATCACGTACCTACTACAAAAACATCGTTAGGAAACTGGCATATTCTAGAACTGAAAATTATAAGGTACGTAACATCCACTAACCCACACTACCAAACCCCATATAACCGGAAAGTTATAAGCCAGTTATGCTACATAAAACATACCTACTTACCTTTCAAATTTTTACGGGTATACAATAGATCTGATAATTTCGGAGCCTATCTGATAAGTTTTTGATCCTACTCTCAAAGATAACGGGCCTTTAGGACTAGTCTCTTATCTCTAGGAGTTTTATAGATCATACTTCCAAAAATAACACGGTACACGACCCTCGTGGAAGAGTCATGAGTAGGTAAGCTGAAACTATAGAACGCCACCTGCTATGATACTTACATACCTCACACATATTCTTTCATTATGTTATGAGCATAGATCGGAGTAGGTAGATTGAATTGCGGTCATTGATCCGAAATGTATATATTAACATGGGCATTCGTCTGGATTTTCGGAATTGGTTGATTATTTTAAAAAACCGGAACTTAGGTAGGAATTGTATTTAAATGAGCAATATTATATTGTTCATAATTTTTTCACGATTTGACACAACCCAACGACCAATCAGAGGAAAAGATCATGGGTGGTGCACTAACCGGTGGTACCATTCTTTATATGAATTGCGTAGTAATAATATTAACAATATTTAATTGGATCCGGAAATACCAGAATTACTTTCCGGGAAAATGACTAATCCATGTTATTCTTTCTGTGAAAATTTATGATACAAGTACCAAAAATAAATCTACCTACTCCGATCACTGGTTATGAGTCATGAAGGCTACTTTGCGGAAATAAATAGATTTTTATTTATTTTCTCTCACAATGATTTTGTTTACTTAAGTTTTAAACTATATCTATAAATTCACATTGCGAGAGCTGGTGCCTGAAGTAGGTTTTAGAAAAAACCTGTATTACAGAAATCAAAGACAAATAACATTTTTATACAACTAAAACATGACACCAAACCGCCAAAAGTAGAGAGATTTGGAATAGACCTACACTCAGCATTGGGTGACCAAAGGTTGAACAAGAAGAAGAGGGCGCAACAGAGCTGTCGTTGAGTCAACAAACACATCTCCTGAGGATGCTCCGAGAAGGAGCGAAATAAGTGTCGAGTGACGGTTTGGGCGCATGGCATGCTAATGATCGCTTTTCCTGCATGTGTTATTTTTTTCGAAAGGGGTGCTGCATTCTGCATCCAATCCTGGATCTTTTTCGCCGAGTTGACATAACATTTAATGTTCATTAATATTGGTTAACATAAGTTCACGAACAGCAGCAATACTAGAGGCATCGCAGGTGCGCTTAGCCTCGCCAACCTGCCACCCTGAAGAGAAGCTTGAAATGTCTCATGGGCCTGCTGTACCACCGGCATCCATACCCTTCAAACCTACTTATTCTGTTCACCAGACTCTAATTCTGTTATAGCGAACCTCCTGGGGGTCTAAAAAGGCTTTTTTAGTAGAATCATCCTATACTATAAAATGAGCAATATTTGTATTTAAATTTGTAATCACGTTCTCGAAAACGGCTAATGATTTCGATGAGTTTCAAACCGTTCGTTTACGGGTTCGAAAAATCGAACTATGAAAGTTTCAAATCTGGGAAGAATCGTTTTCTTTATTTTCACCGGAGCACAGCTCGGTAGCCCAGGAAGTAATAGAATAATAATATGAATTACGCTGCATATTATTGTCCTGCTATGATTCTGGTAACGCGGCGTTTTCAGACCCCGGGCTCCTTCACTAAAGCATCATTTTGCATGATGCAAGTCTTTAGCCTGTTGTGTACATAAAATTGAAGCAACAAATGACCAAACAGTGCTGACGATACATGCCCCGTTCTAAGTAACACCCAAATGAATGCTTAAATATTAATTGAACTATTGGAATTTCAACTCTCTGCAGATGAGCCGAGGGTTGGAAGTTTAAATTATAAAAAGGGTGTCTTAGTCGAAACGGGCTCTACTTATTACTAGAATAACAAAGAAATTACTTTAGCAAATTCCTTCTCAGCTTCGGTGGTCTCTGAGCCAATGGTACCGGCCATGCCGAAATCTTCCTCGTCATCCATCTTGGAAAGTATCACTAAAACTTACAGAAATAACACTAAAAATATTAAAGAAACAATACTAAATTAAAACAAGTAAAAAATGTTTGTAAAATCGCGATCGGTCCCGGTGCTCTGCTGTTTACGTGGTTGCCTTGGTAACGGCGTCGGTGGCATGTAGAAAATAAAAATAAAGTGCAACCATAGAGCTTTCTAGATTTTGCTTACGGATAATTTAAACACAAATACTTTTTGGATCGGACATTCGTATTTCTACTCATGGGTTTTTTGGCACTTGAATGAAGTTTTCAGGGGAACCGCCCCCTAAACTGTAAACACTAAACAGTGGTGTTTATTGTACACAACATAACATCACACCTGTATTCCCCGAAGGGTTAGGTAGAGGTGTACATAATAGTATACCCACATTCCACCAGTTATGTTTAAGTCCCACGTAATAGGGGGCGAGCCTATTGCCAACAATCGTTCACAAATCCAGACTCCTGAAGAAGAAGACTCCAGAAGTGATAACTTAAACAAGCCAGACAGACTGGCGCCGTAACGTAGCGGTTTACCCTCCCATAAGAAGTTATCACTTCAAAACCCAATAACACTTTGTCCGACCTAGGGAATCGAACTCAGGACCTCATGCTCAGGAGTCTCGCTTGCGGCCACTAGACTGACGAGGCAGTCAAGTTTTCTTGTATAAACGAGATGGCGATGGTGGCGCCTTCGTTTGTTCCGCTTTTGTTGACTTTTCCTCATTTTTGTTGATCTAGTGGTCGCAGCTGTCTGGGTGTAAAAAGATCGTTCAGAATACGGAACACCACGCTGCGCGCCAAAACAGGAATTATTGGCGTAGGCAAAAATACTGCAAGGCTTAAATGGAATCGGGCGGGTCACGTAATTCATAACGACCGCTGGGCAAAAGTCTCCACGCAATGGGTGCCTAAGGATGGACGTCGCTGCTGAGGGCGGCCCAGAAAGAGGAGGGGAGTACATCGGGACGTGCACTGCGATGTCTGGTTCGAGGTGGCGCACGAAAAGAGTACCTGGAAAGATATGTATATGGGAGACCTTTGTGTGGGACATTAATGGCTTCAATTTGATTGTCATAACCACTCACGGTAATTGGCCCCTTAAACCAGTTCCCTCTTGAAATCAATCGTCCAGAACTAACATCATTATCCATCCTCCTCATCTATACTCCATCGGAAAGGGACAGTCCTATAAAGATTGATCTAGAATTGAGCAATTGTCGTGATTGGATGAACGGTATAATTGTGGTCGTAATGAGGATGTGGTCGTTTGTCAGTGTCCTTGATGATCCCCTCGAGAGTCTCGTTAAACTGTTCTGGAGTATGCCTAGATCAACTGTTAGGAAGATTTAGGTTCCTACTTGATAAGGCTGTATGTAGTACCTACCTAACCATGACTCGATTTTATTCGTCCACAAAAGTTTTTAAATTTCTGAGAGACTTAAATAAGTACTTTTTCGAGATAAATTGACTTTTCAAAATGAATTACAAAGGCATACCACGTATTCAGTTCATCATTCTGAACCCCGGGGACATAGAAATTTTTATTTAAAAAAATCTGCCGTTCCATACATTTTGACCGTATATTGCACTTTTGTACAAGACAGCTGCTGCATTTGATTTTTTTTTAATTACCGAGGAAAATTTTCTAGGAAATGGGGGGTTTAGAACGATGTACTGAATACGTGGTTAGCGTTTGTGCGTCAGTGTACCTTCCAGTCTTCTGTATAATAAAAAATTAATACTCTTTAACTCAGCTTCCCTATCGACTGCTTGCCAGACATGCTCTTCCTAATCTTTCTTCTGCATTCGGTAGAAGAAGTGTCTCAAAAACAAATGTGACTAAGCTCAAAGTCTTGAAAAGTGTGCTCATCAATATTAACAACTTTGACTACTACCGGGACGAACCCTGAAATTGGAAAAAAAAACAGCATTCCCAAACATGCATCCGCTATTTGTGTCAACATAAATCGTCAAAATGTACGGAAACGCTGTTTTTTTAGGACATTTGTAAAACATAACGTTGATTTATCGAACGAATTTCTTCAAATCCAAAAATACATAATACTTAATTCGTAAAAAAAAACCTTTGTCAAACTCGGACCCGGAATAGGAAGTGAGATGTATGTAGTTGAAAACAAGTAATTTTTATCGTAGGCAGTACTTGAACAATACTGGTTGAACATGATATTGATAACTTACATACCTACACAAGTACACAGTTCATGCATATTATAATTGGTCCATCACTTCCTGTATTTGTGCCAAAAATTTATATTCTACATTGAGCTGTTTTTTGATAAAGAGTCTTGTGAGGGATGGACCTACATTCTTCCTGGAAAAAGCCTTTTTTTATCCAGGTGGCGGAAAATAGGGATGGTGACTCCCCATCAACAACCGTTCATCCCATACCATACTTGCCCCTTGGCAAGTTGAATCGTATGGGTGACCACCCATGAAATACCGAGTTTCCTCCTTGGCTTGGAAAGCACTTTAAGCCGTCGGTCCCAGTTGTCTTTTGTAAAACTATGACGGTCGTTACAGCTACTCAGTAACCGAAAGTCTGATAACCGACTTTACCAAGGGGTGTTGTATTACCCAGAACTAACTAGGTCAGATAGGCAGTCGCTCCATGTAAAATACTGGTACAGATCGCGGCACCTAAGTGGAACCAAAATGGCGGTCGTCCGCGCAAGTATGTACAATTATGGATTGAGATCGATAGAGACCCGAAAATGTGTGTGTGTTTCAGCTCGCGGTACGTAAGTTGACCTTGAATGCGCAGTAGCACATTTTCGGGTCTCAATCGCTCTCAATCCATAATTGTATCTGCGCGGACGACCGCCATTTTGGTTCAACTTACGTGCTGTGATCTGTATTCAGCTGCATCCGGTCAGACTGGATGCCGACCCCCACATAGTTAAAAAAAATCTAGGTAAATTAATAATAAATAACAATCTGCATCTAAAACCTAATATTGCTAACAATGATCCATCAAAATGACTTCGTTAATGATATAATATCGTATTCAAGGATACCAAGATGCTCATTGTTAAAGTTTTTTATGTTAAAGACCGCAACTAAGTAACGGGAAATTAATAGATCTTATTGATTTTTATTATAGTAGGCTCTGGCTGCTTACAATAAGTATTAAAATAATCCTCTGAGTATCTTAAAAAAAAATGTCCCTGACTATAAGTAAAATAATGGTGCCGATTCCCTTGTTCACAAATATTTTACTTATAGTCAGGGACATTTTTTTTTAATCACGTCTAAACTTGTGTCAGGCGCTGGTTAATTTGACAGGACTGAACTAAAATGTATCTTCTGTCCTTTTCATAATTAAATAGAAAGAAAAAAAATCACTCAACTTAAATTTACTTTAGTTTGTGAACAAGGGAATCGGCACCAATGTTATTTTTTTTTCGAGCTTTAAAACGTCTGTCAACGAGGATGGGACGTGTCTGGCAGCTTTGTTTTTACTAGTTTTTGACAATATTCTCTGCAACATATTTCGTGCTTGTGAAACATGTTTATAAAACCTGCACCTTATATCTGAAAATTGACCGTCGGCACAAGTTAGAAGGTATGCATATTCGAAGTACATACTTACACTACTCAATGTCACACATTTTGTTAATCAGAAAATAAGTCATGTCTGGAGGCCCTGGACTCTTGGACAATAATTTTAAGCATTTGAAATGAATACTACCCGTATTCATTTAAAATGCTTGTAGCAATAATATTCCAATCCAAATGATAAACCACTACCTCTTAACAAAAAAAATGTTAACACATGCTTAGAGCCTAATAAAAAAGCAAGTTTGAAAATTATTATAACTATAATTATATCTAGCGGCCCGCCCCTACCTGCCATAGTTTTAACGAAGTCACAAAACATCAAGAATTCTTCTGTAAATGTAACTGTGAGTGCTGAAGAGATATTTTAACTAAGAGATATGAAATAGAGATTTTACTATGTTTGTTGTGAATGTTTCGCCAGGGGGAAGGTATAATACCTAAGTTTAATAAAGTGTGTTGCCCTGTAGATTTTTTTTTGTCGATAAAGCAGCTGTTTCATACAAAAGTTCTACATGGTCAAAAAGTATGAACATCTGATTTTTCACTGGGGAGAATCATGGTCCAGAATCATGTGTCAACATCGTACCAGTTTGCGCAGCGAAGTCCTTTAGACAGTGTTTTAATATCATCATCTACCTAGCCTTTTCCCAACTATGTTGGGTTAGGCTTCCTGCCTAACCGGATGCAGCTTAATACTAGTATTTTGACATGGAGATACTGCCTATCTGACCCCCACAACCCAGTTAGTACTGCGTAATACGATACTCTTTAGTAAGACAAATTGATAGACTTTCGGGTCACTGACTACCTGAAACGACTATCAAAAATCTACAAGTGACAGCCAGGACCAACGGCTTAACGTGAATTCCGAGGCACAGAGGAAACCCGGTATGTGATGGGTCGCCCATCCACGGACCAACCTACGCAAGCGCGGTTTAACATAAAGATCGATCCGAGCGGATAAGTCTTCCAAAAACATCAAACCTTAGTGAAAGCCACATCAAAGACCACTGCTTAGAGCGAAGTAATTCTGTGATATTACGCATAGATTTCTTAATAAGCGGAACAAATGTTATCTAACGATACAGATACATAATAATTACTCTATTAAAGAATATGCTAATGTTTTCCCTTACAAGGTTAACAAACCCATTAAATTAATTTAATTTTAACTAGCAGTTTCCTGCGACTTCTTTCGCGTATACACTTTAGTCTAGAAACCGGACGTGAAACTTGGTTTCGTGCTTCTAGAAGTATGAAATTTGAAGCATCAAATGTAGCAAGGAAAGATTTGGTTAATTAGTCATTCTTTCGTCAGTAGACGAAGACCAAAGAAACGATGGCTGGACTGTATGAAGGATGAAATGGCAAGAAAGGAGGGCTACTGAGATGACGAGTAAAAGAGAAGTATGGAAGAAGAAGACATGCTGCGCTGACCCCAAATGAATTGGGATAAGGGCAAGAAGAGAATGATGATGACGAGTCATTCTCTGAAGTGGTTACAGTCCGTTACAATGGTAGGTACTATGGGAAATCGCTTCGTGACCATGGCTTAAGGGTAGCCCGCGAAATTCAATTTTTGTTTTAAGCCCATTGACTTTTTCATGAAATAGTTAATAATGGGATTATATGAACTAAGAGGGTTGTAACTTGTGTCGATGTTTTTAATGATTGATGATATATAATTCGGTCGCGAATCAGTTTGCAGGTCATCGTCAGGTTGCGTGTTAATTTTGTCCACAAATTAAAGAAAAAATGGATTTCGCGGGCTACCCTGACGCTTCCCCTCAAACCCTTCTAACCATAATAGGCTGTATAAAAGCTGCATTTGAGTTCTTTTTTATTCCTAAAGTTGCTAATCGCGGCTGTATAAAGGCTGTATAAGCGCTTATACAGCTCTAGAGTTTCTATAATCTTTTGTGCGTTGTTTGAAAATCATACAGTTATAAACCTATTTAGTTAGAAAATCGTCAGCATGATGGACTAACAAACAATTTTTTTTTTATATGGTGATACTGCGCGCAACGGGAAGGTTCGACCGCGTTGATTGATAGGTTTGCTCCGTTCCTATACTTAATTTGAAGGGTTATCGTTCTTTAATTTGGTAGCGTTCGGAAGCAATTAGTCGTGAAAAGATTAATAACATGGGTCCATCATTAGATATTTTTTTTTCGTGAATGAGCACCTTGAATCTATTTGATTCCTTGTTAATTTTGACTGCCTCTTTGGTCGAGTGGTCGCAAGCGCGACTGCTGAGCATGAGGTCCTGGGTTCGATTCCTAGGTCGGACCAAGTGTTATTGGATCTCTCCAGTAAAAATTTCTCAGTAGCAGCCAAGGAGTCTGGATTTATGCCTGGATAATGGCAATAGGCCGTCCCCTATTCCATGGGACTTAAACATAACTGGCGAAATGTAGGTGCACTATTAGGTACACTTCTACCTTAACCCTTCGGGGACTACAGGCGTGATGCTATGTAAAATGATAATACGCTCGCCCCTGTGACCTAGGACTTAAATAGGTTTAACCGGCGAAATGTGTCAGTACACCTCCTATGTTTTGGGATATACAGGAATACGCAATGTTGTTAATGTTAGAATAGATATTGACGAGAAACTGTTAATTAAATCATACAATAATCTAAGGCACCTCCCATCTCTAAATATAAAAAGATTTTGACCACTGCAATAAATGTAGAATAATCTATATATATAAAATGCTTTGTCCTGAATGACTGACGGATCAACGCACAGCCTAAACCGCTGATCGTAGAGACCTGAAACTTGGAGAGTGTGTTCTTTATATGCCTAGGCATCCGATAAAAAAGCATTTTCAGAAATTCTACACCTAAGGGGGTGAAAAACAGGGGCGAAGTTTGTATGGGACAACTTGATTCCTTGGTCCAATCTACTTCAAATTTTGCATAAACATTCTTTAACAGAATTGATGGAAGACGTGATTCGTATTTTATTGAAACTCATCGTCTAACGCGGTTAAAAAGGGGTAGAAAGTTATTTTGCGGGTGATTTGCATTGAAGTTGATATCAATACTCCTTAGTGCAAAAATCAATCCGATTTTATTCTAAAAACAATCTGTCAAACCTGTGGCCCAAGTGTCAAATTGACAAAACATATTTTTCCGATCCGAATTTTATTTTAATATATAACAGAAAATCAACGTGAAATACAATGAAAAGGAAAAAAAAAATACAGATACACAGTAACACAGTTACTGGACTTTCATCGAAATTGACCCATAAAATAACCACATCGATTTTATTCAAAAAATGTTGAACTCACATAAGAGCTTGGTGCAATGCAATACACTTCTCTCCTGCCTGACGATGACCGAAGACATCTTGGTGTCATACACGAAGCTATCACAAATATAAATAAAAGCGTTTTTAAATTAGCACAATTGATAGCTAACGTCACATAGGTAGGTAGGTACTACGGTGGTGGGTAGGGTAGGTACTAGGGATGTAGGTAGGTCGGTAGGGACTAGGGAGGTAGGTAGATAGGTAGGTACTAGGTAGGTAGATAGGTAGGTTAGGTTAGGTTAGGTTAGGTAGGTATGGGACATTCTCATCGGACCAGGAGCAGGCCAGTTGGCGCAGATCCCGAGAATTCCAATGATTCCCACGGACCTGCGTATATCGTTTAAGCGACTCCACACATAACATAACATTGTTATGTTGTGATGTTTCACGTCTGTAATCCCCGAAGGGATTGGCAGAGGTGTACCTAATAGTACTAATAGTCATGTTTATGTCCCATGTAATAGGGGGCGAGCCTATTGTCATTAACCGGGCACAAACCAGACTCCGTGGCTGCTACTGAGAAATTCCTGAAGGAAAAACCCAATAACACTTTGCTCGACCTGGGAATCGAACCCAGGACCTCATGCTCAGCAGTCGCGCTTGCTACCACTAAACCAACGAGGCATTCTCTAAGCGACTCCAGTTTCCCGTAAAAACATAATTTGCCCTGACTATTAACAAGTCCCAGTGACAAACATTCTCTTTGGTTGTCAAGGGCTGTATTTTCCACCCACGCGGACGAAGTCGCAGGCGAAGTGCTAGTAATTATATAAAATAAATAAAATTAAATGTATATACACCTTGTGATTTAATTTGTATTTTTTTTAAATTATGATTTTCTATTATTTACATTTTTTTTAAATTTCTCTATTATCAACTACCTAGTAATTTTTTTTATTATTGTTTTTTTTTTTTTTTACCAACACCGCCATCTGATCCCAAACTAGGCAGAGCCTGTACTATGGCAACCAGACAACTGATAAACATACTTATATATTTCTAAATACATACATATTATAGATAAATTATACACCCAGATACAGAACAAATAATCGTACTCATCGCACAAAGATTTGTCCTGTGTGGGAATCCAACCTACGACCTCCGTCCTAGCAGTCAGGGTCACTAACCACTAGACCAACAGGCCAATCGAAGTCATGGGCGCCGGCGGGGTTATTTCCAGAGGGATGCATCTTCAGTTCCATGAAAACAGCACGTTTTGCACAGATTTTCGTTTATCAATTCGTACAAGGGATAACTTTGTCAATTTATACAGAAAAGCAATCGAAAAAAAAAATAGGATTCAAGAGCGAGTGTAGCGAGAGCTTGCATTTTGTTTCCCGATAGGGAAGGTGCAAGTGCACCCTCTTGCACCCTGCTGCCGGCGCCCATCCTCCTAGTTGCATATTATGGTCTCCTGTGATTGAGGAAACACACGTTAAAGAACCTTTTGAATAATTGTGACTTATATCTGTTGGAGATTCAAATACATAAATAAAATTAACCAGTAAATAATAGTCTAAGTTCATTGTGTTGTATATAGCGTGATCAACCTTGACTTATGTAACCATTTATATAATGATGTACAATAAAAGCGAATTAAATCATAGCGTAGCGCCATTGACTTGAATCATTGGTTAATGATTTTTTTATAATTTTGATTGAATTTTGAGAAGGGAAATACGTACTTAATCGAGTTTATTCTGTAGGGCAGTTTAAAAAAAAACGGTATTGTTCCAGCTTAAACAATAAAATCTAAAGTTACAATATATTTAAAAAATAGAAACAAAAGAAAAACTACGTAAAGGCGTTGGTCCCGGCTGTCAATTGTAGACCTTTGACAGTCGTTACAGGTAGTCAGTCAGTGGCCCGAAAGCCTGACAACCAGTCTTAGCAAGGGGTATCGTATTACCCAGTACTAACTGGGCTGTGGAGGTTCTGATAGACAGTCGCTCTATGTAAAATACTGTTATTCAGCTGCATTCGTTTAGACTGGAAACCTGTTGCACCAAATATTCAGACGATTTGAGCTTCTTATACATGAAAACGAAAGTTAAAATATTATTGAAAAAGTCCATCTGCTTAAATATTGGCGCCCTTTGAAAAATAATCTCGAAGCAAGTCCTGCTGACCAAAACTTCAGAAGAAGCCGCCCCTACAACAAACAATACCGACTTGCAGTTTGAAAAATAGATCGTGTTTTTTCAACTCTTCTTCGTCGTGTCGATGATTTTTCTTTTTTTTTTAATTAAATTAGTTTTGACCAGTACTCTGCCACCTCGACAGGGTTGATACTGGCCTCGGACAGTCCCTCAAAGTGCACGAGGAACCACACAGAGTGCAGGACAGGAGGTGAGCCATTGTTTGCGATGAGGCACAGTTGTCACACATGGCTTCATCGGAATATCCCCACCGGACCAGGTTGTATCTGCAGCGGCCCACCTGGCTTCGCAATCGGTTTAGGGTGTTCCAGGTGGGCCAGGGTAATTGTAATGTCTCTCGTGACAAAAACTTTAAAACTTTATTTGATTTAATTTTAGACACAATCTTGCCTTCATAATTATCACTTCTGTGTCTTAGAACTTCTGCATCTACTAATCAATCTTACTTATTATAAATGCGAAAGTTTGTGAGGATGGATGTTAGGATAGATGGATGGATGTATAGATGGATGAATGTATGGTATGATTATTACTCTTTTAAGCTATAACTACTGAACGGATTGGCATGAAATTTGGCACACGGATAGTTTATAACCTGGATTAACACATATGATACTTTTATCCCGGTAGTACGATCCCGTGGACCATTGCCGAACTCCACGCGGGCGACGCCGTAGACTTAAGCTAGTTAAAAAAAGAAACCATTAAGTTTGAAAGGTCTCAACTTCATCAAATTATAAATACAGATACTAAAAAATGCTAATTGCACGGAAGTATTGGCTTACCTATAAGTTAACTAAAAGCTAGTTTCAGTTAAATCATAGTAAGTCGTAAAAGTTGTATTCTTGTTTTGTAGTTTGGATAAGTTTAAGTAGTAATCTTATCTCCATCAACCTTCATATCGAGATTTTATCAGGAAGCTTCAAAGCTTGTTATTTATGCACTCTAATTATATACCTACTTGAATTTATTAGTTTTTTTTTTCATTATTTGACTAATTTGTCTTTATCCTAAAGATGCATCCACACCGATGTTGCTTTTTGTAGACATATTTGGCAACTTTTTCGGCTTTTGCTAGCCAATTGTTGCAAAAAGTACTTGCAAATGTTGCTCCACTGGTAACTTCGTTTTGTATGCACCATTTTTTTTCGCAATTTCGATGTTGACTCCATAGACAAAGTTGTTTGACTGTCTGAATCACCCCTGAAATATGACCACACTTTTTTGATCCACGCTGTATAATAATATTAGTAAAAAAAAACTGTTTACACAAAATAAAACTTCAAAAACACAAAAAAGTGAAAAATAACTTTAACTTCAGAAGTCGGTGACTTTTGTTTGTTTGATATAGTTTTTTTGTCACGGTTGAAGTTGGTTTTATTTTTTGTAAAAAAGTTTATTTATTTTTACTTTTTTAATTGTAATATCGTATACAAATATTTGCTATGCATTTACATAGAACCTCCTCCTTTTTGGAAGTCGGTTAAAAGGTAACTGCTGTAAATCGTTGATGGATTCCCTCGACTGTCTATGGTTTCTATCATCAGACCTGTAACGGCACTTCTATCCCATACGGGTGCAAAGTTCTCATCAATAGAAATGAATTAAGTACCCACAAGGTAGCTACTGTAAACTGTTGAGGAGTTCCCTTGACTGTCCTTCCTCTTAATCATCAGACCCCTAATGACAGTCACAACCCATCTAGGTGTAAACTTCTGATCAATACAAATTAATCAAGCCCAAACACCAGGTAATTGCTGTAAATCGTTGAGGAGTTCCCTCGACTGTCTTTCAGCTCCATCATCAGATCGACCTAGACCTTCATTAAATAAATGGTTTGAAATTGTTAATGAAACAACGCACTAGTCGCCACTACGATTTTCGAAGGTTCCCCTCGATTTCTCTGCGATGCCATCATCAGATCCTGGTTTTCTTATCATGGTAAATAGAATCATCAAAATCGGTTCATAAATAACGAAGTTATCCGCAAACACACCTAATATATATATATATATAAATAAATAATATAATATATATATATATATATATATACGGTTGAATTGAGAAACCTGCCGAGTGCATAGAATCTTGTAGTGTTTCAAAAACCACTGTTCAGATGTGTTATGATTTTATGAATGGTGTACTGGTCACAAGTACAATTGCTGAGCATGTAGTTCTGGGTTCGATTCCTGGGTCGGGCAAAGTGTTATTTTCCATTCGGAATTTCTCAGTAGCAGCTATGTAGTGCCCGGTTGATGTGCCCATCCCTTCGGGGATTACAGGCGTGATGTTTGCTTATGTAAGTATTTTTCTTTAACTTGTGTTTCGTATCCACAGAGCACGCAAACGGAGACGTAGGCACAGCTAGTATTATTTATATTTATCTGTGCGAATTTTGACATTCAACTTATGTAGTACTTAAATACGGTATAATGTAAACATAGGTATATAAGTAAAGTTTTAGTGAAGTAATTATTAAAGTATCATATGCATGTTATTTGCATCGAGGTCGCTACCTCAAATACATAACATATTTACCATTGGATATGTAAATATGATTAGCAAATATCAGTCAACAACTAGTTAAGGACTAGTTACCTATTATATCACTTGCCTTTATAGGGACTTTGATTTGTGTAAATTATTTCATCACACTTCTCTCAAAACGGCGAAGGAGAAAACATCGTGATGTATCATCATCATCATCATAATTTCAGCCGAAACACGTCCACTGCTGGAAATAGGCCTCCTCCAAGTATCGCCACATTGACTGGTCCCGTGCGACTCGCATCCAGCGGATCCCCGCAACCTTCACCAGGTCATCGGTCCACCTAGTGGGAGGCCTTCCAAAGCAACGTCTTCCGGTTCGCGGTCGCCACTCCAGAACTTTTCGGCCCCATCGGCCATCCGGTTTGCGAGCAATGTGCCCTGCCCACTGCCACTTAAGTTTGGCAATTCTTCGGGCTACGCCGGTAACTTTGGGTCTCTTGCGGATGTCCTCATTACTGATTTGATCACGCAAGGAAACTCCGAGCATAGCCTTCTCCATTGGGAGACTTTAAGTCTTCTGATGAGGCCCATTGTGAGCGACCATATTTCGGTCCCGTATGTAATCACTGGCAACACACACTGGTCATAGACTTTCGTCTTGAGACAATGCGGTAAGTTGGACGAGAAGATACCACGTAACTTCCCGAACGCTGCCCAGCCGAGTCGGATTCGACGATTGATCTGTTTCAGACCTACCTAACTGGACTGTGATGTATTCCAAGAAAATATTTCAAATCAAAAGAAAGAAAGAAAAAAGCATTTATTTATCTCGCAAAGGACAAAAAAAAAAAAATTAACAGTAAAACAAAATTATATGGATAAAAAAAAGAAAAGTTAAAAATAAGACACATAATAAACTAAATTAGTCGTATACCAGGCCAAAAGGCCCCATTTCAGCATGGTTCTGTAACATACAAGGGTATTGGCACCAACTAGGCAAAAATTTGGTCTCCGTGGGAATAATTAAGAAATTCATGATGGTAAAAAGAAAGCGTCACTGTTGCAGTGCATTTAGATGTTTTATGGTAAAACAAAAAAAAAACGGTCTTTTTAGGGTCCCGTTTTTACCCTTTGGGTACGGAACCCTAAAAAGTACTACAGCGCCATCTATGCCACAAATGAGGAACTAACATCACGCAACTTGAGACTATAATGTATAGAAGAACCCGACAACCGGCTACTGTTGGGTAAGCTAAGTAAGCCCGATAGTAGCTTTCGTTTAATTAAGAAACTGTTGTATGTTGTATGAATCTAGTACTTTTTTTAGTTAACTAGTACTTAGCCTGTCAGTGAAAGAATAAAGGGTGAAAAAGACTCTTAACGAAGCCGAAAGGCACTTGTTCTCCTCGTCATTGCGGTCATTTTTTTGTTTTAGACCATAGCTGGGAATCTTTTAGTTACGGAGTTATTTGGGGTCAAAGTTTCAGCTTTTTCTTCGTGAAGAGTTCGTTTACACCCTGTATAAGATTTGTTAGAAGTAGATTGTAGAACACTCCGTGGCTTGCAAATTGTGCAACCTTAGCAACCACCGCTTGACCCTCGCGTCTCCGTTGTGCTCACTCATTCACTGTTTTTGCTTCTCCAAGGTCCATAGAATGCAGACACGTCTCGACAGCCGCTGCTAGAAGCGGCATTGTCTTCACATTCCATACAAACCAATGACGTAGTATAAAGTTATATGTATATCACTACATAGTATAAAACAAAGTCGCTTCCCGCTGTCTGTCCCTATTTAAGCTTAGATCTTTTATTTATTTATTAAAATTTTATGCACAAGTAAAAAAAAAACTGCACAAAGGCGGACTTAATGCCCTGTTTTGAATGTTTTATACTATGCAACGGATTTTAATACAGTTTTCTGTAATAGATAGAGTGATGCAAGAGGAAGGTTTATATCTACATTGCACCCGTGCGAAGCCGGGGCGGGTCGCTAGTCATTGACATAAACCGAATGTTTCACCAGTGGCTTTTCATGTGGTCCGTGACAGAAGTTCTGGGCTCAATGCTAATTCGGCGCTATGAATTTAACAAAACATCACGCCTGTAATCCCTGAATGGTTAGGCGGTGTTGTACTTAATAGTGTACTTACAACCCTTCATTTCGTCTGTTGTTTAATAGGGGCGAGCCTATTGCCATCAACCTGGCACAAATCAATACTTCGTGGCTGCTTCTGAGAAATGCCTGTTAGAAAACCCCAATGACTCTTTGCCCGGATTAGGAATCGAACCTAGGACCTCATGCGAAGGTTGCTTTTCGGTTGCAGTCACTAATAGACTGTCAAATAACAGCGATCCTTAGGCTGTACGGCCGCTGCCAGATGTAAAAGAACTGAGAACGGACTATACCGTCTCTAGACGTAGCAGCTCGCACTATTCTGTGCTCTGTGCCAAGGTCTTTGTTTCTTGAACCGTGTTGCTATGACATACTCTAAGCTAATATTTAAAGAAGTTTATGGATTTAATGACGTTTTTATATTATTTGCAGCGGATTTACCTACTTATCAGGTTGTAAGACAACCTTGTGGAAATAGTCATCTATAGCTTGCAAGCGTCAATAGTGACAGGTAAGCGTCCTAGATTTGAACCCTATAGAGGGCAGTATTGCTGATTTTTTTTGAGAGGAAATTTTCACTAGCAGTGTGGACTAGGTATAGCAGGTGTCGCAAGTCTGTGGTAACTTTGACCTTGAGCTGGCTCAGCGTAGTATCTACCTAAGGAGATTTAATGAAATAAAAGATGTGCGGACAACCGTAGTAGGAAACTATTTGTGCCTTCATTTATAGTTAAGGTTAAAGGTCCTGGTTATACTAGAATGACATAAAAACTTGCACCCCTTCGTACTGGGAAAAACAACGTGATGTTATTTACCAGCTTTTGGGGAAATCCCTTCCTTATTCATTGATGAGATAGGTAGACGTATCAATCACAAAGTTTTAGACGAATTAATACCAAAACAAAGTTATGAGCTTAAATGTCAATTTAAATGAAGTGCAAAGTTCATTTCGACTGTCTGTAGTTCGCGGTTGGACTTTCTTTTAATTCTGTATGGAAAATATTAACATAATATCACACCTATATTCTATTGTAATATAATCGTTTTTATTTTAATTAACACGTGTCTTATACAAAATGCCGTCAATCAAAAAATATTATTGCTGAGAAACGATTTTTCTATGTATTTCGATTGAAAAATTACGATTTACTGTAAAACTCAATGTAATGCACTAAAATATTGTGGTGATGGATGAATTTAATAGTGAACTGGACATAGTGGTATTTAATTTAAAGTTATATCTTTACAAACTAGTTTTTTTCTTTTAAACTTAGAAAAAGTTTGAACTGTGACTTCCAATATTCATAACTAGAAAGTTTCCAAGAATGCCGGGTATGATACAGAACAAAAAAAAATGATTGCAATGACGGGGAGAACCTCTTTCGGATTCATTAGGGGTTTTTTTATGCCCATTATGATGACGATAAGGTAGAAAATATTTACTTGGTAATACTTGGTAGTGTGACCGCTAAACCAATAAGGCAGTCAGTTGGAAATATTTCGGGTAGTCACGTAGTTCGATGCTTACGGTTTTACCTATATTGACTTAGAGTTGTTTTCTATGAAATATGTGTAGAGCCAAATCCGTGATTGAGAATAACATGCAATTAATGCTTGGTTGTAAATATTTAATTCTTATCCTTTCCGTACTTTTTTTATTATAAATAAGAAAGTAATTTTGCTTGTTACCTTTTCACGCCTAAACCACTGAAATGATCATCCTGAAATTTGCTTATACGTTGGCAGGTGTACAGAAACGGACATACATTTCATCCCAAAAAAAGTACTGCTCCCGAGGAAAACAACAATAACGTTATTACGCTCATAGATGGCGCCACGTGTCAAATCATGATTGAATTACAAGCAGAGAACCACCCAAATTGATTGTCAAATTCTAAATTAACGCGAGCGAAGCCGCAGGCAAAAGCTATAGTACATATTTGTATATTTGTAATCACGTTCTCGAAAACGGCCCTAACGATTTTGAAGAAAGTTGGAATATCGGGGTTTACAGACGCGGTAAATCTCTCTCTATCTATATAGCTATAGATCTAGCTAGGTCTTATATCTGGGAAAATACGTTTTCTTTATTTTCACCCGAGCTGAGCTTGGTCACCCAGGTATCACATACCAAGTATTTTATGCGATGCCAATCTGGTGAAGGTTGCGGAGATCCGCTGGATGCGAGACGAACGGGATTGGTCAATGTGGCTAAACTTAGGGGAAGCCTATGTCCAGCAGTGGACGACTTTCGGCTAAAATGAGGATGGATGATGATGCGCTGCCAATCGGTCATATCGTTCATCCGATTGTGATAGCACTTGTACCACTGCAAGGTTATGGGCACAGTGCAATTAACATAAAAAATTGCGCGTGAACCCGCGGGCGAAAGCTATTTTAATAATAAAGACAGATCATGAAAAAAAAACGATCGACGCGTTCAACGTCACTTAACTAAGCGGTGTTCAGAGAACAAATATGAGGAAATATGCGTATGACGCATTTTTTTGCACTAGATTATGTACTCATGACGTCAGGCTATGTTAGCAGTACTACGGTTAATAGCCTAGGTTGATACTAATTGGTACGAGCTAATTGATTGCTTGCATTTAATATGCCAGAAGTAAAATGCGTGTGTGTAGTGAAAATGTCACTTCTGGATTGAGTTGAAGTTGTTTATTTACAATGGCTTGTAATTTGCGTAAGTGCATTTATGTGTGATTGATAAATGCTGACAGACCACCTAAAGGAGCAGCATAACTAGGCTATAATGTTCCCACTGCTGGGACACAGGCCTCCTCTGAATGAGAAGGAATAGACTATAATCCACCACGCGGGCCCAGTGCGGATTGGTAGTTGTTACATGTCTTCGAATTTTTGGATCTAGGACATGCCGGTTTCCTCACGATGTTTTTCTTCACCGTTTTTGAGAGCAGTGGTGATGAAATAATTACACAAAGTAATGCGCCTGCCTGGGTTCGAACCCATGACTTATTGTTCGTAGGTCGGGGCCGCCGCCATTGTGCCACCGCTGGCACAGTGGCTGCTGCAGTCTAACGTATACTAAGTTAAAGAGAGTAAATTGATGATCAAGTACACAGCTGCCAACCCATCTTCTTTTGTACCAAGAAAAGCGGTAGGTAAGTGCCAAGGTAATCCAACAGCTCTCTACGCTTTCTTCCATAGAGGTAGTAAATTGATCTGAATTTTCTAAAACAAATCTTTACGTTGGAAGGCCTCCTACTAGGTGGACCGATGACCTGGGGGAGGTTGCGGGGATCCGCTGGAATGCGAGTCGCACGGGGCCGGTCAATGTGGCGACACCTGGAGGAGGCCTATGACCGGCAGTGGTCGTTTTTTGGCTGAAATGATGATGGTGATCTTTGGGTTCGCATATAGATGGTCCATCCTAATAATTAAGATTTGCACTATTTTTTTATCACTACGATTAAAATACTTAGTTCCGCACACAGAAGTGGACCTTTTCGGATGTATGAAGAACGTATGTCTAGAAAGAATGATTTATTACTAAGTAGTAACAAATATTGGATTACGATTTTCTTCGTCTTGTCCCGTCTATTGCTAGTAAATTTATTTATTTAGTACATAGAGGACTTAATTAAAACACAAAAGGAAACGATAGTCACCAGAAAGCCTATTACAAATCCTCACGTATAGACAAATAATAAATATTTGAATGTCTTTGGTTGAAGTGAAACTTTAAGCAAGGGCAAAAATAGAAGCACCTTTAATGACATATAGGTTTTTTTTTAGGATGGGATATCATCACATGATCCCTCCCGCTCTGGGCGGAGCGGAAGGGAGTGTCAGACTTGTACTGACTAAAACCCATCTATGTGGATTTATGACTGAGTTGATTGAAAGAATTTGCAATTCATGCAATTGACCAGTGACTTTTACAAAGTCCATTCATATAATATTTACAATGGGAAACCCATGAGTTGACTCATACCGGCTGTTGACATAGTTTTTCATTCATCATTATTATTGCTAAATATGTTTTGCTCTGAGAAATAACTAGCTCAGATAGTAGTGGGTACTTTTCTCATACCCAGGTACAAGGCCTGGTTTCAAAGAATTTGGCGTTAGTTGAAAATGGTGGGTTGGTGATTGGTGTAGAATAAGTCTACGGCATTTTATGAACCTTATAAGTTATACGTAATAAACCTAGGTCATGTGGGTGTCATAAGGTGAGTTTCAACTCTTTCAGGTTTGGTGGTTAGTTTTCTAACCACTTATTCTCGGTATTTTTTAAATATTTTCACGTCATTTATCGACGATGCGCTGGACTTTTATGCTTTTTAAAGTCATTGTTGACCGTGTGTTGCGAAAACCGTCATGGTGGTTAGTAAACTAGCCCCCTTATTCCTCAAAAGCCTTATGTCGTATTTTCGTAAAATATTTAAAATATAACTAAAGAAAATGTCCAATTGTTTTATTTATAAAGTCATTTGATTTAAAGTGTGCCTGAAAGAGTTAGAATGATGGTCAAAAAGCACTAAGTATCTTTCTCCTTAAACATCATCATCTGCCTAGCCTCTTCCCAACGTTATTGGGCTCGGTCCAGTCTAACCAGATGCAGCTGAATACCAGTATTTTCCATAGAGCAAACGCCTATCTGACCTCCACAACACAATGACTACTGGGTAATACGATACCTCTTGATAAGACTGGTTGTCAGACGTTGGGGCCACCAACTACCTGTAACGAATATGAAAGATCTACAAGTGGCAGCTTAACGTGCTTTCCAAGGCACGGCAGGTAAGGCAGAGCTTAACCTTTTGTACAAACGATCAACAAGGTTGATTGGGAAAATTTGTCAGTTTCGAGTAATTTGATGTGCTATAAAGTTGAAAATCTATTAAAGAAATTTGACAGATTGTAGTAGCTTGTGCTGGCGTCTGTACACCCATCGGAGAAATTTACCACCAAGAGACGTTGTAATAAGGGGCAAGCCTACTGTCATCAACCGTGCCAAGATCCAGGTTCTGAACTGCTACCGAGGTTAGTAGAAAAACAAAAATACTTGGTCCGAAACAGAAATCGAATCCAGGTCGCAGTAACTCTAGACCAAAATATACCAACTATGCAGCATTCATAATTTGAAATTATAAATGAATAATACCTTCGTCTGCATAAAATCCTGAAAATGACTCGAAATACATGTGGCGCCATCTATTACCATAAGAACGTTAATGTTGTTTTTCTCGGGAACGGTACTTTTAAGTATTCGAGATGAAAGGTACCCTATATCCGTTTCTGTATATCAAATTCAAATTCAAATTATTTATTTGTAAAACATACGTACAATACATAATAAGATCTAACGTGATCTATATGTGTTTATATAATTTATATTAATGGTTTTTATTGTGTCTACACAATTGTGTTATTATTTATTATGTATTTCATAATTGCAAGCTAGAGCTAACAAATTATGAAATACATTATATCTAGACGGTTTTAGTTTGTTAACTAGAGCAAGACCATAAAATACTTGTATTAATTAATTTTACATTTACCCTGTGATTAAAGCCCGGTTACTATTTAATTAATTGTTACAATGTGCAAGTAAATGATGCCGTGACGTCTGACAGTGGAGAACGGAAGAAGAGTAATTGACAATCTATCTTAGCGGCGTGCCCTACCTTATACTCGCCTGACCTTGCAAGGCAAGATATAAACAATGAATAGGTACCTAAATAGTAAATGTTCGTACCCTATAGACTCCTAAACTACTGAACCGATTTTGATGAAATATTGCACAGTTGTTCTACAAATGCCAGGAAAGTTTATTGAAAAAAGGTATAGCAGCCACTAGTAGCTTATATTAGCAAAGCTCGTAAGAGTTATCAACAAGAAAAAAAAGATGGCGTCCGACGACCGCAATATTTATGTCATTACTCTACTCTAGTTTACTAATAAACTTGTGTTTTTATAATAATATGTAATAAAAATCACACTTTATCATTTTTATGCACTTGACTACATACAGGGTGTAAACGGACTCTTCACGAAGCCGTCAACCAAGCATTATGTACAGCAAACTAAATAACTTTACGCAAAAAATATTGTTTATTTTGGGGTGAAAAATCACGTTTTACGGTAGAAATCAATGTAATGCATTCAAAACATTTTGCTGATGGATGGATTGAATAGTACGGAGGTCGTGAAGGTGTCTTAAGTAAAAAAAAACATTAAAAACTTGTAGACTCTTAACGAAGCCGAAAGGCACTTGTTCTCCTCTTCATTGCGATCATTTTTTTGTTCTAGACCATACCTGGGAACCTTCTAGTTACTGAGATATTGGGGGCCAAAGTTCTAAATTTTTCACATGTTTTTTTTTTTTAATACATGTTATTAATGTAAGATTTTTTCTTTAAACACCTCCAGGACCAGAACTATTCAATCCATCCATCAGCACAATGTTTTGAGTGCGATACATTGAATCCTACTGCAAAACGTGATTTTTCAGCCCAAAAAAACAGTCGTTTCCCAGCACATTGCGTAAAGTTACTTAGTTTGATGTTGTACATAATGCTTGGTTGACGGCTTCGTGACGAGTCTGTTTACACCCTATATTTTTATATCATATCAGAATTGAAATATCAAATTTGAATTAAAGACTGAACATAGAAATATGAAAGAATATACAATAGCGTTCCTTCCAGAGTGATCCAAACTACAACAGGATATTAGACAACTAGCCTACAATAAACATTACATAATTAAAATACAAAGGAAAAATATCTTTTAAGGTATTCCAGTTTATTTATTACATACGTCAATCAATAAATCACTTCAAAGCAATTAGCTTAAAAATATTTCGGTAAATTGATCTGTGTGTCTTATCACACGATCTAATCAGGACGACTGAATAATGAAACACAATCAATAAATGGATCAATTAAAAAAAAGTGAAACAAAAACGACTTAATAAAAATCCTAACAAATTCTAAATTAACTTACATATGTAAATTAAAACAGAAATCAGCTTCCTGACGAATAGATAATAATCTTTTATCGATTAATATAATTATTGAGTCAATGACACAAACAAATGCATATTTAATTTGAAATATAATACACGTGTTTTTAATGTCATTCGTGTTGCACTGAAACGTAGCCAAAACCTGATGGTTTTTGGTTTTTAGAAAATAAAAGCTGGTCATGGATTCCCACATTAACAAACTTCATAACTTATTATCAACTTATGATTTAACTGATCTTATCATAGGACTGGTCCAGCGGCGAGATGGGCAGACGCCATTGTTGCCATCGCAGGAGTTTGCCTGAATAAGGCTGGTGCAAGAACGTGGAGCTTGGCACAAGCAAAGAGAGGCTTATACCCAGCAGTGGGTGAACTCGGGCTGTGGATGATGATGATGTGCCTCATTGTGCTCACTTTTAGTAAATAAAAAAGACATATAAATTATTTTCATAGCAACGGAGCAGTAGCTAGTGATGATAGATATTTTACGAATTTTGATTGTCGTGTCACCTTAGGGTTGGTAAAAGCGGGCATTGAGTTATGTGTTGGCGAAAACGGGCATTTGAGTATTGAGGTAGGTAGCACTAAGTGCTGGTGAAAACGGGCATTAGGCACTGAGTTAGGTGTCACAAGTGGTGGTGAAATCAGAAATCAGTCATTGAGTCAAGGGTCACTAAGTGCTGGTGAAACGGGTATTAGGCGTTGAGTTAGGTAACACTTAGTGTTGGTGAAAACGGGCATAATCAATTTAGGTTACACAAAGAATAGTAAAGAATCTTGTCTAGGTCCGATCTAAAAGCACGCTCTTTATCTACCGAGTTGCCCCAGAACATGATGCCGTAGCGTATGATTGATGCAACATATCCATGATAGGCAGTATTACCAACATTAAAATATTATATATTTGAAAATGTAAAAAATATGTATATAAATAAATAAAGGAAATAATAATATCTTGGGACAACCAACACACTGCCATCTGATCCCAAACTAGGCAGAGCCTGTTAGTCAGTTAGTTAGCCAGGCTAACAGGCAGGCAGGCAGGCAGGGGGGAGGGGGGGGTCAGGCTAGGTTTGTCTGGTTGCCATAGTTGGCAACCAGACAACTGATGAACATACTTATATATTTCTAAATACATACATATAATAAATAAATTACACACCCAGAAACAGAACAAATAATCGTACTCATCGCACAAAGATTTGTCCTGTGTGGGAATCGAACCCACGACCTCCGTCCTAGCAGTCAGGGTCACTAACCACTAGACCAACAGGTCATTCCGAATAGAATAGAATATTCTTTATTATGTAACCGTACAAGTAATATCCATAAAATAACACATTTCACATAGGGTGACGCAACGGGTGGCTACATTAAAATCATATTTTTTTTTATACTAGCCTACATTAAAAATTACATAATTAAAATACAAAAAAATCTTTACAGTTTTCAAGTTTATTTATTACATACGTCAATCAATAAATCACTTTAAATCAATTAGCTTAAAAGCTTTTAAATATATGTTGGTAAACACTCTAATCAATCATAAATCTTGTATAAAACGCACACTATGTAGGCAAGCATATTATAAGTTGGGGGATTACATTGATGATAAAAATGCTTGGCTCAATGCTGGTCCTGCTCCACAACCATAGGGGCAAACTAATTGATTACCATGTGAAGTTATTGTGGAAGCTGCAGAAGATTGTAATAATATCTTTGCATTGTATAGACTCAATATCTTTGTATTATATAATTGCATAGCACATGTGTGAGTATTATGTACTGTAAAGCTACCATTTACATTTGGTTATCTTTCATTGACTTGAATTTACCCTGGTGGGTGAGAGAATGTCATGCTCACTTAAATGTCTCGCTGATGGTGGCGGGTGTGTCGGGTCATTTAGCTTCCTTCAATATGGTTGAGCTGAATGGGGCTGATCCATGCGTCATGCTCGTGAACGGGCGCTGTCGGTTGGGACTGGTCATCTCTAAGCTGCCACGGTTTATTTTAACTACTTACTTTGTTTTTAAATTGTTGATATAATATTTTACTCTGGACGCTCTTAACGTGCACGTATTTCTACATCGTTCTCACATATATGTATAATCTCAATATGAATGATGTAACCAAGATTTTGTAACAATATTTTGATTGAAAAGAGTGTCCATGGAGTTTCTTGCCCATTCTTCTCCATAGAGATCTACGCTTTGGAATGGGCAACTACAGTACTTTCACAAGTTATTATGCCTTGTGTCTGTGACTGTAGCTTAGCCTAATTTATTTTTCTGACATTCAACAGTGCCTGTAATGGTCTAATTGAAATAAATGCTTTTGAGTTTGAGTTTGAGTTTGAATCAGGACGACAATGAATAATAACACATATAAAAGAATTAATTTAAAAAAAGTGAAACAAAAACGGTTCAAAAAAATGCTATCAAATTCTAAATTAACTAACATAATCGCACCTCCGCTCAAATAGTGTCGTAAGTCAAAAAAGCAAACATTCGAGAAAAAGGCGTTTGAAATTTTCGGTACGACATAATTTTCACTTAACATTATAATGACACTAGTGCCATTCAGGCAAACATATTGAAACCATAAGCATGACACTATTCCAGATAAGATTTTGAAGTTTTCTGAAACGAGTGGTGTAATAAAAGAGTTTTTAATGTTTTTTGAGTTGTGAAACTATTTGAGCGGAGGTGCGATATTATATGTAAATCAAAACAGAAATCAGCTTCCTGACGAATAGATAATATCTTTTTAATTGATTAATCTAATTATATTGAGTCAATGACATAAATAAATGCATATATTTATTGTGAAATACAAATACACGTATTTTTAATATAATTCGTGTTGCATTGAAAACTAGCCTAGTTTTAAGAAAATACAAGCTGGCCATGGATGCTCCCAAATTAACGAACTTTATAAACTTATTAATAACTTATGATTAATTGATCTTATAATAGGACTAGTCCGGCGGCGAGATGGGCAGACGACATTGTTGCCATTGCAGGAATATGCCTGGATGAAGCCGGCGCAAGAATTTAATCAATTTTAGTAGATAAAAAGAAGGCATAGAAATTATTTTCATAGCAACAGAGAAGTAGCTAGTGATGATAGATATTCTACGACTCTCGATTTTCGTGACACCTTAGTGTTGATGAAAGCGGGCATTAGGCATTGTGACTTAATGTTGGTGAAAACGGGCATCCCCTATCCATAGGGTTAATAATTTTAATTCAAATTTTAGCAACATGTTATTCAACATGTTTATTATCAGGAATAATAATTAAAAGTTGTTGATTATCCTATATTTTATTTAAAATTGGCATTTGGGCATTGCAGTGGCGTGCTGTGGTTCTCCACGGAGGCCACCATGCATACCAATACCTACCCAAAAAAAAACATGACGAGTACGAGGTGAATTATCATATTTTGGGTTAATTCTCGTAATTCGGGTACACACCTACCTCATTATCAGTGTAAAATTCACAACAGAACACCATTTTTAAGTAAATAAACAAATAATAAACACAACAACTCGGTCCAATTTGGGCCGATCAACAGATTTATTGAGATATTTTGGATATATGTATATCTGTTCACACACATCACACATTGCGAGGGTTATAACTTCGTAAGATATAAAAATCCAAACCAATAAATTGCTTGTCATATGAAACAATATGGCTTCTCTCTAAAAAAAGATTTATTTTTAATTTGTCAATAAAAAAACACTACCAAATAAAATTAGAGCGAAGCGAAAAATAAAATTCATTCATTGAGTCAAGTGTCACTTAGTTTTGGTGAAAACGGGCATTATGCATGGAGTTAGGGGTCACTTAGTGTTTGTGCAAACGGGCACTAGGCACTGAGTTAGGTGTCACTTTGTGTTGATGAAAACGTGTATTAGGCATTGATTTAGGTAACACTTAGTGTTGGTGAAAACGGGCATAATCAATTTAGGTCACACAAAGAATAGTAAAAAGAGTCTTGTCTAGGTTCGATGTAATGAGTTATGCCCGTTTTGTCACTGTTCCGGTTCGTCATCGAAAAACAAAAATGACGATTAACAATAAGTATCCTATTTGACATTTGTTGAGAAGAATATTTCTACACCCAAGTGTCAAAAGCAGAAAAAAAATTGTCGGCATGCTTGACGTTGTAAACTTTTGTCGACTGAAGAAAAGAAACATTTCTTTTATGACGACAACGATAGAAATCTTTCTACAAACTGTTATTTCGTCGATTCTTCTGTCGCCAAAACTCCACGTTTCCACGGTGGTCATGCTACGTGTAAGAGACTGGGACCGCTGAGTTTGTTTCAGCTTTTTCTTCTCAGAGAGTCAAGTTGAACATAACGACCTCACCTAGTTTGGGAAAAACTGGCCAAGTGCGAGTCGGACTCGCGCACGAAGGTTTCCGTACCATAAACCGAAAAAAACACGTTTCCGACAGAGTTCACAGACAGACGGACAGCGGAGTCTTAGTAATAGGGTCCCGTAACCGGGTACCCTTTGGGTACGGAACACTACAAAATGACGAGTAAAAGTATTTTTTAATAACCTACTTACAAAATAAATAAAATTTCATTTCTGACAGTGAATGAATTTAAGATTTTGTTAAATAGACCTTTGCCTTTGTATTTTGTGAAACAAAACATTTGATAATTGTAATTTTTGATTACTTGTGACCCGTGCGACATGGACCATCATCATCTGTCTAGCCTTTTCCCAACTAAGTTGGGGTCGGCTTCCAGTCTAACCGGATGCGGCTGAATACCAGAATTTTACTTGGAGCGACTGCCCATCAAAGTCAAAGTCAAAACGTTTATTGCGAACTAAGTGTACAATGTGGTGTTACGTTATTGTAGTTCAAGACTTAGCAGCCTTTTACAAGCATTGCAATAATTTATCATTCGCCTGCCCTTGTCATCTAAATAAGCATGCGTAAACATTGTTATTAACTATTATTTTCTTTTATATACAATAAAATAGAGAAATTATTAATATTTTTTATAATTAGTTATGTCAAAACTAAATGTCAATAATAGTACATTTAATACAATTATTCAGCAATATTTATGTCATCCTTTTCAGGTAGGTAGTGCAAATTGGGTTACTAGTGGTTACTAGTACAGTAACTGGCAACTGGGTTATGAAGGATACCTGGATACCCCGTGGTAAGACTGGTTGTCACACTTTCGGGCCACTGACTACCTGTAACGACTGTCAAAAATCTACAAATGATAGCCGGGACCTACGGCTTTACGTGCTTTCCAAGGCACGGTGGAAACTCGCTATTTAATGATGGTCACCCATTCACAGACCGACCTTGGCAAGCGCAGCTTAACCTTGAAGATCGATCCATGCGGTTGTTATGATTTAGCCACGAGCTCCTCATTAAATTATTTCTCATTAAAAACTATTGGCTGAATAGATTTAGGTGGGTGCATAAAACATAATTGGAAAGATTGGATATGGTGATGTTTTTGCGGTGCTCATAATTTGACTACTGAAATAATTCTGTTTAAAATTGACGTCACATTTGACGTGCGTGAGCATGACCATTCTCATCAATTTCTGTTGATTTTTTGTGCCCTTCTTTTGTAGAAAAAATAAGGGACTTTATTAAATATTACTTTCTATTTATGCATAATATCAATGTACATAACTTAACATAACATCACGCCTGTAGTCCCCGTAGGGTTAGGCAGAGGTGCACCTAATAGTACACCCACATTTCGCCAGTTATGTTTAAGTCCCATGTAATGGGGCGAACCTATTGCCATCAACCGGGCATAAATCCAGAATCCGTGGCTGCTACTGGGATATTCCTTATGGAAAAACCCAATAGCACTTTGCCCGACCTGGGAATTGAACCCAGGACCTCATGCTCAGCAGTCGCGCTTGCGACCATTCGACCAACGAGGCAGTACTTATAATGCAATGTACTTATATCAATTAATGTATTTACATAATTTAATACTTAAGTACGTACCCTAGTGGTCGCAAGCGTGACTGCTAAGCATGAGGTCCTGGGTTCGATTCCCAGGTCGGGCAAAGTGTTATTAGGTTTTTCCATCAAGAATTTCTCAGTTTCAGCTACGGAGTCTATATTCACGCCCGGTTGATGGCAATAGGGTCGCCCCCTATTACATAAGACTTGTATTGTATTGTTTAACGGGCTGGTGTCCGCAACTCCACGTCCGAACGCGTATTTTGCTTGCGGGTGGGAAATTTCATTCGATCCACCCCAACTTCCGTAGAAAGGCCAACAACGCCTTGATGTTGCTGACAATCTCGCGGAGGGTACCTGGGTTACCGAAGTACTTTGCCCTGTATGTTGCAACCACTGGGCAGTGCAGAAGCACGTGGGCTGCTGTTTCGCTTTCCTCCATGCAGGCTCGGCACAGTTGGCTGTCTGTGACTCCTATGACAAAGAGGTGTTTATTCAAAGAGCCGTGACCCGTAATGGCGGCTGTAACTGTGCGAAGCTGTAGTTTAGTCAGCCGAAGCACACGTTTGGTGAAGCGGCCGTTGATAGTAGAAAGTGTTTCCTTGGCCTGCCTGCACTCGCCATGTCTAGCCACAGCTTGTGGTGTTGTTCAGTAGTTCGTTTCCTTACCAGTGTGCGTAGGTACCCGAAAGGGAGGGGCACGATGGGTTCGGGTCCCACTGCTGCCATGCTCGATCCCCTTCTAGCGAGTTCATCCGCTGCGTCAGTGCCACGGGAGTCGCTGTGTCCTTTGGATGGTTATACTATTGAGGTTACCAACCTGGTTTAGGCGTTGATAACACTCGTATATCAACCCAGAGTTGACTGTGTGGTTGTTTAGTGCTAGCAGTACAGCCATGCTGTCTGAGAGTATGCGAATGTAATGGTCCATAACCTCCCTGGCTAGACTGGCTGATGCCGCCAGAGAAATGCCCTTGCATTCTGCCTGAAATACCGTGTTGTGGGCCCCCAGAGGTGTGTCTATGTGGATGTTGAGATCCTCCGAGAATACTCCAGCTCCCGTGCCAGTACCTGTTTTAGATCCATCCGTGAAGATCCGTAGTTCTGCGGGGTTTAATCCCTCGCAGCGATGGTCTTCGCGGAGTTGGATTTTGTATTTTTTATCGAATACGAACTGAGTTGAAGTGTTTTAAGGCGTACTGCTGTCATCGTCGCTTCCTGCTGTATGAACAGATGGAGCGGTGGGAGCTCCAACATGGCCTCAAGAGCCGCCGTCGGAGTGGTCCTCATGCAACCTGTGATCGCCATGCAGGCAAGCCTTTGCACGCGTTGCAATTTGACGGAGACTGGTGTTAGTTTAGTGCGGGGCCACCAGACCACTGCTCCATAGGTGATCATGGGGCGGATCACCGTGCACTATAACCACAGTACAATTTTAGGGGATAGGCCCCACTTTTTACCTATCATCCTTTTGCATTGCCAAAAGGTGATGCAGGCCTTGTTTAGTTTGTTGTCTAAGTGACTACTCCAGGTTAGCTTCCTGTCTAGGATGACTCCCAGATATTTGACCTCGTCAGCAAGCTGGAGTTCTGTATCAAATAGTTTGGGTAGGCGGTAGAGGCCTAGTGTTCGTTTTTGGGTAAACATGACTAGTTCAGTTTTCGTGGGGTTCACTGAGAGGTCGAAATCTCTGCACCACCGTTCAACGATGCGTAGCGCCTGTTGAGTGAGATTGCAGATTGTCCCCGTCACTTTCCCCGAGATGAGGATGGCGAGGTCGTCGGCGTACCCTATTGTGTAGAATTGGTTTGCGTTGAGTCTAGTGATGAGATAATTTATCACCAGATTCCAGAGGAGGGGTGATAATACTCCTCCTTGGGGGCAGCCTCTGGCTATCATAGCCATCTGCTGTTCCTCTGCAAGGCGAACCACTCGTTTGCTCAGCATGTTAGTAATCCAGTCTATCAGTACCTGTTCTACTCCGTGCCGCGAGAGGGTGGTGCTGATGCTGGAGAAGTTTGTTTTATCGAAGGTTCCCTCGATGTCTATAAAGGTGCCCAGGCAGATTTATAGACATCGAGGGAACCTTCTGATATATCGCTTCCTCTATCCGGCCGACCACTAGATGGAGAGCGGATTCAGTGGACTTACCCAAGCTGTATGCATGCTGGTTGGCATGGAGTGGGATCGTTTTTAAGGCGCCATCCCTCAGCTCTCTCTCGCAAATTCTCTCCATGGTTTTGAGGAGAATGGAGGTCAGACTGATCGGTCGGTGGGATTTGGCGTTAGTATAGTCACTCTTACCTGGCTTATGAATGAATATAACTTTCACTTCCCTCCATCCTTTTGGAACGTATCTATAGGCCAGGCACGCTCTCATTATGGGAACCAGCCTGCTGGCCACAGAGTCCCCGCCCCACTGGAGTAGGGCGGGAAAGACTCCGTCCGGCCCAGCTGCCTTGAAAAGATGGAAGCACCGGATCGCCCATTGGACTTTCTCCAGCGTAATCACATTTTGTGCATCGCGCCAGTCGTTTTCTGAAGGAGTTTCCTCTGACCAGTCAATAGCCTGAGTGAAAGCGCAGTCCGGGAAGTGAGTTTTAATAAGGACGCGCGTCGCTTCTTCTGGTGACGTGGTGAGTGTGTTGTCTGGTTTCCGGAGAACAGCAGGCCCAGTCTGGTTCGGCTGGGCTAGTATTTTCCTTACCCCGTTTGCTTTTTGGCAAGATTCGATGTTGCCACAGTATTTCCGCCATCCGGTAGAACTCCTGAACCTGATGCATTTTTTGTAGCTGGATTTGGCCGCGTAGTACGCGTCCCAATCCTTGTCAGCACAGGTGTTCATGGCTCTGTTTAGGGCTGCTATTACCTTCCAGCGCTTGCGTTTCAGATCCGCTCCCCACCAAGGTTGCTTCCCTAGTGTTGTGGGTGGAGTGGATTCCGGGCAGGATGAATGGTAGCTGTCTAGCATTGATTTTGTGAGATGACTTACACGCTCGTCGATCTGCGGCGTGTCCTCGAAGGTCATCCAGTAGTTTGTCAGCGGAAGCTTAGTCTCCAGGGTGCGTGTATATGCATCACGGTCAGTGTTACGCGGATTGCGCCGTGGCCGTATTAGCGTCACACAGACCTGAATATCAAACCGGATCCACCTATGGTCCGAGCAGGAAGCCTCCTCTGAGACCCGCCAGCCGGTGGTGATGGCCGCTGCACCTTCCATTGCAAGAGTGAGGTCAATGGTAGTTTGGCTGCGTCTGTTTACGAAGGTTGGTTCGGAACCTGTGTTTAGAAGGGTTAAGTTTGTTGTAAACAAGTAATCAACTAAAGTCTTACCCCTTGCGTTTGGCGTGTCCATCCCCCACAGAGGATGATGAGCGTTTGCGTCGGCGCCTATGACAACCTCCAGCCCTGTGCTCGTGCAATATGTCACGAGGCGGGCGAGGTCGTGCGGAAGCGGCTCCTCTGCCTCGGGCATATATGCGGAGGCAAAGACCACAGCTGCTTCTGTGTCCCCGCGCTGTATCAGCAGCCTAGCTGCAGAGATATCCTTGCAACAGAAATCTGTTAGCTGCTGTGTTTTGTTTTTACATTTCGAATAAATGCACGATCTTAGCTTTTCGTGATCTGTACTAACTAGGAGCTTACCACCAAGATTGGAGAGACCTTATATTTGGCCAGTCCTAATCCACGGCTCCTGGATCAAGGCAATGGCCGTGTGTTGTACCTACAGCCACTTCCGCAGCTGAGCCGTCGCGGTCTGGCTATGGTGGAGGTTGGCCTGCAGGACCTTACAGGTCGACGACGGGGACGCCATCGCTGGACGCACCTTCCTCGTCACCTTCAGCTCGGCAAATAGGTCACCCGCGTCGAAGCCGCCATCCTCAGGTTCAGAGACCGAGGACAGGATGCTGTCATCTAGCTCCTTACCCGAGAGGACGGCGCCCACGCTGGCGATGATAGGTTGTTGCCGCGGCGTTTGTCGTAGGGGGAGTTGCCTCCACTCCCTGAGTCACGGCGCTGGTCGCAGCGGCCGGCTGTCCCTGAGGGACGTCGACAAATTTGCGGTTCGGACCCTGGAACTTCAGGTACACCGTCCCTACACCAAATGAGAGACGGCGTTCGGCCTTCACCAGAGTCGGAATTTAGTCCTCAGGAACCCTGACCATCACAAACCATGCGTCGGCCTGTTTGTGAGCGCCTATCAGTACCCACCCCCTGATGTCGATCCAGGAATTCTGATAACACAGAGCACGCCCAATGTTGGACGGCTCTGCGAAGATCCCCTGCTCATCGGGGATGTGTATCCCACATCTAATTCTGCGCTTGATCTCCGCCTGCCTCCTTATCACTAGCGAGGTGTTAGCGGAGGGAGGCAGTTCGGAGATCAGTGTCGTCAGCCTCGCCAAGGTGTGGTCGCTACCGCACCACAGTCTGAGGACCCCGCCACTGAACACCGGCCTCGCTCTGAAAGTCAGTGCAAGTGAGCCCTGTATGTGAGAGGTGGCCTCGGCGACTATCTTCCTCTGGATAGCCACGAGAACCTGGTTCGACACTTCCTTGCTGATGAGCCCTGTGCGGCCGCAGGTGACTGCGACGTCCAGGTCAGAGCTCGCAGCTTGGGCGTAGCTGCGGTTGGCGGCCCGTTTGGATTTATCAAGTCGCGGCCGCTTGCGCTCCCCACGTGGTGATGAGGTCTCGTTGAGAGCTCGCTTGGCCGCGGCCTGATCCTTCCGAACGGGTCGCTGTCTCGAGTTTTGGACTGGTCTCTTCGTACCGCTGGCTGCTGGTTGGCTAGGTCCCAGTTGGCTGGTGCCAGCCACCACCTGCGACCGCTTGCATGCGAAGAAGTTGACATTACCGCTGGTTGGTTTTACCGAACCCGCGGCATTAGCCTGTATGGGATGTGGTGACTTACTCTTCCACTGTGTTCTTGGACGGCCTGTATTTCCTCCTCGCTTTACCTGCCGGTGCTGGAGAAGGAGCCGGAGCAGCACGCACTGAGGGGTCAGCGCGGCGTTTGGTATCCTCTTTCCTGCCTTTCTGCCTACTCCTCTGCACCTGCCAAGCGAGCGCGAACGCATCGTCCGTGTTGCTGATCACTTCCGCTTGAACAGTGACGGGCAACTGGGGGGGAGTCGTCTGAGTAGCGATAGGCGGAGGGGGATGTATGAGGGGAGCCCGACCACTGGAGTTATCCGTTGTGGGGGGCTCTGGGCCTGAAACAGAAGAAGGAGCGGTACTGGTCCTGAGCAGCGCCGGTGTCCTTCGTTTACGGGACTTGGATTTGGTCTTGGCAGCGGTTCTCGCCACTGCCGGACCGGTGCCCACACTGGAGCTCGCTGTGTTGGCAGCAGAGCATCCGGGGGCTGGAGTGTCATTGGCTTTCGCCTCCACTCCGGTGTGTAACTGGATAGTGTGCACTTGAGTGTGAGTAGGTAGTGTGTGTGTGGTTGCTGTGTGTGTGGCTGTTGTGTGTGTGTGCTGTGTGTGTGCGTGTGTTAGTGGTGTGGTTTGGTTGTTTGTTATCCATAGTTTAGTGTTAAAAACTTCATCTCTCCGGCTTCCCACCCTTGGAGCCCGCACCTGGGAACGTCTCGCTACAAATTAGCTTGACCGTTAGGACTACCATCGAGATATAGGGGCGTGAGGTTGGCTTACAGTGCGACATCGGGTGCTTGCTTGGTTTGTTAACCCTCGCTTGCACCGTCAGCATGACCTTCACCTCCCGCCCCTCGCCGTGGCACTCTGACGGAACACTGTGACCATTTCCCTACCCTTGGCTATTGGGTAGGGCCACCGTTTTGCCGGAAATCCGGACCAAAGAGGCCGTGTTGCCTCACGATGCATTACCGCCAGCGCGGCTCGGCTTAACCCTCCAGGACTCCTTCATCCCCGCTTACGGCGCTCAACTGCGCAGGCCCTAGCGCAGGTGACTACTTTACCTACTTGACGCCAGCTGGGTTTAGTGGCGGCCAAGCCTGCGACCACTCAGTCACGGAGGGTCGCAGTTAGGTTGAGAAGCGCCTGGTGATTTCTGTTACGTCTATTTCTTAGGGAATTAGACCAATAACAGGGCGGCAACCTCGTGAAGGCAAAACCAACAGACTTGCCTTGAGGATCTACACGACTGTAGCGCTCCCCGTCAACGCCCCGCCACCTTACCGCCTCTGAGGGAAGCAGTAAGGTAGGCCTGCATCTACATATACTACCAAGCAAAGCAAAAGCAAAGCGTGTCATTGTGCAACCGCAAAAGCATAAATACAAGCCCTCCCCTTATATAGGACTTAAAAATTACTGGCGAAATGTGGGTGTACTATTAGGTACACCTATGCCTAACCCTTCGGGAATTACAGGCGTGAGGTTATGTTATGTATGTATGTACCAAAAAGCTGTTGCACATAGACCGCTTGTCCTGGGAACACGTTCCTGTGGAATAATTTCTAAACTAAGAACTAAGCTATCTCAGGGGGTGCGTGTGTCGCGGGCCTGTGGACGGTGAGTAATTGGCTAGCTCGCTGTCTGTCCGTCTTATGACGACAGGCCGTGTCGACGGCGCGTTCGTGTTCCACGCGCGCCTTTCAGAGACGTCAGCAAAAGGGAAGAGGTCCGCAAGGGCCGGTGCCTGCCAGGGCTACGGGACTGTTCGAAAGAGATACCGCGGCCCTGGAACACAAAGGGCTAATAAGGAACATGGATGTGTTTTAGTCAGTACAAGTCTGACACTCTCTCCCGCCCAGAGCGGGACGGGTCATTTGATGATCCGAAAAAAAAAGAAAAAATAATAATAATTGGTTGTCTGTAAAGTTGGTTTACGGACGATAGCTTAACGTGACAACGTCATAAAATCGAGTGGAAGAGAGAAATTACCTACACAACCTTTATCTTAGCTCCAGCAGTAGATTAAAAATAATAACCTAGGCTTGTCAATACCTGACACTACGAAAGTGGCGCATGCGTACAATGAGCGTAACGGGACCGGGACACTTTTTCGTGCATGCAGCCGGCGTTCATCGATTTATTAGTCGTTGTCACGTCAAAAAGTTTTGTGTGTGTACAGTTGCACAAAACCTCTACCTACATCTTTGTGATATTAAGGCTATCTTGAGTGCATGCTATTAGTATTCATAGCAACATGAAGAATTAAACATGCCCGCGGGTCCAAAACATGTTTTCAATAATTAATATAGGGAAGTATATCTATTTACTAGTAATTGGTTAACACACTAGAATTATGTATTAGTTTAGTTAATACTGAATAATTTGTATTTATTATTGCCTCGTTGGTTTAGTGGTTGCAAGCGCGTTGAGTTCCTGGGTTTGATAAGTATTATTGGGTTTTTCCATTTCATTTGTATCCGATTGGTGGCAATAGTCTGTCTTATTGTGAGTGACTAGGGCGATTTACGGTCATCTGTTATACTGAGGTATTGCCGTATAGACCGTTTAAAAGTTTATCAGTCCTTTGCAAAGTGAGTCGAGAAGTCTAAACAAATGCCAAAGCTTGACATGACATAGTTTGGACGATGTGTCAAAAAGCTGGATACACTTTAACCAAATTATTTTTGCAGCAGTGAAAACAGAACTAAACTTTTTTTTTTGACATTGATGCATTTCACCGGTAATTTAAAAAAGAAACAGCTCTCGATGCATTTTGACAGGTATTACAGTTTTATAGGGAACAGCTGTTATTTTTTAAAATAAATTCTATGTTAGGTTCAGAATGATGAACTGAACAGTGAATACGTGGTAACTGCTGTAACAGGATAATATTGTAATATCAAATGATTTGAAAAGAGTAGATAACCATGGAGTTTCTTGCCGGTTCTTCTCCATAGGAAACGACCAACCCGAACCGTGCAGCTTTTTGTCGACGTTTTATAAGTGCCCATCTGGGCCAATATGAAATGGTTACTCTTTTCAAATCATTTGGTAGGTATTACAATATTATTAATTAATAAAAGGCTCAATCCTATTACTAATCATTTGGAGCCGTACTCGATTTTTAAGCCAAACATGTTAAGGTAGAAGCTACACTACGTACTACAGCGTTGCGTCAGGGTAGCCCGCCAAATTCAAATTTTCTTACGTTGTTTGCAATTTGCAGGTCATTAGCATGATGAAAAATGAGTCGCGCCAGTAACACGTATGTACATAGTTACAGAATCGCAATCATAAAACTCATCAATATAACCCTGTAAGTTCATTTAACCCTATTGAATGACCTTTTTATGAAATATTACCTACCGTAAAACGTAATTTTTCACCCCCAAAAAAAGTTGTTTCCCAGCAGTCTGTGGATGGGTGACCATAATTACATACCGAGTGTCCTCCTTGCTTCAGAGAGCTCGTTAAGCCATTGGTTGCTGTTATTTGTAAATCTTTGACAGTCGTTATAGGTAGTCAGTTGCCCGAAAGTCTGATAGCCAGTCTTACTACGGGTACCGTATTTATCATCCAGAACTAACTGGGTTGTGGAGATCAGTAAGACTGGTAGACTTTTCGGGTCACAGACTCTGTAACGACTGTCAAAGATCTATAAATGACCCCGGGACCAACGGCTTAACGAGCTTTCCGAGGTACGGAGGAAACTCGGTATGTAATGGGTGGTCACCCATCCACAGACCAAGCTTAAGCACGGCTTAACCTAAAGATCGGCCCGAGCCGCTGTTATTACTTAGCCACGAGCTCCTTAGCACTAACATCTATACTATAACTTTAATATTACAAAGAGGTAAAATTTGGGGTAATCTTCGAAACTAATGATCCAATCCCAATTTTTTTTTCACTCATAGAAAGATACATTATTCGTGACAGAAAACTAAAAAAAAACCCAATATGATTAATAATGACACAAATCAAAATATTAAAAAGAGACTGACATCACTATTGATTGAAAAATGCTATGATTCAGTAAATGGCTTTCTAAATGACACTGACTTGTGTATTGAATAATTTAATGTAATATAATTAATATTGACATACCAAATGATCTCATTCTCTCAATTTATCCGAATTTTTATTTCAATTGTATTGTGTAGTTTTAATTTTTTATATTATTCATAATTCATAATTCATTTATTTATTGTTTGCTACAGGTAAAAATACAGATCTTATAATTAGGGTTATTGTACCACTGTAACATACCCATGGGGTGTACAATATTTATATGTATGTGTCAATATTATTATTATTACACAATTATTAGGGACATACTGAATGAATGAATGTACTATGCCGACTATAATTTTTAACCGGTATTTAATTTTATTTTCAATTTAGTTAACAATTTCACTCATGTTTGCATGCCTAATATTCACCTATTTTATTGTAAAATCATGTTTTTATGTACCTGCAATCTAAGCAAATAAATTATATTACTAAAATGGACTCGTCTGAATTGATAAAATGCAATGTACAACATTACGCGACTCAATTGGTTATACTTAATTCACACACTGGATGCAGCACATAATTATCTGTTCTGTGGGATGCAGTATGCACTATAATATGCAGTTCAGTTCTATTCAATTCAATTTATTCACAAACAATTCACATTGTGTTTGAAATAGCAAAAATAATAAAAATAGATATAAAAGCATTTATAATTCAAATACTTAACACAAATGAAAATTAAGAACACAAAAAACTCATTAAATCCCAATTAATATCATGATCGAAAAAATATTAAATAATAAGAATACAATAAAATAATTCAATGTCAACTTAATTATATTAAAATTGAATAGTTCAATGTCAGCTTAATATAAATACATTAGTCATTTTTTTTAAATTGAAGTCTATAACATACAAAAAGTCAAATAAAACAGTACAGTACTACTGGGACCTACTTCGGGGGAAAACGCATGGTCATAACATTACAAATCGTCAACGGAGTATAGACACTTCCAGTAGAAATACTTGAAGCTTTGTTTTAAATGTATACATTACCGCTGCCACTGCCTCGATGGTCGAGTGGTCGCAAGCGCGACTGCTGAGCATGAGGTCTTGGGTTCGATTCCCAGGTCGTGCCACTGCACCACACTTGCTATTGGGTTTTTCCATCAGGAATTCAATCAAATCAAAATCAAAGCATTTATTTTAAGTAGGCCAGTTACAGGCACTTTTGAACTGTCGACAAGATAATAATGTAATGAAACTACAGTCCCAGTCACAAGGCATAAAAACTGTGAAAGAACTGTAGTTGCCCATTCCCTAGCGTAGATCTCTATGGAGAAGAACGGGTAAGAAACTCCATGGACACTCTTTTAATTGCATTAGCAGGCACGTAGTCTAGATTTGTGCCCGGTTGATGGCAAAAGGCTCTCCCGCTATTACATAGGACTTAAACATAACTGGCGAAATGTGGGTGTGCTATTAGGTACCCTACGGGGATTATAGGCGTGAAATTGTGTAATGTAAAAATTAGGCTTTTTAATTGTAATGTTTCAGTTCCAGGCGACTCAGATCGATCGATCGTTGCACTCACTGCGCTGCATTGCATTGACCAAGATTCAAGTACACTTCTTGTGGTTATTTTTAGGATTTTTGTTACTGTATTCGTTTATGCGATCGAGGTTACGATTAGGCCTTTATTATTTTATTTAAAGGTAACTTTAGACTAGTACGTTTTGTTTACTTTTACTTAATAGTGATGAAATTAAAACTTTAATATAGATACATACATAACATCACGCCTGTAATCCCCGAAGGGTTGGGCAGAGGTGTACCAAATAGTACACCCATATTTCGCCAGTTATGTTTTAAGTCCCATGTAATAGGGGGCGAGCCTATTGCCATCAACCGGGCACAAATCCAGACTCTGTGGCTGCTTCTGAGAAATTCCGGATAGAAAAACCCAATAACACTTTGCCCGACCTGGGAATCGAACCTAAGACCTCATGCTCAGCAGTCGCGCTCGCGACTACTAGACCAATGAGGCAGTCCTAAAATATAGATAAGGGTGTAATTAACTATTAGTGGTTAAAAAAGGTAGATTTTTTATGAAGTACTTAGTACAGTTTAATGAGTTTTCATGGTAACCTAGGGACCTTTATATTTTTGACTACAGAGACTACTGAACATTTTTGTTCTTAACTGGTGAATGGCTGAAAATTAAAATTATTTTTAGTTCAATGAAACTGTTCACGGATAAAATTACATTTAGTGAAAAAACCAATTTAATGCTTTTACTTCCTGAAAAATTTAGGAGCTCGTGGCTAAATAATAACAGCCGGTCGGCTCGATCTTTAGGTTAAGCCGTGCTTGCTCAGGTTGGTCTGTGGATGGGTGACCATAATTACATATCGAGTTTCCTCCATGCCTCGGAAAGCCCGCTTAGCCGTTGGTCCCAGCTGTCATTTGCAGATCTTTGTAAATCGTTATAGGTAGTCAGTGGCCCAAAAAGTCTGACAACCAGTTCTTACCAAGGGGTATCGTATTACCCAGTACTAACTGGGTTGAGAGGGTCAGATAGGCAGTCGCTCCTTGTAAAATAGCTGCATCCGGTTAGACTGGAAGCCGACCTCAACAAAGTTGGGAAAAGGCTAGGCAGATCCAGATGATGAATTCCTGAAAAATGTAGCCTAACTAAATAAGTGCCTAGATTATTTTTACCAATCAGCCAACAGTTTCCAATCCCTGCAGAAGGGGCCGTAGGCAAGCGCCATTCTAGGACGAGTCTCCATTCAAGCGCTAACACAAGGACTATATAAATTCGTCGAGGCAGAGTGCGCCGGCAGTACGCGCACTAACCGTACCTTGTGCATAGACTTGCAATTAAAAAAAAAATAAACGTTGACAGTTCGAAACTTTTCGCGCGGGAAAATTGACGTGTAGTGACGTTCGAAATTTAAAATAAAATAGACAGTGATTGAAGTGTGATTGTTTTCGCATTTGTTTTTTTTTCGGTGCGTGTGATTTTGACAAGCTTGTAAGTATTTTTTTTAAGTACCATAGATTTTAGTTGGAAAATTTATGAATGGGCTGATATTGAAAATAAGTTTAAGATTCGTTGTAATTTTAAAAGTAAAGTATTTATTTATATACTGTCAACTTTAAAACCGCAATATTTTTATTGTTTATTTATTGAAATAATTTAATTACACAAACATTTACAATAGGGCCTTAAAAACGATAGGTTTATACTATATAGTAATTGGATTCTACCTGAACTAGGATTAAACCTATATCTCAGGTAACTCACTTTTAGTTATTGATGTAATTGAACGAGTTGTAGTTGATAACTTATGCATATGTTATTTCTTAAATAATAATAAGGAACTTGTAAAGCAAATATTGAATTAATTTGCAAACATAAGATTAATATTCAAAGAATTTAGAATTGTACATAAACAACTTTTCGAAACTGGATAATTTTTCTAAGATATGAATAAATAAACAAAAACTTTACTATAAACAAACTGCAATGTAAACTAATAAAAAATATATTCAGGCTGTTTAGTGGTTATGTCAAAACTGGATAGATACAGGAAATCTAAATTTCCTCACACAAGTTGTTTTTTGATCAGATCAACCAAAAAGCCTTGATACTTCACTTTTTTTTTGTAATACTGCGTTAACCTGTGAAGTTTCATAGATTATAAAAGTAGTTATTAATCTGTTGTTGTGTGCAAATGGACTTAAACTGACATTTTAGTATTTTTGTTTAACTCAGCAGGATATGTAATCTCCTCCTTTTTTTAATTCTGTTAAATAAAAAAAGAACTTCCAGAATGATTGATGATATTATTGTTGATTGTGAAATGTAAATAAATAATTTTAACTTAACTTATATTTAAACTTTACGAAAATAAAATAGCTTTACGAAACATACTTACGAAACATATTTAACCAACATACAGCTTGACGCTGACCTGCAAATGGCAAAAAAAAGAAAATTTATATTTACCCTGGGTGTGGTGGGTAAGTAATTTAGCACTTATGAAAATACTATAAAGGCATTTATTGTAAATGTTTTGTTTGAACAATCGTTGGCTAACCTAAAAAAATTAATAAAGCAGACATTTTATGTCGTTCGAAACGTTAAGTCTTGGAATAATAAAAGCCCTGCTGTTTCTGAACAAGGGACTTATAAAAAAAATACTTTTTTTTTCAAGAAAATAAACTCACGTCTTTCTTTTTTTGAAAACCAATTAAAAAAGATAATTTTACGTGTACCTACTATACCCTCTGTTTGCACTTCTTTGTTTTCATTGGTGTTTTGGTCTCATTTTGGTCCTAACATACGGAAGACAGGATCTACCGCTCAGTTCATCCTACGACCCCGACATTCCTGACATAGTCTTCGTATCTTCCACACAAATCAAATTGGAATGACAGATATGACAGCAGCAAATGAGGATGTCAGGCAATCGACACAGCGTGCGGTGACTAATCAGTAACTACCTACGTTGCGTTTGTTGCATTCTCTCAAAGTTTCTTAATATTTCATAGGGATATGTCAAATAAATGTAATCTAGAAATATAGAGTGTAAACGGACCCTTGTCGAAGCTGTCAACCAAGCAATCTGTACATCAAACTAAGTAACACTGCACAAAAGTTATGCTGGGGACCAATTCTATTTGTTTCGAAATACTGATACTGTTAGCCTGCGTCATCCCACTGCTGGGCAAAGGACCCATGACTTCCAGTTGTTTCGATCCAGGGCTAATATGGGCCACTGGCCGTTGGTTTTATCCAGCTCGTCCCGCCAACTTCTACGAGGTATGGTTCGAAATATCACGTTTTATTGAAGCGCTCAAAGTAACGCACTCAAAACATTGTGCAGATATCAAGGCATTGAATAGTGCAGCGGTCATGGAGGTACCTATTTAAAGTAAAATTATATTTAAAACATGTACCTATTTAAAAAGAAAGTTGTTAAATAATTGTAACTACCTTGTAGTTCCCAGAACGAAAAAATTATCGCAATGACGGAAAGAATAATTAAGTTTTTACGCCCTCTATGTATTCTAACTATCCTAACTAGTATTATAAATGCGAAAGTAAGTTTGTTTTTTTGTTACCTTTCCCGCCTAAACCCCTGAACCGATCATTCTGAAATTTTGCATATACGTTGTCAGGTGTACAGAAACGGACAAAGGGTACCTTTCATCCCGAAAAAAAGTACTGTTCCCGAGGAAAACAATAATAACGTTCTTATGATAATAGATGGCGCCACGTGTCTTTCGAATCGTGATTGAATTATATTGTTAGAAGCAGAGTACAACCCGAATTGATTGTCAAATTCTAAATTAACGCGAGCGAAGCTGCGGGCAAAAGCTTGTTATAAAATAAAATGTAAAATCATACGAATCTGGGTTGCTCGGGTCGCTAGGTTCTTATCGTATTACAAAAATGCTAATTATGATAAAAAAAAAACCACGTAGCTGCAGATATGTTTAAAAAAAAAAAAAATTAGGAAAGCCTTTAACATCGCAGCATCACCTCTCATCTGCTGATAAGCTATGTTCGAACGAGAGCCCATCAAATTAAAGTCAAACCATACTCTCCTCTTATTTTGGAGTCAGTTAAAAAGGAGTTGAACCATTATCTATTCATCTCGTGTTATGTAATCGTTACTAATAACTGATGGATAAAAATGCATTCCGTCGACCGTTAAGGTTCTATAATTTTAACTAATAGTTCAATACCATTCCATTGAACTTTTATACAGAGTGTAAAAAGACTCTTCACGAAGCCGTCAACCAAACATCATGTTCATCAAACTAAGTAACTTTACGTAAAAATTATACTTTTTTTTCAGGGTTAAAAGTCTCGTTTTACGGTAGGACTCAGTGTAAAGCACTCCAAACATTGTGCTGATGGATGGATTGAATAGTACGGGGGTCGTGGTGGTGTTAAAAGTAAAAATCACACATTAAAAATATGTTCTTATTTAAAAAAAAAAACTTTAAAAAAAGTTGGAACGTTGACCCCCCATATCTCCGTAACTAGAAGGTTCCCAGGTATGATCTAGAACAAAAAAATATTGCAATGAGGGGGAGAAGAAGTGCCTTTCGTCTTCGTTAAGAGTTTTTTTACACCTTTTAAAGTATATTGTTATAATATCTGCTCATTTTAAGGGTTCCGTACCCGAAGAGTAACCAACGGGACCCTATTACTAAGCCTCCGCTGTCCGTCCGCCTGTGCGTCTGTCTGTCTGTCAGCGGGTTGTATCTCCTGATCCGTAATAGGTAGACAGTTGTAGTTTTCACAGACATTTATTTCGGTTGCCGCGATAATAAAATATTAAAAATTAAAGGTTGTACCACTATGGTACGGAACCCTTCATGCGTGAGTCCGAGTCGCACTTGGCGGGTTTTTTTTAAATAATTACAGTTTAAGTGAAAACCCCTGTTTTTGTGCTCATCAGTTAATTTTGACGATATCTAATTATTTTAAAGTAAAAACTTTATCAACTAATCAGCACGAAATATATGAAAATAGCAACAATAAATAATTAAAGTTCTATTTAAGGTGAAGCAATTAAATCTTAAGAACAAACATAAAATCAACTTTTGTGAGAACAAATATACCTTATTAAAATAGTGTAGGGAAAAGTAACGGTGTATTGAATTTTTTGTGATTTTATAGATTTATTTAACGAATTTTATTTATGATTTTTTTTAATGATTTTCAATTTTGTAGCAAACACGGAACAGAATGTTTAGTAAATAATTTTGGTGATCAGGATCAAGACCAGAACTTAGCAATACTTGATTGCTTATATATAATCCATTTAAACTAAATAAAAACGAAAGGATTTATGAGACCTGTTATTTTAAGTTGAACGAATAACAATAAATAAATTCAACAGTTTCCTCATTGCAATTTAATATTTATAAAAAAACACGGAACTTTTAGTCTCAATTTCAAGTTTAATATTTAAAATCTTTCATATTCAATGCAGTTGGTTTCCCAACGTTTCAGACTAGTCATTGATTGATTGTGATTTAGTGACTCAATTAACAAGAATATCGGTATGTCGGCTAAGTCAGGAAGTAGGTATTTAACCGGTATACATACGTGAATAAGTAGTAAACAAGCCGCGTTGGTCTAGAGGTCAAAATCAAAATCAAAGCATTTATTTCTATTAGGTCAGTTACAGGCACTTTTGAATTGTTGAAACAAAGATATTATGAAGCTACAGTCCTAGTCACAACGCATAAAAACTGTGTAAATACTGCAGTTGCCCATTCCAAAGCGTAGAACTCTATGGAGAAGAACGGACAAGAAACTCCATCCGTCATAAGTGCTACAGTAATGTTTCCACTGCTGGGACACAGGTCTCCTCTCTATGAGAGGCAATGGGCTATAATCCACCACGCGGGCCCCGTGCGGATTGGTAGATGTCACATGTCTTCGAATTTTTGGTGCTAGGACATGCCGGTTTCCTCACGATGTTTTCCTTTACCGTTTTATGTGATGAAATAAATTACACAAAGTAATGCGCCTGCCTGGGTTCGAACCCACGACTTACTGTTCGTAAGTCGGGGTCGCTAACTGTAGTCCTGAGTAACCTGAGTTCAACTCCTAGGTCAGGTAAAGTGTATTTTTTTTTTTCTCAAAAAGAAAATACGTAGTTTATACTTAAATATGAGAATCTCATCTTATCTTAAGTAATAAACATAGTTGTCGTTCGATCTATCAAGTACATATACTATGGGTGATGATTTATTATTGTTGGTGGGCTATTTTTAAGTAAGTAAGTAAAATTTTTATTTGTTTAAACATGGTGTACATGATACATTCCATGCAAGATAATATATGTACAGAAAAGTTCTAACATGTTCAGCCTCATATCGTGGCGTACAAATTGGTAGGCAGAGATGATGCATAAAACGTGATAATATTCATCAAAATTACAAATATAAATTATTTAAACATACAAATTATGTAGCTACTTATTAAATTATCATTATTGATTAAAAATTAGGTATCATTACAATTCAACAGGCATATTTTTTAGATAAAATTAAATGTCAAAGTAGTTATTAAATAAATTAGTTAAACACCTATATTTTTTGTTTATTGAGGCAGAATCGCTTATAATTCTTTCTAACTTAACTATATTACTTAGTATAAAGCTAGGCTCCCTCAATTGCTAGCTAGGCTCTAATTGAAGTCGTTGTGCTATCGGGTTTTTCTATCAGGAATTTTTCAGTACCAGCCTCAGAGTCGCATTGGTACTCGGTTGATGACAAAGCCTCGCTCCTTTTCATGGGTCTTAAAGGAGATCACCCAGATTGGGCTATTTTTTCAAAAGTGCCAACAAAAATAAACTTAATATTTGGATAGATCATAACATATCAAACATTTTTTTATTATTACACCTAAGTCGTAAGTCAATTCACCGAGAAGTTATACAACCGCAAAATATCTGAGATCACCCAGCTTGGGGTATTTTTTTTGCCGGCAACTAAAATAAACGCCATAGTTAAATAGACCTTATGGACAAACATTTTTTCCCGGCTGTCATTTGTACATCATTGACAGTCGTTACAGGTAGTCAGTGGCCCAAAAAGTCTGACAACCAGTCTTACCAAGAGGTATCATATTACCTAGTATTAACTGGGTTGTGGAGGTCAGATAGGCAGTCGCTCCATGTAAAGTTCTGGTATTCGGCTGCATCCGGTTAGACTGGAAGCCGACCCCAACATAGTTGGGAAAAGGCTAGGCAGATGATGATGAGACAAAAACATTTTTTATTATGCCATCCAAGTTCTATACCCAAGTTTTATTTAAATAAATAATAAAAAAAATGTTTATTATGTTAAACTCTATCCAAATCAAAAATCTCTATCTTAGTCTTTGTCAAATATTAGGTATACTTTTGAAAATAACCCAAAAATGTATGGAGGCTGGGTGATCTCCTTTAGCTGGCGAAATGTAGATCTATTACTAGGTACGCTTTGCCTAACATTCGAGGATTACAGGCACGATGCAAAGCTTTGTATATGTCAATAAAAAACGAATAATCAAAAACCAGTATTGACGTAAAATGACATCATTATAAATCAAATGTTGTGACGTCAATAATTCTGAAGCAGATTGTTCTTGGTTAAAAAAATGGAATGCAGTTCTGTTGTGTTGTGACGTTGGCTTATTGGCATAAACGTCAACAACCAGTTTAGGGAGACTATTTATCTGATTAAATTAAATCGACGGACAAGAATGGAGCTTGACCTAATACGAGCTTTTGTCCGGGGTTTCGCTTGTGCTAATTTCGAATTTGACAATCAATTTAGGTTGTACTCTGATTCGAAAGACACGTGGCGCTAACTATTGTCATAAGGACGATATTGTTGTTTTTCTCAGGAGCAGTACTTTTTTCGAGATTAAAAGTACCCTATGTCCGTTTCTGTATACCTGACAACGTATATGCAAAATTTCAGGATGATCAGTTCTGAGGTTTAGGCGTGAAAAGGTAACAAAGAACTTACTTTCGTATCACTACAAAAATTATAAAACAAAATCCTCCGCCGCGTCTGTCTGCCTGTTCGCGATAAACTCAAAAACTCCTGCACCGAATTTCATGCTGTTTTCACAAATGGATAGAGTGGTTCTCGAGGAAGGTTTTAGTATATAATTTGTAAAGTTTTTGTATACATTGGCTAAAATATAATGATATTTGTTGGAGGTGTCGGAAAAGAATAAGCCGTCTGGGAGCTTTCAACGAAAACGCTGGCTAAACCCTTTGAGATATAACAAAATGATGTAGGTTTACGGGAACGGGATAAAAATTTCATCGTTACTTTTCGTAGCGATAACCAACATCCACGCGGGCGAAGCCGCGGGCATCAGATAGTTTATAATGTAAGTTAGATTTACGAAGTTACGAACAGTGCGATATAGAACTGCTTGTAACGATGCCAGTCATAACTTTTTCCTTCTCACATTCAGTCTTCCTTATTTTCCTACTCCTCGGCTATTATTTTCTGATTCATTTCGTTGCGGGATCCAAGACAGATAAATTGTTTCTGTGGGACTTCGTCGAGCTTCTTTGTCTCGGCGCTTTTCTGGTGGTCGCCACTGTTGATTCTCACTTTCAGGAGCTGCAGTGGTTTGAGAATAGTGTGGCGGGCTTGCCCCATTCAGAATCCAGTCTACTGGGCTAACATTCTTTTGACAATTCTCATTAATGTTCCTATTGATGGATTGGCTTAGATTACACCACTATTTATCATTGAAAATATTGTCGACGATGAAGCAAGCGTTTGCCTCGAAGAACCTTTTCATTTTTGACGAGACCCAGTATCATCATCTGCCTAGCCTTTTCCAAACTATGTTGGGGTGGGCTTCCAGTCTTACAGAATTAAAATTGAGTAAAAAAAAAAGAAATTGACGGTACAATAAATTAATAAAATTCATAAATAAAATAATTGGAACGGTTGAAATAAATTAAATTAAAATTAAAATGTATGTGGTATGTAATGGCAAGCGCGGCTTAACCTAAAAATTGACCCGAGTGGCTGTTATTATTTAGCTACTCAACTATAATAAGGTAAGGAGCTAAATAATAATAGCCTCCTCACCAGACTTGTTTTAAAAAAATACCCTAACCCATCCATCATTTTTTTTTTCATTTTTCATGTTTTTATTTGCCCAATGTACTTTTATTTTAGAACTTTGCAGCATGTCTCCTTCTTCCATACTTCTCCGTTAGTTGTCTTTTTTTATAGTCACCTCCTTTCCACCTATATCATAATCCACACAGTCTATCCATATCATATTTCATCTTTCCCTTACTCTTGACGAGACCATGTCCCGAATTCTCATACAGACTTACAAAAAACGTTTACACCATAGCCTTATGCACTGCTCAATGTACCCAAAAATGCAACCTGACGTTTCTGGAACGAATGTGCATCTAAATTAATTTATAGGGACGCATACAATTGATAAATGGCAGGGGAGCGTCCCCAGATAAGCTGGTACTTGTTCTGACAGCGGATTTTAGCACTTAACTGCGCCGCTGCGTAAATGCGAAAACGCGCGGGATGGACTTAATATATTTTTTTGAAGAAAAGGTTTATTTTCCGATTAACGTACTTACCTTGAGTTAAAGTAACCTTTTTGACAAAAAGGTGACATTTATTTTTTTCTAATTGACGAGGTTTTAGGCTATTATCGTTTATCAATTATTATGATTTTTTATTTATTATGATTTCAAAATAACAGCTTTTAACTGAATGCAGATGAAAATATATACGGTACTTATGACATGTTTTTTTTTACGTTTTTGTCTGTCTGCTTGTTTGTTCCTCTCCTGTTAATCTCCGTAACGGCTGGACCGATTTTGACGGGACTTTTACTGGCGGATAGCTGATGTTATAAGGTGTGACATAGGCTATACTTTTATGTTAGAAAAAGGATTAGGATTATTTGCAAAAAAATGAAAACCCTTGAAATTTTTAACAAAATCCGATTTAAATAAGGAAGTGATATTTTATCATAATTTCCCTCGGACGAAGGCCACGGGCAACAGCTAGTGACAAAATAAATACGATCCCTTAGAGGCTGCGCAAACGCAGACACTTTTTGCTACCGACACGGCACACTATCACAGGAAACCGTAGTTGCTGTGTCCTGTAGCGGCGACCAGACACAGTCGCCGGTTGCTACTCGATCCTGATCACTGGTAACCGTAGTCAATCAGTATAATTGCAAGGAAATTTGTTAATGTTGCTTGTGTCTTCAACTGACGACTTTTAGTTACCAGTTACCGACACCGAACACTTTGATCGTCAACGAATATGTGTAAAGTGGAAGCACCTGGACACGAAAAATGTTTACGTTTGCGCAGGGAGTGGCTGATTTAATACTGGACCTATAGAAATCAAATATTCATTGGTAGCTTGTATACGATACAAGACACAAAAGTGTCCACGTTTGCGCAGCGCCTTTTAAGGACAAGTCGTGACACCCGTCTGTCCAGACAATGTCTGCCGACTCTCACAATGCATCGCCTTGAATTTCGTACACAAACGGTTAGGAAGTGAGTGGTATCGCAAGGTTTTCGACAATTACTAACAGCTCAATTGGGTCAGTCACACCGTTAACTGTTTATACTTGACCTCTTAATTTAAGCAAGGGTTTAAAGTAGACAGATCAATTTAACATGGTTGGTAGCTAAGTAAAAAATAATGTATTTTTGTATCGTGTAGTTTTAACAATATTGTTAATAGATTTTTAATAGCGGTTGTTTTTTTGTTTTAGTTATTTTTTCAGAAGAAAACAAAATACATTGTTTTTGTTATGTGATGTAATTAGAAGAAGGCTACCTTCATAATAGGATCTTCTTAAATAAGACGTATAAAAGTTATCCTAACTTCTTAACTAATATTATAAATGCGAAAGTAAGTTTGTTTGTTTGTTACATTATCACGCGTAAACCACTAAACCGATCATCTTGATTTTTTTCATATACGCTGCCAGGTGTACAGAAACGGACATAGGGTACTTTTAATCACGAAAAAAAGTTCTGTTACTTAGGAAAACAAAAATAACGTTCTTGTGATAATAAATAGCGCTACGTGTCTTTAATCAAATCATGATTTAATTACCCTACCCAATATTATAAACAAGCGGAGTACGACCCGAATTGATTGTCAAATTATAAGTTACCGCGAGCGAAGCTGCGGTCATTCATCATCTTTAGTAGTAGTCGCAATCGCTACTGTTTAGCATGGGGTCCAGGGTTCGTTTTCCAGAACAGGTCAACTAGACTAAACCGTATGAACGTTAACTTACAAACTTGACTTTTTTACAACCGCTCGGGTCGATCTTCAGGGTAAGTCGCGCTTGTCTTGGTTGGTTTGTGGATGGTTGACCACCCATTACATACTGAGTTTCCGTGCCTCAGAAAACACGTTCAGCCAGCCGTTGGTCCCGGCAGTCATTTGTAGATTTTTGACAGTCGTTACAGGTAGTAAGTGGCCCGAAAGTCTGATAAACAGTTTAATTAAGGTGTATCGTATTACCTATTCTAATTGGGTTGTGGGGGTCAGACAAGCAGTCATCATCATCATCCCGTTCCGTATCAGCCTGTTGCCATCCACTGCTAAACATAGGCTTCCCCAATCGATCGTGTCCGGTCCATGCCACCTGCATCCAGCGACGCCCTGCAGTTTTGACAAGGTCGTCGGTCCATCTGACAGGTGGCCGTCCCACGCTGCGCTTTCCAATGCGTGGTCTCCAGTATCTGTTTGCCCCATCGGCCATCCGATCTTCGCGCTATGTGGTCTGCCCATTGCCACTTTAGCTTGCTTATCCGCTGGGCTATGTCGACGACCTTGGTTCGTTTACGGATTTCCTCATTTCTGATTCTATCACGTAGAGAAACGCCGAGCATAGCCCTCTGCATAGCCCGCTGAGCGACTTTGAGAAGCTTCTGTATTCTTCTTCTCTATTGTGAGAGACCAGATAGGCAGTTAGGCAGTCGCTCCATGTAAAATACTGGCATTTAGCTGCATCCGGTTAGGCTGGAAGCCGACCGTTAACATAGTTGGGAAAAGGCTAGGCATGTTGGTTAAAATAAGATTTCTGAAGTTTGACCTTACAAGTTCAAGAACGTGTCATGTCACCACGGCGACATATTGTCTGGGAAACCATTTCGGTCGGCGCATACTATATATACTACCTTTTGTTTCTATGGGAAAATGTTAGCTATCGCCCTGTTGTTATTTTTCACACACTAACAAAGATTTTCGTAAGAGTTTAGCTGGTGTGTGTGGGAAGTTGTGTAACTTTTGGTCAAATGATGCTGTTTTATGACTCTTGAATAAGGTTGACGGGGACGTGCTGCTGTTAAACAATAGTATAATTAACTGTGGAAATTGTATTGGAGTGGATTAAAAAATTTGCTGTTGGCCGTTGCTGTTATTTGAATCGGAATTTGTTAACAATTTCAAGGGTTTCATTTTTTTGCACGGAAACTTTATCCTTTTTTAAATAAAAGTAGCCTAAGTTACTCCTTTTAACATCAGCTATCTGCTCACGTAACGTCGAAATCGCTCCATATGTTTCGTTGATTAGCCTAAATAAACAGACAGACAGACAAAATTAAAAAAAAAATGTTATAAATAAAGTAAAAGTTTGTTTGTAATTTTGAAATTATATACAGACACTTCAATTTTACTTATTCGTATAGATAAAATGGCGGCATTAGCTCTTCCGATCATGGCCTAACCCTCTATACTACACGCTGTATACTTAGATTACCTAAACCGCTTTCTTTAAAAAATACTCCCTATTTTAATTCTGTAACTACATACGTGTTATTTGCGCGATTCATATTTATTATATATACAACCTGACACTAAACTGCAAATTGCGAAAAACGTAAGAACATTTGTGTGATATAACAGGAAATAATAAAACAAAAAAAAAATCGTTTTTGTCGGTTATATTATATAATTTTATTTTGGTCAAACAAAGAGTAAATAAATAAACAAATCTAAAACAGCTGTCCGCCAGTACATTACTCGCTTAAGTATTGTGGTAGTTCTTTGTGTAACCCTACATGGGCGGAATGACAACAATCTTATTAGTAATACTATTAGATACTATCAGAGCTTGGTCCAAGCCATTGACGCAAGCTACCAACCTTGCAATATATCAACGAATAGAAGGTAAAGGTCCGATGCCTATTTGCTTAGATTTTTTTGTTATGTTAGTGGATTTATATAGTTCCTTATTTGAGTTGCGAGTTCGATCCTCTGGTTGTCGATGTTTTTCATGAATTTATAATTATTAATAAACTCAGCGATCATTTTGCCGATAATCGATTCAGCCAATGGTTTAATTGCCAAGAGCCTCGACCAACATCTCGTTGCACTATTAGGAGGCCCTCATTGCACGCCTGGGTAACGGGCAGGCTGGTCCTTGTTCCTGATGCCGGACAGCGTGTTGTAGCGATATATCAGCAAGGTTACTTTTTTTATTCATGGTTACTTTTTTATATTAAATGCGGGTTTTGTTGCAGGACAGATCTGTAATCCAACCGTATACATAATAATAACATTCCTTAATTAATTAATTCATACACTAAAAGATAGAACACAGTCTAAACCGCTTGGTTCAGAAGTCTGAAATTTTGCGCTATGGTTTTTTTAACGAAGGTGAAAAGGATTGTTGTAAATACAACCCGGCAGCGCGACAGCAAAGATAGGGTTATGTTTTTTGTGCCTTAAGGTGGAAGCGCCAGGATAGCCTGTGAAATTCAAATATTCTTACGTTTTTTGCAATTTGTATGTCAGTATCAGGTTGTATTAAGGGTCGGAGCCTGCCGAGGCTGCAGGACTGTTCAAAAGAGATACCGCGGCCCTGGAACACAAAGGGCAAAGAAGGAACATGGATGGGTTTTAGTCAGTACAAGTCTGACACTCTCTACCGCTCCGCCAGAGCGGGATCATCATTTGATGATTTCCCATCTGAAAAAAAAAAGTTTCAGGTTGTATGTTGATGAAAATTTTATTTGCGTCCGTAACTCATGCAGTTTCAGGATTATAATCATTATAAAATCATCAATCTAAGTTCATTTAACCCCATTGAAAGTCATTCATTGGAGTTAAATCAACATGCAATCTGAAACTGGCCTGCAAATTGCAAAAAAACGTAAAAAACTAGATTTCGCGGGGATTTATGGCGCTTCTACCTTAAAACAAATAAGGATATCGTCATCTTTTGTTTTTCGATGACGAGAAGGAACAGCGATGAGTCGGGGGCATAACTCGAATAAATAATTTAATTAAAGTAAGAAATACTTTTTTATATGTAAAGTATATTATTATGTACAAAGGTTTTCTGATGTAATATCCCTTTGATGTGATTACTTCGACGTCCCAGGAAATCTTCGTTAAATATTAATTATTTATATGATGTTAACACCCACAACTGGAAACCATTCATCATCTTTTTTTGACAAAAAGGAAATAACACAATATTAAATGCGGAAGATATATAAGTAACTCTAATATATTATTATTTGTTTTTAAAACTACATTTAAAAAAAGCAGTGGTGTATCGGCCTCCGAGTTCCGAGTATATACATTTCATGGGTGCCTCGATGGTGTGAACAGTTAAGCATCGTGGACAGTGTTATTGGGTTATTCCATCAGAAATTTTTCAGTAGCAGCCACAGACTCAGGATTTGTGCCCGGTTCATGGCAGTAGATCGCCCCCTATTAAATGGGGTTTAAACATAACTGGCAAAATTTGGGTGAATTATTAGGTACACCTCTGCCTATCCCTTCGGGGATTACATGCGTGATGTTATGTTTATGTCATGGGCTTTGAACCCAGTCAGGCACTTTAGTATTAGAATAATCAGCCTATATGTTCCCACAGCTGGGACACAGACCTTGGATACTAAAGACTGCCTTTTCCCAACAATGTTGGGGACCAACGGCTTAACGTGCTTTCAGAGGCACGGATGAAACTCGGTATGTTATTGGTAGTCACTCATCCAGGGAACCACCTAGGCAAGTGCGGTTTAACCGGAAGATCGATCCGAGCGGCTATTATTATTTAGCCACGAGCTCTACTAACTACCACTAGGCCCTCTCAAAAATTATAACAGAAAACATCGTGAGGAAATCGGCTTGTCCTTAACCAAATTCGAAGACATTTGTGACATCTACCGCACGCAACCCGCACTGGGCCCGCGTGGTGAATTACAGTCCAAAAAAAAAGAAAAAAAACCCGAAAAAGCCGTTTTCCTAAAAAAATAATAAATAGAGAGGAGGCCTGTGTCCCAGCAGTGGGAAATAGGAACGGATTAGCCTGATCAGGCTTATAAACAAATATATAAAATTAAAATAATTGATTGATTGTTTCACTTCTGTTCAGCCTTCGTGGTAACCTCGGTTGATTCTTGGTAATCATTTCACTTTGAGTTATAAAGTATTTAAAAAGGAATCTAGAGGTCTTTAGTACGAAAGGAAAAAGGCTATTTAATACACATACTATCACGTACTTGTATTGTCAGAACGAACGGCGTGGCAGAAGTGGAGGTACTAAGAATGGCTATTACACGTCTTTGATTGCTCACAGTTCAGTCATAGGTCTCGAGTTCGAACCCAAGACACGCACCTATGATTTTTCGGATTTATTGTTTAAATATCTTTAACTTCAGTGAAGGAAAACATCGTGAGGAAACCAGTATGCCTGAGTGATATTCCTTACGGCATGTAAAAGCCAAGTCAGAGGCCCTAAAACTCAACTATGTTGTTGGGGTCGGCCTCCAGTCTAGCGGATGCAGCTGAATACCAGTATTTTACATGGAGCGGCTGCCTATCTGACTTCCACAACCTAGTTAGTACTGGGTAATACGATACTCCTTGCTAAAAGACGTGAAGTATTTCTCCATAAAATGGCCTAATTAACTCAATAATCAAAGTTCCTCTGACCCTGCCATCACTGACGTTTCAATCGATTGGCTTTTCACCGGCGCGTAACTTGCAGGCCGAATTGAATCGATTACCGAGACGAATGCTTATTGATCGTTTTAGATATAGTTTTGATTAAGTAGTCATTGTTTAGTCGTGTTGGTGTGTTATCACAAGTACTTTTTATCAAGACATTAAATGAGTCAATAAGCAAATGTTTAGGTATTTAGGTAGCACATGATCTGCCTAGCCTTTTCCCAGCTATGTTGGGGACGGCTTCAAGTCTAGCCTGATGCAGCTGAATGCCAATATTTGACATGGAGGGACCTATCTGACCTCAACAACCAAGTAAATGGGTAATAGATACGTCTAGTAAAGACTGGTAGTCTGAATTCTGGGCTTTTGACTTAACAACTGTCAAAAATCCACAAATGACAGTCGACACCAACGACTTCACATGCTTTTGGAAGCTTTCGTGCTTTTTATGTCCAGAGGCCCTACGACGAGCGCGCGCGGTGTAAGCGTAACGCAAATACGTCGATTTTTACAATTAAATAATACAATATAATTTTGTAATTAACAATTAATGCGATCTTCTACTTAAAACACATTACCTTGGGGAAAAATAAAACGCCAATTAAGAAAATTACAACTTTTTACCCATTTGACTAAATTTTGCCTTGAAAATCATTGACTCGTCTCAAAGGCTTCATTTAATGATGCTTGAATGATTCTGCTACGTTAAAGAAGATAGATTTAATTGTGTATTTTGGTTCAAGCTTTTGATATTGAAAATCTACTTAAGTATTGATTGTAACTTATAATTTCGCTGATAGAAGATACCGCCTTTTTAATTCAGACCTGTAAGTAAGGCAATAAGTAATTGTACCGACAAGGGGGCTAAAATGGACGTTTTAGCAGAATCATAATAGGATAATAATATGAATTACTTTACAGTTCGTAAAATGGTCTCAAAGTGATTATTCATGCGTCTGTGACCACATTGTATATATATATATATATATTTTTTTTTTTTGACGTGAAACCGTCTTATATATCGATAAAAACGAAAAAGTGTCACGTTCCGCCTGAGCCGAGCGTGCAAGCGAGAGCGCGGAGCAAGCGATAGAGAGGCACGGTTCGGCTTGTAACGGATGTAAGTATGTATATACAAGATAATGATAATTCAGTGATAATAATTCAATTCAATTCATAAAAGTATGCAATTTTTCTTCAATGTTTTCTTATGACGTTTTCACGTAAAATTATCGTCCGTAAATCGACTTTACAGACAACCATTTTTTTTATTATTATTTTCCTAGTATGAAACTGCTAAAGCAGCCGCTTTAGGCCCCCAGTAAGCCACTATGCATACTTGTCTCATCCATATATTGCCGGGTTAAGCAAAACTAGGTTAGTGAAGGCCACATAGACAGTCCATGGAATCCGGTCCTGGAAGCAGGGCAGATGATCTTAGTTAAATACAATAGCAATATGTTCAATTGCAAGTCAAACAATATTACGCAAACGTGTGGTATGACAAGCATTGCAGACATGTTGTCTGAACATATTTGTTGAGTATCGATACTATATTGGCATAGTTGACACATGATCGGTTGATCTATGATCAACTTCCTTTATTGGTTATGGCATTTCCGTGCAGTTACAGAAAAAAAAAAGATAAAAAAGTCTATGAACAGACATGTATGATTGTTGATTGATTAGTCCAGAGCTCGCAAGAAGCCATTTTTTTTGTAGACGCCAGCACGACATGCTACTACAATCTGTAGATATTTAACATAACATCACGTCTGTAATTCCCGTAGTATTAGGCAGAGGTGTACCTAATAGTACACCCATATAGATTTTTGACTTTATCGCTAAAGTATTAGATTTAAGATTGGAAAAAAAAATAGTTTTGAGAAGCTTGATGTGCTGACGTCTGTACTATTCTGTCCGAAATCAGTAAAAAAGGATTTGATTCTTATCATCATATGCCCATTTTCTCAACTATGTTGGGGTCGGCTTTCAGTTCACCCGGACGCAGCTAAATACCAGTATTTATCATAGAGCGACTGTCTATTGACCTAAACAAAAACCAGTTACTGGTTTATACGACATCATTTAAAATAGGTTCAGATTTTGTAAAACAATAAATTGAAATGATAACAATATTTGGCAAAAATTGCATTTTGCCAAATTGGGAAAAGCTTCCCAAGGGGAATAATCGATGGCTGCGGGACTGTTCGAAAGAGATACCGCGCCCCTGGAACACAAAGGGCAAGGAAGGAACATGGACGGGTTTTAGTCAGTACAAGTCTGACACTCCCTTCCGCTCTGCCCGGAGCGGGAGAAGTCATTTGATAATTTCCTATCCGAAAAAAAAGGGGAATAATATCATAAAGATCATGCAGCATAAACTTTACGGTTTTTTTGATCGGTTTCTAGATCCCCAACGTAGCAAAAAAACAGCAAATCTTTTTCTGATATAAGTAGGTTAAACCATTTAATCAAATCGTATTTAATGCAAATATTGATTCACTGCGGTTCTTTGTAGTAAATTAACAGATAACTAACGATGAAATGACGTACGAAGTTATATGGTCAACTAAAGTTAGAGGTTGGCATATACGTTACTGGTTTTTAACCGACTTCTAAATAAAATATTATAGTTAAAAACACCTAAAAACCATGCTTTAGAGTGACGTCATTTTATTTCTCGTATTTTTCTCAGCAAACCCTTCCATTTGATTCCATATCATGGAATGCATAAAAAATAACTACATAGTCCGCCATTTTGAGAGTTCGCCATATTGGATTTACAATGACGTCACTTAGTTAACCATGCATTGTCATCCAAACCAAACATGTATGCAAAAATTCAGCTCAATCGGAAACCGGGAAGTGGGTCAAATTTAACTTCTAAGATTTTTTACAAAGTTAGTTACGGGTGAAACTAATACAAGCGTGTTAAAAGGAAGAGATTATGTAAGCGGCCATCATCTTTTTTTAAATTTAGTTGTACAGTGTATACCGATTTTTTTATCACTGACGTCTATTGTACAAAGTTTGATGTTAAAGGCTTGTATGGTGTTTGTGATAGATAAATCTATCAGGACTTCAGGAGATGGTATCATTGTTGCATGAAGCATTTTAGCATTCTGCAGTACAATAAATAATGGATAATCTTGAAATAGTAGACGGCTTCATACACTCCTTATTCGATTATAGTGATGGGCAAAGTTGGAATTCTTCGATTATAGTGTGGGGCAAAGTTGAAATTCTTCGATTATAGTGATGGGCAAAGTTAGAAACATTCGAATATATGGATGGGCCAAGTTGGTAAAATCTCTATAACGAAGGACTTTAAAGATATGGGATCGTCATCATCTCACCTCATCTTTATCTAAAAGCTTTTATTTAACTTGACTTTCAATTAGTATGTATATCCCCACCAATTGAGCCGAAATTTTGCACACACCGGTTCTGGTGAAGCCCTTATAAATCAAAATTATTTACAAAATTTCATTTGCAATATAGAATGATGTAGAGATGTTGATTTCCCACCCTGTATCATAAATTCATAATACAGGGTTTAACTTTATCATCTCTTATTGGTGGTCAGTAAAACTGTCATTTGTAAATCTTTGACAGTCGTTACAGGAAGTCAGTGGCCCAAAAAGTCTGACAACCAGTATTACCAAGGGGTACCGTATTACCCAGTACTAACTGGGTTGTGGAGGTCAGATAGGCTGCCACTTCATGTAAAATACTGGTATTCAGATGCATCCGATTAGACTGGAAAAGGCTAGGCAGATGATGATGATTGATGGTCAATAAAACACAATAAAGCAAACTTTATGATACTTTATGCATCACCATTGTGTTTTCAAGTATAAATTACACAGACTACCGAGTATCTAGCAATTATATCCCACTCAGAATCATATAACCTCACATCAGAAGAGGGTGACTGCCTTACCTTGCACACTTCCTTTAAATCTGAACAATCAGCTTCAAGGCGCCTCGTCTCTTTTTATTTTAATGTAAAAACATTTACATTAACTTTCAACTGATGCTTCGAAGGTTGCTGGGCGCATTAGATTGTGTGTTGTTAAGTTTTATGTTTATAATGCAGTTATAGGGGCTATTGTTGTGAGCATCTTTATTGTCTTCGATTAGAAGCAGACAAGGTTTAAAGTAAGTAAGTTGAAAGGGAATCGACTGTTTTGGCATGTGATGAGGAGGGCGAGTAATTTAATTAAAAATTGGTGTTTCCTACAAAATACCTACACGGTGAAAATGTAAATATCAGGTTTCGTTGTGTTTTCCGGTAAAGTAATTTTCTGCAATTGGAAATTATTATCAACATTGCGATTTATGTCTAAACAGTAAATGACAGGTTGCTTAAAGTGTATGGTAGTAATAGTGACAGGGCTAGACTGCGAGCCAATTATTTGTTTGACTAGTATATCCTTTTGGTCTGTTCCTATAGTACTCAATTTGCTTTGATTTACATCTGACTTCGTTTTGTGGTGATGAAAGTTGGTAGACCTTGATTGGCATGATTGATCGATTTAATCAATTAATCAACATAGGGAATCGAGAACTGGGGCCGTCCAAAATCGCGTTGGGTTGATGATATCGTCAAAATTGCGGGAAAGAGATGGACAAGGGACGCACTGCTCAGAGAAGGATGGCAGAAGAATGTGGAGGCTTATACTCAATAGTGGGTGGTTTCTGGCTGAAATGATGAATAGAGAACTAATTCCCGCTCTGGTTTCCCTTTGTTACGCCACACCAGTGTTCTCCAAAGGGAAGGCGTATTATACATATACGAAGGTCTATTATTTTATAGCACGACTCAAGTTTCGCGAGATACGATGCCACAAAACATAACTAGCGCAAAGTGGGTATATTGGAATTGATTGTGATTGTAGGCGAGACTGCTACTTGAATTAATGAAGTAAAAATCTACATTTTGGGCTGACATTTCCATAATTAAAAAAAATAATAACAGTTTTTCTCTACCTTGGAGTTCAAAACTAGCGCTCAGTAGTTGGAGTTTGTAACCACTATACTAACGAGGTAGTTGTGAAATTAATTAAGTAAAATTGTATGTTTTGATTTCTAATTGCCTGTTAGAACTGTTAGGACTAGATATACAGGGTGGAACGGACACCGACGCTAATCGGTAATTTAAAAAGAAATCAGGTGTTCCTTACAGTTAGACCGTGCGTTTTTTTTTATTAAACGCCGAGAAATTTCCCCCATTGTTCAGAATGATGTACTGAATACTTGGTAAATGTTTTATACAGGATGTAAACGGACTCTTCACGAAGCCGTCAACCAGAAACATCACAATAAGTAACTTTACGCATAAATTATTGCTGGGCAATGACTTTTTTTTTGGGTGAAAAATCACGTTTTAGGGTAGGACTCGATGTAACGCATTTAAAACATTGTGCTGATGGATGGATTGATCCTTCTAGTTACGGAGATTCCAAGGTGTGGTCTAGAAAAAAAAATATCGCAATGACGGGGAAAACAAGTGCCAGCTTCGTTAAGAGACTCTTTACACCCTTTATAGACAAACATATTTTCTTAACAATATTAAAGAAAATTGCAGGCACAACCCAGTGCATAGTTTCGAAACTTAATAACATAGAATTTATGGGAGTTCAATTTATTTTGCAATAACCATTTATGTTGCTTGTATAATCGTGGTCCGAATCAGTGTTTGTGCTTTAATTCGCTAGCTTGCTGGATATAATATAATTGTGGTTTTAACTACTTTACGATATAACTACCGGTTTAAGATAATTGCGTTAATTGCTTGCTGAGACCGAATTCATCAAACGCAAAACCGTTTTTTTCCTACATCTGTTGGTTAAATATTTATTCTAGAATTTAATTTTTATTTAAGGGTCTCTCATATTATTCACCTATTGGACCTTGATTGTTGTAGACCAAGAAACGGTTGTATTATTTTCTTTTCAGAAAAGACATTATTCTTTCCAGGGCTGCATTTGGATATACGAGTGGATCGGAATCTTAAATAACAAATGCATTCAATTATTTATAATTTTCTTACTGTATGCTTAATATAATTTGATGTGAGAAGTAAACAATAAAATTCACGCTAACGGATCATTAGTTATTAGTTTACTTACACGAAATATTTCGTTTTTCGTGCATAAATAATTGTCTAAATCTAACATAAAAATCACTTATATAAATATTTGCTATGTTAGGCACCGTTAAATATCGGCCAAGGATACCTATCAATTTCTACTACCACAGTGTTTTACGTGGGTTCAAAATTGCTTCATTAAAAAGTTTTATAGTGTGATGAAGTAAGTATTCAGCTGCATTTGGTTAGACTGGAAGCCGATCCCAATATATTTGGGAACAGGCTAAGCAGATGATAAGTGTGATAAAGTAATTTTATACCCAATGAAATCTTTCCTTTTCGTGTGGTTAGTGCCTAACCTGTTGTCAGAGTTTTTATGCTGCCCATGGGCCTCTGACTTGGCTTTACATGCCATCGAGAAATCTCTTAGAAATGTTGGTTTTGTTTCTGCACGATCTTCTCCTTCCTCGAAGCAAGTGATAATTGACAATACGCACATGAATTCGAAAAATCAGAGGTGCGTTTCTTAGGTTCCAACTCGAGACCTGTGACTTGCCTAATAAAATGTTAACTTTTCCTCAGCGATACAGTTTTACAATGATGATGATCAAATACCACTTGCCTAATCGTAAATGATGTAAAGTAATAACCTTACCATGATAATGACCATAATCAATTTTAAGACTTCTTTACCGACTAATCAGCACAAATAATAGTAATTGACAGTTCAAGGTTTAAAGTCCGGCTCTGTATTCTGCTCCATACGGAAATGTCAGTCTGTCTGTCCGTTAACGTGTTAATTATTTAATGTTGTACAGGATCGAGGAAGCTTTTGTTAAGATTATTTTAATAACATAGTAATGTTATGTAGGTGAGGTACATAAGTAATTATTTGTGTAAATAGCTTATGAATATGTACATGTATTTATCTGCACAAAAAAAAACTATACAGTATTAGAAATAGGATCGATTGGCTTCAAAAAATGTTTAAAATGGCATTTGCTTACTGACTGTACTTTTTAAATCTGTGAATGGTGATCAAAACTTCATGAAAAATTATGGATAGTCTCCGAAGATTATTTTCCGTGTAGCTCCCCGGTTCCCCTTACTGCCCCGTTGAACGTTAAATATATTAAGTTACCAGGATAAGCTATCTCAAGTACAAACATTAATGAATTTAGAAAAAATCTGTTCAAATTGCTAAATGACAAGGTGTATTATTCTGTTGACAAATATTTAAATGACAAATTTTAATTCCCTTATAATTAAATCGAATCTGTTACCGAAACCTTTAAACGAGCAATTCTAGTATAGATGTATATATACTAGAATGTACTCGCAACCGGCGTGCGTGTATGACCAGATGTATGAACGTGGACGAGGCAAAAGGAGTATGTAAGGATCGTAGCAGGTGGCGTTCTGTGGTTTCTGCCTACCCCCATGGGAAAAGGGCGTGAGTTTATGTATGTATGTATGTATGTATGTATGTATATATATAATCTGAATCTCGGAAATCGGTGCCAAAGATTTATATGTAATTTATTATATACCTACGGGGTTTCGGGGGCGAGAAATCGATCTAGCTAGGTTTCGTTTTTACAAAACGTCAAAAAAAACCGAGAAATCCTCGGTCATCCAGGTACTGTTATGTTATGTGACATACTAAATGATTTTGTTAATTTTGATTTGAATTAGTGAAATTTATATATTTATTCCGTATTTTTTACTTTATTTACTTTGACATTTTATCAATCATTTTATTTAATTTTGACATGATTTATACCATGCTATTTTCACTGACGAGGATCAAGATAAATACGAAATTAATGTAAATAATTCCCATGAATCCATTATAACTTGGTTGAATGCCAACAATCTTAAAATTAACCTAGATAAAACATGTTTTATTTCCTTTTCTAATACAAATAAGAAGCGAAAGAAGCTAAACATACAATACAAAGGTGAAACTGTAAAAGAAGTAAATACCACCAAATTTCTTGGCATACACATTGACTCTACACTAAACTGGAAAATACAGGTTGACAAGGTTTGTTAAGAAAAGTTACAAATGAAGTACTTTACTAAGCGTTTACCATGTAGATGTAGGCTCCGTACTAAAATATAGTATCCTATTCTGGGGTAATTCACCACACAGAGAGTGTGCTCTAAAAGCACAAAAAAAGTGCATCAGAAGCATATGCGGACTTAGACAGACTGATTCATGTAGACCCGTTTTCAAAAGATTGAAAATCTTAACCCTACCTTCATTATATATATTTGAAGCGGCTATGATGATAAAACGCGATATAGATGAGTACGAAACATTGAGAAGTGTGAGACACAAAACTGTACTTAAAAGTATTAAATGTAGAACAGTCAAATTTAAATCGAGTGTATTTGGTATTGGCGTTACAATTTATAACAAACTCCCAAACAGTATCAAGATCTCATCATTAAATGTTTTTAAATTAAAGCTAAAAGAATTTCTCTTAGGTAAAACATATTTATTCCATTAATGAATTTCTACATGACCAATTTATTAACTAAAATTCTCTTTTGACTTATTTAATGTATGTAATTATATGACCGTAATAATTAAATCTAATATTTAAAGTAGTATGAGGTTGACTAAAAATTGACATGTTAAACTTATTTTTATTTTTTCGGCTTATTTAATGTAAATCGCATGACCGAAATAAGATTGTCTAATAATGAATGTTTAATGAAGTTGACAAATAATTGACATATTAAACCTATTTTCTATTTTATTCTTTTTTTGTTGAATTATTAAACGTAAATTGTATGTCCCTAATAATTGTGTAATAATAATAATATTGACACATACATATAAATATTGTAAACCCCATGGGTATGTTACAGTGGTACAATAGCCCTAATTATAAGATCTTTACCTGTAGCAAACAATAAATAAATGAATTATGAATCATGATTGTGCCCATTTTTTAATTAGACCATTTTAATATTAACCTTTGATGTTTTGTATGCCTTTTGGCGGAACACAGCTCGGATCTCATTTATTATTATAACATCTTCTGTATGTAAACCTGTGTTCACGAAATAAATGAATTTGAATAAAATTAACTAGATTTATAAATCATCTTAACCAAAGCAATTAATGTATACTGGAAAATATTAGTTATGTGCCTGTTATGATAATTTTGTTTATTACCAACAAATAAATAATATGACGTCTATGAATAAAATTTATTACTGTATCAGTTTTTATTCTAATTATTGTCGGTAGTTCCTAATACTAAGCTTCATTATGTTTTTTTTTCCTTTTTTTTTAGGGTTACCCTCATGATTAGGATGTCCAGAAAAACTTAAAAATTTAGGATAAATTATTCTACGTCAGCTAATTTTGTGTTGTTTATGAATTTATAAAAAGACGGGCTTTTTAGTGTCGAGTGAATTAAAAATATTAAAAATATTGCACTTCTTTAAGCTTTCACGGTTTAAAACTATTTAAGTAGTGATAGTATAAGTTTAAAAAAAATTATCTACTTTTGTTCAGTAAATAAATAGAACACGTAATAATTATTTATTGGCTTAATCAAAAAGTCTTCCTTTTTAAATTTAAAATATTTCAATGCTAATTAAAAATACTGATTGCACAGCAAAATAGTTAACTCAAAATATTGTTACTTAAGCAAAAATTAGAGTTCATGATGCATCGATATTACTAAACTTTGTAATTTTTTTTTTTAACTAATCTTCAATTTTTTTAACAAATTTGGTAATTTATAGTCGACGTAGCCCTGTTGCGCGGGACTTCTCTTTCTATCTGCAGGGTTTAAAGTAACCTATCGTACGTTTCCGATGAAAATATGTTGCAATTTATTTTGTTACATGTGTGAGTATTATGTTTGCACGGTCTGAGAAATTTTATGTGCAATCAGTAATTTTGATGCAAAAAATATTTAATTGATGTAAATAAATTGACGGGTGATAAGTTTTTTGATGTGCCTTTAAAAATAAGTGTTATTTATTACCACAAGTACATTAACATGATAATTACGATAAATCGTAATTGCTGATGTTTTATGTTTGTATTCGGCATACAGTAATAAACTAGTGTTTTAATTATGTAATTAATTTATTAAGACAGTATACAAAGGATTGCATGATCGGATGTATGATATTGGTTGGTCACGCCCTTGTACTAAGTACTTAAGTATTCAACAATTTACTTTGTAATAACTAGTTCAAAGGTTTAATTAATTCCTAGTTATAGACCACACTGCTACGAAAAATTTTAGTGTGTTATTTTTTTCTTCTTACGATAGTGAGAATGTCTTCAATAAAACCGGCCTAGTACGAATCTTTTATGCGCGAGGCACCAAACAATATAATGACAGTATTTTTCACGCTCATTCATAGATCAATTTACACTCAACAGCAAAACTAAATTTGTTTATCTTAGTATTTTAATACGAAACAAAGTAAAAGCAAAAAGTCCCATATTATCTTGGAAGCGCCAGGGTAGCCCGCGAAATTCAAATTTTACTAAGTTTTTTGCAATTTCCAGGTCAATGTGTCAGGTTGTATGTTGATGAAAAATGACAAGCGCAAGTAACACGTATGTAGTTACAGAACTAAAAATCATTAAAGTCACTAAGACAACCCTCTAAGTTCATTTTACCCCATTCAATACCTATTTCATGAAAAAGTCATTCAATGGGGTTAAATAAACACTGAGAGGTAGTACTGACGATGTTTTAGCAAAAAAAAAATGCTACTTATTTTGCCAGACAGATAAAGCAAAACTTGCTTCACGCACTTTCAACGTCAAAACAAAAAAAAAACCGCTACATTACCAAGGTCATCGGAAACACTACATCCTATGCATTCTTACAATACACGCTCTCGACCTTCAAGTAAAAATAAAAACAAAAAAAAATCACAACAATCCATACCGGTTTGACAGTTTTCTATAGTGTAGGGTTACTGTGACTCCGGAAAACAAAGGACAGATCCGGAGATAGTTACAGTGACATATGTCGTGACGGAAGTGTGGGATTGAAATTTAAATTTCACGAAAAAGGTCGAAGTTATTATATATTGTTATTGTTTATTCATATTTTTTTGTCATACCTTTCCAAAAAGGCCTTGTAGAATTGAATTTTGATTAAAAGACGGAGGGTTTTTGTAATATAGATTAGGAGAGGCTTTTATTCTGCATATAATATGGCAAAAGGCCCGCCTCAAATGGGACGTAAACATCACTGAAAAAATGGGTGTGTATCTGCTAAGAGTATAACTCTACCTAAGACAAGGGATAACAGGCGTGATTTATTTATTTATTTATCACTTAACAAGCACAAAGTACACAGGCGGACTTAATGTCACAGGCATTTTCTACCAGTCAACCTTTGGGTGATGGAGAGACAAAAAACGTTATGATAATGAGTCCAACAACGTTGTCAATTGGTAGATAATTCTACCTTCTTAAATAAAACTAGTTTTTTTTTACATCTTTTACATAATTTATTAAGTAGAGTAAAGTCACGTTATACTTTATTAATTAAAAACTATACTAAATAAACTAACAACAAACTATAAAAGGGTAACAAAACCCTCCACATCAACGCAATCAGCTGGTAATGTGCCCAAGAGAATGGCGGCGTTGCCACTTTTTAAATGATCCCAGTACAAAAACGCCTCAATTTGGCCACCCTGTAGGTTATAAGATCAGTATACTGGTACTGCCGGCTTCTTATATACCTAGATATACAAGAACCAGTTTGTGTACATCTACAACATATAGGTACAACACAAACGCATAGTACTGTGTAAGTACTATGCGTTTGTGTTGTACCTACATATATGTTGGTAAGTGTCAAGTGAGGTCGTTGCTTCGTTCCGCATGCGAACGCCGCGGGCTAGTTTCGAGTTTTTTTTTATTCGAGAATTAAGTAAATATGTAGTTGATATGAAATAAGAAGTAGGAGGTTTGGTTTGATTGATTGCTTGCGGAATTAGCCCATAACTTAGTTTTATTCTGACTATATCGTCGCACTGGCAGGGATAGAGAAGACCAAAACGGCCCTAGATATACCGGTATACATGGAAACAGATGGAGGAGGCCTTCATCACGAGATGGATGACCCCTTTTTTTACGGATGGGAAATCATCAAATGACTTCTCCCGCTCCGGGCAGAGCGGAAGGGAGTGTCAGACTTCTACTGACTAAAACCCATCCATGTTCCTTCATTGCCCTTTGTGTTCCAGGGCCGCGGTATCTCTTTCGAACTCCCGCAGCCCTGGCAGGCGTCGGCCCTTGCGGGCCCCTCCCTGTTTGCTGACATCTCTTTGAGGCGCGCGTGGAACACGAACGCGCCGTCTACACGGCCTGTCGTCAAAAGACGGCCGGACGGCGAGCTAGCCCATTACTCACCGTCCACAGGTCCGCGTCTACGGCGGCCGGAAGTCACCACGTGACCCCCGACGCCCGGGGCGTCTTCCGCGGCGGCTGGGACGAGAGGTTCTCTCCCTCGCACGCACCGCCACCTCCTTCGCTAGCATGACTGCTTCGCAGAAGGAGGTGACGGCGTCCCATTCCCTCTCGCTCCGGATCATGGACTGGACCAGGGCCGGACGCGATAGGACGCCGCCGCCGATCACTGCTACGAGGACACGGCGGTGCTCCCCCCAAGCGGGGCAAACCTCCACCGTGTGCTCCACCGTATCCTCTGGGCGATCCTCGCAATGGTAGATGGATGACACCTTAATAGGTTAAGTTTAAAAAATATAGAATTGTAAATTATAGGGAAATAAAAGCTATTTGGACTATACAGCTATTCGTGACTGTCTCGTTGCTCCAGTGGTCGCAACCGGGACTACTGAGCATGAGGTCCTGGGTTTCCAGGGTCGGGCAAAGTGTTATTGGGTTTTTTCATCAGGAATTTCTCAGTTTGTTTGTTTTGTTAGTTGTGTGTCTCTGCGCCACAGTTGCCACGGTGTCCGTTTTTGTGCCCGGTTGGCAATAAACTCGGTCCTGTAACTGGCGAATGATTTGACGGCAAAGAAAGCGAACAAACTTGACCAAATAAAAGTGTATCGCTAAAGGTTTCTAAAAGTGTCCTTAATTTAATATTTAATAGACTCGCCCAAAAGAAGGCTACTACTGCGCATAAGCTTCCCCAAGGATCATCACAATGGCCGATGGTTTCCTAAATGAATTGGTTGTAATTTGTGTATTGTATGTGTATATTTTTTTCAGTTTTCAAGATCACACAATAAAACGGCCTTGATCAAGTCTAAGTACTGCCAGTGCTTAGTCTCTGGTACGAAATCTGTCTTATCGCACATCAGCTGTTATGATTATTTGATCAAGATAAATTAACAGTAAGCCACGATAGTTGACAACTGATTTAAATGGCTCCTGACAACGGTAGTTAAATTTAATGTTAATATTTAAAAGTTGTAAACTTCACAACTATATTAAATAAAAATAGCTTTTACATAACATAACATCACGCCTGTAATCCCCGAAGGGTTAGGCAGAAGTGTACGTAATAGTGCACCCACATTTCGCCAGTTGTGTTTTTTTTTTGAAGTCCCATGTAATAGGGGGCGAGCCTATTGCCATCAACCGGGCACATATCCAGACTCCGTAGCTGCTATTGAGAAATTCCTGATGGAGAAACCCAATAGCACTTTGCCCGACCCGGGAATCGAACCCAGGACCTCATGCTCAGTAGTCCCAGTTGCGACCACTCGAGCAACGAGACAGTCTCAAAGACTCAAAAACATTTTATAGGCCTATTATCTAGCTTGCCAAAATCAAAATATTTTATTTCACATAGGCCCAGATGGGCACTTATAAAACGTCGACAAAAATGTGCACGGTTCGGGTTGGTCGTTTCCTATGGAGAAGAACCGGAAGGAAACTCCATTGTTACTCTTTTCAAATCATTTGGTGTTACGATATGATCATGTTACAGCATTTATACTTAAGTATGGGGGAACAGCGTAGGCCTGACAATAAGTCGCTGCGTATTACACAAAAAATGTAACACAAGATAAAAAGTTAACAAGCATCTGGGAATCTACAAAGTCTACAGTGTTCACACATTCACATATAATCGGTAAAATACAAAGATAATAAAATATTGTAAAATACTACAATTAAACAAATTACACAAAAATAACATAAGTAGGTACTATAAAACTACTAGAAACAGGTGCAAAAACAAACTCGGTCTTGCAAAAGGTGTCGACACACCCTGAAGGTTGCGGCACACGCCGTTCGTTATAATCACTTGCGCTTGCGCAACTGAAAGCGATACCCTGACGAACTGGCACAGTTTCCTCTTGTTAAACGGGAAAATGGCTTAGACGAATCTTAATTGGCTTGATGAGTGGTGAAGAAGATGCATGGTCATCCACCCTGTTGAATGAATGATCTAAATTGCTAGTGCTACCATACCATCAGTGATTTGACTTGGAGCAGTGATTGTTTGTACTATCGGTTCCCACTTATTTTCTTAGTACCTAGCAGTGGCGAAGATTCCATAGAACACCGGTCCTATTGGCTTCCCTTTGAAAAATAGCACAGTCTATATTCTCTAGACAAATAATATAATTATATTTAAGATATCTATTATATTTCATTATTATTGGTTTATATTTCTCAGTAGCAGCCACGGAGTCTGAATTTGTGCCCGATTGATGGCAATAGGCTCGCCCCCTATTACATGGGACTTAAACATAACTGGCACACCTATCTGCCTAACCCTACGTGGATTACAGGCTCGATGTTATGTTATGTGTTATGATGTTATGTTATTAAAGACATATACTCCGGCTTACCTCGTACAAAAATTGACCCTTCGCTGCTGGTACCTGGTGAAACCAAGCTCTGCTTGGATGAACATAGATTAAATGAATTTCCCCAAATATAAGACCTAGCTAGATCAATTTATCGCCCCCGTAAACCGCTTATATCGCAACTTCCATCGAAATCGTTAGAGCCGTTTACGAGATCGCGATTACACATTACATAAACAAATATTGCTCATTTAATAGTATAGGATATAAGATAGAATGTAGGCCTGTTTAGGTACTTTGTTTTGCATATATTCAAAGTTACGGCTCTTAAAAACTGTAAATAAAACGACTGATTTTATTTGCCAAGGATACTCCTTCTCAGGGAGAGTATGCCAGGATGTCTGTATGCCAGCAGTGTTGTAGCTTGCTTATGGTATGTATGTCTTATAATGCTTTGACGGCACGGTTGGCGCAGTGGCTGAGCGATTGACTGCTGCGCTGCGTGTCGCGGGTTAGATCCCGTAACGGAATATTTGTATGGCCTACAGATAGTTGTTCCGGGTCTGGCTGTTCGTGTATGTGAGTTTAAATGTTTGTGAACGCACCCCACGATACAGGAGAAATTCCTAGTGTGGGGCAACGTTTTTTAAAAGAAAAAAAAAACAAATAGAAAAGACCAATAAGTTTTGAAATTCATTTGACATCATCCACTGCTTTGTTTTGTCATATCATGTCGCAGTCACAAATACTTTTCCACATTTATTGTGCTTAGCGCCAATCTGTGGAAAACACTGCCGGCTTCTCTGTTTCCCGGTCGTTGTAATCTACATCTCTTCAAAGTTGAAGAATCGATCTCTTCTAGGCAACGCCAAACGTTAGTCTATTTAGTATTTAAAAACTGTGATTCAAGTGTATGAAGTTGCCTAACTAAAATAAACAATTAATTACTCAGGTAAACATACTGTATGTTGGGAAACTTAATGTTTCCTCGCAAAAGATAAGATATTTTAACCTCAAACGGATGAATAGTAATATCCTTTTGTATATCAGTTATAATAACCTTCAACTATAATAACCATCCATTTCTCTGCTGTGATAGATAATTACCAAATCTTGTCAGTTTTGAACGACCTCTATATTTTTGTGGGAAAATCCTCATGAGGTCCCCCTATCTGAGGAGTACGGATGGTTATGGCAGGCTCCTGACGGCTAAGACCCCACGGTTCCTTCTAGTGCCCTAAGTGCAGGGCCCAGGAGATACTAGTACATACCCCCGATCTTTCACATCTGGTTAGTTGTTCCCAGGTACCTTTTGAAAGCAGAATAATCCAATATAACCTAACTATTACTCACCTCGTCAGCTTGAAATTACTATGTAAATATTACTTTCCTATTTGAATCGGATTTTGTGAACAATTTCAAGAGTTTTCATTCTTTTGCACGGAACCATAATTGTTTTTTAAAATAAAAGCATTATAACATTAGCATTCTGCCAGAAAAAGTCCTGTCGAAATCCGTACAGCCGTTTCGGAGATAAGCCGGGACAAAGAGACAAAAAAAAAAAATTATAAGTACCGCATATAAATTCATATTATGCATTCCGTTTAGAGTTGTTATTTTGAAATCACAGACAGATACTTCATTTTTTTTGTTCGTTTGTTGATGATGTTAATTTCTACATCACGAAGCCAAATGTGTCTTACCATGTGCATGCGGATTCAGCCACGGATAATCAGTAAAACAGGAAAATAGATCTGATTATATCAATGTGTAATTGTGTACCCTTGATTCAGTTACGTGATTGTGGAAATAGCGCAACGAATGAGAGGTCGTAGACGTGAGCTCCAATATCATCGGTTGTATCTGGACGTAAATTTATTCCTTATAATAAATATGAGCATATACGTTTAAGTTAACAGGAGTACCTACGCGTAAGTTGCTTGATACAATAAAAAACAATAGTTTCAACTCCTTATATCTTTCAATCAAATTATTCAGGTTATCATTTTAAGTATTCAATAATAAACGTTAGCTTAGTACATGCAGCTTAAGTTATGATTAAGTTATACAAACCTACCCATCTTCCAAGGCATCAGCGCCATGCCGTCTGGTCTCTTCCCATCGTCACGTACCAAGTTGTTATGTTCTAAAACCGCAGGTACACCGGCAGTGGCAAGAGCTCGACGAATAATGTCGTTGATGCTGGCGTGCCGTTTTCTGTCACCTGTGCTCCTGTAGCAGGATAGGCCATGGTACCCGCGGTTGTCGTCACCTTCACCGCAATGACATCTATTTACTGAGTATTTCTCTTTCTTAACGGCATCATAAATATGCAAATATCGTCAGAGATAGGGAAACGTATTACGAGAGAAAGGAAACCTGAGTCAAACAGCCCGAATACTAAAATCGGCCATAATTATAATCATGATCGTATATTTAATAACAAAAACCAATTAAACACTACATAAACAAAATTGGTAGGTATAGTAATGTAAATCATGGTCAGCCAACGGTTAAGTAACTCGCGGTTACTGACCTACGACAACCGCGCGAGCGGCGGCCGTGGAGTCGACTGACTGCTGTTTTATTGTTTAATACTAGTTTTATTCGTGGATTTTTCTCGTAAAATGTGGTTTTAAAATTGTGTTTTTGATGTAGAAGTAATTTTTAGAGTTCATAAAACAAGTAGATAGTTTAAAAAACATAACAATGGCAATTGTTATGTTACTATGATTTTTGGCAAATTACCTATTATTGTTCTCAACTCAATTTCCAAGTGAAAAGTAACAGATTACTTTAAGAATCTAACTGGAATAGGTAAATTTCAGTTACATTTTAAATACACCAAAGAGTGGCTTTTCAATTACGAAGTTATGATAGGCTATTTACATGAGTAATTTTAAGGCTGTATGGCTGCTAAAATACAGAGCATCATCATCTGCTTACCCTTTTCCCAACTATGTTGGGGTCGGCTTCCAGCCTAACCGGATGCAGCTCAATACCAGTATTTTAAACGGAGGAACTGCCTATCTGACCTTCACAACCCAGTTAGTACTGGGTAATACCCCTTGGTAAGACTGGTTGCTAAAATACAGAGCAAATATACTAAATTCCACTAAAACATCTATGTAGGTAAACATAATCGATTTTCACAACAAAATCTTGACACATTTTAATGGGAAATAAATACAAATCATGGTCACGCTACTCCATGCACGTCGCTGTTCGCTAGCCAATCGCGTATTTTTGACAGTCCACTATTACCCAAGTAGGTCAGGTTCATTCACAATTGTTTTACTTTTTTCCAGGCTAAGGACTTTGCTATTATGCCTCTGTTATGCCGTTATCAAATAGTAATAATAAACCCATAATTATTTCTTTTTTAACCTCGCGAATTTGTGGTACGTGTCTTTTTAGGTATTGAAATGCTTTTTTGTTGCTTTGACAGTCGTTCTTGTTTGATTAACAGTTGAGGAATTGAAGGTAGAAGATATTTTTATGTTTGAAATTTGAGTTTACAAGTCGGTAGTTCGGAATTTTAAATTTGCATCCGGTTAGACTGGAAGCCGATCCCAACGTAGTTGGGAAAACGCTGAGCAAATGATGATGAAATCTTATCAGGCTATCTCTCTACCCAGTTTATCATGCATAGGTATAACTTTATGAGCGACAATCAGTGTTACTGCTTGGATTACTTAATTAAAGAATCAGATTGTTGTGAAACAAAAGAAGAAAGGCAGCCAGCCATGTATTCTGGGGACCACACTCACAGCTCGCGTGCATTCGTAAAATACTCTCTAAAGATAGGTCTCGGTCAAATTAAGATAAAAGGTAATCACAGTATCTTTTTTTAATATTGGATTTGGCTAGAATAACATTATTTTTTAATTTTTTAAACATAACTGGCGAAATGTGGGCGTACTATTAGGTACACGTCTGCCTAACCCTTCAGGGTATTACAGGCGTGATGTTATGTAATGTTATTTTTTAATTTTCTATCGTCTATTTATCTGAAATAGGTAATGGCACTATGTCCAGGTTCTAAAGTAGATATATAAGGTCCCATTAAAATAGATGGACAAATTTTAACACAGCGTTCAGTACGTCTAACCAAAGATATCCAAGCAAAAAAAACACTGATTAAAGTGATTTTATTTTGACCTAAAATAATACATTTTAGTGTATTTTCGTTAGCTGATTTTTTTTCTTGTAAGTTATCTAATGCGTTTTTCTTATTTTTAGTTTTACCATTGTCCTTATTTTGGTGGTCTGAATGATTTCTAAAAGTTTGCTCATCTTTTTTAATAGGACCTTATATTTAGTACAAACCTTCAATAAAAACAGATAGATACCATCTACTCTTCGATATCGATGAATATTTTCATTCATCATCATCATCATCATCATTTCAGCCGAAAGACGTCCACTGCTGGACATAGGCCTCCCCTAAAGGGGGGTTTTGCCATAATCACCACGGCATTGGCAGGCAGGTTGGCGATCGCAGTACGGTTGTTACAAAGGCACAGAGAACGCTGCTGCCCATTCTCTGGTAAGTCCCTTAGTCGCATCTTACGACACCCACGGGAAAATATGGGTGGTGCTATTCTTTACGCCCGACACCATACAGTACTCCAGTAGTAGTAATATTTTCATTAATCAGTTTTAATAAGAGTTCTTCTAAAGGAGTCAAGATCGAAAAATTGTCGTTAAATTTATTGCTGCATTGTTTCAGCTGGAACGACGATGGTCAATCTTTGTTTGCCATAATTATATGTTGGTTTGTTGCTGTTGGATATGCTTTAAAGAGCTCTTGTGAGTCGATTCGAGTGCCGCAGTCCAAACTTTGATTCATTTTGTGTTAGATCGGCAAACACAAATGAAAATTCAAAATGACAGACAAAATGTGCCAAAAGAAATCTGAGTTTTACCTGATATTGATACTGTTAGCCTGCGTCAGCCCACTGCTGGGCAAAGGCCTCTCCCCATGACTTCCAGTTATTTCTATCCAGGGCTAATGTTTTACCTAGGTATGCTGTTTTACCTAGGTATGTTTTATAAACAGTTATTTCAGTCAACTCAGGCCCTTAACTGTTAAAAAGCGACAACAGTCACAAACCAAATTCTAAACACTACAAAGCCTGATAATACAAATCTTATGAATACAACAATAATACAACACTGCAATGTTGTATCATCAATTACCTACGCTTAATATGTGGTGATAAAATTTCAAACAAATACAGGGTGTAAACAGACTCTTCACGAAGCCGTCAACCAAGCATTCTGTACATCAAACTAAGTAACTTTACGCAAAAATTAGTTCTGGGAAATGACTTTTTTTTTTGGGCTGACAAATCACGTTTTACAGTAGGGACTCAATGTAACGCACTCAAAACATTGTGCTGATGGTTGGATTTAATAGTAAGGAGGTCCTGGAGGTGTTTGAAGTAAAAATCTTCCATTAAAAACATGTATTTAAAAAAAACTTGTGAAAAAGTTGGAACTTTGACCCCCAATATCTCCGTAACCAGAAGATTCCCAGGTATGGTCTAGAACAAAAAAATGATCGCAATGATGGGGAGAATGAGTGCCTTTCGGCTTCGTTAAGAGTCTGTTTACACCCTTTAATAATCATAAATCTTTATTTATGTTGATATCAGAACTACAGAGAGAATTACAGGCGCTGGTTCACATAATATCCACAATCTTATACACCGTGATTTTTTTGTCGTCTGACAAAGGTGGTCCACTCCATGTATCCGACATAAAATACCTCTAAGCGTGTTTTATTTACCATTAATTAAGATAATAGGTACAAAGAAAAATAAATAATACATTAGAATTATGAAACATCCTGTTAATAAGGTTTACGTATCAAACAGTAGAACATAACTTACCATCGCACGAGTCGAAAAGATAGATCTTCGCTCGCAACAGAATGTTTCAACTACGTTATGCATCATAATAATGAATAATATATATATATTTTTTTCTTAAATATGGCTCATGAGGGTGCTGGAGTTGTACAAGATAGATGCAACTCTACGCGCCTTCCTTGAGTCGTGTATGGGGCAATGGAGGACGGTCCTTCGATATCCAGGATGTCGACAGATCCAGGGGAACGATGAGCCTGTATGGATTAAACGGGGAATATTCCAGGGCGACAGTCTGAGTCCACTTTGGTTCTGTCTAGCCCTGAATCCTCTAAGCACATTGCTGGAGGATTCAGGTCTAGGCTACCGGTTGAGAAGAGATGGTCAGGTCATATCTCACCTGCTTTACATGGATGATCTGAAACTCTTTGCCCCCAACAACTTGCGTCTGATGGAGTTACTGAGAGTAACTGAAACTTTTAGTAGCGCCATCAGGATGGAATTTGGTGTGGACAAATGTGCAGTCATGTATGTAAAGCGAGGGAAGATTATGGCATCCGAGGGAATTCAGCTCTCGGATTCCATACACCTGAGATCCCTCTCCTCAGCCGAAAGCTATAAGTATTTGGGTATGTCGGAAGCGTTGGGCATTAATGTGACTGACATGAAGCAATCGTTGAGGGAGCGCTTCTTTGGACGCCTGAAGAAGGTATTAAATAGCCTTCTTTCAGGTGGGAACAAGGTGCGCGCCTTCAACGGTTGGGTCATGCCGGTTTTAATGTACTCTTTCGGCATACTCAAATGGACTCAGACGGAACTCGATACCCTGGACAGGAGAGTCCGTACACTGCTGACGGCAAACCGGATGCATCACCCACGATCATCAGTGATGAGACTGTACATCCCGCGGAAGTGCGGAGGGCGAGGCTTTTTAAATGCGAAGACCCTCCACAACCGTGAGGTGTGCAGTCTCAGAGAATATTTTTTAGAAACCGATGTGGGTATGCACCGAGATGTGGTCGCAGTGGACAAGGGACTGACCCCGCTGTCCATGGCTAAAGAGAACTGGCGCAAACCTGTAGTACTTACTACTGATGACCGCAAGGAAGTATGGCAAGGCAAGGAGCTTCACGGGCGCTTCTACCGGGCTCTTCATGGGCCCGATGTAGATTTTCTAGCGTCCGTGTCCTGGCTACGTTTCGGTGACCTCTTTGGGGAAACTGAAGGTTTTGTCTGTGCGATTATGGACGAAGTTATGTTGACGAACAACTACCGGAAATATATTATGAAGGACGGGACGGTTGACGTGTGTCGGGCATGCCACCGTCCGGGTGAGTCCATTAGACATATTATTTCTGGTTGTTCTCGTCTGGCTAACGGCGAGTACTTGCACAGGCACAACCAAGTAGCCAGGATTATTCACCAGCAACTTGCCTTGAAATATAAACTTGTGGAATCTGAGGTACCGTACTACAAGTATGTGCCCGACCCAGTTCTCGAGAAAGACCATGTCACACTGTACTGGGATCGGTCTATCATTACAGACAGGACTATTGTCGCCAATAAACCTGACATAGTGGTGATAGACCGATCAGCGCGCCGCGTAATGATAATCGATGTCACCATCCCGCATGACGAGAACCTCGTGAAAGCTGAGAAAGAGAAACAAATAAAATATCTCGACTTGGCACATGAGGTTGTCGACATGTGGAATGTGAGCTCGGCTATCATTGTGCCGATTGTCGTAACGGCCAATGGCCTTATGGCTAAGAGCCTCGACGACCATCTTTCGAGGCTCTCCTTAGGCAGTTGGATCAAGGGCCTGATTCAGAAGGCAGTACTCCTCGATACGGCTCGCATTGTGAGGAGGTTCCTGTCTCTGGAGCCCTAACCACCGGTAGCTTGGACCCTGTTCCCGACACCGGCGGACCGCTATTTTTTATATTTTTAAATGTTTTTATATGGATTTTTTAAGAAATATTTAAAAATGTTAAAAAATGTGTATATATAAATGAATAAACGGAAAATAATATATATATATTTTTTTCTTAAATATCATTTTTTTTTTGTTATGAATGTATAGTAATCATTGGATACATGAAGTGGGCTGCCGTTGTCAGGCGACTAAAAAGTCACGGTGTTTAGAGGAAGCCGTTTGGTGTAGGAAGCCCCCAAGGTACAGATCACCTCTCGGTTTTGATATAACATTTCATTGATTTCATATTAAAACGCAGTAGTTTTCCAGACCAACCTACACATATAGACAAAGAACTTCCATACCATTTTGCAAATAAATGAGAGCGTATAAATGCAGTCAAATAACCAAGGCCTGCCGTAATGAAAACATTGCGTATTTAATATACAGATACAGTAATGTGACTTTAATCACTCTCTGACGCAAGAAGGCAGGTAGGTAACATCATTGCAGTAAGGGAATCTACTTAGTGCACTTACGGTTACTACTTCCTTATAGTTCCTTAGTGGTTTATGATTTGAATACCTAAGAAATAACGTAAGTTGTAGACGCCAGCACATCAAGCTACTACAATCTGTCAATTTTTTTTAATAGATTTTCAACTTTATTGATAAAGCAAGGTTGATTGGTAAAATTGCTAGATGTGCTGCATGGCGTCTATAAAATTGTTGATGCGCCTGTAATAGTTTTGCAAGCAAACAAACTATTAACAAAAGATCGTTATGTCCAAGCTCAAAATTCTAAAAACTTCTTTATTCTTCTTTGGGGACACAATATTCTTTTCTGGATTGCTGAAATGTATGGATGTAAAAGTACCATTTACGAAGCCGAAAGGCACTTGTTCTTCCCGTCATGCGACCATTTTTTTGTTCTAGACCATACCTGGGAACCTTGTACTCGTAGTTACGGAGATATTGAGTGTCAAAGTTCCTACTTGTTAACAAGTTTTGAATGTTATGACATTACTTTAAATATCTCCACGACCCCCGTGCTATACAATGCATTCATCAACGCAATGTTACCAGTGCCTTATACATTAGGTCCTACCAAAAACGTTTTTGGGGTGTAAACCCCAAAAAAAAGTTTTTCCTATCAATCATTTTTGCGTAGAGTTACTTCGGAAAGGGTGCCGAAGTACACCTTGTATTCTATTATACGAGCTCAATGCCCGCGGCGTCGCCCGCGTGGAGTTCAATAAATGTCCCACGGGAACATACTATCGGGATAAAAGTATCCTATGTGTTAATCCGGGTTATAAACTATCTGTGTTCCAAATTTCATCCAAATCCATCCAGTAGTTTCGGAGCCTATTCGGTACAAACAAACAAATAAATCTTTCCTCTTATAATATTGGTATAGAAAAAAACGAAAAGCAATTTACGCGACCTGCCAAATCACACATGCGGAAAACCAGTAACTGTTCGTTTTATCGCAGGCTTTTTAATTCAATATGTTATTCGTGAATATTGCACTTAGGTAATACAATTCGTGCCACGCCAAAGGTGTTCCAACGGTGATTACTTACTCACAAAATCATGATACATAAGCTCATGGTAAATTTTGGTTTTGTTTGGAGTTTAGTAATTATATCGTCTTCCTATATTTCGATTCATGACGGTTTATAAATAAAGAAAATGTTTTTAAATTTCTTAGGCATTCCTTTTTTTTTGATGGTGTCATCTCGCAGTTCAGCCTATGAGGCTAGTTACTGATTAGCCGGTCAAATCCTGTGGATGCATTAAAGTTAAGGCTTCCAGCCAGGGGCATGAACTATATACTAAGCGACCACACGCTGTGGGGTACGAGCCTCGGCTTAGGGCATCGCTGGGGAGGGCAGCAAGGGGACAGGCTGGATCTGAGTGAGATCCTCGGGCATTACGTAAGGCAACGTAGTTTTAAGGGTATAAACTGACACAATTTGTATTTTATCATATGTATGATACACCCATGCTAAACCCTTCGTGAATTGCCGGCGTGATGTTGTTTTGTGTGTCATGAATTTCTCCGCAGCCTGGAGTCCCAACTTGTGCCCCATTGATGACGATAGGGTTGCCTCCTATTACATGGGTCTTACACAGGAATGGCGAAATGAGGGAGAACTCTTGACCCTCTAATCCTTTGGGAATTACAGGCGCGATGTTATTATGATGTGCGTTGAAAATGTAATTATTTTCTATCTGCAGCCATTTAAGTAGGCAATAAATAACGTTAATGAATGCTTCACGCATTGCTCGGTGACTATTAAAGTTTAATTACCTTACGTCTAAACACACACCTAGGTAAAGATTACTGTCTTACACAAAAAGCTAAGTAACTCAAGGCTATAAGGCTTGACTACACAAGTCACTTTAAATCTGTAGTTTATTAATAAATAAATTACATGGAGTTGTGAGATAAGCTGGTAAACGTAGATACTAAGCTGTAATCATATGATCATCATCATTTCAGCCGAAAGACGTCCACTGCTGGACATAGGCCTACCTTAAGTGTCGCCACGATAACCGGTCCCTTCTTTATCCTCGTGTTATCCAGTCACTGGGTAATTAAGGATAGATAGGCGACTGCCTATGTAAAACACAGGTAGGCTGCATCCTGTTAGACTGGAAGCCGACCCCAACATAGTTGGGCATAGGCATGACAGATGACAATAAATAAAGAAGATGATGACGAATTGTTAAACAAAGCGTAAACGGACCCTCACGAAGCCGTCAATCAAGCTTTCTGTACATCAAACTAAGTAACTCTACGCAAAAATTATTGTTGGGAAACGACCTTATTTTTGGGGTGAAAAATTACGTGTGCTGGTGCAAAAAATAGTACAGGTCGTGGGGATACTCAAAGGAAAATTTTAATACAAAAAAAAAATTAGTTAGAAATTTGACCTCCAATATCTCCGTAAGTAGAAGGTATGGTCCAAAACAAAAAAATGGTCGCAGTGACGGGTAGAACAAGTGCCTTTCGGCTTCGTTAAGGGACTTTTTATCCGACTGCCAAGCAAGGGTTATTAGATCCATTCTACTGGTATTCAGCTGGATTCGGTTAGACTGGAACCCGATACTATTAGACCTAGTTGGGAAAAGTAAATAAATAAACAAATGATGTGATAAAATAGACAGTAAAGTGTCGTCATCGTGCTGTAGATTTCATTCAGTAGTAAACACCATTCGTGTATCCTAGCTGTTATCGTTTCCTTCAATGAAATCACTGTACATTCCTACCCAGTAATTGATGGGCAATTGGGCCTATTATCCAATAAATACACTCTTGTGAGCTATTCAGGACGAATTGAAGCTGTTGAATAAGACTTATTTGTTAGGTTATTTGACTAACGGAAGGTCTTTTGTGACTGGTTGAGTCTATATACGTTTTTATTAGGTTTAAAACGTTGCTAACGTCACACCTGTAATCCTCGAAGGGTTAGGCAGGGATTTACAATTTAGTATACCCACATTTTAGGGGGAATAAAAAGTTTCTTAAATTGGAGTATTCCATTTGTGATGACAATAGACAAGTACTAAGACGAAATATTCACAAGATCAATTAATTTGGCGAGACGAACTTAAACAGAGAGCGGAAAAAGATGGTGTGTTTTGACTTACTTAGATTTACCGGTTCCTACAGAGGCTCCAAGCTTATGCATATATTAAACGCCCAAAGACCACACTCATGTCTTTCCAGAGACCAGCAGATGATCAGTTAGCATGAGCTCCAAATTAAGAGTAAAAAAAAACTCATATCCTTTTATTCTTTGTCCTCAGATAGACAACCATGGGATCCCTGCCTCGGGTCTCCGTAGTTAACGGCTCCCGCAAGCTTGTGCCGGCTGCCCCACTTCCGAAGCACCTCGCCCATCTTGCTGGTAGTGACAACACTGCGCTGGTGTATGCTGGTAAGTTTCCTTTACATTATGGGCCATGCATGGATTTCGGCGCCCCCACAAACTGAAACACTGCGCTGGTGTCATCATTCCCCTGCGGTTTTCTCAATTTACTTGGTGTCGGCGCAGCATGTCTTCTTATTCCATACTTCTCTATTACTCGTCATCTCATCAAAAACTTCTTTTCTAGCCATATCATCCTTCACACAGTCAATCCGTTACTTTTGTCTTCCTCTACTCTTAAAGCCATCAGCATTTCGCACCCTTAGTAATGTAAAGGCACAACTCGAAACATTGAGTATTTGAGTTTTTGTGTTAGATTGGCTCAATCTCAACTGTTCCACCACTTGGCTTTCACAGAAAAAGTAAAAAGACAAAATTAAAGCGAATACTGTAATTGTGTCTCTTTCACGCCACCCTAAAAACATCGGGTTCACTGAATCATTTAACACAACTTTCCGAAACTCGATATTTTTGAAATAGGTCTTTATTAAGGGTGCGATTTATTCACACAAAACTTTACTCTCGACGAGCATGGCCCATGGTGTAAACACTGCGCTAGTGTATGCTGGTGAGTTTACTTTACACCATAGACCATGCTTCAGGTCTCAGTAGCAGCTCCCGCTCCTCTATGTTGGATGAAGAATCTGTGTTGGTGAATTCAGATTATGTTATGACGGTGATGCCTAGAGTAGGATCTTTCCCCTGAACTATATGGGTCAAGTACTTAAAAAAGAGAGAGGATAAGTGAAAGGCGATTAACAAAAGTTAATTAATTACAAGGCAGATGTTAGTGGCAACGCCGGGAGGGGACGTCCTAGAAGGACATACGCTGACCTCATTGGTGAGGTTCTTCAGAGAGGTCAGGTGCGTAGTACTCGCAACCGGCGTGCCTGTATGACTAGATGTATGAACATGGACAAGGCAAAAGGAGTATGTAAGGATCGTAGCAGTTGGCGTTCTGCGGTTTCTGCCTACCCCCATGGGAAGAGGGCGAGGGTGTTATGTACTTAAAAAAGGTCCCCGGTCAAGACTGGATGGGGATGGCAAAGGGCAGGATGTTGTGGAGTAGCTTAAGAAAGGCCTATGTAATGGATTGGATAGGCTGGGAGATGAGGGTGGTATCGCAGTCACTGCGAGTTGTATGGTAATCGGTTGTCCATATGTTGACGGAGAAATACGAAACGTCTTAAAGAAAGTTTTGACTAGTAATATTGTGATGTTGTTAGGCTGTTTGTCTATGTAAGTTTAAATGTTTGTAAATACATCCACATTACAGGAGAAATTCCTAGTGTGGGACAAAGTTTAAACAAAAGTAATTACTTCGTATTTTTTTAAACTGGAACTGGAAAGATAATATTTCTAAAACGGGGTTACAGGCATATAGACAAAGAAGACATGCAACTAAGACCGTATTAAAGCCTCCAAGAACCAAAATGCAACTAAAAAAAGTAATTATATTCATCTTAACTTGGATGATTATTACTTTTATAGGTTTGAAATAGAATTGACTTCTATGAATTTTAGATCCGTAATCCCAACGAGCGTCATTAAACCGATTGGTTTTAATAACAATAATCGAAATTACGATGAAAATATTAAACTTTCGATTACCACACAATCAAAATAGATAACAAATCAACCAAATTATGCCAATACCATTAAAGATGAACACAATAAAATGGCCAATATTATTGATGATCAAGTAGGCCACGATGATTGTACGGTACAACAGTAATTAGAGGTTCTCACATAAAATTGGCATGGCCGTGCCACTGTGTAATTGTATGCTGTAACTTGCAATTGACCCATTAGCCCTTTGTCAGTAATCACCAATGAATTTATTAGTGAATGATAGTTTATTAGATAATATGGATTGCGATCTTTATAAACAGATGATTTTTATGCGTAATTTAATAAAAGGGGTTTGAATTATTTGGCCTGACCAATTTCTGACATTTTGTTTTATTTTCATGTTGTACTGATGGCGAAGATTATAACTTTGATATTTTGTATCTCAGAAACGTGACGCTTTAGAAGGTTTTGGTTAGGCACCAGGCTTCATACAAGAATATTGGATTGATGAACTCATAGGGTATTTGCGATTTCCTCTTTTTATTATCCTCTTTTTTATTTTGCCCTGAAAGGCAAATAGACAAACACTGTCTGTACCTTCATAAGTAACAATATCTGGCCTCGTAACAGTTACATCAGATATAAATAAAAGAATTAAAAAAAAATGCATCTGGACGGGCATTGACTAACAAATTAAATGCAACAATACTTATTAATTTATTATGGACTATGAGAAAGCCTTCGATTTGATCGAGACTTGGGCTGTACTGCAGTCTCTCCAACGGTGCCAAATTGATTATAGGTACATCGAGGTGTTGAAGTGTTTGTACAAAAACGCATGTCAGTCCGACTTCAGGCCAGACCTCGGGACCGGATAGGTCCCGAGGTCTGGCCTGAAGTCGGACTGGGTCTGCAGCGAGGTATGAAACAAGGAGACATCACATTTCTGAAACTGTTCATCGCTGCACTGGAGGATGTCTTCAAGGTTCTGGACTGGAGAGGGCTAGGCATCAACGTCAATGGCGAGTGCATCTCTCAACTTCGGTTTGCCGGCGATATAGTGGTCATGGCTGAGACTATGGAGGACCTCAGTACCATGCTCGATGACCTCAGTAAAACTTCCGAAAGAGTGGGTCTTAAAATGAACATGGACAAAACTAAGGTCATGTTGAATGCCCATGTAACACCCACTCCTATCAAGATCGGAGACTCTAGACTCGATGTTGTTGACGATTATGTACCTGGGACAAACGATCCAGTTAGGTAGGTCTAACTTCGAGAAAGAGGTCAATCGTCAAATTCGACTCCGTGTATCCGTGTTATCTTCTCGTCCAACTTAACGCAGTTTCTCAAGACGAAAGTCTATGACCAGTGTTTGTTGCCAGTGATTACATACGGGACCGAAACGTGGTCGCTCACAATGGGCCTTATCGGAAGGCTTAACGTCTCCCAAAGGGCGTATCCTTGCGTGATCAAATCAGAAATGAGGACATCCGCAAGAGAACCAAGGTTACTGACGTAGTCCGAAGACTTGCCAATTAAGTGGCAGGGGGCAGGGCACATTGCTCGCAGAACGGATAGGGAGGGGGTCCGAAAAGTTCTGGAGTGGCGACCGCGTACCGGAAAACGTTGCATTGGAAGTCCTCCCACTAGGTGGACCAATGCCCTGGTGAAGGTTGCGGGGATCCGCTGGATGCGAGTCGCACGGGGCCGGTCAATGTGGCGACACTTGGGGGAGGCCTATGTCCAGCAGTGGACGTCTCTCGGCTGAAATAATGATGACGATGATGAATACTTATTATACTACCAACGATGATTGCAATAGGGGTGGGTTAACATTACATAACATCACGCGCGCATTTCCGGAAGGCTTATACAGAGGTGTACCTAATAGTTCAAGCCCATTTCGCCAGTTATGTTTAAGTCCCATGTAATAGGGGCGAGCCTATTGCCATCAACCGGGCAGACATCCAGGCTCCGTGGCTGCTACTGAGAAATTCCTGATGGAAAACCCAATAACACTTGACTGCTGACGCGCCGCGACGCGTCGACCAACGAGGCAGTCAAATAGAGGCGTGGATTAAATGAATTAAAAATGAGATTACATGTCATGAGAATCATGAATCATTTTATAAAATGGTTCTGCATCATTTCTCGGAGATTCATTAAGGACGAAAAGAAAAATACCCACTTTTTGATTATTAATGAATGAAATTAGTTTTTTAACGACACTTTTTATAAACGTAAATAAGATAAATAGCATAATTAAACTTTCTGAATTGAAAATTAATATTGGTTGTAACTAATTTATAGAAAATAAAGTAATTAATGGCATTAAATAATTTAGGTGATTAAGTAAATCTAGCTGAAAATTGATTAGTTGAACTATCAGAATCTGACGATGACGATGATGGTATAAGAGAGTAATTATATCCCGATTTAACCACTCGTCCTTAATCGTTGCTTCACTAATTAAAAGTTTTCGAATAATAGAATTAAGAAACCTTAATTCAAAACTCTTGCTAAAAGAGTGATGAATATAAATGTTGAGGGATGGAGAGGGAGAGGAAGATCAAAGAATAGATGGATACATTGTGTCCGGAATGATATGATATGAAAGAAAAAGGAGTAAATGATAACGTGACGATTGACAGGGGAGAATGGAAGAATACAACCTGTTGTGCCGACCCCAAATAATATGGGACAAGGACAGGAAGATGATGACATAATGAAGCTATTTGAGATCGTATTTGTTTTTGAAGTGAAACTTCTAATGCGACTCCCATCAAGGTTGCGTTAAACGTTTAATGCTACCATGGAGGGGGTATCAAAGCACTGTTGCGTTAAACGTTCAACGCTTCGGGGGAGGGGGAATAGAAAGAGACAGAGCGAGAGTGAATGCGTCACATTACGAAGTTTCACTTCTTCCGCGCGGAGGGACTCCACGCACTATTTTTTTATTTTACGGTGCCGGTGTCTCATTTGAAGCTTGGTAGAACAGCTCAGCATCATATTTATAACCTCCTACAAAATCTGCATCCCTTATTACACCCTTAGGTCGTATGTTCATTCAAATCATTATCTGCCTAGCCTTTTCACAACTATCTTAGGGTCGGCTTTCAGTCTAATTGGATGCAGCTACCAGTATTTTACATGGAGCCACTGCCTATCTGACCTCCACAACCCAGTTACTACTGGGTAATACGCTATCCCTTGGTAAGACTGGTTGTCAGAATGTCGCGCCACTGACTACTTATCCTGTAACGAATGTCAAAGATCTACAAATGACAGCCGGGACCCACGGCTTAACGTGCTATCCGATGCACAGAGGAAACTCGATATGTAATGGGTGGTCACGCAAAGGTGTAAATTCAAATTGAATAAAGTTTCATCATTTTATTAAATTCCTTATCTCAACATTACAGACGAAACATGCAGCGTCCGCGTCAGCTATGCAGAGCTGGAAGCTCGTACCAACTCCCTCGCAAGAGCCATCACGTCGAGAGCAAGACCTTCGGGTGCCAACCGGGATGGAGACTACGTCATTGCTGTGTGCATGCAGCCGACGCATAGGTGAGATTCATAGGTTTCAAAAACATACAGTGGAACTTCAGCTTTGATTTTTAGATCAGGCAAAGGTGTAATGGTTTTGCAGATGTCTTCATATCTATAAGAGGCGGTGATCACTAACTATCAGGCGGAACGTCTGCTTAATTGTCACCGAATAACATAAAAAAAAAACTTAATGGCTCTTTTTGGAAACGGGAAAACTTTAACAATAAAAGTAGTATTGAAGGCTAAAAAGATTATAATTAACTAACTGATGCCCGCGGCTTCGCCCGCCTGGATGTCGGTTATCGCGATCAAAAGTAATCATGAAATTTTTGATCCCATTCCTGCAACAAAAACTTGACAAATTATGTATTAAAACATTCCTCGAGAACCACTCTATCCATTGGTGAAAACACCATAAACATCGGTGTAGTAGTTTTTGAGTTTATCGCGAACAGACAGACAGACGCGGCGGAAGAATTTGTTTTATAATATGTAAGTAGTGATTATTAATTCATCGTCTGACAACGTTTTATTTAGGTCATTTAAATTTTATTTTCTAGCACTATTACCACTTTGCTGGCAACATGGAAGGCTGGGGCTGCCTACGTGCCAATGGAACCTAGCTTCCCTCAAGCCAGAATCGCGCATATCCTTAAAGATGCTGAGCCTTCTCTGATTATCTATGATGAAACCGGTAGGTTACTGCGTTTTGGTCAAAGTAAATCTTTATAATTCCATTAAAAAATTAATGACTTTTGAATAATGTAAATAATTTTCGTCTAAATTTTCTAAGAAAAATTACGCACATTTTTTACTTAAATCTTGCTTTAATATTGCCATTTTTTGTTAATCTGTTTATAAAAATTAAATATCTGGTAAAAATAATTTCTAAACTTGGATATAACGTTTGGCTTTCAGCAAATGCCGCTATGTTCTGCGGAAGTGGTGTTCCAGCTGTGTCCTTCGAGGAGATAGCACATGAAGCCAGTGGACTATCATCTGATGTCATCCAGGACATGGAAGTACTGACTCCAGCAAGAAGTGAGAGCATCGCTATTGTGCTTTATACTTCTGGAAGCACTGGTATTCCTAAAGGTATTTGTATATTTGGATGATTTTATATTATACCATGACGTGTTTGTATTCATTCATTCAAAAAGTTAGAAGGCTTTTAATATATAAATATAATGTAAACAACATTATATTTATATATTAAAAGCCTTCTACGTGATAATTGAAATTATGAATGCAGTTGTAGCGGCACTACAAAAAGTACTAAGCATCATAGAACAAAAAGCACTACAGCGCCATCTATGACGGAGTGGACGAACTAAACAACAAAATCCTACATCGCGCAATTAAAGTTATCCGCGACTTAAGGTGGTTGCGTCAGGGTAGCCCGCGAAATTCAAATTTTCTTACGTTTTTTGCAATTTGCAGGTTCAGGTTGTATATTGATAAAAAATGAGTCACGCCAGTAACACGTATGTAGTTACAGAATCACGTTGATGAAAATCATCAATATAACCCGGTAAGGCCATTTAATCCTATTGAATGACTTTTCTTGAAATATTCATTGAATAGGATTATATGAACTTAGAGGGTTGTATTGATGATTTTCACAATTGTAATTCTGTAACTACATACATGTTATTGGCGCGACTCATTTTTCATCAACATACAATCTAACATTGATATGCAAATTGCAAAAAACGTAGGAAAATTTGAATTTCGCGGGCTACCCTGACGCAACCACCTTATGACTATATACAAGCTTCCGACAACAACTGTTGGGCAGTAGCCCACCAGACACAACACCCGTCTGGTCGGAGGATCCTCCCTTTTCTATGGGGGATGAAGAGCTTTACACCCTGTTCTTCATACCCCCAAACAGTAAAACTTTTGCGATTCTTCGATTCAAATAACTGAACTCATTGAATCCAATAATTGGGACGTATCTAACGTTTGTTAATGATTGAAAATAACCTCCTTTACTTGCTTTTTTACCACTAGGAGTCCGCCTGTCCTACTCAGCAGTCTGCAATCGTCTCTGGTGGCAGTTCCACACCTTCCCATATAGTGACTCCGAAGTCAACTGCGTATGGAAGACCGCCTTGACCTTCGTTGACTCTGTGTGCGAAATCTGGGGCCCATTGCTACATGGAAGGACTCTAATTATCTTGTCCAGGGAAACCACTAGGGATCCTCAGAAGCTCGTCAAAGTTTTGGCTGATAATCAGGTGAGTTTAAATTATAGCAAAATAAAGATCTTACGGTGAAGTTTTATGCCCGTTTTCGGGCCTTTCAGGACTTTAAACTTTTTAAATCTAGAGTAGATTTATTATAGAAAGACTTAGGAAAAGAAACATGGAATCTTTGCTAATTCTAAAGCAAACAGAAATGTACGCACATTAAATAGTAACAATAAACCAATTTCTATTTCAGATTCAACGTCTAGTACTAGTACCCACCCTTCTTCGTTCCATCCTAATGTACCTTTCCCTCAAGCCTTCTGAAAGACCTCTCCAGAAGCTTAAACTCTGGGTTTGTTCCGGAGAAACTCTCAGCAAGGACTTGGCAGCGCAGTTCTTCAAGAACTTCGGAGATCACAACGGTTTTAAGCTTGCCAACTTCTATGGCAGTACTGAAGTGATGGGAGATGTGACTTATTATGTTTTGGAGAATACCAACCAACTGGATAATTATCCCACCATACCCATAGGTAAGTTATTAAAACTAGAAACATTTTTTTATAGAAATCTTTCTTGGAAGAGTTTGAGTAGATTCATGAAATGAGTACTATAATTTTCTTGTAACTTACTGTTTTATTCATTAAACTTGTTCATATTTTATGTACAGCAAAGAACGACTGACCACTTTAGTCATAATGAACATTAAAAATTAGGAGTCTATTATATTGACTAGTTTGTACCAAAATAACTGCATCTTTTTCGTAAATTATATAGATGACGTCTTCATACCTACATTTATTTCCACAGGTGCTCCTCTAGACAATTGCGCTGTTTACCTGCTGGATGAGGAGATGAACCCAGCTCGAGAGTCAGAGCCTGGTGAAGTGTGGGTGGCTGGGTGTAACCTGGCAGCTGGGTACGTGGGTGGCCAAGGGGCTGATAAGTTCGTTGACAATCCTCATGCGGCACATCCAGGTAATTATATCACTTCAAGGAGACAGAGACAGGGTTGCATTTAGTGCGTGGTGGTACAGTGGTATCGGTCTCGACTCACTATTTGCAGGTCGTAGGTTCATAACTAAGTCACTGCTTTTAAAACGGTGAAGTAAAACATCTCGAAAACCTAAACTTCGAAGACTTGAGACATCTATCAACCCGCATTGGGCTCGCGGTGTAGATTACAGCCCATTCCCTCTAATAGAGAGGAGGCCCGTGTCACAGCATTGAGATAATATGTCACTTATGCTATGCTTAAGGGGACATAAGGCTAGGCTCTCGGAAAAAGATGTAATTAACTATTAATGGAACATACAGTCAGACAAACGCATTTTACCTAAGGAAGTAGGGATAAACTACAGAACGCCACCAGTTATAATCCTTACATGCTCCTTTTGCTACATCCACCTTCTTACACTACCAGTCTATCAGAATACTAAATAGGTTAATCTCTTAGGGTAAGGCCGGATGATGTTCAGTGTGAAAGCTATGTGCTGATTCTCTTTTTAAGATTTTAATTACTGTTTCTATCTCAGATTTCGGCCGTCTTTACCGCACTGGTGACTTCGGGGTGCTACAAAAGGGAGTCATCCTGTACGCTGGACGTACTGACTCTCAGATCAAGATCAGAGGACATCGAGTAGACCTGCAAGAAGTCGACCGCGCTGTAGCCGCAGTTGATGGTGTTGACAAATGTGAGTATTTTGTGAAAGGACATTGCGTTAATTGAAATCTCAAAACGCTATGTAGATTTAAGTGTATTCATTAAACTTATGTCAAATTTCACGTTAGAGTATTTAAAATTAACTTTTTATTTATATTGAAAAGGTGTTGTGCTATGCTATGGTCTCGACCGCGGCAACCCTGAGATCCTGTCGTTCGTCACTATCAAGCCCGAAGCCAGAATAGCTGCACAACACATTGAGGCAGCCTTGAAGAACTCATTGACGCATTACATGATACCGCAGGTAATATTTAAATGACAGTTAGTAATGAAAGAGCTGTGCCGGAAGTCTTTTCAAATAGCTTAGAATGATAAGATCTCAAAGAGCTGTAGAATTACTGAATCGTGTTTTTCTTTTAGGTTATTGAGGTGGAAAGTATACCCCTGCTAGTTAATGGGAAAGTGGATCGGCAAGCGTTACTGAAGATGTATGAAAATACCAACAATAACGGTAACTGTCACAATATTGCATACAAACATTTACATTAGCTTTCTTACATACAGTGTGTATCAGAAATCTAAAAAAAAAACACCATCATCAGCTGTTCCATACATTTGGAGGTGGTAAAGTAGGTATTGAATTATTTGTGGTATTAGCTGCAGCTGATTATTTTTTTGCGATCACGATGTTGATCCTATTTAGAAAATTGTTTATTTGGATAGTCTATACCACACCCTTAAATAGGTTCACATAATTCCTAGTATATACTTAGTTCGAACAGATACAAGACAACAACTAACGAATTTCTGTTATGTTGTAGATGACTCAGAGATCCCTGTGGACATCGAGTACTCGTCCGTCCGGCCGGAGCACACGCGCGCCGCCCGCGTGCTGTTCGCGACAGTGGGCGAGGTGCTCGGCCGCGCCGTGCGGGGCGTTGTGTGCGCCAGCGCCGGCTTCTACGAGCTCGGCGGGAACTCGCTCAACTCCATCTATACCATCACTAGGCTGAGGGATAAGGGTTATTATATTGGTGGGTTTGATGTGATATTGGCAGTAGAGAAAAGAATTAATGTAATGAAATACTGATTTTTTGTTACGAGTCTGATAATGTAACTATTCAGTTAATAACAATAGGGTAAAAACCACAATTATGAAAATTAACAATGTGCTGTGTCATTTCATTTCATTTCATTTATTCATTCATTTAACAATTCACATTGTGTTTGAAATATATACTTAGTACACTTATTAATATTACATCTAAAACCAATAAAATATCCAAACAAACAGTAAATTTCATTAATAATAAAATCAAGAATACAATACTACAGTACTTATGGTGTGGTGACAATGTGCTGTTTTTTACGGATATTTAGCAATCCAAATGTCATCATTTTACTAAATCCGTACGATGCAATTCACACAATGAAGTGGACGTTGTGTAAACTCGGAACAATGGGGGCTAATATCGCGCATGAATTCGCTGCTAGAGGCGTTCGTGTAGAGTAAGGTCTCCCGAAATGTCAGATGTCATAAAGGGTGTAAACAGACTCTTAACGAAGCCGAAAGGCTCTTGTTCTCCCCATCATTGCGATCATTTTTTTGTTCTAGATCATACCTGGGAACCTTCTAGTTACGGAGATATTGGGGGTCAAAGTTCCAACTTTTTCACAAGTTTTTTTTAAAATACATGTTTTGAATGATTTTTTTTCTAAGACACCTTCACAACCCCCGTACTATTCAATCCATCCATCAGCTCAATGTTTTGAATGCGTTACATTACGTTCTACCGTAAAACGTGACTTTTCACCCCAAAAAAAAGTCGTTTCCCAGCAATATTTTTTGCATAAAGTTACTTAGTTTTATGTACAGACGCCAGCACATCAAGCTACCCGAAACTGTCAGATTTTCCCAATCAACCTTGAACATAAACCTTTGACATTAAAGTCGAAAATCTATTGAAGAAATCTGACAGATTGTAGTAGCTTGATGTGCTGGCGTCTGTACATAATGCTTGGTTAACGGCTTCGTGAAGAGTCTGTTTACACCCTGTAGAGTTTTCGCGCGTTGCTTGATTTTTATCACGTATTTTAACAAATATTCATGATTCTGGTGTAGATTGAGTCATTCCTGATAACAGTAACTTAGGATCTAATTTGTTACTACTTGGAGAATGATTTTTAAATGTTTCATGCTTGTTAATGTTAGGGAGAATATTTGTTAATATTTATCTGAAGTTTATACTATGTTGATATACGAAATGACATAAACTTTTTATGAAGGTATTTGTACTTTAAAGTATAAAACAGTAATTAATCTAAGCTGGTGAGCTTAAAAACGATAGCCCCCACTGAAACACTGACACAGACATGTCAATTATTTTAAATTCCTCATTCCTCTTCCAGATATCAGTGATTTCCTCGGAGCAGCTAATCTAGGCGAGGTTCTATCCCACATGAGTACCAGTCCCAACCGTGATGGTGATGATAGTGAACTGTTTACTGCTCAACCTTTACTTGATGAACATAAGCAGCAAGTCATTGAGTAAGTATTGCTTTGAAATTAATCGTCGGTCTCGAAAAACTATGACTTACGAATATGGATCACTTGGAGCATAAATGATCATCTATAAGTACGGTCAGTGGCCTGCATTACCTGACTTTTTGTTACCTATTCTTCTTTGCAAGAGGGATCAAGTAATGCTGGGCATTTAATGTACCAATTTGAGAATTTATTGAGAAGAGATTTTGTTTTGTCGAACGGCTTTTGATAATGATAATAAATTTACTTTATCTTATTTATTTATTTAGTATCTTGACTTAGCTCGCGAGTATCTTGACTTAGCTCGCGAGGTTGTCGACATGTGGGATGTGGACTCAGCGATCATTGTGCCGGTAGTCGTATCAGCCCATGGCTTAATTGCCAAGAGCCTGGACCATCACCTGAGGAGGCTCTCGTTAGGCAGCTGGATCAAGGGCTTGATTCAGAAAGCGGTACTCCTGAACACGGCTCGTATTGTTAGGAGGTTCCTCTCTCTGGAGCCCTGACCGTCGGTAGCTTGGACCCTGTTCCCGACACCGGTGGGCCACTATTTTTTATATTTTTAAATGTTTTTTATGTCGTTTTATATTTAAATATTTGAAAATGTAAAAAATATGTACATAAATAAATAAAGGAAATAATAAATTTACTTTAACATATTTATGCCCTTTATTTTGGTCTTTCGTTACGATATTATGAAATAATATTGTATTCATTTGTGTTGTACTGTGTGGTGTCGGACGTGAAGAATAGCACCATCCCATATCTTCCCGTGGGTGTCGTAAGAGGCGACTAAGTCTTACTTACCAGAGAATGGGCCAGCGTTCTCTGTGCCTTTGTAACAACCGTACTACGATCGCCAACCCGCCTGCTAAGCGTGGCGATTATGGCAAAACCACCCTTTGGGGGAGGCCTATGTCCAGCAGTGGACGTCTTTCGGCTGAAATGATGATGATGATTGTATTCATTTTAACATTTTTTTTTCAGAATGATAGTTTCGTCCTTCTACAACAAGGCAGAGTTGGAACAGTTCCTTAAGCACGAGATCGACACGAATGACTACGCAGTTCTGATTAGCGATACCTGGTCAGCGCTCATCAACGCAAAATTAAGCGTTGTGCTTAAAAATTGTAAGTACCCGTGCTATGCTCTTCAGCCAATCGGTCCGTTGTAGAACGACAGGATTCTGTCCAGCTAAATATCTCATGATAACCGTGGGGTCTTTTGGAGGAACTTTATTTCTATTCTTGTAAGTACCTACTGACCTCAAGTGACCTGGGGGTCTAAAAAGTGATCCTTCATCAGCGAAAACCGCAGCAAAAGAGCATGTAAACTACCAAAAAGCCAATTCTGGTGAAAATCTGTGGAGAAATATGAAGCCCTTTGAAAGTGATTGCATCCGGTCTAGATCTCCAAGGCCTATAACCACCACCTATTATAGCAGCATTACTTGAATGTTACATCACCGTGGAAAAGAGATGAACCTATTCAGGACGAATAGCTTCATCTCTTTCGCACGCTGAAGTAAGGTTTTGACGTGGAGTTCTTCTAATAAAATTGTCAGGAATATTAAAACGAATCTTTTTTTCACAGCATCAGGAGCCCCAGTAGCCGTAGCTCTTAATTTCGACGCTCGCGACGAACCAGACGTGGAGTCCGAAGAGACGGGCGGTCTGATGAAGATCATGATCTTCCTGGAGTTCGTCGAGAGTACTGTCAGGGATAGTATGTTGCCACCAGGGAAGGGTGAGTTAGCATTATCAATATCATTGTTTTTGGGGACTTTAACTGCCCTAATTTTGTGATTCTTGAAGAAAACAAAAAAAAAGTTTAAAAATATAAAAAAATAGATGGCATCAGGAACAATGTGCCGGTGGTCAGGGATCCAGAGAGAGAAACCTTGTCACTGAGCCTGTCCAGGAGTACTATATACGCACTGAATCTAGCGGTATTCTCATATAGATCAAATTGTATTCTTATTATATTCGGTCTTCTTAGGCACAATCCTCCACTCCTTCATGATGGCGACAGCGGAGAGCCTCACTCCACGGGAGAACGTGGCGGCCATCAGGGCGCTGGAGAACGCTACCATGAACCTCGCTAAGGAGAGGGGTTTCCGTGGCGTGTTCACTACCAACACCAGTCCTTTGACACAGGTAAATAGAACCAACAATTTAGTAGTGTAATGAAGGATTTCTTTAAGACAAAGGTACCATTTGGTACCAAAATGTATGAAGCAATATTTTCAGTGTATTCTTTCACGCCCACTAACGAATAGTTACCGAGACCCCCCCTTACCCCACCTCACGTGAGATTGGATGAGATTCAGCTCAACGCCCTCCCCCCTCCCAAACGCCTCGCGTAATTAATGGATGCCCCCTTATCGTTAGATTATTTCAATCCACTTTGTATGGAACCTACACAATACAATATACGAGTACCTTTGTGAATAATTGTGAACTTTTGACTCACCCCTATTCACACTCTCAGAGAGAAAGAAAGAAAAAATAGAGGAGACCTGTGTCCCAACTGAAACATTAAATATCTACTTGCCATCATTTGCAAAGTAGTGACATTTCTCGGAAAATTCTAAATAGATTTAACTATTTCTTTCCAGCAATTAGGTACCGACGTCCTGGGTTACCAAACCCTCCTGGATTACCAAATAAACCAGTACGTCGACCCTAATGGAGATAGGATCTTCGGGAAAGCCCCCGATGATATGAGAGCCATCGTGTGTTGGAAACCATTGGACTAAGTCTGTGATATGTTGCAAGGTAAAGAAGCCTTCATATTTTTAAGCATTAGGTATATTTTAGATTAAGTTGTAATGTGTGTTGTGATTTTTAAAGAACCAGTGAGCTAAGGTATTAATTACGAGAATTGAAAATTGGCCTTATAACGACTGTCTAAGGTAAATTTTTAATTGGCTTTAGAGGCAATAAAAAAGCTCAATTTATGTGTATTTCAAGTTTTACAGACTGTTGTGAATGTTTTTTGTTAAAAGTAATGCATTATGATAAATAAGTGAGATATTATAGGCGTTTAGGCGTATTATAGGCGTAAATTAGACGTTGTTCCAACATGGTAAGGCTTACTTTAGAAAACTTTAGCTAATTGTCGATGTGATTGTTAATTTCGTGTTTGTTGCTTTTGAGAAAGCAGTGAAACTTGTCTACATCTTGCCACTTAAAAAAAAAAAACGTAGTGACCTTTAAATTTGAGCGTGGTTCTGTCATTCTGTCAAAATATACCAAACCGCAACCAAATTTCACCAATTTATGTGTGTGTTAGACTGATTTAACTGATTTTTTATGTACCATATTTAAAATCTTGCATTAGTATGGACCTATTTAACTGAATTATTAAGATTTTGTGGTTTGGATCTCTATGGCCGAACATTGATTGCATCGAAACTAAAATATTTTTAAGCTTATTTTAGTTTCAAACGTTATAATTACGTTAATGTTAAATGTTAAGTAACTTTAGTGAGTGAAAATTCAGTTACAAAAAAACTAAAATTTAGATTATGATTGTGTTCATGATTGTATTTTTTTCTGAGAGATGAGAAAACAGTATATTAGTGGTATTTGAAGTGTTTTGATTGTTTTTATTTAACCTCGCAAGATTCTGTGTTTAAATTTTTTCTAAGACTTTGTGTGGGTTTCGCCCTACTATTAAGTATTTTTAAATTAAAAATAATTTTGTGTAATCTGTTACCAAAATAATTATGGTTTTATAAGTAAGAAAATCAGAGCATAATTATATTGATCTCACTTTACCAGTGATTCCAGGTAATTAAAAAAAAATACAATGTGCTCACATACATTTATAATAGACGGACAACAATTGCACATGACATGATTTAGATATAACAGTTTCATACACAAGAGGGTTTTTTTTTGAGAACGATGCTAAAGCAGTCCACACCTCTATAATTCTTTTCGTGTAAATATCACGATCCATTAGACTTTAATACATATTTAATATTAATTAAAAATGACTAAAAAATATGGAAGGTCATGCTTGAGCATAGTTTTTCAACACGGGGTTTAAACATTAACATCTACGGCCAGTAAGCTGGTCACACATATTTAAACTACTATAAATCAGCCGTCAATACACACAAACACCAGCAACCAGAACTCTAGGCATCAGACCATACGAAGACAGTTTCTGTAGTAGAAAAATACGTTGAAATAGACCTTTGTAGAAATACAAAATTTTGGTAATAAAATAAAAATATACCTGTATTTTTTTAAATTCAAAACAATGTCTTCAATTATTCTAAAAATGTACTCTGTGCCCGTACAGTTTGTAAATTTTTTTAGGGAAATATCTAAAATCTAAAACATAATGTATTAACAACCCTCATGAAAAATCTAGGAAACAGTATTTTTTTTTCGTAAAAAGTATTACAGAATGTAAATTGCATTAAAAAAACTTGGCCATGCGGTTCACAACCTGGTTAGAATTTTTGATTTAATCTAAAGACTTAAACATATACTAAACACTATATTAAGATGAATACATGTCTTCGCAAAACATAATGAGTAATTTAAATGATTTTTCATTTTTTTGTTAACCCTTCGTTGTTCTTAAATTAAAAAAAAATAGTATAGCAGTCACAAAATATCGATTGTACAGACACCAGCACATCAAGCTACAATTTGTCAAATTTCTTTTATAGATTTTCAACTTAACCTAAGGCTTTAGGTTCAAGGTTGATTTCTTAAAGTTTGTCAGTTTCGGGTAGTTCAATGTGCTGGGTCTGTATATTAAATTTAAAAATTAATACTAAACGATTTATTGCCAGACATGATTTGTTATAATAATAGTGTATAATGTTCAAAGTTATTAAGTAATTACGTAAGTAAATCCCTGTTTAAAAAAATATCAACAGAAAGAAACAAATTTTTATTTCAAGAAATATATAATTTTTGAGCAAATAAATATAGTTTTAGCTATAATTCTAGATCTCTATACTTTATAAGATAGTGATATTTTTAACATGTAAATTACAATTTGGATTAAATTAAGATAGAACTTTAAACTTTTAAGAAACTTAAGTGTAATTTATTTGACAATAAATATTTATCTTTTATTAAAGTGTTTTATTTTACACAATGTTAAATTCTACAATTTTATTGACAGTAGAGAGTGGCCGGCCCCATGATCGGTAATAGTCGGTAGATACAGACACATACATTATACACATACTATAAATATTATATTATACAGGGTGTCCAGTAAATAGCACGACATACTGCAGGGGGTGATAGCTTGGGTTAATACCTACCAAAACAAAACAATATATGTTCAGAAAAATCTTACAGTTTTACAAAATTTCCCGAAATATCGAAAAATCTCTACCTTGAATCAGATTTGTAAGCATCTCGTAATGAAAAATTCCTTTTCTAGTATTATTTTTTTTTACATCAAATTATACGTGAATAGTTATTTTACTCATTTATATCTTTTTCCTATCAAAAACAAGAATGTTTTCAAGAAATAGTATTTTTTGTTTAAATTTTCACATAACGATTTTCTTTTCGCATAACTTTAACCTATAGTGGTGAAAACAAATTGTATGTCGCAGTTTTGTACAACAAACTTAAAAAATAGCCTGTTTAATGGTGATTTTGGAAAGATACAATACTAGTGCATTTTCATTTAAAAAAAATACGAAAAAAATCCTATTTTAGTTCCAGAGAAGCTGATTTTCTTGAAAATGTAATTAACGTATTTTTGTCAAAAATCACTACGAGAATAAGTAATAGCTGCTTAATTACGCGAATTAATATACCGTGCCGTTACCTTAAGCCATCCGTTACCAGCTACCTTAAGCCGTGTGCAACGCATCTCTGTATTCACAAATTATTGTTTCGCACTGACGACTGTTTTTGTGCCTTGGACCCCGGACTTTGTTTGCCTTACGATTTGGATTTTTATTGTGATCACTACGACGACTTGGCAACCACCTGGACATTTGTGCTGTATAACATGGCCAACCGCCGCGTTTTTCCGAGTTACACGCAGCGAGAGTATGCTGAGATGCATCTTATTTACGGAAAAGCTGGCCAAAGTTCCAGAGCTGCTGCCACCCTCTACAGGGAAAGGTTTCCCGACAGGAGACATCCACACCACGAAATGTTTACCAGAGTGCATAACTCCTACATGGAAGGCAGACTCCCTGGTCAACGTGGCCATACTATAAATATTATTATATATACATACTATAAATATTATATTATATACAAAGGATCTACCGGGGACACCTTCTAAGTTATTACTTTAATATTACTTCACTATGAGAGAGAGATGAAGATATACGGTTTAGTTATAGAGTTAAAATAATATCACTATAAAGAGTTGATGGTAGGCCCCCTGTAGCTTGTTGTTGGGACTTAAAGCTTTTGTGGCCATATCAAAAAGCAGTCTATCTACACATACATGTGTTGATCGCATATATGCGATAACAATAAAGAAAACCACATATAACTATCTGGCTGAACCAATCCAAATAAAATCCTAACAGAATCGGTTCGAGCATGATGAGAACAATAATTATCATTATTGGATCGCTACAGGTAGGAGTTCACACGAAGTTTAATTAAGAAAAAAACTATTTATATTTAAATCAACCTGACCGCTGAATTTCGTTTTCAATTATGTATCTGAAAAACAAATAAACAAAATATTATGAGACTAGCTTATAATAATAATAATATAATATATCATTTAATTCAGGTAACAAAAACCCATAACATAAATAATTTTATTATTATTTTTATTTTTTTTTCGGATGGGAAATCATCAAATGACGGAAGGGAGAGTCAGACTTGTACTGACTAAAACCCATCCATGTTCCTTCCTTGCCCTTTGTGTTCCAGGGCCATCTCTTTCGAACAGTCCCGCTGCCCATAACATAATTACCTTACAGACTATCATACATATTTATAAAAACCAGAAAATACAACTATCGTACACGAACGAACGATAGTAACGATCGTCTTATGCCCGCGGCATCACCTGCGTGAAGTTCGATAATTGTCCCACGGAATCATACTACCTTCTGGAATCTGAATAAGCGAAGAAGTATCAAATATAAAGAGTAAGTACTGTCAGTGGCTTCGTGCTAATCTCAGGAAAAACTGAGAAATTTATTATCGAGGAAGGCTATAGGCCATATAGCATCACGCTATGACCAAAAGGAGTGGAGAATCAATGAAACAATTAAATGTTGCAAAAACAGGGAAAATTCCATAAGAAAACGACGTTGCGCGAGTCAGCTAGTTCTGTCGCCTTTATTTTATCAGTAATGCCTCTCATTTAATAAGGGGCAGGTGTTGTGCTGTAAACTCGCTGCGCTGCTGATAAATTCCTGATGTAAAAACCCAAGACTTTGCTTTCAGGATTCCATGAAAAGCAGTCACGCTCGCAAACACTTGACCAGTCAAACTAACTAAAAAACTTATGACTTAAAATTAAAGTTTTTCAAACAATGATTACCTGATCCAACCGCGGGTATTCTCATTCACATCGAAGTGATCTTTCGGAGCCTCTTTTTTTTTAATTTCCATCGATTGCGCGTTATCATTCAGAGACCTGAGAGCAAAAGGAATGCCAGATCAAATAAGTGCAATTAAGGGGCATTTTCTTGCAGCTCATTAGATAGCCATCACGCAATACAACCTTGTCTTGTAAATACTTAACAAAAATTTATACGTTCGACTAATTTACAGAGAATTCTAAAAATGTTTTATTACATTATATAACATCACGCCTGTAATCCCCAAAGTATAAGGAAGAGGTGTACCTAATAGTACCCCCACATTTTGTCAGTTATTATAGGGGGCGAGCCTATTGCCATCAACTGGGCGCAAATACAAACTTTGTCGCTGCTACTGAGAAATTCTTGTTAAAAAACCAAATAACACTTTGCCCGACCTCATGCCTGTTTAGCAGACGGGCTTGCGACCAAAAAAAAATCACAAAATCAAACCTTAATTCATATTTATTTCTGTAAATTGGTAGAAAAAACACTTTTACACGTCACATCATACAGTTATGTTTTAAAACTAGATGGAATTAAATACATAAATACCTTCGTTTGTTGCTCTTCCAAAAAACCAGAGCCTTGGCCCGCCGATTCGAAGGACGCTTGCGAGGCATGCGTTCTTTAGGTGCTCGATGTAATATAACGTGCAGGGTTCTGGAGGAAAAAAAATAAATATGTTACAAAAAAAAACATTGATAAAGCTAAAAGTTAACCCTTCAGAACATTATTTAAAGTTAGACTTTAGTTAGACGTTAGACTTATTTGTCTTATTAGGCTGTTTAGCGGCTTCATTCCTTTGCTTCTTCTTTAATCTGGCGAAATCAAAGCGCATTACATTGTATTTTTCTAATAATTCATGTCAGAAATACTTTTCGTTCTATTATCTGAAATCTTCGAAAGTGTATTCAAAAACGTCGTTTGATACACGTGGGCGATTGTTACTGCAGTTCTCGGCTCCATAACAACCTCACCTGCTGCGGCTCGGGTGTGAATTCCGTCTCGCAATGCAATAAAATGTAATAAGAAAGTTTCCCCATTTATATCAAAATGTAAGATTTCGCAATATGAGACCTAGCTAGATCGATCTTTCGCCACCGTAAACGCCCATATTGCAACTTTCTTGTAATTTGTTAGAGCCATTTTCGAGGACGTCATTAACATATAAATATACACAATATATAATAATATATGCTATATATTAATATTATGAATGTGAAAGTAACTCTGTTTGTTTGTTACCTGTTCACAATTTAACGGCTGATCGGAAAGTAATGAATTTTGGCAAGGATATATCCTCGGTGACGACATATGTAGGCTACATTGTTTTTGTCACACTTACACATCAAAATTTCAACGCGTCCGAAGTCGCGGGCAACACTGTGCTATTTCAGAATATAATCTATCTCTGTGCCAAATTTCTATTATGATTCGTTCAGCCGTTCCATCCAAACTTTCGCATTTGTAATATTAGTATAGACTTTCGCATTTATCTATGGAATGTTTTTATTCTGACATTAAATGATTATTATTATTATTATTATAATATTAGTACAGATACTATAGAAATAATATTAAAGATAAACTTACCCGCGATATGGCTTAGTAAGAAAAATTAACATAACCGAAATAAAGAAAACCGAATAAAACAGAACAGAAACAATCGTAAACGGAAGGATGTGGAAATTATCCTCCTTGACTTTGATGCCATCACAATCACACTCCGTAGTATCATTCATGGTAGTATCCAAAGACTACAACAGTATATGGGCTACTAGTATCACTTTTGACTGCAGTGCCCGCTGAGCTCCGAGGTCTAGGATTCAATAGAGCAGCCTCCGTGGGCACCAGATCGTTTGGGCTGGACATGCGCCGTGAGTGCAACAGGCGATAGTTCGAGAGCCGACTACGTCATTGGTAAACAAACCAGGAAATATTACTATTTATGAACTTTTTATTACGGAATGTCTATGGTAACAAATAATCTAATGTTATTATTGCTCCCCTCTTCTTTATCGTGTGGTTAGTGCCTAATCTGGTGTCAGAGCTTTTATGCCGCCCATGGGCTTCTGACTTGGCATTACATGCCGTCGACACATATCTCTCAGACATGTTGTTTTCATCACGATATTTTCCTTCAAGTGATAATTATTCAAAGAATAATGTTCTCCTTAACTAGACATACATACTTATCATCACTATGTTTTGTCAACATGCAAGTCTCCTGATAAAAAATACATTTTAACAGTAACTTACCAGACAAGTGCCGACACAATGAAGTTCGAGGAGTCCCCAATAAATAATCAGAGAAGTTTTCACAGAGCTGCGACATAGGCAGCTTCAGGAAAAATTAAAAGAGATTCCTTTTCTATAACGGTAAGCATCGCACCTGATGTGGTACCTAGAGGTACCCGTGGTATAGCGGGTGTCTGGCTCAAGCGACAGTGATCACTTACTATCAGATGGGCCGTTGGCTTTCGAAATTAATCAGAGATATTGTTTTGTTGTCTGTTTAGAATTGACTTGCGAATGTAATCCTTATCATCCTTCTGCCTTTGCTTATTGGAATCTTATTTTATGTGCTTCCGCAACATGTTTTCATTTTCCATACTTTATTGCTTATTTATCATCTCAGTATTGCCTTCCTTTCTAACCCTAACCTTCCCACAATCCATCCATGCCATCCTACGTGCGTACACTAATTATTGTCCTGTAAACTGTGACCCATTTAGTCCGGCGCACTCTAGTGATCCACTCGTTAGGAAGTCATGAACTCCTTGTGACCATCAATTCAAGACATCATTTTAGCCCTCCAGGGTCCAAATCATTCGTCCGTTATAAAACACAGCTGTTCCATATATTTGGATTAAAGGTATGTAACAGTAACAAGTGCATATGCGGTGTCTCCCCACAGACAATGGCCAACCTTCTATCTTGCACCGCATGTCCTATCACCTGCGCACCTGATGACCTACTTACTGCATCAGTGACCGAGTATCGCGTGGTGGTTTTGGGCTAAAAACCCAAACGAACTTTTTGCCATCGACACGTTAAGAATAAGTAACAACTAGAATCATGTGCCTAATTTGTAGGCAGATAGCGCGCCAACAGTTTACCCGTCGACGTTTCTTATCATCATCAGCCTATAGCAGTTCACTGCTGGACATAGACCTCCTCAATCACACGCCACTCAACTCGATTCGCAGCAACTCTCATCCAGTTGCTACCCGCCACCCTGCGATGATCGTCACTCCACCGAGCCTGAGTGCGTCCCACTTTGCGTTTGCAGATTCACGGTCTTCACTTAAGCAAGAACACGTCTACCCCAACGGTCATCGGTTCTACGGCTAATATGACCGGCCACTTCAGCTTACTTATTCTGTGAGCTATGTCAACCACTCTGGTTCTCTATCGGATCACCTCGTTTTGGATGCGATCCCTCATAGAGACTCCGAACATAGCCCGTTCCATACAATTATACCGTTGAGTACAGGACTCATGAATAAAACATTAATTTGATATCCTAGCTCCCTAACTACCGGTAATAAATCTAGGGCATGCGCCGTCAGGATGCACTCTGACCTTGATATAACTAGTTTTATCTCCCTCTGTTCGCTCCAGCATGTCCTATGGGGTGCAGAGGGGAAAGGTAATTCTTGGTATGGCAAAAATAGCAGAATGCCGCACTGCAGTATAACTGAATTATTTTTTATTAAGTATGTTTCTATTTTATTATTCTGTTTCATGTATGAACGTGGACGAGGCAACAGGAGTATGTAAAGATCGTAGCATGTGGCGTACTGTGTTTTATGCCTACATCCATGGGAAAAAGGTGTGAGTTTATTTATGTATGTTCCTAATAATTAGAGTCGAAAACATTTTTGAGACTAAAGAAAGATTGCTTAAAAGATCTATTTATTTACTTGCCAGAAACATGGTTACAAAGGTGTTCATAACATTGCATAGTGCTGCATGTCTCACCGTTTTAACGGTATGCAAAATCAATTTATAATTACATTAATTTACAAATAAAATGATGATGATACAACTAAACAATGAATTCAATATAATACAATAACCATTGAATAAAATGATTACATAATAATATGCTTAAATTATTACTTATGCATTTTACAAACAATTCGTGAATTGAATAAAAATATTCCTGCAACAACCAATTCCGTAATGCCGAACATAATTTCTTAAAGGGCAGTTGGGTAATTGACTTCGGCAGAGCATTGTAGATTAGGGGAGCCATGTAGATACAGCTCTTTCGGAAGAGTTGCAACTTAGGAACAGGTATGTCGAAACTCAAATGTGCAGCTTTCCTCTTATTTGTATTATCCCTTCGTTCAAATAATTCTGGATTGGATCTTAGGAACTTGGCAATTTCAAAGATATATATGCAAGGTACAGGCAAAAGGTTATGTGACTTAAATATAGGCCTACACGAATCAGACCACTCCATATTAAAAATTGCGCGGATACACTTTTTTTGAGCAATGAAAATTCGATCTATTTCTGAAGAGTTTCCCCAAACAATTATGCCGTAGCGAATAACTGAACAGACATAGGCATGATACACCATTATGGAGGTTTCTCTTGACGTTACATTTTTGACTTTTCTTAGCGCAAATACAAATTGGTTGATTTTCTTGGCGAGTATCTCAATAATTATGATTCTTCCATGTTAAGTGCTCATCAAGTGTTACCCCTAAAAACCGTGTTATGTACTTGCTTTACGCTTATATTATTATACACGACATGAAGATGGACAGGTTTACTTTTCGGTGCTTTATTTATATTGATCTTTCAGACTCAAACTGAACATTTTCATTCTTGCAAATTATCATAACTCTTTATTACATCATCATACCTATAAATATATATTTTTTTAAGGTAAGTCATTCTTTATGACCATTCCGCTCTAGGCGGAGCGGGAGGTAGTGTCAGACTTTTACTGACCAAAACCCATCCATTTCCTTCTTAGCCCTTTGTGTTCCAGGGCCACGGTATCTCTTTCGAACAGTCCCGCCGCCCTGGCAGGCATTGGCCCTTGCAGACCCCCTTCCATTTGCTGACCTCTCTTTGAGGCATGCGTGGAACACGAACGCGCCGTCGACACGGCCTGTCGTCATAAGACGGACAGATGGTAAGCTAACCCATTACTCACCACCCACAGGCCCGCGACGTCATCATATACAGGGCAAATTTTTCATCACGACATAAAGTCATTACTCCGAATCAAATCATAAGTCGAATGATGTGTCAGTGTGTATTTCCCAAAATCAACGGGCGGTTCGATTACTGGCTAAGAATATACATATATTTTGTTTTTCAAAGAAGCAGTGATGCAGTTCTGGTTTTCATCAAAATCGAGCCCGAGACTCCTTTGAGTATTTTTCGCTATTCCTCAGAGTTACGGATTTGGCCATCCACCTGCACTTGATTTCAACCTGTGTATACCATTGTTTGTTTGCCATAATCACTATCTAACTTAATTCTGGACACTACTTCCTTTGAACGCTATTTCAGTCATCATCTGCCTAGCCTTTTCCCAACTATGTTGGGGTCGGCTTCCAGTCTAACCGGATGCAGCTGAGTGCCACTATTTTACATGGAGCGACTGCCTATCTGACCTCCACAACCCAGTTACTACTGGGAAATACGATACCCCTTAGTAAGACTGGTTGTCAGACTTTTTAGGCCACTGACTACTTTAACGACTGTCAAAGATCTTCAAATGACAGCCGGGACCAACGGCTTAACGTGCTTTCCGAGGCACGGAGGAAACTCGGTGGGTAATGGGTGGTCACCCATCCACAGACCAACCTAGGCAAGCACGGCTTAACCTAAAGATCGACCCGAGCGGCTGTTATTGTTTTAGCCACGAGCTCCTCATTTCTTTTTTATTTCAGTCAATCTTAGTAATGTTTTAACTGTTCTCACACCCACATTTTACCAGTTATGTTTTAAGTAAGAAATCCGCCGTCAGAGAAAGTCTACGTAGTCGGGGACCGGTCGGTGCGCCTCAAGTGGACTTGGGCAAGACATCTGGCTAGACGCAGAGAAGGCCTATAGATGGAATTATAGAGCAAGGTTTTGACCGAGCGGTGGCCAAGGTTAGGCCAAAGAAACCAGGGCCGTTCTAAAACTCGTAGGGTGACGATATCGTCAAGGTTGCGGGCAACACCTGGATAAGGGACGTACAGAACCGGGAAGTGTGGCAGAAAAAAGGGACGGTATGGTGATGACGATGAATAAGGGGCGAGCCTATTGACATCAATCGGGCTGCAAACACCCAAATTCCGTGGCTGTTACTGAGATGTTTCTGGTGGAAAAACCCAATAACCCTTTATATATCGCTGCGATCTGTGGGCTGCCTACCCCAATGAGGAAAATGCGCTAGTTTAAGAGTACGTTTGTTTGAATAAAGTGACATCTATGTAGCCACTCGAGAACTATGTAGTTAGCTACCAACACTGACGCCATGCAATGCTACACCACGCAAATTGCATTCATTGAAGATAAATGTGCACGTACCAGGCAGGTAAATTTGTTTCTGGCTACAAAAGATAGGAAGCCTAAGAGAGGAGGGATAGGTCAGATGAGGCTATTTCACATATTCTACATTTTGACAAAGTGGTCGTGGCACGACATCAGGGGTGGTGGCACGTCTCACAATCCGTCACCATTTCTCTTACAGCGGTGCCTTCCTGGGTAGGTACATACGATGCCTTCCTGGTTACATTCTCTCTCGCGTAAGGAACGATCAATGCAGCTTCCTTTTATCCAGCGCACAGTTGATCTACCGCATACTCTGGTGCCATTAGCGAGTAGAAGGTAAGTAGAATGAGTCATTCCTTTGTGGTCGAACCCTACCGGAGTGCCTGCACGCAGCCGAGAAAATTATGGTTACCTCACCTGGATTCCGCTCGCTCGTACCGCTTTCATCATCATCATCTTCAAGTTCTTAACTGTGGCCATCATGATGTAGGAGTGAAGGATTACCTGGAAGAAACAGATGACAATAATCAGGATAGTCTTCTAAAGTAGAGAGCGTCTCAACCGCAAACTCACACCGCCATCTCAATTTTTCAGACAATTTCACAAATGCTTACCAATAGCGTCGTATTGCCAATGTAATTTTAAGCGCCAAAAGAAGCACATTAAATAATCGGGTTTAGTTCTGCAATGGACTGTAGTACAAAAAGTACTACATTGGCATCTATGAAACAAATGAAGAACTAACATTCAAGTTTTGACTTACGTTGGTTTTTCATTTGTGACATAGATGGCGCTTTGGGACTTTTTGTACTATGTTGCTGGAAGTGCCGCTACAGCATGTCAAGGTTATACAAAAAAAAGTTTATAAAAGTAATTTCATACGAATCGATAGAGTTTTATAATTCTTTTATAATTTATTTAGTTGACCAAAGTAAATTAAATATAAAAGAATTATAAAATTCTATCAATTCGTATTCTAAAATGTTATGAAAAACAGCACGTTAAGCTGCTGGCCCAGGCTGTAATTCTTAGATCTTTATCAGTCCTTACAGGTCAGTTGTGAGTCTGACAACTATTCTTACCTGGGTGTACCATATTACCCGGTAAACGAGCTATGGAGGTAAGATAGGCAGACGCTCCATGTAAAATACTGAGATTCAGCTGCATCCGGGTAGACTGGAAGCCGAACCCTACATAGTTAGGACAAGGTTACGTATATGATAAAAATATTGTGGTCAAAAGACAATGCAGTATTTCATTGCGCTCAAAAATAATCAGAACTAATTAATAACAAAGTCAATAAATTGGCTCCCCGCCTTCAGCCTGCTCACCCTTCGATTCAATATTGCATCCTGACGGCGCATGCCCTAGATTTATTGCCGGTAGTTAGGGAGCTAGGATATCAAGTAAATCATTTATTCATGACTTCATGAGTCCCGGATACGAAGATGGCAAGCAATCTCTGAAGGATGCAGTTTTCTATGCTAAAGTTGATACTGTACTAGTTAAAACTACAACATGAAAGTGTCATTTTAAACTTTTCTAAAATACTAGCATTGCTTTTTAGCATTAATAGCAAATATTTCTATGAAGAAATCTAAACAAATAAATAAAATTGATATGTCTGTTTGCACTTTCAAAATGACAGCTTTTTACCGAATGCACATGAAAGTATATTATACATATACGGTACTTGTAACAACAACACATTTTTTTTGAATTTTTGCCTGACTGTCTGTTTGTTCCGGCTAATCTCCAAAACGGCGGTACCGATTTTGACGAGACTTTTGCTTGCTGATAGCTGATATTATAAGGTAACTTAGGCTACTTGTATTTTAGAAAAAAGAATGAGTGTCCTGTACATAAAAAATAAAACTAAATCCGATTCAAACATATTTTTTTTTATAAATAAATGTTTTTATATGGTTTTAGTTTTTTTGGTATTTTAAAAATTAAGAAAAGATGTAAATTAGTAGTAATGAATAAACGGAATAATTAAAAAATTATAAATTATTATAAATAAGAATTTTTATAATAATTTTACGCGAACGAAGGTCGCAAGCAGCAGCTAGCAAATAATTCTATGGAGACATATTGGCGGCACGGTTGGCGCAGTGGCTGAGCGATTAACTGCTGCGCTGCGTGTCGCGGGTTCGATCCCCGCACGGAACAAATATTTGTATGACCTACAGATAGTTGTTCCGGGTCTGGCTGTTTGTGTATGTGAGTTTAAATGTTTGTGAACGCACCCACAATACAGGGGAAATTCCTAGTGTGGGGCAACGTTTTTTTAAAAAAAATACCTATATATATAATTTAGAAAGGTACCTAACAACAATACGCTAAATATTGGAAAATTACAACTAAAATGTTTCAGCGCCAATATAAAGTATGTAGCATTATATCGGTTAATTCAGGAGGAGGTCGGTATCCTTTCAATACTTTCAGTTTCGCCGGAGTTCAATTTCCTACCGAGTGGGTCACTTGAGTGCGCCGGACAAAATGGGTCACAGTTTGTATGACAATAAGTACGTAGTATTATATTATGTGAGATATTGGTGCGGATTCCCTTGTTCACAAACTAAACTAAATATAAGTTGAGTGCATCTTTTTCTTTCTAAATCATTATGAAAAGGACAGAAGATAAATATTAGTTTAGTCCTGTCAAATTAATCAGCAGCTGACGTAATTTGATGTAATTTTAATAGTCAACTTTGTAATCACGTCTAAACTTGTGTCAGGCGCTGGTTAATTTGACAGGACTAAACTAAACTTTATCTTCTGTCCTTTTCTTAATGAAATAGAAAGAAAAAGATGCAATGAACTTAAATTTGGTTTAGTTTGTAAACAAGGGAATCGGCACTAATATTTAGTGTATTCGCACGTAAGATGGGGTGGATGGATTGTGGGAAGGTTAGGGCTAGAAAGGAAGGCAATACTGAGATTTCGACTAAGTGGAAATTTCTACTAAGTGGAAATTGAGAATGGAAAATGAAAACTTGTTGCGGTAGTACAAAAATAAGTTTCCGATAAAAATGATAGTAGGATAACATAGGATTCATTTATTTTCAGGCAACTTTGGCCCGTAGATTTATACTTTACAGACTACTAAAATACCAATTGTGTCATTAATAGAACCAGAAATCTATGTTAGTAACACTGCATTTGTGCACTATGTCACTGTGCGTTCATTTGGCACTTGCCCGTGGGAGCGACGGAACACGACTCTCTGCGGCCAAAAGTCCTCTCACAAGACGAGGTGCAAACACGTTGGTAAGTGTCAACAGACAACAAAACAATATCTCCGTAATCCTCCAAAATTTCCATGTGAATTTCAAGACCGTTTAATTTTTATTTATATGTCGTAGAGATGAGAGTTGCATGAAACCGGACGGTGCTAAGTGATCACTGTGGCTTTATTCAAACACCCGCTTTATCAGGACCAGGGGTACCTCTAGGTAGTCGGTACTACAGGTGCGTTGCTCACCGTTTTGGACAAGGACTCTAATTTTTTTTGGTTGATGTCAACATGGGACGAACAAAACTGGCGAAAGTGGGTACGCGTCTGCCTCATCCTTTGGGGATTACAGGCGTGCTGTTATGTTATGTTTTTTGTTCTATTTTTTTTTTCTAAAGCTGTCGTAACTCCAGGAGCATCTCAGCTCAGGATCTATAATTGTGACCCCCCGTACTGCATCCTTTCTGGTTAGTTACTGTAACGTATTTTTCTTCTGAATACTTGCATTTTAACAAAATATAGAGATGATCAGTGTGTGTGTGTGTCTAGTTTAGGATAAATAAATAGGAATAAATAATTTTTTGCCATACACCTTCCGTAACAAAAAGTTCGTGTTTGAATATTTCCTGGTTGGTTTATTAATGACGTAGTCGGCTCTCGGACTATCGCCTGTTGCACTCACGGCGCATGTCCAGCCCAAATGATCTGGTGCCCACGAAGGCTGCTGCTATTGAATCGTAGACCTCGGAGCTGAACAGCCATCTTGTTGTCACATCGGTTCCTCACCATGAGTGCTACTGCGCAGTGTGTTCCATACGTAATAAGCACGGAGGAAGTCTTCTGCGTCGTGATATTTGTGTTTCTGTGTTCTAGCATTTGCCTTGGATTTTTTTTATTTCATCGTAATGCGTGAGTTTACCTTTCTCATCTTTTATAAATAACACCGGTCTACAGCTTTTTTGCGCATGGGACATATATACCTTATTTTTATTTAGCTAGAAATAAGAATAAGAACAAAAAAATCTTTTCTATTTGATTTTGTGTGAAAAAAAATGCAAAAAACCAAATAAATGATTTATTAAAAGATAATGAACGTCCATTTATGATTTATTTATCTTAAAGTAGGGTCCAAATGTTTTAATATGAACTGTTTTGCTTTTCCTGCCATGTTCAACAGAAGTTTCTCTGATCAGCCCCTAAATATATTCCACCATCATGCTTTCA